>CM069434.1:18919709-20228785 GCA_035610365.1 Aquatica leii | reverse complement strand
TAACCGTAGAGTTTGCTGCGTTTCGGTATCTCGGAGGCCGTCTAAAAAGGTTTCAGTAGCCAATTGCTCCAGGAAGGTATCTGGTGCTGTAGAATACGCAAGCCTTGCTAGTCTGGCGATGTCAGCTTCAAACTCTTGAAGACTCTCCGCAGCTTTCTGAACCTGACTTTGTATTTGGGCTTGGTACGTCTGTTGAAGATGAGCATCTCTATATCTCATTTTTAAACGTGAAATTAAGAGTTCGGAATTTTCTAAGTGGCCAGGAAAAGTCGGCAAAATTCCAAGTGCTTTTTTATGTAAAGCCACTATTAAAGACGTCGCTTTCTGTGTGTTGCTCCAACCATTAGCTGTGGCTCCGGCTTCAAACTGCTTGTAGTATGCTGACCAAGGAATTTTTCCAACAAAATTTTTAGCTAGTATTCAGCTCGTGAAATAGCTTCGCCGTCACAATTCATTCGATTGTTGTTTCTTCGGCAGTTTTATTTTCATCTAATTTGTCCTCTATTGCTTCTATTTTCTTATTCACTTAGATTTTTTTCAGTTTTCTAGAACTCCGCATATGTTTCTTCTCTTAAATTTAACATATCTGATTGTATTTGTTCCTCAATAGTCTTTATTTGATTTTTCCAATGCTAATATTTCTTATTTTAAACTTCTAGAGTTTTTCTCTATTTTTGAGTATGTTCGGACAGTTTTCCATTTTTCTAAATTTTTGATAGATTTTTGAACAGTTTTTTCATATTTTAGAATTTTCTTCCATTTTTCTAGTATTTTCTTCTATGTATTTTTATTCATCATTATTTGACTATTTTTTATTGATTCAAAGAAATTCAAATAACTATCACTAGTCCGCATTTTTATTTTATCTAAAACTGATGTTTGTTTATATTAACAACACGCACGCGACGTATGTTTATCTCTGCCTTTCACCGGTACTCTATTTAGGTATTTTATACACACGGTAATCTTTTATTTATTGTGCAAACCGATAGTCTTTTTAACTTCGACTTCAAAAAAACTGATTTCAGCTCCTTTTGAATACATTTTATATATTTTTATTATCTGTTGTTGAAAATTTTACCCTACTATCCTTCAGTAAACGTTCACAGAAGTTGACAATAACTTCAAGAATGATTCACTATCATGTGGTAGATTCATAAATTTCATATAAATACGATAAGCTAATGTTGTCACGTCATTTGCAAAATAACGGCTTCAATTAGTTGCCGTTGACTTTGCAGCATCCTGAACAAGCCCAATAATTTGAATTAGTTATATAAAATAACCACAATTCTAATGTTTTGATATTTTGTTTATTACAAACATTCTATATGTAATGTCAATTTGCAGAAAAATCAGAAATACAAGTCATTGCGAAAAATAAGCGTTAATGCAGAAAATGGTTGTGTGTTAACTACGAGGATTGTTAAAATTTTTATGTAAATGATTGACAAATATTGATTGTTTTTATTATTAAGTAACAATATTGAAAGATATATCACTTTACTTTAATAGTTCTAATTCGTTATTAAGGTGAGAAACGGGAAATTAATTTTTATGGATTTAAGAATTGCGGCTAACCTTCACACTGGCAGGTACGTGGTAGGTTAAATAAAAACAAACAATTTTAATCTCTTTTTATTAAGAAACGCAATAACTACATGTCAGCGCTGCTATTTAAGCTATGAGTACGTTTCGGCGCCGGGTATTTTGATGATGCTTCGGATTACTCCTGGATAACCATTCGTTCGCTCCCGTATCATCATAACGCTTTCTTTTTCGATAGTTTTGTTTACACTGCACACAGTTTGCCGTTAGCTACCTACCTAGGTACGTGACAGGTTAAATAAAAGCAAACAGACGTCTTTTTGTTTAAGAAACGCAATAACACTTCGGCGCTGTCTGTTTCAGCGCCAGGTACGTTTCAGCATGGATATTTTGATGATGCCAAAAAAACCAAAAATATGGTCCACCTAGGATGGAACGATCAATGGACTAGAAAGAACTGGCCATATTGTTTGCAGAAGCAGCTTACCGGCGCCTCTAGCCCCCCCATTTGCTGTAAATCACCCTACTATATAGAGAAATTTGTTGATGGTCCCAAGAAAGCTTTAGAACAGTGTGGATGTGGAGTATGAAGGATTTATTGTAGGAAATGCTTCTCCTAAAAAAACTAGAAAAGAAAAATACATAGAGATGTGACGTTGGAACTTTAAACAATGTTCGCGGGTATCCACAGGACCGAACAGCAATATTAGAATACCTAGAGAGAAATTACCATAGTTTACAAATGGATTAAATTAAATGTCCATTTTAAAATACAAAGAATAGATAAACAAGAAAAACTATTTATTTCTCTATACTGTAGAACTCTTTACTTCTATAACAATTTTACGTTTTCAAAATTGTATTTGTTTTACAAATCAATATCATTTGAGACAATATGCTGAGTTGTTCCAAAAGGAGTTACTCCCTACGCTTTATTGAACAAAGATAACTTATGCAACAAAATATAAATAAAAAGTACGTTTTTCTTTCTCCGGTATTTGGCGCAGTAACGCCTCGTAGTCGAAGTAGTTCGTCGCCGAAATGACCACGGCGTAACGAGATCGCGCTGTAACGACCTGATCCGGAATATTGCGTATTCTTTGTTTATAAAATAAACGCATAATAATAAAACAAATAGAAAGTAAACTATAAAAAGTAATATTCAGTAATTACTGGTAGCGGTTTTTTAACTCGATACCGTGTAACAATTTTTCTGCGTTCAAGTTCATAGTAACAAGAGAGAACCAATATACTCAGTAATTACCATAACTAACCTCATATTTTTGTCTTCCGGTAGTTTTTGCTCAGAGTCACCCTGGGAGTTCACTATCAAACACCTGTTTTTCTTTTCCTCTAGGTTTGCATTCGCTTGAACTACTTCTAGCGTTACGATATATTTTGGAGACGCCAATTGTCACTGAGACACATCGAGGTGGCTTAGAGTTTTTAAAAGATAATATTCTGCCAATGATTGAATTTGAATCACCTGTTATTCTTCTAAAACCTTTGATCAGTCTCTAACACATAATTTTCTACTTGTTTTGTAGGCTGTGTCAATTCGCATCATTCTCGAGCCTTAGTTTTATGTTCTCTGTTTACCCTAATCAGGCTCAACGCTGCTCAATTTGTTTTTTGTACTTGGAAGCCAATAGCAGTGATGAGTTTTGATTACCATAGTGGCATTGTCATTAAATTTAATTTTTATGAACAGACCATTTTCAGGAAACCCGTTGTGTTCTTCATGTTGAGTTTTTGTGTTTTTATAGAATATAATTATAATCTTTTAAACTGTATAATCTTTTTTAAAACACATTTGGGCCCGTATGTTAAAATATTTTTAAAATATTACCCTGGATGTGTTGCAGGTCACTGTGTATCTAAAAGTCAAATGCAGAAGAACATTTTCGGTCCACATTCAATAAATCCCGAAACGGATGACTCATTGTCCAATCGAACTGATAATATTTACAGTTTTTAATTGGAAGGCTATTTTTCGAGGTCATTTTTTCTTGGTCACTTCCATTTTCTTTGCACTTTGGAGTTCCCAATACCTGCTTTCAAATCGAAAATAAGAACACAACTCGGAATTAACTATATATCATAATAAAAAAAGTTTTGTGATTGGTATGTAGCAAAATACGAAATGCAAAGCGCAAATTCTGTATGGCTACCAACTGAAATAATTTCTTTTGGACGTTCTATTTAAAAGGAAATGAGGTCGTAGTTTATATTAGAAAACGAATTCGCATTTTTGTTTCAAGTAAATAACACATTGTTTATTTTCCAAAGTACCTGTTTAAGAAGTACCTAAATGTAATTGAAATTGTTGTTACCTAGCTCTGCCATTCTCACATTTGCCATTTTTTCAGGTACTTGAGTAAGTCAGTCTGATTTGGTTTCCTCCTTTTTGATTCCACTTTTGGGGTTTCAAGGTTTATATTGTAACAGTATATTTTTGAAGATCTGATTCATCAACATTTTCATAATGGACATAGCATCTTTCCTGTAGATGATTCAACAGTTTCCTCGGTCATTGTGTCACGTAAAGAAATTCATAATTCCGTTTTCCCTTTGTCCAACTTTGAAGTGTGCTAAAATGTTTAATTTTAACAAGCTGCGATAGTAAAAAGAATTAGCTGGTCGACCACAATGAGGACATACGTATTTTTTCTAGGTTTTTACTTTTCGTTTTGCTTAAACGCAGTATTTGTAACGCAGCAAATCATAGCAGATTAAACAGTACATTGTACACATTTTTGCATAAGCAGTGAGAAATTTAAAGTAAAAAGAGAGTAAAAGAATCTTATCATCAATTACTGAAGAAAGAGTCAGACACGGAGGAGAGCGAAAAATTGTTGAAAGCTATTAGAAAGAGCAACGAAATGAAGTCAAAAGTGTACAAACAATGATGAAGAACACAGCGGATGAACTGGGTGGAATCATGGGAAAAAGATGGTACCATGCAGAAAGAGAGATAATGGGTAGAAGAGTAAAAAATAAATAAGAAAGTGTGTGAAAATGTTGGAACTTAAAGAGTCCTCCACAACAATACAGGATGATTGATTAGTACAGTAAAGTCCAAGTATCTTCTATATTATGCTGATATAAAAATTGGAATTATTGGCAGCCCACCGTAAACTTCATATTTTTAAAATTTAGTTTACAATGCTAGAGAGTGTTTCATAACGCCAAAAGCTGTCCAGATCAGAGTTATATTTTTTTAAACCGGCTCACTGTATTTTTACTTTAAATTTAAAATTCTGCTTTTACTTTTGCCATTGCAACAATATAAAGTTGTAATGTGTTACATAGGGTATTTAGAAAGTTATAACAAATTTTCTAGAAAAATCTCCATATTATTTACTCCTTGTGTACTCGTTGCTAGTGTTAATTTTTTTGTTTGAACACACTCGAGGAATACGTGCAGTGACTATTCTATCATTTGGCGCTGTCTTTGAAACTATAAGCAATTGTTTCTTTTAAGAAGTGTCTGTCGGATTGCACGTTTAAAAGATTTTGTAGTCATATATTTTAAATAGAATGATTTTTTTCCTGGTCACTAAACGTAGATAGAATCTAAGTAAAGCAAGAAAATTTTGGACAAGCGTTTTTGCTTTCTGATTTAATGAGCAGAAACGATTTCCAAATATTCGAGCGCGTTATGAAAATTCTAGATATTCTGTATTTTAAGACAAAATTTGACTACCGTTTCTTTTGTACATAGTCCGTACTAATAGAAAAATTCAATAATTTTAAGAGGTAAGATTATAGTGTTTTAGAGTTATATTATATGTTTAATTACTGAAGGGTTGTGAGGTCTTCTGTGTGTATTAGGAATTAGAAGGAAATTTGAGTCGATCGCCTTTAATAGCCCGTCTTGCGGATGTATTATTTGCGCTTCTGTGGTTTCCTGTATGCTGGTTAATGGATTTCCTTTTTACGCACTTGAGTTGAGTTGGCCTGCGGATTATCCTTAAGTTATTCATAATCTTTAATTAAAAATATTCTCTGTTCGTACCCTAACATTTGTCTTTTTCTAAAATTAGCCCATGTTCTACCTGTGTTTTTAGTTTCTTACCTGACCTCTTTAGAAAGTTTGTGATGTAATTTTTGCTGTCTTGTATATCTGTGTGTTCTAATTCCGATTCTGTTATTTCTCCTTAACCATTTGTAAATTTGCGTTTTAAAACTTAATTGTTTTAAAACTATTTAAGCAACGATTAATATACGATTTTTATATATGTAACTAAATCACTACATAGTATAAAACACTTCAGTTGCTTTCTCTATCCCTACTTCCCCTCCTATGTGTGCTTAAATCTTCCAGCCTACTGTATGATTTTGTTGATGTAGTTTTTTTAATAGATATGAAATGATTGGAAGAGGAAGATGTATAATACCATCAAGTAAAATAATTGGAGAAATACACATGTTATTTTTGAGGTTTCTAATGTGATGTTGTAAATAATTATATTTTTCCACTTACATTGCAAACGCTTAATTTAGAGATTTATCAAAATAATGTACTAAGTATTATTTACACATTAGAAAAAGATCTACAGAAAAGCTCCGCGATGGTATATGTCTATCTCTCTTGTGGATATCCCACAATTGTTTTATCATTTACTTTTTACGACAAATATTAGCTAATTTTTCAAAACAGATTTTAACCTATACCAGCATTAATCTTGATGATTAAATACACCTTTAAATTAAATACATTGTTGATTTAATAAGTAGATCTATGTATTTATCTCAAACATATGATTTAAAATAAGATATTTCTCAAGATCAACCACAGATTTAAAATTGCAGGACATGGCGTTTTGCACTTGATTCTTTCCAAAGATTGATGCGCCGATTCAAAAATATACTGCGCAAATTAGATACCATTCACTGATTTGGAAGAAGCTGTTCATTTTTCTACATAATTTCTAAACTCTTTGAACCCGTCTACACCTCTTCCTCACAAAATGGTGTTGGAAAGTAGGTTGTCCTGTTGACTTTATTAAGAAACCTGAATCCACCTAAAACT
Source organism: Aquatica leii (assembly GCA_035610365.1). Taxonomy (NCBI): domain Eukaryota; kingdom Metazoa; phylum Arthropoda; class Insecta; order Coleoptera; family Lampyridae; genus Aquatica; species Aquatica leii. Next base: position 20,222,202 of record CM069434.1, on the reverse strand, counting down.
TTGCAATGGTACGCGTTTGCTGGTAAAATCATTGAAAAAATTCCATAATAAATTGCACAATACTACCACAGGATGTTGGTACCAGGAGAAGATATGATGATTCCCAGAATCCCTCTGATACCAATCAGATTTACTCCCCTTCCAATTTAATGTTTACAGTATAAGACATCTTTGCAATGACCATTAATAAATCATGAGCTCAAGCCTTGCAACGTTGCAGGCTTTGCTTTGGCATTGTCTAATGACAAGAAAAGCAACAATTGTTATTAAAATAAAATAAATAGGTAAAAATGTAAAAAGTAAATAACTAAAAATGTAAGTGTAAAGAATTTTAGATAGTTACAAAGATAGCGGGGAAATCTTCATGGTATAGGGAAAGAGGTATTGTTTTGCTCCAAATTCAACGCGTGCGGACCACGGGCAGTAATGAATAAATCAGAACTACTGGATCGATTTTAAATCATTTTTTCAGTGCGAGTGAAACTCGGGTCTCTCTGTTAATATACCCGTGCAAATGAGCCAGGACCAAGTAAGTGTTTAATAAACTAAAGCAGAATACAACTAACACTGATAAAATGTCATAACATTAACGATATTTTAGAAACACAATTTAGCAATTAATTTATCCATGAGTATTGTTGGAGATTCTCAAACGATGTGGCAGGGGAACTGGCAAGAGTTTTGTTCATCGCGAGACAAAGTGATGGCAACTGCACACAGCTTTAAATTAACGTAGTAAACCAACAAAATTTGTTTCATTAGCAGAATAAATATGCTGAAGGTTTGCTGCGGCAAAGCAATAATTTTTGTCTAAGTACCAACAAAAAGGTGTATAGAAAGATCCGTCACTAACTCTAGGTGAACGGCTTTTGTGAAGAAACAGATCTAAATAAATACAAGAAGGTTTTGAGAATTTTTTGGATTATGGCCCTTGGGATCTTTTATGCGGAAGGAACCATCGTAGTCTACTCCACAGGCAAAAAGGGGGTATGGGGGCTCTACTCAACTGCGGGTGGGAAGACTTCCCTGTACAGACTTGGATCAAATCTGTAGCATTACAAACAATTGCCATAAACAAACTTTTTTACTAAATTTCTGTTCGGAGGGTAATCTAGAAACAATTCTTAAAGATACTAACATTAGAATCTCTTTCCGGGTTTGAGCCGTGTCCATAGGTGCACAACCAGAAGCTGCCAACGTTTCGCTTACTTTCGTAAGGGAGGCTTCCATCAGGGCGTGAGATAAATCTTAAAAACTCAAACAAGCAATCGAAATCTAACACCTAAGAACTTTCTTTCAAAAGTTGGAGTTTATCCCACTTGTAAAACAAGCCATAACCTAAACTATGAAAAAGGTAAGAAAGAAAACGATAACCTGAAAAAGCAAGCAAAACGAGAAATCTAACAAAGTGCTTGAACCACTACCGAGTTAGGTAATCAACGCTTGTGAACCAAGCCCAGGTTCTCAAACTCCGTAGAAGTGACTTAAGCAAAGAAATGGTCTCCGTATTTAAAGGAAAAGGATCGGGTCACGGATGATCAAGCTCTGACCCAAAGATTTTAATAAAAAATGGAGATAATGCATACAGAAACTTAACATACTCGCAAGATACAAGAAAAGCTTTAGCAATAGGATACTTGTCTTATAGAAGAAATTGTGATTAGGTGCAATCTACCACCTACGCCAGAAGCACTGTAAAAATGGATTAAACAGCTAAACTCCAGAGTTTAGCGTTTGACTTTGAATAAGAAAAAGCTAAGTTCTTTTAACAAAAACTTTGTTTTTGAGTAATTGAGATAATATAGACCAACTAGTTTTTTTTGGGATCTTAATAAATCGAAAACAATAAAGCGACCACTTGAGCAACCGAGAAAAAATGAGTACCTTTCTAAATTCAAATGGATGAGAACATACCCAATGAAAAAAACGCCGATTGTACTTGTTTTTACATTTCCTGGAGAAAGGCCAACATGTGAGTCATTAACAACTTGAGCCTTGATTAGCCGTCGTGAAGTAAATCCGGACCGCTCCACACACGCGGTAGATTTTCTTTTATTTTGAAACCAGATTATTTTATACAAAAAGAGATTAGCAGGGTTAAGTTTTGTTGAAACACAGCGCCATATAACATGAGAGAATCTTTGCTGAATGTCAACAACTTTTGTATACACAAAACGTCTTTAAAATATTAGGATTTGGGTTTAGCCACCCTAAAATTATATTGGAGTCTGTCAACAAAAAAAAGTGGGAAATTTGCAAAGTGAGGGACTTTCAGACTCCAAAGAAGTTTGGACAGCAACAATGCACCACCAAGTTCCAAGCTCAGGAAATGGTGATAAGTTTTATGAGTGCGGACTTGACTCTTTGCACATAACAAATGAATGTGTATTAATTTTGGATCTATAGATCTAAGAGGAATGTGGCTATTGCTGTACATAGCCGATGCCTAAAAAAACATGAATTTGTGCTTTCAATCAAATTTGAACAGCTAATATGACGATGAATAAATTAATCACTTTAGTTAGATGATTACAATCATGGTTTAATCTACAGTTTAACTAACTCTTGGTTGTTCAAATCACCATTATATTATTGGTTTAATAATTTTGTCCTTGATAATAATATGATAGAATTTTACAACTTAAACCAAGTTTAGTTCAATCAATAGTTTCCAAATCCATGGATTGGCCACAACTGAAACCCTAAATTCACTCAACTCAGTGCGATCAATTAATACCTTTATCAGAATAACAGGACTTGAAACCGGGATTATTCTAAGAACTTTGATAACGTGAATTATAAAGTGATCAGAACACCAAAATTAGATCACATAAAGCATATAGTAATATTACTCCATGCTTACAAAAATCAAAGGACTTTTCATATACATGAGTCTTTGGAACATCGACAAGAAACTCAGGATTGTTGGAAATCCATTTTGAAGAGGCAAACCAGGTGACATCAGCATTGATAGTGCTCTTTTACATTATTAAGCTGGCTTCGTTAAAATGTCGCAACTATTCAATGAATGATCTACATAAAAGTCTCTTTTACATTTTTTATCTCTTCAGATATAACATGAGAGTTAGGAACTATAAATAAAAAACAAGTTTTCTTGTATAGTATGACCAACCATTTGTATTTTTGATCTACCATTGCTGGTAAGCATTGATCCATTGCAAAACTGCACTGGTTGGTGGTAGAACTGCTCTCTTTCAACATATGATAAGGAAGGCGATAAACAACTCCACTTAGGATTGTACGTGGCAACAGACATATGAATCATTTTTATACTTTTTGCATGAAAGCAGGCACAACACAGCGAAACCTGTTTCAGGGTTTATATTATTATTACGCTGCCGGTAAAAAAAAACTCCCTCTGGGATATAAAATATGAAAAAAACACCGTTTACATTACTTTTGAATAAGTGAAACAAACTACTATTAATGCAGACCTATGAATAGATGCCCAGATACAACCCACCCAAATAACGTTTTTGGACGATGGGCGGGTTGGAGTAAAGATAAACCTAAATATGTACAAAGCAATTTGGAAAACTGATGAGCAGATCTATATTCTCTGTCTCTGAAGCTTTGAATCAGCTATGTGTATGTTAACTGGTTATTTTCAAAGGATCACGATCAACAAAGTTACATTCTTTTTTGAAAAATAAAAAAAAAAACTGAAAATACTAGAAAATATGTTGGTACTACAATTATTAGTGTAAGTTTGTCAGTGGCATCCACTGTTAACATTTTAACTGAATTTAAAGATTTTTTTCCACCTATACTTATAATCAGTTCTGATATGTTGACTTTGAATACTTAGTTTTATGTGGATTTCTGCTTTTTATTTTGCTGTTCTAAAGCTTTTTACATGTTGGTAACTACGCTTAACGTTTGCAGCACAAAAAACTAATTTTATATAGAGTATGCAGCTTCATTAATGTTACAAAATAACAGTGTTCTAGTGTGCCAAATGGCGAAGTCAAGGAACCTTTACTCTTTCATCAATAAGCAAAGATAAAAGTAAAATCAATAACTTGAAATGATACTTATTTAAATTTGAAGTTGTCTATTTTCAGTAATATTTCACAGAAAATGCTACCCAGGAGTTTCTTTAGATTTTCAATCGCACTTAAAAAATTACACGTATAGAAATTTTTATTAACATCAAAGTCTTCTTTTAGTTTTGAAAAGCTTTGAAACTAAGACATTGTTACAAATCTTTTAAGTAAATTAAAAATATAATTCTTGTAGATATGGTGAATGTGTTGAACTATTGCTAACTTGCAACAGGTGCTAAAATAGGACATCAAACCTAGAATATGTTGGCCTATGAGTCCTCACTTATTACAATTGCAGAACACAGAGGAAAGTATTGTGAGTCTCAACCCATCACGCTGAATCAAATGTTCTATTACTTTACGTTGTAACATATATTATTTTGGGATAAATAATTGCATCAGTCGAGACAGAGATCGCTCCCCCAGGGTTGCAATCCGTACATGTATTACGCTCTCAGATGTGTGATCAAGTTGATATTCTGGAGATGTTATCGTACGAAGTGGAGATCCATGGGTACATTTTTACATCTCCTCCGTCTCGAGTTTATTTATTTTTATTTTTTGTAGGGTAGATTGTTCACAATCGTAAGCCTTTATTGCATACAGCTTTGTGAAAGAGGAGCATAGAGGTGCACCCAATTTTTAGCGACACTTTAATCCTGAAGCAAAATATATATTGAAAGATGAATATTATCCTATTCCTATTACGCCGTGTTGCACGAGGCTAGTCAGTTTCTTAGAGTTACTTTTATAAGCACTGGGGCGAATGCACCAGTACGTGCCATGTAACCAGCAAATGACTTTATTACATGTTGGTAAAGTTAAAAAGTCAATCCTCTAAAGGATCATTTATTTGCAGGTGTATTTTGTGTTCTTCCCATTTGCTCTCCATAAGTCTGCATTGACACTATATCAACAATTCGTTTATTATTAGACCAAGTATAACAACAGTTAATAATACTCCAGATTCTCTGGGAAACACGCCTTTTACCGCACGCTGGTAGTTCATTACGCTCTAGAAGAAATATTATAGTTCAAAACAAAGTGTGGAATAAATGGGATATGCTGCATCTTGCTTCAATTATACGGATACAAGCGGGTGCTAGACAGTCAATTAATGGACTGGAAATTCTGCGTTGCGGTGTGTGATATGACACATTGGAGATTGTCAGGACTACGAATTATTAAACATGCTTTTGGCGGAAGGAGGTAATGTTTAGGAATTTGACGATTTTAATCTAAATCTATTATCAATTGAACCCAATATGGTTGGACAGAGACAGTTCAGGTGCCAATTATGGTGTGTTTTAGTACCATTGATAAACAAAGATCCTCTTCATCATTTCACAAGTAATGACTGAAGGTAGGATTTTTATTGTTTATAATTTATTTGTTTTGAAATTACTTGCTAATTACTGATTAGAAATTACGTTAATTAATGCTAACAATGATGAGTTTAGTTTTATTGTACGCACTATATTTTGCTTTGTGCATAATGATATTGACGACAATCAGTAATTGATATGTTTTGATAAAAATAGTTGTTTTGCTGACGTAGTTTGAAAGTTTAGATGGCTCACTCTGTACTTTATTAAGTGAAGATGTAAAATATTGTTTTTGAAAATTGTATTCATTATTTGGGTGTGCTATTTTGTTCCATCAGAATCCTCCTGAAGTATGGCATGAGCCCAAATTGCGAAGTTCATCAAAGAATTTGACACCATTATATTAATTAGTATTTCCCTGTATCAGAAAATATAACGTGAGTGAACTGTGATGTACAAAACAAACTCAACTAGAATTTAGGTAAAGAATCTACTAATTCTGATTTACTCACTTTGGTTTGGATCCAAACAGCAGAGACAAGTAACAGAACTCAACCTATTCTACAATCATTATGGACATGATTCAAAAATGTGCGCGATTACCAAAAGGAACATCGATTACGTCTACAGTCTTACACTTACATTACATCCAATACAGCATGAACCCGGATCTTAGTTTAAATATATCCAAAGCAACGACAAATTATCCGTTGCAACGCATTTCACAATCTTTATGGAAAAGTGAAAATTATAGCCACTATGTTATATCATGTTAGCGATCCTGAAAAGAGTAATGTAATCACCGATCCATGAAAATGTCGTTCGCTTTAAAAATAATTATGTTATTTTGTATTTAGTAGTAAAATATAATAATTGTTTAGATTATTTAAAATTTTTACACACGCAGCAGCTGAGTTTATTAAGTACCTGTGCGAAAAACAGAGCATTAACATGTATTATTAGAGATTTATATAAAAACATCGAAGTTTAAAACAATCCTGTCAGAGTCAAAATACATAACTATTTCCAAGCCAAAAACCGGGTCTTTACTTAAAACAAATTAAGTTTTATGAGTTCGCTTAAAGATTATGTCATAAATTTTTAGATAATGAGCATTTGATTCGCCATCAAACTAAAGGCTTTTTGTAAGTAATTGTTTTCAATTTTATCACAAAATATGTGCTGCTAGTCATAAAGTAATGTAGATCATTTTCATTGCCTTAACACTATTTGATTAACGATAAAATAATGACAACGTATATATAAATAAATCTTGGGACAGTAGGTTTGTTTAAAAAACATATAGTTCAATAAATCAACGTGTTACTAGAGTTACCTCATTTCCATTACCACCAAAGAATCTTAGAATTGCACTTTTTAGTTTTGAATTAATCACGATTTCGTAAACCAGTAAAAATCACTTAGGAAAAAATTATACATTCCAAGACTCAAATATTTTGATATGATTCCATCCATTTAAGTTATGTTTTTAACAGAATATCTTTTGTGTTCTTACAAATCTTAAGTTAATTTTCAGATAAAAGAGTTTTAAGTATTGTTCTAAATAATGTTGGTTTTTTTTAATACATGCTTCTTATTGCTGTCAACCATTTCTAATAATTGATAAAGGGAATGATATTTGTGGTGTTTCCAGTATGATTATAAAACTCATTTGGTTTTGCGTTTGGTCAATATCTTACAATGGATACCGTAGTTTATACCGTTTATAGCACGACGTAAGTTACAGTGAAACCCCTATGAATTACTACAGCCATTTCATCGTGGTTTCCACATAAAGTGAAAACAAGTCAGGAGCTCAAGATTAAAAATACATTTCGTAAACCACATTGAACTTTAAATCCATGTTAAGTTGAAATGATCTACTTTAAGTTAAAATCCACATTAGACGCGCGAAATTCTAAAAGCACTCGTCATCTGTGGAAAGAAATGCCATTACTACGGAATCCAGTACTATAGATTGGGTTAGCACGCTTGGGGTGAAACATCGAAGGCAGAAGATTGCCGACCCACTGTACAATCAGCAGTGATAATATAAAATTTGTGTAATGTTTGATTTTTTTGTGTTTTGTGAAATTTACTTAGGTACGTAACTATGATAATGGTAGTTTTTATTCAAGTATAACATCCTGTAATGTTAAAAGTCTTTTAAGTATGATGTTTATCTCCCTGTATAAGATTTACTTTTCAGACACGCATACGGCAGGGATAAATGTCAGATTGACAATTCTTTTCCGCTTACTAATTCTACTTCATATATGCTGGTCTAATCAGCAGCGCAGCATGGTTCTCACTTCTAAATTTTCAGAAACATCATGTTCATAAAATCATGTAGTGTATTATCAGGTCACTTTTGTGAAAGCTTTCCTGGGGTAAAGCATGGACTCATACTTTCATGATGTGCGTTGGTTTTCATCATTGCTCATGAAGCGATTTACTTATACCGCCACTTGGTGCAAGGATTATCAACTAATCCATTGGATTTGCTGATTGGAGGCTATGATTAGAAGCACATATCTCAAAGGAGAAGTCTTGGTTATAAAGCAGTTTCACGTTCCGTGATACGGTTATCTAAAATTTTACTTCATTTTCTTAGCTTGAGTTGAGGGGATGATTGAAGCGTGTCGATAGCTATCCGCATGTTCTTGGACAACCGTATCAAATACTTTTTGCCATCATTAATTTGTGCGTTGGCTGTCAAGCGTGAACATACGTGCACTATAGATATAGCTATTATCTGTTAACTTATGCAGATGTTTGTTTCTCTAGCGGTTTCAATTTCACTTCAAAATACGTTTTATACTACGGGCGTGAAATCACTAGTTTAGCATCAAATGAACAGTCTAACTCAGAAACTATGTGTTTGTCGTTATAATATGGTTTATCATTTATTATATGTTTTTAGTGTTGGATGAATTTAGCAGTAAGTTTATGTGTTCTAGTTTCTAATCGTTTTGCTTCCTTTTTAACTTGTATTATAATTCTAGCACCACCGAATCCAACTGAGTTAGTTGCTAGTAATTCAGTTGCGAGAAGAAATCCTTATAACAAATTTTCGGTGAGTAAAAGGGAAGAATAGACGAAGAAACCCCTTTCAGGTCTATCTAACTTAATTTAAATATAAAATAAATTCAAAGCTTATCAAGCATTTGGAAAACAGGACATCCCAAATTTTAAGTCAAATCAAAACAATTACGATAACAGGTTTAAATCTCAACACATGTAAACACCTGCTGAAACATTGTTTCAAACATGAAGAGTTAGATACCTCTTTTAAACCTGATAAACAGGTACTGAGGTCCTGGTTGCGGAACCAGTCCAGTTTATGGTGAACATACTTTTGATGGGTTGCATACTGTATGAATTTTTGTCCTCTGGAACGCCTTATTTTTACACATTCAGGAAATAGTAACTATCATTTTCTTTTGTGACATAGATAGCCAAAAGTGGCATTCCCAGTCAGTGAAAATGTGTAGATTATACCTCAAAACCCTAAAGTTTGCACTCAGTGAGACCCTCCTTGCCAAATATTCGCCTTCTATCCATGTTATTAATGGGTGCATTGATTTACTTCATATGTAGTGCTTGTGGGAGGGTTTTGCTGGGGGTAAGTGAATTAACTTTAATTTTTGTTACACTTGGATTTCACCGCCACTTGTTTGCCACTTGCCTGGAATTGTCTGTATCAAGTGTCATTATAGAATCAAGTCAAGACCTAGGGTCACGTACAATTGTTCAGACATTGGTTACTTGCACCAATTCTCAGTCGTAGAAATTTGGGGATAAGTCAAAGTGTTTAGGTGGATGGACAGTTAAACTTTCAAGTTTACACACCTGCGATCTTCTCAGTGAGTTATTTGAGAAGCTTAGCGCCATTTCAGGTTTATAAAGTTCATTGATTGGTCTGGAGCGTTTGTTGTAATATCAGCGCTCTATATCTAATTTTTTCTTTTTCTTCCACTTTAAGCAATTTCAAAACGATTCTTGGGTATGCTGTTGTGTGCGCTAGTAGCATCTTACAGAACAAAATCGTGAACATAGCTCCTTCCCTATGTATTAATTCTTGTGTATCAGTTGTCGAACGTGAGAATACAGGACGACTGGAGATATATATGTGTTATCACGACTAATGCATGCAGATTTCATTTATGTCAATACCAGTAGAATTTATTACAACTGTTTTTCTGCTTCAATTACGAATATCACTGGATCTGCATCGATTCCAATTTTAATACCTTCGCTTTCCATCAGTTGTATTTCAAGATGCGGCAAAAACAAACTGATACCAGTTTAGAACCAACTCAACTCAACAACAAATTTATTTACCGTCTTTCTATAAATTGTTAGGAGCTGGCGTTGCTGATCCTCTGGATTGAAGAGATTTTTACAAATAGGGAAATACAATTTTTTATTTACAGAATTTTTGTAGTGTTTACTCTCGTGTTTTTTTCCTCCATATTTTTCTTTATTCTTAATTAGAAAATTGTTTTTGTTTCTTTTGCAGGAAAAAATCTCCGTCAGTAAGCTTTCGAAAAGCGATTGCGGAGGGTTTTAAAAAACCTGCTTCATGTAGGATGTTTTTCTTTTTTGTTTTGAATTTTTCTCCTATTAGTAATATTGTAAATTTTGGCAGGAGTAGATTGGTGGCGTTTCTCTATTGTTTGTGCGTTCGTGTTCTTCTTCAGTTTTATTGGGATAAGTTTTTTACTGGTATATGGTTTTCATTGGTTTTTTGATTTTCGTATTAATCTCGATCGACGGGGCGGTAGAGGTATGTTTCTATGGGTTCCAGGCCGGCCTTCGCGTACAGTTCTTCTCTCCTCAATGTCTCATCTGCTTCAGCTGATTAATCTCCTATTATTTTATCTTTCGAAACACTATTGGTGGTTTTTCTTTGTTCTAGACTTGACGTTCCACTTATTATACTTATGCTGCATGCATTATCAGTTCAAGTATTATCGTGTAGATTAATTTTAAATGTAATTTTGGTTTTCATTTTGATTTTTGTGCAGACGTACGCCTAGATAATCTCACCTTTTTCTTTGGTATCTATTTTCTTTCCGTTAATGATGGCTGGTATTTTATGATTCTGTGTTCTGTAAAGTTTTTGTTTTTCCCATTTATGGTATTTCTTTGTAACCTGTTGGCTTAAGTTGCTTAAGTGTTCGCGGCTTGTTGCTGTGATTCATGAACATATCCTGTCGTGTCGTCTACGTAAATTGCCGTTTTCGCAGTTTTACTCGATTTCCTGGTATGTCCCTGATGTAAATGTTGTAAAGAGCGTGGTTCTTAGACCGATCTTTGTGGTACGCCGACAGTAATTTGTTTTCTTGTCAATCTATCTCGCGTTGTTAATTCTCACGCGGAACGTTCTTTCCCATTCGTTGAGTAGCTTATTATTTCGATCAGTTCTCAGGCATTTTTGCATATCATCGCTTATATATGAATCCTGTTGTCTCACACAGTACCAAAGGCTCTTTCTACGTAAAGAGTAGCGCCATGACCGTTTCTTTTCTGATAAAGTTTAGCTTGGATATCTGTCGCTATTCTGGCCACTTGTTGAGTCGTGTCGTGTCCTATTTTGAAACAGAATTGGCCATCAAAGTCTTTTTTATGTTTAACTCTTTTCCAGCTTTCTCTGTTCTGGCCATTAGTAGTTTTTACGTTCCTGCATAAGGAAAGCATAGCAAATCCACCAATTTTTTTTTCAAAAATTTTTGTTGCATGATTTTACGTTTCCTAGGTCTCCTGAATCAGAAAAATGTATTTTTGACAAAAAAATTGGGCGCCTGTGTGTAACAGATGTACCATTGATAACTCTTGAACCAAGAGTCATCGTAACTTCTAATTTGGTATGGGAGCTGCCTTTTCATACTTTTTGGACCTTATCAAAGAGATGGGTTTGATAAAGAAACCGGAAGTGAGTGTATCCGCCATATATTAACAGTTTTCTTATATAATTTGAAAGTAAGTATGCTTAAATTATTCAAATTATTTTTACAGTTTCCTAGAAAATTAATTCTTTTCCTATGAAATTATTAAAAAAAAAAGGTTTTTTTCAGACAATAACAGCTTTATTAGATATTTGATTTATAATTTAAAGTGAATTGCATATATAATGCTTCGAATCCTGCACCTACAGCCTATTTTTTAGAAAAAATTCCATATCTTCAATGGAAAGCGAGATGGTTAAAAAATAACATCTTTTCTTGTATTTTTTTTTGACTTGTTTGCCTGCGTGTCTTAGAGATTTAAAGACATACAGATTAACATAGGAATTTGAAAATTTCTGACTTATATATGTCCCCAAAGTGTTTTAAAAATATCTCCAGTATCAGAACATATGACAATGTATACCAGAAGAGACGTTGTGCATGTAATAATCTTCAATATTTAATAACAAGTATCAAAATATTTCTTTAAAAATGTATCGCGTGGTAAAAAAGCAATTTATCAAAAATACGGATGTATCTTGACTTATATGAGAGTAGGTCACTTTGGTGTAGTGACATCAATCGCCCGACTATGGTAATAATAGCCGCGACGTACGAAGGTTCAAAACCCAATGCGGTTTGTTATTTGTTAAATTGATATTATTATTTTAAATTAGCGACGATTAATTTTTATCAGTAAAGAGAGAGTGTTAATTGTTTTTATTAAAGTCAGAACTGTGGATTTATTATTCCTTCATCATTCCTTATAAGAAAGTCGTATGACCACGTCACCAGTTTTTCGTTAGTTTTCCTAATGCCGACAGTAAACTTATTAAGCGGTAACTTTGGAGGGGTGTTATTGTTTTTTCCGGTCTTTCGGATGCAGACCACCCTGGCGTATTTCCACTGCTATGCATTTACGATGTAAATTATTTGTGCTATCGCTTTGGTCGATAGGTTTTTCAGTACCCTGTTGTCGATTTCGTCTCCGCCTAGCGCTTTGTCGTTCGGTAATTTTTAATTGTGTTTGATTTCTTCGGAATTGTGGTCATCGTTTTCGCTTGAATTCGACGTTGCGCGATTGTTTCTCTGTTGCGTTTGTTTTTGGAGGGGATATTTGTCGGTTTCTTTGGTGATTTTGTGTTGCTCTTTCATTTTTGGGTCAGTACTTTTGTGCTTCCTTCAGGAAAGTTTCTGGCGAAGTATTCCTACCTGTTTTCTGCTGATTGGTGAGGTGTGTTTCTTTATTTTTGTTAACGCCGGTAATTTTTTAGCATTTGGCGAATTTCCATAGCGTGTTGTCTCCACTTCAGCTTTTTCTAGTTTTAAGTCCATTTTTGTTGGCGTGTTCTTTTTATTTGTCTTGTGAGTTGTTTCTGATCCACTTTTTTCGTTTTTTTCCAGTCACGTACATCGTTTATCGTTGTATTGAGTTATTTGCGAAGGCAGTTTTTTTCTTTCTTGTTGTCGTTCCTGATGGTTTTGGAGTGTTTGTCAGCTTTATTATTCTTGAGTGTTACGGTGAGATTTTCGATTGCGTTCGATTTTATTGTTAGTGATTTGTTTATTTTTTCTAACCTTCATCCAGTCGGTGTCCCCTGTACGATCTTATATGTTCTGACGATTGCACAGTGGTCAGGAAATTCAGTCTCGCAAGTCCTGGTCAATGTTGTCTCTTTGCAGGGTTTGTTCAAGTTTTTCCTTGTCGTTGACGTAAAGTATTAAGTTGTTTTGGTATATTTAATATGGATATTTGGAGCGGTGGTTGAATTTCTTTCTTGTTTGTCGTGTTGTGTAACAGCAATATAATTTTTGTTTGGATTTTGGGGCCTGCTTGGCTGTTGTTGCTGTCGTTTGGTTTTCGCGTAAAGCATTTTCGTTTTACCGTAGTCACTGTCGATGGATTCGATTTCCATATCGCTGTCGTCTTCGAAAAAAGGCATTGCTATTTGTTATTGATGTTCGTTTTCTTCTTTTGCCGTTCTGTTTTTGTTATCGAGATGTTTCCTTTGTTGTATTTTCTTTTTTTTGTTAGTTGTATACATACTGCCGTTTTGACTATTTCTATTGTTTCCTGGAATTCTGCTTCCCTAGTATTGATTCCCTCGGCGATCTTAGATCTCGTTTCATTATTCATTTTGTTTTTGATTTAAGAAGACTTTCCACGTAACTCTAGTTCATTCGTTTGGATCGTCGAACCCATGCCAGCTAATACGCACACACATACATTCCTTATGCACTAACGCTTCTCACTAATGCGACATTATTACTAGCCTTTAACCAATTTTAATTATTTACAGAAAATGACAACCTACCACCATTTCCGGATGGCGCACACACGAGAACTTATTAAATACTAAATACACGGGCAATTGATCTTTTCTCAAAGTTTGCTGAGCTATCTCTACTGTTATGTATAACGATTTGGCGGGAAGGACTTTTGCCGTATGTGTTTCTATATAGGAAACTTTAATTTTGTTAAATTTAAAATTACAAATTATTTATTCTAGTTCCAAAAGAAATTATCTAATAAAGTGCTATTGGTTTGTGATTGTAGTTTTTAAAAAACACATTTAAAAAATGGGACAGTGTATTTAAGTTTTTAAACAGATTAAATTTTTACTTATCATAGATGTACAATAAAACTAACACATGCGTAAAACATATACTCTCTTTCTTTGTTTTTTAAATAGGTCAATTGTTTATTTTAATTGAAAATCACAAATTTTATTATAAATCCATAGACCCCCGATATTATTCCTGTAAGAACACATAAACTTCTTGTTCTTTTTCTTCTTTCGCGTCGTTCAGGAACTATATGCATCGTCGATGCATATTCGTTGAAATTAATAAATAAAAAAATTCAAAAAATGAAAATTGACTAGATTCCTTTTATATTTACTAAAATTTCTATTTTTAGTAACAATAATGATCTTTGAATCTAGGAGTATGTGTTTGTTAAGAAGGTAGATTCAAAACACCGGCAACGTTCCGGAAGTGAACATTGCATACGGGATGAGTATTCAATCTCAGCTCGCAGAGAGAGCGCAGCAATTACCAAAGATTCTCGTGGCGTGCAGCTGGTATTGACTCGCCGCATTAGATGCTTCACATAAACAAAGTACGTCCAACAGTTGATTGAACACAAATTGAGAATACATTGAACTCCAAACTTTTTTTATTAGTAAGTTTAGATAATATGAATACAACATCTGAAATATATTCATTTACTAAAAAACATTACTGTATACGTACGTTATAATCTACAAAATGTATATTTTCATTACAAATTAAGTGTACGCATATAATCTACCACACAAAGAAATGCTTGGCATGTATTCACCGAGTCATGTGAAGAAAGAGTATCAAGGCAATGCGGTTTTACTTACAATAAGTAATGCATACTTTGTTCGTAAATATTATTTAAACACACACTACATAACAAGCTAAATGCTTTCAAAAATATAGTTTAAGAGCACTTTTACTATAAGCAAATACTGACGTTAGCTGCCCAAAACGCGAAGTAGCTGCAAAAATCGTTTTCCTCCAAAAAGCCAACCGGACTTTTTACATCTACTGACATGGAATCGTAATCATTACTTCCAGCTGCTTATACACAATCCCAATAAATTATTAAAACAAGTTACTAAAAAGATCCAAAAGTAAAATCACATAAAAAAGTGTAAGTACAGTCTAACAAAACTCGAAATTCTTCCATTAACTAACATTAAATTCTATGAGGTAGCGCAATATAAATTTATAACAAACCTAATAGAAGAAACGATTGTAAATTAAAGAATTGAATTAGCCGCACTTATCTAAATAAAAATAATACTTATATTTAATATTTTTTACGGTTTAAGTAACCACGCACATTTGTTGCTAATAAACAACTTTTTAAAACAGTGATGGCGAATCTATGGATGGCTCTAAAAGTAAAACATCTGAAGATCACATAAGAAAAACATGACTAAACGTATGCGTTAAAATATGGTATTTAGTAAGGATAAAGCTTATCTGCTACTGCTTTAATATATTATTAGATCGCTAACTTGAATATCAGCAGCATATAAAAAAAGTGGGAAGGCAAAATCGGCCATTTGTAAAGGTAGGCAAAAATTTTATTATGGGTCAGTTCAAATTGTGTGATTGGGTTATCGACATATAGTGACGATAGAGGTTTCTTGCATAGTAGTTCGTGAGATATCCACAAGATTGGAAACTGTTATTATATGTCGTAATCTTCGTTAAACAATCAAATAACAATATTTTGTCTACTCTAGCAAATTAACGTTTTTGGATTGACTTTGATTCATTAGTTAGCTATCTGGTATGTAGAGGGAGATAGGGGTAAGTATGCTTTGGGTATTTTAATGATAATATCATCAATTACATAGTATTGGGCCTATACAGGATACAACTAAGCGACAATGGTATATACTAGAACTTTAAATGATCGGGAGTGTACAGAATGGCAGTTTTAATTTCCCCAAAAATAAACGAAGCAATAGAAAACGATTAATTCGAAAAAGATATTTCGAAAAAGCTATAGGGACATGTATGTAAGTAAGCAATAGAGTGCAAAGAGATTTCTTTGTGAGTTATAACTCTATAACAAAATTTTTATAATTGAAGACTTTTTGACACACCTGGCGCAACGAAATGTAAAATATAAACGTGGAACATGTGTAGGTTATGTTAAGAGGTTAAGTTAACACGTAAAACATCGGTTTAGAATTATTATAATTCTAAGTATACCCATGCGCGCTTTGTATTGTCTAATCGAGTATAAATACAATGGCTGCAAAATACAACTTGGAAGATTTTGACACAACTGCCAGGAATGCAACAGATTAGGACTATTGCTCTTAAAAAAAACTGAAGAATTTCTTCAATTTCTTTCAAACTAATGAGTACAATCGTTCACCGAGAGTACACGAGATCCAAGGGTATTTTATGTCGGTCGGAAAACAAACCAACTTCAGACATTATTGAATAAATGTCATTTAGTATGTTAAAATGACATATAAAAAAGTGAAAATATAGTGTCAAGATTTAAGTGCATTATCTGCCAACTAGATTCATCCCACGAAAATATCCACACGATGATTTTAGGGTTGTAACACAATAGTTGTGACGTCACTACCCATATAAATGGCTGCCTAGTGTTCCAAAACCTGCGTAAATAATTTGTTACGTTTAAGAATCACCTTTCTTTTGACTCACGAATCATATATAAAAGGTTCGCCACCATCTGTCCTACTCAATACTTGCATACCACATAGTTGAAAAACAAGTACAAAAACATAATACTCCAGACCACATGTGTAACTCCGTTAAAAATCAGAAAGTATCAAGATAGCCTCATTTTCGCTTTAATATTCAATAAACTACAAAAACATGTAACAATGATTTACGTTTGTAGACCCCAAATAATACCATAAGTTTCTACAACTGGCATTGACTTGTACTTTTACACTACCTTTTTTTAATCTCAGGTAGGATGGTATTGTCTATGAGATTATCGTTTATATCAATGAACCTTTTCCTCCACTTTGTTTTTGTCCGGATCAGACACTTTAATTCCAGGCTTGTGAATCAAAACGCATTATCTGAAGACTAAAAACGAATAGGCTGATTCATAAGGCACAATTCGTAACCCTAAAACAAACGTTTAAGAGATTAGATATTACATATGAAATAAGTCAAATACTTGTACAACTTTATCCTTCATATTCCTTCCCATGTCGGTCGTTCGTCATAATTTAGGTTCGGCATTCGTTCCAATGTAAATCGGTTCCCAATGATAATAAGCACCGGTCCTGGATCCAATGTTAAAAATCTGTAGCCCCCTCAGTTTCTGGATTGATATTTTTCCATTCTTCGAATTTTGGTATGAATTGTGACACACCGAAGGCATATTTTTTGTGAAATCGGAATAACAGCGCCTTTTTCTAACAACTTAATTCAATTGGGATTTAGTGGACAGGAATTGGTATTTGTTTTTTTATTTCAAAATGTATTAATACAAATACTACAGGTTTGTACGGTATAATTTTGTATTCACAGCCGGCTATTAACTTTTAAAAAAATCAGGGAATTATGTGTTCGGATTCGGATAAAGTTCATCGTCGGAGGTGATCATGAAGTGGAGTTTCTGACATGGTCCGCGCTACGTTTCTTCCTTTACGTTAATGGGTCATATGTTAAGTTGTTTTTCGGTTACGTACATGTTTTCTCGTTTGGCACCTATGAATGGTGGATCTGATGAACAGTCATACGATTAAATCAGAGAATACTGTCAGGTTCCGAATCTAAAAAGTATTAGTTGTTTCGGTATTTCGTTTCTTTTTAAAATGCTAATGAGAAGCAAACAGTTAACAGACTTGAATTAGAAATAAATATTACGGTTACGGTAAATAGTAGCACTTTAATGAAAAACAAATACTATATGCTATAGTCTGCTCATTTTCAAGTGAAATTAGATGTATGGCTCCCAACAATGATCAAGTTATGTACGTCAGCTTTTTAATGCGATTGGTTGTTGTAATAACTTATGACGTTGCAATTACTAAGATCTTTTGTATTTTATAAATCAAACACAGATGTACTGTGTGACATAGTGCGTTTCTATTAGACTGATGCAATCAGTACAGTCAACTTCAAACAAAAACGGGTTAGTCCTCGAATCAAATAGTTAGCGGTGTAAAACTAGGCTACGCTTGCATCCCTGTCGCCATTCTTGCTGACACGCACACAATTATGGTTTGCTTCAGGTTTCACCATGGTATCCTCAAGATAACAAGAGAAGAAACAAAATTCTTACCACGTGCCGTCTGTAATTTCACTGGAAATCGCAAACGAAGTCGCTGACCTAATTACAGAAGCAATAACCAGAAGCTGAGCAATCTTACACGTAAATGACAAAGCTCTAAAAAATCCATTTATCCAGCAGATACCAGCTCACATCCAACCCATACTAGAGTCATTAGAATCACTGTCCCTCAAACACCTAGCTGACGTAGCAGATAAAGTTCTTGACAACACTCCACTCCCAACAGCAGCAGTGATAGCCAATACCTCCAACACATTTCCAAACCAAGACGACTGCTAACTGAACCAGTTTAATCCACAAAATTGATCCAGCCGGCTCAACAAATGGATGATATGCATCGCACGAGACGTTGGAGAAGCAATACCCCAGGCAGAAATAGAAGGTGCAAGTAGAGACGGCAGAACATGCAGATTGCCGCAAATTTCCAACACCTATGCAGGAGTGCGCGCGGCGCATATTTGTAGTGGATAAGTAAAACTACTAATTTCTGATTTTGGTTTGATACAGATGCAGACCTGAGTGTCTTTACCTGGGTCAAATTTAGGACTAAACCGTGTAGTGCTGGTGCGCACCTAAGATTTCATTTAGCAATCATGCAGGAGGA
This sequence comes from Aquatica leii, assembly GCA_035610365.1. Classification (NCBI taxonomy): domain Eukaryota; kingdom Metazoa; phylum Arthropoda; class Insecta; order Coleoptera; family Lampyridae; genus Aquatica; species Aquatica leii. The sequence goes on along the minus strand of CM069434.1, from coordinate 20,203,420 downwards.
CCACTGGATGCACATTTATGGTGAAATGACTTTTGTGATTGCAAACGTAACAGACGCTATTTTAAGCGCAGACTTAAATAGAGCAACTTACAAACAGTGCCTTAAGCAAGAAAATGTGGTGCAATTGGTGTTCGTGAAGTGTTCAGTAATACAGAACAATAAATACTAAGCACTTTTGCGAAAATATCCCAAACACCCTACGACTAAATACAGCTTTTAGGAACTTGAAACATACTGTACATTATATTGAAACAAAAGGTCCCCAGTTTATAGTAGACCACGCCGTTGGCACATTATGATAAATTAAAAATTGCAAAGAAGGAATTCAACAAGCTGTTGGAAGCAGGAGATCATCATTCCATTTTCATCACCTTGAGCCAGTCCATTGCATATGCTTCCAAAAGTCAGATAAAACGTAAAGACCATGTGACGACTACCGCAGACTGAATGCAGTGACAAATCTCAGGTCGATATCCGGTCCTCACATCCACGACTTGAATCAACACTTTAAAAGAAATAGCATCTACTTATCCATCCCGATCTGGAAAAAGCATCACTACCACATTCCAGTAGATGCCTGAGATCGACCTAAAAACATCTATAATAACACCATGTTGGTTTATTTGAATTAATGAGAACCAAGTCCTGCAAAACCTCGACTTTGTATTTGTTTTCTTACGTCGATGACATTCTTGTTTATCTGAGTCAGAGGAATTCAAGTCTTCAGCATCTTGAGATGGTGTACTTAGCAAGAGTGGATGACTATGGGATGGTGATAAATCCACTTTTGCCAAACGCAATTGCAGACTTCCTATTTCACCTGCGCCTTCACGAAAGCTACAAAGCAGTTCTTTAGAATGCTTAAATAGTATAGACGATGGATTTACCTCTGAGGCGCAGGTTGTAAGCAAGCACTCAAATCAGTGCATCACTACTAAACTTTCCAGATAAAAATGCGCACAACGGAATAATGGAAAGTAGGAGATAATAAAAACCGATAGCATTCTTTTTGATCTCAAACCTGACCGGAACTTAAAGAAGTACAGCACGTACGACAAGAAACTCAAGCCAACAATTTATGAAACCATCATTTAGGCAGTACTTGGAGGGTCGAGATTTTATTATCTTCACAGACCACAGGGCACTAATATATGCATTTAACCAAAAGTGTAACCCATTTAAAAGATAGAATCAAGTGTAAGCCCTCACGACAATCCAAGTATCTAGAGTTTGATTTCCCAGCTTTCAACATACATCCAACACATCAACTGGCTCTGCAAACATGTCCCAGCTAGACTTCAATCTCCCAAGTAGAAAGCTTAACCACTTGTCTTGCAATAAACCACAATGTTCAGCAGAAGCACAGAAAGAGTTGTAATGAACTAAAACTTCTACAATAAACAAGCAACTATCAATTTAGACAAGTTTCTCAGTTCCCGATTCCAGTTACAGCTTACCTTTATATGGTATGAAACATCACATGAGCACTGACTCCTTATGTACTTTTGCAATCGTACAGACGACGCTGATCGTGAACAACATTCACAGCACTGCTCACCCAGGTGTTAGAAACAAAAGTGGAAGTAAATATTAAAAAGTTTTTTTGGCACAAGCATAAAAACAAGGAGTAAGATCCACAAACATACAAGATCACAGATTGCAGAGTTCAAAGACCCAGATGCTCGATTCAATGCATGTACATATAGACCTTGTTAGTCCTCTACCCATATCGAAAGGCAAGCAGTATTTATTAACATGATCAGAAAATGGCCATTTCTGCAGAAACTTGTGCATTTGTGGGCATGTGGATATCTTGATTTGGGGTGCCTGCAAGACTAACAACAGACAGAGGAACCCAATTTGAAAGCAGTTTTATTTATAACCTCTCCGTAAATTAATTGGAATTTATCAAGCCAAAAACAACATCCTTTTCACCTTGCAGCGGAAAAATTCTTCACAGAAGGCTCAAAGCAGCGCGAGTGCCACTACTAACTCCTGGACTCAAGCGCTGTTGCATTAATACTTATCGGCATTAGATGCGACTTGAAGAGTACCACATCGGAATTGATATATAGGACAACCCCTACGATTACCACCGGATCTGATATTAGTTCCTCCCGGAGTTACCAATGGCTGATCAAGCACCACAAGAGTTTGTAAAAGGCTGGAAACATCAAATGCCAAGCACATACAATTTAATAAAACAAGAGTGGCATGCAAACTCGAACGTTTATCTACCGAAGAGCCTGACAGCAGCATATTATGTCTTCGTTAAAATAGATGCAGTAAAGTTAAACACCCCTACGAAGGTCCTTACAAGTTATCTAGCCAGGAGCTAAATTTTCTACGTTGGATATCAACGGAAATTGCATAAGAGTCGTTTCAATTGATAAGTTAAAAGCAGCATTCCTAGAAACCTGAAAATCCGTCAACTTGGCAATAACTAGGGCTACCATTTCGACACCAAATATTACTACACTAACGCTAACGGCGTCCCGGATACCTTGGAAAAGAAAAGCACAGTGCAGTAGAAACCAAAACTACAAAGCGAGGACTTACCTGTTCATTTCATATGATTTGGATATTAGAGACTTAGAAAACTGACAACCGACAGTCGCTAAACGGAAGTGCAATACAGTAATCAGTCATTCCAGATGATATATATAGATTGACATTTATTTTCAAAAAGATTAAACAAACGTCCTCGTAACTAAAACTAAAGCTAAAAAAGTGGGTCCGTTTTTTGTTTAGTTGAGTGTACTAATAAAATGTTGATAATACAACGCCTCTATCAACCTCCGTTTTCTATTGTGATGTTTATATCTATCTATTTGAATTCACTAAATTGAGCAAAACGTTCTTAAAAATTCAAAGTTATGCAACACACTTTACACCAGCAAATTCAATTGTTTTACAACCTGTATGTTTAAATGGGTACAACAAAATTTCTTCATCAAATTGTTAGAAAAGTAAAGTACCAGAAGCGAGGATTTTTTTATAATGGTGTGAGCAATAACAATGGTATCGCTTTGTCAACATTTTCATAAAGGAAAAAAATTAATTGATACAAAAACCACAACTATAAATTCTAATAACACAAGGCAAAAAAAACTAAATAATAATACCTTTATATGGAGAATGCTGCTCTAAAAAGTACAGATGAAATGTACGACCAATTCTTTTACAAGATCAACGCAGTTTCTTAGAAGTAAATAATCTAGATCTACAGTTTTATTGAAGTCTGCTCCAGGTGCGTTATTATAGCAAGGCTTATAGGTCCATTCCACCTTTCTAACAAAGGTTTTAAATTGTCTAAAAAGTATAATCTGCATGAGTTGCGTATAAGTACCACACTTTCTTCACAGGACAAATCTCTTAGAAGATATCACATAAGTTATTTAAAATAATGTATAACCATTTTTATTTCCTGAAGTTTGTAAGTAGAAAAGTATATTGTTGCATTTGGTTAAATTCCTAACAGCACTTTGTGCTTCGAGCAAGATTACCATTAAACCTAAGTATAAGAGCTAAATGGATACGTTGGATCAATCTTTGGTTTTCCCGCTTGAGTGTAAACTAATCAAATACAAATCCAATAATAACCATTACAAAACCAGACATAGAATTAAGTATTTTTCTAGCGACGACTTTGTCTTTGTTTCTGCTGATCAGAGCACATTTTGTTAAAGACTGCACAGCGTTAATTACATTTACATCGTTAGCTGCGTTAGTCACAAGACTTTTAGAGGATTTGCCTTTTATATTATTATTTGTCAATAGCTCAAAAAACTACATCATACTTATTCTTATGCAATGGAATTATAAAAATTTAAATGCATCCAAATCAGCATTTTGTAAAATTGAACACATTCACCGATGAAATCAACAGAAATAACTTCAAACGCAAATGTACAGAAAATGTTTTGAGGTTATCGATCCCACTACCACTCATTTTTAACCAATCAGAATTCATTAAATCTACCAAATTTTACGTACTGCTCATGCGCAAGCATTGAAAGTTGAAAAATTTGATTTAAATCTTCCTAAATTAAAATGTACATTTATAATTATTGTAAATTATAAATTATCTTTTATTTACAATTTGTTGCAAATTATTTTGTAAGCGTTTAGTGTTTTTATTATGAAGCATTTATACAAGTTAGGTTACTACTTTATATAACATAGGGTGCTATTAAAGGATATGTACTCAAGTAGAGGACAAAAAGGTGAGTGATCAAATTTATATTTTTTAACTATACGTATGAATTTGTGTTACTAAATACATTGTTGTTTAATATCATTTAAAGAATAGATTTAAGTAAAAAATTGTGTTCCGTTTTCTTTATCACAGTTATTAATATAGTGAAACTGTAATGTCACTGTAAAGTTTCAGAATCGGACTATGATTTATGCAAGTGTTGTAAATAGATAATTTTTAAATTATATAGATACAGATAAATTTTTTTTGTTTCAAAAATGATCTAGTATTAGATAATAGATAAAATATTCCAAACTTTATATAGATAAACAGATAATAGATGAAATGAAATTAATCTAGGGTAAGTAATAACGTGATAGATAGAGTTCATTTGAAGAACTACTACAGAATGTGGGAAATTACGCCTGAAGAAAAACATACATATTGTAATCTTGGAATTTTACGGAGACCACTGGATTTTTTATAGAATTTTATTTATGTTAACAATTTAAATTAAAAAAATATATATACAGACTTATATATTTTTGATTGTATCTAGATACATATAAATAGATAAAAAATATGAATCTAGAAATTAATTCTATCTATATAAATTTATAGTAAGATAATTTCATAACACTGGATCTTATGTAATACCTATTGACCTAGCCTAACGTATATATAATCAATTGGTAATACATAAAAAATTATAAAAGCATAGAAAGTAAATGCTGTACCGTAAAATTACAATAAAATAATTCATTATCACTACCCAGATAGCAGAATAAGCAACAAAAGATATAAGCATAGTAAGCAGCAAACTTGCTTTGGACAAAGCTTGTTTCAAGTTTAAATCAATGATTATCCTCATTACCACACACATGACAAGCTTGCAAATACAAACTCATACTTTTGAAAACTTATTATTTAACTCATTTTTCTTTTCAAAACATTCATTTTATCATTTAGAATTCTTGTTTTACATCGTACAAATCTTACAACGTAGCCTTAATTACATAGTTTAGGGTGTGTTTCTATGCGACCATAGATCCTTCTGTATAGAGTTCAACACACCAAAGCTATTAAGTTTTTGGAGGAGTTGTATCGTCTCTCATAGTCAAGTTCTTAATTAATTTAGACATGAGTTCTTGCAAACTGGTGTCAGATAGAATGTTTGTACTAATTAATTAAGTTCTACAGTTAATTCTCAAACAAGTCAATAATTTGCACTCAAAACATTAAAAACATTTGACCTTTCGTAGAATTGTTTGGATGTAAACTATGTCATATTTTTAATTAGTTCAATCATGTGGGCTCACTTCTATATAAGCAAGATATTTATGACATTTACATTTTTTCTTATTGTGTAATTTTTAAACACTTTGGTTCAGCTAATCAGCTATTAGGGAAGGCGTTTATTACGTTTGGTAAAAAATATGTTTATCTAATTTAAAACAGTTTTAATCTTAATTACATGTATTTGATATCCTTAATTTATTGTAACTTTGGTTCTAAGAATTCTTTTTTGTTACATTATACGGCAAAAGATTGAAAACATAACATAATAAAACTAAAAAATTAACATATATTTTACAGTTTTACCATTCTATATTCGAAAACATTGTGATTATTTTTACGCATACTTTTTAAAGAAATTACATACCAAGAACTATAGTTTATCATGTATATCCGTAATTAATATACACATAAAAGTGGTGTAATTCATAACATCATATCTCGTGATAACCTACAGTCTACGAACAAATAAAATTCTATAAGGGTGTGTACTGTTGGTAGTTTGATTAACAACCCATGCAGAAATTCAAAACTTAATTAATAGAATCCAATATTAAATAGTTCAATAACTTTTTAGACTCACCGTCGGTTTAAATAAGATTAAATTTCAAACAATAAAAGAAAGGAAACAAGAAAACTTTTTTTTGGCAAATACAAAAAGGATTTGGTTTTAATTGCTAAGAGTTTTTGATATACTCGATACGTATGTTATAAGGCTATAGTTTGTAAATTCCGTAATAGCATAAACAATTAAGATTCATACAAAATAATATATTAGCGTTAGAGTATCCCAAATTGAATGGGTCACCATTGTGGATATCGGAAACTATAAGAACTACAATGTCAAATAAATATGCAATTGTTACCAATTTTTTAGTGGTTAATTCATATAAAAAATTACATGATTTCATAAAGGAAACTTAAATATATCAGAATAAAGTTTAAGCTAATTATGCAACTTTTTTATTTTAAATATGCGCCATATCACGGATTTTTACATAGTTGAATAGCATGTTTTTCTCTCTTTTAAAGGATGAATAATTCTTCAAGCGTTAACACAATTAGTTTATGATTTTGGCGCGCGGTTTATTCAAAACTTATTTGAATTACGCCGGTATAAAATCAGCTTTCTCAACGTTTCTATCTCTATATAGTCGCATTTTGCATACTTATATTTATATATACACATAGTAACTTTTTATACTATGAGTTGGCTCTGCCATCGCATTTCACTTATATTAATTCGTTACGTACTGCCATTTTAGTACTACCTATTTAATATTATTTATAACAATAATGTCGACTTTTTCTATATCAGAAAAATATGATATATGTTTTGTACATATATTAAATGTGACAAAAACTCTCGTCTTGCTGGACAAACTTATTTCCAAAAATTGTACAATATTTAGAAATATTGAAGAATAACATTAATAATACTACAACATTCTGGTAGTTTAACAAAATCCTAATTGTAACAATAATAATATAGATAGATAATGAAGATAAGGTGATGAAGAATTAACTTTCGCATATGTGGCAGTTAATCCCAATATATCAACTCGCAAAAATAAAAGCCTAAAGTCAAGTGTGTCAAAGACAAAAGCATCTAAAAAGTCTTAAGAAACACAAGTTAAGTTAGTTAAGTTAAGATTCAATATTTTGTGATGGGTCATTTATAAACTAATACAGATGAAACGATGATTTTATTCATTGCATTTTGTGGACAAACAAAACTTATTTTTCAAATTGTGGCTTATTTAATCGAAATAACGAGCATTATTGGGCAATAAAGAAAATATTGAAAAATCGCTTAGTTGGTCCTATTATATTTCAAGGAATAATAGCACAACGTTATTTAGAAATGCTTTTTAAATATTGCTAAGAAATTTGCTAGTAGTGATTTACTTTTTGGCACAAATTAGTTAGAATATGGTATCAGCAAGATGAAGCGTTTTCACACACAATGCACTAGAAATGTTGTCTATTGTTTCAAATAATAAGTTGAATAACAGAGTAATGACCAACTAACACAACTGTTTTACAGCCTATATGATTGCTGCTAGACTTAACGCGGCTTAGATTTTTATTTATGTAGAAGAACTATACGAAACAATAGCTGTTGAATACATTTAATAGGATTAATAGAAATATTCTTTTGAAAATTAACTGACGGTAGTTAATAAACACTGTTGATTATCAAAATCGATTGAAAGTAGCAGAACTGCACAAAGTAAAGGAGGTTAAAGCTATCTCTCTCCTGAAGCTGCTGATGAGCCCCAAACAAAAACGGCCGTATAAATCTTAGTTTATACTCTTCTATTACGCTAGTTTGAATTACGCGGGTGTAAAATTAACTTACAACGTTTACCACTTTTTGTAGCTATTTACAACTTTCTGTCAATTACATCTAGCTAATAATGGCTAGTATCTTCAATTATAGTTATAATTTGTTGTTTTGAAAATGAATAAAATTATCTGCGTTTGTTTTGCGCCTCCTTGATTTGGTTTAAAATTAAAGTAATGCTAATATTCTTTAATAAATTTTAATTAAAAACGTCTGTTGCAAACTACATTGAGTTATAATAATATAGGAGGCCGTAAGTTTATTCTAAAACGACATCACTACCGCCATATTGATGATAGACTTATGTCATTCTAACGTCAGATGTTAGTAGTTGCCTTTTTTTCTCAACGTTTATAGTATTTTTTGTGTTTAGTTTATATGTTTTTTTAGTTTTTAATTATACACAGAGAGAAAATGCTTGTATCAAAATTCTTGCACAACATTTGTGCATAACTGTATTGTTGGGATGATATTACTACAATTGTTTATAGTATTTATACCATAGGCTTGCACGCTTTTATTTAATACGTTTCGATAAATAGGTTATGAAGTTTTATTTGACAAATTGTTTGAAAAATATTATAAACTTTAGTATGTTTTTTGTATTCGACAACAATGTGTTAGTATTTTGCACAATTTTGTTTTAAGTTTCTCGTACAGCTTTGATAATATATATTACAAATAAGATTATGCAATTCTTTTTAAACTCGGAAAAAAAGAAAAAATTGAACGATAACGATAAGCGATAACGCATTGTATGTAAAGACGCTGATGTTGACACTTACAGACCGCAATGCAGAGCGTCGAAGTAAACAAAGTTCTCGGAAAATATGTGAACTAACTTTAAAAATTTGAAGCGATAAATGTTTCCAACCAATCACAATTAGCAAGTATATCCGCTTGAAAATGTCTACAATCAAAATCTCTTTGATTGCGTTGGGTTTGTTTACATCTTTACCCCTCCTTGTTTCTTCTGGAAAAACATTCGTAGTTATATAGTTAGTTTTTGTCAAGACTTTTGAAACGCTGTTATTTGAACAAGGTAAGTGTATTTATAACATTTTTTAAGTATAACCTTTGTATAACCTCATTCATCACTTGTAAAATCTGTATTTAATTCCAGTGTTAACTTAATTCTACGAACAACAGCTAATTTTTAGCTGGAGATTTTTACATTACTTACTTTCTTGTATTAGTTTCAGCTGTTATTTATCGAACATGAAATCGAAATTGAAGAAAACCATCATTTCGAAGCAAAAACATTATTAAAAAAAAACGTGACTGCTAACTGCTGTAGCTGTAGCGGGCAAATCAACCCACATTTATAAAAAAATCTGTGTGAATCGATAACAATAAGTAATGGAATTTTTAAGATATCCTCGACGAAAAGAATAAGTATATAAAATAAGTATACCATTTAAATGTAAATAAATAATGCTTTTAAGATTTGTAACGTTTTATTGACTATTTACATCCAATATATGTTATTTTTGAGTAAATAACATTTAACCAAGATGCATAAAGTTGTTAATAAGAAGCTACAACGAAATAATAATAATTTGCACAATATTGTGCAAAAATTAATTAAAAGAAAATATGGGTCTAGATAACGTAACGCTATTAGACATTTAATTACCATTGGGTAAAATACTTCAAGCATAGTTTTAAAAAGAGTATCACAACATTGTGCAAAACTTACTTACTATAAATTGTTAAAAACTGTGCATACAATTTATTCTACACAAATGAATGCAATTAGAGAAAACTGCACAAATTGGTCTTGCTCACTTTTTCAGACCCAATTTGTGGACCCTTTTTGATTAACAATTGTAGATAAAATATACAAAGATTTCTCTCTGTGTAAACATTTAAAATTATTAATGATGGTTTTGTGTGTTTTATGTAGCTGTAAATAGTGGAAAAGGTATAAATAAGAAAGTATTATTGTGAATTACATTTCTCACAGGTATGTACGCAATATAAGCAGACCAGTATTAAAGAAATTTATACATTAATACCCCAATTTACTTTTCTTTTTAAATTTGGTTATTAAGAATCAATTTTATATAAAACTTAAATGTTAGAATAAGTTTTTAAAAAATAATCCATTTGATTTGTTGCATATTATTAATAAGTTTTTAATTTTTTTTTACTAAATTAGCTATAATCTTAAAAAAGTTTTTTTCTTTTACTTTAGACTAATAAAGTTGATAAAAAAATCAAAGTACATATATTGCTTAATTGCGTAGATCCACAAATCTCCATAGTTAAATAGTTTTCTTAGGAAATTGCAGTATTTGAACTTTATAATTTTGATTATATACATCTGCAACATTGTAATATATGTCAGCTACAGTTTTTTTCAAGCATAAATTCAAGTATAATTTTGATAAACGATTTTAATTTTTGTATACTAATATATAAACTGGATCAAAATTTACAATGTGCGATTAATGTTAAAACTTTAATTTTTATGTAATCCTGGGCCTGGGCAAAGCATCCATCTTGATAGTGAGACTCAAGCCACTGCCATAGTGGTTCCCAGACTTTGTACATAGAAACTAGATGCTTTATGCTATCTCCTTTTATAATAACTCAATGGTTGCAACACACCGTTGAAAAGAGAAAAAAAAAACCTTTTATAATTGTGGAGTAATTTGACTTTTTTTAAATCGCGATTTTCAGTTTTTTAGCATAACTGTTTACTTTTAATCATCAAAAGTTTCACCACAAAATATATTAATATTTTTGTTAGAGTAAATGGTGTATGATTTATTTAATTAAAAAAAATCATTGCAATGTAAATTATATGGATACTAACACTAAGATAGAGATTTAAGTAGGCAATACGAAGAAAGACAAAATAAATTTACATCAGAAAACATGTCAACGGCGTAGAATAGATTGTACTTTCCGCCTACAAAAAAGTGTGTTGTTTTTCATGTGTTATAATTAGAGAACTCACATTTCAGACGGATTTTCTAATTGAAAGTACACACATAGCAAATATGAAAAATACACGATAATAATCTAAAAATATCGGGCATGTGTAAAGATTAGTGTCGGCGGTTATACTAGGGTTCCTCAATTATAATGGTAACTACTCGGAAATTTTAGGAAATGATCGCAGAATATGACTCTTTTTTGAGTGGAAGTTGGATCAAATATTAGAAATCAAAAAGAAGAAAAGGAATTAATGAAGTTAAATGTTTTAAGTTGTCGCTGGTAATGGTAATCATTATAACGTACGAGATAAATATCGATTTATCGACAAACTTTCTTTATGGCGTAATTTTTTTCTAAAATGATTATAAAATATAGCTACATGAGTTATGGCTGTAGATAATATCAGCTACATCAGTAATGTTACTTTCAAACTCAAAGATTGTAAGCTTACATTCATCGACGACGTGTGTTTGCGTTGGCTATGTTGACTACGTTTAACATTTAAGGATACTCTGATTTGAATACAGTCAACTTTCACAACAACTGCTCCAATTGCAAATAAAGCTGAAGGCTGTGCTATTAAAAATTAGTCAGTGATCTTTGTCATACAAAAGAAAAACAGCTTGAGTGAGCTGAACATAAATACATCACTCAATTACCTAAATAATGCAAATATATACGTAGTTTGAAATAAAGTAAATCTTTGATTAATAACAGTAAATTACACTTTAGTTGTAGAAGAAACGCAGTTATGTTAAAACAGAGAATATTTCTAAATTAGCGATGTTTGATTACGTCCTTTAGACTTCCTATTCATAACACCGGTATCATTTACTTTTTGCTGAATATGGTTCAAATAATTGTAAAATATGAAATTAAGATAGTTAATCTACTTTATTTTCGCTGCAAAATGTTAAACTTTAAGCCAAAAGAATGATTTCTATTTTGTTACCTACTACGTTTTGCATGCAATTTTTAATTTTTGCTGAAAAACTAGCTTTAAAAGAGTTTCAACGAACAGAATTTTTCATTATATAATGCAGTAGAAAATCAAATAGAATTGAGCAAGGTGCTCAATAAATCAACCTCCCCGTCGCAAAAATCTAATTTTTACCGTCGAAATAACCAACCAATAGTGTCAGACTCACGCTTGCGTAATGATTTAAAATTTCAATTGCTAATAAGTTTTTCTACCGCAAGGGGCAGCACATTCCCGGTACATTTTCAGCTTTCTCTTGTTTGTTACTCTTATGCTTAATTCTACTACGTTACGTAAGAGGTTACGGTGAACCGTTCTACTGATACTACCGAATGGGTGCATTGTTGTCATTAGCGAGAAATGGAAATTCTCTAGTATTATTATTTTTTTTAATATATCTATTTATTTTGAGTACGTTGCGTTAATAGTATGGTTATTACACTAAATTTTATACCGCTTGCGTGATGACTCTGCCTGCCCTGGTGGTATAAATACAATAATACAAAAAATTTATGATATTCAAATTACTTAGCTGTTTGCTACGGAAACCTGTGGGAATAATTTTTTTTTCGTATTTTACTTTAGGGTCACTTTTAGTACACTTTGCCATCTTTGCAATAAAAATCTAAATTATTATTACTTGATGCTAATTATAATTGTATAATTTGTTATCTTTCTCTCTTTGGGTTTGTTGTTTCTTGCTGTAATGCTATACTAGCCCATATAAATCGCAGTAATATATTCTCTTTATAATGTCCTGTTGTTTTATTCTTAACGCAATGATTGTGTTGCGGGTTTGGATATTTTTCCCCTACCTTAAACTTTTTTTCTTTACTCGCAAGAAAAAGGTAGCACAGGGGCACCAAATGCAATCTTAGTCTACTTTGGGTACTACCATCTCGGACCCATACGACCATCTCCGATTTTAAGCTAGTCGAAACAAGTGGAAACGACAAACTAATTTTTTGACACTTTGGTACCTCGTGTGTTACACAGTGACGTGTGTTAAAATTTAATCAATAATACGATTCTTTGAAAAACTAATAAATTAACGACACGTAACAAATTATACCTCATATCCAATGCCATAAAAAGTTTACAATTAATTGTCTACTTTAGTGCTTTTAGTGGCAATAAAGCTTATATAGCATTTGGTAGTCTCTGCCTGTGGACAATTGTGTGATTACTCGATGGTCATGTTACGACTCAAGGTGTTTACATTTTTGAGACCAATAAAAAGATTGCAATGGTTGTTGGATATTGATAAGATATGGAAAATGTGGTTAAAAACCAGGCCGAAAAACAAAGATAAAGAAATTTAAGTTTGACACCTACAATCACACTATTGCTTTTTAGTAGCCAGTTAAAGTGTAATTACACACTTTAACTGGCATCATAATTTGGTCTACTAATTTTTTGCGGTATAATTAAAAACTTTATTTAATACACTGGTACTAGTCTGATTGTTCTTTAGAGTTGCAATTGTTACTATCACTTTAAACTGTAGAATCTTTGAGCGTTTGTTAGCTGCATCAAGTTGTTTAATGAATTTTTCTTATCAGTTTTTGATGTAATTTTTCTTTAAGTGTCACTGCTTGTTTTGAATTGAATTTAGAACTCATCGTAAATGTTACAGATACATCAATAGAAAAAATTAAATTTTCGTTTACAAATATTGCTGTAAAGTTCTTACTTATTAATAACATGAAGTACACTCAACTAAACAAAACACGGGACACCTTCGTTAGTTCGATTCAAATAGCGGTGTAAAACTGTTCAATCATTCGTATCATTTGCCATGCTATTCAAGAAATTTAAATTGTATAAATAATAAACAATGACAAAGTAATAAAAGGTCAAATCGTTTATCGGTAAAACTAAAAAATAATATATTTTATTTTTGAATCATTTTGAAACAGTAAACTGTATTTTATTTTATACGAAATATTTTCGTGTGTAAATAAAAGTTCTAGTATTGAAACAATACATTATAAACTCAGTGATTTCCCAGGCAGCACACTCACGTCACATGACGACATTGAGCACGTCTTAATGACGTCTAGCACGTAATTTTGACGTCAATAAAACGTAATGTGCTGCCTGGAGTTTTTTGAACACATTTTATATTACACCTATGTAACAACCTATTGTAATGTTTATTAGGGAATATAAGACCATTGCCTTTAAGTTTTAATCACATTTTTGATCGAAATGTCAAAGCAAGGCAATTATAATAAATGTTTTAAATAATTGCTAACAACTTAATATGTCATTGAATTTCTATATGTTATTGTGTTGTTTTAGGAGCGGTGTCACTAGTATGATAAACAAAAAAATGTATTTTCCTTGTCACGCATAATATCCTGGATTTACTATAATAGGATAAATATTTTTTCTTATTGTATTTTTTAGGAATGACAATTAAAAACAATGAAGCATTTTACTATTATATTTATTTACCACTTTTAGTTTTTTGAGTCACTTTTATAGTTTAAACAAACTGAGAATGAGATGAAGTCGTGACAGTGAAAAATGAGTAAATTTAGGAATTAATAATTCATTTTTTATGACTATCCCAACCGTATTTAGTTTTTTTTTCTAAACAACAAAAAAATAATCAAGTTACATTGTTTTGTTAATGTCAGTGATTAGTTTGTCTAGTTTTTAATGACACATACAATTTCATATAAATGACTTCTGTAGTGCGGTCGAAACAGTTTTATAGGTGCGTCAATTGAACTATTAAAGGCTTTTTTGTCGCTAAAAACAACACGATTCCAAAAATGCAGCGGTCCATTGACGTAAAGTCTTTCAAATTTAAGGCACCTTCTTATATTGTTTTCGCTAAGAATTTCTTTTATAACTGTTTGATACTTTTTATTCTAGCTTCTTTCAGTCTTGTTTCTGCGGTTAAATGGCATCACGGAAATGCAACGTGGGCTAGAGACATTTTGGAAAGTGGTAACAGGGATTTTAAATAACTTATGGCATTAACACATATAATAAATAATAGACCGACCAATTAAATTTTGAGACTATAACAGCGATTAAAAACTAAAAATAGTAAATAAATATAAAGGTAAAATACTTTATGGTTCTTAATTGACATTTCTGAAAAAATACAATAACAACGATTAGTTTTCGTATTATAGTAAAGCAGGATATGGGTGATAGGGGAAATACAAACTTTTTGTTTATCATACTTGTGATTAGTTGCCGATCGCATTTGCGAAGTAGCTCTAGTTTACACCGCAACTATTTCATTCGAACTAATCGAGGTGTTCTGTTTTTTGTATAGTTAAGTGTACCTACGTTGTTTGTTAGGCATTCTTCTTAGTAAACAGAGTACATTTGTGAAATATGTAAATGACTTCTTATTATTCTTTATATGTGACTTTTCGACTGTA
Organism: Aquatica leii; assembly: GCA_035610365.1. Classification (NCBI taxonomy): domain Eukaryota; kingdom Metazoa; phylum Arthropoda; class Insecta; order Coleoptera; family Lampyridae; genus Aquatica; species Aquatica leii. The sequence continues at coordinate 20,188,247 of CM069434.1, read as the reverse complement.
ATGTGAATCTTGATAGGATGTGTAAAAACATGGGTGTCTTTGTCTTAAATTTTTTTGGCCAATTGTTGTAATGTTGCTCAATTGATTTTTTTCATGCCATACGTAAAAAAATTAAGTTTAGATATTACATTTTTTAATAATTAAATTTTTAATACATATATATTTATTGACAATATACTTTAGAATAAATGGGCTGGTTAAAAGTAGAGCTAACGACAGTTGTGGGAGAAAACAAAGTTACGATCAGAACAATCTAATATTTTATTTTTGTTTTATGACATCTTGCTTAGAAGGTTTTATAACACCATAATTATAAAGTTGTTTTTTTGACAAAAGCTTTTGTACACCGTGATTTCTGATTTACTTTATCTAAAATCAAATACCGAAGCATTAGATACATTCTACATGTAAACTTCATTCATAATTCATATGCGCTGTATGTTATGATGTATAGGTTACTAAACTTCAAACAATCAAATCTGTAATTAGCAGAAAATATTTTTAAACACTTAACTACTGAAACAATCATACTTAAAAACGAATAATCAGTAGAACGTAGAAGATTTTAAAAACAAACAGATGCAAAGAATGTTGTACATGACTTTACTTTATAATTTAGTTGAAAACGAATACAATTGGCTTGGTGCAGCTTGAGATTTTTGTTTATTTATGCGATCGGCATCAAAAACCAATGTCATTAATCAATAAATTAAATGGGAGACACGTAAAGCCATTCAACTTGACCATATTCAATAAAAGGAAACACGCCCAAAAAACAGGATTATGTGAATCTTGTTAAGTCATTTGTTCAAATACAAACATAGATACGTACCCTGCGTTTCGACACCTAATAATTTCTTCGACGCCTAATCAGTCATATTTTGCATTAACAAATGCTTATTCACTAATTAGTTTTTAAACATATAATTGCAATAATTTTTATTTTTGTAAATTTTTTATGAGTGGGGAATACTTTGCTGGGGTGTGGAGTCAAGTTGCGATATAAGAACTGATAAATGACAATGACCAGCCAGTCTGCTACTCAACCTTTATTTTGAGTGTTGCAATCGTCCTCAACTGTTAAAGTTAAAGTGCACAATGAAACTGATTGTAAGTATCTTTATATTTGCGTAAACAAAGTAATTATACGATTGCGTGTCTTCCGTTTTGGCGTGTATTCGAAATCTTCTCTCATTAAATTTATTGCCAACAACCAGCCGGTTCTTTTTCAACACATACCTTTATACAAATTAATTTTTTTAAAACGTTTTAAAAATCTTTTTATGGAAGTTGATGTTGCTGAGTAATTTGTTAATCTTATTTTAACAATCTTGATTTATTAAATCAGCAAACATTATTGAACTATTAACATAGTTTTACGTTTTGCTCTGATGGCAATGTGGAATTGTTGCAAAACCAATAATGTTTCGGAAAACAAAAATTCTACCTTTTTGTGTAAAGATTTTGATACTGATTAGTTTGCAACTTTGGGTAACTGGAAATTAATAACCTCCATTTGGTGGTTATTTACGAACTTGTAAATGTTGTAACCCATACATTCTTCTCAAATATCGTTTGCAAAAATATAGTTTATGGGTTTTTGTAAAAATTGTTACATATTTTATGGGGCTTTAAGGTGTGTACCAACATTTGGGAAAATCGTTGAGTTATAAGTCAGTGCCATTATTTACAGAAATGGTATTTAGATGACTCTATACTTTTAGATAAGAATATTATTTATTGTTATTAGTATGATCGATAGGTTAATTACTGCCACTTGGTACCTCAAATAATAATTATTTTTGCTGTAACTTAAATTTATTAGATTTATTGGAGTTTTTCTATATGACTAGAATTTGGGTGAGATAGTACAGCAGACATAACACCAAGTAATCTAGACTATTATAATTATCTATTATGAAACACTAAATTTTCATGGTTTTCCAAATACCATTTTTTGACCGTTTAATGATTTTTGTAGATAAATAAGTGTAATTAATTTTAAAAGATCAACGGTTTCTTTACTCCTTACTGCGCCTACAGCGAAAATACAATAAATCAACGATTAACAACATCCTATTTTTCCATGACCTATTTTAAATTGAGAAAGGTTAACAAAACCCGTTTTTCGAGTATACACAAATTCTTAAAGTTACAATATTGTTTATATAAAAAATCCTCAATTTTATAATTTGTCAATTTGCTTATTTTGTCTCTGCTTAAAAAAACAGATGTTAAGAGATATGTAGATGATCTAACATTATAAGCATCCGGTTTTGTAAACCTTAAAGGCGTTATAAATTTATAGATTCTTATAATTTAAAAACAAAAAATTTACGATATTGATTCTAAAAAGCTTTTATTATACAAACTAAATTAAAAGTTTTTTTGCACTGTTAAAACTACATCGTCATTTCCTTTGGTTTAAAAACTAGCAACATGCTCTTTTAACAACATTTTTCCGTTTTCTTTTTTGCAGCACGAGCAAAAGCTCAAACGATCGACGTGTTTACATGTATGATGATTTTTAAACAGTAGTACTGCGTAGTAAAATAGTAGATTAAGAATGTTAGATTATGTATAATTTACATATATAATTGTGATTTTGCTTTTAATCTGTTATAATTTACATAACATCTGGATACGTTATGTAATAACGGTAGTCTTAAACACATCTCAATAACTGAGCAGGTAGTACCGTCAGAAAATTCCAATTAATTCTTTATGGTTTTGACGCATTTGGTGTTATTTGTAATAAAATAATTACAGCATTCGCACCAAAAAAGTTTTCTTATGGTTGTTGTCTTTTATTATACTATATCTACAGAAAAATTAAATAAGGAACAAAGAGATGCTGGAATTTTTTTGCGCGAACTCGAATAGCAAAATTAAAATTTCCATAGCTATATCTATGTAATAGAAAAGATTTCTAAATGTAAAATTCCCAAGAAAGCATTTTCACTCATGTGTGTTCTAATTAGAGAAAACAGAACAGGGTGAACCAAAATCTGGCTCTTCAAAAATAAAAGTAGTTGAATAATTTGTTTGCAAAAGAGATATAATATAAATTTAAAAAAATATTTTTTATGTTTTTACGATGTGTCGTAGAGAGTCACGTATTATAACTTTTTTTTTATAGCAGAACATAACTCATAAATACATTATGTTTCATTAATTGATACCACAATTTAAGCTTGCAACTGCCTCCATACACATGAATAAAAGTTTCTGACATGAAAACAAGTTTTCGTCTTTTTCCGAGTAGGGGAGAAGGTATGTGTCTAACTAAAACTAAAATTACATTTCATTATATCAGATTTAAAAATGTTTGGTTGATATAAAAATGATATATACCGTAAAATGGGGTGGATAGAAACAAGTTGGAACCTTAAAAAATGTATAGATTCTACAAAAAATTATTTACAAAGAATGTAAATATATCGAAAGTCTAGTTCCAGTGGGTAGATTGCGTAGATAAGTTTAGGGATACATGCGGAATATCAGGAAAGTATACATGAATTCAGAATTCGATTTGGTATTTTTTGCTCTGTAGGAATGTTGCTTCTATCTCTTCTAGATTTTTATTGCTGTGTATAACTTCTCTTATAAAAAATTTTATCTTCTTTTTATTTTGGCAGAACTCTGTCGACAACCAATCGCATGGTTCTTTAATATCTTTTTTTCCTAAATGTCATTGAAAAATATCTCATGCTTTAAAACTCCATGCTGTTTAACTCTCTCGGTACAATCTTTATCTTGGGTTTCACCTTTGTCTTCACTTTTGCATTTTTCCGGATAATGCATCTGGTAATCTTTCTTCTTTTCCAAAAACCTTCCTTGAGCCAATACTGTCATAACTGCCATGAAACAACATCTCTATTTCACTGTCGCCAGACTTGATAAATCAGTACCACTTTCCTCCAGAAATGGCAATCTTTTGCGTTTCTTCTTTTAACGGTTTTACCATTCCTTGTATCGCATGTTCTTCATTATATCCAGAATCATTAATAGCATCTCTTGGATCATCATTATGTAGCTGGTTTTTTGGTAGCTTGATAATTCCATATCTTCTGGAAACTCGAGTGTATATTTTTAATTTGATTCGGCTTACTTTTGTTGATCAGTTGTTTCAGTAGATGAGGAAACGTGTCCTTTGGTATGCTTGCACTTTTCTGCCCGTCGTTCATTTTGAACGTTTCTATGACTCTTCTCCAAGCTGTCTTTAGTGGTCCAAAGAAGGCCAGAAAATATTGTAGTCACGACAAATCTGACTGATTTTAGGAAAAAAATTAGAAGAAAGATTATCTTCGATTCAGGCGGATTTCACTGAGCGAAAATTTGTACATTAATGCCCTTTTCATACAATATCGCAAAAAATGACGTCAATATCGAAAGACCTTAATACCGAAACAACGACATCAATATCCAAACGATGACGCACGTCGTGTTGAATTCATAACAATGCCTATACTTTCAAAAAAGAAAACGAGGACATACAGCTGGATTAAAAATAAACAAAAACTAAAGTTTATTTATTCAAATCAATAAATGTGACAGTAAGAAACAAAGTCACTTATAGGGCTCTCTTCAATAACTTATATTTTTTCTCAATTTGGCATAAGTCATGCCTTTTGAGATTAAAATAAGCCGCACCCAATAGTGAAATAGACGCATGAAAAATAAAACATTTATGCGCAGTTGCACCAGTCTAAAAACAATCCGTTAAATCGGCCGATAGACCGTAAATTAAAGCCTTCAAAGTTGCACCACCCAAAACAGTCTGTTAATCAACTGGATTTTACCGACAAATTTAACTGATTGTTTTCCGGCGATAATTGCTAATACGGGCTGTTTTTCTCAGTAACCTCTATTATTTCGTTAACTACTATTTTGTTTGATGTTGTGAAATTTCAGGTTATCTGGCAATCTTTTTTAATTAATAATGCTATTATAAGCGGTGTTTTATTTATTATAAACATACAATCTGCACATATCTGTTTATAAGTATGTTAATTTTTATTGGTCTGTTATGATTTAATTGTATTTTAATGTGAATTTTAATAATACATCGTTGGTCATGGATACAACGTCTTCATCTTCTGCTTCATCTGATGAAGAGCTCGATCGCATAATGGAACTCCTTCCAGAAATACGACAAGTGAGGTCAAGACGTGATCCATTTGACAACCGTGAGTTTAAAGAAAGATATCGTTTTTCCAAACAAACAGTCAACTAGTTATTACACATTATTGGAGAAAATTTAATTAACGCCCAAAAATAATGAAGTAACTCCTATAAATCAATTATTAGTCAACATTAAGGTATTACGCCACAGGCTCATTTCAACAAGTCCTTGGTGATCATATTAACGTACATAAAAGCACAGTGTGTAGAATAGCGCATCGAGTAGGGCAATTAATAGCTTTATTAAGTGATCGCTTTATTCGATTACCTCCGTAACAAATGCTGAAATTACTGTGGTAAAACAGCAATTCTATAATATTGCTAGATTTCCTGTTGTTGTCGGAGCAATTGACTGCACGCATATTAAGATTTTGTCCCCGGTGGAGAGAACGCAGAGGTTTGCAGAAACCGTAAGGGCTGGTTCTCCATCAATGTGCAAGCGATTGCTGATGCAAAATTAAAGATTTGAGATATAGGTAGCAAGCTATCCAGGATCTGTAACACGATAGTTTCATTTATAACGATAGTTTAATTCGTGATCGACTTCTTAATAACGAATTTCCTAACAGTTATTTGATAGGTGATGGAGGGCAATATGTGCACAAACCACTTACGCAATTGGCAATCCGCAAACACAATCAGAAAATAATTATCAAAACTCGCTATATCAATATCTAGAAATGTTATTGAAAGATTGTTTGGGTATCTGGAAAAGACGGTTTCTGTTTTATCTGTTGAATCCAAATAAAAGTTGATAATGTATTAAGAGTAATACTTCCACAGCCGTATTACATAATTTAGCTATAGAAAACAATGAAATTTTTGAAATTGATTATGATCAACAAAATCAAATTGAAGCTGAACATCAACATGCTGGAAGATGATTAACTTCTATAGGATTACAGAAAAATACGTAAATTAGCAACCTTACTTCTTTTCTAAATTTAATTTCTAGTTTCTTTTTAATTCTACATCTGCCTTCTTAAGTTGGATTTCTGCTTTCTTACATTCAATTTCTTTTAGTTTTTCTTCAAAATTTAATATTTTTATTTTTATTGCATTTGCTATTTCATTATGCTCAAATTCTTGATTTTTAAATTTTTTTTCTATATCATAAATTTCACTTTTATTTTGATTGTTATATCTACTTTTAGGTTAAATTTACACAATTTTTGTAGAACTTCATGCACTGCTCACTTCACTTTGGAAAAAAAACTCGATTCAAAAAACAACTGTAATTTTTTTTGGTGCAACTAGATAATTTGAAAAATTGAAGAATCGCCGATTAATCGATCGATCGACGGTTGTTCTACTGACTCTGCTTTATGATGGGTTGGTGCAACCAGGCATTAGTTACTTGTTGCACGTCTACTTGTTTTGACCAGTTAAAATTATTGAGATTTCGGTATAAAATTTTGAGTTGGCACGTTTTCTGTTCAATTTTTAATATTTTTCCTACATACCAACGATCCTCATAAAATACTGCATAGTATTTTTTTTTCCTCAATCGGTATTTTTATTGGTATTTCCTGCCTCTTGAAAATTTCCGAATCGGTTTCATCTAAGCTCCTGGAGTGAACTGTCCTCCACTGCTTTCAGATTCCGAATTGCAAGGCATTCTCAGTTTCCGTTTCACTCATTGTTTCGTTATCTTCCACGTCTGCCTTATCTAAGTGGTTACTAGCATCGCTTTCAGGTTTAGTTCTTTTTACTTGTCTTTTTTCGCTGTTTTAGCATTTTTTTTTCTTTTTTTGAATGTTGGAAGATGATTTTTGGAAACTCGAAGTTTTTGTGTTTGGAAAACCTTTCTGTACAATACCTGGATAAGGTTTTTGAGTGCCCATCTTCTTGACTCAGTCCAACCGATCTGCCGATAAGTGGTTTTTATTTTCAGTAAAAACCAACAAAAATATTGATATTTTCACACTCATAATTTTGCTAATATTGAGTTTTATTTCCAAAACGGAACAACTATTGGCCGATGTTTCGCTGTAGTCTTTTACATCCAAGTGACTCATATCTTCAACATTGTTCTGGACTCTATAATATCGGTGTCGTCGGTTTCGGAATTGTAATCTTCTTGTTGGGCTTTTATTTGACTATTGCTATCAGATTCACTGGAGAATTTACCCTTATAGTCAACTTCTTGATACAATACACCACATCGATATCTGGTTTATTATGTATAGCAGAAAGAGCATCATCTGTTGTATTTAAACAGATTAGTGATTTAAACCAACGACCAAACAATTGTTTAGTGCGCCAGACTTAGCATTAAGGACAACTTTCTTTATTTTATTGATGGTTGGTAATTCCTTACGATCATTATCTTTACTCGTGTCCAATTTTGAATAAATATTTTCCCTTGAAAAAATAAACGAATCTCCTATAATAAGTCGAGCTGTACAAAAATTTTCCGTTATTTCTTCAGAAAAACCTACCTATGTCAGTAACGATTTCATTAATAGTCTGAATCTTGGATAACTTCCTCAAAAAGTCTAGGGGTGAGAAATTTACAACCGTCGAATAAACCCCGGTCACTGCCCTTGTTTGGCGGAAAATTCGTTCGCAAGTTTGACTTGAAAAGAGCCAAGGTAGAAACTGTGTTAGATTATCTTTTAGCTTCATTGCTAACAAAATAAGTCCATGACTAATCAGCTCTATACCCGTGTAAGTAGTTGATGTTATGAAATACTTTTGGGCACTTTTATTTAAATACAGGAAATGTCTCCAAGCCCTCAAAAAAAAAACTACGTACCACATGTTATAAATTTAATATTTTCTTTGCGGCGTTAAAGTTCATTTTATCTTGAGCTAGAAAAAGGATTTGCAATTTAGTTTCCATCACACCAAAAAGATTAGAAAAGGAATTTCAGTTAAGTTTTCATAAAAACATCAATATAAACTAGTACCTCAGCAAACGTAGGAGGTAAGTAGGTAGGTTATATTAATGCTGTATAATCCTAGATTTATGCTGTCAATTTGGAGTTAAAAAAAGGCAAAAGAAAAACTGCTCTTGGCCACTGCCAAATCATATTTGGATTGGTATGTTTCAATTTATGTTTATTGTTTCTTAGTGTTTCTATAATAATCGACTTGATTTCAATGAAATTCAATTGATAAACTAAACAAATGTCTGCAATATGACACGAAACATCGATAGGAAATCGAAAGTTTCTGTCTTTCTTTACCTTCACATTGAAGGCCCAAATCTGGGATCAAATCGTATAGCGTTTCTAGAGGATAACACAACTATAAACTACGTTATAATAATAATTGCGTCTCTAGACAGTTCATACGCAGAACTAGGAAATGTTCTTACAATCGATCACACAATTAAAACAAAACGACACTACACGAGACAGCTATGAATAAACTAACAAGTAAATAATTTAGAAGTATAGTTACAATTCAAGTCCGTTTTGCATAATAAATGGGTGTGTTTATGAAATTTATCAACCAGTTCTTCCAACACTTTTGAATGAACATTTTTGCAACCCATTTTCATCATAAAATCTGGTTTTAGCAGCCTTGTTTTTATTTTTGTTAGAATGTGTATCGTGAATCACTGTTGGCTTATCCGTACTGAAAGGCATCTAAAAATTTGCAGATAATTATATCTGATACATACTTAACTATTGTAATGTATACATCCCCTACTTGAAAACATGGAGAAAGCTCATTGGAAACATTAATATCGGGAAAATTACTAAATATCTTCATTCCTTTCGAGCAACGTGTATCGCCATCTGAAGAAAACTCTTCCACTAAAATTTCAATTTTTCTAGCATGACTTTACAACTGTACTACTGATTTCAGTGCTCTCTGTAAGTATTTGTTGGATTTGTTTTTTTACTTGCTAGAAAGATGTAATTTTTGTTTGGTCGTGCGAAATCCATTCTAATCTCCTAAGATTTTTTTGACTGCGGCTATATTTTTCGTATTGCCACATGGATTTAAGAGGCTTTAAGGTACTGGCAGAACTCGCAGCATCTTCTGAAGTTTTGCCTTTACAAAAATCTAACACATCTCTCGGCACATCCATATTGTTTAATTTGAGGCTATTGGTGTTTAAATTGGGGTCATTCAATTCCAAAATTAAAGCACGCTCTGCCTCTTCAACACCGCTAGTTGGATTCGAAACAGCATGCGAAAAAAACTTCTTCACGTTGAATCGCGTCTAAGTCTTCGCACAAATCATATCTCTGCGAAACATCTAGTTGCTTTCTTTTTTTTTTTTGAATGGTCATAAATCTTTCTAAAGAAATTGTTTTCAATCCCATCTTCGGTCTAGTTTTCAAGGGGTTTTGTGTAAAATTTTTCGTCAAACTTATCTCTCGTCTTATCTGATTCTGATACTTCATTTTCAAAATAAGTTTTTAATGCGTATTAAAATTTGAACGAACCCGTTTCCCGTATTTTTCAAATGCCACCTTAATTTAGATTTTTTTTTCCACAAATGAAACAAGTTACAAGACCAAACGGGATATTTTTATCAGAATTTATCTCTACGAGTTCCCCGATGCTTTTCAAAGTTTTGTCAACCTCCTTTTTATATAATTTTTTATTACAAAAAGTGGTGATGTAATTACGTAAAATTTGTAGTACATGGATCTTATCGTCTGTCTTATGTAAATAGTTCTCTGTCGCTTTGGTGATTTTGTTCTGAGCAATTGAATTATAATTTTTGGGTTGAGTAACTGATACAGAATTTTTCTCTAGGTTTTTAGTCCCAGTATGTGTCGAATTAAAGAAGTATGTAGACATTAGTGTGTTGCAAGGTTTACCAGCTGTAACTGGTAATATATTTGTATTCTTAGGTTGACATTGACATGGTTTCTGATTTTTTGATTTTGTTTCTTAGTCTCATTTGCGTCCCCACATAAATCCTGGCATGCTTTTTTTATTCTCTTCAATAAATTCTTGTGGCTATTTAGAAGCTTGAATAAATTGGGTTTCTTAGAAAAAATCCCATAGACAGATTTTATTTCTTCGTCAGAAAAAAGATGCCATAATTTGCGTTGTGCACAATACGTAATCAAAGATAAAATGTTCCTTCCAGGTCATTAAACTTTTCTTTGATCAGATATTCGAAAGAAAACTCACCTGATTTCGGTGAAATTACGGGTTCTGACCTTGTCTCGGATACTCGCTTGAGTTTGTTTTCATTTTCTAAAATAGATACCAATATGCAAATAATCGTCAAGTACATAGGTGTCAAACTAACAAAAGTTCAAAAAACCGTACATGACCCGATTTAAAGTAAAAAAAATGGTAAGTAAATTCTAAGAGCAATTGTAAAAATAAAAACCACATTCTTCTAGTCAAAATATTTGGTTCCTTTAATATTAATTAACTAATTTGTTATTAGTTTATGTTTGTTTTTATTTATTAACCAATCTCCAATGAATAGATCTCTTAATTAAAAATGAGAATTTAAACGGCACCTTAACACATTTTCTCACAATACAACAGGTGTTATTAAACAATGCATGTGTGTACTGTGTGTGTACCCCATGTACTTACCTATATTATGAGCCATGGTTATTTCAACAAGCAGACAGTATCTTGCTGTAACTGTTTTCACTCTTAATTCACTATAAATTTGATCCTCAGCGCCCGCGCATTTGTAGTAAAATTGTAATGCCGAGTCAATGCTGTACTAATGTACACAATGCCTATCTAATGCCCTTGAAATACCAACAATACCGTAGGCAATACTAACCACTGTCTCAATGCCGTTTAACAATACCGTCAATGCGCAACAATACCTAATATTTTTACTTCAATTCCGGCAATGTCAAATCATTACCTAGATGTTTGTACACTAATGCCGACTGTGAAACACCCTTCGTCTCCGATTAAAAACTTTTTCCATAAAGATTTTTGCAGGCGGGAATTGTAATATTTTCTGATTCAGTCTTCAAAGGAGCGAAACTCAAACCACCCATTTGCGCTGTTGTACCGTACCCTTTCGAGCCTCCAGTGGTCCCAGATGTATACATATTGTGGGCTTTATAAACAACATAGAGAGACAATAATTTTCCAGATGCTGTGGCTCCAAGCATAATTGAAGTTGCACTTTTGCTGTAGTTGCAGACTTTCTCTGGATAGCGACAACGCGGCTTAGAAATTTTTCTTTTATGACCAGGGTCATCACTAAGGTTGGTTTCATCAAAATTGATTATATGCGTAGCTGGAACATATCATGATTCTGCTTTTATGTTATCAAAATATACATTTAATTCTTCTCCTGAAATATTGTCTGGTAATCGTTTAATGTTTTGACACAGCCAGGTCTTTAGTTTATATTGATGGCGTTTTATAAAACTGTATACATCATGACTTGGTAAGTTATTTTTAAATTTCATAATAATTTCCCTCTACTGTCAAGATAATTTTTGATCACAATCGCTGTTTCTGCAATAGACAATACCCTTTGTCGCTCCTGCTTCTTTAATAAGGGATTTTTGGCATGCCAATATAAAACCGAATAGTCGATTTCGTACATTTCCGCAGCTTGCTTATAAGAGAGTTGTTCTCGTCAATTGATTGAAGCGCTTTGATGAGTTACTCTGTGTCAGGTTTTCTTGTATCGTTTGCTTTTGTGGCATCTTTCTGTATATAAAAAAAAATTTGTTAGGGGTAAATAGAAATATGCGGGTGAATAGAAACAAATGTTTCTATTCACCCGAATATAACCGTCAAGTGCACTTATTTTATAATTAAGAAAAATATTCGAAAAACACAAGGAACTCTTGGAAGTTACAATAAATAGAGCATATTATGGCAAGATTTGATGTTCTTGCCAGAGTCCTTCTCTTAGATTACAATAAAGTTTACCGGACAAAAATTGACCGTTAAAATCACTGAGAATGATTGAATTGGCAGTGTTGCCAACGTTTTAGAAACGTGTGTACCTATGGAACATGTTGCAAACTTAAAAACACAAAATTGGTGCGGTTGAACTACGTAAGAAATAAAAATATTCCGACTTGTAGAATTTACAATAACTATTGTTTTTATTCACTCTGCAGTTTCTATCTACCCTGTTTTGTATTACCTCAATCGCCAGATGGAAATAAGTCCATCTTACTAAATAAAGAGGCTAAATTTTGTTAAGTCAGATTTACATACACGAATAATAAGAAAGTACAACGTTTACTCAATATACATACGTGTATTGTTGGTTGTGTATACGGTAGTCGGACTGTTCTTTATTGGTTATGTATATAAAGGATTATTGTATTAAATATATTTAAAAAATTGTATTATAATTGTAATAATCAACAACAAGTTATAAATACATTACATTTGATATTTGATATAAGTTTATTAAGTATTTACATAACACAACTAAAAAATCGAACAACGAATGCGAAATCGGGAGTCTGATGTAGAAGGTTTCTCGACTAATTTAATTATAACAAGTTTAACTATAATATCTAATGTGAGGTCTGTCTGGCCAAAATTCTTGTTCTACTTTAATCACATGCTGTATATATTTTTTTACAATTAACTGTAGAAACATTGGCTACTGTTTCATTTTTAGCATCTTGTATTTTAACTTCTTTTTTAATTTATACCCATTTTAATTAAATGGGATTCAACTCACAGTGATATGGTGGCAATCGTAAAACAACTCGTTTGATGGTTTTTGCCATTTCATTCACCACACATACTTTGCTGCTAGACTTTTTCCTTGACAAGTGCTTAAAGTTTTGCTTTAACCATGCCTTTCTCAGATTTAATAGATTTACTTGTCAAATAATCTTGTACATCAACTTTTAAGTGAGGAATTTGGATTTTTTACGTTTCTGCTATGATATGAAAAAATTATCTAACAGTATCTATTACAGAACCTTTTACATAGCACCGACTCAAATCAGTTTTTAAATACCCTGAATTAATTTCTCCATGGTAGTTGACAGTTTTTTTGATTAAAAATAAGCGCACTGTTGTGTTTTTGTTTATATTTTTAATAACTAATTATATACATTATTTTATATTACCTACAACTGTGTAGTTTTATATTCTTATATGACAATATGACACACCATTTTCTTACTTTGTCTTTTTGCACTACTCTTCTAATCCACTGTTTCTCTGCAACCTTACAAGGACCGTAACTCTATGCACATCTCTACACAAACCATTTTTAACAAATTCTGTATTTGAACTAATATGAAGCTCAATTAATTGTTAGCTTTTACCAGAACACTTTTGAAGTTCAGTAGATAATTCAGAAAGAAAGACTTACCGTGTTGTTTGAATCGTTGTATTTGTCCTAATTTTTGTAGTAACATGACCAGCGTTAACCTAAGTTTTGTTGAAATAATATATTTTCTTCCTGTCTTTCTTATTATACTTTCTTATTTCACGAAGAAGTCGTCTTCTTTACACTGATGATCTTTTTTAAGTAGTATACTGTTGCAATTTTTTTTTCTGCATTTATAAAACAACGTATATTACAAACACAATACACGTTTATTTGTTTAACTAACTCAACCCCAATTCCTTTAAATAATGTTTGTAACGTACATAGTTACTTTAAAGTCGGGCAAATTCCCTTTTTTGTTAATATAAGCCATAACTTTCTGTACTGTTGGTGGCTTGTTCCGTAAAAGAAACGAATGCATAATACGTCTTAGGATACTTTTTATTCCATGAGTAACATGATCTAATATTGACTTTGCCCTGCGGTACACTTTCGGAGAATGCAGTACGAGATCTGTGTTATATTCAGTTAGCACATTCTATACAGTAGAAACACCTATGTAAATAAGTAATGTTAATATCAATCTTCACATCTAGGTATTTAAAAACACAAACAAAATAAATCGTTACTTTACCTGCTGCTGTAGCTGTAAATTTGCTATAATCTGCTTTCGAACCACTTGGCTGGCTTTGTTTGCTAATTTTATGGATATTTAGAATAATTTTTTTATCAGATACTGATAAGTGTTTTGATTTACGTTTTTTATTGGCAAAAATTTTATAATAGTGTATTAAATAATCTATAAACATTTTGGTTACTCAGTTGGTAGGTATTTTGAAACAAATTATTTTTACCTTGATATCAACAATAGCAGATGGATTAAAAAAAATTATTTTAAAATAATAAGTTGTGTAAAAAATACTGATAAAAGTTAACGAAATGCTGAAATGCGAAGTGCATCAGACTTCTAATGTAATTTTCCCGTGTATTTTGGATTAACTCATTAGATGTCTATTTTCCGCTGCATTAGGAGGGATTGTTGTCAATTCGTTAATGTTTGACATCGAAGAAGGAGAAAACTTACTTTTCCGGTTTTTGTGGTACGTTTCGTACATGTTCTAATGTAAGTAGCCAGCGAAGTTCTCACTTCTAATTATTCGCACTCATCCATGGTATTAATGAGTGTAGAATTTTTGCTGCTTTGTGAAAGTTTTCAAGGGGTAAGCATTGCTTCATATTTTTGTGATTTACTTTAATTTTACCGAATTGCTATTAGCGATTTCTGAACACCCATACGTTATTTCATTAATGTGTAGATATTAAAACCAGTTTCGTTTATTGAGAAAATTTTATGGTGACGTCACGCTACGTTGATTGAAGATATGGAAATAAATAATTTTAGGAAAACTTGGTGCATTAGGGTTTTCTCATTAATCGTGTAAACTGTATGGGATTTATTTGTGATAACACCTCATGTTTGTCTTTGTTATATTTCTACATATTTTAGAAAATTTTGGAAAGGTGCTGTTAGCTAGCATTCTTCGAAGAAAAACTAAATTGCAAGTATTATATTTCTTACTTTAATTCTTTTTATTTACGCAGTCAGTCGGTTGTATACAGGACTATAAGCCTATAAGCACATATCACGTCGTTGTCCCAATTAACTATAAAATTTTTTCTTTGTGTGTAACATATTATTACACAGTGCGATCTGATTCTTTGCAATATCAAGATTTGTATTTTTGTGTTATAATTTATTCTTTTTGAGAATGTAAAAGTTAGACGGAGAAGCTTAATTTTTTGTACGATTTGTTGCCCAAATAAAGGGGGTTTACTTCAACAATTATTGTCTGTGATATCGACCTACGTTTTAGCGTTTGATCGCATTTATGTAAAATTGCCTCATTTTTCTTTTCTAACTTTTCTTTCTGCGATACAATAAATATACTCGTTGTTACAACTTGTGTTTTTTCATTTGTTCTCTTTTAGCTTTGGATAGATTTAAACGGTTTTGGCCATCCTAATCTTTCAGCGTTTAGGCGCTTTTAAATTGCTTGATAATTAGCACATCAAAACCTACAATCTAATCTCCAAATTAAACTAGGTTAGTTGCTAGCTATTAAGTTACGAGTAAATTATCGCAACACGTTGTTGTACTGAGGTTTGTTTAGTAATCACTTTTTTACTATTTAAATCTTGCAACCTTTTACTAAAAATTCTACTAAATTGGAGTGAATGGGCCTAAGCTGTGGCGTTAGTATACTTAGAAGCATTCTCTCGGACACATATTGCTGTGTTTTTACATTGTTTACTTTACTAAAATAAAGCCAACATTTAAATAATTATTCTACTTACAATGTTTTTGTTTTTTTTTTGTTAATTGACCACTTATCGATCTTTGATTACTCTCAATTAAACAATCGACTTTCTTATTTAATATTTTACTACGACTTTATAAAAACACAAAGTAATACAGTAGAAAAAACGAAATGAACTTTAACAATATTCGATAGTATGCTGTATAACTCTAAAAAGTTTTGTAAACTTCATAAAAATGTGCCGTTTGAAATGATCTATAAAGATTCCACACCGCTATGTCTGTCCGTACTAGCAGAAGCTTAGAGAATCACGAAATCATTCTAATAGAGTTTTTGAAAGAAGCGATTTCGATAAAGGACAAATTAAAAAGCAAATAACAATATTGTTATTTTATTTTTTGTTACTAACATATGTGATAAATTTGGAATTCTATTTGTACTATAACTTTTTTTGTGCTTCGATGCGCATGGTCGGTCATATACGTTCAGAAGTTTGCAGAAACCTAATGGTTTTTAATCGTCATTATTTAACAATACTTTTATGTTTGATAATTTTCAGGATTTTATATAGATCAAAATCGTTTCTATTAATAACTCGTTTGATTAAGCATATATAGTTTACTTGATGTTCTTTTGAGCATATGACTGGTAACGCTGGACTTAGCTACTCTTCTGTATTTAACGTAAGCCAAATGCTCTTTGAACCGATCTCATGGTTTGTCCTACAAATGCTTGTTTGCAGTCTTTACAGTTTATTTTATATATTTTGCATGTATCTTTCTACTAGATCTTTTGATTAAATAACTTTGTAATTGCATTAGAACTGACAACTGTTTTGAAGTCAAATTTTATTAATATTCTAGATAGACCCTTTGTATAAGCAGGATAATTAGGTAATATAACATATTTTTGTGTATCTTTTTTATTTTGTGGTAGTGTTTTTCACGTGTAATTTGTGTTTATGTTTTCGAATAATGTTTGACACAACTTCCTGTGAACATCCATTGTATGCAGGAATTTCTTTTTATTAAATGAAGTTCTTTCTTAAATTTTTTTGATTCAATGAAAATTTAGTAGTCTGTGGACTAGAAAATTAAAGTTTGCAAGTTTATGCTGTATACACTGGTTGGAATCACTTGTCACAAACTCATTGTTCTTCTTTTTAAAACAAAAGTATCTAGAAACGGTTATTTTCCAATAATTTTTGTTTTATACGTAAGTTTAATGGATATTTTGTGCTATGTGGACGACATTTTTACAATAATAGTTACTAAAATATGCAATCCTACAGAGTTTCTGGATGAGCTTAAAACTCAAAGTTTTCATACATCCATCCAAACGCGTATGGTGTTTTTAAAGTTAATGTTGTGATTTTTTGTGTTTTTAAACTATTTCTATATAAAAATTGCATTTTTTTAATACTTTTTAGGCTTTTGGCAAGGCATACAGATTAAAAACTACCAGAACTCAGCCTTTTGTTTAATTATCCAATTTTTTTTGGTTTTTCCAGTTTGGGTTTTAGATAAAAATATTTTTGCATATTGGTTTTTTTAATTTTTTTACATTTTTATTATTTTATCGTTAACAATAAGGGTTTTAATTAATTAAAGTTAAAATACAATTAAATTGCCGAGAAGATTTACAGTAATTAAAAATATTTGTTTAAAATCAACTCCACTTTATGAAAAACATCATTTATTTTAGTTTTTTGTTCTATTTTTGAGATTAGCAATGCTATCTTGTTCAACTGTTTCAAATTTGGAAATGGAATTTACAATTTATTAGCAAATTTTAGAAAACTTATTGTTTAAAAGCTTTCATAACTTGATTGTCAATAACTTTTTCTTGTATCGTTTTGGTTGTTTCTTAAAATGTTAAAATCTTGCAAGTTTCTAAAAGTTTAGTAACTGTAAAAACATTAATAAATCTTAGTATGTTTAATGTAACAAAAGGAAATATCAAATTGCCTGTGTCTTCTGTAGCAGATTTTCTGATATTTCATTACATAACATTAAGGTTTCTGTAGAATTTCAATGTTATGATTAACGTGGCTAACCATTTGGCTTTATAGAAAATCTTCTAATCTTGTGTCATATAAAATATAATAGTAGTAAATGTCAGAGAAGACATGCATATTATCTGAACGTATTATTTATTCGTTCATTACTTATTATTATTAGTAGTAAATCGATTCTACGTGTTTAGAGCTGTTACTTAAAGTTATTTACAAAAATAATTATTTAAATCTGCTTGTTAAATATACAATTTACCTTTATATATACCTATTTTAAGAGAATCGTAAAAAATCGATCCAGTTTGTATTTTTTGGTGACATTTGTGGGCGAATGTGCCCACTTCATTAGGTCAATTAAAAACTGCAATCAGAAGTTGATTTAGAATAAGTAGAATACAAAAAACAATGACATAAGTTACTATGTTGTTTTAATTAACAAAAGCTAAAACACAACGTTACAACGCTTAAACGGCTAGAAAATATGCCACGTTAATTTAAAATACAATTTATTGAGTTGCTCAGAAACAATTTTCTTTAAATAGTTAATTGGATTGTATTTTAAATGTCTGACTTTAAAATTATGCAGCAATAACAAAAATATATTGTGCGTAATTTATGAGAATATGACGATTAAACATTAGTGTCAAATTTTAGCAAAAACATTTTGTTTTTAGAATTTTCATCTAAAGAATGTTTTTTAAAGATAATTTAAGACTGATGAAGAATAATAAAAATGTTTGTAGAGACAAATTTTACAACACTAGAAATTGCTAAAGAATAAAATTTTCAACAAAAAGTTTAAACAAATATTAATTTTTTTTTAAAAAGTAATAAAAACTAGATTCTGTAATCTGTAATTGAAACATGAAATAAACAAATTTACTTCTATAACAAATTATGAGTTACTTAGGTACATTTTAATTTAAATACATTGTTTTTGAATCTGTACCAAATAATCAAACTATAGACTCAAATATACAGGGTGTCTGAAACAAAGTGTTTTTACGAAAAACGAATTGTATTTCAATTCTAAAAACTTGTAGTTATGCATTACTAATGGTGACCTGTATCTGTTGTGGTTAAAAAAAATAGATTTGTAAGATAACATTAAAAATTTTGTAGATTTGAAGAATTAAATTATGTATATTATCTGCAAGGTGTTTATCATTGATTTACAAAGTAGATAAATTTCACACACTGTATACTATTTCATGTGTTGCGTTGATGTAAAACTTAAATTTAAAATTTATTTTTTCTATAGTATTATAGAATTGTTGTTTCTAAAATGCTGTGTAAAATTAAGAATGACAAATACAAGTAAATTGTTTGTTTAGTCAAACATGTTTGCTTAACCCGTCGTACTTCTATTTAAACTGTAAGCAGCTGACAAAATGTTACTTTCGATTTTACGTTTTGTACGATATTTACTGTTATATCTATAGATTATTGAACTTCCATGTATTAGTCAAAACATTTCAATTATGTTTAATGTAATAAACATTATTTAAAAAATTTTTGGTTTTCAATACAGTTGTAATTAAGTAGCACATAAGTCGATGTTAACTTCAATGTTTTTTTCACATACATATATTTTGTTTTTATTTTTAATAGATTTATAACTTTTGTTTGTGCATACAAGTTATTGTAATTATATCTATTTGTTCTATCAGGAATAGTTTGTGCAGGTTTTAACGTAGTTGTCAGTAGAAAGTAAACTAGAAAATCAATTTGGCTGATTAAAATATTCTAGTTTATATAAATAAAAAAGTCGCTGGCCAAGTATTTAGAGTGAATTAAAGTGAAAAAGTTTAAACTTTAGAACACCTTAACTTTTGTTATAACGATCTGAATTCAAACAAAATTTGCTAGTGATTTTTCGAAAGTTAGAAACACTTTCGCTACGGTGATTATGTTGCTGGCTTTCTCTATCTTTCTGGTGTCCGCTGTCAAAATTTCACATGAATCTGACAGATAAATTCTTTTTGACTCATTAAAAAAGCTGTTTTCGTTGTTTTGTAAATACGGAGAAAAAAGAATTAAGAGTGTTAATTAAACATTATCTCATGGAATGATTTGTAAGAGCTTTTCTACCTTGAAAAGTGACGATATGAGCACGAATGATGTAGAACGTTCAAGATCGTTGTTTACCGTAACTACTTCAGAAACGATTAATAAAATCTATGCTCTTGTTAGTAGCCATCGTAGATTGAAAGTACTTGAGATAGTTAATGAAATAAATATTTCTATCGGCGGGTATCCAATATTTTCTATGAATGGTTAAATATGAAAAAGCCCTGTTTTTAATCAAGTTCCACATTCAGACACGTTCCTCTAGAAACATTCTCCAACGGGTTAACCTAGCGTTGAAAGGCGAACGCATTAAGCAGACTAGACGTCAGTTAAACAACATTTTTTTTTTATATTGGTATTTCTTTGACAACATTACTCACAAGCAGTCTGATGTAGTTCTTCTTAGAAAGTTTTAATTGTGGGAATCCAAGAATCATAATGTTTCATTTACTACTGGCTTTTTGAAAACGGTCGTCAATTTATTCAGTTTGGCGCTCACTTCAGAACAAGAATCAATGCTATCTAAATGTTTCAATTTTGCTGTTGCTTTCACACGCATTCATAAAGAAGACATTTAGGTACTGTTCAGTTTGTTATAAAACGTTTTTCTCGACACATCTCAGATCTCATTTTATTCACACAGGCTTGAATCATTTAAAGTTCCTAAATTTAAAAAGTCGGAAGAATTAGCCTTGAAAAGTCTTACGTGGAAACTTTGATATTATTGTTCTCCAAGCTAACAAAGGTAACGCTACTGTCGTTTTGAACCAAATTCATTACGCTAAATTAATTCATTTTATTATGTCAGAAGAAACTATGCTTTTTTATCTCAAAATCTCACTTTGAAGATTAAACGTAAGATCAGCCAAATTTTCTAATCCGTTTCTCTTCTAACTAAACGTCGATTTACTCTTTTAAAACCACTTTGTCTATACAGACTTTCCAAAATCCACAAGTTATACTTTCTTGACTTATCCTGTCAGTACTATCCAAACTCCTACTTACAAGCTAGCGAAACTGTTTTTCAACATTTTTTTCAAATTTACAAGTAAAAGCTCTGTTAAAATCCTCAACGCACACTATTTTATTCAACGTTTGGAAACTATAAAGCTTGAACCCCAGAATCTTTTTGTGAGTGTTGATGTCATTTCACTTTTTACTAAGGTTTCTCTAAAGATTTGCTTATTATCATTGAACAGATTCTGTCTTAGCGTGACAAATATTTGTGTTTGATTCCTCTTGTTGATAAGTTTTTAACGTCCACTTACTGTCAATTTGATAAAAAGTTTTACGAACAAGCTTCGGGTGCCACTATGGGTTCTCTTTTATCGCCTGTTGTAGTTAACATTTTTATGACACATTTTAAATAATAGCATTGGAATAATCTATATTAAAACATAAAGTCTGGTTTAGGTAGTTTGACGATACTTTTATTGTTTGGTCGGGAGTCATCTCGAATTATCAATGTTTTTTGATCATCTAAACAATCAACACTCAGATACCAAATTTACTATGAAAATCGAAAACAATGGTTCTCTCTTCTTTTTTTGCGTTTTTGTGACTCGTAAACCTAACTGATCAAATTTATCAAACATCCCAATAATTTGAAT
The DNA here is from genome assembly GCA_035610365.1 of Aquatica leii. Taxonomy (NCBI): domain Eukaryota; kingdom Metazoa; phylum Arthropoda; class Insecta; order Coleoptera; family Lampyridae; genus Aquatica; species Aquatica leii. The sequence continues at coordinate 20,166,833 of CM069434.1, read as the reverse complement.
CGTGACTACGATTTTGAAATATCTTCTTTTTGGTTTCCGGTCGTTACTTATTTATCAAAGGGGCGTCTTTTTCAAACATAACCCAATCAAAGTTAAGCTCGAGCAACCGCGGCGATACTTTTTCTTTATACATGAAACTACTTCTTTTTAAATGACTTCTATTGAATCTATGAATCTGGTTTGCTTTACAAATTGATTACTTAACTTTTTAGTTGTTTCTTGTTAGATTGTCGTTTGCCTTTTCAAGTTTATCAATATTTTTCTTAACCATTCTTGGACGTATTAGTTAATCAAAATGAAGATGGTTTTTTTATCACATTCAGTTTATCAAAAACTAACCCACACATATAGATATTTAAACGGATTATCTCATCATTGTTTTTCTCAGAAGTTATCAGTAGTGAATTCTTTAGTTTACAGAGCTTAAAGTCAACCACAAAATCTTTAAGAAGAATTGAATCATTTAACCAAGATGTTAGTTGCAAACAATTAGAGTAGAAAAAGTATTAAGCGGTTTATTACAAAATTTAAGTTTGCCAAACCAAGAGTAACAGCGGAATCTATATCTCTACTAGTGTCTATCGCTTATCTACCATATGTCAAAGGTACTACGGACCGTATAGGAAAAAGGTTGTCAAAACACAACACTGTTACTAAGTTTTCTAGTTTTTCTAAATAAAGTCAACACCTAAATCCAATTAAAGACGTTACTTTTTTAAAACCTGGCGGCGTTTTTAGTTTGGCGAATGTTTCTAATTATTATCAGCGAAAAATTAGAGATTTTATTGAAATAATTAAAAAACTTTTTAATATGAACTGAGATTCTAGTTTTCCTTTACCGGAGATTTAGAAACTAGTTTTATTGATTGCAGGCAGGTCGATAAAAGCGAAACCTCACGGCGCAATCAATCAGTTTGTTACAGGTTCTAAAGAGATATCCACTGCGATGTGTGACGAAAGCTCAGCTTGTGTGATAACGTCAACACGGGAATTCTCCAGAATGGAAAATTTTGTTATAAATGCAACCCGTTGAAATCTGAATTCTACTTCTTTTTCTGCTAAAATTTGCTGATATAGTATGTTTTTTAAATTTATTTATTTACGCGGATATAAAAAATGTTATATGCAATGCTTCTATAGTCAAGACAAACTAAGATTTGTCTTTTATTGCAAGGTTTATATTACGACCTTTAATTTTCTATCCAGTCACCGGAATATTGGTCATGGCCGTTGATTGCCGTCTCTGTCAATGTGACCGAAAAAATAGCTTTGTCGTAAGCCAAGTCGGTCAATAAGACCAAATTAATTTTTTGCATCCTACACTTTAAAGGCTCGGCATCTAATAATTTTGAACATGCAAACTGACTTACACGGCGTGGAAGAAACGCTGCACAGTGTCAGTTTTTTGCGTACAAATTTAACGGCAAATAAATGTACCTAAACATAAGTAAATAGAAGGTAAAAAGATAGATACTTAGCAAATCACACTTTAACTATTGTAAAACGTTTAACAAATTTGTAAATTCTTCAATAGTAACTAAAAGTACTACAAATAAAGAAATTTACTCCGTACAGTCAATGCAGATATAAAGCTCTTTATACCATTTTTTATAGTAAGTTCAAATCCTCTTTAAGTTTCTGGCTAAACGCTAACTATGCTTTGTTTTCGCCGTCTTGTAACACGTCTGTCACGGTTTGCGTTTTTTGAACTTCAGACAGTTTATGACGTTAACGAAGATTTTTGTTTGGCGTGACTTCTGGGACTATTTTTGGAGAAAAGCGCTCATTGCACAAACCATAGGCAATTGATTTACGAAATTCAAAGGTGCTTTTATCTACATGTTTGATTTCTTTGTACATCAACCACCCATTTACTATAGCTGTATTTAGCAAAATTAGTTTTCGATACCACTTAATAGATTCTCGAGCGACTTTTATTTGATTTGACAAACAAACAGGCGATTTTTTTTGATTGTAGACAAATACTATTTCCGTTTTTTTTTGCTTGTCTCCGATCATTTCGCACTTCAATTTGAGAATGTGAGTGTTTTGTAGCAAGCATTAAGACATACCGCTTATCTTTCCAGGAAATGAGAGTTATCCTCTTTTCCTCTAATTCAGCAATTATTCAGTTAATGATGAACCAGTGTACCGATTGTCCGTGAACATGGTTCTGCCGCAATTCAACATTTTTTTTGGTTTAGGTTCAGATAGCCTTCATTACAACACAGCTTGAATATTTTAATGCCATACACGACTACAGTATTTGCTAGGCTCGAGTGCCGTCTGAAAATTATGGTCTACCTTATCGACCAAATTTTGGATTTTGTGGAGTCTGTTATTTTGGGATGAACCATCCTCAAAAGCAATTCGTATTTGTTTTTGGACATAGCTGCAGAAGCAAATTCGTTTTTAAACATTGGTTCCTTACTCCAATCATCTGCTAGTTTTGGTAGATATAATTAATCGAAAAAAAACGTTTGATTTCATAGATATCTATAAGAAAGCAATTGTGTACTCTTGAATGAGATGTGATGTCTTTCTTATTTACAATGGTTTGCGTAGCATGCAGATTAGTTGGATTTGTTATCAACCAGCACAGAATAAAATTCGAGAGATTCTTTTCTAATTAGAAGTTTAAACAGATTTTTATTAAATTCTGATTCTTTTGTAACTGGGATGTCTTTCTTGAGCTTTTTCCATTCAGGGCATCCATATTTTTGCGCTCAATTTGGATTCTGTCATCTGCAGAGGATGTTTCTACTTCCTTGTTGTTAATTTAGTTTTTAAGATATGTGTTTCTGTTATATCATCTGCATTTTCTTCTAAACTAATAATTTCTTTCCCTGTAATTTTCAATTCTTCAATGCCAAGCTGTTGAAGGGCTTTATATATTTTACATTCATGAAAATGTGTAATCGACTTTTTGTTGTTTTCAGATGAGTCATTATTTTTATTACCATGACCGATTTCAACAAAGGTATACGTTTGGAAATAACAGTTTTTTATTTATGTAAAAAAACGTTACATACCTTTACATTCAGATATGTTATTCAAGATCAATATCATCTAGTAGTTCTTGCAATTTCGGAAGTTCTTGTGGCAATTCCTAAGATATTAGGAAAGTACTGAGAAGTTAAGAAGCTCTATGAACTGGTGACCTGGTGTCATCTCGATTAGGATCTAAACTAAAGGCATTTAGGCCCGAATTGTGATGACATCATTCCAAGAATGACTGCTTTTGGAATTATTGTGTTAGGAAAGTAGAACATATGACGCATAAAAAGGAAAATGATGTTCGGATTTATTCCTAGAAAAATTCCAGCCAAAAGTCAACGACCATCGCGAGTTTTTTTTAATGAGAGCAGAGAGAGGAATACAATTTTAATCAAATAAACGTCGTGATAGCCAAAATTTAGTCGAAATTCTGATAAATGGTACCTACTTGAGATTGAGAATGAGATTATTGGGAGCACATAGGAGAATGGCGTTGTGCAGTTCGCAGTACTTACGTCTCTTGTAGAGGTGTTGCCGTCGTCATCGGAATCTTCTTTAGTCTCTGCATCAGAAACAGAATCTTTTTTCTTAAAAAAACTAACCAACTTGCCACATTTTGTTGCCTGCTCCGTCAACCTTTGTTTTTTTGTCTCTTTGTTTTTCTGCATCTCCCTTACGTTTTGAATTTGAATTCAACGAAATCATTTTGCCAAATTATGGTTCTTTGTATAATAATAATATAAAAACTGCTGGATAAGTTTGCGCAATGCACAAAAAACAGTAAACAAACTACACTCGTTCAACGAATCTTTTTAATAAAAACGAGTGCTAAAACCAATTAATTATCTTTTTTCTTTAAAACCAAGTTTATCACATAACATGTAATTTTAAATATTTTCACAAGTTTAGTTGAAAAACATTTAACGTATTACAGAAAACTATTCATACTGATTACTGTCTAACTAACTATAAATGAAAAAAGGACCACCTAATATCCTATATCACAGATAAGTAAAATAAATAAAAAGTAAAAATTATACAAGTTTTATTAAATAAAAGTATCTAATTTCCAGTAAAGATGCTGTATTGAACTAAACACTTCTTTATTCAATGACTTTATGTTATCGTCAAAGACAGAATGTCTTGACATCAATTTTTCTGTCGTGTAAAATATTAATTCTATTTTAAAATAAGACTGTGGTTTTTATTCTACCGGCCCAATATTTAAAAATTTTACCGGCCCAGGGGAAAAATTCCCTTTTTCCCCCTGGGGCCATCCACCCTGTCTTCACGTAGACTAAAGATCTGACCAGGGCCGGCGTGGAACGTTTACTAACTTTCACACAACTTCAGTTCATGGGAAAGAACCATTCCTTTCGATTTACATGGTGAATTCAATATCAGAGTTTTGGTTGTTTAGAAGATGAAGGAACCTAGACAATTTAAGACGACCATAAGATCAAACAATAAAAGTGTCATCAACATACCTAAACCGATGATTCTAAAACAGCCGCTTCAAAATATTCCACTAAAATGTTAGTAAAGTTCTTGTAAGAACTGCGATATCATCGTTCTTTCAGACGACAAAGGCTGCTATTTTGAATCACACGGATTACGTTGAAAAAATACATTCTATTCCTTTAGAGAATACGTACGCTTCTTTAACTCGTAATCCCACTTCGAAAATTGAACACGAGGCCAGCGAAATTATTAAATCTTCTAATCTTACTTTTACCTTTTCTGTTTCTAAACCACCTCGTCTATGCGGACTTCCTAAAGTTTACAAACAAGGTTTACCTTTTAGAGCTATTGTCAGTTCAACATTATTTCCTAACTTACAGATAAAACTTTTTTACACATCTTCAACTTTTATCATTTCATTCAACGTTTGAAGTTTATAAAGCTTGAAATTCACTTTTTACCAAAGTTTCTATTTAAGATTTGCGTATCATCGAGCAAATTCTATCTCACCATGACAAAACTTAGAGTTTGCTTTCTCTTATTCATAAGTCTTATCATCATCTTACTTTCAATTTGCTAACAAGTTTTACGAACAAGTTTTTAGCGCCGATATGGGTTCTCCATTATCTCCTGTTATAGCTAACATTTTTATGGAATTCTTTGAAACAGTTGTTTTAAAATCATCGATATTAAAACCTAAAGTCTGGTTTAGGTATGTTGATAACTTTATTGTTTCGTCTCATAGTCGTTTTAAATTATCTAAGATTTTTGTTGATCTAAATAAACAGCTAACACCCTGATAACATATTCACCATAAAAATTGACAAGAATAGTTCTCTCCCATTTCTCGACGTTCTTGTGACACGTACACTCAACGAACTTCTAAGCCATTCTGTTTATCGCACACTCATACATACAGACAGATATATTCATGCTTTGCTTCATCATCATATAGAAACGCGATGTTTTGAATCTTTGGTTCATCGCACTTCTTCTATTTGCTAACTAAAGAACATAGATTTGGAACTCTGTCGTTTTACTAGAACTTTAGTAAACAATGGTTATCTGAGAGGAGGAAGGTATAAATAGTCGTCTACATCCGCGTACTCATACCTAAAGTAATTTTTACTTCAGACTCTAATCAAAACTTCTTTGTAAGAATGGTATTAAACCCATATTCAATTCGACAGGTAAAATCTGTTAAATACTTCCTTCTTCGAAAGACAGATTTAATACATTTTCATCTCGAGTTGTATACTAAATACGGTGAAACTGGTCGGTCTGTCATTATACGTATTTTAGAACATAATCGTTGTATAAAGAAAAGACATATTTCTAAACCTGCCGTTGCTGAACATTATTGTACCACAGGCTACAATATAGATTTTGATAACGCCTCGGTTATCGCGAAAACACGGTTCTAACCCGGAAGACGTTCTGATCTTAGCAATAAAAAAAATTAAAGAATTTATTAGAGCTTTAATAGCACATATTATATTTTGAGTATACTGTGGCCATACTAAACATATCCCTGTTTTAATTACCAAAAAATACAATCTAATTCATCAATGTTGGCTTATTTTAAATTGATTAAGTATTTATTAATTGAGTGAACTAAATACTTCTTTTAAAATTTTGTTTGTAATTTCTAAAATATTTGAATTAAAAAGAAAGAATTCTGCATAGTTTCATATTTTTAAAATATGCTACGTTATCTATTGTCATTGTAACAAAAATCTGCTGAAGGTTGTAATAGAACAATGTAAAACCTTAGAAGAATAGTAAGTACGTAGGCTTTTGAAAATGCGAAACGTATAATTCTTGAAAATATTGTAATAAAATTGTACGGTATCGTTCGACATTGACATTGGTTTTATGGCAATGAACTCTGTGTCCACCTAACAGCAAAAGTAGGTGTTGCGAAATTTATTTGATCAGATTCAATACTATATATACAATGTGTTTATTTTTAAAAGTAATTACAGTTAACGCACTGCATTAAAGTTTACTTAAGTAAATAAATCTCTTAACTGTACTCTTTTATTGTCATTCCATCTATTTTGTTCTTGGCAGAAGTTTTATGGTAATCCGGTAGGATTGTATGGTAACTGAGAAATGTCAATATTTAATGTAGGTGCAGATTATTAATTTTTATATTACAGAAGTAAATATTACAGCTAAAGACTTATAGAATAGTGGGTAGTTAACCTTCTTGGAAAAACAAAACAAAAAATATATACAGTTATTTTAGATTCATATACTTTCTTGAATAATAATTATTGTTACATTCGCATATTTACATGCGTTAATCTATGTTTGTTTTACTTTTTTTTTGTTTTAAAAACAAATCATATTGCATCTTTTTGTTTAGTTTTCCAAATCATAGTGTTTTTTTGGCTATTTTTGGTAGTTTATTAGTTTATAAAAATATTTTAAATAAATTTAAAAAAAATTAATTAAATTACTTATAATACAAATTAAGATATTTAAATAAAAACAGCTTATTAGTAAAAGAAATATTTTTAGAGTGCGTTTCTGCAACATATATTGTTTCTGCACTGTTCGAGTTTTATAATGTTGTCTGCACTTGTCATCACACACATAAAAAACCATAACTTTTATACTAATTAGGAATAAATTTAAATATTTTTATAAATATTAGTATGTGGTCATTGAAAGTATTAATACGTAAGTATTGTATTTATTCCACAAATTAACATAACTTCATTCAAAATATTATTCTTCTTAATTAATTGAATTAAAACCTCTAACCGGTTTGGTTAATTACATCTTTAATAATCCAATTAAGTCAATAATCAACTTAATTATTAATTTTGTTTTGCAATTTAAAAAAAAATCTACACTGATTTTATTAATAAACTTAGCTCTTTTTTAAACTACTAAAATTGTTTGTTTTAATATGTTTAAAATAAACACGTTTTTAATATGTATCGTATAAACAAGCATTTGTTTTTGTAATTTCAAAGATCCATTTTAAAAATTCAAATTTTAATGTTTAAATTAGAATTTAAACAAGAATATATGACCAGTAAAAATTATTTTCTCACGGTTATTAAACGATAAGTTTTATTATTGCATTAAAAATTTTTAACATATTGCAATAAAAAATATTGAATAATATGACAATCAAAAACTATTAAAATTTTTTGAATTAGTAAACTATTACAAAGTGTATAAATAGATTAAGTTTGTTAGCTTTGGTTTAATTTATTCATTTTGTTGAAAATTGACACTGGCGATTTTTCCATAGAGAGTTCACAAAAGTCTAATTTTTTTTATAAAGCGATAGTGTTAGAACCTTTTTTCTCTATTTCAACATCAGAATTAGCGATTCTTACACTAAAATCCGTGTAAGAATAAGTCAATTCTTACACGAATTTTAGTAATGTTAGTTTTTTTAAAGTTAGTATCTCTGCATCGTAAGTTGACGTTACATGAAAAAGAAATCAAAAGTATTGGAAGTTAACAATTGAAATTCAAATTTTGATGCCAAGATAAAATAAAAACGTCCTATTAATTCAAAGTTATTTACTTATAAAGGTATAAACAGAAAATTTTGTATGAGATTTTAGGTTAACACATAAATTTCAATATGTCAAAGTGTAAGTGCTGCCAATTCAGTAAAATCTAAATTTCCCAATGTTGTTTTAAAAATTGAAATTATACGAAAAATATTAAATATTGTATCGAAATAGAGAAAATAGTATAAAGCACACGTCATAGAATACGTTTCAATCACTCGACCGCTTCATAAACTCACCGCTGCGCGGCTCGTGTATGTAACGCGGTCTCGTGATTGAAGTGCGTTCATTCTGTAACTTGTGTTTTAATATACTATTTTATATTGTAACAAAAAAATCGGGAAAATTAATTGTAGATATACAGAGTCTTGCAACAGTGCGCCGGGCTTTCCTAGCGCCTTTCCCGTGAGAGATAGAAAAAAATGATTCGTACAAAATGTTATTGGTTTAAACATCCTTATGTCGTAAAATTATTTTATTTTTTATTTTATTATTTTGCGGTATAACGAAAAAAATTATTTCAAATGAGACACCGTGTATCTTTTTTGATTTTCAAACTTTTTAAGTTACCTTTAATAGAATGTTTATACCATTCCCTATACCTAATTTTTTCAGTTTTTTTTTCGTAAACATTTGACAGTTGTGTCTTCAACAAAAATAGCCTATAACTTCTTTGTTTTTAGCTATATTGGTCTGAGGTTTAGATTTTTGTAACTTTTAAACATTGTTTTAATGAGTCTGTGGCAAACTTTGCCAGATTTCTAACCTATTGCTTGATAAAAACTAGCATAAATTTGGCGAACTTTAAACGTTAATAATTTTCTTATTTTTAATGGAACACTATGTATGTTTTTGCATAATTAAATGTTTTTTAAATTACCTTTTGATTGGTATAACCATTCATAGGGAATAGGATCTAAACCTAATAATTCAAGAGATACTTAACACATTTACATAATTACACAAAACATTTTACTACATTTCTATGCACCGAAGTAAGCCAAGCTGAGACAAGACAACTTCAAAATTTAAGAGTTAATGTGGGATGAACAAAAACAGCTAATACTTCTGTAACACGATAAATTCTTTTTTACACCATGAAAGATAACAACATTATTAAACAAACGCGAAACGACACCAAAAAAATTTTCAAAATGTTTTCCATTTTCATTTAGACGCAAATTATTCTCCGCTGAAAATACGTTTCCACTCTTTCTAATATTTCATATTTATGGATGTTGTTGGTGATTCCTTATAAACAACGTCTTTTACGTACCCCTATTAGAAAAAAATAGGTTACGGAGATCTAGCAGACCATCTGGTGGGTCCATTCCTACCAATTCACTGGTTGAGAAAAATTTTATCAAAAAATGCTCTCACGTCTCGCGAAAAATGCGCAGGTGCCCCGCCTTGTTGAAATCACAGCTTGTTTCTTGTATGTTGACGTCGATTACCTAATAATCCCGGTAATACATTTTGCAAGAAGTGCAAATACATAGGTCATTGAAATGGTTATCAAAAAAATGTGGACCTACCACATGGTTTCTAACAGTTCCTTCCAGGCATTCAAAGACCATCGATCCTGGTGATCAACTTGTCTTATAACATGCGGATTTGTAGTCGAATAACAATGAAAATTGTGTCTGTGACAGGTCCATTGTTATAGAATGTCGCCTCATTCGTAAATAACGCATGCTGGAGAAACGCAGGATTCTCCGGTATTTTCAATCTTGCCCAGTTACAAAATTCGGAACGAAATTGAAAATTAGTATTACTCAGTTCTTGATGTAACTGAATATGATATGCATAATAACGATATTTGTTCAGAATGCGTTGTACTGACCTCTCGCTTATGCCAGTGGCTTCACCGATGTCTTTTTGGATCATGGTGGAATGCTGAGTTGCAGTTAATAGCACTGAAAATTGGTTTTCCTTGTGATTGATAGGTTTTATTCTTTCTTGTTTTTGTAAATCCCACTTCCCGTTGCAATAAATCTATTGAGTACGTTCCTAAAATGTCTTCTGTCAGGATAACGGATGTCTTCTGTCAGGATAACGTGCCGTCAATAAACAATTTCTATTTTCTCCCTAAGTACAAAAATCATATCGACTAGTTCGTGTTTTTTGAAATTAATTATGAAATGGAGAGAATTAGTTTTTTAAATGTGTATAAATCAAATGTTACATTGACATGTAGGTATTTACATTTTGACAGTTGTTTTGTCTCAGCTTGGCCTACTTTGGTGCATAGAAATGTTTATTTGCGTACAAAATTTTGTGTAATTATGTAAATGTGTTACATAGCTCTAAAATTATTAACTTTATGTATAGAAAATAGTTACACCAATAAAAAGGTAATTTAAAATCAAATTTAATTATGCACATACATACATAGTGCTCTATTGAAAATAAGAAAGTTATTAACGTTTGAAGTGTGCCAAATTCATGCTACTTTTTATCAAGTAATAGATTAGAAATATGGCAAAGTTTGACACGAAGTCATTAAAACAATATTTAAAGATTCCAAAAATCTAAACCGCATACCAATAGAGCTAAAAACAAAAAAGTTATAGACTATTTTTGTTGAAGACACAACTGTCAAATGTTTACGAAAAAAATTAATATATTAAAAATTATTAAGTTTAGGTATAGGGAATGCTCTAGACATTTTATTAGGAATTACTTAAGAAATTTAAAAATCAAAAAATATACACGGTGTCCTATTTAAAAAAAAATCTTGTTATAACGTAATATTGGGACACCCTGTATGTTTGAAAATAATTTTGCGACATAAACAATTCAATAATTTTTTTGTAATAGGTTGTACTTGGAATACATACGTTAATACATTAATGTTAACAGGTTTACACTGCACCACATAGGAGAAAAGATAAAAATACCTACATAATATAATAAGAAATAAGAAACAAGATTTTATCCAATAGATAAATAATAACGAACCTAAGTTTTTGGTAATAAGAACACAAAAAAAACAAAAAGAACCAACAGATTAGAACACAATTTGAAATACAAAATTTTATTATAAGAACAAGATAAATCAAACATAGAAAAAGTATTTTAGAAAGCATCTGACCCGTTAACTATACAAAAAGAAAAAATAACTGATCTGAAACATAAGCACAATAAGTATAAAGAAGAATGTAACGTGTATTCAAAATGACAGTGAGTTATGCTATGAGACAAGACTAACCTACACTATTTTTGTGATTTGGAATCTATTTTTGACAAAAATATTGGTACTTCCTACATTTATTACTAACAAAATTTGTCAACTTTAAAAACCAAATTGAAATTTTTGGTTAACTTTTACTACTCAAGGATGTTTATCTCTACTACTAATTTACTGGATTGCTAATTCGAATATCAGCTGCATATAAACAAGTAAAGCTAATATCGGCCATTTGCAAAGTAAGCAAAATGTTATTATTGCTCAGTTTTAATGTGATTGTGTTAACGACATTATAATCATAGTAATGTAACGAATTTTAAAATTAATTTATTTACTCGTAACTAATTTTCAATTAAAGCAACGAATAAAATGTAACGATATTTAAGAAAACAACTTAAAGTAATTTATGCATGACTATCACTCGATATTTAAAAACAATGGCCTCATTTTTATTTATCTTAGAACACGTATTAAACACTAGACAGACACAGTGTTGACACTTTCGACTTTTGACTAGATTAATTTTTAAATATCTCCGAATACCTATTATATTTTTGCTTTATCGACTTCGAGAACATTTCGGTAATCACCTTAAAACATCTTGTGTAATCTCGAAGTTTTTTCGGCACTAACAACTGCACTCTGTTCTCCGTGCTCTCAACACTGTCTAGGGATCTCTTAAGAAGTCCGTCTTCCACTATCAAGAAGTCACACTGCACCCAGTATGGTTTCTGGTTTGCGACTGCTTAGGTTCCCACTGGTCATCAACCATAGTAATTTTTCGGAAACATTTGATCTTTTTTTTTAAGTCGCAAACAATGACTGCAGTCTTCCGGACATGGTATCCTTGATAAGGCATCAGCGTTCTGATGACTGCTTCCGACACGGTATTTTGTGTCATAGTCATATTTTTGCAATCTTTTGATGCATCCATACAATTATTTATAAAAATTTTAGTTAATAAAAAGCGTTTTCACAGTCTTTATTCAATCTAAATTCTGCTTGTTCTTCGCTCATTTTTGTCAAAAATTTGACAATATTGGCGAATCCGGGTACAAATGGTCTATAATAGGTGCACAACGCAAAAAAGTTTGAACTAGATGTTTGTTGATTGATATTGCACTTCCTTCTTAAATAAGTATAACTTTGGGATTAGTTTTATATTTGCCTTACGTAGTCGTTGGAACATTTTCTTGAAGTTTAAATGCTCTGCAAACGACCTTCCAATCACAATTACGTCATCTAAATAAACCAGATACGTCCTTCAAAACAGTCCTTGCAAAATAGTCTTTATCAAACGTTCGAATGTTGCAGGAGCGTTACGCAAGCTAAAGGATATAGCAGTAAACTGCCATAAACCAGTTCCAATTGTTTTTTGGTTCCATGTCCACTTGCCATGAACCACTTTTCAAATCCAACGTGGAAAACCACTAAGGTCCTGACAGAGTGTCTAAACTAGCGTAAATTCTTGGTAGAAAATAACTGTTCTTTTTGGTTACATCGTTAACCTGTCTGTATTTTAGGCAAAATCTCGTTGAGCCATCTTTATTTTTTATTATTACCAGTGCGGACGCCCATAGACTATTTGAAAGTTTTCTCTTTCTATATTGGTAATTATTTGTTCGGTTTCTTTTCTTTTTGCCAAAAGCAATCGGTGTGGATGTTGTCGCATTAACCGAGCGTCTCCGGTATTAATTTTGTGCTTCACCACTTCCTTTGGAACTACTCTTTAGCGCAAATACATCTTGATACTGCTGAATCAACGCTTTAACTTAAGCCAGCTGGTCTTGGATGAAGTTTTAGCACTTGAAGATAAGAATGTCTAATAGATGTTGTTGACATTTTTTGGCAACGTAGCTTTACTAGAATCCACGCATCTCACAATTTGGGATACTGGCGTACATTAGGCTACCACGGTTTTCTTTTTCACTGTTACTGGATGCGAGTTGACAATCAGAATTCTTACTGAAACCGTGTTTCTCGTACTAATGTTCTGCCAATTAGTAGTCCTTGTTCAATTAAGTTGGCATCGATTGGTTCAATATCGCAAATGTAGCATTTTAGGATATTTCCATTCAGGTTTACCATCACCACACTTTCAGTTCTTCTAGGCAGAGTCACGTGTTTATTCAATAAGACACGCACGACCGTTTTCTCTAACGAATGAAAAGAAATGTCTTTACCGTCAATCTTCATGACATCGTTCTTCATATCCAAATGGAACCCATACTTCTGTATAACGTCCATTCCCAGGATAACTTCTTCTGTGACATTGGCTACTAGTATTTGATGGTCGAGTACTTCATTTCCCAAACCAATGGTCACTTTTACTTGTCCATGGGTAGGTATTTCTTCGTCTGTCACCGTTTGAAGTCGTACTGTTACTGGTGATGTTTTCTCATTTTTCAATAACATGTCAAGACGAATTATGGTTTTCGTCGATGCCGTGTCGACCGGTATCTGAGTACTTGGTCTATTAATATTGCCGTCAAAGTAAATTTTGACTAATTGTTCTATAGTTGATGCAGTACAAATGGTAATTTCTGGTACATGATTAGATGAGATTAACTTTTGTCTTTTTTGGTCAATTTGTTTCAGACTTTTGAGCGTTCTTCTTATTTTCTTCTTAAGCTTAGTACTGTGTCGTCATACGAGGTTTATTTCACCGCAAATCAAAGTCACCACTTTTTTTCCCAAGGATTTCTGGCGCTATGTCTTCGATGCTTTTTTTGTGTCTGCGCGGGTACTTCGGCAGCACAACGGAGTTTATGGCGGGATCGGTGCGACGCCTGCTTTGCTGTTTTAAACTCTAAGGTGTGGGTTAAAGCGTCATCCAACGTCTTAGATTGAGTTATTACAGAGAGCTATTTGGCGCCGTAGGATACGCCAGCTGTGTCAGTCTAGGGCGGTTAGTTTTAAACTCTTGAAGGCTCTCTGTAGCTTTCTGAACGCGGTTTTTATTCCAATTCGATATACTTGTTGCAGATGACATCTCCATATCTTTTTTCTAAACGTTAAATTAACAGTTTGTAAATTTCTTGAAGATGACAAGGAACAGTCCGCAAAATTCCAACGTAAAACCACTGTTAAAAACGTCATTTTTTGCTCGTTGTTCTCAGTGTTGTAAATTATCTATATAAATTTATATATATAAATTTATCTAGATTCATATTTTTTATCTATTTATATGTATCTATATACTATCTCAAATATATAAGTTATATGTATCTGTATATATATAATTTTTTATTTAAATAAAATTATAAAAATCCATTGTTCCGTAAAATTCATGTTACAATATGTATGTTTTTCTTCAGTAATTTCCTACATTCCATAGTAGTTCTTCAAATGAACTCCATCTATCGTCATTACTACCTAGATTATTTCATCTATTATCTGTTATCTATATAAATTTTAAATAGTTTATCTATTATCTAATACTAGATAATTCTTGCAAGAAAAAAAAATTATCTGTATCTATATAATTTAAAAATTATCTATTTACAACACTGGTTGTTCTAACCATTAGCTGTGGCTGCGGCTTCAAACTATTTGTAATGTGTTGACCAAGAAACTTTTCCATTAAAATTCGAAGGTACAACTTCAAACTTGGTAGTGATTTTTTTTAGATGTTTCATTACTAATTTGTTAAGCAGCGTCATTCTTTCGCCTGCTCGTTTTTAAATTTATCGCATATTTTTTCTCTTAAATTTAAAATACGTGCTTGCGTTTCTTCGTGAACAGTCTTAATCTGGTTTTTAATACTAACTCGTAATTGTTCTTCTTTCTATTCTATTTTCAATGCTGGCTTGTATTTTTTTGTAAAGTTTCTAACATTTTCTTCTATTTCCTGAAAATCGTTGTCCACTTTTCTAGTAACGTTAGATTTCCTTTGGAAATTTCAAACAAATACGAATCAACGTCTTTTCCGTTTTCTTCCAAATGTTTGCACAGCCGTTGCTGTAACACAGTTTTAGTACCACTTATTCTCTAAATTACGTTCTTCTAGTTCTTTTTTTAAATCTGCTACTTTTGAAAGTTTCTTTGTCGCCATTGTTCGTTCACTTATTATTTATTTTTGTTTTTAGCACTAAATTTTAAGAACGACCGATTTTTTATTAAATGTTTAAATTATAAACACTGATAAAAAAAGTTTAATGAACTACAACAAACCAACACACGGCAAGCACGTACAAATCACACAATGTTTTATCAGTGTTTTAATATTAAATTACTGGTTTATTACCAATGTAACGAATCTTAAAACTAATTAATTTACACATAACTAATTTTTAATAAATCTAACTACTTATAAGGAACTGATGTATGACTATTACCCCATATTTGAAAACACTGTTCGCACTTTTATTTATCTTAGCACACGCGTTAAACACTTTATTTATTTAGACCGATACAGTGTTGACATTTCTGACTTCTGACTAGACTAATTTTCAAATCATTTTGGATACCTTTTAAATTTTTGTTTTATCGGCTACCAGAACATTCCGGTAATCATCTTAAATCACCTTGAATGATCTCGAAAGTTCTATGCGTTTTTCTAATTTTTGAGATACCTACAATAAGGTAACCATCACTATATGTCGTTAACTAATCAATATTTTGCCTACCTTCAAATAACAGATTTTGGCTTCACTTCTAATTCATTACTTAGCTATTTAGTATATTATAGGACATGTAAGGGTAAACATCCTTGATATTCCTATACGTGGCATACGTAGTAACAAATACTACCAATTTTACAATATATAGATAATAATATATTTGAACATAAAGTTTTGTTATTGTTTTTTTTTTCAATTTTAACTAAGTTTCAGGGACTATTTTTTGCTATGCGCTTCTAGTTTAACGTAGATTTCTATAATTTTTTATTTGACGGTTCTAGAATTTTTTGTTATTATGTAGCTAATAAACGAATATCAATGTTTGCGATGAAACGTTTTCTTACAAAATTGAATACATACTACAATTTTGTTTTGTATTTGGTCTCAATCTCTCAAAATTGGAGAAAACAGTTTTTGAACGAAAGGATCTATTTTTTTAAATACTTTTTCCGCTGATCGTCTGTTAATCGCCACATTAACTTATAATAATATATTAGAAATTGATCGTGAATGACCTCTATTAATGAGCGATTTTGATTTAATGAATTAATTTTTATTAATGAACAATATTGTATAGCAACCAATGAATTAACAATATTGCGCGACTACTAGAGTGTGTATACTTTAATACTGTTATAACTTCACTTGATTTACTAATATTTGATCAACGAAAAAATTTTAAAACTAACTCGTTTGCTAATCTTGACAATATTAACGCGTTCAATCGTTGCACTCGCTCACGACGTTAAATGTCTTGTATATTAATTGCTATCATAAACAACCTTGTTCGTTAAACTATTACATAAACGAGTGTGCTCACTCTAAAAAGATTATGCCGTTTTCTGTCAATTTCCCTAAGAAAACAAGGAGTCGTCACTGAAATTAAACCTTCTTCTGGTATGACGTGAAAATGAATTTAATTTCGAGATTTGTCAAAAATTTATTGACTGACTATAATTTTTTACTCGAATCGTACTTACTGTCATAAAATCCTTTGTTTTCATTTTTCATTAAACTGCTTAATCATTAAATTTTTATTACGAAGATAATAACCACAAGAGAGGAGGACGAAAGACTTGCAAGCTCACAAGCGTTCTAATAATCAATAAAAAATCTATAAATATGCAAAATTGCAAAGTAAATAATGTACTAAAAAGTCGTAAAAAAGCTGTTTTGTACATTAATTTTTTTCAAAACTTTATAATTAATTGTCGTAGTACAACTATTTTTTATAATATTTTTATTCAAATACACAAAAAAATGTCGTTTTTTAAAAATGTAATTCAGAATGTAGTTTATTAACTAGATGGACAACTTTTGCATATTCTTAAAACTAGGATTTCATATCTTGTCTATTACAAACGGTCAAATGGCAATTTAAAAAAAAAGCTTAACGATGCCATTATACATAACACAATAATATAATTTACCTCAAGCAACGTGACCAACAATAAATTTATGTTGTTCTAGAATTACTTCAAAAATGTATACAATACAACCACACTATCTTGTGTTAATAAATTTTTGTTTCAATTTTGAACATAATCGTAAATTACGGTATAGTCACAATAACTTTTTTTTAATTTATTGCAGTTGTTCTTGTTAAAACGTGCGTAGGATACTATTTTCTGGTTATTTATTACTAAATTTTTGCACTAAATTACTAACATTTTGTGATCCATTACTAATTAAAGAAACAACGAGAATATTTAAAAAGCAAAATAATAAAAACGTTTCATTATGTAAATAAAATGTTTATGTTTGATTTATGAACTACAATTTATTAAAAAAATTATAACAGTTGTTTAATTTGTATGTAAAATTTGTTTGAATACGAACAATGTTATTGAACTTTTTGAAATAATTATTCAGTCTCAATTACACATAATAACTTAATTTTGGAATTTTTTATCATTAACTGTAATTTGATTTATAATTATAGTAAACGTTTAAATTACAGATTTAATAAAAGACGCCGTTAAAAAAATTACACATTTTCACACAGTACAATAAGAAAAAAAAAACTTTTGTCGTGGAATTTCAACTGGGTAAAGTTATATGTGGTTAATCACATTTTTATGCAGATACAAATCTTAATCACAAGACTGACCTACGTAGATTACAAAAATGTTAAACATATAGAAATAACAAAACAAGTTTCGTACATGGTTAAAATATGCAATCACTAAATGCAAAAATTACGATTAAATGATGAATAATAGCTAAGTAAAAGTGATTGTATACCTTTTTTTTATAGTCAATACAGATTTGACAGTGCTTGAAATGAATCAAGATTAATGAGCTTTAACGAGACTTCGTGTATGAATCCATTTCGCAGGATCTTGACCCTCAGTATTCTTTTATTTATTTTTGTTTTATAACACCCTTGCTCGTTTGTAACGGTTAGTTTTTTTTAATCTTTGGCATTTTTTGTATTATTTTTATCCAAGTTTATTATTAAAAGCATGCAGAATATTTTAAATAATTGATGTGTATAGTTTTTTAGAAACGTAGTATTGTAATTTGACACGTGTAAAATTCCATAGTTTTTATGAATAAATTTTTTAATGATATTTAAATTACTATTTCTGCATAGTTTGAATAATGTCTGATTTCAATGCTACACATAAAGCAACCACAAAATAAACATTTTTTTTTAAATTTAAAGTGTTTGGAAAGCTATCAGAAAAGTACGCCAGAGTAACTAGTTAATTGTAATGTAGAAGAAGAAAAGAAATCGGAGCAAAAGCGATCAGCATGTTTGATTTCAGAAATGAATCGTTGATCCAAATTAGTTTATACGCTTGAAAGTTTCCATCTTACTGTTATTGTCCAAAAAAGCATTAATAAATTAAATCTTCTTCTCATTCAGCCTTTTTTGCCATTGTCGGATTCATTAAGCTTTCTCTTTTTCTGTTGCCTTTAGGCATTCAAAAAGTTTTCTTGACTAACGTTGTTTTGACATTCTTTTTACGTGTCCGTACCATTGTGGTGTGTTGTTCTCTAATGTTTTTTGATTCTATCATTCTTCTTTAGATATCTTCCCTTCTGATTTTGTCGCTTTTCGTTATTCTCGGGTGTCTTCTCATAAAATCTAATTCTAACGTTCGTATTTTGTCTCTGATATTTTAAATATTTGGATCCTAATCAAATTTATCTGAATTTGTTATGCATCATATATTTCTGATAAATTTTTAAATAGTGGCTTTATTGCATCAATTCTGCTTGACCATCTCGTGCCAGATAACGGTTTTAAAGTAAAATTAACTAAGTGTTGTCTGACGATATTCAAACGTTTAGTAGACGCAGAAAAATATTTGTATAATTTCTGAACTAAACTGAAAGAACCAACTGTTTTGTGATTAACTTTTGCAGCACAGGGTTTATAATACGCTCGTGGATTCAGATCCTAAAAAAATTTTACCAAATCGCAATTTTTACTACACTTATTGGAACTGTTATCACAGCCCTGCCCCCTCGCATTATTTATATGTACATCGAATTTTTTTAACTCTTCTATTATAAAAGAACTCAAACCAATGCCAGTTGTATCAAACTTAGGTCAAAAATGTAATAGCAACGTATACAACGATCATGTTCTGAAATGCGAGTAATGACGGAACGACCGGTCTCACCAATGTAGACTAAACCACATGAACAAGGAATTTGGTATACACCTTGAGATGAAAGTGTAGAAAATTTGTTCTTGGGAGAAGGAAGAATCTGAGATATTTTGCCTGTTGAGTTGAAAATAGGTTTGATACCATTCTTACGAAGAAGTTTCCCTATTTGATATGTAACCTTGTGAATGTAATCGAGTACGTGGATGTAGAAGACGATTAATAACTCTATGAATATCACGTTTCATATAACTATTGTTCACTAAAGTTCTAGTAAGATGACAGAGTTCCGAGTCTAGATTCTCAGGTTGACAAATAGAAAAAGCGCGATGAACCAAAGATTCAATAACAGAACGTTTCTGTGCAGGATGATGATGAGACGAAGCATGAAGGTATCTATGAGTATGGGTGGGTTTGCGATAAACAGAATGGCCCAGAAGTCCGTCGGGCTTACGAGTCACAAGGACGTCAAGAAATGGGAGAGAACCATTACTTTCGATTTCCACAGTGAATTTGATATCCAAGTGTTGATTGTTAAGAGGATTAAGAAACTTAGACAATTCGAGATTACCATGAGGACAAACAATAAACGTGTCGTCAACATACCTAAACCAAACTTTGGGTTTTAATATTGATGATTCCAAAGCAACCGTTTCAAAAGATTCCATAAAAATGTTAGCTACAACAGGTGATAGAGGAGAACCCATAGCATAGCAGCACCAGAAACCTGTTCCTAAAACTTGTTATCAAATTGGAAGTAAGTAGAGGATAGACACTTATTAATAAGAGGAACCAAACTCAAGTCCTTGGTATGTTGAGACAGAATCTGTTCGATGATAATCAGCAAATCCTTAATAGGAATTTTAGTAAAAAGTGAAGTGACATCAAAACTCACAAGAAGATTGTGGGGTTCAAATTTTATAGTTTGTAGACGTTGAATAAAATGCTGAGAGTTGAGGATATGAGAAGAGGTTTTACCTGTAAACTCGCAAAGAATGTTGGACAAGAACTTGGCTAGCTTGTAGGTGGGAGATTGGATAGTACTAACGATAGGTCGAAAAGGAATACCTTGTTTGTGAATTTTGGGACGTCCGTATAGACGAGGTGGTTTAGAATCTGAAGGGGTAAGTCGACGTTTAGTTTCAGGAGGTAAATTGGAAGATTTGATGATTTGGCTGATCTCACGTTCAATCTTCGAAGTGGGATTACGAGTTAGAAGAGCGTACGTTTCCTCAGACACAATATAATGGAGTTTCGCAACATAATCAATATGGTTCAAGACGACAGTAGCATTGCCTTTGTGGGCGGGAAGAACAATAATATCAGGGTTGTTACGAAGACTTTTTAGGGCTAACTCTTCCGACCTAGAAATGTTGGGTTTAGGAATTTTAGATGATTTAAAGATTTTGCCAGTGTTAATACGAATGGGATCTAAGATGTGGCGAGGAAGGTGTCTTATAGAAGGCTCGACAGCACATAAAATATCTTCTTTAGGGATACGTTTGGGAGCAACAGCAAAATTCAAACCCTTAGATAGCACCGATTCCTGTTCTGAAGTGAGGACCAAACGTTCAACCGTAACCCAATCAGAGTCGAGCTTAACCAGCCGTGACGACACTTTTTCATTATATACGGAGACTATTTCTTTTTAAGTCACCTCTATGGAGTTTAGAATCTGGCTTGGTTCACAAGTTGATTACCTAACTCTGTAGTGGTTCTTTGTTAGATTTTCGTTTGCTTTTCAAGTTTATCGTTTTCTTTCTTACCTTTTCTGAGTTTAGAATCTGGCTTGGTTTACAAGTTGATTACCTAACTTTTGAGAAGTGTTTAGTTAGATTTCGGCTGCTTGTTTGAGTTCTTCGATTTCTCTCACGCCCTGATGAAGCCCCTTACGAAAGTAAGCGAAACGTTGGCAACTTCGGTTACAACATTGACACGGTCCAAACCCGGAAGACGTTCTTATCTTAGTATAGGTCAAAAAGTACGTAAAACATCATGTTTGTAATTAAATGTGTTTATTTTTTATTTTAATTATATTCAAAAATTACTTGACTCAGTGTGAGCGAGCCTGATGAAGTGTTCATCCTGAACACGAAACGTCGCAAATTACTGAAGTAGTTGCTTTCATCCAATCTCCTAAAACAAGGAGTTATTAATTTGACCAAACTTTAAAATTAATCGTTTACCAGGAGGTGAACCGTTCTATTGATGTACTTATTGTAGTCAATAGCGAGACACACATAATACAATTTTATACGAGTTAGAAAAGAAGATAAGTAAACGCTTAAATGCTTGCTTGCGGTCTTGAGTCCGGAGGTCATTCCGCCTACTCGGTGGCAGTGCATTGCTTACACATAACTTACGTCATTTATCATTATCTTCGCAGCACGTTTGTATAAAACACAGATACTAAAATGCACATTTCTTATCACATGTTACAAACTTTACAGTCGATTTTCTTAGTTGATCGATGGTACAAGACATTAAAAAATTAATAACTAATAATAATTTAGACGTTTAGAATTTAAATTTAATGATCGTCTTCAGCATTTACCTCAAATTCGTAAAACCAGTAAACATAAAAATAAAGAAGTCTATAGTGATTTTAAAGAATCTATTTATGATTCGTCAGATTGGATTTGTGAATTTGAAGTAAATAGTAGATTTCACTGTTTTGTAGGTTTACTATTTTGACATGATTCATTATGGTGTAAAAATGATGTTACTGATTTATAGCATTTAAAAGAAAAATTGCAAAAATACTCGTTAGCGCCAAATTACACCAAAAGTTGTATGAAAATTGCTACTATTGGTTGCGTTAATATTAGCTTACCGAAAGTCAATTAAAGACCACAATGAAAATGTTTGTAAAAATATGTACATATATTTAATTAAATAACTGATTGACTTTACCTGCGTGACCGTGGAAAGTCAGCGATGTTCCTCTACGTAAGAAAATTAAATCATTTCTACGCAATCGGCAATACTATGGGACAAGGAGGTCGTGTGTATTTATATGCTAAACATTTAAAATTCTTCCATTAAAAACTGTAAATTTTTATCGATCATTTTGGTAATCATAAAGATGGGCAAAGATCTTGATCTTAAATATAATTAATCATAAATATAAATCGTGTTAATATAAGAATGTTTTTTAGACTTTGCGATAATTGTGTTTTTTTAAATGACCCTCTTGCATGATTGACCACCTCTTATGGGAGATTTGGAATTTTGATTGTCTAATTTTTTCGGGGTACTTTTTGGCGCCCCTTCAAACCTGGCGCCTGTTTGCGCCGCACACATTGCACACATGGAAGGCGCAGCCCTGACGCGGACGTATCTATAAAAATAAGAAATGAAGAACAAGTCTCAATTTTTGTTTTTTTTTAACAATTGTTTGTAAATTGTAAAAGTTGTGCTCAACGCCACCACGTGAATAAAAAAGCTACTATTGGTTTATTTTGTAACGTAATAGCAGTAAATAAAAAATTATTTAGGTAAACTGAAAAGTAAATTATTGAAAAAGTGGTAAATTCGGTCTTGAATCATGTCTGAATCTAAAAAGAAATACCGGCAGTGCAGTATTGAGTATTGGAAATATAGATTTACGAATTCTCTTACAAACCAACCTTTATTTATTTGCTAAAAAATATTAATAAATCAAGCCATGAAGCTTTATTGGATACAAGAGAATTTGATTAATAACATGCTATTAAAAAGAACAAAAATATATTCTATTTTCAAAGAGTGGAAGAGAAATATTTAATTCGGCCGGCAATATTAAATCTTTTTACAGCGTCTTTTAGGCAAAAAGATGATGGAAAGTCACTCACAATTGGCGAGAAACGAAGTGAGAAATAAATCTAGCTAAAAACGTTGAAATGTTATTATGCAATTACTTAAAAACTCGTCAATTTTCTATTCACCTCAATGAAGTCTATTAAATGACATACATACGATTCATAAAAAGGAGAAAATGGCGTCAAGAGTTACTGTTTGCTAAAAATTTAGAAAGCGATACAAAGGGCTACTCGATATTTAATATTATTAATATTCAGGAAAATTTTCTCAAGTACAGATAGTGCTTAATTATCTAATTTAGAGGAGAAGGAGAAAATGAGCCCACCAAAGTGCCTAAACTTGCTTGGTACAAGTTGGTCACAAATAGAATAGGTTAGATTTTGAGAGGTTACGAGTAGAAGGATAGTCTTGTATAGGGATGGTTCGCGGACTGGGTTTTGGCCCGATCCATTCCGAAACTTGGTTTGAATTTGGACCAGGCCGGTCGCACAGTGGGAGAAAGCTCAATTTTAGGAAAATTGAAAGATACGAAAAAAAGTCACTCTCAATAAAATTTTTTTCTTTATTTATCATAAGAAACTTTAATTTTGTTGTACAGGGTGGATTAATAATACAAAAATGTTAATTTGCGTAATCAACACATTTTGTTTATCATTTTTTCTTGTGCGTTAAATGAAATTTTGTACTTAATCTGATTGGGGTTTTATTTACAGCACATTTCACATCATTTGTTCTTTTGAGGAAAAATGATAAAACAAGATATGTATATTCATTGCGCAAGTTAACATTTTTGTATTTTTTACCCACCCTGTAACCAAATTAAAATTTGTCAGGATGAATCCTACTTTTAGACAAAGCAAAAACTTTTATCAAAAGTGATTTTTTTTATATCTTTTAATTTTCAGTCCCTTTGACCTCTTGCAAACCTCCTTTGTGAAGATACTGTATATTAAGTATACTTAAACATTAAATTATTACCCATGCGTTTTTTCGCATTTGTAAACTAATTGCTTTGATTCAACTTGTGCTGGGGGTAGTTCTGATTTTGACAACAACTCCAAAACATCTTTGCAAAGTTGCTGACTGCAGCGTCGTTGAATTGAAGTTGTTTTAGAAATTGAAGATATTATTGGATCGGAAGAGTAAAGTGTTGAATAAACTACACATTGTTTTTTCACGAGACATTTTTCTGATGTGTCTTCGTCTATAATTTCTAAAATGTTTATTCCTTGATTCTAAAGTTTTTTCAAAAAACATACCTATAGGGGAGTTCTGCTGGTTTTATAATATCGGCACTGTGAATCAGAATCTGGTGGACACTTGATGACATATAGCACCAAGGATTGGATGTCTACGACTATTTTTGCTGTATTCATCGCGTACAGCCCATTGTTCTCAATATTACCAAAAAACGTTTTATTAAGTTTTTGCTAACCCCTGTAGCAGATGCAGCGAGCAAAGGTTGACTGAAAAATCGCCTAGGCGTATTGTCATCGCTGGTTGTTCCAAATCTAGGCTTGGGTATATCAACGGAGAGGTTCATTTTTTGATTTCAGTTGGTCGATTACTTTTTTTTTATCTCTTTTACCGCTAATTTTAAACATTGATCACGTATTTGCCACTTTATAACAGTAAGGTGATACGAAATGTGCAGTACACACTCAAAACACCGTGTCCATGCATGTATTGTAGACTGACTGTACATAGTCTCATCCGGTTTACAATTTATAAGACATACTAAATTATTCACATTTTTGGTATTGCTCTACAAATTCCACACTTTTGTGATGATGATTCTGAGATAACAGAAAAGGTTTTAATCATTGTCAACTTGAAGATTTGATTTACATGTATATCTTTATTGTTGACATTCAACTTTTTAAATATATCCATTTTTTTTTAATTTACTTTACTTTCGCAGTTTCTTTATTAAATACTATTTTATAGACCTACAATAGCAAACAGAGGCCGGAAATTCTGCCATGTAATTGCCGTTCTCGCTTTTAGTTGGAGTGGCACAATACATACAGCAAATAAATACTCATTCGTATTTGTTACGGGCAACGTTACTTTGTCTTTTTTGACTTGTGAAGTAAGCTGCTGTTTATACGTAGAGTGGTTTGCACCTCCATCGCAGCCCCATTTGTATATAATTGAAAAATCTTGAGATGTAGCGACTATGTGATCCACAACATCTTTTTGAGCTTCTATGAGTCTCCGAACAGTGTGATCAACGAGACTTTGTAACCTTACTTCAGCTGACATATCAGTGACTGTTATGCAGGTTTCACTAGGTTAGCAATTTTGCTTCGCAATTTTCCACTTGTCGTATGACGGATATATATTGGCATTTCCAAGCTTAGCACCAGACTGCATGTAAGAAATTTTGTGTAATGTCCGTCTATTTGTAAAATCAATGCTTCTTCTGGTGTGTACGGTATTATGCATTTGGCAGAAGAATAGAAAGCTTTCTTAATTTTGGGAGTTCTTTTTGGTGTGGTTTCCAGTTCTTTTAAAATCTTTGTAGCATCTCTTTTACCAAAATTATGTAAACTTTGGCTTGGCGTAAACAATAACTTCTTATGAGCGGTTGTTTCTAGCAAAAAAAAATTTTTACTGTTGAAAACACTTATAGGATGCTTGATTTGAAAGTTCGTGTAACGAAACCATGAAACGCTCAGATGAAACAAATCTAGAATTTGCGGTGGTGCCCAATTTGACTTCATTTTTTGTATTTTTCGGATGCAGTGTTTATTATTATTAAACAAGTTATTCCCTATGATTCGTTTTATGTTTTAAAAATATAATAAGTTTTAATTTCACTCAGCAGTGATGAAAAATGATTATAGTAATTGCAAAATTAGATCCACGGGAGCTTCCGCCTTGTACGTTGCAAAAACGGCACAATATAGATGAAAATTGCATATAAACAATTTATTGAGCACAAAATTTACTACAAACAAGTCCGCGGGAGTGTATAATTTTATCTAATAGTTTATGAGTTACAGAATTTTAATGTAATTTTCTGGCAACTTTGCACACTTGTATCTTCTAAACTATTGAACGTCATTGTACCCTTCTGCCGACTTTTTTATAGTAAATTTTGTCCTCTATAAAAATGTTTACGTTCAACTTTCTTTTATCTTGCACCGTTTTAGGGTAAATAGTTTATTGGTTATTTGAAATTATTAAGCAAATCATTACAATACAAAAATTGTGGCGGTTTCGATGCTGGTGTAATATTACGTCATCGACAAAGCTACCCTTAGCTGCAAAAAACCGTGGTAGTCATCAAAAGCAACTCGACCGAAACACACATGTTCTACTAAACCGATAATTTATGTTTTAATTTTAAATAGCGTAAACGAAATAATTTAATAAACCTGATTTATAAAGTTTTATAATAAAAACTATCAGTAATTACTAGTTTAAATCATAAACGATTTCATTGTAAAGTTATCAACATACGACGAAACTAGGCAAAATAAAATTTGAGCAAATTTTGAATGTCGAAATTATATCAACAGTCAAACAATTGTAAATGTTATTAGAGTTATAAATCTGTTAAGACTAGAGAAATGATTCATGTTAAAGTAAAGTTCATCTCTTTAATGCTTTTTTATAGTCAGTAGCGTATTTTTTTAATATTAATAGGAGAAAAAGAAATGTAGAATTGGTAAAAAAAGAGAATCTAATAAAAAAGGCATGTCGATTATTTTGCGTCGCGAAATGTTTTTATTGCGAGTTCAATCAGCTGTAAGTTTTCTTTAGATATGACAAGGAATCGCGAACGCGTCAAACTGTTGAAAAAAATTCAATTTTTAAACTGTGGATGCACATTCCCAAAGATGAAATCGCCACTTTGCAACTTTTACATCTGAAAGGATGTGGCAACGTAGTGTCATAATCTTACAAGCTGTAGAACTGTGAACCGCCATAAAACTCGGGTAAAATCCAGTAATCATTTAGTTTTGTGTTCTTTTTTAAAATGCGCATCAACTAGTTAGAGTGTGGTGAAGCAATTGTCAGGAATTACACGATATAAATTGTTTATTGAATCATTGAATGATCTATTTAATCCAAGCGTATTCAATCAAAGTCTGGCTAAATTTCTAAAAGCTCCACTTTGGCTCTAAAATTGATTGTCTAGAGAAAATTTTACATTTATCCGAATGCTTTTAAACGTATCTAAGTCAGCAGAAAGTGAGTCAGTGGACGTGAATCACAATTTTTCGACCTTTTATCGCATAACATGCTTGTGAGCGCAATAATATTATTTAAGGTTTGCGAAGGTGATTTTTTCCCTTGAAAATATTTTGTGACAAATAAAGTTTGATGTTTTGAGATTTTGTTGCTTCCTTTTTGTGTTTCTTAGCGTACATCATTTGGACAAGAAACGCTAAGGGTTACCAACACAGCTCAAATCCCCATTTTTTTGCTTCTTTAGAAAAATTTTCTATAAAAGATGTACCCTCCAGTTTGCAATCATTTCGCACTAAACTATTACATACTACTAAAACTATAATTGGGAAACAATAGCCGGGACTGTTTGGATTTAGAGTTTTTAATACTAATTCAATGCCGAGCACAATTTTCGTTCCTCTTGGAGAGATAAAGGGCAAACAAATTGAACTACAAAAATAGAGAAAATTAGTGACGGCAGCCTATTTACATGCCATAATGTTTGTTCAAGTGCATGGATTTAAAATAACGCGATCTGGTTTCTCTTTAGATATGTCACTGGAAGCTATGTTTTATCACCGCGCAGCAATTCTTGATAATGAACGGTCTTGCTCAAAATTTGTTATAACAAAAATTCTCTATGTCATTGGTGTTGCTGATTCATCGTAATCATCATCTTCCAGCGATGAAGAGATTATGGAAAACAATACTCAGGCATTTCATGGACAAATGTTAAATACAAACAATTGGTGAATTATCATACGACTCTATTTTCGTTTAATATGTACCTAAAATAGTAGTTATTTGTTATTTTTTTATTATTTATGTATGCATTCTTATTTTTGAAAATTGTAATAAACCTTGTTCATTATATTACGTATGTAATATTGTGTTTGTTTTCAAGACCTTCCGATAATTGCAAGATTTGCGATATCTGTGAATTTTTTTATATATTTTCATTTCATTTTTACATTTCGAGTTATGTGTTTATTTCACCATACTCTATTTAGATATCCAATCACTTTTCGTCTTTGCTCAATTCTGCTTAAGATCCGTTTTGTTCAGTCCATCTTCAGTAAACAGTACGCTCAAGTATTGAAACTGTTGTTATTTGTACTATTATCACTTAGAATTTGGAACTGTGCATCCAAATTCATAAATAAATAAGTATTCTTATTTAATGTTAATGTTTAGTCTCATTTCACGGTAATATCTGTGTAATCCCTTCAGCATAAAATTAAATTTGAATTCTTAATGTTTAGCAAAATTGAGTGTGAACAAGTATTTCTCATCTATTTTTTATATGCACATAAAACTGCAAAGTCCTGTTTTTACATACGCTTGATTATTGTTACATAATTTTTTTATAACGTGGATCATATGCGCGCCTACATAATAACTACGCAATGCTTGCCATAATTTCTTTCTTAGAATTAGGTCGTAGGTTTTTTCTAAATCGATAAAGGTTGTAATATGAAGATATTATTAGTAGCGGAGAGTGGTTCACAGTGAGACGGTTTTTTTCCAATCTGCCTTTTTTCATGAATACGGTCATATTTCATTAAATAAAAATATACTTTCTAGTTAAACTTAACTTTTATTTATCATAAACTATAAGAAATAAAAACAAAAACTTACAAACAAAAAAATTACATATAAATATATTTGACTGTGAAAAATGTCTCAGAGTGCCCCATAGGGGTTCACTATGAGACAGATTGTGTTCCACAATAAGACTCAACTTACTGCACATCTATGGTGCCAAAATTTATTTCAAATTGAATGTATTGGTTTTGCCTTTTGGTTTTGCCAAACAATTCTGGATTTGGAAGGATCATAGCAATGTCTCGCAAAAGCACAGAAGTAATTTCTGGTACATTTGGGTAATAAAATTTGTTTGACTTATCTTTTCTTCGTAGATAGCTTACATCATACTCGAGGTCGTTGTTTATATGACTTTAAATTTGTCCCACAAAATATTTGATTGATTTTTTTCCTGCAAATTTTACCAGTAAATAATCATTTGGCACCGCATTTATACCCAGTTCTTCAAATCCTGTTATTGGAACATCCGTATTTACATCATACTCTGATGAATCATCCAACAGCTCAACTTCATTATTCGATAAACTGGTATCTGACTCGATCAAGTTTCTTTTAACAGCTTTTGCCACGTTTTTGTGCTTGTTTTGCCTCTAATTCCAGTTTTTCCGGGGTATCGGTCGGAATAAAGCTTTTCCCACGTCTTCTATTTTGAACTTTCTTTCTAGCTCCCGCTTTAGAAAAACCTCTAAGCTGTTGAGGACTTACAAAATTCTGGTTGATGATGTTCTGATTGGTAGATTTATTTTCAGTAATGCTTACTGCTGAGGTAGATGGTGTAGAATGTTGCCATTAGTATTCTCACTCTGCTTTTAATTTTTTTCAGAAATTAAAGGTAGTGACGTAGAGGTTCTCACACCACTAGAACATGGAAGGGAGTCATCGTTTAGAGGTCTGTCAGTAACACTGCTGGGAAGAAACGCATCGTCTGTAAAAATTTCACGATTGGACGGAAATATTCCGGACTTACGGAAACCTGATATTATATTAATTGGTGTCATAGAATGCTGAAACGCAATAGCCACACATTCATGAATATTGTATATGGTCATAGGTATTCCTGGATGATGCATAAACCAAAAGTCAACAGCTCTATTATAATGAGCTTTAAACAAAAAATATACACCGACATCTAGAATTTGTAGTTTATTGCTACAATGAGGCGGAAAAGTTAAAATTGTCACACCATGTTCCTTAGCTAAATGGATGCATTCAACCGACAGATGGCTTTCATGGTTGTCAAACAATAAAAATGTAGGATTTTATAGAGAGGATGTTTTTAATAAAATGACGCATAACTTCAACAGTCAGTCAATATTTGACTGTTCATCCATCCTGACGGCGTTGCAAGCCCTAAGCTTCCCGATGGCGCATTCCGAACCATGTGCGGTTTAAAGTGCGTTCTAGGAAATATAATAGCTGGCGGTATTGTATTGCCTGTTGCACTAACAAAGCAGCATACTATTACTACTTGCTTAACTCTTTTGTAAGCTATAACTTTCTTTGGTTTCTGGTCGGTGGTAGTTCCAGTTTCGTCCAGATTCCAAATTCTAGACCCATTAGCAAAGTTTTCATTTCTTTCAAAGATATTTTCCAATTTATCAAAGAAAATTCTCACATTTTGCCGATTAAAAGACGTTCATCGTGAGAGGCTACAACCTTCTGGTTGTCTGATGCTTAATGAAGGATGTCTTTTTAGAAAACCTCTCATCCATTCTAACCCTGCAGCTTTCTTTTCTGGACAGTTTTTTGGAATTTGCATATTATTTTTTACAGCTGTTTCATATGCTAACCTCGACACTCTAGAGTTGTTAAACCGTAATTTATTTTTGAACAAATCTCCAGATAATTTGCGAATAAATCTTCTTGTTTTCTTGTCATAACTGTTCTACACTCATAGTTAGGTCTCAACTTAACATCGCCGTCTTTTTTCATTTTCTGTTTCCTAACATACCTTGCAAATGTTTGAAATAAAACTCCTTTCAATTCTGCTGCTTTACGAAGAGATAAACCATCTTCTAATACAAGTTTGACCGCTTTACGCATTGAATTTTCTGAGAATATTCCGATGTCAGTTTTCCTCTTTCGATTTCTCGCCATTTTCTTCAAAAACAAAAACTTTGTGTAAGTAATTATTTTTTTAATGATTTGGATGTGGCACAGAATGGCACATAATGGGGCACACTGAGACGTCTTACTGAGCCCCATCTAGATGTGTCTCACTGTGCCCCATAGGTAAGTTTTCCACATAATCTAATTTATGTCTTAAAATCAGTAGAAATAATGTACTAATTGTATTAAAGTATATATATAAACACATTAGCTTTACTTACCAGGAATAAGAA
Organism: Aquatica leii; assembly: GCA_035610365.1. Classification (NCBI taxonomy): domain Eukaryota; kingdom Metazoa; phylum Arthropoda; class Insecta; order Coleoptera; family Lampyridae; genus Aquatica; species Aquatica leii. Next base: position 20,135,471 of record CM069434.1, on the reverse strand, counting down.
ATTTCTAACTAAATAATACCGCTTCGAAAAATAACGATCACTATTGCTTCTAAAATAATTACTTTTGTACACACATTTCAACCAACCGTCATTAGAGAACAATAATAAACTGCACAGATCTGCAAATTGGCGGGAACATGTAACCGCCAATGAAAAATATTAAGTAGGGTTATAAAACAAGGCAGAGTTGCCAATTTGTGAAATAAGTCTACTGTCTCACTGTGGAACACGTCTCACTGTGGACCACTCTCCCCTACACGGTAGTCCTTGACTCTGTTCTTTACTAATCCTATGCTGTGTCGGCAATTGCAGTTTATTTTTTTATTATTTTATTTAACATTTGACTCATCGTTGTTCTGCCATTTTTTAAAAGTTTTATAGTTTTATCCATTTCTGTCTGAGTAACTTCCATGTTAATGTGTCCTATTTTAATGATTTATTTTTTTTAAACGTATACTTTTTTAATTAGATTCGTTTTAATTTCTGTGTTAAAGTGCAAACATACCGAAGATGTAGGTTTAGGTTGCGGTCGCTACATAGATGTCACATCTATGTAAAACAAAACTTTATTTTCTTATGAGATTAAACTTACCAAAGATGCTTATCCTCGCTGCTTAGTGATACTTACAGCGATGATAACAACAAACCGTTATTTTCTTTTAAGACTGTGCACACTAAATATGCTGTCTCACCGCTTACTTTGTAGTCTAGAGCGACGTCGATACCAAAACAAAAAACGATAAAAGTTTTGCATCGAAGTATCGTCCAAGCTTATTGGTATACTTCCGATCACGTGGTATTTACTTAGTCATTAAAGAAAACAAATACTGCAACAAAGCAACGTGCGAAAGTTGTTACGGGTTTTTTGTAAACAAACATAATCATAAACACTTGATAAACACGAACTTTAGCTTAATATACCGACAAATTTCACAAAGAACAATTAATATCGGTTGTTATACATCACAATTGTGTGACTTTAGGTAAACTTTTAAAAGTATTTGTATTTAATAATATTTGCGACAATTAAGTAAACATAGTATTTTTCTTAAACGCTTGTAGTACTTTGGTTAGCAATTAAGTTAGGTTTTTTATTTGGTCCATGTAGTACATCTAGTTCTTCTTGGAAATAACATTATTAAAAAAGCGATAATTTATTGCGCTGATTTGAAATTTAGTTTAATCCATTAAATTTATTGCTAAAAATAATTTTTCTCTTGCTCGACACAACCTAGAGTTTTTAAATTTTAATTTGAATACATAAATAAGTTAAAATTTTTTGCAAAATGAAAATACATGTTATACTTTACCATAAACCTTCAATTTTTGAAGCGGATTCACATTGATGTAAACCGCGACTAGAATCGTGATGTAAACCGCGACCGCGCGTATCGATGTGTCTTTGGTATGTTCGCATCCTTATTCCTCTCTCGACTTCGATCGATTTATTTCGAGAAATAAGTGCAAAGTTCTATCACTATTAAAATCGTTTGTTTTTTCTAGATAATTGGTCTTAGCATGTAACTTTTACTTACATTTTTGAAACTTTGGAACTGAATATCTCTGAAACTTCATACTACATACAAGGTCATACTTTTTTGACATTTTCGTACTCAGAAAAACGAACTCGATCAAAATTCGTTGCAATAAATATGGATTACCATTTAAAAACTTTATAATTGAAGAAATAATGGATTTATTCCATGCTTTACGAGCTCACTGCATACGCAGTGTACGTAAGTACACAGACACAAAATGGAAAAGTCATGATCTGAATGATAAAGTTCTGAGATGCGTGATGAGACTGTCATCACATAAATTTTAAAAAAATCTACACAATAAAAACCAACTTTTGTAACACTTGAAATTTTCTGAGATTATTATAATTATTTTTAACAAGCAACTGCTGTAATTATTATTTAGAAAATAATATCACTAATTAAAAACTGCAATTGTTTAGTAACAGAAGCAATTGTCAGTTTATTTTGATAAACATGTATTTCATTCATGCTTCTACGTTTAAAATTTTTATTGTTTGGAATTTACTTTTATATTAAGAAATTCAAATGCTGTTTTGCGTATAATGCGCCTTATTTTTTAAATTTAGTTTTTTCACTCCTGCCTTTACCAGACAAATTGTATAGAAAACAGTTAAAAATGCGTCTATTAGAAATATAAGGATTATGTAGTGAAGTTTATATAAGTTCAAAATATGATTTGGTGATTTTATATATTTATATATATAGGTATATACACAAATAATTTTTATGTTTATCTAAGGCAGAGTGGAAGATCGCTTGCGAACTCTGTCCTTTTGAGTAATTGTAATTTTATTTTTTATTTTTGCTCAACAAATATTGTTATTATTATTAAATACTTCTAGTTTATTAATCTATCTTACACACTGAGGATTTATCAAATAATTATTAATCAATTTCCTTTATAACAAAATTTCAAGAAACTAAAAATTTAAATTTTAAAATAAGCTACTTTAAAAACTAAACATCCCAGCAACTGCAACAACTTTGCACCAGATATGCAAATTTTATTATCGAACATCACACCCAATTTTCAAAGGATAATGAAATTCAAGAAGCAGCTGTATTTTTTATTACTGTTTTTCTCATTCTTTTGTTTTTATAAATTTGTCTTTATAGTTTCTTTTTCAAATTTATTTTATTGTTTGTTTATTTTTATTATTAATTTCATTGCTTTTAGACTGGTAGAGAAATTGTCTATTCATCTCTGACACTTAACAGTCTGATATATTTTATTTTGACTTAAAGGAACTGCATTTATAAAGACATTAACGAACTAATTGAACAATTAAATAACTTTTTAAAAAAATTTCTTTAGTTAATTATATAATATAACTGGTTCTGTAATGAAAGAATTTTTTATAACTTTGTCAATAAAGTAAATCGCACATGAAATTAAAACTTTTTTAAAATGATTTTTAGAACGTCCAGTTCTAAATAATGCTTAATTAGTTTTCGTTGTATAACTAAATATTTGTAACTATGAGTTTAGAAAATAAATTTGTGTTCAAAAATTAATTAATTTATTGTCCGGTAGAAAGTGCACTGGACTCATCAACCGTTCTGGTTACTTGGTTTTATTCACTTTTTATATTTCCAACCTCAAGATATTAGTTATAAGACAAACTTACATTTGTGTTATGCCACAAGCAAATTATTAAGTTCAACAAAGCTTTTACAGTTAATATGTAACTACCATTTTTTAAGGATTTTTTGTTTAAAAAAATCTCAAATAAAGGCTTGTTAAGAATTACAAATAACAATTTAATAATCTTTGAGTAAAACAAATTAATGTAGTAGACTTTTAATGATCAATAACTGCTTTTTACAAATATATTTTTTTATCAGAAGATTACACTGAATAAATAATAACATATCCAGCAATAACAACTGGCTGTATGCCATTATTCAAAAAACACTGTCGATTAGAGGCGTTTCATTATGTGGTGAACTGTGACCTTGAGTCGAAAATCGGAATTAATAAACTAAAAGTCAAAAATTTGACAAGTCTATCCGAATTCCAAAAACGTTAGTCTATTTAAAAGCCACTAACATCAATAAAAATTAAAAATAATCAGATATTTATTTATCAAACAAAATTGAATTTACTTATAATAATACCTAAAGACCTATTAACAATAAGAACAACGATAAAAGCAAAGATAGGTTAGAAAAAAAGTACCGACGAATGTTTGTAAGACGAATAATAACAATATTTTGACATATAGAGACTACAGCGCCACAGTTCACGAGATCCTGAAAGACGTCTAATTACGATAACAACCAAACTACAACAAAATAATCAACAGTAATTACATAGTTTTTTGATAGTTTTAATTAACTAGATTTACGAATTTTTGTTGCTATAGAAATGTCACGAGTAGACTAAGCCCACGAGTGAGATCAGTTTTTGTCCAGTCCTCCAAAATTAATGCAATCTGTTTTATTTGGACTGGTGCAATTAACTCATAATTATTTTTAAAACAAAACTAGAAAAACTATTTCTATATTGTGTTCTTGTTTTTTTTGGTGTTGCTGGGTGTTGTTTGTTCAACAGCTGTTTGTATTGAATCAGTCGAGCTTTGACCAAATCTTATGCTCATGTTGGTTGGAATCAGCAGAAAAATTACAACAGTTAGTAAATGGTGCAGAGCTATAGAAAGATGGGGAATGAAAATCAACACAAACAAAAGTAAAGTAATGTTCATAACAAAAAAGGAAACATTAAATGAAACACAAATATTATGTAGTGGAAAACAACTAGAATGCGCTGAAAATTACGAATACTTGAGAAAAATAATAAATAAGATTACGACAATAGAGCAAGAAATATTAAATCGAACGAACAGGGCCAGCAAGGTATATTACGCACTGAATAAATCAGTAATTTTTTAAAAAAGATGCAACCATACCAACAAAACTCTGAGTATATAATAGCACATACGCATTGGAGAGTTAGACAATGCAAGATAAAATAATAAGCAAGATAACCGCCGGGAAAATGAAGTTTTTTAAAAAAAGAGCACAAAAAAATAAAAGAGATCGAGTGAGAAGTATGATAACACAAGAGGATTTAGGCATCAACATCAACCTAATAGTGCACTAAATAAAAAACCAACAAACAATGGTTCGGACATATAGTACGGATGAGACCAGACAGATTTCCAAGACAAGCATTAGAGACAAAATGGAGGAAGACGTAGTAGAGGAAGACCACCTGAAACGTGGGAGGAAAGCAAAGAGAAAAGAGCGACACAACGAGGAAAACATTTAAGATCAGTAAGGCGAATGACCCAAGACCGCAAACTTTACCGAAATGGATAGAGGACCCGAAGCTGTAAAGCATAAGGGATGAGAAGAGAAGAAGTAAACGTTTAATTATTTAATTGTCTAATTTATTCTACAATAATAATGAATTATACCCTAATTCTAAAATGTATTGAAGAAAATCCACAAAAAGAAATAGAAAATCTGTTATCATCTAAATCTAAACAAAAACATGAAATTAAATATTACCATTTTTGAGAGCGTAGTAAGAGGGCGTTATGAATTCATAACGCACTGGTTGTTACGTATATGTTTACGTATCTCGTATCCTAAGCATTATGAGTAAACTATAACAAAATTAAAAATAATAACTATTTAAGCACGATTGGATTATAAAATACATATTATAAATCAATTTAGCGGATGTAAATGTCTTTTTTTTGTTATAAAAATTCTCATTCAGTTACTAAAACACAGACACCAAATTTAATGTTATATAGGTGTATTTGGTACAATTAAATAATTAATACGATTAATTTAATATAAAACAAATTTGTTACACTTCAATTTTATATTAATAACACAATTTGAACAATTGTGTATGGAAATATTAGGGTTTGAGTTTTCTGGGATGTGTATGTTCAAAACAATTCGTATCTACATTTGGAAATAGATTTGTGCAACTGCTGGAAGGTATACTACTATTGAAATTTTTTTGCAGATTAAGACTTTCAAATAAAACTATTTGGCATCCCTGACATCAGAAGTTAATTGACCAATTTTGACAATTTTTCTAATTGTTTGATTGATTCTTAACCAGCATGTCTTGTTACGTCAAGAATATCTTCTCTTGCATCAGCTAACAAAGTTGCTAAGTAACGTCTAGAATCTGTTGGAGTAGGCAATTTTAAATAGGTTGCTATTTTAAAAAGTGTTGCACTAAATGTATTTTTTTCAACCACATGACTAGAACACTTTCTATTATTATAATACATAAAGAAACGTATATGGTCAGTATTTTTAGTTGCCACTGAAGCATAAGACCTGTTCCAGACACAAAAAAATTACGCCATCGCACATTGCGTGAGCGAGGATCTTGACATGTCCAAAGGGGTTGCAGTCGTGTTTAAAAAGAAGTTTGGGCAGCTAGATAAATTACGAAGACAGCAACCGGCAGTCGGAAAAGTTTTAGGACTACGTGGTGAGGACGTTTCGTTTTCTATCTGGTCACCAAGAAATACTCACGTGTCAAGCCGTTATACAAAGATCTGTGGCGAACATTATGGAGTCTCAAGAGAGAAATTGAGTTCCATCATGTTAAGATACATTAGTGTTTTCTGCACTTTGTCAATTACACTGAAGACACGGTCAATTTTAGTTTTTGATGGTCGTATAAGTTTGTTCCCAAATCTTAAATAGGGTCTAGTGTAATATTAGCTAACTTTTCTCGACGTAATGCTTTACCAATACCAAAAATTAGAGCAACTAAAAACATATACTCATATCAACATATTGATCTAAAATAAAAAAAAAGTAGGTAGTGTATCTTACTAATATCCTGCAGTATAAAAAATATCTTTTTAATTATACATATTACACCAGCTAAAAAATTCATTGTATACCTTGTCGTACAGTTTTTTGGATCTTGCCGGTTGTAAACTTAATTTCGCATACTGTAAATACCAGAAAACGTTATCAGTTGATTTTACACCCGCGTAATTTAAAACAGTTTTGAATAAAACCTCCGGATAAAACCACAACGTAAAAGACATTGGGGGTAGTAATGCAAGATCAATGCAATTGTGTAAATGCCATCAGAGCGAACTACTTGACGGCTTTTATGCACAGTAACGTGTACTACTACTGCTAATGGTTAATTTTGCATCTTTTGTTAGTTCAGACATTTTAGGTGGTGTTCCAGAAACCATTTTATTGTTACTACTTTCCATTATATAAAACAAATTATTTAAAAATACACCAAAAGATTTCCAATACGCAAAACTGACGGCAACGAAAGATATGGCCATCGCTTTTTTCGTCTTATTTGTGTAGTTACTATGGTAGCACTGTTATAGGTATACTGATTATTATTTTATTATCTTATCAGTTACAATAAGAACTTTTATTTTAATGGCCATTAAAACGATCGTGCATAAAGTTCAGTATGTATTTTGGGCGCAAATAGCGTTTACAGACCATACGTATTAATAGCCCTTGCCTAACGGCTCGGGCTTTTACTTACATGTTGCGGTCATTAAACAGCTGTTTTACGCCCTTGATACATAAATAATTGTCAGAATTAACTTTACAATGATAATTAATGCGCAAGACTTATATTTTAAGTTCCCAAATACATCAAAGAAAGTGCACAAAAAGAAATAGAAAATCGGTTATCATATAAATCTAAACAAAAATATTTCAAAAACATCAGCACTTTTAAGGACGTGCAGCATAAAATATTATAACTATTTACGTTTAATAAAAATAATTAATAATAAAACAACATTAAAAATAACTAATTTTAATTTAAATGCTCTAAAAAGTAGAAAATAATCTTTAAAATAAATCAAAGCCACAAAGTACATTATACAATTTATATGATATAAAAGCTTGTCGGAAGAATTATCTGTGTAAGTTTATTTTTCGCAAACGTCAATATTTGTAGTTACGTAATAAGCAAAAAAAAGCTCTAGAGCTGCAAAATGAAAAGTAGAAATCCACATAAAACTAAGTGTTAAAAGTCAATTATCATATTAAAACAAGTATACGGCAGGTGGAAAAGTTATGTTACTTTCGTCAAAAGTTTCCTTACTTATACACAACGCTCGGCTATACAATTTCGCGTTGCATTAACGTTATTTGTGCTATGCTTTACTTTCGACGCTTGTTACATAAATTACTATTATAAAACACATAGATTTTTTCTTAGCGTGCTTGTGTTAAGATTAAGTTACATATTATATTATTGTTTATTTAACATCTCGCCACAAGTTTTTATATCATATAAATTGTATAATGTAATAAATTTAAAGATTATTTTTTAGATTATTCAAAAAAAGCTTGTTTTATAAAAATGTTTTTTTATAATTAATTTATTTTCTAATAGAACGGTTCGCCTCCTGGTAAATGATTAATTTTAAAATTTTGTCAAATTAATGACCCCTTTTTTTAGGAGGTTGGATGAAAACAACTACTTCAGTTATTTGCGCGACGTTTCGTGTTCAGGATGAACACTTCATTAGGCTCGCTTACACTGGGTCAAATATTTTTTTTGAAATATAATTAAAATAAAAAATAAACACATTTAATTACAACGTTAAACGTACATCGTGACTATTAAAAACGTACGAATGATATATTCAAATTCATATATTCAAAAAAATTACTTGACTCAGTGTGAGCGGGCCTGATGAAGTGTTCATCCTGAACACGAAACGTCGCGTAAATTACTGAAGTAGTTACTTTCATTCAACCTCCTAAAAGAAGGGGTCATTAATTTGACCAAATTTTCAAAATTTATTTTTTAATTATTAGTTTTTGCTAGAATCAACATGCATTGTCATCAAAACTAAACTAACATGTAAAAAATCAACATAATAATAAGAGAAAGTGGTTCTTCCTTTATCTGGAGCTAATCATGGATGTTGATTTAGATTATGATTATTACAAAAATGCATTGTCATTGGAACTAAACCAACATATATAATAAATCAACTACGTAGGATAAGAGAAAGTGCTTCTAATTAAGGTTGCAGTATTTGACCTAAACAAACAAACAAAAAAACTAACATACATTGCAATTAAATAAAAACTTTTAGAAAGAGAAATAGGTGTTAGTAGCTGTCGTGTAAAAGTAAACCTTTTTGTCAGTTTTCAAAAAACGCTTACCAACTGTAATTTGTTTCTCGTGCCCTCGACACGCTATGGGTCGCTTAAAATGACCGTCTTCTACTGTCAATGAGTCGGGTTATGGAACTGCAATAGCCATTTTAAAGCAACGTGGTCCGTTTTCAGTAAAAATTTTGTTCATACAAATATTTGTAGAAATGTTCTGTGGACTTGACGACTGCTAACAGCTCCTTCTTAGTCACGCAATAATTCCTTTCTGACCTGGACAAACACTTTTTAAATAGGCATGACTTTTTCTTGACCATCTTGAATTTGCGAAAAGACCGCGCCTATGGTCAGATTACTTACGTCGGTTTCCAGGACAAATTTTCCATCTTCTCTTGAATAACATAAAATCGGCGAAGTGACTAGGAGGGCCTGTTTTAATTGATGGAAAACATTTTCGCAGTTTTCATTCCATCTAAATTCTGCTCTTTTTTTGGTCAGTTCCGTCAAAAGTTTGGCAATATTGGCAAATCTGAGTACAAATCGTCTATAATAAGTGCACAACCCAAGGAAATTTTGAACCTGATGTTTATCGATTGGTCTTGACCATGCTTGCATTGCTCAGATTCTATTTCTAGATACGACATGGCCAAGGTATTGAACATCCTTCTTAAATACGTGGCATTTCTTTGAACTCAGTTTGAGATTTGCCTCACGTAGCTGCTCGAACACTTCTTTTAGGTTCTTCAAGTTTTCTTCAAACGACCTTCCAACCACGATCACGTCGTCTAGGTAAACGTCTTCCAAGACAGTCCGCGCAAGATGGTCTTCATAAAACGCTCAAAAATTGCAGGAGCGTTACACAGGCCGAAGGGCATCACAGTGAACTACCACAAACCAGTTCTACTTGTAAAAGCTATATTTTCACGATTCTTTGGTTCTAATTCTACCTGCCAGTAACCTCTTTTTAAATCTAACGTGGAGAATCACTGGGATCCTGACGGTGTGTCTAACGTATCGTCGATTCGCGGTAAAGGATAGCTGTCCTTTTTGATCACGTCGTTTAGCTATCTGTAATGTACGCATAACCTCATTGATCCATCTTTTTTCTTTGCGAGTACCACTGGGGGCGCCTATAGGATATTTGAAGGTTTAATCACGCCTTCTCTCTTTATATCTGTAATTATTTGTTCGGCTTGTTTTCTTTTCGCCAAAGGATGTTGGCGTGGACGTCTTGGCCGAGCGTTTCCGGTAGTAATTTTATGTTTTACCACGTTAGTTCATCTTTTGGAGCTACTCTCCAGTATGAACACATCTTGATACTGTTGGATCAACACTTTAGCTTTAGCCAGCTGGTCTTGGCCGAGGTTTTGGCATTTGAAGGTAAGAATGTCTAATAGATGTTGTGGCCACTTCTTTGGAGACGTACCTTTGTTAGACTTCACGCATCTTACAATTTGAAATATTGGCGTAAATTGGCCTACCACGATCTTTGTTTTCAATGTTACTGGATCTGAGTTGGTATTTAAAATCCTTACTGGCATCCTGTTTTTTACTCGTACTAAAGTTTTGCCAACGATTAGTTTCTTTTCAACTAAGTCGCCCTCTATTGGTTCAATTGCGCGAATGTAGCTTTAATGGAGATTTCCATTCAGGCGTGACACCATACTTTCAGTCCTCGCAGGCAAATTCACGTCTTCACTCAATAGGACTTGCACGGCTGCTTTCTCTGATGAATGAAAAAGAATGTTTTTATTGTCGATCTTTAGAACATCGTTCTTCATATTCAAATGGAACCCAAACTTCTTTATAACTTTTGTTCTCAGGATAACTTCTTCCGTGATGTCGGCTAACAGTACTTGACGGTCGAGTACTCTATTTCCTAAACTAATGGTTACTTTGACATGTCCGTGAGTAGGTATTTCTTCGCCCGTCGCGGTTCGAAGTCGTACTGTTACTGGTGATGTCTTCTCGTTTTCTAATAATATGTCAGGACAAATGATGGTCTTTGTTGCTCTCGTGTCAACCAGTAACTAAACACTTATTTTATTGATCTTGCCATCAAAATAAATGCTATGCAATTGCTTCCTAAACGATGCCATTTGAATGGTAATTTCCGGGGCATCGCTCGTTGAGGTCGACTTTTGCCCCGTTTGGTCGACTTGTTTTAATTTTTAGTCTTTTAGTCTTATTCCTCGCAGTTCCACCACGTCACTTTTATTTCTCTGGTTACTTGTTCCCGAAATACATATCGTGCTTTTTTCTGTATGCGAGAGTATTTCTGCAGCACAACGGAGCTTATGACTGTCTCGTTGCAACGCTTGTTTTGCCGCCTCGAACTCCAAAACATGGGTTAAGGCGTCATCCAACGTCTTCGGTCGAGCTAACCGTAGAGTCTGCTGCGTTTTGCTGTCTTGGAGGTCTTTTACAAAGGTTTGAATAGCCAACTGCTATAAGAAGGTATCTGGTGCTGTAGGATACGCAAACCATGTTAATCTGGCGATGTCAACCTGAAACTCTTGAAAACTTTTGGCAGCTTTCTAAACTCTATTTTTAATTTGAGCTTGGTACACTTGTTGAAGATGAGCATCTCCATATCTCCTTTCTAAAATTAAGAGTTCGTAATTTTTTTGCAGGTGGTCAGGAACAGTTTGAAATATTCCAAAAGCTTCTCCACGTAAGAACTCTATTAAAGACGTCGCTTTCTGATTGTTGTTCCAACCATTAACTGTAGCTGCGGCTTCAAACTGCTTGTAGTAGGTTGACCATCAAAATTTGGAAGTACAACTTTAAACTTGTGAATGGTTTTTTCCCGAAGGTTCATTATTAAATCTTTACTCTTGACGCTTTCTTTACCATGGTAATTTATTTGGTTCATTCTTTCTCCAAGCAGTTTCATTCTGTTTTCTAATTTGTCTTCTATTGCTTTTATTTTGTCATTTACAGATTCGCAGATTTCTTCTTTTAAATTTAATATATCTGCTTGGGTTTTCTCTTGAACCATTTTAATTTGGTTTTCTATACTAACTTGTATTTGCTCCTCCATAGTAGTCATACTTCTAAAATTTTCCAACACTTTTTGTTCTATTTTCGGAGAATTTTTAGACCGTTTTTCTTCCATTTTTCTAGAATTTTTTTCCATTGTCTGAGAATTTTTGTGAAACTTTTCTTTCATTTTTCTGAAATTTCCTTCTATTTTCTGACAGTTTTTGTTGTCTATTTTTATTCATCGACTCTTGACCATTTTTTATTGATTTGAGAAATTCAAATAATTTTGGATCGATTTCGGTTTGATAACGAGTTAACCGCATAAGTTATAACACGAATTTAAAAAAATACAGTACTTTAACGAACTGAAAAACTATAATTACACTCTATAAACAAATACGCGAAGCACGAAGTAAACAGTTTTATTTATTTACACGATTTCAACGGGTTTTAATACCGCACACCTGTATCACCAATGTAACGAATTTTAAAACGAATTTATATATACACGTTTATAACTAATTAAATCTAAGAATATTTAAGAAAAACACTTACACTAATTTATATATTACAATCACTCGAAAAATAATTTCCGCGGATAACTTTTGTTTATCTTAAAACTGACACTTGTTTACATTAAAGACACGTACGTTTATACGTGTTATATTTATCTCGAACACACGCGTCAATCACTTATTTATTTAAACATCTTCTTAACACTGCCGATTTTGTTTTTATATATTTCTGTTATCTATCCCGAGAATTTTTTACATTCTCTCAAACGTAAGAGAAGTGGAGAATCACTTTGTGAACGCTCTCGAAGCTGAAAACAACTTCGCGAATGTTTCAGTATAATCACAATATAAAAAAGTCCTAAATCTATAATGTTCCAATTCAAAAAAACACAAAGTAACAAGGTTTTAAAGTCACGAAGGTTCAAATTGATCTCTTCAGCGGTTTTAGTGTAAGTCATAGAGTAGAAAAAAATATTTTTTTGCAGCTATATTTTAGTCTTCTTCTATCAAAAATGTTTTTTTAAGAAGTGTATTTTTATAGTGGTATTCGTGCAACTTAATTATTTATTTATTAATAATAAAAAATTTGTAAAATTCCCAAACAACACATTGGTACAAAAAACGTCTAAATGTCCGGCTAATAGACGTTTATTAGACATTAAAACGTTTTTAAACGCGTTATTAACGTTTATTAGACGGACATTTAGACGTTTTTTGTACCAATGTGTTGTTTGGGTTAATTTAAATTTATTGAACATATATTGAATTAACTAAAAAAAATTTTTTTATAAAACAAAGTTAACTGACTGATATTTTAATGGCTATATTTGTAACGTGCTTAACAGTAACTATACCACTATTTTCCACTCTTCTCATAAGTATAAATATTTAAATTATTGTAAAGTTTTCTTAATTGTAACTGTTTTTTTAATCAACCCAAACAGCTTTTAAGTAAACATCAACTAAATCTTAATTAGATTTTGATATTCAAATGTATGCTCCAACGGCAACAAGAATTATAATGCCAACCATGTGTTGATTGTTAAATTTCGTTAGCAATAAAAGTTTCAACGGTACGAACATACGTTTACTGTTTCGAAATTTTATCAATACTTTTTATGTGTTTTGCACCTAATCGGTTTTCATCTGTTGCATGTAAAAACGACATTACTTACAGAAAGTCAGTTTCCCATCACATTCAGTTTGTTTTTCTTAAATTCAAATCACGACGTCTTTTATTTTTGTTAATGTACAAAACTGTACATTACACTTTTAAATTTAAATTCTTCTTAAGAATTTATTGGCAAAAGCGTTCTCAATTGTTAAATTTCGTAGGTGTTTATTTATATTAGTAAAATATCTATTAATTAGTTTTGGTTCATCTATAAATAAATCATGTTTCTTTGCAGTACAGAAGAGATCACGAATTAAAAAAGTGCATTTTAACAACTGCAATTGATTCACAATTTTTTTAATTTCACTTCGTTACTGTTGGTTTAAAGCTTGAACGTTAAAATAATAAAATAATTTAAGTGCTAACTGCATTGTTAAATAATTAATTTATAATTTCTGCTTTTTTGAGTGCTCGATTTCTTGTTTTGATTTTTGCAGAGTAATTGTAAATAATGAATACACGCTGCTTCATAATAAGTATGTATTATTTTCAGTATTCGTTTAAAAAACGCTATAATTTGTAATTATACGCATTAAAACATTTAATTCAAACACTTGTTTTAGTATTTTTTAAATTAATTGTAGTTTACATTAAACCCTGAGGATGAGTATGTAATTATATATTGTTGAAAAGCCTTACGATCTATATAAATATTCAATATGTAACCTTTACAATTTTGACATTACTTTAATGAGTTATTTGCCACACGCAGATTATTAAAATGGCAACTTTTTTGGATTTAATTGCATAGCTGGGACAGATGCATAACCTTGAGTTTAATTCCGGATTTTCGTCTGGGTTAATGACGTCCTTGTTATTTATATACGAAAAATTTCCATATTTTTTTCAAACAATAAATTAATTTTTGATTTGTATACTCATACTTGTGAGTAACGTAGTAGTAAAATTTGAATACGCGATTAATGATTACTTTACATGATTTATAGTTCAGTACGTTATTATTAATCATTCTTTAAATAGAGAAATAAAATCTTTAGAGGTGTTAATTATTAAGTAAGGTAGTCGATGATTTAATTAAGAAAGAAAATTGGCTTTAGAGTTATGTGTTTTGTTTCAGTTTTTACTCTTTTTCAATTATTTTTTGAAAAAAGTAAAAAAAAAGGTATTTATATTTGTTTGGGTTCTTTTGAAATTTTACCTTGACCTCTACGTCTGTTAGTCGTTGGTTGCAGTGCCATTTTTTTTTACTTTCATTGTCACTCACTGTATGAACCCAGGACACTTACTAATCAAATTAAATCAACATACATATATATCTTCAAAAAAAAATAACGTCTCAATCGATTACAGGAATGTATTATTATACATCGAATTAATGTGTAGTTGTTAAATTTTTATGAAGTTGGCTGCTGCTTGACTACTTTGCATACTTCAAAAAAAAATTTTTTTAAAGATTGTAAGTTACTGGAAACATTAAATAAGCATAACTTCTTTTTATGTCATTTCTTAGTCATATTTTAAAAAAAGTTAAAATCAATATTTATACAAAACCTAGATAGGGTTTTTTATTATACATATTTTTGATTTTTAGAATAGTTAAAAAATATGTAATAACGCATTTTTGTGCAGTAAAAATCGATTGATACAATTGTTTTAAACTTACTTCTTTATATACATTATCTGTAAGAAATCTTCTTCATTTTTTAAAAAATCATATGTTGGATAAGACAAAAGGAATTAAAGCATTAAAGCGACAAATTTAAGATTTGTTTATCTATCCATAAATATCAATAAAAGTATACTTAGCTAAACGGTTATTTTTGTCAATAAAATACATTAAATGTACGAAATTTACTGATTTTATCAGTTGAAATGAAAAACAATTGAACCATAAATACTAGAACTCGTCTCGCGTAAAATTGGGAACGTCAATCGTTTTTCGCGCAGCTATTGTAGTACCAACAGTTTTGTTACGATGAACATACTTATCGAAATAATATGTATTGAAAACCGCACGTTTGGTAATCATAGTAAACCGCATTGTAAAAAGAGTGTTAAATGATGTGAAACTAAAATTGCATTGGTTAAGAAGATTACTTATGAACTTAAATCTAACGGCATGTATCATAACTCCAAGACATTTAAAAATTAAATACATACGTATGAATAATTCGGTTATTATAGTTTTTAATAGCAGTTGATCAGAACTAATGTAACGTACGTACTTATCTTATCTACATCTACTAAATATGCGATATGACAAGTGGCTATTTAGGTGAAAAGATGTTTTGAACAAATCAGTTTACGAATTATCTAAGAATGTACTTTTATCGCAAATGTAACTATTTAAGAGCACCTATTTATTTTTTTAAAATAACCAATCGCACATTAAAAAAGTGGCGTTAAGAAATTGAAACGTATAATCGTACGTTATTGTAAGTCTAATCGCATTCTAATAGGCGGGATTTTACATGAATACGTTTTTGCGTCGAACCTCTTTTTATCTGGTTATTATTATAACAAAACCTCAAATTTCATATGTATGTATTATTATTAGTATAAAAAATTGAAGACTGGAAACGAAGATCTATTATAGATTAAAAATGTAATACAATAAAAAATACATATATATACAATTCAACATAAACGACAAAATACATAAATGCAAAAAGTAATACAATTAAAACAACTGAAAAAAAATTAAAACATGTTACGAAAATTACCTAGGAACTTAAAGGCAAGCGGCTAAGTCGGTTGTTTTGGCAAGCGGATCGCAAGTCTCGGGGTGCTAATCCTACACTAAATTAAAAAGGCACTAAAACAAGTAAATATTACCCAATACAGAACTTGTTTAAACCTACCGATCACTAAAAGAAGCAAACTGGCAAAACACAAATTTTAACAATAATATATTTATTTCACACAAGAGAGAATAGTCGTTAAAATCAACAGAGAAAAAGGTAAGCCAATAACAATTATAGATTCGTAGACTAATATAGTAATATCACAGCTATAATATCGATGTAAGTTTTTTTATTCAAGTAATTCGCCATACAAATAATTATATTTAATTGCTAGCAAATGTTATAACTAAATGATTTTGATTAAAATATAAATATTACTCGATCAAACTACCTCGTCTACTATGAACTCGCAAAATAAGTCAACAATCGACAATGATAATAATGAATTGCAAAAAAAGTAAAATATGTGCACAAAACTTACCCAACCGACAGTTCTTCGTCAGCAGTAATCATTTCTACTACTCCCTTTTATCTGTTTTAAAAACGAAAATATGCGTGTTATATAAACTTATATACGACGGTTGTAATTTTGCCTTTGACTATGACTGCGTTTAAATAATCAAAAAAACTTGATCGATGTCACGTCAACGTACTCAACAACAATACATAAGATTACAGATGATATAAAGTTTGCGACTGAAAGAAAATTTAAGTTAATATGATCTAACGTTATAATTACATACAATAACTTATAAACTGAAGGCTGATGGTTAGTGAACACAATTGAAACAAATTACATAAAACCAAATTACTTACTAAGAAGTAGTACGTACAAAGTTGACATAAAAAAAGTAATAAATATAAATGCAGAAAGGTATACACTATACTAAGTAATGTGCATAAAGTAATTAAACGAAGTAATACGATATTAATACAGGTGTGAATCTTCTCTCGTCTCTTCTGATTACATAAAGCGAGGTAGACTCCACAGGTTCCATATTCCAAAAACAGCCGGAAGGAAAGATAGCATGGCTATTCTCCGACACTCTAAAAAAAGTAAAAAGATAATGTGACGACATCATCTTTGGGAATTGCTTTACTACCTGGAACGTCGTGTAATTGATACAATCGCCGAATTCGACCAATACCTGGAATACGTTTTTCCTAGCAATTCCGCTAAAAACGTAATAGAAATCAATGCCGAGGAAAATTCAACCGAAAGAAAACTACTTAAATGTTGTAAAATAGCGTTAAATACACGAACGTTCGCAGAGGTAAAGAGCGAGTAAAATGTCTATTAGTTGCTGTATCGCGTTTATCTCCATTTGTAAAATTAAATGATAATCAGTAGCGGCGTTAATTTTAATTTAGAATGAATATTTTTGAGGAATACAAAATAATGACATGTAACAGTGTCTTCATCCAGCAAAGTCAAAACCTGTAAACGACAAGAAAAAGCTTAAAAGAATACAGAAGTTAGGCATACGCCAAGGATTAAACCTTAATATCCAAACCCAACCAAAGTGCAATAACACCGAACCTAAGTAGAAACGTAAACGGAAGAGACTTTTCCAGTTTGCTAAGTATAATCGACCGGTTGTGTCCTAAAGAAACACAGAACAGAAAAGGAAGTATCAAAGTAAAAGCACTTATTGTAAAGTTGACAGAAGCCAAAACGATAGCAAATCATGAAAAACAACGCAGTACAATAGACCTTACCGAGTAAAAATCTATAGCAAATCAAAAGAAAAAGAAGAAATATAGGAAAGAGAAAAGTTGAGACTGCGGTCAAGGACAACGTTCTAAAATCCCACGAAACCCCAGACTTCAGACATAAATCCCACCTTGAATATAAGTTCCCAAAACTAACTAAACTCAAGAAATAAACATAAAGTAATTATCTAGCAGATTTTGAATGGTGATATGCGTATAAAAAGAAGCAACGTTGCAGTCTATTCCAGGTTTCAACCAAGCACAACAAAACAAAAACTCACAAAACACAATTAAGCAAGAAAAAAAAACTGAGAAAGAAAAGAAAGACAAAAGTTGAGTAAACACTAAAAAAAAGTTACCAAAGAAAAGAAAAAAATGTTTAAGCAACTAACCAAAATGTAAGAAAAAAGAAAAAAGCATAAGACACAATTGCCTTAAAAGCGAACCTTAAGGGTCAAAAAGGAAAAGATAAAGAAAAAAAATAAAAAAGACAAGAAAAGAAGAAAAGGGACAGGCGGAGAAAGATAAGACAAGATGTAGATGTCTGTTTTGTTTTTCTTTCCGTAGAAGAAAGGAAAGGGAGTGCCCAATCCTACAATGTCCAATCAACCGCCCAAGAGGTAAACCGTAAAGAGAATCAAAGAGAAAGTAGAATGGATAGCACATAGAAAAAGCCTAGATTCAAAAACAAAGAAATGAAAAATAAAGCAGCTCTATCTGCTATCTATAAGAAAAGACGGAAAAAGTTAAGGCCTGATTCGTGCTTCTCCCCGTAGAAGAACGAAAAGAGTGATTACCCTACGGAGCCGTACCAATCGCCCAAAGAGGTAAAGCATTAGGAGGAATAAGCAGAAAGAAATAGATGTGGCATGCAAGTGATCAAGCAATCAAGAAGAAGAAGCAGAAAAAAAATGAAAAGTAAGAAAGAAAGGAATGGAAGAAAAAAGATAAGATAAGATGTAGATGTCTGTTTCGTCTTTCTCTCCGTAGAAGACAGAAGGAGTAACCAATATTTCAATGCCAAACCAACTGCTCAAGATATATTAAAAAAAAGATATTACAATTAGCCTTACACTGAATGCGTACCAATTGCCGTCCCAAATCGGAAAGTTTACTCCAAGATTTTAATGCAGACGAGCGGAACAGAAAACTAAAAAAAAAGAAATCAAACTAAAACCAAAGTCATAATTAGTGATTTACAAATCTCAAAATAGCCGACTACGCAAATATAACTATATGCACATAAAAAGGTAGTTTGTCCCGACGTAAGATGATTAAGAAAAAAACCAAAGAAATTTACTAAGAACTTAAGCAAAAAAAAGGAAATTTACTACAGCAAAATGGAAAAAACAATTGGGTAGCATCTAAGATATCAACACGTAGTCAAAAACTCAAACCACGAAAACCAAAAGACATGAACTAGAAGAATAGCAAAGGTCGAATGTCAAAAACCCAAAAAGTGAACTAGCACTTACGACGCAGATGGAAGAGAAGAGAACGATTAGAAAAAGAAAGCAACAAAGTACAGTTAGAAGTGATTGAAGAAGTATATCCAAAAGCAATAACAGTGGCTTTTACATCTGAAGAAACAGCACGATCCGTATGTAGGCGTGTAGAAGGTTTCGTAGTAACGCGAGTGTTAGAAAGCTTTGTCGTCAACGCGTGACAACACGAACTAATAGGATGGATTCGTTGTGAGTTGAAACACAAAGAACAGTAGCGGATAAACTCAGCAACCTTAGGTCTCATATGAGGCCAGTAGAAGTGATATTATCAGTTATCCGTTAAGGATTTAAGAAACTTTATACAAACACACGACTTTGTTGGGCAGAACGGTTTTAATGTTTTTGGATGAATTGGAGTATTGAATTCATTCACTACTATGTCTTTTTGGAGTTTTCCAAAAGCAAACCAAACGTTTTGGAAATTTTCTGATAAATGTAATCAACTCTGATATTACTCAAAAAATCTCGTACTTGTGGCGTTGTTTGCATCGTTGGGCTAGCCAAGCTACTTTGTTGTGAGTTCTAATCCATTTTTCAGGAAACCTCTGCGACAAAAGGTAATTCATACAAGGCATTATCCAAATCAGTTTGCAGCAGGTTGAGATATCGTTCGGAATTTAAATTGTTGTAGAATATGATTTTTTTTCTTCGTTGGATTGTTTTTTACGCGATAAAGAGTTTTTTTTAAATAAAACAAATTTCTTTAAATTAAAACCAAACGTCTAAAAATTGATTTCTCATTTCTTGCAGTTACAGAATTTTTGTGGTCGAGTGGATAGTATTAATAACAACAAGACTTAACGCCCTTCAAATTCTTATACCGACAACAAATACAACTCTAGAATAGGTTACAACGTTTTGAACAATAATGTGACATATAAAATAGAAATATTACAATTGCTCCAACGTCTACTAGATTAAAGATTAACAAAATATTAAAGCTATTTTTTTCTCTATTTTTGGTTCTAGAACTATAATGTCATACATTATTTAATTTTTCATATAGAATTCTACCGAATGCAGAGCGTTACTTTGTTTGTAGCCATATATAAAAAAAACTGGTGTGGCCACCACACGACTTTCCTATAAGGAATGATAAAGAAATGTATTTTTATAAGGTTATATTGTCATAAAATCACTTTGAAGTGACATGTTTGTATTAAAAACGATTAGTAAATCGCCAATGAACAAGACTTTTGTGCAACCGGCTATTTATTTTTTCTAAAAACAAACCGTCGCAGGCAGGATTCGAACATAGATTATATAATGGCAACCACTTTAAATTATAAATTAAATATCTAATAAACTGTTAAAGTTAGAATAGTATATTAAAATATAAGTTGCAGAAGGCAAAATATTCAAACACGCATTCAGGCGTTGCAGCGAGTTGCAGAATGGATAAGTGTTTGAATAGCCTTCTGCAACGAATGTTTTATACTATTTTCTCCATTTCGGTCGATATTTACATTATTTATTAAATTCAAAATGTCCATTATTTTCCAGCAGGGAAATTTTTATTAGAATTTTTGTGTTGGCAACGGTGATACATATTTGACTACAGCTCCACTTTGCAAACATGATAGTCGGAAAATATGTCAACTAAAAAAATTAATTTGAAATTTTTGCCGCTATAAATAATTTGTCCAATCATAATTGAGGATTCGAAGTTGGTACATTCACAATTAAAAGTTGGTTAAAAGTAAATTATGACAGTTTACAGCTGACATTTTCCGCGTGCGTTTTATTAATTACTAATTCCTTTTATTGTGTTCCAGTGTTACTCTTGTTTATTAAAATCAGTTTTTTTGAAGACTACTTTGTTGGTTTATTTGTGAAATACAGGTATGTATTTACAAATGTTTTAATAACGTAATTCTAATGTAAGTTTTATGTTTGAAGGTTATCATTATTATGGCTGGAACTACGAAGAAAACTATCCATTCTGAGGCTCCAAACATTGCTCATGGAACGCAATGATATCGTAGCTTGGCGTTCTCGTTATCTACGAAAGTTGAGAGAAAACGCTGCTCTCGTAGAAAATAAAAAACCAATCACGTATTTAGACGAAACTTTTATTCACCCATCTTATGGGGTCAGTAAGTGCTGGCAGTCAAAGGATCAACCAGGTGTATATAAAGCTGATCGTTCTGGCCAGCAGTACATTATTGTACACGCAGGTGGTGCGTATGGATTTGTTAATAACGGGTTATTAATTTTCAAATCTAAAAGCAAATCAGGAGATTGCCACGACGACATGAATCATCATAATTTTATGCAGTGGATCGAAAAACAGTTATTCCCAAATTTGCCACCAAAAGGAATCGTTGCTTTGGATAATGCACCGTACCACAGTGTTCAAATCAACAAACCGCCAACCCAAGCCACAAGAAAGCGGAAATTAGAGACTGGTTTGAAAGTAACGAGGTTTCAACAACTGGGGATATGCGGAAATCCGAATTGTTAGAATTGGTAAAAAAGATTGGCTACACTAAAACATTTTATGTAGACGAAATTTTAAAAAAACATGGACATACCGTGTTACGTTTGCCTCCATATCATTGCGATCTTAATCCCATTGAGTTCATATGGAGTTTGGCTAAACATAAGGTCGCAATGAATAATGTACAGCAAAGCGCCAAGGAAATCGAGGTGTTAGTAAGAAATTCGTTTGATGAAATCACAGCATTAGATTGGCAAAAACAGTGCATGTATGTGGATCAGTTGGCTCAAGAAATGTGGCTGAACGATGGATTAGTTGACGATGTAGTGGAAAACTTTAAATTTGTAGTGAATACTGGTTCATCGGAAGATTACACAAGTTTAGAAGAATATGAAAGTGATTAATAAATCTGTTTAAATAGGCACTTGTTCAATTAATTTTGATTTCAATTTAAGCATTAATTTGTGTTACTAAAAATTGCCAAGCTAATAACTTATTCGTTTATTCAACAAAATATCAAACTTGAATACAATTAAGATAAGCAAAAGGAATTTTATAAATCTTAAGTTATTTAAAACTGTTTCTGTAAAATTTTATATTGTTACTAAAAATTGTATATTCATGTTTTGGGTTAAGTTAAGTTTAGTAAAGTATTTCTTTTATAGATATGTTTCTTTCTAATTTTGTAAAGAAAAAAATAAATTACACTGGTTATGCAGCACACAATGCATTTATGTGTATCCAACAATATACATTTAAATTAAGCGCCCAAATACTTTTTTTGGGATTGTACCATACAAGCTACTGTAGCGCCAGTATCCCCTCTCCAACTATCTTGTTTGCTCTGTGAACCTGTAGACATATTTGACACATTTACCTAGTTTTTTGCTGAAATCAAGATGTAAAACTCAGAAAATAAAAGTTACCAAAAATCGTTAAAGAATAGACTTTATTCTAACACTAAAATCCGAAATAGAGAAATAAATTTATTTGAATAAATTGTCAGGAAGAATTATCTTTATAAGATACTGTAAAAAGAATTTGAATAATTTACATTCGTAAAAAATTATATAAGAAAAACTATTCAAAATCGCGGATACACCTACTTCCGGTATCTTTATCAGATCTATCTTTTGATAAAGCCGAGAGAATATGAAAATCCAGCTCTATACCAAATTTCAAGTTACTAGGACTTTTGGTTCGAGAGTTATCGTGGGTACATCGTTACACACAGACAGACACAAACACAGACACCCAAAATTTTTTGTCAAAAATATTTTTTCTGACTTAGGAGACCTTGAAACGTAAACTTATGCAAAAAAAATATTTTTTTTTAAATCGTCGCAGGCAGGATTCGAACCTAGATTATATAATGAAATTCGCTTTAAATTGTAAATGAAATATCTAATAAACTGTTATGGATAGAAAAATTTTTATTTGAATAAATTGTTAGGAAGTATTGGCTCGTTAAGAAACTATAAAAAATTCGAATAAATTACACTCGTACGAAATTATATAAGAAAAACTGTTAAAAATGGCGGATACACCCACTTTCGGTTTCTTTATCAGACCCATCTTTTGAAAGAACCGAGAGAATATGAAAAGCCAGCTCCATACCAAATTTCAAGTTACTAGAACTTTTGGTTCAAGAGTTATCGTGGGTACAACGTTTTTGAAAAAAAATTGCGATCGCTATACTTTCCTTATAGGAAATTAAAAAAAAGTTGATGGTTACTCGTAGATAAAACGTTGGATACAAAATTTCAAAACGCCATTTTCTAGAGTTTTACAATTGGCGACAAAATGTTGATAGTTTTTTTTAATCTTTTAAAACGATACGATACGAATACAAAAATTGAAAAAATCAAAAATTTTAAAAATTTAATTGTTTAGAAAATTTTTAAAACAAACAATGAATTTTTGCAACCGACACGTAGACATTGTTTAAAAAACACAACTTTTTTTTTCAGCCTTAAATTTAAGCCACTTTGTATCTTTTACCGTTTACAAAATCCTCATGCTGTGCATTTTTATCTTGAACACGTTATTTTTTTTATTTTTGTGTTTGTTAAAAACACGAATAATTTAAAATCTACAAAAACAATTTTAATTTTTATTTGCCATCATTTGAATAATAAAAGGATTTTTATCCGTCACTCAAGATCATTCAAATGGCAATTGAATTTTTATTTGTTACTTGTTTTTATTTAACGTTATTTCAATAATAATTAAATTTGTTACTCAGAATTATTAAACTAATAAATACATTTTAATTTATAATAACGATTAAAATGTTTCTTTTTATTTTTAAATCTTAAATAAAAAATCTTATTAACAAATATTTTTATTCAAACATGGTAGCAACTTTAGCATTCGTACAGAAACCATTTTTTAAAGTAGATAATTTGTCTAATTTAAAAATGTAATTTGTTTAAAAAAAAATTATGTATAACATAAATTAATTAATTTTAACATGAGTGAAATACGATGGCAGAGCCATCTTATATTATAATTTTACTATGCATGAATAATAATAAGTAAATGGCTATAGAGATGGAAACGTTGAAAGTTGATTTTATTGTATATAACGACAATTTATTTAAAAAATTGTTTCAGATCACGATTATTACATTATGCACGCTGGCATCGTGCCACATCTACAACCCATATCACCAGATGTTTAGATATGGTTCGTTTCCATACCACATGCCCAATTATGGAAGTCAAATAAATTCGTACGCACCATTCTTGCCGTTTTATCCTAATTATTACGGCACCGGAAATGTTGCGTATGCACCTCAACCTTCAGACTACGAGCAACTAAATTTGCTGGCAGAACCTCCATATTCGATTAATAACACATTTACAGTAGTTCCATTATTTGTAGTAGCACAAGAAAACTTAAGATTGGTTTCTAACGCTTTGATCTTGCAAGTGTCCAGAGAACAACCAACAATGACTGTAAAAAACGAACAAGATCTTCTAGTTCAATGCACCCCAGCTGCCAGAATTCAATTAGATAAACCTTTGGTGGTGCACAGTTTACAAACGAATATTATTTTTCCATCTGATCTTAGTATAGCACACAACGGATTTAAAGTTCCTTATCACGTTGGAGCAGTCTTAGCTCCTTTACCACAAAGCGTGTACGTATCACCAGAAACGCCTGTTAAAATCGAAGTCGTTTATGCAGTTCCTACTAAACCGTTTGTAATCGATTACGTAAACAACGAAGAGGACGTTATAATAAATATTGATAATCAAGCAGTAATTGTCGAAGACCATCAACCAGGACATTTACCTGCAAAAAATATTACCATTTTGGAATTCCCGACAGCAGAAGCGGAACCTACATTCCAAGTTGACGAAGAAGATGAAGAATTAGGTAAATACGTTTTGCTTGAGGGAAGGTTGCACGCAAAATTCCTGCAGCGATACATTTCAAAAACAAGTTTAGTTCCGCAAAACTTATTCAAGGCAATATAAATTAATTTATTACCAGTCATTTGGAGCTTCAGGAATTTGACATATAGTATAAATGCATTCCTTGTATAAGTTTATTGATTTAATTAAATATATAAGAAAATTATCTTCAAGGATATATAATACTTTGTTTTTGCAGTGAATCGAAATCCACCAGTTGGGGTAATACCGGCCGGTATCGTCCAGTCAACTCAACCTCTTGTTACCATCCAGCAATTTACAAACTCGAAAGAGTCTCCGGTATTAATATCTTTGCGCGAAGAGGCTGCAAAAAATCGTTTACGGGGTAATCGTATCGGTGAAGGTGCGCAAGCAGTTTAAACACATTGTACATAAGATTTTGAAAATAAGGGGATAACGTAACGTATTGTAAATACTTCTGTTAAGAGGTTACTTTTATCAAAAAACATTCTTTATTTTGTGTCAGTTTTGTTGTTGATGCTTGTGTGTATTTGAATATAAAATTGACATTAAATAGATTAAATAGAATATTGTTTTTTTAAATTATATTCCTTAACATTTTTTAGACAGTAATCCTAAGCTATTACATTTATATTTTAAATAGGGGGTTACCATTATTGTATTAAAATATTGGTATTAAAAATTGAAACCGTGTGACTTTTTGTATAGGCAACACACTTTGCAATATTGATAATCTGTTTTAATAAAATTTTGATAAACTTGTCTAGAATGCTGTCAAATTGCTCTACAGATATACCTTCATAGTTTTCGTATTTTCTACATTTTTTGTCAATTAAAGAACAATGCAAACACAAATACATTACAAAATAGACAAACATTTGATTAATCAAAAATAATGTCGAGGTAATAACGATATTATTGACAACAGATTAAACAGAAACAACGGTCAATTAAAACCTATAGAAAGCTTAAATTATTAAAGTCACAATTGCAATTAATATTATTCTTGCGTGAGTTGAAGTATAGGGGAGATTAAGGAACACTGTGAACACGGGGATACACTTGACAGGTACAAATTTCCTTTCCAACCGCCGCACCGATTGTAATCTGATTATAGAAGATAAAGGATTTAAAATGGAGCTACGAAAATTGAAGCAA
Source organism: Aquatica leii (assembly GCA_035610365.1). Lineage (NCBI taxonomy): Eukaryota > Metazoa > Arthropoda > Insecta > Coleoptera > Lampyridae > Aquatica > Aquatica leii. The sequence goes on along the minus strand of CM069434.1, from coordinate 20,109,229 downwards.
ATTGGTTTCCAATCTGCAGTGGGGGACAACAAATAGCAACAAACATGAAACATTTAGTGCTTACGCTAATGACCCTTATATGGTTATGTTAGCTTTTATACTTTTTATAATTTTGGTTATCTGTGTAAGTTTATTCCTATCTTCGTTTTTCTAATATTGCTGATGCAAGTAAAAACTGCACAGATTGTTATGTATTTAAATTGAAATCGCGATGCGGAATTTGCTCCTATCTAAGGGCGATCACATACAATTATTGCTTCAAATTGTATGATTGTGGTCAACTTTGTATTTTTATCTTCTATAATCTAAGATTATGACGCGCAAGCTATTAAATGCGCATGTAGTTTTTGTTAATGGCCATTTTCTTTGCTTTTACTATTTCGAATGTACCGTAAAACGGAGCGAATTGAAAGTTTTGACATGTTTTCCTAAATAACTTTTCTTCTAAATCCAAACCAATATCAAAAGTTCACTCTCTATTGGAACTTTAAACTGAAGTATCATTCACACCTGTCACTTTGACAAGTACTTAAAAAAAAAATGTAATTGTTCTGATTCTCTCCGTAAATTATTTTTATGGAAATGACCGAAACACTCCTGAAATGAGGCGGATCGGTCCAAAGAAAAATTTAAAATAAACACTTAGCAAAAAAAAAAAGAATAAAAAACTACGTGATATTAGCTTTTATTTAACAAATAAAAAGCAAAAAGTTTCACTCATGTAACAACATTTTTAAATAACCAATGTTGTTTTAGTTTCATGGCAATTTCCACGTACTAAATATTAAAAAAAGAAGTATACTGCACTTAAAATTAGTTGACATTTGTAGTTCACAAAACGACCGTTGCCAATTAAGCACATATGCTACTCGGATGCTTACTAGATATAATTACAGTAGTTCTCAGTAATAGTTATAAAAAACACATTAGAGTTATCATGGTGCTGAGAATTCCCAAAAGGACAAAATAGCTATCCATCGTTTCTGTAGTGTTGTTTTTCACAACTATACTGACTATTTACTGAGTTTTTAGTTGGTGGTTTTTATACGACAGTTTGGTCAATGCTTAATTGAGAAAAGTCGTTTTGAAAACTAACAAATACCAACTAATTTCACCTGCAGTATACATCTTTTTTTAATATTTGGTACGTAGAAATTGCAAGGTAGAAACACTGTTTGTTAGTCACATATGCTACTCAGATGCTTACGAGATATAACTGCAGTAGTTCTCAGTAATAGTTGTAAAACCACATTAAAGTTATCACGGTGCTGAGGAATCCCAAAAACACGAAACAGCTGCCCATCATTTCTTAAGTGTTGTTTTTCACAACTATACCGACTACTTACTATGTCTACAGTTGATGGATCTTATACGGCGGTTTCATCAATGCTTAATTGACAGCAGTCGTTTTGTGAACTAACAAATACCAACTAATTTTACCTGCAGTATACTTTGTTCTTTAACATTTTCAAACTAAAAAAAAACTAATACGCACGAAAAACCACAAACAAAAAAATAGGTAGAGAGGTATTGATTTAAGTAAGCTCTTTGGCTAGGTTTCTTAAAAAACTCGTAGCCACTTCAACGCAAAAGTGTCAGCTGTGGTAACAACCTATTAATTTGTTCATTGTTTATTACGCTGTCATTATTTACGACGGGAAAAATGAAACAATAATCTCTTTTTCTGCTAGACCAAAGAAATTTAACTCGTGATTTACGTCTTGGATAAATAAAATATTTGTCTTCTTTGTATGTTTTATACTGAATCTCAACAAAATCATCTTTTTTTAAAGTTTCTAATTCCAAGTCAGTGTCTTCGTCATTAGAAGATCGGTCAGCTTCAATAAAATGTTCTTGTGACACGCTTTTTCCTGGTTTAATGGAAACTTTTTTCTTTTTTTGTAACTGTTGCTTTGCAGGCATTCCTGCTATTACTTAGCAAATCTATTACAGAAGCGGTCCACTCGTTGGGATTGTGATCTTGTCCTATTGATTTTGATAATCGCTTTAAAACTTGATTTTTATCAAGTGGAATAAGCGCTGTGCTCAGAAATCCTTTTCTAATATTTTCACTCATAGTTCCAGCACACGGCATCAAGTTTTTTTTAAGAAGCATAAACCGCTACGTCTAACGGCGAGGTCAGATGAGTAAATGAGCGAAGTAAAAAACCAAAGTTCATGTTATTTTTCTCACAAAGTTGAATAACTTTATATGAAATATGACTACACGAGCTATCACCATTTAAAACTCTTGGAACGAGTTGTTTTTTAAAATATGGAAGGGCTATACTTTTGAACTAGTTTTTAAAGAGAGGTTGATCAAAGCAACCGTTGAAATTTCTGTCGTACCGTGCATTTTTTGGCGCATTCGACGTCCAGGGTCAACAACGAAGCAAGTTTTGTCATAGTTGATTATGGAGTTGGACTCAATCTTTTCTAAGAGGGTTTCTAAATTGTCAAAATATAAATTTACTATTTCGCGTGAGATACCTGCACGGACCCTTTTAATATTTTCGCACAGACTCTGAGTCAAGACATTCTTATATCGCGATAAAAAACAATTTTCTCGGTCTAGTCTTGGCATATTCTTTTGGAATTTTTTTACTTTCACGCTTTTTCCTGTGAAAGCTGCTATTTTATCGAAAGGATAGCTCCATTCTTCCGCTACACTATTAATTAAACTAAATTTTCTTCTTCTTTTGGTGCCATGATGGTCTGCCTTCCTGGTTTTTTTATTGAAATTTTTTTATGCCTTGATCGCGTTGATTTCGGGATACCAAAAACTTGCGAAGCTTTTCGTAGACCAAACTGACCCCGTGGAATTTGTTGCTAGACCGTTTGTAAAGTTTGTTTACTATAGTTTTAGTAGACTCTTGTCTCAGGCATTTTATTAATTTTCGGACTATTGTTTTGATTGACCCTTAAAAGTGACATATGGATTACCTAAAATGCATAAGTCAAATGCACCTCTTCGAATAATTGTTAGCTGTATTGAATCGGCAACTTATGAACCATCTAAGTATTTAAATGATATACGGAAACCTTATATTGGCTTAAGTAGTTCATTTATAAAGAACACAAAATATTTTATTAAAGTTTTTAGTGAACAGAAATTATCTTCAAATGATTTACTGGTTAGTTTTGATGTTTCCTGGTCGTTCACTCTAAAGTACCAATAGTTGCTACTTTACGTCTTTTGCAACGACAGTTGGATAATAATACCATCAAGTTATTTAAACATTGTTTGAGAACATCATCATTTTTGTTTAATGGAGAATTCTATAAACAGATAGATGGTGCAGCAATGGGATCGCCAATTTCTTCATCTATTGCTAATTATTTTATAGAACATTTTAAAGAAGAATCCTTTATATCTGCATCTAAAAAACCAAAATTATGGCTTAGATATGTAGATAATATTTTTGCGATTTAGTCTCATGGTGAAGATGAACCTTTAAAATCAACATCCAAACATAACATTTGTAAGTATTGAAAAAGAAATTAATGGTATTTTACCTTTTCTTGTAAAAATAGAAAGAAAGTCAGATAGTACTTTAATACATTTAGTTTATCGAAAACTAACATACAGATCAATACATGAACGCAAATTTTCAGCATCACCCAGCTCAGAAATTTGGAACGAATCGCACATTGTATAATCGTGCAACGATCATTTGTTACAAAGATAAATTACAAGAAGAGTTAGAACACCTTAAGAAAGTTTTTATAAGAAATGGTTTTAATAAAAGACAAATTTAAATGTTTCTTTGACCAAAGACAGGGCCTACTTACTATGGACTAAAAAGCTCTTGTGGTGTTAGTTTCTTAATAGTTTTAGTTAATAAATTACTTTCTTTTAATAACTTTGTATTTAATAATTTGAATTTGTTATTAGGATTTTGAAGAAGTTTTGTGTAAGATGTGGGATCATTAAGTAAATTGTTAGTTTTGTCAATGTATTCTGTTTTATCCATTAATACATCAGCTTTTCCTTCCGACTCCTAATAAAACTCCCAGATTTGCCTTTTTATTCCATTTTGACAATCTTTTTTGTGCAGAAACTCGCATAAAGACTCTACTTCCATATATGTATTTTTCCAATTCAACATGTTGAAAAAGGGAGAGATGACTACCTCTTACATAACCTACAGATATCTAAAAGGCACGTCCCGTTGCGGATGCGCAAGGATGTCTTATAAAGACATTGGAGGGATGCACACAGTTGTGACAAAAGAACGTCCTATAAATGTTTCTGGGACATACCCAAAACCAAAATAGGATGACTTTGGGATATTTAGTGATCCGCGACATCAGGTCTCCGGGACGTCCTTGGGACATCTTTGTGTTTGTTGGGTTAGATGTTTGTAATCTGAAGCAAAAGTAAATAGGCGGTTTTGACCTGAAGTAGTTTGTCTGCTGCGTATCTTAAGAATAGAACATTAGCTAATACTAGTGAAAATAAGACACCTTATAAAATAGTATTTAACAAAAAGCCTATTATTAAATAATTGCAATTACATATGTATATTATATTTTTATTAAGAAAAGTAATGAATAAAAATAACTTTATCAAATAAAATACAAACTATCATTACATAAAACTATATTTTTAAATAATAAATTTAGATATTATTTCATTTTTTTATCTTTTCGATCCCGGCGTTCTTTGGGTCTTCTTAGCGACTTTTTTTATACTTCTTCCCGATTTTTTTAAGTGGCGCCTGAAACAATGCAACTACATAAAAGATGGTAATCGTCATGTAGAGTCGATAAAAAAGTTAATACAAAAAACTTATTTTAGTATTTCTATGTAGTCAGAATTGACATTTTTCTAAATTAAAGAATTGATAAATTGATACTTCATTTGTAGAATTGTTGATTGATCTTTTTGATGATTCTATTATTGATTAAATCATAAGAGATGATCGATTATAACCAGTTAAAAATTGTTTAAATAACGTTTTTAAAAAAGATTTTTGTAAACACGTCAGTTTTGCAAATTCATTAAGAATTTTTATACGTTTCGCATTTACGGTTCATCAGAGGAATGTGATGAAAACAAATTTATTTCTAGACGTATTTTTAAATACCTAACTAATTATTATGGAAACAGTATTAATCTTTGCAGTAATACAATACGCACACTACTCATAACTATGAACTAAGACGCTGTTATCAAGAACGCGATAACGTTATAGTTTCTTAGTTAGATAAGCGATTTTGTGCCTTATCGGTCATGTTGACAGGTAGTGGGTGAATTTTTAAATGAATTATTGTGAATTGCGACGATAAAAATCGTTGTTTATGCACTAAAACACTCAAAAAACGTTTGATAATAAAAAGAACAGATAAATAAAGTAGTCAGAACACCAACAAAAACAAATACAAGTGCAAACGGTACAAACGGAGTGTACCACTTTGATATACCAAAGAAGCGTACGGGCGTTAAATAGGCACCAGATAACAAGAAGGAAAGTGAGCACGCGCACTAAGTTTGCATTTGTCTCGTTTATGTACGAAAACCGATTATCTGTGTGGTTGAAGTAAATCACACACATCAACATCTTCTAAATATTTGTTATATCAAAAGAAAGATTAACTAGAGTAGGTAATCGAAATTGATGGATGGATAATATTTATTTAACTGTCCTACATTTATATCATTGATTAATTTATATTTATATATAATGAATGTATAATCCTGTTCTAATTTTATTTGATAAGTAATTATAAATGAACATTAGCATTAAGTATTATGAAAATTCTACTTTTCAATTTTCTTTTAATTTGATTAAAAATATGAATTGACAAACGACCAAATTTGTTTTCCCACATAGGACATCCCATCATACGTTCTTCATTGACATCTTGAGGACGTCCTATTAAAGACATCCTAAAGAGGTCCGTTTTAAAGCCCGGAATGTAAAGACATCATTTGGACATAAAACGAACGTCCCTGGGACGTTGTGTGTTTTGTGGGAAATATATCCATCAAAGACATATAAAGCTTCTCAGCAGTGCCACATAATTCATGCACATACGGTAAACTAACATTTAATACAATTCTTTTTTTTTTAAACTAAAAAACAAATTCTATCATTCAGATTTTCAGTTCCGTTATCACATCTTAGTTTCTTTATAGTTTTACCAGCCAACTTCTCAACTGCATTTATATACTCTACAAAACAAGTATAAACTTCAGTTTTGAACCTTATAGTATAAACTCTAACTAATTTACTATAATCGTCAATAAAAGTAAATCTGTATGAACAATCTCTAGTATTTCTTTTGCTTTCGTTCTATCATTCTTAAAAGGTAAATTATGCATTTTCTTCTCAATACAGGTTTTACATTTCATATATTCTGACTCTATTTCTTTAGTCAATCCGTCTATCATTTGATTCTTGCTATTCAAATAATTCAATTCAAATGACCTAACATACGATGCAGTTTTTTTAACGCTATTTTACTTTGACTATTAACTTTAGACAAATTTACTTTAGCTTGATTATACATAACCTCACTTGACATTCTATATAAGTTACCTTCGTTCCAAGCAACTGCATTTAACCTATTATTTCTATCCTAAACTTTAGAAGTATTTCTTTTTGATATAATCATATTAATATTAGTTATTTTTGGATAGCTAATAAGGTTTTTTTCTATTTCTTTTACAAAATATACATTTTTCATCCTAATTTTTGTTTTCTGTCATACACATTAAAATGTGATTAAAATAACTAATGACAGTTCATTTCAGTTGCTTTCAAAATTCTTCCATCTGTTACTATTACTTTTCTTGGTTCTTTTAATGCCACGTTTTCAAAAAAATCATCATTATTATTGATCACATGATGAGTACAACTGCTAGCTAATAACTACTTAATTTTGATGTTAGTATCGATTCCTTTACTTACATTTAAAGCTTCTATATCTCTACATGAAAACTACTCATTAAACCTTGTCCATTCTGATAATAACCTTGTATCTTTGATTATAATGATTGCTTCTTGAACCTCTCTGTACACCGCGTCCTCTTTGCCAATGGCCTTGACCTCTTACATAAAAATTTCTTTGATTGCTTGTTTGCTGCTTTTGATCACCTCTATTCTAATAACTTCTTGTTTCTCCAGTCTGGTAACAATCCCTTTTAAAATGTTTTTTATTCCCACAAATCCAACATGACATTTCTTGCTTAACTGGTTTATTACTAATACTCCCAGTTTCTGACACGTAGGCGTTTAAATTTATTCTTGAACTTCTACTTTTTTTATTTACCTTTATGCCTATCATTTTGATTTTACTTTTAACATACTCTACTGTTTGTTCCTCTTTTTTAAATACATCAACTAAATCTCCTATATAACTGTAATTATCTGGCAACATTCTTAACATCCAATTCATTTTTTCCTGTTTCGTTACTTTTGCTCCTGCAACTTTGAGTTTAATTACTGCTTTTTCAAAATCACTAAACAATTCCGCTGTATCACTGTAATCTTTTAGCTTTAATGTATCCAATTTATTTCTGCAAATTATTTGTAATGCAGTAAGAGATGGTTTTAATAAAAAACAATTTAAAAAGTTTTTTTGACCAAAGACAAGACCTACTTTAACAGATGATTCAACTATTAACCAAAACTTCGTTATTCTACCCTTGGTGTTCAACAGAAGTGACAAAATTGGAAGAATTCTAAGAAAGCATAAGATAAAAGTTGCTTATAACACTACAACTAAAATTAAAAATTTGTTGAATCTTATAAAAGACAGAATACTTTACTATACCTGTGGAGTGTACCAAGTCCCATGCACCTGTGGCAAGGTATATATTGGCGAAACTGGTAGAACTATAGATAAGACATTAAAAGAACATAGAAGACATATTCGTTTACTTCAGCCTACTAAGTCTACCATTGCCGAAGTTGCACTTGACACTCTTCATGATATAAACTTTGAGAAAACTAAAACAATTTCTAAAACAAAGAACTGAAAATCAAGAAAAACTAGAGAAGCTTTTAAAATTATTAAACAGTGTAACAATTTAAATAGAGACAGTCGTTACAAACTATCTGACACCTGGTTATTTGTTATTTCCTAATCTTAATTTGTCCACAAATTACACTCAAGCTACGTCTAGAGTTTTTATGTTATTGCGTCAATTATCTATTTCTCTTACGATTTATTGTTTTTAGTAATCTTTTTACAATTGTCAAATTAATTTAATTTATACTGCCTGACAAAGAACTTAGATCCATTTTTATTTTTGAGGTTTTCGCGGCCATGATTTTTTAACAAATAATTATTTTCGGGGTTTGTCCCGCGTTCCATATTTACACTTTTCACAAAATTTATAAAACTTAGAAAATTTACAACTTTGAAAAATTTACAATGTTTGACGTTTCGACAGTCATGTTGCTGCCTTCTTCAGAAAAAACTGAAACTAAAGATATAGGATCCTGACAAGCCTTTATATTACGTCGTTCGGGTCAGTTGTTCGCTACGGTTCCGATACATTAGTTTTCCATATTGGCGCTAGATCGATTTCATTATCCTTATTAAAATTGTCGTACTTCTGGATTTCAATGGCTTCCTTGTATAGTCTAGGCCAGAACGTTATGATTTAGCCAACATTGTTGCCTCTTCAAATTTTATCGTGTGACCGGTGTCTAAAAAGTGTTCCGCAACAGCAGATCATGTGTTATGTTAAACATGTATGTTAAACATGTATGTTAAACATTTATGTACGACAATTTTAACAGGGATAATGGAATCGATCTAGCGCTAATATGGAAAAACATGTTCCGGAAAACTAATGAAGCGGAACCGTCGCGAACCACTGACCCAAACAGCGTAATGTAAAGACTTGTCAGGATCCTATATGTTCAGTTTCAGTTTTTTCTGAAGAAGACAGCGACATGGCTGTCGAAACGTCAAACATTGTAAATGTTTGTAAGTTTTCTAAGATTTATAAGTTTTGTGAAAAGTGTAAATATGGAACGCGGTTCAAAACCCGAAAAAAATTATTTGTTAAAAAAACTTAGATCAAGTACGAAAACTTACATGTAAATATTATTAAATAAATACACCATTTACCCTAAAAAAATTATTAACATGTTTTATGGTGAAACTTTTATGTCTAAAATTAAGGATCCTTTTCTATAATAATTTTCCACGCTTGAAATCAAATTTATATGTCCGGTACTAATGTGATATAATAATAACGCTGTTTCGCTTTTTTTTACTGTTTAGTCGTATTTATGATCGATGATGAATACTAAAGACCAACATTTTGCGATACGCAGCGTATACAGGTAAGACTACTAGCGCGTTATTAATCGTAGTGAAAATGCGTACTTTAGAATTCAGATGTTACTAATAAGCTTTGGATAGTTACGCACTGAAAATACTTGAAATATGCAAGCAAACATGTACGAAAACATATAGTTAAATATGCAGTTAAAATATTTGTCTTACATAAGTTTTATTATTTATTTTCTGTATAATAATAATTTAAAGTCGAATTAACTGATTCTGATAACAATATTATCGTGGTGATTACGATGTTGTTTTTTAGTAATTTTTTTAGAATTGTACAATTTTACGTAGGTTCAACCAGAGCTCTTTTTATGATGATTTTTGTAATATATGTACTCGATGTAAAATAAATTAGTCAATATAAAAATATATTATTTTTACAAAAATTAAAACAATACGTAACATATTATATATTACTTGTAAGCTCTTGGGTATCGTCATCAGTTACTTCAGTTTCACTCGTATTATTTCCTTCATTACCTATTCCTCTACCTGGATGAATTTCACTCATATGACGCGACTTCAAATGCCTTTCAAGATCCCTTCTCCTAACTAATATTTTCCCACATAAATCGCATCTAAAACAAGTAGCAATTAATAAGTGTAACAAAGATTTATAGTACTACTTACTTGTAAGGTGTGTCACCTTCGGCATGAAGCCGCACGTGCTTGTTTAAATTGCTAGGGTCGCCAAACGGTCTCAAACAAAATTTGCATTTAAGCGGTTTGTAACCGGTGTGCGTACGAATGTGTATTTTTAACCCGTATTTTCTAGAATAACATTTTCCGCAATATAAACATATATGTCCATCTTTTGATTTTCCTAAGTTACTAACTATACTTTCCATCTGAGATTCGTCGTTAGGAACGGTATTCATATTCACGTAATGATTAACATATAATTGTGGATCAATAGAAACGTTGGACCAATATTGCATATTACTCGATAAGATTTTATTGTTGAGTGTATCGGTGACTGTTGTTTTTTGAAAAGGTTTGAATGCGGAATTATGTGTAGGTGGTGGTTCTGAATACGGTCGGTATAGAGTCCTGGTACTGTCTGAGTTTTTCAAGTCGGTTAATTTCGACGGATGACTGACTGGACGTTTAGGTTCTGTAGTTGCAGATAAATCCATTGCGTTCTTTTGTTTAATAAAAGGCACATTTGGTGTCAGTTTAAACGTAAATTCGTTAAACGCCGCTTGAAAAGTATTCGTATACGCATTGTTTTCAGTAAGTAAGTGAGATAACCGTTGCCACAAATCAGATATCGATTGACGACCACAACGTAGAAGTAAATGAAGTTTAAGAGGATTCGGAGATTCGTAAAGTGCGGAGCACTTAGTACAAACGTATCTTTTCTGCCCTGAAGCGGTAATAATTATGTTTTATTAACGTAAAGTGAAATTATACAAACCTTGTATATTTGCTGGTGTCAAAAACACCATTTGCATCAAAGCTAAAACCTCTTCTGAAAACCACAATAACAGCTCTTGTCCTACCGATATCGGTCGTACTGCTTCTAAAATCAGCTTCGAAGAAGCACATCTTTTGTTATGGGGTTGGAGCTTTAGTTGGATATTAGAACTGTGGCAGTCGTCTGACAAACGTATAGCTCTAATCCAATGTACATTGTTAGACCAAACTTGTTTTGACGAGTGATCTAATTCTAAGTGTCCGTCAGTCTTAATTCCGACTAATATCTGGAACAAAGTGAAAAAACTTAACTTTAGTTTAGTCAACGGTTAAATTTAAATTATGATTTTTTTATTAAAAATTTATGTAACGTATTTGAAGTATGATCAAACTTTTTTTTGTAATTTTTAGGAAAGCGGAAAGTCAAAACTAATATAATTTTTTTTATAGTAGATAAAATTTGAGATAAATGTTAGTCCTACAAATAATAAAAATATTGTCTTAGCAACTGTAAAAATGTACAAACTTTTTTTTCAATTTTTTTAAAAAAGTTTAGGTAGTTGGAAATAACAATGTTAATTGATAATTTTAATAAAAACACATAAATCTATGACAAAAAGTACACATTTGTTTTTTGGAAGCTTTGATATTTAAAGCAATAAAAAAGTTTCCTCTACTTAAGACACATATAATTTTTTATATACATATATTGTACTTACCTGAACAATATCAGAATTTCCTGTCAATAGCCTTGGTTCAATAGGACTTGTCACTGCACCTTGAGGAATATTTGTAGCTGCAGTTGCTCTTCCTGGTACTAATAACTTTGCAGAACCCGTTAAATCACCGATCGTAACATTATTAAAAACTTCGTATTTATTATGACAATTATAAGGTATCATAGAAAACATTTTAATTAGTGCACTGAAAAAACGCGCGCGCGCTTGTAGGAAATAATTGTGCAGGTTGTTAAATATCAACTAAGATGATATCCTGATTTCTAACCACTTTAACCACCACCCACCACCCAATGAATGAGGGGTGGTCATTGATATTCACCCCATGCTGTGACGTTTCTTATGGTCCAGATGAAACTGAGGGGTACCTACACATATTTTTTTTGGCAAATGTTTTTATTACTTTATTACATTAAAACAATTTAATATAATTGTTTTGTAATTATTTTAAATATGATTTAAGTAAAGTCTTAATGTGATTGCATTCGATCAGATTTCAAAATACATTTGGTACCTTACGGTCCGCCCCTAAGTTAATGTGGCTTTTATGCTTCATAATACACACTTGTTTCATTAAACTAGAGGGTTGGTTATGCCTCTAGGGGCGTATATTAAAAGTGTAATTTTAATATGTTGGTAAACCTGCACATACGTTTTAATCAAATTTATTTTACAATAGCCAACAATTTAATTATGTGTACTAACCAAAAACCCTACTGTAGTATTTTTTTTTCTAATAATGTCTTTTTGGAGTCTTTGCATGTTTTTGTAAAAATTTTGAATACATGCAAAATAGTGCATATTTGCAAATTCTTAAAGTGTTTTACACGTGGTCACGTGCCGGCGTTCCCTAACACGTGGCCCTTCTCACAGTACTTGTTCATCTCTCCAAGCGCAATCACCCGGCTAGATTCGAGGGTGATATTAGTGATATTTGTATATCTGGTTGACAGATGCCAGATGCACTTAGGAACACACACAGGTGCATGCAATCAGGTTTTCTTTATATTATGATTACAACATAAGATGGATAGATATCAATTAAATAGTTTTCATATAGTGTCCCTGCAATTTTATTACTAAATGCGAGGGTCTTATTTGCGTATTTTTATTTTCAAATCTACTGATTGTTATCAATAAATACTATTTATACAATTGTGTATGTGTAGCTAAGAGGCTTATGACAGTATTGCTATATATACAATTTCTAATGCTTTATTTAAATTTTTTGCATTTGAATTTTCCTTTTTTTATTTATATTGTTTATTTAATACTTAATTGCTTTTACTAATTATTTCTGATGGATTGGTGTGAGTTAAAAGCACTATAAAACAATTTTTAATATTTTGTCTTATTGCTTAATATATACTTGGTTGCAGTTCGAACAATCTCTTTAACATATTTTTGTAGCTTCAGCAACCAAATCGTATACTTTATGTACAATAAAAATAAAATCATCAAAAAAGAATCCTCGGTGTCTTTTAATCTATTACCAAAAAAATTTTGTAAGAAAACTATCATGAAAACCAAATTAAATTTTTACAAGCCAACTTTGTAAGGCTAGATGGGAAAATATATGAGGCATTTTTGAAAAAATATTTAAAGAAGGATGTAACAAAAAGGATATGTTAATCAACTAAGTTTTCTTGAAAAATCATTTTAATGAAAGAGAAATGAAAACAAACCTGACAAGAGTCTGAATAGCCACTATTGACGAAGAAATTGATTCTGATGATGAAAGAGAGGAAGAGCTGCCGCAAGTCAACAAACAAATGCAGATCGAAACAAAACAATACAAATGACTAATAGTTAAAGAGAAAATTGGCCTGTTTTAATAAAAATAAATGAAAATCACGCAAACAAAAACAGTATTAGATTAAAGAGGAGCACCAGTAAAAGAACAGTAACATGTTATCCGTCAGCTGCCGCAGCACAACTAATGGACTATTTAATTAAAAAAAAAGACTCAAGTTACTATCCCTACACGATTAAATAGAATTTTAATTGCTATAACATCAGCTCTAAAGTAGCTTTTGTTGTTTGCCAAATCTGAAATATTTTCTATAGTACAGAAATATGAATTAAAGACACTTGAACAACAAAATACCCAAAGATTTAACTCTAATTATGCTTTTACAACATCTCTTTCAATGGTATCGCCTGCATTAAATTGAAATAGCATTTTGCTTCTTTCTACGATAAACAAAAAAAAGCTCTGAAATATTATAGCGTTTTTAGGGGTCAAGATAAGTCAAAATCTAGCTAACGTTTCAATTTCTCAGTTGAAAAATGTAAACGATCGCATGTCAAATCAGATCGTGTCTGGAGCAAATTGTGTATTTTTTTTGTAAGAGTGAAGTCGGGCCGGACCAAACCGAGCTTTGACAGACCTCCAATGCAAAACAAAAAACGAAAATTACATTTTTAAAGACCTTTTTCGGTCGGGTTTTGACTAACCTGAATATCAAACATACAATTAGAACAGTTCAAAAAGTGTCTCTAGGAGTAGATGGAATAAGCCTAATATTTCCGACCGGGCCGTGATCATGACACCGGCCCGGTCCAATTTGAATATGTATTCAAAATTCTGCCCAAATTTTTTTTATGACAATCTGATTTTTTGTGATATAGCTTTTAATGTAAGTAAATCTAATTTTCTTAATGACTTGGCTAAATTGTATATTACTTGTATATTATCTTGGTAATTTAGGTATGAGCATTGAGTAATAATTTAAGAAGAGGCGCAACTAGTGTGTTAAAAATCGTACTGTAGTTTTATCTCTCTTGTTTCTCTTTTTTTTTACCCGTCTGTACCCCCTCTTTTCATAAACTAATAGACTAAGACCTGCTGCCATCTGCAAAATCGTGGTTTCTATTTTGCGAACTTACTTATTTCTTATGAAGTACCAGTTAGAACCTTTTGTTATATTTGTGTTTACTTTACCGTTTACCTGTTCAAAACAGGTTAATATCATAAACAATGCTTGTATTGTTACGACACAAGTCAATGTCAAATAAACTTAAACAATATCATGCTTTATATTTAAGAAAACAAAAAAATATGTATATTCAAATATTTATTTATTTTTGTAAAATATAAATCGAAAACATAGAAATAACTAAAACAATGGAAATTAAATTAAAAGAAAATTGTTATGGGGATTTATTGTTATTATTCGTCAATTTTTAAAATTATTCAAATTACCAGTCCACCAATAATAAATTATAAAACTTATAAAAAGTTAAGATTACAAAAAGTTTTTTAACTTACATTTTTCGAACAATCTCAAATCTAAAAATTTGTAACTAGATAATTAAACAATCTAAGTTTTACAAAATGTTAAATGTTAATTATTTTAAAAAAGGAAGATGGTGCAATTTAGAAACAAATATAAAAAAATTTAAGTTTAAAATCGTAATTGAAATTGGTTTGCTAGTTCAACAAAAAATGATTTGATATTTTAATATAAATGAACTGTAGTAATTGAAGAATTTCCCAGTGAGCAAATTGCAGCTAAAACCGGCTTTGTTATAACTACTTTAGATTTTAAAGTTACTCTTTAGAACACTTTTAAGTGGTTTGTGAAAAAACTAAAACCTCCATGAAGCGTTTAAGTAGCTAAAAATTCCTCAGTTATGTTGCTGTTAGGTAGCTCCTTTAATGCATTAAAATCGGGCTTATACAGCTCTTTGTGGTACTAGCAAAGTTTTAAAGAAGCTCTAAAGGAACTGTAAACCACCTTTCAGAAACAACTATACAGCTTAAATAGCTTTATTTTTACTACCTTTAAGTAGCTTAAAAATTAAATAAATATTTCATTAGAAAAAGAAATCTTGAAATCGTTACCTTTACTTAATTTCTTAAAAAAATTGAGAAAAGTGATAAAGGAGAACCCATTGAAAAACCTAGATTTTGTTTAAAAAATTGATTATCAAATTTATCACTTATTTTTACTGAAATCTTCTTAAACAATTTAGAAAGTAAATATATTTCTGAACACCAAATTTTCTTACAAAAAATAATATTTTGGAAAAGATATGTTGATGACATTTTTTGTATTTAAAAAAGTTGTAAACATTTTTTGTAGATTTTCTGAAGATGAGCATCATTATTTTAAAGCTCGAAACATATGTAAACGAATTTGTTATTAGTGGACTGGTAATTTAAATAATTTTAAATTAAAATTAATGTTAAATTTCTGAAAGAATAATTGACCAATTAATCCTTTAAAAGGATTTTTGACGGAGAATCCATTTGTATCACTATGTTGCGTAGTTTAGTCAAAACTTAACGGCTTGACGAATTTGAGAACACACTGTGGTCGTTCCGATATCTTCAAAATATTATAGGACGTATCTTCAACTATAAAACATATATTAAAAAAATTACATATTATTGCTTGTCTACTTATACCTTCGTTTAGTGAACTGGAGCTGTAGAAAGAATAAATTTATTCGTCTTCACGATCGTCATCAATAAATAACAATCGACGTTTTCTTCCATATGTTTGAGAAACTACTACATTTGAGTATCTTAGGTTGACGTTCATATCAACAATTACAGCTTCTGTAAAAAATTGTACTAAACAAGCCCAAAAAGTAAAAAAAAATTAAGTTGTTAGTATTTTAAAAATAAAGTTTTGAAAATGCAATTAGTATTAGTATTTTCAAAATTTTTGCGATTTTTTTTAAACAATTGTAAAAATATTTTATGTATTGTTGGATTTGTATTGAAGTGCTTTCAGCATGCTAAAATAAACATAAAAAAATTTTGTTTATAATTTTTTTTATTTTTTAAAAAACTAAGTATTTATTAGACAAGGTGCTACAGAAATGCTGCCCTAACATTTACAAAAACGATATTTTTATTCGACATGCCAACATCAACAAAAAACATTTAAAGCAATGGCCAGAACGATTATGCAATTACGATGAATCGATCATTATGCAAAATAATGATCGCGATATCGAGCGTCTGTACAATAACGATCGCAATCATTGATAGCTTATAAAATAACAATTGCGGTTGTGGAAAAGAAATTAATACTTTTAATTATCGCATAAACAAATAAGACTAATATAACACGATTTTACCTATAATATTTACTTTAATAAATGTATAATAAACTTTAAGTATGCAGGTAGTTCACGGAAAATCGTAAAATTTTGTAGGTAAATATCCCCTTTGCTCTTTTCCTCGTAAGAATTTTAAACCACATACAGATTTTTTAATAAAAAAGTAACATGAATTTAAACATTGAATTATATTTTTTTTGTTTACAGAAATTTAATAATGCATTCTTTTCAAAGAGAATTAGAAAACTCTTCTAGGAAAGAACGTTTGTAAAATTTGTGTCACACATTCAGCATTTAGGGAAAAACCTAGCTTTATATAAACACCAAGGTAAATCATAAAAACACAGGAAGTTAAAAACAATAAGCATTAACTACAAATGACAATACGTATTTGAAAAGAATTGCAAATTTATTTTTAATACATAATTCTTATGTTTGAGACAAATATATATCAACACGAGTTATGACTAATTACTCAACAATCTTTTTAGGGTTAATTTCAAATAGAAACATTTAATTTACGAAAGAACGACACTTATTTTTTAATATGTTGTTTATTAATGCTTTAAACTATTTGTTCGTAAGTTTGCATCAGAATTCAAACAGGACGTCATGTCGAAAAAAAAACATCACAGTAGTATCTATTTTCTGTGAATGTTTGTAAATATGTATTTTTTTAAAATCTAAATATGAATAAATTTTAATTAATTTATTGTTTAGAAACAATATTAAAAAATACTTAGATATGTTGATTTTCAATACTCCAAACGTTATTGTATCCCGGAAAACGAAAATCGAATGTTTATGGCTAGATTTATGACTAACTTTACACGAGCGACTTTTTAGCAACAGTCGATTACTAATTAATTCTAAATACCATGATTGCGATCATTGATCGTAGAAAATAATAGCGATCTCAGCTACTGATTTACAGTAATTATTTTAAGTTATTGTACAATTAAGTGCAACAAGAAGAAGAAGAATCCGGACAAGGAGATTCTCCGATGCTAATTTAAACCATTTTTAAACGTTTGGTAGAAAAAAATTTAAAAATATTTACCTGATTGAAGGTGTAGAACAAGAACTGCAGTGTGTTTAAAATTTCCTTTTGTTGTTATACATTATCTACGAAGATGCTTCTCACAAATCTTCTGTTGTTTTAAATCTTCCAAGTCCATTGTGGCAATGTTTATATTTCCACAGTTTTTCTAACATTCTTTAGCACGCACTTTATCACTAATAAAAAACTTAAGAAAACTAGTACCTTTGTTTTCGGTATTATTATTTTAACAATTAATATAAACACAACCGTGATCTGTAACTTTTCCCATTTTAAAAATAAATCAATAATATATTTACACTTAAACTAAACAAAAGTTCAAACAAACATTACTACTACCAGAATTTCAAAAATCGTATCGCAATGTTAACCCAAGAAAAACTTTCAATTCAATTCCGAAGTTTACAAGTCGACAGACACGCAAGAACTGAAAAATCTCGATCCAATACGAACGTGGCGACCTCTATATCTCGATCCAAGCAGTCGATACGATATCGCCCCTTAAGTTGCATTTCTTCTTACATTTATTATTCAATGGTATGAGTGAGAAGTAAACACAGCGTCTTTCACATTTTACTTTACGATCTATTTCAAAATGTTTTACAATTTTACCCAAAAAGGAACTAAGAAATTGACTTATTTATTTGCCATAAAAAATTGACGACAGTACTAAAATCGTGAAAATTTAATAAACATACAGAAAAACAGTAATTTACTGCATTTTTAAATGTAAGCTCATTATTGTGCACAAGACAACGAAAAGCTACGTTACCTGTAGAGATGACAGCTTTCAATAGAATAGAAGTAAAACAATTTTTTGGTAAGCTGAAATATGATCTAAAAAAAATTACTAAATTTTATATTTAGATCAAACTAGTGTAACCACAGTTTCTTCACTACAAAAAGTTGATCTACAGCAAATGAAAAAGAAAACAGATCAGCGTGGTTACCCAAGTTGGTATTGAATGTAGGTACCGATGAAAATGTTTTGTTATCTAAATGGCATACTTCGACAAGATGACATGATGAGAAGTTGATGAAACTTTCTTTTTTGTTTTAAAATTCTTTACAAGCAGTGTAAGATGCAGAAAAGAGAATCGAGTTGCTCTTTTTGTACATTACCATTATCCCAGCTTTGAAAAGCCAAAGTTGCCAAAAACATTGAGATAATTATTTTAGAATTTTTTCCATAAATTCGAAATATAAATAAATACAATATTTTTATAAATCTGAAATCTGTCTGTTTAATATACTTTTTAAAAGTCATAAATAGTTCTGTTGCCGAAAGACTTTGCATCAACAGCAGATAATTTACAAATACCGTAGTAATAATAGCTACTACTTTTGTTAGTGCTTCAATAATTATAGGCTTTATAAAAGAAGAAAAGCTACCCTAAAAAAAAATTTTAAAAATTAGAATCTGTTCAAAAAATGACCCAATTATTTCGACCAAAAGAAGAATGAGTATTACAGCATTATTGTTACTGACGTTCTAGAAAAGAAGAAACATAAAAATAAACAGAAATTAAAAGATACAAAACAGTGAAATCTGTAAAAACTGTTACAGTTGAAGAAATCCAGACTACAAAGAATTCTTATTTAGAAGCGGAAGAGAACAAAGAATAAGAGAAATTGAACTTTGACACTAATTTAGTTGAGCTCGATTT
Source organism: Aquatica leii (assembly GCA_035610365.1). NCBI lineage: Eukaryota > Metazoa > Arthropoda > Insecta > Coleoptera > Lampyridae > Aquatica > Aquatica leii. Next base: position 20,089,961 of record CM069434.1, on the reverse strand, counting down.
ACAAAAACTTGTGTTCATCTGATTTTTTTTCAGAGGTAAAAGCTTCTAAATGCACCCGTGATAATTTGGGTAGTGTTAGACTACCTCTGTTTTAGCATTACTTCTATACAGGTTTATGCGTATTTTTATGTCTTCAGTTTTTTTTAATTTTAATTTTTTAATCATCATTCTGTCCATATTCATTTTTTATGAATGACCTTGTCTACCGATCGTATTTTTTTTTGTTTTTTTTTATTCGTCAAGCAAATTTGCTTTTCCATCTTCTTTGTTCTCTACTTTTTAATGTTAGTAATGCCACGATTGCTATCACTGCTCTTGTTGACACTGTTTTATATACCGATGTTATTGTCAGTGGTAAATTTTTATTTACCCGCTGAATAATACTGTATAAAACATCCTTCTATATCGGTGCGCCATATAGTGCCACATAGTGCTGTCGACGTTATTACTATGGCAAACATCCTCCTTTTTTATCTTTTAGTTTCTCCATGCTTAGAGTTATTTTTATTAGTGCCATTATAATTTTGTTCATTTTCTCATACAAATAGTTCACATGTGCTGTATTGTTAGATCGCTTAGTATTCTTCTTTTTATTATGATCACCATTTGTGCTTTGTGTTTTGTCATCTTGATACCCACGTCGGACAAACGCTTTGTGATTCTTTCTAGATGTTATTTATGCTCTGCAATTGTTATGGTATATACTACCACTACTGCCAAGTTGTCGACATGTCTTATAATAGTTGTGTTTGTGTCAGTTTTATTTGTAATATTGCATTATAAAATTTTTTTAACAAAATGGGGTCTAAGATAGAGCCCTGCGGTACTCCACGCGATGTACATATGTTTGTGTTTCTGCTAGTCACAATGTATCTATCTTTCAGGTAAGATTAGAAGATTTTTACCAAGTATGGGCTTATTCTTGCTTGACTTACTGCCTCTATTACCTTATGTCATTACGCTAAATTGAAGATTATTAATTAATTGGCCTCTATTGATGGGTTTAATTATTAATACTTTGTTGACGTAGAGCTATTTTCTAATTTGTTTCTCTGGATACATTTTTTTAATTTTTTTTTCTTTTTCTTAAGTAATATGTTTTTTGATTCTGATTTAGCTTTCCTATTAACATTTTTATAAAACTAAGATTGGTAAACCCTTTATTTTGTAGGAGTGGCTATAAAAACTACTTTATAAGTTTTCTTAGGTCGACGTTTCGTGGAACGGTTGTGTCCACTTCTTCAGCCCAACTAAATTTATTAAAAAGAAAACAACATAAGTAAAAAGGCAGTTACAATTCGGTGAGATCTACAAATTTATCTTCTACTTATTATAAATGCTGTTTGATAATTATAGATGATTACTTACGGAAAACAAATACACAGTAGAATGGTCCGCAAACAACGTCATTAATACAAAATTAATAAATAACAAAAAACAAAATTTTTTTCTAGTTCATCGCATAGTTTTTGTTCATTTTCCGTTTTTTATTTTTTAATAGCTTGTTTATGTCATCTTTGCCTTGTTGGTTAGTTCATTGTCAGTTTTTGTATTCTTTGCTCTTCCGTATTGTCTACTACACTTCACACAAGTATTTCTCTTTTCTGCAATTTTGCTAATCCACCAGTAATTTGAACTAAGAGCAAAAACAAGTCATATACCCTTTAAGGTATTTGACTAAAGGTTGCCAACATACCATAGATACATCGATGAGCAAGGTTTATATTGCGATTGCGGTCGTAACATGGATGCCATATTTATACAAAACACACTTCTACTTTCTTATGAAATTGGACGTACCAAAGATGTTTATCCTTACTGCTTACTGCAATGTTTACATCGATGTCGATGTCAAGGTGTGTGAACATATCGAAGATGCATGGATGAGCAAGGTTTAGGTCGCAGTAACGATCGCTACTACAATGTCACATCTATCTAAACTAAATTTTTAGTTTTTTTATGAAAGCGGACATACCAAAGATGCTTTTCTAGCCGTTTACCTTGCAGTCTAAAGCGATGTCGATGCCAAATCAAAATAGCTTGTTTTTTATCGCGATATAACGTTGGCATCGAGGTAATTTGCAAGCGTATTGGTGGAAAGCAAGATACGTTAAAAATAATAATTTTTCTCTATATTCTTTTGACTTGTTTATACACCGAGTGCTGCATCTTCTTTACATTATCTTTGGATGTACCGACGATAACTCTCAAGCCAAAAGTCCTAGTAAATTGAAATTTGGTATGGAGCTGGCTTTTCATATTCTCTCGGTTCTATCAAAAGATGGGTTTGATAAAAAAAAACCGAAAGTGGGTGTATCCGCCATTTTTAACAGTTTTTCTTATATAATTTTGTAGGTATGTAAATTATTCAAATTATCTTTACAGTTTCTTATGGAGATAATTTTTCATAACAATTTATTCAAATAAAAAAATTTTTTAGCATTAACAGTTTATTAGATATTTGATTTATAATTTAAAGTGAATTCACAAATATTTTTAAGAAAAAAACTCGATATCTTGAAGCGAAAGCAAGATTTGTTAAAAATAATAGTTTTTACTGACTTAGGTACTAAAGGAGAAATCAATATCGAGGCGCACAAATATAGGGGTTAGTCAATATGACAACAAAAGCTTAGTTTGACATATTTAGTTTATATACAGGGTGTCCCACGATGTACTGTACATACTGAAATGGTATGTTGCTTAGGTCAATTTCAGTAGAAAACGTCCTATAAACATAAGTCTAATTCGCCATAGTTACACAGATACAAGCGTTCAAAGTTTATAAATGCTTACACATTTTTTGAAAATTATTATTATTGAAAACAGAAAATCAAACTAGAAAAAAACATTAAAAAAAACAAACAAAAAAAATCACATCAAATGCTCAAAATGACCTCCTTCGGCATTAATACAACGACGGCTGCGATCTAAAATGGACCGAGTAGCCGCTCGAAGCACCTGCTGGTTGTTCCGTGTTTGTTGACACACATCCAGGATACGCTGTATTAGTTCAGCTCTGGTATTAACTTTTACCTCGTATACTAAACTTTTCACATGACCCCACAGATAGAAGTCCAAAAGTGTGAGATCGGGCAATCTCGGTGGCCAAGCATGCGGGCCTCTACGCCCAATCCATCTATTGGGGTAAGCAACATTTAGATATTCGGTCACATGCCGACTAAAATGTGGAAGAGCTCCATCATGTTGCAGAAACATTTGTTGTCTTGTTAGTAAAGGTACTTCTTCCAAAAGCGGTAGCAATTCATTCCGCAAAAAGTTAGCATATGCTTCTCCTGTCAGACGTTCCTCAAAGAAAAAAAGTCCAATAAGTTGATCGTCAATCATGCCACACCATACGTTAACAGAAAATCTGCGCTGAAAGTTAGTTTCTGTTGTGCCATGTGGATTTTGATATGACCACAAATGAGAATTACGTGTATTGTTCACTCCATCTCCAATAAATTGCGCCTCGTCGCTAAATAAAATGAATGGAATTAATTATGGATTTACCTAAAACCAGTGGCAGAAATTCAACCGGGCAGCAAAATTTCCAGGTTCCAGATGCTGAACCTGTTGTATGTGATAGGGATACAAAAACCCATCATGTAATGTTCGCCATACTGACATACGGGAGAGTCCCGTTCGAGAAGAAATTCTTCTAGTACTCAACCCTGGACTCCGATAAACTATCTGTAGAATGTTTTCCTGCTCATTCACATTTAACTGCACAGGACGGTCAGATCTTGTTGAAACTGATGGAAATGAACAATGAGTCCGTACATGTTGAAACACAGAAGAAAAGGTTTGGTGATTTGGCATCCTCCTGTTGGGAAATCTTCGTTTATGTTCCCTAACGGCAGATCTCGCATTTCCATCACAAAATCCATAAATGTAAATGATATCAGCATACTCTTCGTTAGAAACATGAGAAGTCATTTTACATTTAAATTACACTTCATTTAATAAAATCGACTGTGACATTAGTAGAAAAGAAAGCAATAAATGACATATTGTTCGGCTTTTGTTTCCCAGTTGACTAAGAATAATTAATTTTTAAAAAATGTGTGATCAGTTATAAACTTTGAACGCTTGTATCTGTGTAACTATGGCGAATTGGACCTATGTTTATAGGACGTTTTCTACTTAAATTGACTTAAGGAACATACCATTTCAGTATGTACAGTACCTCGTGGGACACCCTGTATTTAATAAAATCAAAAAAAAAAAAATTTCAAAAAAATTATAGCATGCTAGGAAGTCAATATAAATGTGTACATATTACTTCGAAGTGGTTTTATGACAACTTCAAGTATGTAAACATTCCTTATAAGAAAGTCGTGTGATGACCGCACCAGTTTTTTTTAAATTGTACTTAATTTGGTATTTTTGTGAATTGTGAATTATGGCGAGGTACAAAATCTAATTTTTGTGTTATAAAAGGACCTTGACGGATTAATCCGTCATGCGCATATCACCGCAACTACTCATATATTGTGCTATTGACGGACTTATACGTCATTCCTAAATAAAAGAAAAATTTGGTTTTCAATGCTTTTTATTTAGCAAAAGTGACTGAATAACATGTATGCCTAGCTTCTGGTACCATCTAAAAGTATTTCTTGCTAAAGCATAATAATATAATAACTGATCTTGTTGGTCTACGCCACCCATGTACTTATTGTACATTACAATTGCTTCTGGTTTTTCCTTCATTTGAACCCGTCTATTATAATCTTGGAACATGTCACAACCAAATTCGGTTAAAATGTATGCAACTGGCCTTTTTATCGTGCCATGCAACATTTTTGCCTTTTTGCAATTTAGCTGCTTTTACTTCTGGAGGGTTATTTTTCCTCTATAATCGTATTGTCCCCTGTGAATAATGTATTTCAAGCTAAGAGTTGAAGCGCTAAATTATAACTATTATAATAGTTGTCCATGTACAACAAATGTCCAACATCGAACTTTTCTTGCATTAAATGGAGTACAATATTTGCGACGTGTCCTGTTCCCTCATAATTATCCAATACACCAGTGTAAATTTCAAAATTATACCGTCAGGCTCGGTTAACATGTAGAGCTTGAACCCATATTTTTGCATTGTCGGAAGATTTTCCACAAAACCAGTGATTTGTCAAGGGAGAGATTTTTCCCAAGATAAAAAATAGTTTCCATTTTTTGGTTAAAGTAAGTTATGATTGGTCTTATTTTAAATAATCTATTTTGAGGTAGTGAGTCAGTAGATTTGGGATTTTCCTGGAAACGCAAGCAGCGTAAAATCAACAAAAATCGGTCGCGGCTCATTTTGAATGGTAAAATAGGAAAGTTAAAAGACCTCTTTTCCCCAATAATCTTAAATGTTGTCAATCATAAGTATGTTAATCAAAATTGCAAAATCAATGTATAACATATACTTATTATAAAAAAATACTAATATTTATCTTCTTATCATCAGGGGCTACAAGCAATCGTTGCCTCTCAGTAAAAGATCTAGCAGTAGGGAATATCTTCTTCGTCAAATATGTAGTCAGAAAACTCATCATCGGACTCCACTGTGACATTTTCTATCTCTTCCTGCGTTAGTACTTGTCTACAATTTCGTTGGGTTGCAAATCACGCGATTTTCAGGGCTGGTGCTTCAGAAGGAACACGAGACATGACGGTGACCTCACACGTAACGCTCATACACAAAAAAACTGTTCAGTACTGAAGTTTCCGTCACGCTCTGACCTCATATGTAACGTTTACACACAAATAAATTGTCCACGCTCAATGCTGAAGTCAGGCTAAACCTTTAAATTAATTTTACACGGTGACGAACTCGTTCGTCACGCGCATTGTTCATAAGACCGCCGTGACGCAACTTTCGATCAATTAGCAGTCAACGTGTTAAAATAGTTTTTCTATTTTTCTATTATCTTTGTTTTTTCTGTAATTACCCTTCCATCGCTGTCTTTAGTTTTTCACTATTATTCTGCTTATCTGTTTTTAATTGCTTTAATATTTTGTAAAACAGTTTTTGATTTACGTTGCTATTTTTTTCTATTTTATCTCCAAAATTTTCCCATGCTTTTTCTTGTATCACTAAAGACTTAATTTTCTTCCTTTGTATTTATATTCGCCATATGTTTCTTGAATCGTTTTAGTTAGATAGTGTCTCCATTTTTCTTTTTCTTCTTTATTTCACTTTTTAGTTTATCAGTTCACTATACTGTTTGTTTTTTATTGCTGTTTATTTTATTGTACCATAGTTTTTTCAAGGTTTCGCGTTTCTATTTCTAGCTTCCTTGCTGCATGTAGTACAATTTCCTTTTTGTATCTACTGACACATTCTTGGTTTCTCAAGTTATATATTTTTAACGGTCCATATATTTTTGTCTTGTTTACTTGCACTGTTTCTATCAATGATCGCTACTTATTTCTGGTTCTGTATTTACTTTGACATCATGGATTAGTCTTCTCTTACTCTTCTGTACTAATACGTAATCTATTATTTTTTATTTTGTGTACAGACTTCTCGAGTGTATTTATGTATATCTTTGTGTTTATTAAAGGTATTCTCAGCACAGTAGCTAATTAGCCGCTGCCCATTATTATTCTTCTTGTCTTTACCATGTCTTTCCAACACATCTGATTTTGCCAGGCTTTTCTTACCCACTTTTGCGTTGAAGTCACCTAGGACGAGTATTGTACCGTTGCTGCTTTCTGTTGTAATTCGTTCGGTTTTCGCGTTTTTATTTGATCTATATGCAATGAATAACGTCAGATTTTCATTTCTCTGTACCATTTCTACCATCATTAATCTTTCAGATATATTTCACTTTGTTAGAAATCTTCTTGTTGATAATGGAAGCAACTCCGGCTCTAGCTCTCTGTACTTGTAAGACTCCACTATATATTACAACATGTTCTTCTTCCAACTTTTCCGTTTGTTGTCCTTTTTTCTTGGTTTCTGTCACTGCTGGTATATGTAATTTTGAAATTGTAAATTCTTTGCCGATTTCTATTTTTTTATCTTCTAAACCTCTAACGTTACATGTAGCTATTTTCCATGTTTTGTTTTCATTTAAATTATTATCGCGCCTAGTCGTCTTTGTTGAATGTTTATTTGTCGTTTTTAGTTATTTGGCTGGTAGTTTTCTTTCTTTGGCACAACACTTTGTTCTTCTTTATTTCATATATATTCTAATCAATTTATTGTAATTTTTTGATACCAACCTCAACTTATACTTTTGATCTCTTTTTGTATCTCTTTTTCTTCACGAGTCATATCGTCATCAATGAATATCATAGTTTCCTTCACTTTTATTTTAGTTTTCATAACTTCTAATTCATCTTCCCATGTCTCCATTTCTAGTTTTATTATTTGTTGCTGCTTATTTGTAGTTATTACACTTCCACTTTTAATTTTTGTTTGTAATTGTAGCTTTGATATAAAGTTTTTTGATTCTTCTGTTACCTTGTTCTTGTCAATGGATAGTCTTCTTTTTCCATTTTGTTTTCTAGTGCCTCAATTTTTTTGACTAATTCATTTTTCTCTTCTTTCCATTCTTCTTCTCTGTTTTTGATTTCTTCTTTAAATGCTCGTATCTCTTCTTTAAGTTTGGTCGTGTTTTTCATTTCCACTATCATCGTTTTAATCATTTTTTTAATTTCGTCTATTACGACAATATCCTCCTGTTTGTCGTTGTTTTCCGGTTTTTGTAAAAACTCGAGTTTTCTTTCTTGCTCAACTTACCTGTCATTTCTTAATCTTAATTTGTTCACTAATTATACTTAAGCTACGTCTAGGATTTTACGGTGTTTTTTTTAGATCTTCGAGCAAATGCTGTATCTAAATAAACTTGCGTCAGTTATCTAGTTACAATTTATTGTTGTTAGTTACTTTAGTTTTGCAATTGTCAGATTAATTTAATTTATACTGCCTGACAAAGAACTTACCTCCAGTTCGAAAGCTTGCTTGTAAATTGTATTAAATAAATAAATACACCTTAAAAAATCATTAATATGTTTTGTGACAAAACTTTTATGTTTAAAATTGGTATTTTAGAAACTCTAAACAAATGTTAAAAAGTTCTGTAGTTATAGCCAGTAGCCAAGAAATTTAATATGATTTCTAATTTTATTCTTGTAACATTGTGTCACATTTCTTAATTTTTGGAGTTTTTATTTTGACAGCGTTTTAAAATATTCTGAAGTCATTCGATGACACAATCTGTACTTTTCTACATCTTTTGAAGCAAGTTCTCTTAAGAGAACCGAAGAAGTCCCGTGCCTATGCCTGTTTCTTATCCCGTCTCTGCACCATTTCTTCTTGGTTTTATTTTGTTCTTCCTCAATAGTTCTAGTTATTTCTTCAAACAAAATATCACCTGCACATACCAATGCTTTTCGTACAGCTATTCTTAAGAATACTACTTTCAATTTTAAAGTGAAAACGGATACTCTACCAAACTAAGCTCAGTTTAAAAGTGCCATTTAATAGACTGACAAATTTGACAGATAACAATTAAGGTCAGTAGTTATCAATTACAATCGTGTGACTTTACTTTAATTGTTCTGAAAATTTTTGTTTGGGCGACCTACAATTTTTAAATTTTGATTTTAATAGATAAACAAGTTAAAAACTACTGTAAAATTAGAATACATGTTGAATTTCACATTAAAAAAATTTTTTTATGTAGCTGAATCTCCATGGAAATCAATGTAAGCCGCGACCGCGACCTAAACGCCGATCGTAACCTAAACCTTGACTTGAATCGCGAGGTAAACAGCGCCTGCGACCACGATCATCTATGTATCTATGTACTCTAATATTGTTTTTATTTAACCTAAATCCAATACAAATTGTCTTAGTGTTCGTGCTTTAATTGTCTAAGCTGGTGTATATGTCTTACATTGGATAACCAGATAGTGACAACAAAGTAGAAATTGTTTTCTCATACCAATTTTGTACTTCAAAATTATAAAAAACTTTATAATGCTATAAAAAACGAATTAGTTTTCATACAATGAAAAGTGTTGCAATTTCCATACTGAGAAAGTGAAAGCAACAAACATTTTTCCGTAAACTATCAGTAAATACTATTTGATGGCAAGTGCCAAAAGTTGATTACGATCGTATATGAGGTAAAATGAAACATGTGCCACATATTACATTATTAGGTGTATTGTTTGGCATTGTCTCGATCAGCACAGTGACATTAATTTTTCATTTGCGGTTGAACCAATCTTTTTAGTTCCGGTTCCGTTTAACAAACGGCACGCTCTGCACGTGCAGTTGCTTCTTAGTTAGGGTCGTATTACAACTACCTTTCTGGATAGTACTATTATGACAAAACCGTGGTTTTACAAAAACTAGAAGCATTAATTCAGTTTTAAGTGTATGATTAAAATGTACTTATATATATCCATATCTGCATATTTAAGATTGTACCAAAAAATATGAAAATAAAAAGCAGAGTGAAATGTAATACGTGCTGAAAAACACTTGCCTTTGTAACAAACCCCATATTAAATGTTCATTTGGTACGGGCTCTCCCAATTCACCCTACTGTCATCGCATTCTATTTACAATATATGTAGTCCCCTTGGCGACTAGTTCAGGGTCGATTGATTCCTAATTTTAATCCTAATGCGATTTTTCTTATTGTACAAGGTGCAGATTGCATGTGTACGCCTGGATTAGCGGCCGTGTTTGTGTTTCGAATTAAAAATGCCGCCCTATTGAGCGATGTACTAAAAATTTATTCAACCTCTTAATTTTCAATTGTGTTCTGATCAAAAGATTAAAGTTTGATAAGTATTTCAAACATTTTTGATTTTGTACAAGCATACGAGATAATTAATTTTACTTTTCTATTAGGATAAAAAAAAATAAATTACTTTTAAACGTGTTTGCAAAATTTATTTTAAGTTTATTAATTCTTTTGTTCCAAATAAGCAGGTGTTTCGAAAGAAAACTTTGGAAAATACAAAACAAAACAACATTTAGTTATCCTTTATTGTTTAGATGATTGCTGTCGATAAGTTTAATGTTTAATTATTAGTTACGACACGAGATAAATTGAAGTGTCAATTTGTTTTATTTCTTTTCTTGTACATAATTCTCCGACTGTTTTGTGTTAGCAAGGCGCAACGTAGAGAAGAGCAGAGAAAGTGTAGCAAAATTTGTGTTGAGTTTTAGCATTTTACTTTTTAAAATTCTTGTGTTTCTTAGAAATAACCTAACATTTTAAACAAAATAGAATAAAAATAGGTAAACACCAATACACGATACAAATTGAATTGAATGAGATGGTTGACACTGGTAGAGTTTTGTCAATTTGTTAATATGGGGTTCTAGAACTTGACTCAAATAAAATTGGGAACGTCAAGCATTTTTCGTGCAACTAATGTAGTACTAACATTTTTGTTAGCACGGTAAAAGACTTAATGAAATAACATATATTGAAAGCCACATGTTTGATAATCATAGTGAACCGCATTGTAAAAGAAGTGTTAAATGATATAAAACTAAAATTGCATTAATTAGGTGTTCATCCTTTGTAAGTGACCCTACCAGCTTAGTTGCCTTGTTTCAACAAAATCTAATTTTGATTGTATTTCTAGTTCTTTTCTAATGTCTATACATCTGATTCTATCTTCTAATGTAATTTTCATAATGTTCCTTAGGTATTTCATTTCTGCTGCTTGTATTGTACTTTTTTATTGTTTTGTTAACACCCATGTTTTGCAATCGTATATTAGTGTTGGTCTATACACTGTTTGGTAAACTTTTATTTTTGCTTTTCTCGTAATTTCTTTTTTTATTTCTGTTCTTAATTTCTATTTCTTGTTTTCCAGTGTTTTTTTATTGTTATGCCTGAATATAGAGTTGAGTTTACTTGTTGTAAGTTTGTGCCATCTATTGTAATCTTGAGTGTTTTTTATGTTTTCCACTACCATCACTTTGTTTCTTTTAGTTTCATTCCATATTTTTGTTGTCTTTTTCCATTTTTTTCCCAAACTTTTTCTAAGTTACTAAGTATAGCTCTTGGCAAAGTTTCGTAGCAAATATCTTGGCGACAAGTCCGTGAGGGATAGTTTATTGGTTCTCTTCCCGGAAGTTCCTGTCGATCCTAGCGTATTTCCAACGTTAAAGACAGCGACAGATACACTATTCCACATTAAGAGAAAATCAAAGTAATAGTATTTACATTATTCCCAGACGACGACCCATCGACGGACAACCCTTATCATGCTTACCTAAATCCTTTTATTACCAACCTAGTATTTTACCTTAGAAGCGAGAAAGCCAAAGAGCTTCACCTCGTGCTTTCTAAGTACGTTTTTGTTACCTAGCCCATCCGACTGACTTTGACTAGACTTTGCTTGTATGTGATATATTTCTCATGCTTTACTTATTCTTCTTGTAGCAAACTTGTACCAAGCATCACAGCCTCGAGAACGGACGGACGTGTTTTTATAGTAGTAACCCTAAAATTAGTTTTTGAAAGTAAAGTGTGTTCTTTTTAATAGTTTAAATTTAGTGTGTAGCTAGTCATTATTTTTTGCTAAACCATGTTTAAAGTAGGTTAAGTATTCTTTTTGAACGTTTTTAAAGTGTTTGTGTACGTTTCCGCAAGCTGGTCTGTGGTGATACATTGAATATTGGTTTTTGTGAATAGTGTTTAGTATTTAGAATAGTGTGTTTCATCAGTTCCTCAAAGACATTTTTCGTTTTATCCTAACACGTCGGAGGGAAGAGTTACAACCCTCTGAAGTTCTTATCTGGCACGGGGTCAGGACCTCAGATACTTCTTTGGGCACCATTTTTCTCGGTTGCCAGTTTACCGATTCGTTATCTAAAAACACAGTAATGTAGAAATTTCTATAAGCTTTCTACTGATGCCCAACAATGTGGGTTTTATTACACCCTGGATTTGTTATTAAATTATTGTTTACTCAAGTGGAGACTTCGACGTTCTTGTAATGTTATTTAATGTTTTTGTTTTGATTGAATACACAATCAAAATCGAATTTTTACATCGTACGAGGGTCTATCAATAAATTTCATATAACGAAGTTATACCAAACGACGAATAAAACTCTATGAAAGGAATGTTGCTCGGATAATTAAAGTGCATCATTCTGATCTTCAACATACCTTCTATTACATTACCGGCATGAAGGGCGCTTGCTTGTCCTTTGGTCAGGAGCACAATTTCTGTTGATTGTATTTTACTTTTTTATTGCTTTGTTAACACCCATGTTAACTAAGGATTCCCCGAACACCAAAAGGGAGATAAAACTGCGCAGTCTGGCATGACAGGATGGAAATGAGGGAAATAATTAAATGGAATGCCAGTGAAGAGAAAACAAGCAAAAATAATCAACTGAAAAATAAACTTAGCACGAGTTTTTGCCCGAGATGTCACAATAAAATAACGACTGAAAAAAAATGATAGTCGAGTTAGAGCCAATTATTTCGGATGCGGTTTCACTAGAGGGCATTATGCCGGCAATAGAAGATGAATGGCTTGAATTTTTTTTTCCAAGCCATTAAAACAGGCGAATCAATGACTAAAGACGTACTGTATCTGATAAATGGCGGGAAAGAAATCCCTAAATGTATATATAGCGACTACGAGGATGTTCAAAAAATTTTAAAAGAAAGAACGATTGAACCAGGGAAAATCATAATTTTAAAAAGTTCTAATACAATCGAATGATGTAATTAAATACACAATGGTAGGAAAAGTGTCAAAACAATCCTGGGCCAAAACGGTTCACGCCGCAATTATTAAGACCAGAGAGCATAGGCGGCAGATGTCACTGAGCTTAAGTTGAGAGTTCTGGCAGAAGGGTTGCTACCGGTAAGGTACATTTGAGAATTCGCCTACAAAGACTCGCAAATTAAGTTACATATTGACAAGGTAAAATCCAACAAAAAGAAAACAATTGAAACGAGAGTACCTAAACCATGGGGAAAAACGACCGGCACATTGATTCTTAAAAACGACGGCAAAACATACGCAAACAAGAGGGGTCAAGCAAGTGACGATAAATTCTCTGCTAAAGGCAGTTAAAAAAACAAAAAATGAACATTTGTTAATTTCTGCGAAAAACCAAGCAATTATTAGAAACGATTAAGAAAAAAGTAGATGCAGAGATTAAAGAGGTCAAATTTCTAGGAGATCTCCACTAATGAAGAAGTAAAGGATGCCTTAACTAGAATAGTAGTAGAAAAAGAAGCAAATAATATCCGTTTGGAATAAATCAAACCGGCTAAAAGAGACACAAATACTATAAAAGTTCTAACGCCACACGATACAGCGGACAGTAACATAAAAGTCGGCAGTATTAGAATCGGGTAATGTAGTAGAAGGAGTGGAGTTAAAAAAGTGTAATATGTGCTGGGATACGGGCCATATAGCTGTTACATGCCAAAGTTAAAACAATGTCACTGCCTGAAATGAGGTAACATAAACGATGTTGTGCCACTAGCTCAATGGAGAAGGGTGGGTTGTAATTTAAAATTTCGTGATAAAATTGGAAACGAGATCGACATAAAATCGAACTAAAACGGTAAAATAGTCAAAAATCGGTAAGGGCGCAAATCAAGGTCATGATGAGGGTAGCTTCCGAACCCCTGATTATCCGAAAGCTCATCTGGTTGGTTACAACCCCGGAACTTACCTTGAGTTGTAACTATTCTGAAATACACTTAAACACAACAGTACGTATGCGGCAGCTAAATGAATAAAAGCTCTTTACATTTAACAATTTAACATTTATTGATTGAATACTTAAAAAAAAAATAATAAAGAACATTAAACAAATTTGAATAAACGAAATGAAATAATCTTAAGCAAAACAAACAAAAATGAACAATCTAAACACTAAAATTTTAAAATATATAAACAGAAAACACCACTATAAAAGCGTTAACTCTACTTTCTTTCAAATAAAATATATCACAACTAAATTTCAAGGCCTTGACCGCATAAATAACAAACAATTCGATTAAACTAAAAATACAAGTTATAAAATATATGTCCGAACTTGTTTCGAACTAAACGTACAAACAAATTATACTTTACAAATCGTTACATTATCTTTTATATTCGGGAATACGATTTACTTTTAAATTCGCACAAAACAAAATTAATTTATTTTAACTTCGCGCACACCTTTAAGTGTTACTTGAAATTAACAAATTTATCGTTAGTCGTAATTCGATCGGCTCAAATTCAAAGCTTTTACTACATTTCAATCGCGGGTCACTACACGATAATAACCAAAATCGATAAATACCTTTACTTAATTGTAGAAACCAGGTGAACTGCGGATCACAGTGGTTTTTGGAAGCTATGACCTTAGATTGACTTCGGCTGCTCCAGGAGTACCGTAGTTGGAAACGGCCTCGATGGAATCCCCAAACAATAGAACACCAACGGAAGATTTATTATTGATCCGCCCCCAAAGCGAAAGATATGAGATTGCAAAACAAACTCACGCACAAATTCACGTAACGATACATGCTAAACTATTTCGGACAACAGTGATCTCAATGAACCGTAATTACGAAAAGGAAAGTTTTGTTTTCCACTTAAAGAATCACTGAACCATTTTCATTTACTTCCGCGGTAACTGCAAGAAAAGGTGAATTATCACCCGCGATAACTACATTCTGACGACTGTCAACCAACTAACTTCGTACTCTCTTCATTTACCAAAATCACATCTATATATCAACTTTTTTCGACTACCCTTTCCACAAAGGCTGTGTTCGAAACTTCAAGAACCAAAATACTCTCATTAAGAAGTGCGATAAAGAGGTAATCAGTCCCCATTACGTCATAGTTATAGCATTTGGACACGGCATTTCGCTTATACGTGAAAATGTCAAATTGACAAAATATTATATTACAAGAATTTAAACTGCCTAATAAATTAAGATAATGACTTAATTTTTCCACGTAATCTAAACGATTGAAACAAAGAATTCAAAGTACGACTGTACTGAGAATGTACTTGAACAAAGAACTTTTGAACCAACTTAAAATAAACAAACGGCGAAAATATATTTAATTACGATTATATCTCAGAAAGGAAACATAAATTACAACTGGAATTCTCAACAAACCAAGTGAAATACTCAATAAACAAAATCGCGAAATCAGATGGTTCACGGCGTAACAAAATACAAAACTTTATCAACAATTTAAATTGTAACTTTGAATTTAAAATCGTAAACTAACTTATTAAACTCAATCTAAAATCCTATTAAAACAAATTCAAAATACATTAAATGAAAATCGTCAATCCAAATACTGTGTCCATTAATAAAAATTACTCAAACCACCAATCGTTTTTAAACGATGGTTACGCCGAGCTAACAAATCGAGAGGAAAAAAAAAGAAAACGCAAATTCAGCCAGCTGAATCTATTTATGGGGTCTGTCATAAAAGATAACTGCTGCAAATCCCAAACGCAGGTCACATAGCGTCAAAATGTACCGGTACGGACAAAAGCAAGCTGCGTCTAAACTGTGGCAAACAGGACCACACTAGGTCGGCCTGCGTTCTGGAGAAATTATGTAGAATATGCGAATGCGAAGGGCATACCCCATGGACGATGTGGTGTCCCAAATTTAAATATTAAATTGACAAAAAAGAGACGCGATTAAATACCCTCATTAATTTATAGATCACATAAACAACAGTTATAGATTCTTGCAAATTAACGTTAGACCCACAATCTGGAATCTGTTTTTGCGACGACCTTCTGTCGGTATCGCTTCCGGTAAAAATCAAATTTACGGCATACGCGGACGACCTCGCGATCTTCGGGCAGGGTGACATCGCCGCAGAATATAGAGGGTAATATGAACAGGGCTTTGAATACGGCGGACAAGTGGCTAAGAGCTAACAAGTTAAAGTACCAAAAGGAAAAACGGTAGCAATCTCATTCATGGGAAAAAGAAAAATCAGAAGCATACAGTTCAGACAAGGGGATGTACTAGTGCAGAAGGTTACCTTGGATAAACCTCTCAAGTTTGTTAGGCATATTGCCAAGGTAATTGAGAAGGCTAACAGAAGAGAAACAGCAAAATTTAGTAAGAATAATCATTATGGCGATAGTTCATTTAACCATTTTATATGCCGCCCAGGTGTGATATCAAGTCTTTAGTATTAATAGAATTAAAAACTTGGCAGAGAAAACACAAAAAAGAATCGCGTTGATAATCATCTCATCTGGGTATAGGACAGTCTCGCTAGAAGCAGCTAGAGTGTTTCACATGGTTTTAAAAGAATTTTACCAACTTTAAGAAAAGTTATGTTAGGCTGGTATACATCTTTCGTTTATCGAGGTTATGTAAAGTTGAAGAAAGCTGCTCAGTGTCCCATCTTGCATGACTGACCGGGTATAAGACAACTGGATTCTGCTGTGGTAGGCCAACGCCCTAATTTAAAAAAAATTCGTGTGGTGGGTCCATTTCCTTCTCCTCCTCCTTTTAGTACAATTTTTAAGACAGTGGCGGATCCAGAATTAATTTAAGGGGGAGTGGAAGGCCGGTTTCATCGACCTATTACCAGTAAATCAGACTAAGTACCAGATTTTGATTGACGCTCTAAGATGAGGAGAAAAGTAAAAAAACAATGTTTACTTTTAAAAACTATTATTGATCAAACTACATTAATAGTCTACGTGGGTACTTTTGTGCGAATTCTTCAACAACTTTAACAGGTTGTAAACCTTTTGATATATTCTGGTGTATATACATAGCAGCCAAGCCATTCAATCGGTCTTCTGTCATCGTCGTGCGAAGATAAGTTTTTATGTGTTTGAGTGATGAGAAGCTCCTCTCTCATACTGGTATCGTAGCGAGAAGTTGTAAAGTTTTTCAAGAATAGCTTCTTTGATAAGTTCCAACCTTTTTGCTGACTCTCGCACAAACTTAGTAACTCCCATCACATTGTGAACACTGGACAAGCTACAGGCCTTCACAACGGCTAAGTCTAGTTTGTGTGCTGCACAATGCATGTAAACAGGCAGCGGTTGTATTTCTTTTAGTCGATCTTGTACGCCATTAAACTTTCCAGACATGTTGGCACCTCCATCATAGCCTTGACCTCTCATGTTCTCAATCTGCAAGCTTACTCGGTTTAGTTCTTGAAGAATTTGTTCGCTTAAAGCAGCGCCACTCAGGTCAATTGCAGATAAAAAACACATTTGAACTCTACGTGTATTGTGTTCTTTTGTATATATCCAAGTACCTGATGCATATACTCAGTTATTCTTTACCACTAGTTGTTTCGTCGGCAAGTACAGCGTAATATTTTGCTTCTTTCACTTTTTTTATTACATTTTTCATAATTAGAGTATGGCAACATTCAATCAGCTGTTTCTGAGTTGTTTTACTCAAATACGTAGCATTTTTTGGAGCTGTCTCTAAATGTTTTTGAAGATTTGAATCGCCTGCATCCATACGAAAATGTAAAAGTGCTCGGAACTTACCCTGGCCGATTTCATCGCTTAACTCACCATCATCTCGGTGGCTTCGTAACGGTATATTTTCTCAACCACACAGCATTATCGTCTTTACTAAAGGAATCAACCGCTCTTTATTGGATTTAAAAATTTTTAATTTTTCAGTTTCTATCTGAATGTTAACACCTTTTTCAGGGCATTCGTATACAGTTTTGAAATTTTTACTTTTTAGCACTGCCATTTTGTGGTATTATGTCGATGAATGTTTGCTAAAGGTTTCTAGTGCTTTTTTGTACTTAGTAAGCGGACAGGTTACTAAAGATCCCAGGGCCACAGGATGTTTTCCTCCACTATTCGGTGCAAAAAATAACACGCAGGGCAAACAATATGGCCCATTTTGTTGTTGACTGTAGACCAGCCACGGAAATTCCTTTATCCATTTTGCTTGAAACTTTCTATTCAGTCCACCCTCATTCTGTTCCGGATATTCATAATTATAAGGTGGTTCTACAGACTCTGTTAGGAATTTGTACTTTTCCTCGTCGCAGGGTACTTGAATGAATAAGTAACATGAATAAAAAATTGTATGGCCTTAATATTTTAAAAATCGAAGAAAAAGTAGTTTCATGTATGATATAATTGTAGAATAGTATTCTTTTTCTCAAAAAAAAAAACACCCACTGAAATCCAAAATATAGGTATGGAACTAGTTAAGTAATATTATTTTACGCCAAAATATTGTTTACTTTAAACACAAAACGCAATACATTAACCTACATTTCTTAATTATGTGCTAATTCTCTTAAATATTCTAATATAACTAAATTGACATCAAAAGTTTGTACAGGTCTTAGAATTCGAGTATCCGCATCACTATACTTTCTCAATTTTACGGGTGGCAGATTTCCGGCAACAAGCTGTTCATAATATATATCCCGTCCTTATTGGACTTTACGAACCCCATCTATAAATTTAAATATTGTTGGATGGTGTACCCTCAATTTCATCTTTAATCTTCTATGGACTTCAGCCCCTTAGAACCCCCCCCCCCCTGTATCCGCCACTGGGTCAAGACTACCACAGCCGGAGTCTATATTAAAATAAGAACGTCTTCTGAGTTTGGATTTTGTGAGGCTTATGAAACCTCATATATTTCTCTTAGAAATGCATTCTCTTTTTTTTAGATTAATTTTTATGCGCTTTCAAAGTTTTCCTTTTGTTTTTTCGTTTCGAAGATTTTGCGCTTTAAGCATGCGCCAAGTCTGTCTATTCGTAAATATCGCTCAGAGTGAATAAAAAAAAAACGAAACACGTTTCAATTAATTATATTATTCCATCATGTCATAAACATTCTTTAATAACAAAGTAATCACATTTACTAAATAATTCATACCGCCATTCTTAACCAATTATTAATATGTTAGCAATAATAACACAACACCTTGATTACAATAAAAATAAAATAATCAATCAGTTCCAAAATACTTCTGCCCAAAATGATTCGGTGCCACAGGATGTAATTCTGAAGTAAGAATCTTCATCTAAAAATAAAAATTATTACGATTAAGTGAGTACAAAACTTATATGTATGGAAAGTACTGATGGTGCTTGTAATAAACCTATTTTGAGTATCATTATTAGTTGTTGAATACAAAGATTTGCGTAGATAGGCAAAACTGGAACTATAAGAACCACCATATCATATAACACAGAAGCCCATAAAAAAATACTATAGCAGCTATAAAACTGTTAAACCACAAAACTGTACTGAAAGTGCAATTATATTAAGTCAACAAACTAGCACAACCATTCTCATTAACTCTTGTACTTATAACGTTTTAATTAAGCAAGTTTGTAGTGACAGAAACATAGTGCCTTTATCTTATTTTCAGTTCAGATTATAAAACCATACACCATCTGTACTTTCTCAAAAATCGACACAATCACTTATACCTTAGGAAATGATTCCATAACAGTTTTAACAGCTAAGGGAGTACAGAATAAGTTGCTTAAGATTATACAGTCTTCCTTAACTCCATGTTCTTTTAAGACATTAACAGATTGTGCCACAGTGTTACCCGTAGACATAATAGGATACATAAGTAAAATCTGTAAAGCACAAAAAGTAACCAGACTTTTCTAATTACTGAATGAATACCTGTCTCTGTGCAATATTTTCAGGAAATCTAGCATACACAACTTTAGCTTCGTGTGTATCAGCATCAGATTCAACCAATATCTTTCCAATACGTATACTTCGACAACAATCTCTTAAACCTTGTTCCATCGCTTCTCCAGACCTTACAATCGATACACCACAATTTCCAGATTGGTATTTTAAACCATTGTAAACAGCACCGGTAGGAGTAATGACTTTGCAATCAGTAAATGGTAACTGGTTAAGACTCTCTTCAATTACTAGTCGAATTAGTCTATCGGCGTAGAATTTAAAGTCACTTCTAGACGTATTTCTACAAATGAAAATATTGACTTGTGTTTATACAAAAACTGCCAACATTACCTATCTCTTAAGATCGTTTGCAACTCCTTAACTTGATCATTCGAAGCCAATATTTTAAGATTACTTCCATATTCTTGATTATTTGTTAGTTCCGGGTCTGCAGTTCCCATATTAGTGTATATAAAATTGGTTTAGTCGGTGTAATTAAAAAGTGTATATTAAAGAAATGGCTTGAATCCTATAGGCTGCATCGAAATAAATAGAAATCAGTGTAAGTATATGATTGAAATATAAAAATAAATAATACGTACCCTGTATTATAAACGTGTTGAAAATTCGAGGTTAGGTTTTTAGTTCATGATGTTCAGGTACATTTTTAAATTTCTAATCTTTGTTTGGGTGCTTTTTTACTTTGTTCCTGCAATAATTTGCAATTACAAAGTAAATCTATAATTCATTTTTTAACCTAGAAAATGAGTACAGATCCGTCTTAAGTAAGGTAGGAACTTTATAATTCTAAGGTATAGTAAGGTCCGTAATAGGTACAGTTGTATGTTGAATCGTGCATTTTGTTGGACAAAATGTAACTGTATCTGCATCTAAATACATTTTTCGTTGTATCTGAATGGTTTAGATACTTTTCCTTGCTCAAACTAAAAATTATATATGTTTTATTGTTGTTTTTTTATGTGATTGATTAAGATTGATAACGTAATATGTTGCCTAATACAGTTATTGTGTTTTTTAACTGAACAAAATACATATTTTGTTTTAAATTTTATTGACAACAGTTCTAAATGTATCTGACATGTATCTAGATACTTTCTTAAAGTATCTGTAACTGTATCTAGATACGTTTTTTTTTTGAAAAAGGATCTTATCTGCATCTAGATACAATTTATGAAAAGTATCTGTATCTGCTCTAGATACTAGAAAAAAAAATCTCTTACAACACTGTACTGTATATTATCTAGATACATATAAATAGATAAAAAATATCAATCTAGATTAATTTATCTTTATTAACTTATATAGATGATTTACAACACTGATGTGTTAGCTTTGAGTACTTATTAAAATATAATGAAAAAAAAACTAAAGTTTAGTACATACTTTGCAAGCGCTACTGAGGATGATGCGTATTTTGGATCTGCAAGAAAGAATAATACTTTTCATTTTAATTTAAGGAGTTTAGTAACGTGTGGTGAAAGAACGAAACGAACTATTTTTGTTTCCAAAGCATACATGTACTTTTGCATATAACGCAAACAACCAAAAATCTGACAGAGCATACTAAAATTAAATGAATATTTTGGAATGCTCGACAACAGATGAGACACCTAAAAATAATGTGAAATCCGGTGAAGAGTTTCGTTATGTGTCTTAAATAAAATTAAATGTGTACTAAAACTCTTTTACGTACTACAATAAACTCATTTATTTATGATATGTTTTCTACATTGTTTTACCTATTATAAATCCTAAAAACACAATATGACTAATTTTTGTATTCTAAAGTTAGTAACAATGTTATTAGAAAGTTTACTTACTACGCATCTGTTGGTATACAGGATGTATCTGAAATATGACTACAAACTTAAGAAGTAGTTTCCTTGTGGCGTTAAATAAAAATTTTTCCTTTAAGATCTCGTCTAAAATGACCTAGTTTTGAGATACTTGCAATTAAGCATTGTTCTATGAACAAAAGAACGGCGCAAGTATGGGATCACCACTGTCACCAGTAAAAGCCAACACCTTCATGGAAGCTTTCGAACAAGAAGCTATTGACTCAAGCGACAGGAAACCGAAATGCTGGTACAGATACGTGGACGACACTTTTGTCGTGTGTGGCCTCACACACGGGAAGAATTACAAAGTTTTCTTCAACCTATCAATGGACACCACAACAGTATCAAATTCACCATGGAGATCGAAAAAAACAAAACGCTGCCCTTTCTAGACTTTCTGGTAACACGCACGGACCACAACAGGCTAAGTCATAGCGTATACCGCAAGGAAACACATACAGACCGGTATCTACACGCATCCTCTCATCAGTATCCACAACAGAAGAGATCCCTCATCAACACACTTCTAAGAAGAGCGGAGAAAATTAGTGATGAAGAACAAAAGCCGGAGGAAATCAAATACATCAAGGATGCTCTTATAAAAAATGACTACAACAAAAAATTAATAAGACCACAGAAGGTGAAGGAGAAGCAAGCTGAGGTTACTGCGGAGACACCGTCAGAAACATATGCTTACTTACCCTACGTTGCCGGAGTCACTGACAGACTAAAGAGGATTCTAGGAAAGAAGAACATCACTACATGTTATAACACAGTGAAGAAAATAGATCAGCTCATACCACCTAATAAAGATCAACTTCCAAGACTACACACCAAGGGTATATACAAATTAGAGTGTATGTGCGGCAAGAGTTACATCGGCCAAACAGGGAGGAGCATTCAGTGCAGGGTTAAAGAACAACAACGAGACGCTCAACTCAGACGCACGGACAAATCTGCAGTAGCTGAACATCTACATGAGAATGGAGATCACCGGTTGATTACGGGAACGTAAAGGTATTAGCACGAAGCAGACATCACCAGCGAATAATACTCGAATCACTGGAAATAATGAAAAATTCTAACAACTTCAACCGTGAGGATGGATACAAATTAAGCAACACGTGGAGATCTACGTTGCGTCAAGAACATGCAAAAAGTCACCAGACGTCTATGAACGCAAATCAACAGACCAGAACGGACACGGATCAGGGAAGCGGAGCCGAAAGACGGTATATAACGAGGAACGCAAGACGATAACATCAGTCTTTAGAATCTTCTTAAGAAGCTGACAGAATTATCAGCGAAACTTGAAGTGAAAGTTTTGTGAGGCGGCAACACCCGAAAAACAGTGCTATATTAAACAACGGCCGTGAAAGTTTGCATTCTACTATTAGACGCCTCTACAGGGAGAAAACATATTTAAAAACCAGAAAACTGGATAAACTAAGAAAGAAGAAGAACCAGCTACTTGCCTCGTTGGTATTCCTGCGTCGCTGCCGAGACTAACATGTGACACCTACTTTTGTGAAGATACAACATCAACTAAGAACCGTCGTCCCCAAGAGGATAATTCATCGTGCAGAAAACGCGCTAGTTACGGAAAGAATACGTGATACCTACCATAGATTAAATCAAATATCTAACGAAGTATACGTGCTGCATCTGGAGTTGAGTAACAAACTTAGTGAAGACCTGTGGACAACAATCGATCGGATCAGCTACGCACATTCTGAACATTATCTGGCTACAACGACGAAGAACCAAATAAAAATGTTCGATAAACTAGACTACAAAACATCAGACAAGATACCAGAGCTGAATATAGAAAAAACAGTCATCAATCTTTTGGAGCAGCAACTAACCGAAGCACAAACAAAAGTACTTGCCAAAGGACTGAACTTCGCAGTCGCACCTACAGAAATACCAAAAAAGGAGATCATCGCTCAAGTGGAATGTGCCACCCGCAATCTACCCATCGAAGATGCTGAAGACATAAGACACGAAATTTCTCGTATCTTACGGACAGCCAAACCACCATCCAGAAACATAACCAAGAATGAGGAAAGACCGTTACTTGACTTACGTAAGAATGCAAAAGTAATCATTCTACGAGCGGACAAAGGTAACGCGACAGTAATAATGGATAAGAACATCTACATCAGGAAAATTGACACTCTACTAGACCCAGACGATACACAAAACTAAACAAGGACCGCACTGCGAAAATTGAACGACGCATAAGAAAGGCGATCAAATACTCATCTATACTAACCGAAAAGGCTGTTACCATTGGAAAGCCAACATCCACGACTGTATGGGTTACCGAAAATTTATAAAACCGGAAACCCTCTAAGACCTATCGTCAGTACCTGTGGATCACCGACTTACAATTTAGCAAAATACTTAGCTAGAAGACTACAGCAGCACACCGGACAGACAACCAGCTACGTTAAGAATTTCGAACATTTTGTGAAGATTCTCCATGGACTTGAGGTAACTACCAGTGACGTACTAGTTAATTTCGACGTAGAATCACTATTCACCAATATACCAGTGGAAGAAACATTAGAGTTTATTAGACAACAACTAGTGCCATGAGGTTTACAAGAAGATTTGATCGACTTCGCCAGACTGTTTAACGCCAACGTACTTCCTGTGGAATGGTGAGTTCTATGAACAAAAGAACTGCGCAAGTATGGGATCACCACTGTCACGAGTAATAGCCAACATCTTCATGGAAGCTTTCGAACAAGAAGCTATCAACTCAAGCGACAGGAAACCGAAATGCTGGTACAGATACGTGGACGATACTTTTGTCGTATGGCCTCACACACGGGAAGAATTACAAAGTTTTCTTCAAAATATCAATGGACACCACAACAGTATCAAATTCACCATGGAGATCGAAAAGAACAAAACGCTGCTCTTTCTAGTCGTTCTGGTAACACGCACGGACAACAACAGGTTAAGTCATAGCGTATACCGCAAGGAAACACATACAGATCCGGTATCTAAACGGATCCTCTCATCACCATCTACAACAGAAGAGATCTCTCATCAACACACTTCTAAGAAGAGCGGAGAAAATTAGTGATGAAGATCACAAGCCGGAGGAAATCAAACACATCAAGGACGCTCTTATAAAAAATGACAACAACAAAAAATTAAGAAGACCACAGAAGAAGAAGGAGAAGCAAGCTGAGGTTGCTGCGGAGACACCGTCAGAAACGTATGTTTACTTACGCTACGCTGCCGGAGTCACTGACAGACTAAAGAGTGTTCTAGGAAAGAAGATCACTACACGTGATAACACAGTGAAGAAAATAGATCAGCCATACCACCTAATAAAGATCAACTTCCAAGACTTCCAAGAGTGTATGTGCGACAAGAGTTACATCGGCCAAACAGGGAGGAGCGTTCAGTGCTGGGTTAAAGAACAACAACGAGACGCTCAACTTAGACGCACGGACAAATCTGCAGTACCGGAACATCTACATGAAAATGGAGATCACCGGATTGATACGGGAACGTAAAGGTATTAGCACGAAGCAGACAGAGAAATAATAAAAAATCCTAACAACTTCAACCGTGAGGATGGATACAAATTAAGCAACGGTTCAGCGAAGCGGAGCCGAAAGACGGTATATAACGAGGAACGCAATACGATAACATCAGTCTTTAGAAATCTTCTGAAGAAGCTGACAGCATGATCAGC
This sequence comes from Aquatica leii, assembly GCA_035610365.1. Lineage (NCBI taxonomy): Eukaryota > Metazoa > Arthropoda > Insecta > Coleoptera > Lampyridae > Aquatica > Aquatica leii. The sequence continues at coordinate 20,064,733 of CM069434.1, read as the reverse complement.
GAAAGTTTTGTAACGCGGCAACACCCGAAAACCAGTGCTATATTAAACAACGGCCGTGAAAGCTTGCATTCTACTATCTAATTTCTTTCGGTCTCGATTTTTAACGGATTGCTTTAGTTGATGCCAAGTGATTCGTGTTAACGTACTCATAATTCATAATATTTAATTAAATTTTTTTTATTATGTATAAGAGTGATACTATTTAAATGTACGGTGAGTGTAATTATAGCCACTACACCACATGTAGATTGCGGGTTGACTAATATCCTAATAAACGATTGCCTTCAATAAACTTCATGTTGGCGTGTGTGCAAAGACTTAGAGAAACTGGAGGTGTTCTTCCTACCTACGAAGGCCGTGGTCGAGAAAGACCACCCCATCTATTAGCAACGGAAGAAGAATAACTCTTTTCATTAAAATCAAAACTTTAAACCCCTTTACCCGGGGCAGCAGCCCTCTCAAAAATCTAAAATAGGACAGGAGGTTGAAAACTTTTTTGTTTGAAAGGTCCATTTAACCTCTTTTTGATTATCTAGTAGTTTATTTCTATGATTAGTTTTTGAGAAACCCGCTTGTTTTGCACCACTGCCCACATTCATGTTTTTCCTGGATAATGTTGTTGTTATAAGCACCTATTGTTAGTAAAATCAATGCTTGAAAATGTTAACTATCAAAGAGATAGATGTTTTGATGAAACCAATGTTTGAACCACTGTTTAGAGTTTAACTTCAAGTAATCAATTAAACGTTAATTAATAAGTAAGGAAGTTGTTACAAGCTTTTTGGTTTTACGAACCTTGCACGGCCAACTCACAATAGTCGGTGAGAGGGGTAGGTTCACAAGAAATATATAACAGATGTTTCAGGGCGCCAGAGCTTATCCCAAAGTAATACTTCTGTCCGCTCACAACAGAATGGTGTAGAACTTGTAACAATTCGAAGATTCGTAATCCCTCTACTCAGCTGTTCGAGTAGCCCAAACTGGTTCGTAGGGAACAATAAGCACACAAAAAAAGAATTAACAACTTTAATCGCCCTCAGTCTATCATTAACAGTTATCACAGTGGTAGTTGTACTAAGCAAAAGTCATTACACCCCACAGTTGGAGTTACTAAAGACTAGAAAAATTTACATTAAATATTTACAACGGTATTAACGTTTGAGTTCGGAACAGTCAATTTAGAGAATTATAGAAGCAAGAAAAGTTAAGATCTCGATGCCTACAACATCGGCAACCCACCACACAATTATAAAGAACCGAAGTACATGCCTTTCAACTACATACAATATGCGAGACATTGATTTTACTGATTTTAAATACCCTATTGGTAGCTACGCGTTGTACTTATTTACTAACGTTAAATTGTAATCCCACAGTTCGTGAGTAATTGTACGTGACCACGATATCTAAAGTAAATTCAAATCACTCACCCGGATTCCAGTATCCACTAGCCCGAAGAAAAACGTTTTTCTTCTTCAGTGGCCTGCAATAAAATATTAACACGAATCGTGTCACAACCCCAACTCACAATTGATAGTTCGGCTAAAACAATTTTGTATTAAATAATTCATGAAATCTATCTCAAAAGTAAACAAAACGTGCATCGACTACTGTATGTAGTGAGATCGAAAATAGGTGGTTATTAATATGTTTAACGTCGTGTCATCCACGTGTCGTATTATTTGCCCTGGACGGCTCGGCAAGACCCCAATTTCGTGGCGTGGAAATCGCCTTCCGCCAGTGCCCGTGTACGGCAACGTGATGCCTTATTTAGTAGTAGTTTACGATATCCATTTATCGAGAATGTAACAGGTGCGAAATGAAGGAACGCAAAATGGCTGTTAAAAGGAAGAACGAATTACGAACGAATTTTTACTAAAAGACGACAGTAGCTTACCTTGTAACGCTTCGAATAAATTAGATAATTAACTAATTATAATTGGTTTTCCATTCTTTTCCAGATGGTAACGGATATATATCAATATTCAATGGTTACAGACCATTTTATATCATTTACGTGTGACGATTTTCCGCCAAATGACATCTAACGAGAAAAGGATCGTTAGAGGGCGTCAAAACCCGAATCTAATTTCACGTCGAAACACATAGGCGTACATAATGAAAATTTCGACCGTAACAAAGTAAATCATGAATGATGAAAAAAATGTAATGTCTGTAAAAATACAAATTTTATCGTTTAAAACAGTTGGGTTTTACAAGAAATGCTCGAAATGAGCACCGTTTTGTTCCAGGCAGTAGTAGATCCGGTTTTCAAATTCTTGTCTCACTTTTTGAAATGTTTCTTGCGGAATTCGACTGCACTCATCAAGAATTCATTGTCGTAAGTCTTCCAAATTAGCCGGTTATGTTTTGTATCACTAACTTCAAATGACCCCAGAGAAAAAAAAATTTAATTTGTCAAGTCTGGTCGTCGTGCTAGCCACTGGCAATTGTACCACGTCTGTCAACCGAATGGTTCCGCATTCGGTTGTTAAGCCAATTACGAACGTTTAAGACATAATGTGGTGGAGCTCTATCTTGTTAAAAGAACTTATTTTCGTCCAACATTTGATTTCCTTCTAAATCTTGATGATTCTCTATTTTTACGGTTATTAAAAGATCAACGATGTTTTCTAACATTCAAGTAAATGTCAGCAATTAGTGTTTCATTTATGAACATGGGCCTAATGACAGCATCTTCAAAAATCCCTACTCAAACATTGTTTTTTGGAAGCTTGAAAATGACCTTCTTTGACAAAATCGGGGTTCTCATCGCTCATCACTCAAGCAGATATGTTTTATCAAGTTTGGGTTTCCAGTGACTAAATTCGACATAGTAGTCTCACAAAATGTATTTGTCTAACGTAATCATCTTCACCAAGCTGTTGGACAATTCTCATTTTATAACGCAGGAATTTATGAATTTTTGTTACTTTACGAATTGATGAATATGAAAGCTCAGTAGTTTCTTCTGCAGTCTGACGCGAAGAGTTAGTGGGATTGACAGTAATATGTAATTACCCTGTATATTAGTTACTGTTAGACGTCTTTCAGGATCTCGTGAACTGTGGCGCTGTAGTCTGTATATGTCAAAATATTGTTATTATCCGTCTTATAAACATTCGCCGGTACATTTTTTCTAACCTTCTTTGCTTTTATCGTTGTATTTGTTGTTAATAGGTCTTTAGGTATTATTATAAGTAAATTAATTTTTAATTAATAAATAAATATCTGATTATATTTAATTTTTATTGACGTGAGTGCCTTTTAAATAGACTAACGTTTTTGGAATTCAGATAGACTTGTCAAATTTTTGACTTTTAGTTTATTAATTCCGATTTTCGACTCAAGGTCACAGTTCACGACATAATGAAACGGCTCTAGTAATTGTTTTTATGCTATTTTTTGTCCTGGTAAATATTTATTTTTTCAGATAAAGATGGGCCGCAGACAAAGAACCAGAAACAGGAATAAGAAAGCTTTGTTAAGAACTATACGTATAGATCACGACCCAGTAATAATAAAATTAAAACATTGGATGGGTAGTTATAACTGGAAAAGCAAAAACAATTTCAAACTGGCATTATTTAATAACACCGGCCGCGGAATTACCTCAACGCGAACTTTACAAACCGGCGAAACGCTTATTGAAGTTCCTTACGAGTTAATGATTACGTTTACTACGTTACAAAACTTGCCCGTAGAAATTCTTAAGACGTCATTAGAAATACACGATTTGTTGAGTCTTTATATCATGTTTGAACGTCATAAAGGGACATTATCGCAGTGGAAACCTTATATAGACTCACTACCTTCTAGTTTACCGTCTCTACCGTGGCTTTGTTCTTCTAACGAAATTACGATGCTACCGAATGATGTCAAAACAGCACTACTAAAAAGACGCAAAAACTTTGAATGTAGTTGGGAACGACTAAAACGATCAATAAATTCAAGTTGGAAATGTGATTGTTGCCAAATACCCGCTGATCGCGTGATTACATTTAATTTATTTACTTGGGCGTACGTTATGGTCAACACAAGAGCTGTTTATATAAATCCAAATATAGTACGCGAATTATCTTCAACAGATAGTTTAGGAATTTTATCTGATGAACCATGCATGGCTTTATGTCCATTTTTAGACATGTTTAATCACTCAAACGTAGCAAAAAACGACGCGACCCTTGTTAAAGTTGATGGAAAATGGATGTATAAGCTTATCACTTTGTCAGGATCTAAGAAGCATAAAGAAGTATTTATTTCATATGGATCGCACGATAACCTTAAATTATTATGCGAATATGGATTTTTTATTCCCAACATTGAATTAGACGTAATTGTATTTGATTTTGATGACATTCTGAAAGTGTCTAGATTACAATTGAACGAAAGACAATACAAGTTTATTAAAATAAGGAAATTTGATGAGTTGCTTTACGTTGATAAAAATGGAGTTTCTTTTAATTTAAAAGCTGTTTTGTTTGTTATGTTAAATCCATTTGTTCCAGATTGGTGTTTGCGTATATTTAGTGAATATTTAATGGACGATTTACTGCGTATGGATGCGTTGTTTAAAGAAATGCTAAGTTGGAAAGTATCTGAAATAGAGCGTGTGATAAAACAATCTATAGACAGTGCTGTTAGTGATTATTTTAAAACAATTGTGAGTTACTTGAAGCACCAATTAAATGCTATCAAAGAATTTGCGATTTGTACTATACATTCCTGATTGGTGTAATATTAATAAACATTCTTTATTTATCTGTTTTCTGTTTTTTAGCTACCCATTTTTTGGCATATTTTAAGTGGTGAAGTAATATAAAAATGTAAACATTTAATTCTAAATAATATATTAAGAATTTAACACAAGTAATATAATATGTATATTCGTAATAGAAGATCGTGAGAAGGTGCTGATTTTAATCCAAAATACATAGAATCTATGACGATACACCAAATTTTGCGATAGCGTATTCCTTCTCGTTTCCTGAAACAAAGACAAAAATCATTAGAAAATAGTTATTTGTATCACTAGTCCAGAAAATGCTATTTTGCGAGTATGAGCATATTTGTAGGCCGAGGTGAAGCCGAGGCCTACAAAAAGCGAACTTTTGGGACGTGTGAAACACAACATTTTTTGTGCTGACATTTATAGTATAAATTAATTAAAAGCAGTTGTTTAAGTATTGATTTTTAATAAATTTAATAACATTTGTTGATAAAATTGAAAGCTGTAATGACGAAATACAATTCTTTTTGAAATTAATTTGACAATTACATAATATTATTACAATTTCACTTATATGAAAATAAAACCATTGTTGTTTTTAGCAATTATTAAATATAAGCAAATTTGTTATATATGTTTAAAAAAAAAATTGTTAGTGCTACTCTAAACAATAACACAGATAATGGTGTATGTTAAATCTGACAAATTGACAGATGACATTTAATTAATTAATGATTACTAGTGCCAACTTTTAGTTCTAAATTCTACTACACTTTACCGGCCTAAGCCGGAAAAGTAAAATTTTCGGGCCGATTATGATGTCTGTAAAATATGGCAAAACGGACGGAGGCACAAAAAAAGATAAAAAACACTATTTAGAAAATATTTTTATTGTTTTTAACTGTCATAAATTTTAATTTTACGCTATTGTAAACCGTCTTTGACAGTTTTGGCACACTTGTCAACATAAAGATCAAATTATGTTTGAAAGATTTTGAGACTTTGTGGGCCTCCTAGTCTGTCTTCGAGCAATAAATTGTTGTAATCAACTCGTTCCTGTCTAAATTGGACGCTTTTTTTCTCTTGAAGACTTTTTAAACCCTCGTTTCACTTAAGTTTAAAAATGTCCTCTTGGGAAAAAAAACGTCCAATTTACACAGGAACTCGTTAAATAAACTACTATTTTTGTCGATTTGAAATGAAATACAAAAAGTGAATCATTTTTTTAAAGAATTTGTTCATTTTTTATATTACAATAATATACACTGTGTCCAATTAAGTCGGAAGTTTATTGAAAACTTTTTAATTCTTAGCTTTATGAAAAAAAGTCATTCTTTATAAAAAGTTCTGCATGGTCTAAAACCTGAAATATAACAATCAGATATCAAATTTTTTGAACCGTATACAAGGTTTGCCAAAAAATATAAATTTTATTGAAGGGTGTTTTTATTTTTGAGAATATTGACAATTGTTATTAAAAAAAGTTGATCAAAAACTATTGTCAGAAATCCAATATTATTTATCTGCCATAAAAAATAATTTTTGTTGTTTTTATTAACTTGTCTGTATTAGCAGTGGTAATTTACCAAGAAAAAATTAGATAATGTTCAGAATTCATGGAATGCCTTTATTTTTATAAATATCACACTATACGTGATTGTTCTATTTGATGTGAATGTTGCCTCAAAAGTAAAAATTATATTTCTCAACCAAAAAGGACACTCTTCTAATTGTCCTTGTATGAACGAGCAAAATTAAAACCGTCTGTTATAATCTCTTTCTTTCACTCTATGAAAAAACTGGGGTTTGTATGGATGATATTTATTACTTTTTAAAATATTTGCCATTGTACCTCTACCTATTACTTCATTTTGAATTAAAGACATTTTTTTTCTCAATGACATTTTAGGTTGTTTTACTACAGATAGCATCACTTGTAATTCCGTGTCCTCACTGGCAACCCGCTTCTGGCGTTTTTTCATGAAATTATTTTGAACACTTCCAGACGTCTTAAATTTATTTACAATTTTTGTAACTGTCGAAGGCTGAATTATTTCTATTCGGATGTCTGTTGTTATAAATAGTACTGCTTCTCGATGAGCCCCACAATCAAAACTATTTCAATATTCTCCTCACAGCTTAACAGAGCCGCCATTTCTTGTATTTTATATCATCTAAGTAGCGATTTGATATTTGCCGTCAGTACATCATTCTATACGCAAATTGCTAATATACAGAATTTGTCAGGGCATCCTAGATTAAATGTTTATTGGTAAATTACCAATGCTAATGCAAATAAGTTAATTATAATAACAAAAACTATTTTTTTATGGCAGATACATAATATTGGATATCTGACAATAATTTGTACCTCCGGACAGGATTTTGCATCTGGACTGTACCAATTTTTTTTGTTTGTTTATATAGGTAGCTTATTAATTTTTATTGCCACATGCCACGTAGTAAAACCGGCAAAGAAGTGAAGCTGTTAATAGAGATGGTCTTCGAGAAGCAGTATCTAGTAGAGTATTTAGAAGTTTCAGCTAGGTTTAACTATGGTTTAAATATACAATAAATCTGCTTATTAACTTACCAATATGCAAATGCAAATCGTAAAGAAACTCCTGATAAATGGAAAGAAGAGAAGAAAGCAGTGGCAGTGAAACAAAAACGATAAGTCGTCCCTTAAATTACAAATGAATATTATCGAGCAACTAAGAAAATCAACTGTAAAGTTTGTTATATGTGATAAGAAATCTGTATTTAACACACACGTGCTGCGAAGATAACGATAGATGACGTAAGTCACGTAAGCAATGTAAGCATTGCACTCAAAGATAATTGCACTAAGTATTATCTTTGGCGTAGGCGGCCCGGCTGAAGACCTTGCGAAAGCATTTAAACATTTACTTATCTTCTTTTCTAACTCGCATAAAACTGTATTATGTGTGTCTCACTCTTGATTACAATGACTATCATCGTAATATAATGTAAATGCGGACACAAGTACGTGCCAGCCTCGGGTAAATTCGCAAGTTTTCGTATCTGTTGCGTTTAAATTGACAATTATTTAAACGCATGAAATTTAAACGCTGATAATTTGATTTAAACGCAAATTTTCTGTAATTTTAAAGCAAATAAAATACCTTTCTTATTCATTTTTGGAGGGTCATTGACCAGATGACCTAATAGAGAAGCCGCTACTGGAAGAAAGCAGACAACAAATATTAATTCTTTTCGAAACTTAAAGATTGTCAACAAAAATACAAATTTACACCAAATAACATATACAACGTCGACGAGACTGGTAATACGACTGTTCATGTTCCACCGCGTATCATAGCACCCAAAGGAATAAAACAACTTGGGTGCATGACTTCTGGCGAACGTAGTATTAAAATAACTATGATTGCTGGTATTAGTGCTGTAGGAAACCACGTACATACATATGTTGAATGGGGCCTCTCCAGGAAACCCGTCAGGTATCCCATGGTCTGATATTACTTACATTCCCAGCTCATACCTTCCATTAGTTGCAATCACTAGACCGAACAGTTTTCGATCCTTATAAGACTTACTACAACCAATCTGCTAATAAATGGATGCTTTAAAATCTAGGAAAATCTATATCGTTGTATCAAATCGCCGAAATCGTTGGGAAAGGCTACCCAAGAGCATTTACTCAACAGAACATCACAAAGGGGTTTTCTGTAACGGGCATTTGCCTTTTCAATTCAGAAATACTTGATAATAACAAATTCTTGAGTGTCTTTGTAACAGACCGACTAAACCCTGACGCAAAAACGCTATCAGCACAAGATCTGCCAAATATAGATGAATCTGGACCATACAATTAACCTCAAAATATCTTAAGAGAAACGAATAATACTGTGAGCCTCTAGATGTTAGGACCGTATCCTAAAGCAGCACCAAGAAAAACCACAGGAGGCAGAAAATAAGGAAAGTCAAGAATATTGACAGACTGAGTTAGAAAACAAGCCAAAAAATCTAAAACCAAAAGTTCAAAAGTGATCAGAAAAATGTGGCATGAAGAAAATTCCGACGACGACAATACTGAAATACCAACGCAGGATTCTAGTAGCGACAATGACAATTATTTGGAAAGGATAATTGAGGAAGCAAATATATAAATGGAAACGGAGAGGGAAATAAATAATATTGGAAGGCGACTTTGTGCCGGTGGAATTAAAAGGAAAAAAGTTTGTGCGTCATTATGTCGCGGAAATAATCAAGAACTTGGGGGAAGGACATTTTGAAGTTTTATATATGAAGAAGCTGCTGGGTTCTAACAAGTTTGTCAAAGGCAAAACTGTTTAGAAATTGACGATTCGGACATAGTGAAAAAGTTACCATAGCCAACAGCAGTTGGTGATTCAGACCGCAGAATGGAACAATTGTCTTTCCCAATCGACTTTATATCTTATATGTAATAATTTGCTTCAAAATAAATTTTTATATTTCTTATTATACATATTGAAACGGACCGACAGTGTGAGAACGTCATAAAATAAAGCCTAAGTAACCACATATGTCCAGAAAAAAAAACTATTTGTTATCAGTGAATCGAGACGAAGGTGACAAGTTAATCCGCTAACATACAACCACCATATTCTGCAGGCTAATATGTTGATTCGTTCCACCGTCGGTGGGAATAAGTCTTAAGAAATGAAGCAAATCATTTCAATATGGAAAATCGGGCGGTTTCGATTTAGGCATGGTTTACAAGAACAACAGTTTCAGATGCCTGGTATAATATTACAAATGCGACAAAGCGACTCTTGACCGAAAAAGGCCGCAATGATCATCAAAAAGAACTCGACCGAAACGCGCATGTTCGACTAAACCCCTAATTTATGTTCAGATTATGAAATACGTTTAAGCAAGATGATAATTTATTAAGTCTAATTTTCCAATTTTTAAAAGTAAAACTATCAGTAATCACTAGTTTAAGTCATAAACGCTTTCAATGTAAAGAACGAAACTATGTAAAACAAAATTTGAGTAAAAATTTTAAAGATTGAAATTGTATAAACAGGCAACCAATTGTAAAAATTATTAGCGTTTTAGATGGGTTAAGATTGAACCTATGATCTATGTTAAAGTAAAGTTTAACTATTTAATGCATGTTTATAGTCAGTAGCGCCTTAGTTCATTGTTAATTACAAAGCAAGTTGCGAAATCGGTAAAATTTAGTCCAGTTGAAACACCCAGCGTCATCTAGTACCAACGTGGTGATAGCTTAAGGGTAGAAAAGGGGATGACGCCGCCTTCGAGAGAATGAGTAAAGGAGAGAAACCAATTGGCAAATTTGGTACTGAGAGAGTTTGAAAACTTAACCAATCAAAAAAGGCGATTTTAGAAATAAGTCAAAATTGCGCACAATGTAGGAGGAGAAAGTTTTAAACAAAAGTTTTAAAAACCCTAACGCGAAGAAAAAACAGGGAGATTGATTGATATTGATTGATTGATTGAGTCGATTGCGGACCGCATACGGGAGTTTCTTTTAATAGTGTCTCGCGAAAAGAGTTACTTACTTAACTTAACCGAATTAACTACGGGCTCTAATTTAAACCTTTTCGGTGTGTAAAGTGTTATAATTTAGTGTTCAGAGATGTTTGTAGAAAAATTTGTTTAACTTCAATTTTATTTGATGTCATATAGATTTTAACTTAAATTTTACGCTTCGGATCGTTTGTTAGCTGTTAAGTGACACATTATTAAGTGAGTGTTAACGTGCGTCCAGTCAAGACCTAAAAAAGTCGCGGTACTTGGTCTACAATTAAGGAATAGGCGCCACATAAAAAGGTCAGAAATTAAGTTACATTTATTTGAATGTACATTTATTTGTTTATTTGATTATTGTACGAGAGATGCGATGAATTGAGATACTGTCTAACGCGATAAAATTGAGAATAATTATCTAACACCAATCTTAACATTTAAACAGTTGTTTTCTCTTGGAAACGGTGAGAGCAAGTTTAATATAATTTTGTTTTGTTTGTTTTGTCTTTGGCAATTGACGTGTTGTTTTTAAAATTTGTTTTATTTCTTTTGCGCCGAAAGTTTACGCTGAGAACACCTAAAGAATTGAGTCCAAACATTAATTATTGCGCGTCGCGATATGTTTTATTGCGAGTCCAGTCTGCTGTAAGTCTTTTTTAGATATGACAGGGACAGGGTATCGCGAACGCGACAAACTGTTGAAAAAGTCCAGTTTGTAAACTATGGAGGCAAATTTCCAAAGGTGAAATCTCCACTTTGAAACTTTTACATCTGAAAGGGTGTGGCAACATAGCTCGAATCGTGTCATAATCTCAGAAGCAGAGGCTCGGTGAACCGCTATAAAACTCGGGTAAAATCTAGTATGTAATCGTTTGTTTCTGTTGCATTCGAAATGCGCGCCAACGATTTAGAATATTGAGAAGCAATTGCCAGGGATCACGCGGTATAAATTGTTTATCTAATTATCTACCATATCTAACCAAGATCTGGCTAAATTTCTGTTAGTTCTATTTTTGCTCTAACACTTATTGTAATTCGAAAATTGTTTCCGTTATAAGAAAGCTCTACACCACGACAAAGTCAGTAAAATAATGACAGTTAACGGACGTGAATCTCAATTGTTCGACCTTTCCTCGCCTAATATACTTGTGAAAGCAATTTTATTTATTTGAGCTTTAAGAATGTGACATTCGGTCTTGAAAAGATTTCAATGTGTCAAATAAAGTTAAATGTTTTGGAGATTTTGTTGCTTGCTTTTTGTTTCTTACCGTACATCGCTTGGAAAAAAGAACCTAAGTGTTACTAGCACAACCCCAAATATTCCCTAATACCACGTTTAAAATACCAAAAGCTTTAATTTCAGAAAGTAAATTAAACTAGTCGATCACACGCCACTGGAATAATTTATCCAGGTAAGAGAATTTTAGTCATTGCTTGAACTCGAAAAAATTTTAACATAATTACATATTTTAGCTTCATTGCATTTTAAATTTATTATCTTGTCCGCAAGAGGTCTTCAAAACTAAAACGGTGCGTCACAATATGTAGTTCCAAGGTACAAGACTTTGTTGTACCTTGGGACAATTAGCACCTGTCACTTGTAGGCAAGGTATCAATAAAAAAGTATAACATCTAACTAAAGCCTGTAGAGAAAAAAAGATTCGTTTAAAGAAACTGACATGGTGAAAGGTTCTATAGCAAAGGGACATGCTTGGCCAGTTTGTACTCGCGAAAACATAACCGCTGTAAGTCAAAGTGTTCGTGACATGTCATTCGCATCAACCAGGTATCGCCTACAAGAATTAACCATCTCTCGAGTATTTAAAGATACATTCTGCGTGTTGATTTTTATTTTCATCAATACAAAGTCTAATTAACACAAGAATAACAACGCCGTATTTTCGTTAACCGGATGCTCAAAAGAGATTAGCGTGTTTTTGATCGAAAAATCTTCTCTAATAAGGCCCATTTTTATATGAATATGTAAATAAGGAAAACTGTGTCGTAAAAAACTATTTTGTGCTGAAAAAGTTACTGTGGATGTTATTGAACCATTTTCTTTGATGAAAAACGTGAAAAAGTCGCTGCTGCAAATTATCACCGTTATCGCGGCATGCTGACTGACTGAAATGGAATGAATTCGATGTGAATCATCTTTGGTTTTAACAAGAGAAAGTAACATCGCAGGTAAGTTATCAAAACATTTATTACTTGGCATCCAAGTTTGGTGAAAGTATAATTTTCCGAAATTTTGTAGTAAAGTTTACGCTGAGATGGTCCAGTTTAAAACAAATGAAAGACGCGCTAAGTTACGTAAGCATCGTCATCTGGCACCAATATCGATAACTATGAGAATGGACAAGATTCGTTATAAAACGGAGACTCTTACTTAAGAGTTGAAAGTGAACTCTAGTAGTAGTTGACTAAAAAAAAGAGTAAGGTCGTTTAGTAAAAAAAATTTTATTTGTATTTTATTAAAATTTTTTGGATGGTTTTCTTTGTATTGTATTGGTAAAACAAACGCATTGAAGGTTATTTTATTTTTGCCGATTTAATTATTTGTATGTGTATGATACATTTCAAAATCAATTTTGGTGTAATATTATTTTTATTTACAAATTATTAATTAAAACTTAAAAGAACGCTTGAAATGTAACTTAGATTCGTTTAGATTTTTTAATTTCATAATTTCATTTATGTGTGATTTTGAACATAAAAGTCGAATATGTAACTGTCATAATTAACTTTTTAGACAAAATGACGCTCTTTAAATATTGTGTATGTCATAATAATAAACTTATGAATTCAAAACCTTTATTTATGAATTTTCATAAAAAAAGTCAAAATTTGATAGCTTTCATCTATTTTTTCAATTCGTTCATACGGAAATGCAAATTTTACATAAAACAGGCTTCTTTGTGACTATTACTAACTCTAGATACTTATTACTATTAATAATTACACTGAATTTTACAATGTTGTTAACTCTTACATTTGAATCTATAGATTGGTTTAGGTCTATATTTGAGTTTTCAAATACGTTTGCTTTATTATTTGAATTTATAATTTTCTTATGAGAACTTATAATTAAGTAAAATAAGTAAAAAGTTTTCAGCTGCACCATTTGTAGCTGGATGACCCGGATATAGTACAAGTACGGTAATACGATAGTTTTATGTCTTATTCCATTTTAATTTAAAAAATATTTAAATTCTGCAGATGTAAACTGTGTACTATTATCCGTTACAGTTAACTCTGGTAAACCAAATTTAGAAAACACATGTAAACATTTATTTAGTGTTTGTTGCCGAAAAAAACTAAGGGCGCAAACATGCATTAACGAACAGAGGAATAAATAGTTCAGCAACCAATGTTATTTATATAGGAAAATATTTTGTATAAAATAAAATGCAGCAAATACCTTTTCGACACAAAATTATTCCACTAATAAGTAAGTCTTTATACGTGTGTTAGCAATTATTTAAAACTATTATTATAACTTCCTTTCTTTGACATTTTGACCAATAAGAGAAACTATAAAAACAACTATTCAAAATGTAATTAAAACATAAGTGCAATAGCTTATATTCATAATGTTAGTTTCCAAAAAACGATGTAAAATTATTATTTTCTGTTTTATCAGAAAAATGTAAAAAAAATCACCTGCTTTAATTTTTGTGAAAAGTGGTGTCCTTTTAAAAGGACAGTGGGCAAATATAACAATTGAAACATGTTTTTTAGAAATGTTTTATTTAAAAGAAAAATACACAAATTAAAAAAAATCTATAAAAACTTTTTTTAATCTTTGGTATGATATATTATAAAATATCTAATGTGTAGGGCAACATCGCATTTTAGACATTTTGTCGACACTTTTTTGTGGCAAACGCGACATCGTGTTTGCGTTTCTTGTTCGGCCACGTAGTGTTCGATTCTATCAAATCGTGACTTAACATTTTTCAGTGGAGACGATCTACTAAGTCTTCTGCTAAGGATATTGTTTCTATTAATTCCGTATAATAGAAGGATAGAAACAACAACATTTTTTGATACTGTTAAGCTACATTACCCCTATTCTTTGTTTTTCTTTCTGGGAGTATCTAGTAACTGGGTGTAGAGGGTTTACTCCAAACAGATTGGACACCATATAAAGAAAGTTATTGTCACACCATTTGATAATTTGAATGTTCTTTTGCTGAGTTACTCTTTTGTCAAAAGATCTCCGATTTTTTTTCATTTGAACGTCAGAATTTAACGAGCAGTTATTTATTCTATTTTTTCTTATTGTGCCCGTTGTTTGTATTTCTCGTTGTGTTAATTCATCTATCAATCCAAGGGTGCAAAAAAAATTATCAAAAACAAGCAGTATGACAATTCAAATTTGGAAAATAAAACATCAGTGTACTCCAGTACTACAGAAGGACCCAAACCCATTGATTATAACAGTCTTTAATTTCAGATTTGGCCCCTTGATAAGGCTCATACCAGACTACATAACCAGTAGCAGTCTTGCCAACCCACAGCGTTCAAAATAGGGCACCATTTCCTTGTCAATGCAAAGATTCTGTTCTACCGGGAAAAAATCCAAAAATGATTTTAAAAAAAATGCTCGAACCTTAGCAAACCAATCTGTTGCATCTAAATTTGTATCGTCGCAACAGTGAATATTAGTTAAAATATGTTTGAATCTATTTCGATACATGGCTTCAGATATTGCTGCATTGTAACTATCTTTTGCTTGCTCCCAATACATTCGACGGCGTGGTACAGTACAATAGCCGCTTACAAGTAATATGCCAAAAAAAGTCTTCATTTCTTCGCGTGTTATATCAGATTTTCTGTTTTGACTTGCTGCATACTCATTGATGCAGCTTACAAATATGTTAATTATTTCCTCATCAAAAAAAACACTCAAACAGTTCTAATGGAAAATTATGATTAGATGATTCAATTGTGGCCATTCTGAACTGAGAATTGAATTTTGTAAATTACTCCTTGTCCATTTGTAAACTTTTTTTGGAATAACTTTCATTCTTTTCTCTCTTTCTGCCAGTTCTGATAATGGAATAAGGTCATCTTATTCCCATTCTTCAATAGCAGTTCTTCCTATTATACGGATCTCGGCTGCAGAACGAAGTTAACTTCCGGGTAAATTGTTTATATCTACTTTGCCGTCATCTCCAGACTCTTCATCCGTATCATTTGCGTCGCAATTTGGATCTGGTGACATGATGTTTATTTCGACCGCGCCTGCAAAACGTAAATCATCATCTTCTTCAAGCATACAATGCCTCACCAAGAGTCAGTCTGCTATAAAAAATAAGTTACCCACCGTCCTTTTAAAAGGACACCATTTTTTCAGCTCCCACAATATTTATTCAACGGGCATAAGCTCACAATTGTAATAGTTACAAGTTAGAAGAATGTATGTGCCAAACTCACAAAAGTATTTCAAAATAGTGTAGCCAAAAACTTACCCAACGAATCGTAAATTATGATGCACCGCCATTTGATAAATTTGAATTTTTTTAAGTCACAGTTATTGCACTTCAAGATACAGGTAAATAGTACTAACACGTGGCTTGAAACATCCAGTTGATAACGCACACAGCGCCACTTTTTAATTTTACCTGTACCTTTTGTCATGAAGTTATGAAAAGATACCTACACTGTGTTCTTTTAAAAGGACAGTGGGCATATGTGGGCTATTAAGATTTTATAACAAACTTAGAACTTAACGTGTTTATGTAGATATTTGTATTCTTAAATAAAATGAATTACAACGGGTTAGGTCCAGCACGCTGAAATTTTAAGAAAATATGATGTCGATTGAAGAAGTGTTAGAAATAAACGACAAGGTGAGTATGTCCCATTTTGAAAAGTTTTATGGTAGTAGGTATGTGAATGCACGGAACCGACAGTAACGCAACATTTCATTTTTTCAGCAATTGACAATAATTAACATCAGTTTGCGCAAAAGTTGGAAACGTTGAGAGAGATGTGGACCATATTAGTATCGGTATATGAAATGTGGACCATATCAGTATCAGTGTATGAACATATAGACGTATCACAAAACTAAAAGCAAACCGTGTCATTCGTATCGGTACGGTGGCGGATCGATAGCGATTGCACAAATAGAAACACTTGGAGCTAACTGCAAGCAGTGTGGAAAAATCAAGTCACATAAAGATGTAACAGAGCATAGTTAACTTATAGTCTACCGTCGGATTTTCTCTTTGACTGCGGCAAGTCAACGAACGCGTACCCAATTGAAGCGTTTGCTGCTAGATGAAGAAAAACGTTTGACAAATGGTAGGACAAATGACGTCAGGCGCAGATCCAGAGAGCCAATGAATGCAACTGCCCACTCCGCTTGACTTACTACCAATGCACTTTATTTTGACCGATATTAAAACTTTTCAAGTGTGATTCTGAAATTATGCACCGGCGTAACTACAAGCACTCCCCAGACCTCCCCAAGAAAAATGCATTTGACACATGTCTAGTACGTGCATGCAAGTATGCTTTAGAAGTAATTGGTCGTGGTAACCTTACAGTAGTATCAAAAGTAGCAAAGTTTCAGTCGAATTTGCGAACGCGTTATTTGTGCTTGATTTGCATAAAATTTTGTCAGTTTGGAAACATGCGCTGTACCCATGCAGCTTGCAAACGAAGAGAGTACGTGATTAGCAAAGAACGAGTTGATGATATGGTATGAGCGTCTTGGTCATCTAAGTTTTCACAGAATGCGGAGACGATCACTGCTGGTCAATTAAAGATGTAAATTAACTACAACGAGAAACTGTTTTGCAAACTGCGTGTGTACGCCAAGTCAACCAGAAAGTCGTTTGTTGCATCTGAGCTGTGAAACTATCAACCAGGAAAGTTTCTGCACAATGATGTCAAAGCAAGTAGAGCGGTGACTAGTTTTGGTGGGAGTAGCATTTATAGACGACTCATCCAGAATGACGTTTGAGTATTTTTTGCGTACAAAGAGCAAAGTGTTTGACAAATTTAATAACGTGATGGCAATGATCAAGACTCATTCT
The DNA here is from genome assembly GCA_035610365.1 of Aquatica leii. NCBI lineage: Eukaryota > Metazoa > Arthropoda > Insecta > Coleoptera > Lampyridae > Aquatica > Aquatica leii. Next base: position 20,047,429 of record CM069434.1, on the reverse strand, counting down.
GAACACAATTTGAAAGTGCTGCGCAATGACCACGGCGGCAAAATTGTTAACTGAGTGTAGCTGAGCTGAGCATATGAATCGTAGTCGAGTTAGCTAAGTCTATTGTTGTTTGCAAAAGACTTATTAGTTATAGTCAGAAGCAGTGACTATTGCAGTCTACTTTTTAATTTCATAAAAATGAGCTAGTGAAAAGTCTTTATATCAGTGCTACCTTGGGAAAAACCACACCTTGTGCATTTGTAAGCTTTCGGTATAGGGTGCCGTAGTAGCATATAACAGATGTCAAGGAAAAGAAGCGACAACACAACGCCAAGAAGTTAATCATAATAAATTACATTGGTTAAGGTTCTAATTATTGTCTACAAAGAAATGTCACTAAGAAAATTAAGATTTCAAAACATGCAATCTTAGAAATAACAGACAGTAGTTAAGGAAAAAAAATTGGACAGTGATTGATTTAAGTATAAAATCCGCTGTACCAACTAGTGAGTTACAACCTGGTGGGAGAAGCATTAAGTTAAGACCACGTAGTGCATTAACCAAGCCAAAAATATTTGAAACAACTCAGCCGGCAGAATGTCGTCATTATGACGTAAATAACTAGCCACTTTTTAATTTTACCTGTACCTTTTGTCATGAAGTTATGAGAAGATACCTACACTGTGTTCTTTTAAAAGAACAGTGGGCATATGTGGGCTAATAGGATGTTACATGGGTGTAATATAAAATGTGTTTAAAAAATTGTTTTAATAAAGTTTACAATGCACTGTTTCAATATGACACATTTATTTACATACGAAAATATTTTGTATAGAAATAAAATGCAGTTTACTGTTCCATATCATTCAAAAATAAGAATATGTTGATTGAGTTTTTGCAGATAAACCTGGACTTTCTGGAATAGCCAATGTGTATTATTTGAATTTCTTGAACAGCATTGTAAACAGCCACAAATGATTGCTGATCGTATTTCCTAACAACCCTGGTTTACTTACACCTCTAACTATTTTATTCGAACTAACCAAGGTGTCTCGTTTTTTGTTTAGTTGAGTGTACGAGTATAATTTAATAATATAAAAGTTAACTAAAGTTAGGGCATCTTTTCGATCGTAATATTTACCTATTGATGGTGATTATAATAGATTTGATAACAAAAAAATATGCATTGTCTTGTACAATGTAATCTAATATTTTGTTTACCCAGGAGGACAAGCATCTTCAGGTCGAAGGCTGATTTTTAATGATGCATTCTGCTTGTATTTTATGTATAATAGTGCAACTTGTATTGATTCTACAGACAATTGGCTATTTTATGTATTAAAATTGCGATAAATTGCTTCCTGATTTGGACTATTTTAATTACATTTGTTTCATATATTATTGTGTGTTTATGTGTATGTGTATTTTTGGCTTTTATTTGTTTGTCCCGATCATTCAACTAATTGGGTTGTTTTTGTAACCAGAACTTCAGTATCTACTGGCAGGCCGTCAGTTAATTAATTCTTCTTCAGTCTAACAAATGGACAAGGTTTATATGTGTTAGGATTTTAACTTAAATCATATCTGTGTATTTGTAAGTGTTATTCAATATGTTTTTTAACTCTGTTATTTATTTAATTTAACGAATGACTACATATATTTCTGTGGAATTAGTATAATACTACTGAAGAACCAAATACTTTTCTGATTTGTGTTTGAGTTAGAATAAAAAATGTGATTTAATATTTATGCTTGTGCGTCATAACATATAACATAAAAAATGAATAAACAACAAAAATTGTATACTATAATTGTCTACTTTCTTAAACCGCAATCAGAATTGTATGTTTCTATTTGAAATTGTTGTGAAAAAAGAATTCTTAAAAAAATTATATAGCGCTCTCTGGTGATGATGAGCGTTTTTTCAAAACGTTTTCATTCAATTTGACAAAATAGAACAAAAATCTGCCAATTAAAAACGTAAAGACTTTTTCAAAGTTTCCAATTTTTGCATATTTAAAAACCTCAATAAAGCATTTTTTTTAAGAAACAGTCTTTGAAGTTTTTATTTTCCTATAAAGAAAGTATAGCGATCGCAATTTTTTTGCAAACATTTTTTTCCAGAATTGTACGTTTCAAGTTCTCCTAAATCAGAAAAATGTATTTTTGACAAAAAAATTTTAGGTGTGTGTGTGTGTGTGTGTGTGTAACGATGTATCCACGATAACTCTTGAACCAAAAGTATTAGCAACTTGAAATTTGGTGTGGAGCCAGTTTTTCATATTCTCTCGATTCTATCAAAATATGGGTCAGATAAATAAACCGGAAGTGGGTGTATCCGCCATTTTCAACAGTTTTTCTTATATAATTTTGTACGTATGTAAATTATTCGAATTATTACAGTTTCTTATAGAGATAATTCTTCCTAACAATTTATTCAAATAAAAAACATAATCAGTTTATTAGATGTTTGATTTATAATTTAAAATTAAAAATAGCACTATAAACCTATAACTTAAAGTTTTGCTAGCACATTAATTTAAAAACTTTTCCATAAAGGGAAAGAATAATAAACTTAACTTAAAAAAAACAGATTGTAGATTCTTATTTTAGATATGAATAACGCAACGAAGATGCATTATAACGTTGCTACAAGCTGCAACTACTTATTAATTAAATTGATTAAATACCAAATAAGATTTTATTCGCATAACTTTTACATAAAAAACAATTTCTTTATATCTTTTAGTAAAATCATGTCATTTTAAAATTATTCTATAAAACTGGACTGAGTAAGCAAATGGAAAAGTATATTATGATTGTATCGTTCAAATTGAAATTGCAGTCGTTTTGAATATTTTATGATCATAAATATTACACGTTAGAAACACTAAAAATACTCGATAACTTTCCGTTTTGTGTTTAAAAAACCATTTAAAACTGAATACTATTACAGTGTTAAAATAATTAAATTAGAGTTGCGTTGATTGAAAATTTTTGATTATTTTAGGTCAACAAATAAAGAATATTAGCGTCTTTTTGGTAAAACCATCTACTGTCTTTCCTATGAATAATCACATGTTACAAAAAGCATTAAAATTGTTTTATAGATTATGTATAATGACAGGGTTCGATGTGTTTTAAGGTGAACAACCTCGTCGATATAGCGAGGGTGGCAGTTTTTTCTTAATTTTATTATTGATGTACGCAATTTAATTATGCAAAAAAAGTTTATAGAATATTCATTTTATTATAACAAAACATGCGAAGTGCATGTGCATATAATGTAATAATTGATATCATAATCACGAATTACACAAATTAAAAAAAGAAGTTGTGACTAATATTAAATAATTATTAAATATTACTAAAATCGTAAACTCGCTAAAACGAAATCGAGTGGGTACTTGTAATTAACAAAATTGCTGAATAGTATTAACAGAGCATATTGGTTTTATGTAATCTAATAACAGGTATACCATTACTCCGTTATCATTTTGTGAACGATTTGTTGAGCACTATCCATGAATAATTTGTTTCTGTAACTGATAGTATTGGCGTAGTGCTAGCAAAAATCACATGATACAGCAGAAGCAACTAACAGCTCGATGAAAAATGTCTATGCAATTATTGTAAAAATACTTTTAAACACGATGTTCACTGCTGAGTCATAAACATTTTTTCCAAAGACATGCAGTTTTCCTTTAAGTAATAAAGTTGCAGAATAGCTAACTGTGCAATACATGTTAGGAAATTTAAAAATTATTTTTTTTTTAATTTGAAAAGATCAAAAACATAAAGGCATTTATTTTGATCAATATTTCTTAGAAATACCGATTACTTTGGATATATTTTCCTCTGCGTTTGTCGGCGTCGCGTTGCCAATTAAAACATAATTTTTTTATTATTAGATTATTTCCGTTTAAAATAATTATCAATAATTATTTAACGAACAAGGATGTTAAACATAGCGGTTAACAATCGAGACATTTTAACGCCGTGAGCGAGTGGAACGAGCGAACGCGTTAATTTTTTTTTTGGGTTTGTATCTGCAATCAGTCTGGATGACTATAAGCGGATCCGTTGTGTGCTACATGTATTTTAGGGCAGATGAAGCCGTTGCTTCAATTTTCCACTTCAAGTACAGACTTCTTTTTCAGTCTTTTCACTGCATAGGATTGGTTCAGCAAGTCAGTGGCCAATGGGACGATCAGTGTATTTTTGTTTATAAGTTTCTATTTCGGCATCTACAGTCGTTATGTTTAGGTACTCGTGAATTTCATCATTTCTGGTGAACCATGGAGCGTTCGTTATAGTGCGTAGTATATTGTTTTGTACTCGTTGGCAGAGTCTATTACTTTTGCTGGCCGTGCCCCACAGTTGAACACCATAGGTCCATATAGGTTTCAGTATCGAGTTGTAGATGAACAATTTATTATCAACTGATAGCACTGATTTTCTGTCAATGAGCCAGTACAGGTTTTTGAACTTGTGGTTAATTTTATCCCTTAATATGGGTTCTCCAAGATAATCAATCTCCTGTCTAGATGGAAACCCAGTTGGAATGTGGTAAAACATTGTGACCTAAGTTTTACTGGTGGACAGTCTCCTTTCCTTAGGGTGAATGTGATGTGGCTGGATTTCTTGGTGCTAACAAGGATACGCCATTTTTGTAGCCATTTATTTGTCTCGTCTAGCAAATGCTGTGTTTTGTCACTAGCCTTCTGAGGGATGCTGCCGGTTGCCAAATAGGCTATGTCGTCTGCATAGGTAGCAACAGTGGTCCCATCTGATATAGGGAGATCAAATGTAACTATGTTATACAACATAGGCCCAAGTATTGTACCTTGTGGAACCCTGCTTCTATTGTGTACAGAGACGATCTAGCTTCCCCATGTTTCACTTGGAATAGTCTATCAGCCAGATAAGATTTAATTATAAGGAAGAATGGATATGGCAGCTTCTCCTTAACCTTGCATAGAAGACCTTTATGCCATACTTTGTCAAAAGCCTGTTTCACATCTAGAAAGACCGCAGAACAGTATTGTCTGTGTTTAAGGTCCTGTCTTGCCATTTGGTATATGCGGTGTGTTTGTTCTACGGTGGAGTGAGATTTTCGAAATCCAAATTGGTGTGCTGGAACTATGTCGCAATCATCCATACTTGATCTTAGTCTGGATTGAAAATGTTTTTCCCATAGCTTAGAACGTACAGGTGCTAGGCTGATTGGCTTGTAGGAAGAAGTATCATGAGCAGGTTTTCCTGGCTTGTGGATCATTATTATCTGAGAAATTTTCCAGATGCGTGGGAAATAAGATATTCGGATAATTGCATTGAATAGGCAAGCCAAATGAGATATGTTTTTTCGAACTCGGGTGCTTTGTTAACATCTAACGACTTGATTTCTCTTAGAATTTCTTTGGGAGAAGTAGGTGTGATTGGTGAGCCTATTTGCATGTCCCCACCTAATATTCGATCGATATCTAAATACTGAGGCCAGATGCGTAGCAAATGTCTCCGATTTTTCTGTCAGTCCTTGCCCAAGCTGTGGATGATCTTATGGGAGGGAATACATTGCTGCGGTTTGCCAAATATTTTGTTAGCTTTCCTTAGGGAGTATTCATGTTTACCATAGAGAGTCATGTTTTCTAGCTTTCTTTATAGGCAAAGCTTTGCAAATGTTCTGAGGACTGATTTTAGTTTTTTTGCAGCTTTCCGGTACTCAGTTTTATCATCGGGATGTCTTGATTGTTGCCATGTTCGTCTTAGACGGCGCTTCTCGTTGATTTTATTCTTGAATTCCCAAGAATATGAGACACTAGTTGATTTTGGTTTTACATTTGGTGTATTTATCCAGACTGCAACTTGGATCTGGTTGGTTACGTATACACAGAAGTCTTCAATGTTCTCGGATGGAACTTTAAGCTCTAAATGTTCTTCTAGATAACTACGGAAGCCCTCCTAATCTGTTTTATGATTGTACAAGGATTCCACTTGCTCTTAGCTATTTGGGGTAGTAATCACGGTGATTATTACTGGAGTGTGATCAGAGCTACCGTCAAGGTTGGCTTCTACCGTCGAGTACAGGTGTCTTAATCCTTTAGTAACAAAGAAATCAATCAAATCAGGAAGTTTCTTAGGATCGGATGGCCAGTATATAGGTTCCCCTGTCGCTAACGGTTGTAGATGGTTTGCTTCTAAGCAGGATTTCAATGTGCGACCTCGCGGTTAGGTAGTACGGGATCCCCAGAACGTATGCTTAGCGTTCCAGTCACCTCCTGATATGAATTTGTTTCCAAGAGTCTGAAAGTAGTCCCCAAACATTTCTTCAGATATTACATTCTTGGGAGGGCAGTATATTGCAGATACTTTGTTGGGATCAGTGCGGTCTTCTATCTGTACTGTGGTTGCTTGGATGTGGTGTGAGGTGTAATTTTCCATTAGGAAGTGTTTTAAATTTGACCTGATTATTAATGCTGAACCAGCATGAGCTCTTCCATCCGGGTGTGGGGTAAAATATATATTGTGCAATGTGATTCAGAAATTAGAACGATATCCAATTTGTTTCCTATAATTAGAGATTTTAGTTCAATTATGTTGGGTGACAGTCCATTAATGTTCCACGCAGCAATTCGAAGGGAAGTCATTAAGGGTTTAATTTGGCAATGACTGTTGTTAATAGGTTTAGTAGAGTACCTATCTGTTGAAAAATTTGATCTAATTTTTCATTTTGTTTGATCCGCAATTTTTCCAGTGTGGAACTTGTTTGATTGTTATTCTTGTTTTTTTTCTGGTAGGGGTTCCTGTAGATGCCCAGCAGTATCTCTTGCATATGTCATTTTAGGATTGTTTTGGACTGTTCTAGTTGAGGTGTTGGGATGTGATGGTTGAAGTTGTGATGGTAGTACTATAGAAGTTGATGTTGATGTTTGTTCTGCTGGTTGGGTTTTTGGATAGATGACCTTTTTTTTATGGCTAAGATTTGTCTATAGACCTCGCAGCTTTTGTAATTAGCGGGGTGGTCACATTAGCATAATGCACATTTTGCAGAAGTGTTTCTGTCCTTTTTCAAACAATCTGATGTTTTGTGACCTTTCCCACATTTTACACCTATGTTTGGCCTCATGCAATTGTTCTTGCAGTGACTATATTGTTGGCACCTTTGACATTGAACAATGTTTTCACTTTTCCTTGGGTCTTCAATTCTAACTTTTCGGCTGTATATGTATTGAATGTCTTTAACTGCTTTACTGGGGCCATACTGTGAGGTAATTATCTTTCCCCGGACTATATAGCCTGTTTTTTCAATTTCTTCTGCAATGGCTTCCTGAGGGGTAGTGTGGTGAAGATTTTTGATCACGATTCTGTAGCATCAGGTTTCCTTTCTTGTGAAGGTATTTAATATTAGTCCTTTTTGTCTGATCAGATCTACAATTTTCTTTATAGTTTTCAACACAATCTACTGTTATACGTAGCAAGTTCTTGTTGACTATTATATATCTGAAGCTAGTTGTATTAATAACTTTTTTAGTTCATGAACATTATCGATGCCATACAAAATTATTGGTGAAAGTTTGTTTGGTTTCTGTTCTACAGGTGTCACTACGTGTTTGTCCTTCTGGTTTATGAGTAGTGTACTAAAACGGTTGGATGTTGTAATGCCTTCTGGGAATAAGCTACTCAGTGTTTTCCTTATAGCATTTTGGGTACCTTTTGCCAATTTGGGGGGCAGTTACTCATGTTGTCTTTGGAGTTAGAATTTCCAGATTGCTGTACTTCATCTAATTGAGGTCTTGGACTTCTCTCTTGTGTACTGTCGACTGGGCTACTTCTTGGTCTAGAATTAAACAGACTTGGATGAAATGCTTGTTGGATCATTTTTTAGTGGTATTTTGTTTTTGTCCTGATATCGATTTATTTAAGCGAAATTGCCCCTGCCCCCCTCAGAATCCATGGAGCTGCCTGAGCATAGTTCTAAAGAGGCTGCTGAGCTGTGTTTAGTGAGGGATTTTCCGTGTTCTACGGTACCTTCCTGGGGTAGTTTAGTTAATATTGTCGAGATTAGTTATCGTCGAAGAACAAACGAGAGTAGTTGTAGTTGATTTAATTGGTTGCTCTACAAAATCGTTCATTAATAGAAATTCATTCATTGGTTCAAATTCGTTTATTAATAGAGGTCATTCACAATCTATTTTTGATACATGTGTGTGTATTGCACAGATTTACGCATTCACCTGTGAATAGTAATTTATGCCACTAGTGGAGGGGTTTTGCTGCTTCTATAGAAGCTTTCCAGATCTTTTTAGAGTGGATCAGTTTCTGTCCACTCTAATTGTTGGTTTATTTTAATCTACACTTTCCTATTTCTAGCTTTTTTTTATCTTGTCCCTTCCAATTCCTATCTTTAGCAAATCTTGTTCCACTTCGTCCAGGACACCTTGATTTTGGTTTTCCTTTTTTTCCCAGATGGTATCTAGATTGTTACTACGCTTTGTTTTTTTTACTGTATTCACTTTTATGTTCTGTATTATCTTGTGGTTCATTCTAATTGTAAACTCTTATTTTTGTTGAAATTGTCGACTTGCTTATATTCCTGGGTTTGTAATTTTTTTCGCGTTTTGCTTCGCGTTTCTTTGTCTGTCAGTTAATTCATCTTCAGTTGTTAGTTTGTCCCGTTCTTGGTTTATATTATATAATTCTTTAAATTATTTTTCTCAAATTTTTTTGTATTTTTCTTCTTCTTCGGTTACTTTTTCTTGTGTATTTTTTTATTCTAGTCGTTCTAGGTTTGTTTTTCTGATGTTAGGTTTCTTACTTTCTTTCTGTAACTGTTGTAGTTCTTCTATCGATTTTCTTTTATTACTTTTTATTATCTTATCACATTCTTTCTCTCTTCCCTTGTATCCGTATTCATCTTCAACTCGTCTTGTGTTTTTTTATATTCTTTGTTAAACCATTCTTTCTTTTTATATTTTTTTATTTCCTAATGTTTTTTCTCCTGTTTTATTTATTGCTACTTTAATATACCTCCAATTTCCTTCTATTGATTCTATTTCCTATTTGTCTTCTTAATTCTTTCGTGTATTGACTCATCTTTTAACTTTATTATATGCCATTTCTTTTTTGTATCTTTCTATCGTTTAATCTGCTTTGCTTGTGCCGGATTGTTGCAGTCGCCATAAAATGATCAAAATCAGTACATTCATTTTCCTTGCTAAATCACGTAATCTGATGCTAGTGTCGTTAGTTTTTTCATGTATGGTATTTTTTCTTGCAATTTGACTTGTTATGCTCTCTTTAGATCTTTTTTTGGTATTTTCTATTTTCTCACCAATGTTTGTTGGTTTCATTTCTATTCTGATAGAAGCCATTCCTTTGTCGATTAAGTTATGTATTTTTATGTTTTCTTTAATAGTTTTTGTTGATATAAACCTCTTATTTTTCTGCTTCTAAATTAATATTGTAAATTATTTTTTTGTTTATTCTTATTTTTCTTCCCCATCTAATTTCATATAGAGTTGGTATCTCTTTAGTTCAGACCCAATTTTTTTTATTTTTTTAGTTTTCAGTTTCATATTAGGCACTTATTTTGATTTTCTTCTTGTTTTTGCTTTTTTTGTTTCCTTCCGTGTTAAGATTAGTCTTTTTCATTGCCTTTGCTATCATCTGTCAGTCCTTCACTAATATAGTTTTTTATTTTTTTTAGAACGGTTTTTGTTATTCTTCTTAACTGTTAGTCACAGTCGTTACTGCTACTGAGCTCCACGTTTCTGAAGATGATATTTAATTGATTCTTTTGCTTTTTGCTTGTTCTATCTTTCGGATTTGCTTTTTCTACGGTTGCCTTTGTCGTTTTTATGGGTGCCAACAGACTTTGTGCTCAATATTTATTTTTGTGGTATTGTTCTTAAATTGGTTTTATCTTTAGTTTTGTTCTCTGTTTCATCGTCGGTAGATCTTCTTGTTTTTGACCGCTTTTTGCTTGTTTTTATTTTTATAACGGTTTCTTCTTTTTTTCTTTCTTGCAGTTTTTAAAATTTCCATTTTCTCCATTTACAACCAATGCATCGTCTACTATAATTGTTCGACTCTTGTTTACTCTATTAGATCTATTAGATATGGTATTAGTTTGCTTCTGATTACTCTAGTTTTTCTTATTAAGATCTTCTTTAATTCTTTTCATAGTTTCTTTTAGGTTCGTATGTTTCGTTACCTTAATTTTTTCCTCCGTCTCTTCTCCACAAAGTCTGCACCTCTTTTTCTTCTTTTTTTCAATATTTGTTCCCTAACTCCTCGTTGCCACATCTGAACCGTGCTATCATTTTTTTTCTTTTTGTTGCTTTTATTCTCTATATTCTTTAAATATTCTGGCGCCCCTTCACCCTTGATATCTTTATAATTCCTATTATATTTGCTCTCTTTTATCTTTGTCTATCTTTCTTGTTTTTCGATGTCCCTATCTCTCATTATTACTTCTCTTACCCCTACTCCTTCTTCTCTTAATCTCTCCACTTCTTCTCTCGCGTACCCGTTTCTTTTGTAATACTCTTCTCTGCCCTCCTGCCCTCTTTCATTTTCTTTTCCTCCTTAGCCACCAACGCTATGTCATCCGCATACACCAACGACCATACCTTCGCTTAACCTATCACTATCCCTCCTGTCTGTTGTTCTCTCATTGTCTCTTCCAGATCCCCCGTATATACTGAGAACAGGCTTGGGCTCAGTGGACATCCCTGTCTCAACCCTTTCTTTGTGATGAGTTTCTCGCTCTCCCCCCCATTCACTTTAACCCTGCTCCCCGTTTCTTCGTAGATTTCCTCTATTCTTTGTATTAATCTTTTATTGATTTTTTTTTTCATGTATTCCCACAGTTTTTCCCTATTCACTTTGTCAAAAGCAGTTTTTAGATCTACGAACAGTGCCACCATTCTTTCTCTTTTTTCTAGTTCTTGATTTGCCAAGTGTTTCAGTATATATATGTTGTCTATCGCTCTTCTTCCTTTTCTGAATCCCGCTTGTCTGTCTGGTAACAAACTTCTTTCCTCTATTTCCTTCTGTAGTCTTCCTTGTAGTACTGTCGCATATAATTTGTATGCCGTGCTTAACAATGTTACCCCTCTGTAATTCTTGACTTTATTTTTTTCGCCTTTTTTATGGATTGGGCATATTATTCCCTCTCTCCATCTTTCTGGGAATCCTTCCCCTTTCCATATTTTGTTTAGTATTTCCGTCATCCGTTTTGCTACACTTTCTTCCCCGTCTATCCACTCTTCGCCTTGTATCCTATCCTCTCCTGTCGCCTTTCCTTTTTTTATCTTCTTTATTGCCTCTATTACTTCTTCTTCATTTATTCTATCCCTATCTCTTCCCGTCTTACTACGGCGTCTTTTCTTTTTTTTTCTGATTTTGTTTTTCCCTTCCCAAAAGGTTCCTAAAATATATCTCCCATTTTTCTTCTTCCGTTTTTATTCCTTTGATCTGTTCCTCTTGTGTCTTTTTGCTTTCTTTCTTCTTCCTCTCGCATGTTTTCTTGTATATTTTAACTGCTTTTTGTATTCTTTTTTTCTTTCCTCCCTTTTTCCACTCTCTTAATCCTCTCCTTGCCTTTTCTTTGCTTCCTTGCATTCTCTATCTCACCATTTTTTCCATTCTGTTTTCTCCCCCTTCCACTTTCTAAATCTGACTCTCTCTGTTGCTTTCTCCATCATCTCTCTCATTTCCTCCACACTCTCTTGTACTTCCTTCCCTATCCATACCGTTTACCTTATTCTCTCTTTATATCTTTTTATACCCTTTACTGTCTACCTTTTTTTTGTTATGTGCTCCTCAACTTCTTCTCTCTCTTCTCTTTCTCTTCCTTTTATTGTCAATTCCAGAGGTTGATGGTCTGACTCTACTCTTTCTCCCACCTTTTCTCCAGCCTCTTCATTTGTCATTACAAAATCTATTGTTGATTTTCCCCTTTCTCCTATGTACGTAAATTCCCCCATTCTTTCTTCTTCTCTGTTCCCGTTCATTATTTCCCACTCTTTTTTGTTGCACATTTCCAGCAGTTTTTCTCCCTCTTTATTTATCACCTTGTCCTTTGTTTGTCTCTTTCCTGTCCTTTTTCTTTCTTGTATTCCCCCCTCTTCCCCTATTCTTGCCTTGAAGTCTCCTCCTACTATTATCAATCCCTCCTCCCTCTCTTCTATCATCTCTTCTATGTTTTTCCTTGTCTCTTTCATTCTACTGCTATAGACCGTCACTATTTTTATTTTTGTTTTTCCTCACTGTATGTTCCTTTCTACAACTCCTCTTCTTTGTTGCACTTTTTCTTTCTTTTTCTGACTCAACCATTTTTTTCTTACCCTCGTTATTATACCCCACTTTGTTCTCCCTTTACTCTTCTCTCCTTCTGCATGTTGCACCACTAACTCCGGCAACTCTTATTCCCACCACTCATATTCTTTTTCTTATATCCATGTTTCTTGTAATCTCACTACATCCTGTCCGCTGATGTACTCCCAAAAATCCTGTTCTTTGTTGTTTATTCCCGTTACGTTCCAAAACAATACTCTCAGCTCACTCATGCCTCTCTGTGCTTCTTCCTTACTTTTCTTTATTCCTCCTATTTTTTCTTTTCCTTTTCCATCTCTTATTATTCCTTTTCTTTGCCATTTCGTCAACTTTCTCTCCTTTATCGCCTCCCCTTTGCCCTTTAGTTTTTTGCCTTTTGGTTACCTATTTTCTTTCTCCTTTCTCTGCTCAAGCTCCTATCCCTGTTGTTCCATATGTACCTGTCTCCGTCTATCTCCATTTTTCTGTATCCTACCCATACTCTTTTCCTTTACGCTTTTTTTTACCACCGCTAGGTTCATTATGTCTCTTTGCACTCTTCTTTCTTCCCATGTCAAATCGTGACTTATATATATTCTTGTATTCCTTAATTTCTTTTTCTCCGCCATTACCTTCTGCTTTTCCTCTCATCCTCCCATTTCCGCCACAACCACCTCATTTTTCTTCTCTTTGTTTATTACTATCACTTTTTTCCTTTGTACTTTTACATTTAATTTTTTTTCCAGCATCAATGCTAAATCTTTTTGTGGTTCTTCAGTTCTCCACCCCTTTATCACAATATTATTCTTCCTTTTCCATCTTTCTTGGTCTTCCGCTTTGTTCTCCAATTTTTCAATTCTTTCCATCAGTTCCTCGTTTTCTTTCTTCCATTTCTTTTCTCTGTCTCCTATTTCTTTTTCATTTTTGATTTCTTGCCTTATTCCTTGCATATTTTCTTTCATCTGTTTCATCATTTCTCTCATTAATAATAATAATAATAATAATATTTATTAGTGTTTTTGTACAAATGTACTTACACACGTCAAACATTACAAAAATTGTGTATATAACATATAAAAACTATATGGTAACATTCAAATATATAATCACAGTTTAAAATTTGCAGTACAAGTATAAAATTCATTAAAATTGTAAAATGCCTTGTTTATTAAATATTGTTTTACTGTATTTTTAAAACACTGTAAAGGTAACGATCTAATGTTATCTGGCAATTGATTAAAAAATAGTTGAGATTGAAGTTTAGGCCCTTTTTGGGTTTTGCTCAGTCTACAATAATCAGGCCTGATATTAAGTTTAAATTTAGTTTCATAGTGATGATAACTCGATTGTTTTAAAAATTGGGATAAGTGGTTTTTTGCGAAACATAAGCGTTCAAAAATATATATTGAAGGAAACGTCAATATTTTAAGAATCTTAAATGTGTAATTCTTTTAACTCCTCCATTTCTTTCCTTCCTCCTTCTGTTCTTGAGGTTTTTTCTTAGATTTCCTTCGTTATCTTTTTAATGTCTGGTGATCTTATTGTTTTCTTTCTTTTTTCAAATATTTCTTGTTTTTCTTTTTCCTCTTCCTCCTTCTCTCTTTTATTCATCCCTTTTCCCTTTTTTTTATTTCCCATTTATTTATTTAAGTATTTTGAAAGCATTTGGGTTCTTAGAATAATAACTTCGTTTAACTACGTCTTATATGATAACGTGATTTTGTATTTATTTTTACTTTTAGTGTTAGCAAATTACTGAGAAGAAATGTGTACTTATACGTCATAACGTTGTTTTTGATCTCCTTTTATTAACTGTATCAACAATAGTAATTTAAGTAGCAAGGGTGGAAAGTGAGGCATAGCATAACGAACGTTAATGCGACGCGAGGTCGCATGGCCGAGCGTTGCATGTGAGTGAGAGTAATGTACATTATGTTTTGTGTTGCTTTTTGTAAAATTACATTTCTTGTTAAAAAAATGAAAAAAAAGTGTAGAACTATAATGTTGGTATTACATTTAATATTAAATCTAAAAAAATTGACATTAACCTTAATATCGTTTTTTTTAATTTTAACTGAATTTCAAGGTTTTTTTATATGACTTCTACTTGTCGCATACTTATTTTAATATAATAATTGATTTTGAACACTTACTTTCATGTAGATATCTAGTTTTCGTTTTGCTACTCTAGAGCTTTTTTCGCCCATTACGTAACTACACTAACGAACACAAAAACTGTTTAATGCCACAACTTCATAATTTTCGATTCATTTGACTCAAAACTTTTAAACGTTTTATGAACATTTTTTGCTTATATTTTACCTTCTAAATTAACAACCTGTTAAGCAAATACACGCTGTACGTATTTACTGCTTCCTAACCAATAAACCTTTATTTGTTTTTTCTTCTAAATTTTGGATATTGTTATCATTCGGTTATTGTTATCAAAAATGCCAACGTGATTTTATTAAGCGGCGTGCACTGTAATTGGCTTTGAAAACACAGTTTTACGTAGATTTTGATTTCTCTAACTCTAACTAACAAACAAATATTATTTTTAATCTTACCTGTCGAATTTATTTATCTGAAAAATAATGAATACATTAATAACTACAAAAAAACACAAGTAAACCAAATTTACCATTGAGAGATTCTATTAATCCTTCTTTCAATTTCATATGCTCCAGTAATTGTATGTCATCTTCTGTGTGACCCTCCTCTTCAGGTTCTTCGCTAGTACTAGTATACAAAGCTTTGTACAATTCTGCGCGATTTTCTAAGATTTCTCGTACAATATCTGCAAAATTTCAATGGTTTTATGTTTAAGCCGAAAACAAGAAATAAATTATAATTACCGATAAGTACATCTCTACTGTTAACCATTTCCTGTAATTCAGTAGTAACTTCCTTCATCAACCACGGCATAAACGAATCATCAATATCTAAAATAAACTAATTGTTATACACAAAAAAACACATTGTGTTAGAAAACCTTTTTTAATGTTGTCTGTAAGGAAGCCTTCTTCTTCTAAGCCTTCTAAAACGGAAGGTAGTAGATCGGCCATATATCCTTGCATAAGAACAGCTGCGGCTATTCTTTCTTCCATTTCTTTCTGATAATCGAGGCCATCTTGATAGTCTTTCATGCGTCGATTTTTCTCTTCTTGCAAACGGCGTTCGCGTTCTTCTAAGCGTTGAGCTTCAGCCGTTTCGGCAGCTCTTATTTCCAAAAATCGTCTTTGCTGTTCTCTAAGGGCAGCTAATTCTTCTTCTTCTAAAACTTCGATCAAACCTTGCTCGATGGTTTTGCCCACTAATACTTCCAATATAGGTTGTACTTCCATATCAAAATCGAAAAGCTACACTCGATTAATTACGTTTCTTTAACAAAATTGAGCATATACTTACATCTCCTGGATAAATTTGAGTATATACATCAGCGCCGGTTTTAGCCGGAACATAGAACGGCGATATAGGCCTTTCCAAGAACAAATCTGTTTGAGTACACATATCTGTCACAGGTGGATTATCCCAGATTTCTTCTAAATATAATTCCGTTTGTACTGGTTCATGTCGACGTCCTGGTACTGGTGGTGGTGATCCAATGCGTAATTGAGCTGCGCGAATTTGTTGTTTTTGTGCTTTTCGTCTTGCAAGTGCTCTTCTTCGAGCTTCCGCTGCTCGAGCCGCCGCAGATTCAGCTTCTCCCTATTTATAAAAATACGCATTTACAAATTAAATCATAAAATGCATTCACTACAAATCGGCGTTATCGAAAGCAATCTAAGAACTACAAGCACATGCAGTAATGTCTTAGAATGCGTGGCTAACTTGTTACTGACTTACCTGTTGCCTGTCGTTCGACAGTAGCTTTGCATACGAAAAGTTGGGATTCCACTTAGGCAGCTATTAGTTACATTATTACTCATTACAATTATACTACAAAAATAATTTTTAAAATCTAAGTTTTACGTATTGACGTTTGTATAAAATATCTAAATGGAATTATATAACTGCTTGTTCTATAAAACTAAAAAATCTATTATAGCACTAATGAACCGATTAGAGTGACTACATTTTCAAATTTTATACTATCGGTAAATAACTTTAGATTTTTATAATTACCGTTTGCATGGGTTGAGCATAGTTGCTACCTCGCGCAACTCTCTTCTCGTACATAAGATTGGCATACGGAACAGGAGCATCTCTGTAAATTAAAAATTATTGAATTATTTAAACGTTAAAGTTTGTATTGTATGCACAGTTAAAATCGTTTTAAGTTTTTGATACATTTTTATTTTTTAGTTAAGATTTAAGTAAAGTTGGCTTAGATTGCTGTACTGGTGCACGAACACAATTAATTAACGTTGCTTGGCAAATTTAAAATAATACAAAAAGTGCAATAACCAGAAAAGTTCTACATTCAAAAATTACCTATATGTATGTGAAAATGTTAAATTTGTTACACTGCACTAGCGGTTGCTGGCGACTTGGCTTAAAACTTTAATTCAATATCAAATTTATTTTTCTTTAATTTGATGATTTTTGATATAATTACGTATGTATGTATTGAGAATTAGCAACACTGCTTGTAATGGTCGTTTGAGTTTGTGCGATTTTTTTGCGAAAGACTCGGTAATTTTTTTGGAATTGTTTTATGGATTTCACGTTGATTTAAGGAAGTTATTTTTACGTTTTTAGATTCATCTTTGTCAATCAATTTTGTAAGAAAAGTTTTGTATTCAAATATTTAGAAATTATTACGTTGCTTAAACAACCGTATTCTGCATTTACGTCAATTTGGCATTTTCTTCGTTTTGTCAAAATTCCAGTTGCAATTTACGTTTCTCTTCTAATATATAATTGTAATTAAATATATTTTAACAGTTTGTTTATTTTAAGTTTGTTTATTGTATTAAGTACGTTTGGAGTGCATTCACACTCATTTTCCTTTGTGTTAGTTTTATCAAATTACATTTAAAATTGAATCATGCGGTTCATTTTTATAATTTATTAGAAAGTTTAATGATCCAGGTCTCAACAAGTAATCTTTACGACCGTAATCAAATCTTTATATATTTTGTTGATTTGGCATTTCTCACAATACGAAAAACCGTTTTCAAACTCTACTTTTGTGTTGTAATTAAATCTGTTTGCATCTCATTTGCACTTCTTGGTGATATTGTTTTCTTTTAAAAAGATTTCGCACACAACCTTTAGAGAGGTGGTAGCGAACTGAAGTTTTAAATATTAGTGATTTTGGGCGAAAGAAATGAGTCGCAAAGTGTACTAAGCATTAGAAATCATGGAAATTTAGTTCAGGTGTAGGATTGAATAACCCCTAGGAAAGTTGAAGTATCCGCAGAAAATATGAAGTTAGAAAGCATAGTGAATCATTATTTATGTGTTGGAAATACTTTCTTAATTTGTAGATTACGGCCCTTTATGGTTTCGCGCGCTTTCAAGTGTTTTTCGTTTTATGTACTGTGGAATCGTGAGTTGTTGTGCGACACGGTGCCAATTTCGCCTTAGTGGCGGATTGTGGAGATTCTTCTGTCGGATCCATGTCAGCTGGGGTTAGCTTCTCGATTACAGCTGGTTACCTTTGGACCAACCACCAGCCCTTTCTTGGACCAACTAATAAAAATTTAAGGTATTTATTTTGTACCGATTAATTAAATTGGGTGAATTTTATTTACGCGTTTAAGTGTCTTAAAGGCTTTGGGTTTTAAGCCAAATAATGAGAGTTGCGAATTAACGATTTCATCGATATTACCATTATTAAATGGTAATTGTCCGTATTTATCAAGGCTACGTGAAAAAAATATTTGTTTAAAAAAAATATGTTTGACGTTAACCGGAAAATTGATTAATCTCACAATTTATTATTAAGATTTTAATTTTTGTTTTAAAAGAGATGAGTTTATTTTATTTTGTATTTAATTAATTTCTATTTAATGCGAACATGGCCGTGCATTAGGTAATTAAGATTTTCTTGTGTTTTTATTTGTGTTATTTCTTTAAATATTGTTTTTTATGTGCTTTTTCAATTAGCATTCATTTTTTTTAACTTACATTTTTTTTTATTTGTTTTGTTTTAACTGAAGTTTTTTTTATTATTTTTTTTTTGAGTATCGTTTGATCAAATAAATGTTAAATAGTTAAATGTTTTAATTCTGTCGACCTGCGCGTTATGTCAATTTTAAATTATTTCAGATTTTAGTGCGATACACGCTAGTAAAGTAAGTCCAATTTAGAGTGCATGCTTCAGGAGCGGGCTAGTGGTTGGCAAGGTCCAGAAGTCCATTGAGCTTTACTCTTTTCTTTTGAGTGTTCTAAACAACCACGGAATTTTGAATATAACCCACCACGTCTTCACTGAGCACAGACAAAACTTCGTTTATAAACCTTTATTTCAGGCAAGTGTCATTGTTCCAGCTTTTGTACCTCATCACAAAGTTTGACGCTTTTGACTGTATAAGTAATTAACACTTTATACAGACATTATTTGTATTGTTAACAGTAAATTGAAAATTTCATCTCGCAAAAAAAAGGAATTTAAATTGGGAATATTTTCGTACAAAATTTTTTTATGATTTTCGATTTAGATTATCTCAACAGCAGTGCGCTTATCGTCATGGCCCTATCGTAAGATTGAGGTACCTCGAGGCATTAGTATGACAATAGTACATAGATATTGAACATTAAGTCGTAAAAAAATTTGTTCCGTTGGATTCCGCACGATCCAACAACCAATTTAAAAAAAAAAACTTGTAAATTGGTACAACAAAATGATTACAAAATACAACTGCGATATATCAAATACAGTGTATAACATCTACACAAGTGACGAATCTTCAATTTATTGTTATGAGGCCAAAACTAAACAGCAGTCAACTATATAGGTCTTCCAAAATGAGCCAAATTCAACAAAATTTGTTTGTGCTTACAGCGCTCCGAAGCAAATGGTAGCCTGCTTCTTTGGTGTAAATAGTTATGTAGCAGCTTTTAGAGCAACGTAGAACGGTCAACTCTGAATAGTACACAAGTGTTTGTTTGCCAGAAGTCGCCACCGAAATAAGGAAACAAACCACCGACAAAAGGTCATAATCTACCATGACAATGCAAGTTCATACGCATTGACTGAAGCAACCGACTATTTGAGCAATCAAAACGTCGAATGGATGGATTCTCTGTCGTATAGACCGGATTTAGCATACAATAATTTCTATTTGTTTTATCAAGTAAAGAACAAACTGCGTGGACAACGCTTTTCGACGCCACAAGAAGCTGTTAATGCATTCAAACACCATGCTTTTGAGATACCTACTTTGGAGTGGAAAAATTGCTATGCCAATCAGTTTAATCGAATGCAAAAATGTGTAGATCTTAATTTTCTTAAAATTGTTTTTAATAACAAAACGTAAACATTATTAGTCTTGAGAATATTTATTTTAGGACACTTGTGTGTATGTACACTAAACTAAACAAAAACGGGACACCTTGGTTAGTTCGAATAAAATATTTAGCAGTTTGTTAGCAAATGCGATCAGCAATCATTCGTGACCATTCGCGATGCTGTTCAAGAATTCAAATTAGACAAATAATAAACATTGACAATACTAGAAGATCAAATCATTTATACGCAAAAACTAAAAAATCAATATATTTTTATTTTTGAATGATTTGTGTGTAAATAAAAGCTCCATATTCAAACAGTGCATCATAAACTTTATTAAAGATGTTCCGGTCCTGTTTTGGAGTAAAAGCAGTGAAAGAAAGTGGCTTATTTAATGAGAGTAAGAGGAAGTATTAAATAAAATAGTCGATGTGAAAAAGTGTAATAATAATAACCTAATTAATAGAAAAATAAATAAACTAAGAGATCGGTGCAAGAGCTGGAAAGCGGTTTCGAGGTCAACTGATAACGCGACAACCAAATTTAACTTTGAATATATGCTTAAACAGCGATTCGTAGGTAAACAACGAGCAAAGACGGGCTTAGGAAAAGTTTAAATAAATTTAATTTGCGCGGCAAAGAAGTGATAGTTTAGAGATTATAGACAGGTAATGGACACCATGCTAACAGAGATCAACAAAAAACTGAATAACTTAAACGATCTAAACAAAAAAACAAAAACATAAACAAAAAATTAGATAAAATAAATAACGAAATGGAACAATTAAAGAAAAAATTGAAGAAACACAGATGAAAAATGAGAAACTCAAGATAATAATAAACTCTCAAAACACGAGAATTGAAATACTGGAAAAGGAGATAAGAAAGAAAAATATAATACAAGGAGTAGAAGATAAATACAACGAATCAGAACTAGAATTAAACGAAAAAGTGAAAGTAATCTTCAAAGACATAAAAGTTAAAATAGAAATGAAAAAAAATACAAGAAAATAAGAAGCATGAAATACAATGCAAAAATACGATATAACAAATTACTAGTTGAAAACGAAATCTACACACTGGGGCAGTTAGAAAGCATAAAATCAATAGAGTAAATAAATTGGAAAGAGACAAAAGGACTGATAAAAGTAAAAATGTAATAATGGAAAAAATAAAGATGGGGACAAAAATTTGAAAACAAGAACGACTAGTAAAAGATCTTCCAGAGAAGATTAGAAAGACAAGTGAATAATAAAACAAATGAGAATATAACATACACTGGACGACGTCCAAAAAACTAACAAAGCAAAAGATCAAGACAATCAAAAAAATAAACGACCGCTATGAAAAAGGAACCAGAGAAAAAAAAGAAGAAAAAACATGGAGTATATAAATATACATCACTAAAAAATAAAGAACAAGGAATGGAATAATTGAAAATGCAGCTGATAGGAATAAGTGAGACAAAGAAAGGAGGAAATGGAAAACCTAAAATAGCAAGGATAACTGAATTTAAGTCGATATCGTCAAGAATAATGTACATAAATGGAAGAAACTTAGTACATAACACAACTGTACGCGGATTCGTGCGGTACCTTTGAACGAAGAAGGTCGTATTTTGCGTTTAAGGCAACGTCAAAGTGGAAGGCAAGTGTAGAAGTTGGAGAAATTAGTGAGGGAAGGAACTGGAGTTAGTAGTGGTAGTAAGCAGGGCCGGCCCCAGGACAGGGCGATCCGGGCGGCCGCCCGGAGCGCAAAGCTCTAGGGGCGCCAAAATCATCAAGGAAGGCTTTGCCTTCCTTGTCCTAACTTCGTTAGGGGTCGGGGGTCTAGCACCAAATTAGTGACAAATTAGACTTGAAATCACTGGTTCGTGAGTTTGCCGAAAGAAAAGTTAGAAAAAAGGCATTCTAAATACTTTGGTTAGTTAGCATTCATTTATATTATAGGATATTAGTAAGCATTAGTTCATTTTAATTTTTGTTATTTTATTTTACCTTAGTGGTAAATTGCTTATCTGTTACATACCTGTTACCTAATGATCGAGTTTTCAATAAAATGTTTTTTTTTATTTAATTTTTTTCAACGTTTTCTTGACTTTATGTTATGGGCAGTGTTGTAAATTATCTATATAAATTTATATAGATAAATTAATCTAGATTAATATTTTTTATCTATTTATATGTATCTATATACTATCTAAAATATATAAGTTATATGTATCTGTATATATATAATTTTTTATTTAAATAAAATTTATAAAAATCCAGTGTTCCGTAAAATTCAAGTTACAATATGTATGTTTTTCTTCAGTATTTTCCCACATTCCATAGTAGTTCTTCAAATAAACTCCATTTATCGTTATTACTACCTAGATTATTTCATCTATTATCTGTTATCTATATAAACTTTAAATAGTTTATCTATTATCTAATACTAGATAATTCTTGCAAGAAAAAAAATTTATCTGTATCTATATAAATTAAAAATTATCTATTTACAACACTGGTTATGGGAGCATGCGATTTACTTTAATAAACGGAGAGGGGGGCGCCAAATTCAAGTTTTGCCCGGAGCGCCAAAATGTCTAGGGCCGGCCCTGTAGTAAGAAGGCAGAAGGAGAAACAAAGGGGTGGGTAACAAAGGAAGGGTGTAAGGACAAGAAAAAATAAAGAAGGTCAGTGATAAAAGATAACCTCCTACATTGATAAAAATTATTACATTTAATTCGAAGTTAAAGCGAAACCATTACAAATGGGACGATTTAAACACAAAAAGAAAGAACAAATAGATGGTCAAGGGAAGAAAACAATAAGATCACCGGATATTAAAAAGATAACGAAGGAAAACGAAGGAAATAGCTCAAAAATAGAAAGAGAAAAAAAAGTACAGAAAGAAATGGAGGAACTAAAGCAGTTAATGAGAGAGATGATGAAACACATAAAAAAAATATGCAAAGAATAAGGCAAGAAATCAAAGAAACAAAAGAAGAAATGGGAGAAAAAGAAAAGGAGAACTATTTTTTTCCAAATCCAGATATTTGTTAAGGAAAGTAGTTGCGTAGGAGACATTAATTATGCAAAATCTTCGCCAATTTCTACTAGGGAACTGACTAAAACGCAACGAAAGTGTAAAGGGTCGTATGTAATTACGGAAGTTTTACTCGGTGAGGTCTAGAGAATAAACACAATCGCGGAAAATGGTAACAGAAATTACACAACTACAACACACGTGTGACACGTCAGTAAGTTAAAAATCTACAGAAATGCGCACGAATTTGACCATGGTGGCAGGTACTACACCGACGAGAAAAATTGCGGTTCGAGTCAAGCGGAGACCCGCGAAATTCTACGATCTTGTTTAGAAAATTACAGACTTCAATAAGGGAGATTTGAAATTTCAGGATTGGCCGAGTGTTATAAACTTTTTATTTTATATTTATAAGTGTTAAAGCCTTTTTTTTTTGTATTTGTGAGTTTGAGTTGAAGTGTTTATATATTTTGTTTTAATTTAGTAGTAGGTGGCGGTAAGTGAAACTGAGCGGGTTTTTTTTTGTGTACGGGAGATTGTTTAAGTTCTATAAAACCAAATATTATTACTTTTTATAATCATCTTTATTATACCCTATTTTATGCTAATGTCGGCTTACTTCTAACTTAACGTGATTTGCTGAAATTACAAGTTCCTAAAAAATAAGTCAAAAGGGCGCTTAACTACCAGACTCATGTCAATATAAACGTCAGATATATAAATAAAAAATGCTTAGTTACTGTTTTTAAATAGTAAGTGTTAAATCGGTCAGAAAAAATCTGAGTTACTTCCATAAGTCGTGCTTAAAGAAGTTTTACTTCAAAACTAAAAAAGTTATTTTTTAAAACAACAATTGGTATTCTGATTTTTAATTAACTTTTGTGAAACTTATACTGTAAACATCTTTGCTGTAAACTTTTCGAAATTTCTGTTTCGCGTGCGAACACATACTAATTCAATGTTAACGTCGCGTCGTCCTGTACTGTTTTGCAAATCCTTAGCAACGTCATTAATTTTTTTAATTTTGAAAAAAGTTACACTATAATTTTTACAACTATTATTAGATAGATATTAATATTTTGCTTTTATGTCAATTATTTCTACATTTTATAAAATAAAATCATTGAACAGATTAATTTTGTATATTAATTTATAAAAATGTTTTTAATTGGTTAAAACGTAAGAATATTTTTATTGTATATAAATTTAAAATATAAATTTATATTGTTATGTATAAAACCAGAAAAATAGTATATATGATATCAACGTTATATACCAGTTAATAACGTTATTCTATCCGGGCAGTCGTGGCCGAGCGGTTAAGGCGTCTGACTAGAAATCAGATTCCCTCTGGGAGCGTAGGTTCGAATCCTACCGACTGCGCAAACAACTTTTTTTTTAAAATTAATTTTGCAAAAACGATAGGTAATACATAGTTTATGTTCAGTTAAAACAAATTATAACAATTTTTAGTTATTTTCTGACATTTTTTCTATATTAAAATAATTTTCAATTTTGTAAAATATCTTGGAAAATGGTTTGATTTTGAAACGCAGCTTTTCTATTTCATGTGTAAGATTAACGTTATTAGCAAGAAAAAGAATGAACTACCAAAATTCATTAGAAAATTGCCTTATGCCTAAAGTTTCTTTTCATTGAATATTCAATGAAAAGAAACTTTAGGAATAAGAATAACGTTAATCTTACACATGAAATAGAAAAGCTGCGTTTCAAAATCAAACCATTTTCCAAGATATTTTACAAAATTGAAAATTATTTTAATATAGAAAAAATGTCAGAAAATAACTAAAAATTGTTATAATTTGTTTTAACTGAACATAAACTATGTATTACCTAATAAGAGATAAAATAGCAGAATTAAATATCTCGATTTTTTTTGATAATGGTAATAAGCAATTATAAACGTATTTCAATATATTTCTCTAGGATCACAATAATTTGTGATTACAGATAATTACATATATTGTATTATTATTATCAAAAGTAATACTTAGGATGTTACTTTTTTAATACCAATTTACCTTAAAATATATTACTCCTACCAATTACCAACACTAAGTACTTGCTTTGTGAGCCAGTTGCTCTTTAACCTATACCAGCTATATAGCGTAACTTTGCTTACAAAAATGATATCAAAATGTAGCGATTACAGTATTACTAAAATTAATAAATTTAAAATAGCGATAATTAAATAGTTGTAAAAGTTGATAAACTTAAACATAAGCGGTATTTCAATATCAGTGTTTTAAGCAAAGTTGCAATTTTCTGAAAGCTTAAAGTAAAGCTGGTTTGCAAAGCGATTATAGCACTGATAGAAGTAATATCAAATCATGATAAAAAATTATGATTATAAGCGACTTTCAGCTTAGACCGCGTCGTAGTTAAACACCCAGTCCTAGTGTTTCTTTGAGAGCCAAAACAAGAAGTAGAACTTGGCCTTTGCCGTTTTGTCGTTCGTGAATCCAAACAAACTGACGTTTGGCAAGACATTGCAACTTGCATCTTCAGAGTGGTAAATGTCACTGAAAGAAAAATTGTAAATGACGATATTTATACCGCTAGCGATTAGCGTGATTAACGGACCTTATCTTTTCGTTACCGCTTGACTGACTTTGTTATTACTCGGAGTACGTGTTTGTGTCCTTTCCAAGAAGGTTGATCTTTGTCTTAGAGGATATAATACTGGTAGCCAAGATTTGCTGAGTCTTAAACCGTCTTCTCGTTTCATAGTACATGGATGTTTTTCTTTTTCCACAGCTTCGCGGATTAGTCTGGGAAAGTAGAAAAGAGTTATAGCCAACACTTTAGTTTGGTCAAAGTTTACCGTGTGTCCTTGGTTCCACACGTGTTCTGTCACTGCTGACTTACTAACTCTGCGGTGTTTGCAGTCAGCCAAATGTTCTTTTACTCTAACTTCAATAGAGCGTCCCGTCTGTCCTATATAACTTGATCCACAAAAATAAGGAATTTTGTAAACTCCGGCATGTTTTAGAGCCCCTTGTTTGTTTTTAGCAAATTTAAACTAGGTGTTCAGGGTATCTTTAGTCGTAAAGACAGTTTTAATATTATGTTTTTTTAGCACCCTGCTTATTTTGTCTGTCGATCCTATACAGTATGGTAAATAAGCGGTGCTAGCAGGAGGTAATAAGTCTTTTCTTTTGGATTTATTGCTCATTTCCATGCGTTTTTGATCTCTTTGAACCCGTACTCATCTTGTTGTAGAGACGTCATCAGTGTTTCCTTCACCTTTTGTAGATTTTTATTATCTGACACACGTATACCTCTTTTAACTAAAGTATGCAAAACAGTATTTTTCTGTACTGCATGG
Source organism: Aquatica leii (assembly GCA_035610365.1). Lineage (NCBI taxonomy): Eukaryota > Metazoa > Arthropoda > Insecta > Coleoptera > Lampyridae > Aquatica > Aquatica leii. The sequence goes on along the minus strand of CM069434.1, from coordinate 20,021,354 downwards.
TGGTCATATTTGGCGTTTAAGTATCTATTAGTGTGCGTTTTCTTTCTATAAACGGAATGCCCTAATTTTCCGTTATTTTTCTTTACCACCAGTACATCAAGAAAGGCTAGACTGCTGTTATGTTCTAACTGCCATGAAGCCATACAATAAACGTATCATCAACATTTCTAACCCAAGTTTTTGGTTTTAACTCAAGATTTTTCATAATTTCAGTTTCAAAATTGTTACGGTCGAGTTTCTTTATGCACGCCTATGTTGTTACGGACGAAATTTCCTTGGCGCACGCCTATGTATTTTCAACGTAAAAGTAGATTCGGGTTTACGCCCTCTAACGTTCGTTTCTCGGCGCGATTTATTTTACGGAAAGTCGTCACACGGGCATGGTATAAAATGGTCTGTACGCATGGGATAGCTATGTTATATCTTATCATCTAGAAAACTAATTCTAATTAGCAAAGGATCTGATTGCTTCAACGCGTTACAGGGTAAGCGATTGTCGTCTTTTAGTAACAATTTCGATCGTAATTCTGTTTTCCTTCTAACAGCCATTTTACATTCCTTTCGTTAACATCTGGTACTTTATCGATAAATGGCTATCGTAAACGACTGCTAAATACGTGAACACGTTGCCGTACACGCGCACCAGCGTAAGGCGATTTCACGCTACGAAATTGGGGGTCTTGCGGAGTTTTCCCGGCCAAAGATTACTACAGTATTCGATATCCATGTACGAGAGAATGAACCTTGACAAAGATTTGGATGGACGATACTAATTTCTTCTTCATACAGCTTATGGTTATAACTAATTAAACCAACGAAAAGGGGTATAACAGCATCCGATTTGCGGGTTGTGTTATGTGTATACTTTTAAATTTAAGTAATGACTTTGTAGATTTGGATTTCGTGAGATATTAGGTTGACACGAATTGCGATTCAAATTGCTTACAGGGTTATGTGTCGGGGGAAGTACTTCCTTTGCACCTGCGGAAATTCCTGTATTGATGGTAAGTGCTTTTATATGTTTTTCTTTCGTCGTCAACGAGGTTACTCACGAAACTGTCACTAATAGTATTTCCGTACTGATTACCGTAATTGTGGTACCATTTAATTAGTAAATTTGCTTATATTACGTATGCTGTATCCTACCCTTAATAATTGTGATAATTTAATGTTAAGGCCATACTTGTTATCAGTGTTTCATTGTCAGTAATGCCATATTACTAATTATGTAAACGATATTTACTACAAACTATTCTTCGCTATATCTTTTTATGTACGGTGTGTTGCCTATGCTACTGGCATTTCTGTATTAAGAAGTCTTATATTCTGTGATAATCATCAGCGATTCTACATTAAAATTGTTATTGTGGTTAGTTATTCTTTTATGACCACATACCTGTCACTTGTGGCTATCGTTACCAACTAATTACTTTTGACTACTTGAACAGTTGAGTAGAGGAATTACGAACCTAACATCTTGTTACAAGTGCTACCATTCTGTTGTGAGCGGACAGACGTCGCTTTTGGGATAAGCTCTGGCGCCCTTAATTATCTTTTATGTATCTATGAACCCCCTCTCTTTCCGACTATTGAGAGTTGGCCGTGCAGGTTCGTAAAACCAGCAAAGCTTGTAACAAAATATTCAATGTAAACATTGGCTATAACTGGAGAGAGTGGTGAACTAATGGCCGCTCCTTCCACTTGTTTAAACAGATTGTCGTTATAACTGAACTTCGTGTTTTTAAGGCAGAGTTCGATGAGCATAACTTCTTCTTCTGTAATTCTCTCCTTGAGTAAAAACGATACTTTGTCGACAGGGACTTTAGTAAAAAGAGATACTACGTCAAAGCTGACATCCTAGTCTTCTTTTGTTATACGCATGTTCTTAATTTTCCCTACAAAGTCTGTAGAATCTTTAATGTAAGTTTCTGTATTTCCTGTCAACGACAAGAGTTTTGCAGTTAGATAACGTGCTAACGATTGAGTTGATGACTTGATGGTGCTCACTATCGATTGAAGGGGGACTCCTTCTTTGTGTATCTTGGGAGACCGTAGACTCGTGGTATAACTGGATTTTTGACAATCAAAGTTTGTCTCTTTTTAATATTTATAGTAATAGAGTTTGTAATGGTGAAGTTTACCTTAGTGCATATGGAGTTCAAAAGGTTTCTCTGTAGACGTATGTAGCAATCTAAGAGTAAGTTTGCTATTTTGTCGTTGTAATCTTGTATGTTCATAACGACAGTAGCGTTACCTTTATCTGCTCTCAATGCTAAAACGTCCTTATTTTCACGTAACCGCTGCTTCCTTCTCATGTCTGTTAATATTAGAGCGTGACGGTTTTGTGGAGTAGAAGCTGCAATGCCTAGGGAGATTTTTGAAACTATTTGACAAGATGTTTGGAACATTTTTAATAAGCAAATCTTGGCTACCAGTATTATATCCTCTAAGACAAAGATCAACCTTCCGAGTAATAACGTAGTCAATCAAGCGGCAACGGAAAGATAAGGTCCGTTAATCACGCTAATCGCAATTGATATAAATATCTTCACTTACACTTTTTCCTTCAGTGACATTTACCACTCTGAAGGTTCAAGCTGTAATGTCTTGCAAAACGTCAGTTTGTTTGGGCTCACAAACCACAATACGCAAAAGTCAAGTTCTACTTCTTGTTTTGACTCTCAAATAGAAACTACGACCAAGCCTAAGTCTGGGTGTTTAACTAAGACGCAGTCTAAGCCGAAAGTCGCTTATAATCATAAACATAACAACCGCGACAACTTAAGAGTTTAGATGATAAAAAACTAATAAATTTTGACGTAATTTACATTTGATATCATTTTTCTAAGCAGGAATATTACATCTAGAGTGGTGGTAACAAATTGGCAATAACAGCGCAACAAAATATCTAAATGTGGTAAAGTTTCTTATCTGCTTATGTTCAATATTTGAAAAATAAATATTTTGTCTACACAGAAAGGGCATACAAAAACCATTCCAAGCTTCTTTATGGCTACGTTTCGCGCCTTGAGCGCCTATCAGAAAAGGTTTATTAAGTAGAGGCAGTCCACTGGTCCAGCAACATACGGCAAGTATAAGTAATACTTATTCTATTTGAAATGCCATTCTGTGGTAAAAATACTACGTATGATAAATAGAAAACTATAAATTAGTACGGAAAGTAGAAAGGTTAACATTGGATTTAATGACAGCGAAAACCAATGATCTATTGACAAGTAACGCTGTCAAAATCCCAACTACAAAATACAGTTTCGGTACAATTGTGAAAAACAGCATGAGAACTAGCGGACCACTGTTTCGTTCTTTTGGAACTTGTCAGCGCTAGGATACACTGATGTGTAGATAGCAGAGAGGATTCACTGTACAATTGTGCTTAAAAAGACACGCCTAAAAGCACAACCAGTAATAGAAAACCGACAAAGAAAAGATAAAGGTAGCATACGATGAAAAGAACTGGACGATACTCAAACCCTAAAGATAGGACAATATATCTGGAAAGTCTATTTGTGTGACGTGTTTTCAGCGAACGCTCCACATGAATCAATTGAAAACACTATTATATTGTTTTTTATTTGTTTATTTTTTTATTTGTACTCTTTGAGACGAGAGAACCAAATTACTTTTCAAAAATAATATATTTTTGAAATGAGAGTTGTTACGGACGAAATTCTCTTTACGTACGCCTATGTATTTCGACTTGAAATTAGATTCGGGTTTTGACGCCCTCTACCGATCGCTTTCTCGTTGGTCGTCATACGGTAAATGGCATAAAATGGTCTGTACGTGTTAAATATTAGGTATATCCGATACCATCCAGAAAAAATGGAAATCCAAGTATAATTAGATTAATTATCTAGAATATTTGAAGCGTTACAGGGTAAGCTATTGCCGTCATTTATGAAAAATTCGTTCGTAATCCTTTCTTCATTTTAACAGTTATTTTTCTTTCCTCCACTTCGAACATTTTACGTTCTCGATAAGAGGATAGTGGAAAATACTTCTTCTTAAGTCATCACGTTACCGCACACGTGCGCTGGCGGAAGGCGGTTTCCCCGCCACGAAATGGGGTCTTGCTAATCCTTCCCGGGGCAAATTTTGCTACACGTGGAGGACACGACAGGGTATCAACCACCTGTTAGACGTCACTACATATCTGCTTGTTATACAGAAGATTGGTGGATACCCAGGGCCGACGTTAATTATATTATCAGCCACCTGTTTGGTTTCACTATATACAGTAGTCGATGCACGTTTTTTTTGGTAATATAAATTTCATGAATTATTTAATACGAATTATTTTAGCCGAACTATCCGTTGTGAGTTGGGGGTTGTGACACGATTCGTGCTTAACATTTATTACAGGCCACTGAAGAGGAAAAACGTTTTTCTTCGGTCTAGTGGATGCTGAGATTCGGGTGAGTTATTTGAATTTATCTTAGGTGTATCGCTGTCACGAACAATTACTCACAAACTGTTGTATTCAAACTTAACGTTCGCGAATACATATAACGTGTAGCTACCAATAGGGTATGTACGATCAGTGAAATTACTGTCTCGCGTACTGTATGTAGATGAAGGACATTTATTTCGAATTATTGTAATTGTGTGTGGTGGGTTGCCGATGTTGTAGGCATCGAAGTATTGAATCTTTTCTATAATTCTCTCAATTGACTTGTTACAAAATCAAAGGTTAATACCGTTGTTAATGATTATCGTGAACTCTTCTAGTCTTTAGTATCCCCAACTTCGCTGTATAACGACTTTTGGTTATTATAAATGAAACTGTGATAAATGTTAGTTATAAACTGAAAGCGATTAAATTTGTTAACTCTTTCTCTTGTGCTTATTGTTCCCTACGAACCAATTTGGGCTACTCGAACAACTGAGTAGAGGGATTACGAATCTTCGAGTTGTTACAAGTTCAGAACCATTCTGTTGTGAGCGAACGGAAGTATCATTTTGGATAAGCTCTGGCGCCCTGAAACATCTGTTATATATTTATTGTGGACCTCCCCATCTCCGACTATTGCGAGTTTGGCCGTGCAAGGTTCGTAAAACCGAAAAGCTTGTAACAGAGTACGCAATAATAGCATTTATTCGATCAAATACGTAATACGTAATATGATAACGTGAACTGTGTGAATTTAAACAAATCTGATTTTATTCATGTTTGAGCTTGAAATTTGGCTTCCAACGAGCCAACGAGCGAACAAGCGTTTTTTCCTGTCTGAGCTTGCAATGTACAAAACTTTATATATTTAAGCGCTGCATCGATCACGATTTCATTTATTGTCTGATGCCCGATAGATAATTAACTTAGAGAAGTGAAAAGGTGCATGGGGTAAAAGATATCTGCTTTTGAAACTTTAATTTTTTGTAGTTTTACAGACTTTAGAGTGATGTGTTTTGTGTTGTGAATTAAGGTGAGTTCATTTATTTTTTATTTTAGATTTATTAAAACATTAAAAGCCAAAAACTTGCATCTCAAAAATCCTTTTATGTTTGATTATATAAACATTATTGTTATTTGAAGTAAATTCAAACAAAATAATTGATAACCACTAATATTACTATTTATAAAAATTTAGGAATTTTGAAATAACTTGAAATAAGTAATGTTGAAAACATACTTTCGAGTTTGATTTTGAGGCGTCGAAACATTTACATTTTTCATGAATAATTTGTCAATTTGTTTACTTACGTATTAATTTCTTTACAGTATACAGGATGCCAGAAAAAAAAGAAGAAATTGTCTCGCTGAATAAAAGAAAAGAAGAGGAAGAACTGGAAAACCATGTCAATATTACGTATTTTTTTTCAAAACCCGAGTCTACTTTGCCAAATATTAATAACAACAATAATACAGCGGAATCCCAATATTCCGAACCTGTACTTGAAAGTATCAGCAGAAGACAAGAAACTGATCTTCTAGAAAGCAATCCATCAACATCTTCAAGCTGCGCTGATAATGAGAAATCAACACATTCAAAAATTGCCAGAACGGAAAATATGAGTCAACTTTCGCAATATGCTGCACTATGGCCAAAGAAATTACGTCCTAATAATATTCAAGAATTAGTAGAACGTGGACCTGCTCATTATCAAAACAAAAAGGATACTTATCCAAGAGATAATTTGGAGTCAAGGCGTAAGTTTTCCAATAGTTACTTCTTTAAAAACTGAGCGTTTTTGGTTGTTGTATTCCAAAACAAAAAATTCACTTTACTGCTTCTGTTGGAAAATTTTTAATGACAGCGATTTGTACGCCTTAGTGATGAATTTGGTTACAATGACTGGCAGCATTTAAGTGAACTTTAAACATTCATGAAAACAGCAAAGTTACATATCGAAAATGTTCTAAAATTACTAGATCTTTCTAACCGTTTTAATAAAAATGAAATAATTGATTCTGAAATTCAAAATGTAATAAACAGAGAAACTGAATACTGGCAAGCTGTTATAGAAAGAATTATTTCTCTCAAATAAAAGATCACAAAAACTATCTCAGGGATAAAATACAAAATGAAGTAATTAACATGATCGGCGAAAATATTAAATCCCAAATTTTAGAACTAACTAAAAAGGCAAAATGTTATTCCATATTATTAGACTGCACTCCTGACTCTAGTCACCAAGAACAAATTTCAGTTTGTATAAGATTTGTTAATTTCAAGAGCACGGGAATTAGTATAAAAAAACATTTTTTATTATTTTGTCTTATAGATGATGTGTCGGGTGAAGGCTTGACAAAATTTCTTTTGTTGGCGTTAGAGAAAGAAGGCTTAAATATCAACGATTTCCGGGGTCAGGGTTATGACAATAGGACAAATATGCGTGGTAGGCATAATGGTCTACAAAAAAAAAATTGGATATTAATCCGCGAGTTTTCTTTGTTTCTTGTTGCAATCATATCCTAAATTTAGTCGTCAGTGATGCCGCAAAATCGAATACTTTGAGCATCAATTTTTTTACTTTAGTTCAAGAACTGTTTGTATTTTTTTCAGCGTCTACTAAACGCTGGTCAATTCTAAAATCTAGTTTATCTAATGTAACCAATTTAACTTTAATACTTTTATCAAATACTCGATGGTCTAGTAGAATAGATTCAATAACTCCTTTAAGGTATCAACTTGGGGCGGTTTATGATGTTCTGTTTAAAATAAGCAAAGGAAACTTTGAAAATAACCTAAAAAAATTGGCTGCATCGTTGGACAAAAAATTGCAAAATTTTGAATTCATTTGCATTATTATATTGTGGTATACTATTTTAAGTAAAGTTAACATTGTTAGTAAAATTATTCAAAAACCGAACTTTGATGTTGCTCAGTGTTATAATTATTCAAATTATTTGAATAATTTTTTGAAAGCTTATCGCTCCGATAAAGGTTTTAATGATCTATTGATTGATGCTAAAGCTTAGACATAGAACCTAAATTCAAAAAACAAAGAGGTCTAAGACCGCGAAAAATAAAAAAAAACATTTTGATTATGAATGTGACGATGAACCGATTTACGACAAAACTTTAAAGTTCAAAATCTATTGTTTTTTTAATGCGCTAGATGTAATTATAACATTAGTGGATGAGAGATTCTAATTATTTTCTTCTTTTTCTACTAATTTCGCGTTTTTATGGAATATTGATAAATTTAAAAATTATTCTGAAAACGAACAATTAGAATTATGTCAAAAATTTGAAAATTTATTAAACGACAAAACTCGCAATGAACGAGACATAACTGCCATGGAACTTGTTAAAGAATTGCAATATTTACGAAATTTTGTTGAAAAATTACGTTTTCAGAAGAAACTTTAAATTATATAACAATTAACAACTTAGTGGATTCTTTTCCTAAATACGAGCATAATACTTTGTATTTTATTAACAATGCCGGTTTCTGTTGCTACCACAGAAAGATCTTTTTCAAAACTCAAAATAATAAAAAAATATTTAAGATCGACCATGGGGCAAACCCGACTAAGTAATCTTGCTATCATTTCAATAGAAACGGACCAGCTAAAAGAATTAGACACCGAAGATTTGATTAAACAATTTGTAAAAATTAAAGCACGGAAAGCTCAATTCACTTAGCTAATATATTAATAACAATACCTTATACTTGGATATTAAAGGTGACATGTTGCATTATTAAAATAATATATCGTTTTGTTTTTATTTGTCGATCAGTTTTGTCCTGTGATATATAGACGAGTATTTTTAATGTTTTAAATATTTTTTTTATTTCTTGTGCTTTTGTATCATATATTACATTTAAAACTAAAATAGAAAAATTTTGAGTTGTAATACTGTTAGAATATATTTCTGTTTTCTATAAATTTATAATTATGTTATGTACCTCAATGAAAAAAATACTTGTATGGCTTGTACTTGTAAAATATAAAAATGAAAATAAATGTATGAAAATACTTTTTAAAATTATTTTTCAATAGTGGATAATAATACCTAACTTAACTCGTATCTGTACTCACATATGAAAGTAATACAAGTTTGGAGCGTTATTTTAAATTTGCACAAGGGCGTTAAAAGTGCTAGGCGCGGGCCTGCATTAACCTATAAGATATGCTTTTAGCATTTGACAAACATTTTAAAAATTAAATGATTTGCACACCTGACTGAGTTATTCATTTTTGTTGGCGGAGCTCATAAAAATCCTTCACGGATCCTTATGGCTCCGCGAAGCACACTTTGAAAAACAATGGTCTAAATCATCATCTTCAAGTTCTTGTACGATGTTCATTGTGTACTGAAACGTATGACGTTTTAATATACTTACAGCCATTCTTTGAGACAATCCTGCTTGACGAGTTGAGATCGTTAGAGTTATAGCAAACTGTTCAAGTACTTCAATATTGACAGCTTCGTCAAATATCCTTAGCTTATCTTTTTCTATTAGCAGATCCAGTTACCTCAAGTTTGGCAACCAATTGACGAACGTACGTGTGACTTAGATTTCGTTCAAAATGTTTGTTGTTAAAGGTTGTAGCTATTCTCGATAAAATTTCTCCACGCCATAAATGAAGATAATTGCGATACATCCGGCTTATGGTATAAGCCATTGTCCATAGAATGAATATTTGATAAGTAATAGATCTTCTTGATTAGGACTTCATACGTTCTGATGTAGACAATAGCTCTTAATAAAAATAACATTTAAATAAACCAGTATTGTTAAAATGAAGACCACAATTAAAAAACATTCTTTTTTTCATTTTTATCACACGTCTAGTAGCTAAGTAGTATTCAAACGTACAAGAAACCTCATACTTTATTAAATTTATTATTTTGATTTTGTTGTTATAATAAATTGTGAAAAGTATAAACCAGGAATTTCTTATAAAATTTTCCGAAAAATGACGTATTATAAGTAGAGCCGTGCCATTTAAAAGAAATAAGGATAGTTGCTAAGGGTCAGGGGGTTGATTTTACAAATGTTGTTTAAACGTCAAATATTGTTTTCGTAATATTAAAATTGACCTGTTTTTGCATTTTTTAATGGAAAGTTTTAAAAAACTCGTCTTGTATATATAGATACTACATATACAGCAAAAAACAAAAAAAATGAAATTATAAAAATATTTCTGTAGATGGGGAAATTCGATAAAGTGTAACCTTTTCAAGATTCACTTAACATAGACATAAACGTAAAACTGTATATTTATACGCCAACATTAAACTATCTGATTAATGAGAATAAACTAAGCACTAGTAAATGGCAAAGACATTAACATTAATTAATCGGTAAATGAGGTCAACGTTTATAGATTTTTCTTACAATACAAATATTTTAATTGGTTGTAGTAAGAAAGGTCAGCAAAATTTATTCAAATAAACACTGCATAGTAATATAGTAATTATGCTTATTAAAGAAAATAATTGCATTTGATATTTTGGTAATTAGCAGTGATATTTTGTATTTTATGCAACATAAAATTTTATTAATTAACTTAGACGTTTAGAACATGTTGATTCGATATACCGAATTTAGGTCAATATAACTGCTTTTGGTTTCAAAAAAATTAGATGAGGATTAACTAGAACCAGGTTTTCCAACCGGTGGTTGGTAGAAACATTTCAGTAGTTCGCGAATTTCTTTTTGTTTATTGTTATTAAAAAATTTGCAGTTTCTTCCGTCTGGTATATACTTTTTCCTGACTTTTTCATATTGTCAGCAATAGAAACTTACAATTTTGATACAAGGTTTTTTGAAAAAGAACAATTTTTGTTTATACTTTTAAACAAAAAATGAGATGTACGAAGAAAACACGAAATACTTTTAAAGTTTTCATAAGGAGCGCAACAAAACACGAAGATATACTCTTACACGAGTAAAACAAATCGTGTTTTTGTAAAAATAAGAAAAAAACTAAAAAAAAACAATTTTTAAAAACGTATTACAATTTAAAAAATAAATATTTAAATAACTGAAATAAATCACATGTTCATGTAAAATTTTTTACATAAATTAAGCTATCCTTTAACCTTTCGGAATATTGACCTGCTTTGCAATAATAACTTTGGTGAACTACACGAACACTTAGCGTCGTACTCGTTTTATTGCAATTGTAAATATTTGCCTTCGTCGTAAAAAACATTTTTTGCTGTGACTTTATTTTGTAGTTTGTTACAACAGTATTACAATATTATGTTGATGGATCTAATTATTCCCAGTTGTTTAATATCAATTAAAACATGCGTGTATAAGTGGCACTAAATTATTTCCTTTTTTTGTTAAAAATTAAAAATAGAACCAATTCGAGAACATTAAAAGCTAAAGTTTTAGGTTTTTAGGTAGTCTATCTTTTTTGAGAATTATTCAATGGACATATAACATCTCAGTGCCATTTATCTCTACATTTTATACAATGAAACTTTTTACAAAGTAAAATTATACGATAAATTATACTCAATAACAGTAATAAGAAAATAAAAAAAAATTATTATACAAGAAAAAAAAATTAGGTTTTAGCTTGAGGTTGTGTTGTCTCCCGAAGCAAAGCGCAGTTTTTTTCTGTAGCGAGAAAAACGACGATTTAATATTGAAAAAATATTGAAAATTATCGATGTGAAACTTGAAGTTTTAAACTGGTAGGGTGTTGTACTTATAGCGAGAATTAGACCTGCGTTGCTAAAGATTTTTTTCAAGTAATCTGTCAATTTAATTCTGTGATTTTATTTAGAAATTGCGAACTTAATGGTTGTTTAATAATTATTTTTAATAATATAAAGTTAAAAAATGTCGGATTTCGAGTTTTCTCTGCATCATTAAAAACTTCGCGATTGCGGCAGTACTAATTGTTGAAGCCTTTGTATAAGCCTCTGTTAATAGAGCTGATACTTCAAACTGTGTTACTTTTTGACCAACATTTGTACGAAGCCAAGTTATCATCACCTGCACGTAGCTCAATTCAACAAGTTTAAAAAGATTTACATCCAAAGGCTGCAACCTATGCGTGGTATGTCCCGGAAATTGCAGTAATATTATACCATTATTTCTTGCAAATTTGATAGCCTCTACGTTTTTAGAATAAGTGGTATAGCCGGCCATCAAAAGTAAACACTTCTCAAATTTAATGAAACAATTTAGCCATTTCACAAACAAATTCGAAATGATATAACCACTATTATTCGACTCCACGATGTTACCAAGAAAAGAGGCGTTCTTAAATGTAGGATGCGTGAGTTGTTTTTTAAAGATAAACATGGGAAGGACGTAGGTGCCTGATGAACCTTCCTACGCTTGCAACAAAGCTAATTTGATGTTTCCTCTCTTTTATTAACTTTTTTTGAACGGTCGAAACCCCCAATTTGTCGACTTCATATATCTGGAAAGCGTTAATTGCATTTTCATCTACAATCTTTTCCAATACGTTAAAAAACTCATACACATTGGTCTGATTAAATCTTTTACAACGTGTCGTAGATATATTTTTTGGTTGACGCAAACTAAGGTTTTTGTGCCTTGAGATTTCTTGCCCGCAATCTTTTCTTTATCAAAAACCTAAAAAATATCAGGATTACCAGCTACTATGGCATACGCAAGTTTTCGTACATCTGTGATAGTAAGTCCAAAAATAAGTCCCTCAAATCTCAATATGTGAGACACAAACTCCTTCTCGACCGCTTCAGGAATTGTTTGTTCACTTTAGCTGACGCATCTTTTGCTTAGTACTGCATTTTTATCTTCATTTTTTACTTGGTTCAACACATGTCTTCTAAATATTAGTTTACGGATCACATATTTACGACAGTATTCATTAAAGCCAATATTTTCTTTTCTGTATTCTTGTAATGCATTTTTCATGTCCAGCATGGACCATTTTCCATATTCTCTTTTGAGCACATTGTTCTAATAGAGAAAGCTTAAAACATTAAATATGCAACAGCATAAATGTAGGTGTAACAAAAGGCCAATGTTTATGTTTAACTGTGAAAAAGACCCGGTAGTCTAAATTATACCTTTAGGAAACATTAGAATGGTTCGATTTGGAGACTACGTTAAAAAATAAACAAGCAGAATTATAACTCTAAGTTTAAGGTCTGTGCTTAAACACAATTTGAGTAAATTAATCATTTCTTGAACTATACAGCTACAAAAATCAATTTATGTAAATTGTATTTACCTTAGAAATACAATAGCCAAACAAACACCTTCAGAAATCAAATTGACTATATAATAATCAGAAATAAGCTTAAAAACTCTACTACGTCAGTCAAAACATACTCTGGATCAGACATAGGCTTAGACCATAACCCTAACAACAGTAAACATAAAGATGAAAAAACTAAAACAGAAAGTCAGCAGACGAGAAATAGATGTGAAACAACTGAAAGAAATTTGACAAGGTACAAATAAAATTAAACGAAAATTTCAGAACTGTAAAAGAGACAAATAAGAACACTGAAGATAAAAATAAAAATGGCGGAATATATACAAATGGCTCTATTAGCAGGCGGACACATTGTCACCAAATAAAAAGATTGGATAAAATTTTCACCCTAATGGAAAAAAGACGAAACTATAAATGCAGAAATGAGAGAAAATACAAAAAAATACATCGAACTATCACTAGGAAAATCAAAGAAGCAAAAGAGAATTGGATATCAGAAAAGTGTAGTGAGATAGAAGAATATGAAAACAAATACGATAGTTTTAACATGCATAAAAAGATCAAAAAATTAACGGATATCTAGAGAACTAAAACAGCCTATATATTGAAAGATAAGGAGGGTAAAATAATTGGGGACATAAAGGGTAAGCTGAAGAGATAGACAGGGTATATAGAAGAATTGTTCAAAGATGAAAAACCAGACAATGAACATCCCATAACGAAACAAACAGGACCAGAAATTTTGGAAAGTGAATTAGAATATGCCAATAAAAATGCGAAAGATGGAAAAGCTGAAGACCATGATAATATACTCGTAGAACTTGCACGGCCAACTCACAAGCGTCGGTGAGAGAGGGGGTTCATAGATACATTAAATATAATTAAGGGCGCCAGAGCTTATCCCAAAAGTGACTTCTGTCCGCTCACAACAGAATGGTAGCACTTGTAACAAGATGTTAGGTTCGTAATGCTGAAAGAAACGAAAAAAAGAAACTACGTCGTTAACAACAATTGTACTTTAATTACTCTATCAAGATAAATCTATTAACAGTTAAATAGCCAAATATAAGCCGGTACTGGAGAGAATATAGACAAGAGAATAGCAGCAGGATTGGCAACTTACACTACACGTCAAACAAGAGTGTAATTACCATAACATGTATAAATCTTAATCAGTAAGTAACATTAATAATGATAATTGATTGTGGATATAAGCAGCAAGCGATAAGTCATTTACTTAAATTAATTGGGTAACAATCACAAGTAACAAATCAATTCGAACGTACGATTAGCAAATATAATAAGTCGTGAGTATACACCGTAGCGACAACGCATAAATAGTAAAAATTGACTTACCAATTCCAGGGCGACCTTCAGAAAAACGTTTTTCCTACTGGCTTCCTGCAATTAAACTTCCTGAAAATAATCGTGTCTACCTGGCGACTCACAAACTACAAGCAAAAGACACATGTAAAGGAAAGTAATCTAACCGACACTTATCGTATGCTGTTACATTAAATTTCGTCGATGGTGGTATTAAATTATTGCCTCCAAAAAGAATTCAATCTTATCGTATTAGGGTCTTCCGAACAGGTGACATTCAATAACGTAATAATTGCCTCCGAATCGAAACTGGTATCGCAGCGTTCTTAGTTCTACAGCTTCCGATTATAATTTCCCCTTGAAGATTTTAGCTGACGATAAGAACACCCATAGTTAAGAGGTAGCACATGGCGCTAACAAAAGACATAAAAATTACCTTTAATTAAAGAAAGAACAAAACCACTCACTCTGCGTGGATGAAATCAATTTAATTCAGAAGACTTCTATTTTCCATCGTGTCCCAACACGTGGATGATTTTTGGAAAAACGATATTCAATTCACGCAGACATAGGTACTAACAGGTACGATGTTAAAGTTAAAATGCCGGTCTGTCACCGGATGTCGTCTGCTCAATACAAAGTGACCAACGAACCCGATAGATGGCGTCAAGAAACATAAAAGTAATTTTAATTAAACTGATATACAGGGTAATGCATTATTTAAATTTATGCACGTAACAAACTGTTAAAACTTATACATGACGACGGAATAAATATACTGGTAGAGCTTTTTAACACTATCTATACGAGAGGCATTATCCTAAAAGAATGGATTTTGTCGACTTTCGTAACAAATCCAAAAAAGAACAATGCAAAAGAATGCTATGAACACAGAACAATAGCTCGCTCTGATGTTTCACACACACAAAGTATTTCTCAAGGTAATACACAATATAAAAGACTTGAAGTAGATATAAGCGACACACACATGGGATTTGGAAACGGACTGGGAACCAGGGAAGCCCTGTTTGGTATTAAGGTGCTGATGCAAAGGTGTTTGGATGTGAACCAAGATCTTTATGTATGTTTTATAGATTTCAAGAAAGCTTTTGACAAGATCAAACATGGAAAGCTACGCGAAATACTAAAAACAAGAATATTAATAACCGTGACATCAACATAATAGGTAATTTTTATTGGAATCAAACTGCAAAAGTGATAGTTGAAAACGAGTTGACAGATGAAATTAAAATATGTCGAGGTGTTTGACAGGAGTGTGCACTTTCTCTGCTGCTATCCAATATATACAATCAAGACAGATGCCAGAAAACTGTACTAGAAGAAAGCAGTGGAATTACAACCAATAGAGAGATAATAAATGACAGACATTTTACTGACGATTCGCTCATAATAACTGACGGTGCGACAGATTTACAAAATTTCCTTGAAAGAATTAATACCTACAGCAACAATTATGGTCTAAAGCTTAATTTGGGAAAGACTAAATTTATGGTAGTCACAAAAAAAACAAGACATACACACAAAAATAACAATATACAACAAACAAATTGAAAGAGTCACATCATAAAAGTATCTAGAAACAAGAATCACGGAAATTAACATAAAAAACAAAAGAAATAAAGTCAAGAATAGACATAGCAAGACATACGTTTGTAATACTGAAATAGTTTGTTTGCGGCCGAGACATCGAGATAGACCTCAGAATGCGAATGTTGCGATGTTACGTTTTCTCAACACTACTCTGTGGTGTGGAGGCATGGACACTCAAAAAGAAAAACATCAGGAACATCAAAACTTTTGAAATGTAATGCTATAGAAAAACGTAGAAGATATTATGGACAGAAAGAGTAACCAATCTGGAAGTACTGCGGAGAAAGGGCAAGGAATGTAAATTTGTAACAAAAATAAAAAAGAGAAAGTTGCAATATCTGGGCCATAAAATAAGAGGATAAAGATACAACCTGCTGAGATTCATAAGACAGGGAAAACTCAAAGGAAAGAGAAGTATAGGACGAAGAAGAATCTCATGGTTAAACAATCTACGGAAATGGTACAACTGCAGCTCTGGGGAGTTGCTTAGAGCTGCGATTAGCAAATACAGAGTTGCTATGATGATTTTCAATCTTCGATAAGAGACGGTACTTAAAGAAGTAGCAAAAATACACCCTTACAAAGCACACAAATTCTCACACAAAAACTGTATTCCCGCTCAGTAAGAGTAGATTTTTTTGTAGTAATATCGGGTTTTAGTTTTAATTTATCTCATAATTGCTCAAATGTTTATAATGTCATGGACTACTATAGGACGTATCCGAGTTACTCGAAACCTTTTTAAAACTTTCCGAAATGCTCTAGCCGATGTCGAATTTCCGGGATGCGAACTAACCCCGCGGGCAAAACTGAAAAAGGATGAAATAAAAAAGTAACAAGCAGCTACAAAAGAATTTTTTTAGCGAGGACAATAAAAGGAAGCGTATGGAATTTACCAGACGTCAACGAACCGCTAGATTTTTGGAATCGTGTTGTTTTTAGCGACGAAAAAACTTATAGAAGTTTAAATGATGTACTCATAAAAGTGTTTTGACCTTCAAAATGTAGGTATAGAGTTAAATCCACAAGCTCCAAAAAGTAGAAAGGGACACTTTTTAGTAAATGTATAGAGTTAGGTGAGTTCCCATAGCAAAGGCGTTTGTTGGGTATTTGAAAGTCATCTTAATAAATTCAAATATAATAGACGTTTGAGGTCAAGTTGTTTGTATCACTCGAGAACAACAAGGAGCTAATTTTATCGCCAAAGACCGCAAACAATTTAATTGCCGCCGTTGGAACTGCTTGGAAGACGATTAGTGATGATTTACCTACGTGTTCTTGTAGCACCAATGTCTAGACAAAAACAAGAATGCATTGACAATCAAGGAAATCATGCTCATTATTAGCAATCGTTTGTTTAGTTTAATAAAAACCGTAAGCATGTAAAATGAGTTTTTTTTTACTAGCTAGGATCCAATTTTAATTTCAATTTTATTTTAGTTGGGAACGCTAGAAAATATCTTCTTGGACTTATTGTAAAATATGAATTAAAAATTAAAACTTATTTGAAAATAGCTTTTTTTATGTTGTTACAAGATCTTTTGTTTAATTTTTTTAAATAAATAATTTATGTTTTATTAATACGATAAACTCTGAATGTCTGATTACTGTAGTGCACTGCGATGAGGTACATGAAGTGCAATAAAAAAATAAGTCATTTCTTCCATGGTGATTGTCTGTTGTCAGTTTTTTAGATTATAACAGCGACTTAAAACTTAAAATAATAAATGAATATAAAAGTAAAATACTTTATTGTTTATTATACGAATATTTTGATTATTATACTAATGATGGTGCTTTTTCTGTTCCTAAAAGACATAACGTGTGAAATTCAATGGCAAGTTTGATTTATTTATTGATAGATTATATCCGTTTATTTATACACGAAAATATTTTGTATAAAAATAACATGCAACATATATCTTTTTTGACACAAAATTATTGCACTGTTAATAAGTCTTTATTAGTGTGTTAACTATTATTTAAAACATTTATTGTAATTACCTTTCTTTGATATTTCGACCAAAAAAAGATATTAGAAAAACAACTACTTAAAGTGCGATTAAAAGTTAAGAGCAATGATTGCCGATCGCATTCGCTAACAAGCATAGTTTACGCAGCCATCTATTTTAATCAAACTAACTCAGGTGACCCGTTTTTTGTTTAGTTGAGTGTACTTATTGCGTTTTTGATTTTTATTATTGCTAGACATATACAGTTGATATTGATTACATGAATATTTTTTATTTAAAAACTTTTAAAATAAAAATGGCTAGTTAAAAAAAATATACAAAGAAGAAAAAACGCTGATGTTTAAAATTTTAATAAGTACAGCTAAGAATAATGAAAATTCGTTTTAGTCTTTCTTAATGTTTAATTATTTGCGTGCAGCTTGTCTTACAAAAGGAACAACTTAAATAATAGAGTTTATAATCAATACCTTGTTTCAAAAAATTTTTGTTAGATAATTTATAATTTTTTTAATTACCATTTGATTTCCTATGAACAGTTGATGTTGAATGTGAATGCATATATTTCAGAAACAAATGCACATAATTAACAATTATGGAACTGAAAAGCTTGTTGAACGACATGCAGCTCGGGAGATGAAATCAAAACTTGGAAAATTTGTTACTAAATAATATGAAAGTCTGTTCACAACAATTTTAAATATAAGATTATTTTTTTAAATTATTTAAATATATATATTAAAGTGTTATTATAATTTTACATTAGCGTCAATAATAACATTTCATATGTTAAGTTAAACTCCCGGTAGATAAAAAAAATAGAGGTTCCAACACTATACAGTTGTCTTCCGTACAACATGTCACAATTACAACCCCAACTGAAATAGCAAGCAAAAGACTTTAAACGAAACGTGCTGATCATTATTTTATTACAAAAGAAATTTCAATAAAGCCGATGTCTGATGAAGTTGGCGATGAGGAAACAACGTATCTGCATATAAACTGAAGTTGGTACTTTTCAGTGACTAAATGTACCATTAAGTGCCTAATTTAATTATGCTAGCTATGAATTTAGTACATAAATTAAACTTTGCTTTTTCGAAAAAGCTTGTAACAACACAAAAACAAAAAGTATAAACACTACGGTAATAAAGGTGATTATAATTGTCTTGCAACGGCAGTTTGTCATTTGTCGGTACAGGCGCTAGAGTCTTAACTTAAATTGCCTATTGTTTCATTAGTACGAAAAATGTCGGTTTTTTGGATGAGTGAGAACATTTACGCGCAGTCTTAAAATAGTTATTAGTATCAGTAGTCCAGAAAGTGTTACTATGCGAGTATGAACATATTTACAAATAGCAAATACTCGCCAAATACTCTAAAGGCGTGTGATTCACAAAATTTGTTGTGTTAACTTTTATATAAATTTCTTAAAAGCAGTTATTTAAGTATTCGTTTTTGATAAAATTTAATGACATATATGATAACACTGAAATCTGTAATGGTGAAATTCAATTGTTTTTGATAAATATTTGACAATCAGATAATTTTATTACAATTTAATTTATAATAAAATAAAACTATTATTGTTTTTAGCATTTATTAGGTATAAGCAAATTTGTTATATTATATGTAAAATTGTTATTGTTATTTTAAACAATAACAATGATAATGATTTATGTTACTAATAAGTAATAAATTTGATACAAATGACAAGTGATGTAAATAATTAATGATTAGTATTAATGCCAACTTCTAGTTATAAAATTTTACTACATTTTACCCACCTAGTTTAGAAAAAAAAAATTTTCGCTGATTATACTGCCTTATAATATATCAAAATAAAACGGAAGCACAAAAACGCATATTTTGCCATGGCATATAAACTCCACACTCTGCTGCTGTAAACATGTTTTACAGACCGGAAATATTAGGAAATCTTAATATTGAGAAGAGATAGCCTTATTAAAAACTCAAGTTTGAAGTAAAAAAACCAAACCGATACACGCGTGATTAAATAGAAAACAAATCGTTAAGGACTTTAATCTGACGACACTGAGCATACTGAAACGTTCAGCTTCGAAAGCATTCACGAAGCTACTATCAACAACTAGAACGTATGGTAAAGATGTGGGAAATTCTCGAAGGATCGCCGAAATATATAAAAGCGATACAAATGAAGCATAGGTCAGTTATTAGTAATTCGAAGTCGACATTGTTAAGAAGATTTCTCAAGTTTAAATGAATATGTGATTAACTCGTGTTTGAGATAAATACAACAAATTAGGAACGTACGTGACTTTAATGTAAACAAGTGTTAAACTGAAGTTATCCGCGAACATAAATTAGTGTAAGTTTTTTTATTAGATATCCTTTGAGTTAATTAGTTCGTGTAGTTATAAACGTGTAAATATTTATAGTATAAATAAATTAGTTATAATTTTTGTTACAATGCGTTTTTGTATTAAGCTTGTTGCTATTAAGCAGAAGACTTTAAACAATAATTACCCAAAAAAGTTTTTTATGGTTTCATTTTCATAAATTATGTTTATTTCCAGACATTTTTTAAGTGTTCCTAAAACTTTCATCTCAAAATTTGAAATTAGCCTATTTTTAATTATAAGTTTTGCTCTTCGTTATAACAAATTCATAATTCGTCAACGTAAAATCAGCAGCAGTTGGTTTTAATCCAAATTCTAATAAAAAATTGTTCAGTTTTTTATTCAAACACTTATCACTTTGCTTTAGACGATAAACTAATTTTTTAAGAGCCAAATTTTATTGTTTAGGAAATTTTGAATAAGCTGTAGATATGTCCATACGTGAATTTTTAGTCTCATTTTACTGCATAAAAGAATAAATATTTTATTACTGGAGAATAACTTTTTTATTTTATTCTCCTTGGTTTTCTTCTATTCTGCTGAATCTGAATTGGCCAAAGTTTCTTTGTCATCTAGGTGGTTTTATGATTTTATCTAGTCTATTCAATATTAACATTCTTCTATAAAGTTTTGTCATGTTGTTTTTTTTTATATGATATTAGTTCGTATGTCTTGATTTTGATTCTCATTTTCACTTACTTTTATATTTTAGTTTTCACAATTTTTTTTTTGGTTTTTCACGAATTAGCTTTTATTATAGAGTTATATTTTCAGTATAACGGCTGTGTTGATAATTTTTTTTTACCGAAAACTATAACTATAAACAGCAAAAGGTTTTTAAACACCAATTGCAACTTCAGAACACATTTGTTGAATTAAAAAGTCAAAACTTTAAGTAGTATCTCTTGACATACATTGACAAGTTAAGGGAAAATACTTATAAATTTTAATGAATAAAAAAAATGAAATCTGAACTTAATAATTTATTTGGCAAAAATATAAGAATTTATTTAACGAATCTAATTTATATATTAATTATTAACACACAAATTACTTTCTAAAATGTAAGTTCACAAAGCAGTTTCTTTGTAGTAAAAGACATAATCTAATGTTGCATTTTTGGCAAAATATTTGGGTTTGTCCAGATTTGCAGTTTCTACACCGCTCTTTTGATAGAAACACTAGAAAGTGTCCTACGTTGTCAAACCTGCTGTCCTGTTGAGGTCTGGGTTCATCGGGCTTTCGGATTTTTTTTCGGGTTGCGGTGCTGCAGAGCTGTCAGATCGCCTCCTTCTGTTAGTTTAAAACAGACTCTTTGCAACGTTTCCTAAAGTGTTCCAGCGAAATTACTGATTTTGAGTAATCGTCTATTAATTCAGATTCGCGCTTTTGAATTGTTTTAACAGATTTGTTGTCAAACCGTTTGATCAGTGCAAGACAATTAGATTTGTCCTCTACCTTCTCTTTGAAATTCTGAGTCAGCTTTCATGGAACCACTTCTTAGACGATTTGATCTGATACTTCCAAAAACTTAAGCTTTATACCATTTGTGTAAATTGATGGTTGTGAAATATATTTACTCCGACATATGGAACAAAATCATATACCATTCAAGATCCCCACTTTTCAAGTTTACTTTTGATGTACTGTTTTTTTGAACCGGCTTTTATTTCTTTATATACAAGCATCATTTTGTCAACAGAATTTCTCGATTCTGGTTTAATGTTGAAACAATTGCGCCTGATCAGTTCTAGTATAGATCGCACTTTGAAGTATCGGTCTGTACGCTAGTTTTCATTATTGACAAAATGAAGATTACGACGAAGAGGTTGATACCTTTTTAGTGGCACTATTTCAGTAATAGGAACGTAAAGTGTTATCTGCGCCAAATAATCCGTGTAAACTAGCATATCCACAATACTCATCATTGGTTCTATCGCCAAAAATTCTTGCATTTCGTAAATATTTGTATCGACACACTTACCACACTGTTGTGTGGAATACAGATTAGTCTGATGTACTATTAGTTCAAGTATATTATCATTCAGAAATGTTTTAAAGTACTCTAATGATATTTTCAGCTAGTTGGGTTTGGTGCAGGAGTCTTCTCCTATCTCTACTTCATAATAAAAATTGTTCTCCACGAAATATTTGTAATTATCTTATCAAGTTGTTTTTTTTATTTTAGGAATGGTAGTCATCACGGCCGGTGTTATAACTAAAATGTGCTTTCTGAATTTTACAGAGGTTGTCTCTATATTTTGTACAGGTACGAGTAACAATTCTGATAGAATCACTTCATCTTCTTAATTTCCATCGTTGTATAAAACGTCCACTGATACTTCATCTAGTAAGTTGATCTCATTCATATCAAGTACCTGTTGTTCGTCTTTGTCGTTAATATCAGTCTCTGGGTCACTTTTTGCTCCAATTTGAGGCAGAAGTGCAAATATTTTATCAATCTTCCTCATTAGATTTGAAAAACAGAAAAAAACGTAATGCACAGAACTTGACAATGTATCTTACAAAATACACATCTTTTAACAATAAAAAATAACGGGAACCACCAGTAGATTCTTCTTCCATTAGACCACAAAGATCTACACTGACTTTATGACAAATCTCGTTCACTTTTGTTGTACTTTTTTTAAAAGACAGTTTTACTTGTTTTCCAAAAAGACAATTATGCCAAGTTTGAATTTTTTTAATATTAGTTATTGCATATGCTACGGAATCATTATTTACAAAATTATTAATATTACTTACATAAGTTATACATTTGTAAAATTAAAACATTATCTGTATATATATCAATCTTTCTTCTTTATGTACCATGTTCTCCGAAAACGTTGGTGGCCATTTGCATGATTTTAATTTTATCTGTTACAGTTCTGAATATTGTCCTTGTGCTGAGTCCGAACTATTTTCCTAGGTTTTTTATCCACGATGTTCTTCTCCTACCCCTAGATCTTTTTCTTCAATTTTACTTTGTATGATCAGTTGTAGTAGGTCGTATTTTTCATTACGCGTAATGTGACCCAAATATTACAATTTCCGCTGTTTGATGGTATTGATAATTTCTGTTTGTTTGTTCATTTGGGTAAGCACATATTCGTTTGATTTTTTGGCGGTCTATGGAATTTTCAATATTCTTCTGTACGTTCACATTTCAAAGACTTCCAATTGTTTACTCATAGTTTTGAACAGTGTCCATGCTTCCATGCCATATAGTAAAATGTTGAACAAATAACAGCGTAATAGTCGTACACGAAGTGAAATTGTCAGATCTCGCTTGGTGAGTACTCTTCTCAGTTTTAAGAATCCTTGCCTACCCTGTGCAATTCTGAATTTAATTTTTTGACTGTTGTCCCAATTTTCGTTTAAGCAACAACTAAAGTATTTGTATGTTGATACTTTTTCAATGATGTCGTTACCTACCTTTATAGTACTATAGGAATGATTTAATTTGTTGTTTTTGCTGATTACCATCTATTTTGTCTTTAGTAGCTATCAAAAAAGTATCGTTTGCGTATCTCAGATTATTAATTAGAAGATCATTAATTTTGACGCCACTGTCAATGTCTTCCATGATTTTACAAAAGATACTTTCTGAATACAAAGTGAAAGAGGAGTGGTGATGGGACGCAACCCTGCCTGGCGCCTTTTAGGATTTTTGACATCTCAGTAATATCACCATCTACACGAACTGCAGCAGTCTGATTACAGTGCAAGTATGCGAATGTCTCGTCCATCTAATCCCACATCTTTGAGAATTTTAATCATTTTTTCGTGTTGTACAGTATCTATGCTTCTTCGTAATCACTGAAGCAGGTGAAAATATCGACGTTCACATCACGACAACGTTGCACTAAAATTTGCATACCAAACAAAACTTCACGTGTACCGAACCCGTTTCTAAAACCGAATTGGGTTTTGCCGATTTGTTCTTCACATTTCTGGTAAATTCGTGCGTGTATGATTTTAAGAAATAGCTTAAGAGCATGACTCATCAAACTAATAAAGTAACCTGTGATCATTGCAATGTTTTGCAATAGGTTTTTTAGCAATGGTCGATTTAAGCTAAACAGCTGGAATCTGTCCTGTTCTGTATATGTCATTGAAAAGATCCAGCAATACAGAGAGTACACAATGCTCCTTGAAAACTGTTAATACTTCGACGTATATTTCATTTGGACCAAGAGCTTTTCCAGTTTTAGCTAATTCCGATGCTTTTACTATTTCATCTTTTGTGATATCTAAACCGTCATTGCCGTCGATGTTATGATTAGAACTTCTTTGATCATGGAAAAGTGTTTGTATATAACTATGCCATTCTTTTAATTTTTGTTCAGTTGAGGTTAGTAGTTGCACTGTACTATTTATTAGAATGCCCGTGCCTTTAAACTTGTGTACACCTGTTGCCTGCTTCACTTTTTTGTGTAAGTTGAAGGAATCATGTTTTTGTTCTAACTTCTCTATTTCTCTGCACTTCGTTGTCAACCATTGCTTCTTTGCTTGCCTTATTTGTAATATTTGTCTGAATCGATATTTTTTACCATTTTTCTTTGATCGATTAAATCTAAAATTGTATCTGTTATCTACGGCTTTACCTTTAGTCTTCCGCTTGATTGTAGTTGTTCTGATGTTACATTTTTATCTATTATTTATAAATTTTTTTAAGTATTTTGCAACACTGACGTTTTTACTTTTTTTCGTTGTTTTCAGTGTTTTTTCATTACGATTATCATGGTATCATTATTATGCTTGACACATACATAAGCACATACACGTGACAATGAATAACAACTCAAACGCGCGGTAATAACGTAATCCGTGTCATGTGACATAAATCCTAAAGCTAACCTAACCTCTATGCGTTAAGGTTGGAATCAAGTGGTAAACGACTGAACGTCAAAGATAACGAAACATTATGGATAAACACATTAAAAAACAAGTGGAACAAATTAGCAATGATGACAAAGAATCTTTTCCGGCTATTTTAAACGGTAAGTCCTTTTTTTAATACCATTAGTAATGATAGTAGCAAAACTAAGACTTGGTGTTTAACAGAAACATTAATTAATTAGTGGATTCCTCAGAGCAACAACAAATTTTAAATTTCACGTGAAAATTAGTTACGCCTTGCAATTTAGTTCATTATATTACAGTGCATGTCGCTTATTGGAATCACGGATAATGTTATCATTCGCGTAATGTTATCACTTTATTAAAAATCGTATGTTACTACATAGAAATAGCATCGTTTATTGTAATCATAATTTAGGTTTATGATATCAATTTTCTTCTCAAGTTTGTTTCTATATATGAACAATACCCTAGTTTGCATGAATTTTATGATCAACGTTTATTCGGTGCATGTGAATTCAATTAAAAAGAAGAACATTTTTTGTTTGTTTGCAAACTCAAATGATATCGGACCTTTTTTTCTGGTAAATTAATAAGGTCTTAAGTCGGATTATCAGTTATCGTCAGTGTGGCGACTATATACCGTCTAAAATTATCATACGCTAAACCCTACACTAACTTATCTTAGTTTTAACACTTTGAAATGGCTAACGCAATAAATAGACGCAATCTTAGCTTAAAAAAAAAATTAACACTTTACAGCATGATAAGTTGCCAACAATAAGTCAGAGGATTGCTGTTGCGCAATTAAAAGTTAATTGTGTACCAATAATTACGATAATTAAAAACAGTTTTGCGTATTTAGATTTGATTTTTGTGTGTCTTTATTTATTCAAGTACGTATTTTGACTGATCTTAAATAAACATCTTTAAATACGTCATCTTTGAGTTACTTTGTATTTCAGTGTACTTAGAAAGAATGTGCAATTCTTAGAAATAACTTAATTTAACTACGTCTTTATATGAAAATATGATTTTGTATTTATTTTTATTTTTGTGTCAGCAAATTACGAAGAAATGTGTAGTTCATAGAACTAAATTAAACGCAATAACATTATTTTTGGTTTCTTTTTATTTACAGTGCCAACAAACTTAGGAGTCTTTTTAATGCATGTATACGTTTTTTCAAATATTGGATTTGAAGTGATTCTATTAAGCGGCGTGAATTAATATTAATAGCACCAACGTAATCTGCTCTTGTTGAATTTGATCAGTACAACGCTGAATTGAAAGTGAATCTGGAGAAACTGGAGCAAAATCAAAACAATTAATACTAATTGATACAACATAAACCCCACAATTTCAAAACAGAAACAATTTGAACATAATGCCAGCGAGTACATAATAAACAGCATAAAACTATTGGCAATACAAGAAGATAAAAACTTTAAAAACATGTTTCAAAGTGAATGTTACATTAAATAATAATTGCGCATACTAAAGCCAACAAAATAAACACTTTTTGATTTTAGAAGAAAAGAAAACATAATTATATTCGTGTACAATTGTTATTTCTTTTGATATTGTTTTTTGTTACGTTATTTGTACATAATAAGTTAAACTAAAGGATGGATACATTAAGATTAACATTATTTTAAAATAGACACAAAGTTGTATTTTAGTTTGTTTATTTATAAATAATTACATACATTACTTACCCTGGTTGCTTAGTAATGTTGCTGTTAACATCTTTTATTGCAGCAACAGCAGATGCCACAGAGGCTGCTGCTTTTATAGCAGCTTGGCATCTCGATTTATGAGCATCATCAGTTGCTTTATGTAACACTCTAGGCTGACTTGCGTACGCGTACAACTTCTTTTCTTTCGCCACTGGTGGTTCTATTTTATATCCGAGTAACGTAGCAGTTTCAGGCGGCGGATCCAAAAAATGACCAGTTTTAACCGTTGTTATAAATGGTTTCCTCGGAGTTTCCGCTTTACTTTTCGTACCTATTTGCTTTTCTTCCTTCTGCAACTTTCTTAATTTGGCATCCAACGCTTTAGTAAAACTAGTATCCAACGTTCGCACTTTAAATTTTTCATTTCGGTCTTTTGCAGCGCTGTTGCAATGATTCAAATTTCCATGTGATATGCTAACGTTTTTGTGTAAATTTATTAGGTTTTGCGGTTCAATGTGCCCGTTAGATCTAGTAAATGTTTTGTGCTTGTTGTCTTCTAAATTACTAATTATGCGTCTAGTAGGATAAACAATACCATTCGGTTTAATCTTGTAACCATCTTTGCCGAACGGTTTAAATATAGATTCGCCTATTATTGCTATAGGTAAATTATCTTGGTTTAAAACTTTAAATGCTTTCTCACTTTCGTCCGCTTCGTCTGACGATAATGTTGAGATTGGAGGTATCGCAACTTGTGTCATTTTTTCAGTCTTTTAACATCACTTTCGTTTTTAATGTAGCACAAGCCTTTTCTGTACACAATTTTTAAATATTTACGATTAGAATTCTACTGTTAAAATTTAAATTCAATGGTAAACAAAATTTACTTAAAAAAGTAGAGAAGTGAGTAAGATTTTTCTAACTATGCAATGGTCAAATTAAAAAAAATTGTGGTTTTAATTATAAATGCATACATATTTATCAATTAATCAACAGTTCTTTACCTTATCAAATAATTGCATACTCAATAATTAGCTTATTGGAATCATGCGAATAATGTTATCAGTTTATTAAAGACCGAACCGGATGTACGCTACTACATAAGAAATACATCGTTTACAGTAATCGTAATTTTGGTTTATGTTATCAATTTTCTTTTCATCTTTATTTCCATACGTGAACAATAATTTATTCTGCATGCACTTTTTAGCTGAATTTTCATTGAGTGAAAAATCATTGTACCCTAAAATACTTGTTTTGTACATTTAGCTTTATTTTTGCAGTGTTATTTATTTAATCAAGTATTCTGACTGACTTACGTAACATTACTTCATTTAAACATCTGTAAATATAATAATCTGTATTTTAAAAAATTACACAAAGTCTTTCCCGCAATATATTTTTTTTTAAATTAATAAAGGCGACATGTTTCAACAATATATGTCATCTTCAGGCCTCTACAATTATAATGAGTTAAACCATTGGTTAAACGAAACTAAAAACATTTACATATACATTAATAAACATATAAGTTAATTCAAATAAAACATATAAAACAAATTGACATAGGACTGACAATTATTGATATGTAATTATACTAAATAAATAAATAAGACAAAATTAAGTAAAAACATTTTTATATTTACTCAAAAATAATAAAATAATTTGCTTGAAAATAACATATATTGTTAAATAATAAATAATTAATAATATATTGTGGGGAAGGCTTTGCGTAATTTTTTTAATATAATTTATAATACTAAAGCTTCATTTAGAGAATTTTTATTAAAACACAATAGATTTAATGAAATAACTGTAAATACGTTGTCGTCGAGTTACTTTCTATTTTCAACGTACTTCAATAAAATGTACAGTTCTTAGTATAACAACTTAATTTATATAACTACGTCTTATGTGATAACATTGATTTGTGATTATTTTTATTTTTAGCGTCAGTAAATTTTTGGGAAGAAATGTGTCCGTAATTTTCGATATTTAGCTCAAAATTTGCATTTTTTAAAATGTTTTATTACAAGATTGTATTATCTATTATAAAGTTTATAAAAGCTTTTTGCACAAAATGGGATTTAAATTATAATTGTAAATAATTACATTTATGCTTTTCCTATATATTTTACTTGTTTGCGGCTACATGTTTAGACTATTACAGTCATCATCAACTTTCTAAAATTATTAATTTAATAGTGAAATCTAAAAATGAAAAATGTCAAATATCTGACATTTTTCAAAAAATTTTTCTGAAGATGAGCTTTATAATTACAAGCTCGAAACATATGTTAAATACATTTTGAAAGATTGAATTTTTTATTATTGGTAGACTGATACTTTAAATAATATTAATAATAACCAATAACAATGTATCCCCTTAACAATTTAAATTATTAAATTACAAATAATAAATAAATAAATTAATTTAAAATATGCAAGTTATGTCAAAATAATAATAAATAATAATAATAATAAAATAATTTTATCCTACTTAATAAAAAAATCATAACAATTATATGTGTTTACTTTTACAATTAATATAATAAAATTATTTTTAGAAAGGTTTCTGGTTTGGAATTTAATATTTGTTTTTAATATATTAAATTTCTTACTTTAAAACTATCTTTAAGTTACTTACAGTGCATATATGTACATGATACATTAGTGAATACAAAAATAATAAACACATACACTTTCCAACTGTTTCTTTAGGAAAATTTTTTGACGTAGGTATAATAGTACACTGTACTAAATAAATTAAATTTGCCATGATTGAAATTGTCCAGGTTGGCAATTTAAAAATTAGGACTTTGAAACCTTTGTCTTGGTTCGTGATTTTACAAATGATAGCTCAATTAAATTATTTTATTTTATTTTTAATATTAAAGACCGGGAAAATGCGCTTCGCATTTTTTTTTTGAATAATTGAATAAATTTGCCAATAAAGCAATAATAATTGCGTTTTTCTTTAATTTAGTAATTTCAATCCGAAACCACAAATTTTTGTTTTGTGTAAATTGAGATTTGGTATTGATAAAGGTACTAAAGAGACAATTTTTTTTGACACTCATTGCTGATTAAACATAGACGTTCAAAAATAATAGTATAATCTAGTTGATTTAACGGATATGTTACGATTTGATTGTTTTCTTTTTGATACAACTGTAAAACGGTATTTTAATTTTTTTTAAAT
Source organism: Aquatica leii (assembly GCA_035610365.1). NCBI lineage: Eukaryota > Metazoa > Arthropoda > Insecta > Coleoptera > Lampyridae > Aquatica > Aquatica leii. The sequence continues at coordinate 19,991,673 of CM069434.1, read as the reverse complement.
TTCAAGCTTCAACGACAGCATTACAAATTTAAAAAAAAATGTATAGTACTTTTTTACATTTTTCAAAAATTACATACGACAAATATACCGTTTCACTTAGAACACGTCGTGAAAGTCCGACCGCTTAATGATTACTGAATTGAAACCATCGCAGGCTACAAACGCACGAGCCTTTTCGCACGTTAAAAATGCATATGAAATCTAGTAGTAGAGGTCGCGACGTTACGTTAGAATGCTCTGCTACATATACAGCCATGAGCTCTAATAATTGTAACCCAGACATAAAGAAATACCTTTTTAATATACGTTGCTTTAAATGACGGCCATATTAAATTAATGTTTTAGAGTAATAAAAATTAGATGATACTTATGTCCTATAAATATGTCTCAATATTTTTTGTTTTAATGAACTTCTGGGGGTCTCGCGCTCTAGAGCTTTTGTGGATTAACCGCCACTGTTAGACAGTCACACAACACTCGCCTTTGGTAATAATTATTATGAAATTTTATGAGTTTATGCTATGCCAAACAAATTCCTTAGGTCAGTTTTCTGCATTGCAATAGCAGTTCCTTTCAAACTGCAAAGTCCGCCCGTTTGCAAATGAAGTTTGAATTAACGTTGGTATAGTGAGCTGCATTTGACACAACTGAACACATGCTATTATTTATGCTTCAAAAATCGAGATCGTTTTACAGCTGTTCTGCGAATTTGTTTAGTGTTTACTGTTTACATTTAGTGTAAAAATAGTACTTCTAATTATTAGTATTTATAAATTGTTAATGATATAGTGACAGTAGATTTAGTTTATAGTTTGGTTCATCTAAAGAGTTTTTTAGATCTTACAAAGAAAACATTGAACTTAAAAATAAAGGTGGATAATTGCTTGATATTACTATCGAAACTGCAAGTGTTTATTCGAAGAGTAACTGAACTTGTGAATGCAACAAAAAATGAGTTTTTTGTTTTTGTTGTGTATTTTTTAGCGGCGATTAAGCATAAACGGATGTAGAGGTGACAAATTTAGTACATTTATGTGAAAAAATGAAAAAAGAATACAACACCAAACGCTATTTTCTTAATAGCTTGGAATTAGCTCTATTAGGAACAATTAATGTTAGAGCACAGTTTGATTCAACTTATTGGATAAATGTGCAAAAATGTAATGACAAAATTAAAAGAAAAACAGATATATATTAGGTTTTGTGGGGTCTTCGAATTGGCGTTACGTGGGCATGATAAATCTGAAACCTCCCAAAACCCGAAAACATTTCTTGCTTTAATCAACTTTTTTGCTGAGCTTGATGCGAACATTTACAAAATGCTTCTGTATTGCAAGGGACAATAGAAATACAAAATGACGGTTTCTTTTTCTTCTTTAATTATCTTTTCAATAATAAACGTAACTTTTTCATTTAAAAAGGGTCTTTAAAACCATTAAGTTTTTTTTTATGGCGACGTTTTGTGCACTGTAGTAACCTGAAGAAGTCCACAGTTACTCCACGAAACGTTGCTATAAAAAAATTGAGTATTTTGTATGCCTCTCCTTGAATGAAAAAGTCAAATTTATTATTGATACCAAATAGCCTTTTAGACTGCACAATAGAAGTATACCATAAGAAAATAATTTTAGAAATTCAAATAGTCTTATTTCTGGCAGTTATAACGGACAACACAATATCTAAGGCTGTGTCGAGTAGAAGTGCTAAATACAATTGTAGGGACGAAAATTCTCTAGGAACCTTTGACTCGTTGGAATTTTGATATAAAGACCATTAATGTCGTGTTGTTTAATAAAAATATGAGGAAAGTAGAAAAACAATTGAATATGTCAACCGCAGTGCAGCTACTTCTATCAGTCGTACGTTGGAAGATTTGCCTCACGTCGACCTCTTATTTAATCAGTTAAAAAAAAGAAAACTGACCCAACTCAAATAAAAAACGCTATCTATAATTTCGAAAAGAGCATTACTCACGTTTGTAATAATATTGATGCCATAATTACTGAAACATCAAATGACACAGAGTCTTAAGTAAAAACAGTAAGCGTACCAAGAGCGTCGCCACCTTAGCATTTTATGATTTTATTACTAATTCTGCAAAAGATAGATTTATGTTTAAAGATTATCTACTAGCTGCATCTCTTTTTTATATTGGGCGTTTTGGAGAGCATTGTGCTAAGTTTCCCGACAACAAGTTGACAATTACTTGCTTAGCTTACCTTACTTTTGAAAAGAAGTGACTTAAAACAGAACTATGTGTTATTTATTTAAGATAAGACTGTAAAGAGTTAAATAATGCATTAACTTTTTTTTAAATTTTTAGCAAAAATGTATCAGTGTCAGTTAGATCAGTGGTAAATATTATTAAAGAAGGTGAAGGTCCAACAGAAGAAGGAAAACCAAGATTTTCAGCTCCAGGCAAGAAACGCCCACGTCCGTCTCCTGTGACCGACTTGGAAGATTTCGAAAAGAGCCTTTTTTGCAATATAGTATATAATTTTCACAAGACCGAGGGTGCACGGATGACAACTCCTGCTCTACGCGAGAAACTCCACAATGACTTAGGTTGGGATGGTAGTGCTTCATCTTTACGTGTTATATTCAAAGACCTGGGATTTAAATGGCATCGAACTGAAACTAATAGAAAACTTTTAATAGAGAAACGACATAAGGGCTCTACGAATTAATTATTTAGAAAAAATTTAATTCTACTGAGAAGGGTGGACGAAACATGTTCATAGTGGACAAACACAATCAACGTCGTAGAGTGATGGCACAACTAACGGACTGCTGTCTGCAATTTCCAAAAAACCAAGAATGATTGTGGTAGATGCAGGAGGTGAAATGGGCTTATTACCAGATTGTGGTCTGATATTTAAATCAGGAACTAGCAGCGAGCGGAGACGACGAGATAAATGGTAACAACTACGAAAAATTATTATGTGAGAAACTTTTACCAAACTTGCCTCGTTTGGTAAATCGGTTTTGGTTATTGATAATGCGCCGTACGATAATGTTCAGATGGATCGTGCTCCAACAAGTAATTCAAAAAAGGCAGATATGGTAAAGTGGTTAATAGAAAAAAAAATACCGTTACTGCTACACAAAAAGGAACATTATAACGTATAAGTTTGATTCTATATTAAGTAATGAAGGACATACGGTGCTGCAACTACCTCCCTATCACCCGGACTTAAACCCAATTGAGTTGATTTAAACTTAGTAAAAAATAATGTTACAAAAAGAAATACCACCTTTAACTTCAACCACGTTAGAGGATTGTTGGAAGAAGAATTAGCGGCTGTTACTCAACAAAATTAGCAAAATTGCTGTAAGAAGGTAATCCACCAAGAAAAAAAATATTAAGAGAACAAAACACTGATTGACGTACAAGTCGAAAAACTGGTGATAAATTTGGAGGACGATTCAGAAACTCAAAGTGGCTGGTCTAATGATGAATGATTGTGTGACTTATTTGTTAGTAGTATTTAATATTATTATAGTAGGTAATTATCGTCGTTTGAGTAACTTTTCCCTAAAGTGTATGGAACTAACAAAATGGATTACCTAATTTTTTTAAATAGCTACCCTAGCTGAATAATACTCTTAAAATACAGACTATTCTGTTTCTAATTAAAAATCGAACTTATACTTTTTTGATTTTCATAAACAATGTTCATTTGTAATTCAAATATAAAATTTATTACTTGTCAACATGGTTATTTTTTTATTTTATAAATATTTAAACTATTACTGTTCATATGTAATTCAAATAAAAAAAAATATTTGAAAATTTCTTGTGGTGTGGTGACGAATGATTGAAAACGCGACACCGACGCCACTGGTAATGCTTTCAGTCGTTATTGCGTTAACGAGTGCGGCCAAATGCACGAACATCCATGCGCGACACAAGGCATTCTTTAAATTAGTCTTAAAGAAATAGACGAGTAAACATTTATAGTTTACAAAACACCCATTTTGATTCACCACTGCCGCGCCGCCACTGGTTTGAACACATGCAAGCTTCATTGCAGTAGAGAAATTTTTGATAAATTTTTTTTCTTTATTTTTGAGGCCTTCGAGGCCATGAATTTTTAAAATTTAAAATCAATTATTTGTTAAAAAAATTTTTTTTCCTAGTATAAATTAAAACAAAATGAAAAAAAAAATTGTTTTTATTGAGCAATAAAAAAATAACGATAAAAAGACAGAATACTAAAGTAGGCGTTTCTCTTCAAAGTTACTATTTTTTTTTATTATTTTACAACAAGAAAAATCAAAGTACGAAAATGTAAAAAAAAATGTTTGGCAACGTTTTGCATTTTGCAATATCCAGCTTACCACGTTCACGAAAATTTTAACGTTGTCCGAGTTCCCAAAAGAACGGCAAAGAAAAGCATGTACTTTCTAATCACGCAGCTTGTAAACATCCATATAAACTTCTGTATTGTGCTGGAATTACGTTATTGCCGAAAGAATATCAAACGTAAATATTAAGCCTGAACAAAATGTGCTTTTCGACATACGATTTAGAACAAGGTGCTATCAGTGTATAAACAAAGCTGAGATCAGCGGGTTGATAAATTAATGAAAAAAATTTTCAGTTGCAAAAAGGATATTTCCGATGATATAGCAACTTATATCGCACGCCTTCAACGTAATTTTAGTGAACTGAACGACAAACTAAAGAAGTTAGTGAAGACCAAGCTACCGGATCAGTCGAGCATTACCACCAGAATACTTCGAATTTAAAAGTATGAGAATCGGTACCATTATCCGAAAGAACCATAAATAAGCTAGCAGAAAGGCTATGGCTTATTGAAATGCGACTTCCTGAAAGAAAAAGTGATTCCTCGACCCTGATAGTTAAAGATAAAATATGTAAGGGCACGTTTGAAGTCAAAATGACGAAATCTCAAAATTAAGTCGGACATCTTGCGAAAAATTGCCCCAAGAAAAGTGGAAACGCGGAAAGTAAAAAAAATGTCAAAACTGGTAGGTGACGCTTTTGTATGCACAACAAATGTTCACAGCAACGATCGATGAATTGCAGACTCAGAAGCGTATGCGCATATGACTAGTAGAAAAGAATATTTTCTTACCTACAAAACTTTTAACTTTGCGCGCGAAATTCAAGTGCGTAACAGTGAGATTCATATGCATATAGACAAGGTATAATTAATGTAGAAATGAAAATAGAATGTATATAGAAACCAAACCATTTGCAAAACGTCTGGTATGTACCGAAAATTGGAAGAAATCTTTTTTTCAATTAGTCAGTACGATTAGTAGGTAATAAAAATAATCAAGTATGCTTGTGTGTTTATCGGATAAAGCTGTAAACATGTAAGAAAACTTCTGAAAAGGCAGGGAATAGAAGTACAACTAGAAGAAGAGTTTTGTGATGGTTGCGTCTTTGGCAAACAGCACCGTGACAGTTTTGATACACGCATCAACAGACCAATGATTCTTAGTGCATTAATAAATGCGGATGTTTGTGGCCCTATGCAAGAAGTATTATTGGGAGGTGCTAAGTATTATGTGTGCTTTAAAGATGACTATACAAGCTTTCGTCGTATGTTTTTTATTAAATTGAAATCGAAAGTAGTCGAGTGTTTAAAAGTGTACATTAACGAAACTAAAACTGTCTGACATAAATTCAAATAGTTCTTAAGTGATCGTGGTTTAGAAATTTAATAATGTGTGTGTTAAAAATTGAAATTATTCTTAGAATAATAATGTCGTATACTCCGGAAGAAAATGGTTTAGCAGAACGTAAAAATCGAACACTAATAGAGTGCACGTTCAATGATATATGCAAACAATTTGACAATAAAACTGTGGGTGGAAGCTGTAAACACAGTGGCATATACACTTAACCGATCTGACCCAACATCCGTTGACAATAAAACACCGGCTGAATTATGGTTTGGTAAAGATCCTGTAAATATTGGCCGCTTAAGAATATTTGGCACAGATTGTTTTGTGCATGTTTCAAAAGGAAAACCTCAAAAATGGGATAGTAAGAATGTTGTTGGCAAATTTCATTGATTGATGCTAAAGACAAAGTGATCCTAAGACTTCTTCCTCTGAATGAGCTCTGTGAGTTTGAAGTCTAGCACTCTTTCCAGCATTTGGGCGAGCGTAGTCAAGATCTTCTCGAATATGCTATTTGGCATTTGAATTCTATTTTTGCTAGTCGTTGATCATCCATTCTTGTCACATGCTGATGTCACTCTCGATGTTTCTTTTTTGTCCAGCGTACCATGTTCAGTACTTTACATGTTTTTCTTATGGCTTTACTTCCGACGTAGTGCCGCATTAGCTCTCAAGGGATTCATCTCGGCGGTTCTTATTGTTTTTTTGGTGGTTTTAATTTCAGCCCGGATTTCCACGGCCTAAGTTATATTAGGTCTGGCGGAAAATTGGTAAATACGGGATTTACTGTAGATATTCTGATACTGCTATTGCTTTAGAGGCTTGAGCCCGCGCTTTTATATATGTTTCTATCACTCGATAATACTGTTTCGAGGTAATTGAATGGCATTACTTGTTCTATCATTTTACTGCCTAGTTCTAGTTTATAGCAAAGAGTCTTTGTTTTGATTTTTTTAAATGAAAAGTCTTATGTTGAGTGTTTCTGTCGTTGTCTTGATATTATACAGCGTGCGTTGTAGATCATCTTCTTTTTTTGCTATAATGACGACATCTTTAGCGTAGCATATTATCCTAATTATGTCATCACCGATTTTATATCCTCCACTCTTCTTTTGACTACTTTTATAATCTCATATAATTATGTCGAATAGGACGGGGTTATTCGTAGCTATTAAATTGTTCTATCAAAGACTTAAGTTATTTGAATTTGGTCACAATAACTTGTTAAAATATATAGAAAAAAATATTTTTGACTTTTTGGAAATATTACAAAAATGTGTGACGTTCTCAATTGAGCACGTCGTGGACTTGTTAAAAAAAACTAATATTAAACGTGGGATTTTAAAATTATTTAATAGAGTCACTTTTCAAAGTTTTTTTATTGTGCTTCTTAATTTTTGAAATTGGTAAAAACAATTTTTCTTTTAATAAAGGTATAAATGAACTTTACATTTCTTGCACGTAATTCGACTTTGTTCTTTGCATTGAATACCTTTGCACTTTTGGTGATTGGTTGTGTGGATAGGCTAGTGTTCAATATTGTCTTTCTGAGTTTCGGTCAAAAGCGCGGGTTCTTTACGATTTCGTTTTTTTTTGAGGTTCAGGCTCGGTCGGCCTCGTCTTTTTCTGGTTTCACTTTATTCGTTGCATAACCCAATTGCTACTTGAGTTTTGAAATGAAGCAAACTCATTTTGGAGTTTGTATCGTCAGTCTCACTTACTTGCTTTGCAATTCTTCTGTAAAGTAACCACGAATTACATTATAGTTTTATCGATACAATGAAAAAAGATTTGGTTATACCACTTCTTGCTTCTGATGTGGATTGGGTACAACTCTATTAAGGAATCTTGCAAGCCCACACTACCCATGTGTTTGTTATATACCTTTGTTATATCTGAACAAGGTATATACTTCTTTTTATTTGCCGATTTGAAAAATCTTTTCACTGAATGTAACGGGTTAGTACCAGCAAAGGTAGAAGCTCGACATACAACTTTCTTATCAAGCCAGGTAACCACATCTACATCGATATTATCAATAGTTGTGCTTTTTTCTACGGAAGCCCCTCTTCCGCGACGTTGCAATTCTTTTTCTGCTGGCATTGTGCAATTTGTCAGACGATTTCATCTAATAGTTGCCCATTTTTTAAAACAGATTTTGAATGTCCACTTATGAGATTTTTTAGGATTATAGTTTTTTTCCTTTGAATGGAATTATTTGTTAATCTGCCGAAATATTTTCTTTCATTGGTATTGATTGAAATCGTGAATTCAAATGATCAATAACTGGCAAGATTTGCTGTTCATATTTAGATTGTCGTTGAAATGAAGAAAACATTTGTTACGTGCAAAATTTTTCTAACGGAATACCCTGTATATGAATTAAAATTAGATTCCGCTTTTGACGCCCTCTGCCGATCTTTTCTTGTGACTGTCATTTTACGACGAAATCGTTAAGCTGTCAGCTGCATAAAATGGCCTGTACAGCTTAAAGTAATTTCGAAGGACATCTTTAATAATGGGAATCAATTTATAATTTCATTACGATCGTAAAATATTTGAGTCGTCACAGGGTAAGATAATTGCTTCCGTTTATTAAAATTCTGTTATAATTTCTCGTTAATTTGATAGCCGTTCCACCATGTTCTGGCCCACATGTTTCTATTCAATAACGAATTATGAGGGATTAACAGCGACAAATACTTTCATGGGACGAGTATAACGCTATATATAAGGTCTACGGTTAAAACTTAATAAACCAAAGACAAACACCTGCGAAACCAACTTTCATTGAAGGTGTACAACAGCATTCGACAATCGGGTTATGTTATGTGTACTTTCTTTAGCAATAATTAACCACCTTTGTAGATCTTGATTTCGTGAGTCATTGTGTTGACACGATTTTCTACTCAAATTTATTTCAGGCTCACTTGCCGGGGAAAACGTTTTCTTCAACCAATTAGGTACTGGATTGTGGGTAAGTTTATTTACTTATTTTATCGCTGTCAGAAAGGTCGCTCACGAAACTTTAGCTAGTGTTAATTCCGTAATTACTGTCATTGTTTTATTACCATTAAGGTAGTATCATTAATTCTTTTGTGTGTTTCGCATGCTGCGTACAACCAATATTTACTACGAAATTTTAGTGTTAATTCCGTAATTACTGTCATTGTTTTATTACCATTAAGGTAGTATCATTAATTATTTTGTGTGTTTCGCATGCTGTGTACAAACAATGTTTACAACACACTTTTCTTCGCTGTTCGCTTCAACTTAACTTACCTATGTATTGTGTGTTGCCGATACTGCTGGCATTTCTGCACTGAAAATTCGATATCTTTGTGTTAATTATCGGCGTTACTAAATTAAAGTTGTTATACTAGTTAATCTTTCTTTTATGGCAACATACCTTTCTCTTTTGATTGTCGTTACCCATCAACAAATTTTGGCTACTCGAACATCAGAGTGACAAGGATTACGAACCTCAAATTTAATTACAAGTTTGGACTGTCTGTCGTGATCGAGGCGGAAGTGTTACTTTGGATTAGATCTGGCGCCTTTAAGCATAATTCCCTTGAACCTCCCCTATCTCCGACTGTGTGAGTTGGCCGTGCAAGGTTCGTAAGACCTAAAGCTTGTAACAGTTGAAATCTATTTTTGTCATAATTTCAGCTATTTGTGGTAAAAAAGTTTGGAAAGCCCACTATCGCCTGGTGGTTGGATCTTTTACTAAAGACATCCATAACAATGCACCCAAAAAATTATAAATTTCAGATTTAGTGGTTGATAATAGGTTTTCAGGATTTATTTGTGTACTATATAATGTAGTCTATCTAATATGTGCTGTATAAAATCATAATTAAAAAAATATTTGAATATTGTTAGTGGGGTTGATAAATCAGTAATGTTCGATGGTAATTTTTAATTACCTGTAAACGTTTTGAGCTCTAAGTTAGTGGTACTTTTTGTTTCTATCCAATTGAGCATTAGAGGTATAGCTTTATTTTTTCTAGTTGTCTGTAGTTTTTTTGCAACAATACGCGGTGCTTTTAATTGGTTTCCAGATTTTTTTTCTCGGCGTTTGTTGTTTGTGGAGATAGTTGTAAAAGTGGTTTTTCATCATCAGTATCCCAATGCTGAACAACTGTTTCGAGCACATCAAAATTTGTAGGTTTATCATGTTCATTATCCGATTCTAAAATCGAGTGTTCACTATCTGAGGAAATATTGGAACAAATTACGCTAGTTCTTTTCGTGTCATAAAACGTTCGAGTAGTGATTTTAGCAAGTTTATACATATTTACACACTACAAAAAAAGACGAAACATGATTATAACCACTACGTACACGTTGTTCCCAAACGGGAACGATTATTTTGGAGCACATATTTCCAAAATGCCACATAATATTGCTTATAATTATATACCACCTGCCATTTACAACAATTGTGCACGTTTAAAAAAGTTGTAACTGGGTACTTACATACATATTCTCATCAAGTTACACAAAAAAACATTTTATTCAAGCATGGCTATGGTAGGGCCATCGCAAATCGAGTAGCATAACACACAAATTGGATGTTTCTAAATGGGTACGGAAAATTTATAAGTTCAGATGAGTATATACGTGTGCTTGTTTTATGTACCCATTTGGGCACATTATGCAATAGAGGGTTAAGTCATGAAATACATAAATGTCAGTTTATTAAATTCTATCGTTTTCCGAATTATTTGTCGTATTAAAGTTAAAGTAATCCAACTCTAAGTAGAGAAGATGTTGTGATAAATATTGCATCGATCGGTGACTTACTCCGTTTGAACCCTTGCGGTTCTTTGCTTATCCCTAGTTGATCCGTTATTTTATTGACTAGATTTTGGACATTAGTATCAGGATAGTACTTAGCAGATACATACCACAATAATTTTTTAAGTTTATTTTGCTGTTCTTTTTAAAGATCACTATAATTGTACTTACTTCTATGCGTCAGAAACAGTGCCGTCATTAATAATTTGTTGAAGAAGGGTTGTTATTGCTTAAGCTAGCTTTTCTTCCCTATATTTAAACAGCTCGTTTTTTGATATCGTCAATTTCAAAAATAAAATTTAAAAAAGTTTTACTGTTTCAATAAATAAAAATTTTTCTTAGCAAAAAAGAATCAAAAACTATTATTACAATGTTTACAAGTGTATGTATAAGTCAAACCAAATTTAAACTATTCAAGAAATGTTGTAATTTGCAAATTAATAATTAATATAATTTAAAAAAGGTTATGTCAGCAATAAAAATAAAAGTATTTTGAAACGTTAAATGTTTTAATTTTTGAACATATAAAAATTTGAAATATTTAGCAGAAACTTTACGACACGAATTATCTAATAAAAGCGTCATGTTATTACACGATAAAACGATCAACATGTTGCTCATGTAACTTACAAAACACTAAACAAATTTTAATTAAAGTAAAACTTTTTTTTACTTTGTTTAAAAAAAAGGACAAAGAACGATCTTAATACGAACAAAAAGAAAATTTTATTTTTGCAAATAAACCAAGAATCAAAATATAATTTGCTATTGATGTACAAAAAATTTAGTTCAGTTTTCTATATTGTCAATTATTTTCAATTTTTAGACTCTACAGCTTGTATGCTTATTTATAAAATTAATTATTCAAAAAATTAATTAAGTTGTATTTATATAAATATTTGTAATTAGAAAATTGTTCGGCTGTTTTTACTTTTCAGATGCTAATTCTGATTATAAAAAACGAGACTGAAAAAACCTTAGCCTACAAAGTTATATATTTTTTGCACGGTATCTAGAATTAATAGGGTTAGCTATGAGTAGTAAAAGTCTGTAGCATTTCATTGACTAATCTTAAAGATCTTTATATATTTTAAGGTAAATTACGTAAATGACACGCACTTAACCACCAACCTACTTCCTTTCGTAGAACCTTATGAATAAATTAACATTGACCTACTGTTATAAATTATATATATAGTACATATTCTTAAATATAATAATAGTATATATTTTTATTAAATGTTTTTAAAGCATATTGATTTATTTTTGTAAACTTTGATTCTATTAAGGTGACCTTTCCAATCAATATTTGTGTAAGAAATATCTAAGTATATGATACAGAATATATAATCAATATTTAACGTCTTAGTTTTGGATGCGTAGATTAACAAATATTTCTTCTAATATTTGGCAGATCTTTGCATTAGCAAAAAACTACGTGTGCAGTGATTTCTACAGAATTAATCATAAGTTAAAGTAGATGTGTTGAAATGCTTAATTAGCTCTTACTTTCTAATAGAGGTTTCGTGATTTAGGTTAATTTTACTGCAGCATAAAATTAGATCATGAAAATAGAATATAGAATTAGCGCCTTATTAATAAGTAAATAATTAAAAACGTTTTTAATAATTTGCTTATAATTAAAATTTTTACTTGATTGTATGCAAAAAATTATAACATGCTGAATAAAACAATAACAAAATCTTATGAAAATAGAAGATAGAGTACAGTATATTATAGCGTAAGCGAGCGAATATATCTCTCGAGCGCAGGTTATAATCATTTTCTCAACCGAGGTTTATATACAATTTTTTTCCGCTATTAGAATTATTAAAACAATTTTACTTGTTACTAAATCAAAAACAAAATTTAAGATATTCATTTCAAAATAAAAATCAAGTGAGTGTTTTGTTTTGTGTCAGTAGTTTAATAGAATTAATTTTAACGTAATTCTAAATTGTGATTTACAACACAAAATTAAACACATAACGTAAGTTTTTATTGCTTAAGTTATTTAAATTGTTTAAAAACATTATTTATTTAAGCCAGCGACTTTTAGCTGCCCGAGAGAGCGAAGCTAAGGGCTGCTAACGCGTTTTCTAAATGTCTTGTTTTTTGCACAAAAAATATATTAAAAATATAAAACAAATTTTAAATGTTATTAATATAAGGAAAACCTTATAACAGACTTAAACTAGTAACAATTTCCGAATTTATTTATTATAGTGATTTCTAGGCTCTTGTTTTTGAGAAATGGTATCATGAATTAATTCATATAAACATTCTTTGTCATTTTATTGCAAAATTTACGAAATTGCATTTAGATCTTATTGTTGTTTTATATTTTTGTTGTTCGTTTTGATTCAAACTGACGTCTTATAAAATATTTTAACAAACATTAAAATACGTTGTTTCCATATTTAGCTTTACTTTTGCAGTGCTATTTATTTATTCAAGTATTTCGACTTACCTACGTAACATTACCTTATTTAAATATCTGTAAATACGTCAGTGACGGCTGGTTCATAAGGGCTCTAAGGCGAAAGCCGCTCAGACGCTCGTTAAGACAAGCCAAACAGTACAAATTATTTTGAATTAGAATATTTCAACATATTTATAAGATGTAGGTATCATTTACGTTTTATTACTCTAAAACATTATTTTAATGTGGTCGTCGTTCAAAACAACGTAAATTAAATAAATATTTCTTTATGTCCGGGCTACAATAATTATTGAAGCTCATCTCTTATATGTAGCTTAGCATTGTAACGTGACGTCGCAGTCCTTACTACACAATTTTTATAAGCAGATTTAACGTGCAAAAAGGCTCACGTTGTTATAACTTGCGAATCAGTACTGATTGGTTGCTAGAACGTGTACGACGTGTTGTTTGTGAAATGGTATACAGGGTTACTGATAGGTCTGGACACGGTAGGTTATTGAGAAAAATATACAAGGTATAAAAAAAAGTTTTATGCAAAAGTTTTAGGGTTCTTTAATGTCATAATTTTAATTATACAGAGTTGGTCATAAAAGCATGCCACGCCAAAATTACATTTTTTAAATAAAACTTCTTGTATATTATTTGATATTGCAATTCTTTTCTCAATTTTCAGCAAAATTTTTAAGAATCATAATATACCTAAATATAATCGTTTCCGGGTTATCGCGTTTTGAAAATAAACGCTATTATTTGCAAATCTATTAAATGAAAAACAATAATTAATGAAATGACCAATGTCTTTTGAAAATATTTTGTGGTTCTGAAAAGAACCGACTGCGATGTTTGTTATGATTGTTTGGAATACTATTTTATAAGATGATCAAAGCGTTCACCACTGAACTTTTGACCATAATAAATTTGCTAAACAAAATTTTGCACTGTATTTAGAAAAGCGTTCCTTCCAGTTCTAGGTCTATCTTTGACACCACTACTTTCGTGAAAACAACGCAAAGTTTTCGAAACTGTGGATCGATTCCCGGTTAGGATGCAACTCATTGAACATAATAACAACATGAGCAAAGCTTCGTGTTCTATCACCATACCATATTATCATTAAAATTTTGATACGTTTGGTTTCACTCAAACTTGCCATTTTGCACAACAACTGTTGACACTAAATGAAGGTTTGACATTCGTTGGTGTGGTAACATTTTAAAACAAAAGAACAATGCTGCGTTTTTAAGGTACTTTGATAAACTACCTATAGAATTTCGTTTTGAGTATCTTAATAAAATAAGATGCACTCGGTTCTTTTGAGAACCACAAAATGTTTTCAAAGGAAATTTATTATTCCATTAATTACTGTACTTTATTCAATAGATTTTAAAACAGTAGCGTTTAGTTTCAAAAATCAATAACCCGAAACAATTGAATTTCGCTTAACATTGAGAGAAGAATTGAAACATTGAATAATATTTATATGTGTCCCACGCCTTAAAAACAAACCCTGTATAATTAAAATTATTAGAAGATTAAAGAATCCTAAAACTTTTGTATAAAACTTTTTTCGATACCATGTATGTATATTTTCCTCGATAAGCGACTGTTTCCAAACTTGTCAGCGACCTTTGTCGTACGTAATTTTCGAAAGACGCAAAAAACGTTCGAATTACTTGATTATATTATTTTGTAATTAATTTTATTTTTAGTGTCAGCCAATTGCTAAGGCACTTAGAACAGTGAGTTAAACATCTCGACTTTATTTCTTTTTATTTACGGTGTCAACTATTTAATGCAGGTTCGTAATTTTCGATTTACTTTAGTAAATTTTTTTTAAAATGTATTATTAGGGTTTTTATTTTAAATAAATAATATAAAATATATATAAAATAAACATATAAATAAAATAAACGCTAGTTAAAAACATGTCAAAACATAACATACAACGCCTGAGCCAATGACACAAAAAAAAGTTTTAATCGAGAGACTCTTTGCACTACTATCATATCATGTTATTCAAAAGTGTAGTAAAATACTACAAAAATTGTGTTATGAGTTTAACCGCCCTACAGACGATATTATTTTCGGTAATATTTTTAGGTTTGATATGATTTATTTTTATATCTGCTAGGTGAAAAATATAACTAATTTAATAATATTCACATTTAAATAAGCGGAAACTTCAAATTGCATTTTTAAAATCAAATTAATTTATTAATGAAAGATAAATTCTAAAAACAAAAACCTCTGGGTAGATACTTTTTTTTTAAACTGCTACCAAAAAATATTATTTACCTGCGCTTAAAAAAGTACTACTTCATAACCTACTACTATACGTAAAAATGAAAGCCCTATACAACTAGTAGTAGAAAAATAAAGTTTATGAAAGTAAACCCAAATAACAAAATTCTCGTAAAAAGTTATCTTTTTAACACTATTTCTCGGGTATCAAGACATCATTTTGGCCACTTTTTTCATACAAAATTTGTGTCGAAAATTCCGCATGAAATCGGTATCTATAAACTGTCACTATAATTTTTTAGGCATCAAAATGATACTATCTATAAGAAAGCTGAATGTCATTGTGATGCCAAAATCATATCACGTAACGTCATTCTGTTATTAAATTTGTATTAATTAAATTATATGCTACCATGTTCATTAATAAAAATATGCACTGTATAAATAATGATTATACTTTTTAACTTTACTATGTTTATTGAAGAAGTAAACTTATAAAAAAACACGATAATTACAAAATACATATTAGAATACAATATTTTACACTTTTATATGGTAGTAGACAAGCATTTAAAGTAATAGAAGAAATGAGATTATACCACGTTATACTTCATCGGACAAAAACGGACATTCTTCGTAAGGCTTCGGTGCGTAGGAGGATGCAGCACATTGTGCTGATTAGTTTATAATGCCGCCAAAATAAAATAAAATTATGTCTTAATATTTTTTTATGTACACCATTTAACGTAAAAAATTATTATGTTCTATGGTGAAACTTTTATGTCTAAAATTAATCTATTTACCTTTAATAATAATTATTATTTCACGACGTTAAATTATTATTTAATTATTTTATTATAATTATGTCTAAAATAATTTATCTTTTTTTAAAAATTGTTTTTTGCGTAAAATACAGAATAGATTAAATGGATAACTACACATCTTCGATTCCTGTCCTAGTAGTAAATAAATTGCCATCTTCAGATTAATAATTGTCTAGAAAAATATTATGCAACGTTTACAAAATGAGCAATATAAAAAAGTATGAATAACTCTTTCATGAATTTTATATGAACTAAATTGATGCTTTGAGCGAATGATGCGTTGACAACGATAGCAGCGTATACAAACCACCAAGCTATTAGCTATGAAAATCGTACCAATAATTTTGTATCAAAATGTTTTTATTAAAGTGGCACTCGGATGTCAATAAATTGATACCAATGCTCATTGGGAATATCATATCTAATAATTATTGTAATAAAGTGATACAAATTAATGATGAAAGTCAAAAATAACAAATTTTAAATTTAATAAAAACTATGTTTATTAACATAAGTAAAGTCAAGTCTAGAAAAGTTAAGTTTCTATTCACTGTTGGCCATATTACCTTACTAGTCGAAAATTTATTGTCTGCTGTGATCATAAACCATTAAAAAATTTTAAAAAATATAAACATAACTGAATTAAAAACTTTGAAAACAACGGAAAGAGGTAATGGTATCACATTCAAAAAATTAAAGAAAGAATACAAACTAGATGTTTCTATACAAATATATAATTTTAGGGTTAAAATTCTACATTAAGGTTCGCTAGAATCTCTTTTTCAATTTAAAAAACGAACAAACTAAATTTAATTTAAAAGCAGCAATATTTTTTGTTACAAGATTAAATACATACTCGCATTGTTAAAAGTTTGAAGGTTACTTATCCCTATCGGTTCGAACCATCGTAAAACGTAAACGTAGCGTAACAAAATTTCCAAATTCGAAACGTATCAAACCAAATTTACTTCAAAACGCAACAAATTAAAAAAATATTAAATTTGTACATAGACTAACATCTCACGTACAAAATAAATTTTAATTTGCAAATCATAACGAAAATTTATCGAACACGTGACTTGCAGACAACATCTAACGCACAAATCGTAATTCGTAAAACGCATCGCAAAAGCCAACGAAAAGAAATTGTCATCTCTAATGCGCTGCTTCGTATCGTCTTTTGAAGTTGGTGGAATACGAGAAACGAATTATTTACCCTTTTCCATAAAAAAATCAATTTTTTTAAATCACGCAATTGTGATAGGGTGTATTTGAAACGCACCCAATCCATCTGCCTAGATACGCTTGGTTTAAGTATTTACGGACTGCCTAACTATAAAAAGCTAGTAAGCATTGCATCCACATCTGTCTTCTTAAATTAGATAAAACGTCTTTCAAAAGAACATGCCACTCTTCTTCTAAAAACTATCGATTATGCTGTTTTGTATGGAAATTCACAATATTGTAATAATTACAATTATTTCGATTTACTGATTGGTTTCTATGGAAGGTTGCCTCGTGCAAAAAAAGAATCTTGTCATAAAATTTAGGGACTTTGCCCTATTTTATGTTTCACTTATTGGTAGAACTCCTGCCGCCCGATAATTAAATTCAATTAAGTATAGGTGCAGCTAGATGTGAAATAAATAAAATCTATTTAATCTGAATATTAGACTAACTGAAGTCTGGTTTTGTTACGTGTCTTTACTTACTCATTTTCTAGAAGTCATAATTGTATTTCAGTTTCACTACGCTGCTGGTTTGCGGATCCCAATCGATAGGATAATTTTAGATTATTTGATTACGCCGGTGGTCACGTTCCTTGTTCACTTTTACTTTGATATTCTAAGTCGCTGTGAGAGGTCAATTTTGATAAGGCGCTTGTGTGCTTAATTGTAAGTAATTCTTATTCTTTTCTTTTTTTTTTAATTTTTATCGTCGGGTATTTTTATTACGTTTTTAGAAATTTTACTAGAATAAAGGATTGTTTTTGTATACTGGCGGGATTAAAGCAATGTGTTTGATAGTACTCATCTAAATTTTTTAGGTTTTATAAAAAAATAAAATACTCAGTTAAGTTGTTTAGATACTGTCCAAGTATTTTACTATTGATTTATAGCAAGCACACGTATTAAATTTTATAGAAAATGCTATTTTAAAGTTTTGTTTGTTTTGTTATGATTGAAATTAAGAGTGATTTATTACCCTCAGCTTTGACGTGCTTTATTCGAACGTGATTTTCACATGAAATTAGATCTTTTGATCTATTGGTTAATATTTTACTAAACACGCATTATTTTGAATTGCATTATTACAAATTTGTTGGTTTTAATTTGTTACCTTTAAAAATATTTCCCTTGATTTAAGCTATGTTTTGTCAGATTTTTGCATTGAATAGGTACATAAATACAAATTTGTAAGCACTTTTGAAACGTGGATCGATAAGCGATAAATACGTTTTGTACTTTGAAAGTTTATTTAGTAAATCTAGCTATATCATTTTGTATTTCTTTTATACAGATTCACCAACTGTTTAATACGCATTTGTTTTACCTGCATTTACTATTAGTTTTTTTATGCTAGTCCAAAAAGCATAATTTTTCAAGCCGATTATATTTGAAAATCGACCTAATGCTTAATCTAAAAAATATAATCACCGGTATTTGTACGAGCTAAAGCTCGGATTGCAAGTTGTTAGTAAAAAATACGTTTATATTTTTAACAAACAGCAAATTAAAAATTGGGTTTGATTCCGGCCCGGTTTGAAACTCGGCCCGATTTCAGACCCGTTATCGGGCCGGGCTATAAAAAAACAATTCGGGTCGGGTTTTGAGCTAAGTAATACAGTTTTTAGATTTTGATTTAGCCGGACAATAAAAAAACGGTTTGGCACGGTCCGATTCTTTTAAGCATTCTTAAAATACTGTACTCAAATTGCAAAATTAAACATGTAAGTAATGTAAGATAATTACATATAAGAAACAATATAGTAGAATAAGCGATACAAAACTTCGTTTAATGGCACACCTCCCTTATTAAAAAATCTGATATTTTAATAAGTGGTACTATGTTATAAGTAAATCAAGAAGTAACTAAATAACTTATTAATATTGCTATATGTCCCTAACATATAATATTTTGGGTAAAAAATTTTTTTTGATGCATTACCCATTTTTGCAAATTAACTAAATCTGTTATTTTAAATAAAAAAACATTTTTACACGTCATAAAACAAATACTTTTCTTTTATTGTCCGTTTAGTGGATTGCTAAAGCTCTCAGGCTTTAAACAGATTATGAATGCCAAACGAATTGATTCTAAAATACACTTCAAATTTAGATTTAACAAAAATAGTTGACTATTTACATGTTTAGAAATTTTGGAATACAATTTTTATCCTGGCTATTAGAGAAATTTCGGTGATTTGAAAACCAAACTGGTCATGCTTGTAAACAATTTATTTACGGTTGTTTTTGGTGAATAAAATTAAACTGAACCGGATGCATTGTCAAGCGCCATCTGGTGTGCAAAAAAAACCAACGACTTTAGGTTGAGTTAGTTCAGGTTTTTAGTAGTGTGACTCGAGAAATGCTTTTAGTTAGTTAATTAGTTAGCGTAGTTATAGCTTTGTACAAACTATTGTTTCTTTCTATACACATTTTAAAACAGATTACGAATCCAGGTGCGCTTTGAACTCGCGTGTATTCGTTGTTAAAAAAAAGAGTAACATATTCGTGTCAAAGAAACAAGCGACAACGCAACCAACTGACGATAGTATTCGTAGTACGGTAAGCATTAGTAAACGAAGAAGAGTGGGAAACGTGAAAGTGCACATTCAACTTTGTCTGAAAAAACAGTGCCTATTTTCGATTGTTGAAGGTACACGTGTGTTGCCGACGTCACCTACAAAAAGGAAGAACCGTCTGACGCATACCGCAATTGGCAACGTGATAATGCTTGTGCGACTCACAAAATTGGCACAGTTCTAGATGAAGAACCCGCTATGCATGTCCGAAGAAAAACTAACGAGAAAGAAATTTGGAATACCGTAATTTTAGTTTTTTATACACACTATTCGATTTTTTTTCGAGAGTACGAAAAATGACGTCACTTTCGTTACAAAACACATTTCACGATTATCAAATTTTGCGATGAATTTTGCAAAAGTAATTCGAATGCAAAGCTGACCTTATCGCTACTGCATTATCAAATTTTTAAAACACTTGTATCGGAATACCACTATTATCGGTTAACTTGGTATCGTGTTCCGGAAGCTCAACAAACAACGAAACTGCTTATTGAGAATTTGCGTTTGAATGAGAATTTGTTGACAACGCACGGAAAAATCACAGACAATCAACCCGTTTATGTTTATATTGCAAAAAGGTAAGACATCTTATTGCAAACTGCCAAAAACGAATCGTAAAGGAAGAAAAGTCCGCAGTATGTAAAAATAACTCCGATACAAGTTCACAGAGAGACAACAAACCAGGAACGTTTTTTGCTACCTGTCTGGTAGATAGACGTAGATTATGCTGATTCTTGGATATCGGACTTCGGTAGTATACATCACATATCTGCAAATAAACAAAATTTCGCTACATTTGAAAAATTTTCAATTCCGCAACGCGTTCAGACGGGTACCGGTAAACAGACCGAAACCAATTTACCGAAATCAATTGACCGAACACAATTGACCGAAAATCAGTTGATCGAAACGACAATTAACCGAAGTAGCAATTTACCGAAAACAGTACATGGCTTACAATACAATAATGCCATACTATTAGTATATGCGCTATTACCTGATAAGACTGAAGCAACTAACACATGAATACTTAAATCTCTGGTAGACGTAAACTTTTTTTCTTTAAACATGTTATAGAATTAACAGAAATAGTAAATATGTGCATTGTTACCCAGTGATTAATAATGAAATATTATTTACCTGCGCTTAAGAAAGTGCTACCTCACAACCTATTATTGTACGTAAAAATAAATGCCTATACAACTAGTTGTAGAAAAAAAAGTTTATGAAAGTAAATACCAAATCTAATTATTATTTTAATAAAGTGATAAAGATTAAAGATGAAAGTCAAAAATAACAAATTCTAAACTTACTAAAAAAATACAGAACTATGTTTATTAACAAAGGTAAAGTCAAGTCTAGAAAAGCTGGGTTACTAATCAGTATTAGCCATATTTTATTATTGGTTCAGAATTTATTGCCGGCATAATAATTTGCCTAAAACCAGCAACTATGTTAAAGAATTGCATCGAGGTTTCGACCAAAAAATCTCTTCAACACATCCGAACATTTGGAAGTTTATAAAAGCATTGCAAAAAGAACCAACTACAAATAGAGCAATATATCAGTGGAGAAGAGCCACCAAGAAACCGTAGGCCGTATAGAGATTGTGCTGCTAGAATAAAACGTCTTGTTAAACAATTTGACAATTCCAGGAAACACTAACGATTATCTACGGGATTGCTCATAATTTAAGTTTTTCATATTGTATATGATGTAAATACGTGTAAGACACCTGGTGTAATGATGGGCTTTTTTAGGGTTTTATAGTTGCATCAAATAAAAAATAACATCGAGCATTTAATAAAAAATTTAACTATCTTGCATAATTAACAAAAATTTTTAAAATAAGAAAATCTTTTTTTCTCTTCGTTGTGTGATGGACGTGTTCTCGAAAAATTACACCGAAAACTGTGCTGTGCTTGTAAAAATTGTTCACAAGAGGTGGGTTAGTTAGCTGACGTAAACGTTTTATGTCGACTGGCTCCATAAATGGTTTTTGTTATTATACTGACTTCTAGAAAAATTGCAACACTTAGAAGCTGTTGCACAATTTTATTGAAATTTTCAGGAAACAAAATAATAATTAAAATTTAAAAACAAAAGAACAAAAGCTTCAAAAGTTTTTTCAAGAATGAGTTGCTCCGCCACGATTTGTAATGCACTCTTTTAGACGTCTTGGCATGCTATCAATCAAGTGATCTATAGCTGCTTGTGGTATATCGTCCCAAGCTTCTTGAATCCGTAGCTGGAGATCGTGTAAATTATCTGGAGGGTGTGGTAAATTACCCAGTCGCCTACCAATCATATCTCATACATGTTCAACGGACGACAAATCAGGCGACCGAGCAGGCAATAAAAAGACGGCAATGTTAGCTTCTTTCAAAAACCGTGTTGTAGCCCTTGCCGTATGAAGGCGCGCATTATCCTGCAGGAAAATGGGATTTTGCAGCCCCTGAAGATATGGAAGCCTAACTGGTTGCAGCACATTAGCAATGTAACCAGCTGCGTTTAGGTTGCCGTCAATTAAGACCAAGGGTGATTTGCTACCATAACATATTGCACCCCATATCATAACTCCTTGAGTAAGGGCTGTGCTGCGTTCCACAAAAAATGTTGGATTTTTACGTTCTCCACGCATCCGTCTGACCCTCCTACGATCATTGTGGGACCACAAGCAAAATCGAAACTCGTCACTAAACACAATTTGATGCCATTCTTGCGCCCAATTAACCCTTTCGTTAGTCCACTCTACTCTGCATAGACGGTGAAGTGGTGTAAGGGGAAGACATAAAAATGGACGATCTAAACGCAACCCATAAGATCTTATCTGGCAATAAACAGATGACATTGACATTTGCAATTGATCGAATTGTTGAAAATCTGTTTCTTGTGGCCAAAACTCTTAAGCGACGTTCTTCGCGATCTGCAGTCCTCCGAGGACGTCCAGATTTACAGCTACGATAGTGAACCCCTTTCTCGGACCATTTGGACAAACATCTCAATACCGATGAAACATTTTGGTTTACGGGGCCTTTCTCATACCAATAATACGGCCACGTTCAAAATAACTTAATTCGACAAAATGTTGATGTTGATGTAGTCTCGGCATTGTTATCAAATTAAGAATGAAATTGTAAACAACAATTTGCAAACTTGAGAATTACTAAATGGTTTACTACTTCAAATTTATTGTTATTATGGAAACAACAGGAAAAAAATTACTGGCTAGATTTTATTCAAATTTTAATCATCGCTTTGGTTCATGAAAATAGACGTTTCCAAAGAATTTCAATAAAACCGTTCAACAAGTTTTAGGGGTTGCAATTTTTCTGGAAGTCAGTATATGTAGCTTTCAAAGACGATTATTTGCGATTTGTCTGTATATATTTTATGAAACATAAGCCAGAAGTGGTTAAAAATTAAAAAAAACATTTTTAAATGAATGTGACACCGCTGGTCACAAAGTTAAATTTTTTCATTCCGACGGCGGTCGTGAAATTAATTGCAAAGAAATATTAAAAGAGTTACGCGATCGGGGTATCGAATTTCGTTTACCGTGTTTGGATACGCCGGAACAAAACGGTGCCGCAAAACAATCAAACCGACACGTAGTTGAACTAACGCGTTCGATGCTTTCACCCAGTAGATTACCAAAATCGTTTTGGGCTCATCCATGTTATACTTCTACGTTTCTTAATTATCCAAACCGGAAAGTCAAGTGTTCAAAGTAAAACTCCGAGTTATGGAACGGCAAAGTATTTAACAGTTTAGATTATTTGCGCATTTTTGGTTCAGAATGTTACGTAAACATACCAAAGCGGTTTCAATTAAAATTCGATAATAAAGCAATCTTTGGGCACATCATCGGTTATGTAAACGATAAGGATGGTTATAAAATTATGGGTACCGTCCCATAATTAAATCGCGCAACATAGATTTGCATGCATAACGACTGATTTGATTGAATTTAAATGCAAACACATCGACGAAGAAATAGAAAAGAACATGAGTCAACAAATCAGTTCCCATTAAGTAGTGATGAAAGTGATTTGAAACCTCAAGGTAAAGTCCTGAATAAACTTCCGGTTTGTACAATTAATCCGCCAGCTAAATTTGCAGAGCATGAAGTATGCTATTAAGCCCATCGTTTCCAGGCAAATAGTCCAATATAATGTTTAACAGAAGCGGTTCCCGAAGATCTTGCCCCGACCAATTTAAAAAATGCTATGAAAAATCACGATTCAAACAAATAGTTGTATGCTATGAATGAAGAAATGAACGCATTTGAAGTAAATGAAACTTGGGATTTGGTATTTTTACCAAAAAGTAAGCGTGTTATAGATAACCGTTGGGTGCTTCTTGTGGTATACAAACCTGATAGTTCGATAAATCGCTATCTTGCTCGTTTGGTTATTCGTGGGATATTTCAACGTGCAGGAGGCGACTATGAGGAGACTTTTAGTCCGGTTGCTCGTTACGACTCGATTTGTACCTTAATCGCAATCTCAGCCAAAAAAAAATTAGTGGTTAGCTAATTTGACATAAAAACAGCGTTCATGTATGGAAACATAAATGCAGAAATAACATGACACAACTGGAATGTTTCGAGGATGGATTAGGTTATTTTTGTCGTTTAAATAAATCTTTATACGGTCTGAAACAATTTCTTTGGTGTTGAAACAACAAACTTCACTCTTTTATAGAAATAAATGGATTTGTTTGTTCGACAACAAATCCGTGCATTTACATTCGGCAGAATCAAACAGAAACTTTTGGTAGCAATTTACGTCGACATCGCGGATTCAACACATGATGCAGTCAACTTGTATTTGAAATTACTCGAAGAAAAATTTAAGATAACAGTAAGTTCTTTAGATTTATTTTTAGTTGCAACGAGAATTCGGGCTGTTTGTTTCACAGAAAACTTACATTAAGAAACTACTGCAACGTGTTGACATGGTCGAATCCAAACCAACAAAGACACTTTCTGTTAATGAGCAACCAGACAGTACATCCTACGACTCTCGACAGTTCCGTTTCGGTCCGCAGTAGAATCACTTATGTACTTGGCTTGAGCTACTAGCCCCGATATTGCCTACGCAGTTTCGAAAGTTTTTCGATCAATAGCTGCGCCCACATCTTTCGATTGGATCTGTGTTAATCGTATTTTCAGGTACCTTCGTGGTGCTCCAGATTAAACTACAGTTCGTTAGGAAGTCCATTATGTGCGTACTTAGATGACGATTTTGCTAGAGACATTAAAACTAGACGGTCACTAAATGGATTTGTGTCATTAATTGGCGGATCAGCTGTGACATGAACTTCTCAGTTACAAAAGTCAATCACATTATCCACTATTGAAGCAGAATTCGTCGTTGATAGTAAAGGTGCAAAGGAATTGTGTGGTTAAAACGATTGTTATTTGAGATTAGTGAAAAGAAAAATGTGGCTGTATCGTTTGTTGATAACACGAGTGCTCTTAAACTAGTAAAGAATCTTGAGTATCACAAACGTTCTAAGCACATTGACGTGAGTTACTGTTTTGTGCGTAAACTTTATCAAAATGGTACTTTACAAGTAGAATACGCTCCTTCAGAAGATTAGCTTGGACGAAATCCTTAAACTAGAACATTTTTAAGAATATGTGTTCCAACATTACACTCGGCGTATAACCAAAATTTTGTTTTTGAAGGTTTAGTTTACGGGGTAGTGCTGAATAAAATTAAACTAATCCAGATGCATTTTGTGACGGCATCTAAAGTGTGAAAAACAAGAGACTCTTAGTTAAGTTAGTTTAGATTTTTAGTAGTGTAACGGAAGAAGTTGTTAGTTAGTTAGCGTAGTTATAGCTTTGTATAAACTATTATTTTTTTTATACACATTATAATAAAACAGTTTTTAAAATTTCATTTTCAAACAAATTAAAAAAATTCTAGAATAAATGTCCTAATGGAACACCCAAATCCAATTTTTCAAAAATGTTCGTGTAATTAAATTAAAAAATTTAATTAAAAAATTAAAAAATCGAACTTGGGCGTTCCAGTTGAACTTCCATACAAAATTCACTGCAAAAGTCTAAACTCAATCGATTAATAAATAAGCTCAAAAAATGGTCTACAAATTGTATCTATAGAATAAAATAGTTGAGTTTCTAAAAGTAAAAGTGAATTTTACTTTAGTATAATGTATAACGTTCCGGATGAAACACGACTTTAATTAAATTATTAAAATAATTACACCTAAACGTTTGTATAAATTCAATACATGTCGTATACTATAGGAAACATTACTTATTTAACTAAATGTCAATATAAAGTAGATGATATCAGATAACATACAAATATAGAACAATTTCAAAATAATAAATAGAAAACGTTTTTATTTTGAACTAGCAAAAGTTAAAAGTAGAATTAGTCAATGAAGATAGCGTTGTAAACACAGTTTTTTCAACAAATTGTAATACCGTAAAAATCTATAAATTTGATCAATATACCGGGTGTCTCACGGTGACCGTCGGTTAGAAGTATCAAGAACTGTTAAAGCTAGAAATTTGAAATTTTGCACATGCGACTTGCCGTGTTTAATCTATTAAATGAAAATACTTTCCAAATGGCAGCACTTCGGGAAATATTGGAAGTGAGCATCAACATGTTTATTTTAAATACAAACCAGACAATTTTTTTCACATTTTGATGTGTCATAAAATGTTTAGTATGTATGCTTAAAATAATCGGTGTATACATTTTTATTGTCGAGGAAAAAAAATTTTTTCATTGAAATATTTCAAAATTTTGTTTAGAAAATAAAATTGAGAATTGAAAGTGATAATAGTTACGTAAATGGGATTTTAGGTTCTCAATGTCAAAAGATTGAGACACAGTTGTCTGTAATAGAAGATAAAAAAATTCACGCGGTTACGTATCTATTTGACGTTATTTCCAGACTTTAAAAAGTGTC
The DNA here is from genome assembly GCA_035610365.1 of Aquatica leii. Lineage (NCBI taxonomy): Eukaryota > Metazoa > Arthropoda > Insecta > Coleoptera > Lampyridae > Aquatica > Aquatica leii. The sequence continues at coordinate 19,964,936 of CM069434.1, read as the reverse complement.
TTTTTTCAAATAGAACGCTGATTTAATTATCAGTTCATTCGATGCAGAAATAAATTTACTTTACATTGATATACCATATTCCTATACCTAAAATCAATAATTACAGAGTTATTTAAATTTTTCAATTCAAATTTATAATTACATAGATCTTTGACAAATTTTAATTCAATTGTTTCTTATGCTTTCTTATGTTTTTATTTTTATTAGACATTTGTCAGTTAGCTATTAGTTTGAAGGTTACATTTACGTTTGTTATTAGAGTTATCTGTTTGAATTTTCATTTTTGAGCTTTATATTTGATTTTAATTGGGCAATATGGAATACACAAATGCTGATATTCTAAATTTGTTTTACATTCATGGCGAGTTTGGTCGGACCTGCAGAAACTTTAACTAAAGATATCCGTATTTGCCTGCAATGACAAAACAAAAATTCAGGAGGATTGAAAAAAATTTTCTAAATTTTGGAAAAGTAAATGCCCCACAAATTTTGCCAAACCCAATAGACTCCAATGAAGCTGCAAAAACCAATGTATTGGGATACATAAATGTTTTCCCTAAAAGTTCTGTTCGTTCGGTGGAAAGGGATCTTGGATACTTCAGAAGTTCGATAGATAGTATTTTAAATAATCATAAAATGCACGATTTAAAATTTTTGACTGGTCAAGAATTACACCGACAAGATCAAATTCAACGGGTGCAATCAGTATCGCGCCGTACATAAGGGCAAAGTCGTGTGGTGCACGATGGCGTCGAGGCGCCGAAGGCTCTGAAAAGCCACAAAACTCAAAAGTAAAAAAAAAAGATAAACCCACAAACAACATTGTCAAAACAAAATTGATAATGATAAAAAAACCAGTAAGGAATTGCTAGCTATAACATTGTTTTTATTTGTTTATTTTTTTATTTTTACTCTTGGAAGCGAGGGAATTGAATTACTTTTCGAAAATAATAGATTTTCCAAATGAGAGTACGCAATAATAGCATTTATTCGATCAAATACGTAACATGATAACATGAATTGTGTGAACTCAAACAAATCCGATTTTATTCATGTTTGAGCTTGAAATTTGGCTTGCAACGAGCCAACGAGCGAACAAGCGTTTTTTTCTGTCTGAGCTTGCAATATACGAAGTTTTATATATTTAAGCGCTGTATCGGTGGAGATTTCATTTGTTGCCTGATGCCCGATCGATAATTAACTTAGCGAAGTGAAAAGGTGCATGGGGTAAAAGATATCTGCTTTTGAAACTTTAGTTTTTTGTAGTTTTACAGACTTACTTACTATTACGAAGAAACACGCTTTCAACAATCTCTATGACAAAATTATCTCGGTATTATCAATGCTCTAGGGGTATTATAGCTGATAACACCACGGGTGTGGTGTTATCGGGCAAAGCAGACATGATATATTCAAATGTCAAATTAAATGTCAGATAGTAAATCAGTTCATAATAATCATACAAAGACTTTCTGATATTTTTAACAAGAAAATTAACAAAATTCTTTTAGAAAATACACCAAAAAACACAATTACTTTGTATTAATTAATTAAACAACATGAAAAGTAGTAAAAAATTATCTTACCGAATACCCCTCGAGCATTGATAAATACTCAAAATTTTGTCGTAGAGAATGTTTCAAGCGTGTTTCTTTGAGGTAATCTCACTCGGCCTTCGGCATCGTGATATTACCAAGAAACACGCTTTCAACAATCTCTATGACAAAATTATCTCGGTATTATCAATGCTCTAGGGGTATTATAGCTGATAATTCATCTAGATAATTTTTGATCATCTCTTTACTTATCTAGATAAAAGTATTGAACATTATATAGATGATTATCTTAGATGATTTTTCGGTTATCTATCATGAAATTATCTAGATGATTTTTTAAAATTAACATACATTTTTTTGTTTAAATTTGTTGTTTTGTAATTTTTATATTTATAAACATAATATTGTTTCTAATGTCTGTGGTAATGTAATACGGTCCAGATCGGTAAAACCTGATAATCGCCGTAGATGTTTCGCATTTTTGCAGCTCTTCTGCTGACAAAAACTAGACTAACATGACCTTGATCGTAAATACATGCAATAATAAGCTTTTTGATATACGAACATTTATTCAATACATTATCTTGCACGATTCATACATTAAGATTAACAGCTACTAATTCTGTAGATTTGAAAATTTAATTAGTTAAAGTGCCTACACAGCAAAACTATGCCCAAATAAAAAAAATGCTTGATTGAAAAATAGTAAATTCATGAGTTTTTGAGCAGTTGAAAGTGACAAACCTCGATACACGTGATTTAGAGTTCTTTTAGAAGACTATTTAAGTCATGGAGCTTTTAGCTTACTATTTAAATCAACTTGTTGAGTAAGTAATATTAACGTTAAATTAAAGTCGCAATAAGATCCTAATGTAGACCGCGTAGAATAAAAACGCTCCTATATAAATCTATGATGTAAATTATCATATGAGTACAATTACTGACAACTTGTCAAATATAATTAACAAAACTGCAAAGCAAAAATGCTTTTTTTTTACATTTGCATTTGTTGCACTTACAATTACAAAAAGTACTGAGCAGAGCATAAACTGTTTAAAATAACCCAATTTTTTTAGAAGAAACAAAACTGCTTGCTGCATAAAAGCTAATTCTTTAAGTGATCGCTGATGTAACTTGCTCAAAATTTAAAATACAATAAATTTTTGAGGATTAGTTGGTTTTTTATGAAAAATTTGCTTAAAATAACAAACTACAAATGATAACTTAAATTTAAAAAGAAAAAGCAATAATTCAAGGAGTGTGATTAATGGCTATGAGCGATAATTTTTGTAATCTTTTAGGTTCAAAACCAGATTTTTCCTAACTGTTACAAAGGAAAACTAATTAAGTTTACTAAGCACTTCTCCATTTGTGAAAACGTTATTTGATTAAACATATCAATTCCGGCGCTAATTGAAAGAATTTATAGTCCTGATTCCTAATAGTGTAAGTTTTGCTTAGCAATAAAAATTTTGAAAGGACCATATTGTATCAAGAAATTTGTTTTATATTTTACGATAGTAGGTCATTAAATCAATAAAATGTCTTGTCATGTTTTTTTTCAATTTGTATTTTTTTTCAATTTGTCTTTCAGTTTTTTAATTAGTTAATTTAATAAACAATGAATTGGTATTGATGATGATGATAATTGAATTGTAACAATTAATTATTAACTGTTTGTACCTATTTGATAGAATCATCTATTGTATTATCTACGTAAATTATAGATTAACTTATCTATTATCTAGATATATTCTTCAACTTTTATCTAAATCGTTTTCTAGATAAAAAATTTGAATTTATCTATTATTTCATCTAGATAAAAATTTAATTATCTGTACATAATACTGTTAACAACAACAATAATACAGCTGAATCCCAATGTTTTGAACCTGTACTTGAAACAAGTATCAGCAGCAGACAAGAAACTGATCTTCTATAAAGCAATTCTTCAACATCTTCAAGTTCCGCTGATAATGAGATATCAACACCTTCAAAAATTACCAGAACGGAAAATATGAGTCAACTTTCGAAAGATGCTGCACTATCGCTAAAGAAATTAGGTCTTAATAATATTCAAGAATTAGTAGAACGCGGCCCTGCTTGTTACGTGCGAAATTTTGATAACGTAATACCCTGTATATCGAATTAAAATTAGATTACGGTTTTGACGCCTTCTGCCGATCTTTCTGGTTACTGACATGTTGCGGAATTCATTTTGAAGCTGTCAACTACGTGAGACGGTCTGTATCGTCGTGAATTGACCTAATTCCAAAGATTTTAAGTACATCCACTGTGATGGACAGGAAATTATAAGTTAATTACGAATTTATCGTAATTTATTCGGCACAGGGTAAGATATTTGCATCCGGTTTGTTAGGATTCTTTTGTAATTTCTTTATTAATTTGATAGCCGTTTCGTCACGCTTCGACCACATGTTCGATTTAATAAAAGAACAATGAAGAATTAATACTATTGATAAGTACCGTCACTGAACGCTTAAGATTCTGGAAGGAATATTATCCACAACGAAAACGAAGTCTCGACCAGCATTTGCCTTTGAGATGTTATTTCTTATACGCCAGTCGATTGCGATACCCACTTTTTTGTAATTGCAAATAACAGCATTCGATACAACGGGTTTTTATATCTTATTTTCTTTATTATTATTAACGATTTTGTAGCTTCCTATCTTTGTCAGTTATTGTGTTGACACGATTTGCTATTCAATATCTATTACAGGCTACTTACCGGGGAAAACGTTTTCTTCGCTCAAGTAGGTACGGGATTGTGGGTAATTTTATTTAATTATTTTTTTTGCTGTCAGAAAAGTCACCCACGGAACTTTTGTTTATGTTAATTTCCGTAATTACGTTTACTGTTACAATACCATTAAGGTAATTTCATTAATCATTTTGTGTGTATCGCATGCTGTGTACAAACGATATTTATTACGAAAGTTTCTTCACTATTCGCTTCGACTTAACCTATGTATTGTGTGTTGCCGATACTTTTGGCATTTATGAATAGAGAATTAGATATACTTTTGTTAATATTCTACGTTGTTAAATTAAAGTTTTTATACCTGTTAATCTTGCTTTTATGGTAACATACCTTTCTCTTTTAATTGTGGTTACCCGAACACCAGAGTAACAAAGATTACGAAACAAAAAATTTGTTACAAGTTTGGACCGTCTGACTTGCTTGAGGCAGAAGTGTTAATTATAAATGATCTGGCGCCTTTAATTATTATTCACTTGAACCTCCCCTATCTCCGACTGTGTGAGTTGGCCGTGCAAGGTTCGTAAGACCTAAACCTTGTAACATGCTCATTATCAAAACAAAAAGGATATTTATCCGAGAGATAGTTTGGAGTCGGGGCGTAAGTTTTCCAATAGTTACTTCTTTAGAATTTTACCGAACGAAGAAAAAATTGAGCGTTCTAGTTGTTGTATTCCGAAACAAAAAATTCACTTTACTGCTTCTGTTGCAAAATTTTTAATGACAGCGATTTGAAATCTGTTCGCCTTAGTGATGAATCTGGTTACAATGACTAGCAGCATTTAAGTGAACATTTAAACATTCATGAAAAGAGCAAGTTACATATAGAAAATGTTCTAAAATTGCTAGATCTTTTTAACCGTTTTAATAGAAATGAAATAATTGATTCTGAAATTCAAAATGTAATAAACAGAGAAACTGTTATAGAAAGAATTTTCTACGTGATTCAGTTTTTAGGTCAGCAAAATTTAGCTTTTCGTAGAAGTAGTAATAAGTTGTTTGAGAAAAATAATGTGTAACTTTTTAAAATGCATAGAAATGATTTCCAAATTCGACCCGATTATGTCAGAACATACAAAACGCTTTTAAATAAAAGATCACAAAAACTATCTCGAGGATAAAATACAAAATAAAGTAATTAACTTGATCGGCGAAAATATCAAATTAAAGATTTTAGAACTTACTAAAAACGCAAAATATTATTCCATATTATTAGACTGCACTCTTGACTCTAGTCACCAAGAAAAAATCTCAGTTTGTATAAGGTTTGTTAATTTAAAGAACACGGGAATTAGTATAGAAGAACATTTTTTATTATTTTATCTTATAGATAATGTGTCGGGTAAAGGTTTGACAAAATTTCTTTTGTCAGCGTTAGAGAAAGAAGGCTTAAATATCAACGATTTGCAGGGTCAGAGTTACGATAATGGAGCAAATATGCGTGGTAGGCATAATGGTCTACAAAAAAAATTGATTTTCAATCCGCGAGCTTTCTTTGTTCTTTGTTGCAATCATACGCTAAATTTAGTCGTCAATGATGCCGCAAAACCGAATACTTTAAGCATGAATTTTTGTCTTTAGTTTAAGGGCTGTTTGTTTTTTTTTCTAGCTTCTACTAAACGCTGGGCAATTCTGAAATCTAATTTATTTAATGTAACAAATTTAACTTTAAAACATTTATCGGATACTCGATAGTCTAGTAGAATAGGCGCAATAACTCCTTCAAGGTATCAACTTGGGGAGGTTTATGATGCTCTGTTTGAAATAAGCGAAGAATACTTTAAAAATAACGTAAAACATTTAGCCAAAAAATTGCAAAATTTTGAGTTTATTTGCATTTGTATATTGTGGTATAATATTTTAAGTAAAGTTAACATTGTTAGTAGAATTATTCAAAAACCAAACTTTGATGTTGCTCAGTGTTGTAATCATTTAAATAATTTGAGTAATTTTTTGAAAGCTTATCGCTCTGATAAAGGTTTTAATGATCTACTGATTGATGCTAAAGAAATAGCATTCAGCTTAGACATAGAAACTTAATTCAAAAAACAAAGAGGTCTAACACCGCGAAAAATAAAAAAAACATTTTTATTATGAATGTTACTACTAACCGATCCACGACGAAACTTTAAAGTTCAAAGTTGACTGTTTTTTTAATGCATGTAATCATGACATTTGCGGATGAGAGATTCCAATTACTTTTTATTCTAATAATTTTGCGTTTTTATGGAATATTAATAAATTTAAACATTATTCTGAAAATGAACAATTCCAATTATGTCAAAAAGTGAAAATTTTTTAAACGACAAAACTCGCAATGAACGAGACATAACTGCCGTGGAACTTGTTAAAGAATTGCTATATTTACAAAATTTTGATGAAAAAGTTATTACGTCTCCAGAAGAAACTTTTAATTATATAACAATTAACAACTTTGTGAATTCTTTTCCTAATACGAGCATAATACTTGGTATTTTATTAACAATGCTGGTTTCTTACGATCTTTTTTAAAACTCAAAATAATAAAAAATTATTTAAGATCGACCATGGGGTAAAACCGACTAAATAATTTTGCTATCATTTCAATAGAAACGGACCAGCTAAAAGAATTAGACACCGAAGATTTAATTAAACAATTAGCAAAAATTAAAGCACGGAAAATGTGACATTATTAAATTAGTAAAATAATATAGTGTTTTGTTTTTATTTGTCGATCAGTTTCGTCCTGTGATAGATAAACGAGTATTTTGAATGTTTTAAATATTTTTTTTATTTCTTGTGCTTTTGTATCATATATTACGTTTGAAACTAAAATACAAAAATTTTGAGTTGTAATACTGTTAGAATTATATTTCTGGTTTCTATAAGTTTATAATAATTATGTTATGCACCCCAATGAAAAAATGCTTGTATGGGTTTATGGCTTGTAGTTGTAAAATATAAAAATGAAAACAAATTTATGAAAATACCTTTTAAAATTATTTTTCAATAGTGGATAATAATACCTCATTTAACCAGTATCTGAACTCACATACATATGAACGTGATACAAATTTGGGGCGTTATTTTAAATTTGCACAAGGGCACCAAAACTGCTAGGCGTGGGCCTGGATGCAGTATTGCAAAATGATGCTTTTTTTTGATGCAAATTTTCTTCAGAAAATTATTTGGTCAGATGAATTAAAATTTTCTAGAGAGTGTATTATTAATCGGCATAATTTACACATTTGGTCGCATGAAAATTCATTTGCAATCAGACCAAACAATTATCAGCAGAAGTTTAGCTTCAATGTGTTTGCAATGTTAATGAACTACCGCGTGTATTATTTTATTTATGACGAGAATTTAAACGGTGTGAGATAGAAACATGCTGGTATTAATTAGATGGTGCTCCAGCTTATTGTACCACTTCAGTCGGTCATGAATTGGAACAAATGTTCGAAGACCGATGGATTAGACGTCTGGGTCCTTGGTTGTGACCAGGAAGATTGCCAGATCTAACGCCATTGGATTTTTATTTGTGATGCACTATTAAATCATTAGTGTAAAACCCTTGTTAATACCAGAGAAGAACTACGGGGTCGCGTTATTGCAGCATTAATTAACTTAGATCTTTTAGAGATCAGTCGAGCAACGATTCAGGGTGCTGAAACACGTCTTATGAAATGTATGGAAGTGAATGGTACCCATTTTGAAAATTTAATATAACTAACGGGTTGAATTTAGTCAAGAGGCGACATCAAACACAAATTCGTGTAGCGACCTAGTTATTCCAGCAGCCGGGCAGCGTAGAACGTATCGCATACGTTTAACTTAATATTAATTTGCTGTTATACTCGCCAGACGCTACAAATTTTAATTATAATTTAGTAATCGTTTGTTAGAAAATTTTCAAAGTTGTGTAAAGTACTTATGTAATTATATTTGAATAGAAAAATGTAAATAACTCTGTAATCATTGATATTAGGTATAGGAACATGGTATATCAATTTAAAGAAAATTTATTTATGCATCAAACGGGCTAATAATTAAATAGGCATTCAATTTGAAAAAAAAACTTTTTAAAGTTTTTCTTAAATCTGGAAATAACGTCAAATAGATACGTAACCGCGGGCTATTTTTTAGTATCCATTATAGACAATTGTGTCTCGATCTTTTGACATTGAGAACCTAAAATCCCATTACCGTAACTTTTACCACTTTCGATTTTCAATTTTATTTCCTAAATAAGATTTTGAAATTTTTCAGTGAAAAAATTTTTTTCTCTCAACAATCACAATTGATACGCCGATTATTTTTAGCATACACACTAAACAATTTATAACACATCAGAATGTAAAAAAAATGTCTTGTTTGTATTTAAAATAAAGATGTTGATGCTCATTTTCGGTATTTCCGGAAGTGCTGTCATTTGGAAAATATTTTTATTTAATAGATTAAACACGGCATGTCGCATGTACAAAATTTCTAATTTTTACAGTTCTTGATATACTTCTAACCGACCGACGGTTACCGTGAGACACCCTGTATATTAACTTTAATTAGCTTAAATTTGCGTTTTGTGTTAAGTTTCAATTTTAATTTTTTCAAATTTTATAATAACGTTTAGATAATGTTAGTGTTTTAATTAAAACATAAAATCTGCAAAAAACAGTTAAACGTAAAAACGTAATTACTTACGTGTTAAACGAAGTATTGCCATTCAAAAAAGCAATTTGTTTTTATGTTATAAAGACGATATGTTTAGTTTTAGTAAAAATACAATTCAAATTAAATTATCTATGTTTTCTATTTTTATTTTTAAGAAAGAAAAATTATTTCAAGTACCTTAAATATGACAAATGTTGGCTTATTTATTTAAAAGTAATAAAAAAACGATATTAATTTAAAAAAATTGTTATAATTGTTATTAAACTGGAGCATAATATGTTTACTCTTTAAAAACTTTCTCTAGCGGTCTTTAAATTAAAAAATAAATTAAAATTGTAAAAGTAGTTTTTTACAAAATAAGTGGATACAAGCGCGTTTTGTCAATTATCAGTCACTTTATCTTACTCACTTCTTGTTAACTTTCTAATCGTAAATATCTAAACCATGTGCATTTAAAATTAATAATTTAAAATAAAATGTATACGTACTATCACTATTTTTAAAACATACGCAAGCTAATCAACATTTAACAGTGTTAACAACACGGAAGATTCTTCAATTTTTTTTAAAGAGTAATAACGCACCGTCGCGGCGACGACGTCGCATCAAACTATTGTATTCATGCAACTGACCAGTGTCCACTACGTATTATTTTCAAAAAGCACATAAGCGCATGCTTCATTGTGTGTTGATATCAACAAAATTTCGTGACCATATCTAACAATCGTTAAAGTTTTTTTTAGTGATACACTTATAGAGCTTTTGCCTGTAAAGGTGAATGGACGAAGTAATTATTAAAAAATGAAAAATGTGATTGTATCAAAAAATATTAATGTTTTAAAATGAGACAACTGAATACGATAATTGTTGGTATTAAACGTACTAGGTAATTCAACCAAATTAGGAACATATTTAATGAGAGCGAACGACAAACAGAAGTTTTCAAATGCAATTTTAATTAATGCGAATAACACAAAATTGGGCCCTTGTTAATTAAGGAATTACTACACTGTTATTCACATATGAGATATTATTTAATATTAAATTTCGATGTGTGCTACACTAAAATGCGAGTAAGTGATCTTTTTTTTGAAATACTGCCTCCCTTGCAAAAAAAGATCTTTAAAGCTTTACTTTCGCGTAATGTTAAAATATATGTTTTTTTAATAAAACCTAATGTAACATTTACTATCAAATGTATTCAGAAAAAACTTATTTTGACTTTTTTACTTTGAGTTCATCGTTAGTTGCTAATTCAATGATTGTGTGTTAATTATGCATTTGTGAGCCCTGTTTTCCACGAGATGGCGTACACCCCAACCCTCCCGTATGGATGTAACGATATATCTTTATTTTAGTTAGAAATAAATTACAATTGCGCTTTTTTGTACTATCTACTTAAAATAAATTTTTATAATTTAGTTACCGCGCTAATTTTTTTGTTTAAATAATATAAAATCGTTTATTTACTATAAAATATGAATTATTTAGTAATACTAGTTTTTTGTCAGTGTAAAAGTATTCGTAAGACTGATTTTTATGTTAGACAATGACAAACAAATTTGCAGTTTTTCGTTGTAAAAAACTTAATGAAATGTTTAAGTTTAAAAACAAACCGTATACTGTTTTGTTTAATCTATTCTCTACAAACGCTCTTAATTAACAAATAATATATTAAAATTAAAATATTACAATTATGATAAATTAACAAATAAATGTTTTGTTTCTTTATAAATAATTAATTATTTTGCAATAACTAATTTATACAAACAAATCTATTGAAAAACATAAAGTATGTTTATTTTCTTAAATTATATTGAAGTAATTAACTTTGACTACATTTGCATAATAATTAAAATTTATATCGATAAGACTTCTTAGAAAATTAAAATTTACGTTAAACTATAACAATCACTTAATTGTTATTGACTACATTGCGGCAGCAACACTAAATTATGTTCAAGGTTAACTTATGGTAATAAAATCATAAGGCTAAAATTTTTGTTAAACCCAACATTATCGACAAAATAGCAGGAATAAAGTAATAATTAGAAAATCTGAAAATAGAAATGATTGCATTTAATATTCTCACTTTTGGCTTTGTATAATTCGGAAACTAATACATATTATTTGCATAAAATATTTTGTAATTTTAAATAATGTTAAATTGTATATTTTTTGTATAAATTACTCATGCATACAATCACAACACTAATATAATTTTAGTTTGTAGTTTACTTATAACTGCTATTTAGAATATTTTTATAAGTCTGTTTCTATGCCTTGTCATTACGTATTACATAAATAATCATTGACAAATATTTTTACTACTTGTACAAATGATTTATTCTACCGTGCTTAATAATTGCATTAGCTGACAATTTAGACTATTTTTGAATAACTGGTAACATTTTGAATTTTTAATATGTCGTATAAAACTGAGGAATTTATTTGTAGTAACTGTGTATATATGTATCAGTTTAATTTGCAAAAATAATCTTTTTTTTTGTTTTGAGGTAGGTCGTATGTACACACAACTAGACGTACATATTACGCTTGTTATCACGACTAAATATACAATTTTTTTGCACGTTACAAGTTAAACGGTGTGCTTTGTTTTGCATAAGCTCATGATAATTGACAATTTTGTTTTATTCACCAATGTGAACTTATTCACTTGTTGCCTAATCTAAGGAGCATGCATTATTATTAACCGTATTACTCGTGTACTGCAATATTTGTTGACGAACTCTTAATTGTTATTTATTTGCTTGACTCTACTTGTTTTTTGCCTCTTCCGCTATCGTTGAAATAAATATATTTGTTGTTATAACGTTAAAGTAATCCATTCTTAAAGTGTTATATATATATATATATATATATATATATATATATATATATATGTATTTTTGTAACAAGGTCAGATCCGTTCGTCTTATAAACTGAACAACACTAGATCCGTTTTGTAAGGTGAGATCCGATTTTGGATCTCACCTTGTATCTATGTGTATATAATGTTTTTTCAAGAAGACATTTGATGTAGAGTAAAATTCCAATTTTTTGCCTGGAGCTCACTTTTTACCCTTTTTGACCAATTTTATACACAAGCAGTTCAACTGTTTAGGCTGAAGAGGGCGCCCTAGTAATTTTATTGTATATAACTTCAATTTAGATTTTAGACTTAAGTCGAGATCCGGTATATTTGGCAACCTGTCGGATCTCGTTTTATATGTGTTTTAAAGCTATTTATACGCAAAGATAGCATTATTTTTATCTTGTATACATTCTTACCGAGTCGATGTGCGTTTAAGTTACACATGTTCACTTAGATAAAACAAAATTGTAATCGAGTTGCTTGTGAAAGTTTATAAGCATTTAAATTACGTATTTAAAAGTAATTATTACCGAAAACAATCACTGTTATCTTCACTTTTGTAATTGTCTTCTTGTTTTTTCTTTAGTATCATTTTTCTAAGTAACGAGATTGCTAAGCTGCAATAGATTTGTTATGTTTAAAATTTCTATTTATTGCAATATTTCTTATATTTAAATTCACAGTAGATTTTTGTAGCATATTCGATTCATTGCGGTAATTAACTTTTTCTTGCATTTTCTAAATGTACATTATGAAAAGATTAAAAACAGTTTTACTCCAAAACAATGCTATTAAAACCACTAATTTTCTTATTACTTTTTTAGTTTGTGAATCTCCAATCCTAATAATAACAGCCATTAATTACAAATTATTTCTAAATATTTACAAATTTACCTTATTTGCTTTGTCATATTCACATCTTATTCTTTATAGCTTGTAAGAAATAACATTTACATTTCTCATAAATACATTTCTTTTATTTACTAGCTGTAAAAGCAAAATGTTGTAAACAATCGATATTTTTTAAACTGACTCAGCTCATTCATATTAACGTTTGCTTAAAATCAATGTATTAAAAAAATTAAACTTAGTAAATGATTTATAAAGTTAACTAAAATGTAAATAGCTAAAACTCAAATAATAGTTACACTTATAATTAATAAATTGACACTGACAAATTGACATAAAATAAATACAGTTTGGTTTGGACTGGTTTCGACATATAATTTTTAATTGTCGGTTTAGGTATTACTGCAGGTATACTATCAACACAAATTTTGAATTTCAGATTATTTATTTTTTGCGTTATTTGTTCTTGTAAAAAGTTTAATTTGACTTTGATTAATAATTAAACAGATTATAGTCGTAGAAAAAGTATAGCGTATAATTCGTAAGGAATGTGTTTTACAAATTCTTTCAATAATTATTCTGTGGTAAGATACATTTTTATTTAGTAGTTGTATTACACTTTCAGGTAGGATAGGCAAAAAAGTCACTCTTGGTAGATTTTTATAGGCGACGTTTCGTAGCGCTATTGAGCGCATTTCATCATGGCCAATAAAAAACGGACCCAAGATGAGCTGTTCGATAAGCTAGTCACAAAATTAATATTCAATAAATAAATAAACAATTGGAACTAACTATAAATAAGTTAGATGATGTTTGTCTATGTAAAGATTTTCTGTTTGTAATTTATTATATTTTTATCTCTACACTAACTGTTAATGTCATTGTTTGTTTATTTATTGAATTTTAATTTTGTGACTAGTTTATCGGACAGTTCACCTTGGGCTCGTTTCTTATTGGCCATGATGAAATGCGCACAATAACGCCACGAAACGTCGCCTGCAAAAATCTACTAAGGAAGGGTTTTTTGCTTTTCCTACTTGAAGGTGTAACACAATTGCTTAATTATTACTAAGAGAAAAACGTTACCAAAAATTTTTATGTTATCTTTTCACTTTTCACTGAGTAATAGACGTGCGTGATAAAATAAAACTCTGATTATAAGCGACTTTCGGCTTAGACCGCGTCGTAGTAAAACACCCAGACTTAAACTTGGTCATAGTTTCTTTTTGAGAGCCAAAACAAGAAGTAGAACTTGGTCTTCGTTCGAAATTAGTCAAGCGGTAACGGAAACATAACGTTCGTTAATCGCGCTAATCGCTATTGGTATAAATATCGTCATTTATACTTTTTCTTTTAGTGACATTTACCACTCTGAAGATGCAAGCTGCAATGTCTTGCAAAACATCAGTTTGTTTGGGTTCACGAACGACAATACGGCAAAGGCCAAGTTCTACTTCTTGTTTTGGCTCTCAAGAAGAGACTGTGACCAAGCCTAAGTCTGGGTGTTTTACTACGACGCGGTCTAAGCCGAAAGTTGTTTATAATCATAAACATATCAACCGCGAAAGCTTAAGAATTTAAAATAAAACTCATATAAATATACGTCATAAATGCAGTTTCAATTTAACCAAAAAAAAAACAACGGATTCTTCTATTAAATATTTATGTTGGTTTTTTTTTCAACGTAGGTATTTTTCCTAATTAACTAATAAAACGAAGTTGATGGTGTGTTGAATTACATTTGTTACAGAATTCGCGCGATTTTTAATAACTTAAACATTAAAGCTAAGGTATATAAAAAAAATTACTGTAACACGTAACGGTCAAGATGTTAATCTCTCTCTCCAAGATCTCAAAATTTCAGCGGAATCCTTTAGAATAGTTAAATTTACATTTAATTGTTTTATTAAGCTTGAGTTTAGTGCTGCGACTTTAAAACACTTCTTGGTTGATCACATTATACATTTCTAATTTTATGAGTTTTTACTTTATTGGATTAGATTTATTAGATTTAGAAAGATGGTATTTTGTAACTTTAACGTGGCACCAAAGAAGCATTTGGCATTGTTTACTGATTTCCACCAAAGTGTAAAAATAAACAAATAACAAACACGCTTTTATTTTTTAGGATGCTCATTACGTGCATGGCATATTTTATGTAATGCCCATCATTTATATATGTTGTTTAGTTTTAAGCCGAAATAATCATAATACAACGTTCATACAATATTAGTGAGATTCCAACTTTGCGCAGGAAAAAAAATCAGGCCTATGCGTAACAAAATATGTTAAGACAGTTTTACACTTTCTGTTTGTTATACTATTAAAAAAATAAGACACAATTAGAGTTCATAACGTTTTTTATAGGAGTGTTGCGGCTGCATAAAAGATATGCCATTTATGTAAACTCTGTAATTGAAACATAGAAACAAGTCAAAGTACTCTAAAAAAAAGTTTGGACATACACAAGCTGTTGTATTTTGCACGAATTTACAAATTATCATAACAGCTCTAAAAAATTTTCTAGTTTTACAAAAAATTTTAACTATATGTATGCACATGACATAATTCTTTGTTAATTATTCAAAAATTGTATTACTTTTTTAGCTACACAGTATAACAAATTGAAGTTACGATTGTATTTGAAATGTTTTGTACTACAAAAAATATGATTTAAAGCTCTGTGTAAAAGAAATATTGATTTTTGTCAAAAAAAATTTATCTTAAAATACCAGTACTTTATTTTGTAAATAATTGTATAGGTTAAAGATTTGTAATTGACCATTGACTATTCTTGATTTGATTATAAGTGATTTTCGTCTAACTTAATAGAACAACCAGACTATTAAACTTTGATGGTTCCTAATAAGTTAAACTTGTCCGTCCATCACTAAAATTTTCAGTTTCATCAATGGCAATTAGCACTCTGAAGTTGCAAGCTGGAATGTCTTCTAAAACGTCAGTTTATTTGAGTTCACAAACAACAAAGACGCAAAAGTCAAGTTCAGTTTTTTCTTTTGGTTGACAAAAATAAACTAGGATCAAACCTATAAATTCAAAATAGTTTCACTACAACGCGTTCTAAGCTGCAAGAAAAAACAAAAAAGGAAACACATAATGTACTTTTTAAATTACCTTAACAAAAGCTTTTATATCGACTCTTAAATCATCAGTTGGAGATAACATAAAGCATCTATTTTCTATGTATAAAGTGAAACTACTAGCCGTGACTTAGTTTGCTATCAAGAATTACGTAATAATTAAAGTTCTGACATTATTCGTACATTGAAAATTTTTGAGATCAACAAGTTATATGTTAATTTACAAACATACAATGATTTATCAAGTTACTTGAAATTATCCTTAGAAAAAAATTGTAACTGCTCTAATTTCAATGTTTCAAACATACAATCATAATTATAATGTTAAAATACTGTAACTTGCTAAAAAAAACTATTTTTGGATAATTGTGGATCTACGCAAGTAATCAATATTTACTTTAATTTTTTTAACAACTTCATTAATCTAAAGTAAAGATGACATTTTTTAGACTAAGACTAGTTAATTTGGTAACAATTTTTATGAAACTCGTTGGAAACTATTGTTTACTTTATGATCAGTTGTAATATACTATAAACAGTTCTTTCGATTAAAAACTTAGAAATTTTAGTTCCATTATATGTAAAACATCAACATTTGAAATCAATGTATGTACTTATGGCCAGAAATTGTAGAAGAAAATAATGTGCAAAATAAAGATAAAAAGTTATCTAAATGGTTTAATCAATAAACTTTAAAAATGTCAATAAAAGATATGTGACAAATCAAATAAAGTAAATCAAAAAACAGTGATTTAAAATTTAGGTTTAATTCAAAAAGATTCTTAATATCAAATGTAAGGCTAATGGAAGTGTCAATGTAGGTACATACATGTAAATGTATTACTCAATTAAACCTTCTTATTTACACTTTTTCTACTATTACAACTACATAAAACACACCAAACCATTATGTCCTAAGTGTCTTTAATTAAAAACTAAAAAAAACATATAAACAAACAGAAAAATCACTAAAAAATTCATATCGATGTAAACTTGAAAGTTTGATTTTAAATTGTATTTTACATTACTGACTTCTTTCTTATCTTAATAGTACAAAACTAATAGTTTTTATATTTCGAATGTTTTTACTATATTACTATAACGTAAAACAATAAGTATTTATTTTCAACTTGAGTTATTAACATTTGTGTACTAACGTTAATTTTAATAAAATCCACTATTGAAAACGTTGTAAAATTCAACCTGCTGCTAAGTTAGACAACAAAATTAATTCAAAACGAAAGATAACTTTGTTTAATAAGAAGTAACTTAATACAATATTATAATCACACTGAACTGAAACTTGTTGCAAGGTCACACAGCAGATTCTGTATAATAAGAGTTCTATTAATAGAATTAACTTGCGCCGTCATTATTTGTATCTTATGGTAGTTGAATTTTGCTCAACGTGAGATCCCAGAAGTTGACAACGCTGCTGGATCTCACGTTCACTCATGTATCTTTAAATAAACAAACATATACGTTGACTTAACTCTTATTCTAAAGGATCTAGTTTTGTTACTAGTTTATCAATTTGCAAAATCTTTTCCCCTCTGAGGGAAAAATGGTTCAGTTGCTTGACATAAACGTATTAAGGCAGAAAAAAAATTCTTATATTTTTTCCTTGTGGCGGATCTCGGGTTGTCATGATTTTCCTCGGATCTAGACTTGATACAGAAACAGATATATATATATATATATATTTGTTGTTATATTTGTGTTTTGCGATTTGTTTACTTTTAGTGTTCGGAAGATATAAACGGGATCTGTAATGTATTTTCCCGTTTTGGTGTTCTTTTAATCATTTTATAATTATTACATTGAGTACTACTTACTCTCTAAAGTGTTGAGCTGCCATCTGTACTAAATTACGGTGAAATTTACGTAACAGACTATGTAAGCTTATGTACGGCATGGCTTGCCAAAATTTGGCTTTGACTACGTTTCAAACAATTGAAGAAATTTGAATGGTATAACGTCAGCAAACTCAAGACAAATTTTAAAACATAAAGTTAAAGGTGTATTAAATTTACAACTAAAAGTAAAATAATTTAGTATAATGTAGAATTGAAATCTTAATAGTTACAAATTAAGATAAGTGGTACCGTAAATTAAAATTAAAAAAAATGTTTAAAGCTGAACGAGTAATTATTAAACTAAAATTAATTAATGAATAAATTAAAAAATTTAATACAATTAAGAAATTGCAATAAACAATACATTAAAAAATAATTATAGCAAGGCGCGAGTCATCCATCGCCATCGATAGATACCAGTGATAAGGCAAAATTTGCAAGTGTAAACCGTTTGACTCGAATAACTCAGCTTGCGGATGTTATTGGATACACACCATTTTCGGAGAAAATTTTCCAGTTTAATAAAACTAGAAAAGCTGCTTCAAAACCTCAGCAAACTCGACACAAAAACCTATTAAAAACATCATGGCCGACGCTATCTTTAATTAAATGTAAACGCCAATTTAACAAACAAATAGCTTTAATTTTGCTATTATACTAAACAATTCTTTATAATAGCGTACTAGCTAAAAACGTAGTAAAAGTAACCGATGATGAAAATTAAATCTCCCCTAAATGTCGAATAAATTTAGGAATATTACATCCAGTGAAGTCCGCAACAGTGACGTTGTTAATTTCAATTAGAATTACGAATAGTATGATAGATAAGAAGAACAAAATAATTTAGGCCCGTATGAATACCATCACATTAGTTTTGACGGTAAGTATAGAGTAAAAAAGTTTGGTTTTTAAATTAAACATTTTAGGAAATGTTTGTAAACGTTGGTATTTAATAGTAGTTTTCTTGTAAATAAATTTTAAAAAAACTAAATTTAAAACAATTAGAATAAATCAAAGCATTTAATTTGCAACTTTATTATCAGTTTTCTTTTAGAGTTTTATTTTGATCGAAAAGAAACGTCAATAGTAATGTATCTGACTTTTGCTTGTGCAGTGTTACGATTATAATTTTTAATAAACTATTTAGAAAGTTTAATAATTATTAAATTTTGCATGTTTGACAAATTAAGTAATCAAATCATTCAAATAAAAAAATTACTTAATTTGCAATAAATTACTTAATTTGCAATTCAAAAAAAGTCAATTATCTTTGGCATTAATCGATAGTTGCAAGACACCAAGATATTTCTCCCGAACATATCTGAAATTGGTACGTTATTATTAATGCTTATGTTAATGCAGTTTTCGTACGTATTTATGTATACTTTTACTCTGCGTTACATTATAATCTTATAAAAACAATTTTTTCGCACATTGTTGATATTTTGTTAAAAATTTTGATTGATTTCTTAACTCATATTTAATACAACTGCATACTCAGAAAATAATCGTAAGCACTTCGTACTTACGGTATACCAAATAACACAAAATAAATATTACAAAAACAATCAATGTTTTACAACACTAGTGCAAATCATTGTTTTATACATTGAAAAAATTACATATTCAGAAGTAATTATAAGCAAAAGCGCTTAATCAACGTTACTCTGTAATTGACTTCTTGTTTATTTCTACGCTACTATTTTTTTAAATAACAAATTTGCTACGCTACAATACATTTGTTTTGTTAACAATTTTTTTTATTGCAATATTTCTTATATTTAAACAAATTTTGCAGTAAAGAGTGTCTTTGCTTATAAGATCCATTAAGGCAATTAACTTTATCTTGCATTTGCTATAGGTAAATGTTTATTATGAAAAGATTAGAATAGTTTTTAGTCTAAAACAGTGGTATTGAAACCACTAATTCTTAAATTGCGATTTTTATATTCTTATATTCTTTGTTTGTAAAGCTAAGAATAACACCGGTTAGTTAAAACTATCTTTAAACATTTACTAATTTACATTTACATGTTATTCTGTTGCAGCTTGAATTAAAATTATCAACTAACATTTTAATTCTATCATTTATAATGTAAGTTGTTAAAAGTTAGTCTAGCATTTATATTCATTCATAAAAATGGATTGATTTCTATTGTTACTTCGTTTATTTTCAACGTATATTTTTATTCAAGTAACATTTTAAATCAATCAACAGTTAAAAACATCAAGTTTTTTAAACTAACATTTTAATTGTGCTTAAACTCAATATTATACATTTTAATTAAATCTTTCAGTTACTTTATTGTTTTACTATTAAATACTAAATTTGCTTTGCTACAATTTTAAGCAAACTTCAATTTTTATTAAGTTTTCATGTTTGTCTATTTATTTTAATACATTAAAACTGTTTGTTAAAGAAACTTAACACATTTAAACTGTTAGCTGAAAACGTATTTACTAATGCAATATATTGTGCTCAAAATTTTCTAACAGTCATATTAAACACTTTAATTTAAACTGAGAAATAAAGTATATAAACAAACATTGAATTCATGTAACACTTTATTTAACAAATAAGAAAATAATCATTTAAATTGGAGAATTAAAATGTTACATGAATTAAAATGTTTGTTGATAATTTTAATTCTTCTATTTTAAATCAAGAACAAAATTACCAACAAACATATTAATTTTAAATTAAAATGTTTGTTGATAATTGTAATTATTCAATTTTAAATCAAGAATTAAAGTTACCAAAAAACATATTAATTCTGAATTAAAATGTTTGTTGATAATTTTAACTCTTCAATTTTAAATCAAGAATAAAACTACCAACAAACATATTAATTCTGAATTAAAATGTTTGTTGATAATTTTAATTCTTCAATTTCAATTGGCGCTGTAAGTTGCGGAAGTTGTGAGTACTTTAACCAAACTGTAGTGCAAGTTTACCACTGGTTAGAGTACTCACAGCCTCCGCAACCTACAGCGCCAATTAAAATTGAAGAATTAAAATTATCAACAAACATTTTAGTTCAGAATTAATATGTTTGTTGGAAAAAATAATTCTTGATTTAAAATTGAAGAATTAAAATTATCAACAAACATTTTAATTCAAAATTAATATGTTTGTTGGTAAAATTAATTCTTGATTTAAAATTAAAAAATTAAAATTACCAACAAACATTTTAATTCATGTAACATTTTAATTCGACATGCATTTTAATTCTATAATTTAAATGATTCGTATTTTTTGTTTGTTATATAAAAAGTGTTACATGAATTAAAATGTTTGTTTATATACTTTTTTTCTCAGTTTAAATTAAAGTTTTTAATATGATTGTTAGAAAATTTGAGCAAAATGTATTGCATCAGTAAATACGTTTTCACTTAACAATTGAAATGTGTTAAGTTTGTTCAACAAACCATTTAAATGTACGAAAATAAATAGACAAACATAAAAATAAACTTATTAAACCTATTAAAAATTGAAGTTTGTTTGAATGCAACGGAATTAAATTTAGTAATAAAAAGCAAAACGGCGTTCCATATATATACCCGTTTGATGCGCATATCTTTACTGATATTGATTTTTCAAGTGCGAGCGTAACAGACAAACCACTGCCACTAGACAAAAAAAACACACCAGAGAAAACATATTCCACGGAGCTACAGGCAGAATCTGGTACAGAAGCAACACCAGGGTCATTAGGTAGCAACATATTTTAGAAACCAGAAGCAATTTACATTCAAATACTCCTGAAGACATAAAACCTATACCTAAAACGCCACCTCAAAAAAATCACATCGGCGGAAGAAAAACTATCAAAACAGAAATGCTCATAGATACACCAAACATGATGAAAATTTAAAAAAACTTTAATAAAAATAAAACAAACGTAATTGTAGTGTATTTTATATCAGTCCCTCGTATATCACATTATGTAAAATTGTAAAGGTTGGTAAAGGTTAAAGCAATGACACAATGCGCGCGCAATTCGAGTAGAAAATGGTTACCCTATTGATTGTAGCGTTATTGTAGTTCGTATTTTGAAAATATATAATGCAAATAAACAGTTACAAGTAACATGTATTATTTTGTCTAATACAAAGACATAACAAAAGTGGCGACGAGGATAAAAAGTGATTCGTGATTGTAAATAGTGTCACCTTAAACCGAGCTATTCAGCTGACGACTCCGTCATAATTGGTAACAAAAATTATTTTTAATTTCGTTTAAATATCTATTACCTATTGTATTTTATTCAAAATACTATTAAATAACTATGGCAGACGATGCACAAACGGCAATATTGCAAACTCTAAAGCAACAAGGTGACGCTTTAGCATGTATTATACAAACCTTATCTACAAGGCAAACGTCAACAAATATTACAGCGGCTAACCCAGTGAGTCACACATTAATGTCTCACAGTGTAACCTTTGAAATTTATAATAAAGACGAAGATTTTTCTTTATATAAAGAAAGATTAGAAAATTTTTTCCGTTTACGACAACTTACAGCGGATACGGATGACGTTCGAACTGCAAAACAACAAATTTTATTGAACTGCATAGGCAGTCAAACTTATAAATTGTTATCGTCACTAAGTGCTCCAAAAAAACCTAGTGAACTGTCATATACAGAAATAATAGAAATATTAGAAAAACAACTGTGTCCAACTATCAATGTTTTCACAGAAAGGCATAAATTCTTATCGAGAGTGCAATTGAAGCACGAAACGTTATCAGCTTATATAGCAGCGTTAAAATTAAGTAGTCAAAGATGTAAATGGGAATGTAATGGTTGTAGTCAACAAATAGATTCAGTATTTGTAGCTCAGTTTATTAGAGGATTGAGTGATGTGCACATAAGAGAAAAAATTTTGCAAATGGAATCAGCTGACACGGCTGATACAAATAAAGTTTTAGAATATGCATTAAATATAGAAGCAGCAAGGAAAGAGAGTGAAGAAGAATATAAAAAAAACAACATCTTTGAAAATTCGAATATGTCAAATGATGCTGGTGCTGTAGTTCACAAGATTGGGCAATCAAAAAAATTATTTCAAACACCTGGCACATCAAAAAACTTCAATAATAAAGCAAATATATATAAAGGGTTATGTTTGCACTGCGGGAACAGTAACCATGCTACATCAGAATGCAGATCAAAGCATAAACTGAAATGTAGGAAATGCAATAAAAATGGACACCTTATTAAAGTATGTCTCAGTGATAATAAATACAATCAAAATCAGCATGGGGCTGGGGGTAAATACAACAAAATCAAAACCATTGAATTAGAAGATGACGACCCATCTTTTATAAATAACATTATTGACAGCAATAAAAAAATATTAATTGATTTGTTTATTAACAACAAATGCCAGTCTTTTGAATTTGATACGGGTTCCCCCATCTCAATATTGTCTGCAAAAGATTTAAATAAGTTAAATTTTGGCAAAATAAAAATGCACCCTTGTAAGTCTAAATATAAAGCATATAATGGTACGGCGATTGAACCGCTTGGTATAATTGAGGTCGAAATTGCTTATAACGGAAAAACTATACATGGGAATTTATACGTAGTTGAAGATAATTTTTCTCCCATCATGGGGCGAGATTGGATAAACAAATTAAAGCTTTTAAATTTAGAAAATATACAAAATGATAAAATTAATGCTATTCAGCCTAATTTAAATAAAAATACTGATTACATTTTACATGCATACGAATCAGTTTTTGATGAAACTGCGGAAATCATCCCGAATACAGAAGTATCACTTCAATTACGAGAAGAAGCAAAGCCTATTTACTTGAAACCTCGAACTATTCCATTCGCACTGTTACCAAAAGTTAATGAAGAATTGGATGCTCTTGAAAAACAGGATATCATTGAAAAAATTGATTATTCCCCATGGGGAACTCCTCTGGTAATTGTACCGAAGGCCGACAATAAAGGAGTACGATTATGTGCAGACTATAAGGTAACGGTAAATAAACAGCTGGTGGATGCACACCATCCAATACCAAAAGTACAAGAATTATTTACAAAATTGAGAACGGGAAGTTATTATTGCGTCCTAGATATTTCGAAAGCGTATTTGCATATAAAATTGGATGAAGAAAGCTCTCAGATAGCAGCGATAAGTACACACCGAGGAACGTATAAGGCAAAAAGATTATTTTTTGGGCTGAAAACAGCACCAAGCTTATTCCACGGAATATTAGATCCTATATTAAGCAGTCTCGAAGGATGCTTAGCATATTTCGACGATATTGTTATACAAGGTCGATCATTAGAAGAGTGCGAACGAAATTTAATAACGTGTTTGGATCAATTGAAGAAATTTAATATTCATTTAAATAAAAACAAATGTAAATTTTTTGTAAAACAAATTAAGTATCTTGGATATATTATATCAGAAGAAGGTCTGGAAAAAGATCCTGAAAAAGTGTCTGCTATTATAGCGACACCTGCGCCTAAAAATGCAGATGAAGTACGTTCATTTATGGGTTTAGCATTATTTTATTCCAAATTTATACCACGAGCATCTGAGTTGCTGTATCCTATTTCAAACTTATTGAGGAAAGATGTAAAGTTCAAATGGACCAAAGACTGCGCGCAAGCATTTAAAACAATTAAAGACGAACTAGCCAGTGACAGAGTATTAATACCATATGATCCGGATTTGCCATTAGTCCTAGAATGCGACGCGAGTCCTTTTGGCCTAGCTGCAATTTTGTCACATGAGGTGAAGGGAGTATTAAAACCAATTCATTTTATATCAAGAACGTTGACAAATGCAGAGAAAAATTATAGCCATCTAGATAAAGAGGCGACAGCTATATTTTGGGCAACAAAAAAGTTGTTCCAGTACCTATATGGACAAAAATTTACATTAATAACGGACAACAAACCATTAGAATCAATTTTTAATCCGACAAAGAAATTACCTGCTATTACTGCTTTACGATTGACACGGTACGCGTTATTTTTAAGACAATTTGAATATCAAATCAAACACCGCTGTGCGGCACAACATACTCATGTTGATTATTTATCAAGAGCTCCGGTCATAAGTGTAAATAAAGAATTGGTCGATGAATCGTATGAAGTTGAGAAAAATACTATAAATCAATTGTGCATATCAGAAGCTATCACTGCTGACACTGTAAAAAAAGAAACTGACAAAGACCAAGAATTGTCTCAATTTCGAAACGAACTGTTGACCAAAAGCAATTTAGAGAATTTGGAATTTTCTGTCCATCAAGGAATTGTGATGAGAGGAGGGCGAGTCGTGATACCACGTTCGTTACAACAGGCTGTACTCAATGAGTTGCATAACACACATATTGGAGTAGTAAAAATGAAAGCTATCGCCCGTTCAATCTGTTATTGGAAGGGAATTGACAAGGATATTGAATCCTTAGTGAAATCATGCAACGATTGCGCGGAAGTACACAAACAAGCTGCAAAAGCACCTCTTCATCACTGGGAAGAGCCTAAAGAGCCCTGGCAAAGAATTCACGCCGACTATGCGGGTCCAGTGGATGGAAAATATTTTCTGATTGTGGTTGATGCGAAAACAAAGTGGCTCGAAATCAATTATCAATCATCTCCTCCAACATCAGAGAGTACAATCAAAGCTTTGAAGAGTATTTTTACGAGTCAAGGTCTTCCGTTTGTTCTAGTGACAGACAATGCAAATATTTTCAAATCGTATGAATTTACAAGTTTTTGTGAAGCGCACGGAATTAAACAACTATTTTCGGCACCCAATTATCCAGCTACCAACGGGTTAGCGGAAAGACTTGTACAAACAGTAAAACAAAAATTAAAAGCTATGCAAAGTGGGTCGATTAAGGAAAAGCTTCAACAGATTCTGTTCTATTATCGAATTACACCGCTAGTTGATGGTAAGACGCCAGCAGAACACCATATGGGAAGACAATTAAAATCCAAATTACATATGTTAAAACCAATTCCAAAAGGAATAAAACCAGAAGAACCTAAAATAAAAAGAGAATTTTTAATCGGACAGAGAGTGTTATCAAGGAATTACATCGGTAATAAGAAATGGCTATTAGGCACGGTAGTAAAGAGATTAGGAAGATTGCATTATGTAATCAAACTTGATTCGGGATATACATTAAAAAGACATTTAAATCAGCTAATATATACAGAGTGTAATAAACAAAATGTGTCGCGTTATCAAAATGTATCAAACTACACAAGAACTGAAGATCCAGAAGCAGAACATAGAAAAATTATTGCAGTGCTACCACCTCCAACGGCGAGAAGTGATGGATCAACCGCGGAAATGGATTTGACGAGTGCGGAAATCATACAGCCACGTGCACCTACTCCTACACCTTTGGTGCGGCGTTCCGTCCGAGCGAGGAAACCCGTGCAGAGACTAAATTTGTGAAAGACTAAGTGTGAAACTTTAGTTTTATGTTAAGTTCTGTTTATTATCAATTATGTTCAGTAGCAGCAATGTATTATTTTTTCATTAGCAGGGGAGACTGTAGTGTATTTTATATCAGTCCCTCGTATATCACATTATGTAAAATTGTAAAGGTTGGTAAAGGTTAAAGCAATGACACAATGCGCGCGCAATTCGAGTAGAAAATGGTTACCCTATTGATTGTAGCGTTATTGTAGTTCGTATTTTGAAAATATATAATGCAAATAAACAGTTACAAGTAACATGTATTATTTTGTCTAATACAAAGACATAACAGTAATCATAAAGTTAACTCAGCCAAAAAAAATTGTCAACGCAAATTATACATACAAAAAGCAGAGACTAGTGAAAAGAACGAGGTCAGAAACTTTTGAAAATGGTTCTGAATCTGATTCAGAAAACTTTCAGTTACCTACTTCATCTGAAGAACTGACATTGAACATCAGATTAAAAATAAAGAGGAAGACAAAAACTTTTGCTAGGGTTTCATTAATGTAAATGATTATGTATTGCTTGCGTTTAGAACAAAAAACTTGTCAAACACTATGTAGGACAAGTTGTCGATATAGAAAAAAACGCAGAGGAATGTTGGGTAAACTTCATGCGATGTAAAAAGAAGCAGCCAACATACATACAAAGGGAGACATGATAAATTTGCACGTTTTTTAAGAAAACGAGTAAAAAGTTGTTAAATACAAAACTCTTAAATTTTGTTTTTTTGGGGGCCTCGGGAAAGGAATAACATTTTGTGTATGAAATTTGACACCTGTTGGAAGAATACACTAAGTATAAAATACAGTTTAGCGTTAGATGTATAAAACCTTCCTACTCTCTCCTAATTTAATTTACTGATTTTTTCGTAGATTTGCCTATGTTTACATATTTTCTTTTCAAAAATGGAAATTATACTTTGAAGACAATATATGAGCGCAATTTTGGTACCCAGTTTAAGTTTATACAGTAAATACTATAAAGCCAGCAGACAATTAACTTGTGTGTGTTAAGTTAAGTTAAACGTGTAATACTTGGTTCTGTATCTTAAATATTGAAACGTTCTCAAAATTATTGCCGACGTCGAGAACGTTTACCAAAGGATGTAAAAAATTCTTGACACAGATAACAGAAACATATAAAAAGTAATCAAAAAGAGCTGAATTCAGTTTTTCGAAAAGAACCAAGAAGAAGATTTTGTCGGCTTAAAATAAAGAAATGATTAAATTGTGTGTTAAACGTAATAAATAAAGTGCCGGTGCTAGCGAAACATAAATACGTCGCGTACGTGTGGTTAACGTAAATAAGTATCAGTTTTAGGTAAAACTAAAAAGCGCCAACTTAGTGATAGTAACAGATAATTTCATGTAGGTGCTTTTAAATAAATTAGTTAAAAAATCGTTACAATATCTTTAAATCAAAAGTGATAAAAAAATCAAACCCAAATCTGTAGATTAGATATCAGTTAGCTGCTAAAAGTTAAGTTAATGTTAAACTAACATGCCCAACAACTATTTATTGCTTTTAATGTTTGTAGTTGTATATTTTTTATTTATATTTTCTACTGTAAACAAAAATTTGATAAAATTTTAGCAAGCAACTATTAATGAAAAAACGATTAATCTTTTGTAGACATTGGTAATTAGATGTGATACTTTTTTGAACGTAATTATGATACAGTAACTATCCATAAAATCTTTTTACCT
Organism: Aquatica leii; assembly: GCA_035610365.1. Taxonomy (NCBI): domain Eukaryota; kingdom Metazoa; phylum Arthropoda; class Insecta; order Coleoptera; family Lampyridae; genus Aquatica; species Aquatica leii. The sequence continues at coordinate 19,937,093 of CM069434.1, read as the reverse complement.
TTACCCTACTTTGTATTGTGATTGATCATTAAATATATAGAGCAAAGTGACATACAAACATTCAATACTGTCACACACGATACCATGTAGATGACTAAAGTAAAAATAATTTGATTATTATCAATTTACAATACAGGGAATAGGTCAACGTTGTTTATCTGAAGCTTAACAAGGCACGTGGAAAACAGGTACATTATTTACTAATCCGTAAATAGACAACTAACAATTTGTTGTGCGTCTAAAATAAAACAAAGCTCTGCCTAAAATTTATAGCTTCGACACTTCTATTTTCACTATATGAATTGATTACTTTAAAGTCGTCTTTTATTAAACAATATCAGACACGAACGGAAATGACGTACGAGAGGTAAGGTCGTATAAGGTGAAGGGTGACTTACCCCTGGGTTAATTATTACTTTTAACCCGTTCAGAAAAGTACTTTAGTCGTTGACCTTCAGAATATCGAGCTTAGGTGATTGCTATAGAGATATGCAAATCATTCGCTTATTTAACATTACGAACTTATAAATATATTTATATTAGAGTGTTTAACTAACAGATTGAACCAAAACAACGCAAAAATATGTAAGATTTAGAACGCTGATACGTATGGTAGAAAATTAATTAGATACCAAAACGGAAAACGATGAGCAAATTCTAAATAAAACCTATTTTTGTTGCCAGAACTAAAATTTACGATTTGCTTTATTACGTGTTAATTAAAAATAGAGAACAAAAAGCATTTTTGATTTTAATTTTTTAATTACGTAAAGAAAAATTTATGTTTATGTATACGTTTTTAACTGTCATTTTCTTTATTGAAAGCTTTTTGATGTAAGGGTCAACTTTATATAATGGTACAATTCTATATGGCAAAATTGAAAAAAATAAAAACAGCTTTTTCTAAAATCCACTTTTAATTTATAAATGTATAACGTCTTACAAATGAGTTCTTCAATACAGCACGCTTAAATTTGCAATCCTAAAGAACTGTATCAATATTTAGAGACTGAGAAATATTTAATCGTCATTTTAGTAACGCAACTTAAATGGCATTTATTAGTCGATAAATTACTAATTTCAAGAGAAATAAACATTTATAAAACAAAAGTAGGTAGCTTTGCACCATAATATGTCTGCATTTCAACAACCGATTTAATAGAATAATAAAAAGAAGCAATTAAAAATATGTGTAAGAAAATTAACTTTAGTCATAGTCGTAGTTGCATATAAAATAAGTTTCAATGATTTAATTACCGTAAATTAGTTGTTTTTATCACAAGATTTTATATAGATCGGAAATTTTGCTTAGTGGTTTGTTAAACAAATACCAGAAAAAATGAGATAATGTATCGGTTTCTGAAATGAATTTGTTACCGAAATGAAAATAAGCAGTTAGCGCAGACAAAAAAAAACTACAACTATTTTAATTGAGAAAAACGTTTATTTAAAACCGAAAAGATATTCCTTTTTATTTATAAAAAATGTTTTAAACTTAACTAAAAACAGAACTTAAATACATTTAGATTTCTTTAGTAATACAGAATGAGCATAAAAAGAGTGGTTTCTTTTGGCATAAGTTGTGCTTTAAAATACAATTGGTATGATACGATCTAAAGCAGGGGACGGAATGTTTCGCCGCCGCAATTTCGCATCGCCGTTTCGGCGTTACGCCGTTTCGCCGTCAGACGTTTCGGCGTTAGGCCGTTTCGAAGTTGATTTTAAAAATAATAACGATAAAACCTGAAAAGTTGGAATGATGATTTGTTATCTTATAAACCCAATATGGAATCTATACTACATTTAATATTTAGAGATTGGTATTTGATGTTTCAGATTATAATATTAAAATCTTCAAGAGATAGTGAAACCGTTTATTAAACACGTCGTAGTATTTAAATTGGGTTGTTATTGATGTGAGTACCATTTTTAATTTTAATCATGGACAACGTTATTTTATCTAAAAGAAGAAAACAAAAATTTTCTCACAACGGCTTTTTGTACGTTTTTGATACGGCTAGTAAGAACAATGAAAGTGTTAAGTTTTGGAGATGTGAGCAAAAAGAAAGTTGCAAAGCAAGAGTTTATACTCGAAATGAAGCAGTTATAAAAGAAATAAATTTGCATAGTCATTATTCGTCCGCAGTGAGTGTGGAAGTGGCTCAAGTTCTTACAAATGTCAAGAAACGTGCAGCAGAAACCATAAAAGGGACGATTCAGGTAATTTTACAATTTAAAATTAACTGCAAGTTGCAGTAAGTCTCACTTTTTCTCGTAGATGATTGATGAATGTGTAGCTAACACAACACAAGCTTGCCAAGGTAAATTACCCAACAGCTGTGGCCTAGAAAAGTAGTAAAAGTAGGCAAAAACGCAATGAAATTCAAGCTGCACCCCCAAATCCTATTTGACTTGAGGACTTAATACTTCCTGAACGGTACAAAATTTACGAAAGACAACTGGCCTTGTCGAAAATTATTATTATTAGCGGATAGTGAAGGACCAAATAGGATTTTAATTTTTGACCGAAAAAGTTGGCTTGAACACTTGCGTGCTAGAACCACTTGGTACGCAGATAGGACCTTTTCACCACCCTTGTTTACTCAAGTTTACACCATCATGGCTGTGAGAAACAATTTAGTACATCCGATATTCTACGCTCTTCTACCAGATAAATTACAGGCCACATATATGAGGATGTATGACTTAATTAAGGAAATAGTGTCAAATTTGCAACCTACATAAATTCATTGTGATTTTAAACGAGCGGCATTTACTGCAATGCTACACAGCTTTCCGGGCGTCAACATAAATAGATGCTTTTTTCATTTAGCCCAAAATATGAAAAAACACTTGGGTAGTCTAGGACTTCTTGCACAGTACAATAATGATCAACAGTTCGCCCTCAACGCCAGAATGGTAATTTCTTTGGCATTCGTACCAATCGCCAACTTAGATCAAGCTATAGATACCCTCGCCAATGTTTTACACCAAGAGCTGCACTGCTTAACTGGTTCGAGGATAATTGTATAGGGCTGATAAATGGGTATGTATACTATTTTTTATTTTGAATACATTGATGTACTTCTACAATTTATAGAAGAGGACATGGAAGACGTTAACCCCAATTTACTCCTGAAATGTGGAATATCTACCAAAAGATTCTGAATGGTAATGACAGAACAAATAATCACGCAGAAGCGGCCCATAGAAGATTAAAGATGGAATTGGTGGTACACCATCCAACAATATTTAAATTTATAGATAGGCTTCGTAAAGTCCAAAAAGGACAGGATATATATTATGAACAGCTTGTTGCCGAAAATCTGCCACCCGTAAAATTGAGAAATTATAGAAATGCAGATACTCGAATTCTAAGACTTATACAAACTTTTGATGTGAATTTAGATATATTAGAATATTTAAAGGGATTAGAACACAATTTTGAAATGTAGGTTAATGTATTGTGTTTTGTGTATATAACGCATTGACTTATCCAACATCCAATAAATATGGTTCAACAATTTTTCCTTTTTATTGACGTCGAAACGGTTCTCGGCGAAACAGCGACGCCGAAACGTTATAGACCCCTACGACATCGTTTGCATCAAATTCTTGGTAAGTTATTTGAGATTTTCATAGTGCAAATAAAGCAAAGCCTTCCAATCTCAGATAAGGAATTTTCTGGAAATGGTCGCAAAAGTATGTTTGAAATGACATTGACTTCTTGATGAGTAACGTCTTGTTTTTCTGTCGTTGCTTTCGAGTTGTTTGAATCTAAATGTGTGTTAAGGAAAATAATATAACATTAGGTAACTACAGAGCGCCGAAGCAAACAAAGTCCACGGAAAATATGTCAACTAACTTTAAAAATTTAAAGCGGTAAATGTTTCAACCAATCACAATTAGAAAGTACCGTCCGCTTGAAAAATTAAATTACAATCAAAATTTCTTGATTGCTTCGTGTTTGTTTACATCTTTACCTGCTGTTTTACTTAAAAATTGGTCGTTATTTAACTAGTCTTTATAAAGACTCTTTTAAACGCCATTATTTGTGAACAAGGTATGTGTATTTAAAATTTTTGTTTTAAGTATAACCCAGATGTTTGTAGCATAACCTCAACATCAGTTATTACTTTGTATTCATTATTTAAAGATCTGTATTTAATTCCAGTATTTATTCTACAAACAATAACTAATTTCTATGGAGATTTTTACATTACTTACTTTCTGTATTGTTTCAGCTGTTATTTACCAACATGGAATCTAAGTCGAACAAAACCATATTCATTCCGAAGCCAGAAACATTAAAAAATGTTGTGGAGTTTTTCGATAAACAGAAAGCTGCGGGCGTATGGAAGTGGTGGTGCAACTAAAATAACGTAGGATAATTGCGACTTAAGCATTTTAAAAAGAACTGTCTATGAAGTTTACACGGTTGATAAGAAAGTTCCAAACATGAAAATTTTAGTTGAAAAAATGAAAGAAAAGATTAATTACAAGGGGGGAGCAGATACACTAAGAAAGTATTTGTTACAATTGGTTTTAAATATAAGAAATGCCACAATAAAAGAAAATTATTGATGGAACGTGATGATATTATTGCTTGGTGTTCTCGTTATTTACGCAAGCTGCGAGAAAATGATGCTTTAAGCGAAAACAAAAAACCAATAACATATTTAGATGAGACCTACATTCATCCATCATACGGTGTTAGTAAGTTCTGGCAATCCGAAGAAGAGGCTGGTGTTTATCATACGGACAGAGCAGGTCAAAGGTACATTATTGTGCATGCAGGTGGATCATTCGGATTTGTTAATAATGGCCTTTTAATCTTTAAATCTAAAACTAAGTCCGGTGATTATCACTACGACATGAACTATACCAACTTTATGCAGTGGATGGAAAAACAATTAATTCCAAACATGCTTCCTAATGGTATTGTTGTCATGGATAATGCACCTTATCACAGTGTACAAATTGATAAACCTCCAACACAAGCAGAACGTCAAGAAAGTATTCGACAATGGCTCGAAAATAATGGAGTAACAACAAATGAAATGCGTAAAGCAGAACTAATAATGTTAGTGAACAATTTAGTTATACGAAGATACGTAGACGAACTTCTTAAAAAACACGGGCATACAGTGGTACGTCTGCCACCGTACCACTGCGACCTAAATCCAATCGAGTTGATATGGAGTTTAGTGAAACATAAGATCGCTATGAATAATGTTACACAGAGTAGTTTAGAGATAGAAGCCTTAGTGAGAAAGGCGTTTTCTGATGTAACTGCATCGGACTGGGACAAACATTGTCGACATGTAAATCACTTGGAGCAAGAAATGTGGCAACGTGATGGATTGCTGGATGTAACGGTGGAAAACCTGTCGGTTATGGTGAACACAGGATCATCCAACGATGAAAGTTGTAGTGGAGAAGACGAAAGTGACAGTGATTGAACTGCTTTATTTTTTTTATGATTGTATTTTTCGATGTAAATAAGTAATTTTTAGAATTACTTTTAGAAATATGTAATATTTTGTAATGCCATACCTCATCTTTTAAAAGAGTAAATGTGTAATTACAATTTATTTTAATAATCAAAAAGTCATCAAGTGTTTATCTGAAATAACCTCAAACTTCAACAAACTCTAATGATTATTTACACAGGTAACCTATGAATAATTTGAATTTCCCACCAAAATACTTTTTAATGTGAGTGTACCTTTAAGATTAGAGTGACACCAGCCACGCCTCTCCAGGGACTTTGTTTATTCAGCTCAACTGTATAATTAACAAAGTTTTAAATCAATAAAAAATCTGTTTTTAAAAAAGATACTTTTCATGATATTTAACAAATTAATGATGAAGCACTTTGGACTAAAATGACAACAGCTTCCTCCAAAGTTGCAAGAAAAGCAAATGAGTTCTCTAAGAAAAATTTTTGACCGTTGATTTTTTGACCATGTTATTTGATGGAGAGACATTATTTTAGAAACAGGAGAAACATCTCGCAACTGTTTATTTTTTAATTTTCCAATTAAAAAAAGCTGAACTTCCCTAAATGATGAGGCTGATTTTATGTCATCACCGTGCAGAACTAATTTATCAGCATATCTCGTTAGGATTCCGCCTACGCTGTCCGTTGGGCTTTTAGTGTAGCCGCTTTCACTGAAGTTCCACGAAATTTGTTCAATTTTCTTAAAATAGAGCGGTATTTTTGTTATGAAAAAATAGCAGTTATGCCTATTTTTATATTGGAACGTAGGCTCATCAGAGAAAAAATGAATTTTTAAAATAGTCGGTTTTTGTGAAGCTAAATTAACCATTATTTTCTCTAGATGAGCCTATATTGCGTAAGACTGATAATCCAGGTTATCACTTATGGAACAAAAAGAAAAATGCTGCAACTGAGAAAGATTATCTGTGCAAAAATAACAAATTCCCGTATGAAGGAAAATTTGTCTTTTAGAAGCCCCAAAGTGTATAGACTGATGACAACTTGGTAACATAATTCTCTGAAAAGTCAACCTGAATTACCAGGTCTTCCAAAGTCATTGTTTCCTTCTTAAACTGCAGTTGCTTTAATTGATCCATCATGTTAAAATTATGTTTTAAAAACTCCTTTGTCCGCTTATTTAACAGGTCTAGTAAGTTTTTAACAGTAATTCTTTTTCCTGTTTTGATAATTCTTCTAATTTTCTTTACTTCGCCCTAAATCTTTTTTATTCAGTTATTGATTCCCATTGATGAAATTATATTTTTTCAAATATTTTTGTGCTTTTTCTTTTGGTTGACACACACTATCACAAACTAATACGCTTATCAATCCTGTGTAATTTGTAGTTTCGATTATATTATTTTTATGTAATTTGGAAACCAAAAATAAACACATTTTTGAATTTGTATCTTTTTCCAAAAACTTTGTAATTGATTTTGTTATTTCTCGAACTTTTTCATTATTTCTTTTTTTTCTTTCACACTGATTGAGTTTTAGATTATCATGTATTCGGTGCATTCTGTAGGAAGCTATATATATATTTAATATGTCCGATCATTCGGTATTTTTGTACTATTCTTCCGCTGACAAGTTTAGAAACTATTTCTTTCTCGTTTTCGTTAGATATTTTGTTAGCATTATCTTTTATTTGACCACATAAAACTTCATTAAAAAACAAGCGTTTTTTAATTTCTTTGGGAATATTATTACACTGTGTTATCTGCTCAACTCGGGTATTTGGCGAGGATTCCACAGTACGGTTTGTATTTAAATTTGTCTTCAAAATCGAACACGCCAGTTTCGCATCTCTTGGTTTTATTAATTTTCGGTAGGTATCTAACTTTCTTTTCAATTGTCTTATTTAGTCTTCAGCTCGTTTAAGTTTTCCATAAGATCCCGATTGGTTACGTCTTGCAATTTTTTTCCTCTAATTTTTTGTAGCAAAGGTGTAAAAATATTTGTTGGAGCACTGTGTTTACTAGAACTAGCAACATTTTCTACATCGCTGTTTTAAGGGTGAGAAAATTAATCATGTAGAGAGACATTGCGGTTTTAATGTGTCTCATTATCTACTTTAACTATCTCTGCCTCATTATCGGTAGTCGGAGGTGAATTTAATTTGAGAAAGTTGTTAGTAGTTTTTATTTGTGTTTTAGTTATTTTATACTTCAAACTTGTTTCTTTCCATTTCTTCGCTCTCTATAATTTCTTCTTTTCTCTTTTACCTGATCTTCTGTCATTTTACCCCTAAATGCTTAAACCCTTTGCTTGGTTTTTCCTTTTTCTTTATTATAGTTTTTTCTGTTCTTAGCTTTTTTGGCATCAGTATTTTTTCTTAAATTTCCAATTGATTTCTTTAAGTTAATTTTGAGCGAATCGTGTTTACTTAAATTTTTCTTTGTGTAATCAGGATGTTGCGCCGAATTTTCCAGAAGTTTTTTACTCTTAGTTTTGTTATTAATAATATTATACTTTATCTGTTTGGTCTTAAGTTTGTTTCTTTTAGATTTGTGAGTTTTGAACGTTGGGTTAAAATTTTGTCGAAATTTCTAAATTGAGGATTCTATTTGTTACTTTGAGCTTTTTGATACTTTATCATTATCTTTTCTTAACTCAGTGATGTTTTTTTCTATCAGTTCAACATTTTTGTCGCTTGCATTTAAACATGATGAGGTGGCTAATAGCTTAGATTTTTCTTGGCTTTTTCTATTTGATACCTTAATTTTTACGTTTATGTTTATTCGGTTTTCTTTTTTTCTTTTATGCGTTTTGCGTTTCCCTATCTCGTTTTAGTTTTTCTTTTAAGGCAACTAACTTAGTTTCATCCATTTCTGTAATCAATAATACTTTTTGGTCCGTTTAAACAATAACTCATTTTGGTAGCCATAGTGTCATTTCGGTACCGAAATAAATTTTACAAGTTGTTACCGAAATGACGTAACCGATATGATGAAATTTAATTAATTTAATTCCAGATCACGCGTATACCAACATTAATACATGGCAATTTGAGGTTATGTTTTTCGTGTCAAATAAATCAACTTTTCACAAAAGTAAGCTATTAAAAACTTGCAATATAGGTTACCCGGTTGATGCGGTAAAAGAGAACGTGATGAATTAACAGCTTAAGTATAAATAATATAAAAAACTTACCTATTTTAACCGTTGAAACTCACACGTGTGCAACATTAACTACAACAATTAGGACATCTTGCGGCAAAGTTTAGTAGTTAGACTGATAAATATAAGTAGTATCAAAGTAGTATCGAAATGACGACACTTGTTAAGGACGCTTAGTTGTATATGAAAAATGTATGTGTAATACAAAGGAATTTTTATCGACAAATGAGGGCAGTTCCACAAAAATACGTATCATAGTTGGCACCAAACTTCATAAATAACACTTCGGACGCGTTATCCAAATGACGATTTCTGCAATTATGTTTCTTTTTTTAAGTTACTTTGCTACATTATAAGAAAATTATCTTGTTTTCCTTAAAACCGCTATTCATCAAATCTAAAAAAAAATTTCCGCAAGTCTGTGCTTTAAGAGTTGCAAGAGAAGCCCTTGGACGCCGGATTGTCCCATTATATGAATTTGACCTATAAGCCAAATTGTGAATCTCAAAAGAAAACAATTGACACATTTTTTAGTGTCAATGATTTATTTGTATATAAAAAATTATTTTGATTTTAAGTTGTCTATTTTTGACAGTAAATTTAACGATGAAACCCCAACGGCGTAAGATCGTTAAGTACAAAATAGAAAAAATTACGTATATTTCACAGGATCAAACTTTAATCCCTTGTGTAATTGTTATTCTCAACTTTATATCCAGCAGTAAACTTCGCCTTAGTCTCTAGTCTCTTGATACGTAATATGTTATTATAAGGGTTGTGTTCTATACGTGCGTTTTCTTTATTGATTCATTTTATAGCCAAATAAGTTACTTAACAATAAAAATAATTTTACGTAAAAAAATTAAATAGGAAAAACAGTATAGCATTGTAATTTTTTATAAAACAAATCATGTAAACATCTATATCTTTATAGGCAATGTCCAAGTATCTATAGACGAGGTTTGAAAGACAGAAACAACAAATAGGTCACTTCAGTTCAATAGTAATTGTGTAATAAAGTAAATTATATTGTTTATAGAACGGCGACTCAAATGATTGCTTAACACAGAAACCCATTTTTGTTTTAATGTATGAATCAAATAATTTATAATGTGTGCTTTTATTAATTTTGAATGTAACAAATACCATTAATAACACATTGTGATTGTATGCATTAAGTATATAAATAAAGTAAAACATTTTAACGTTTTTATCGGTAAAAAAATAAACCAAAATTATTTTCTTAAGGTGGTGTTAGAAGAATGTTGGTTGTCTAAATAAAGGAGTTAATCGTATTGTTTATTGAATCTAATAACAATTATTAGGTTGGTTTTGAATAATAAAAATAAAGTTGAACTCTATACGTAAGTAAATAAACGCAAAAATTATAAGTAGCAAACTAAACAGTAATAATACGGTTATTTTTAAGGTACACCTTTTATTAGTGGCAAAAAAAATTGTAAATTTTTTTGTAAATATAAATAATTGTTGCAATGCGCATTTAAAAAAATTAACAAACAATATATATATACAGAATTTTTCACGTAACCCGTTCGTTAAAATTTTTTATGCTTCCAATCATAATTTAATTTTGATTTATTTTTAAATATTTCGTGAAGCGTTATTGGCTTTGTAATTAAAATATGTTTAAGACCATATCGCTTCCATTTATACCGGAAGTAACATCAGCTTTTTTATTTTATATAAAATGCTCTGCTTTTTATTAATTTTTCCAATTTTACGTGTGATTTTAAACAATTTTTTTTCATAGCTCATTCCAAAAGTCAACGATTTTTGAGATATTTAGATGTTTTTGAGAATTTTCACATTTGTAACATCAACTTTAAACATTTATATCTTGCCAAATTATGAAGTTTAAGCTGCAATATTTCTATCACTTCTTATTCCAATGATCATGTTTTCAACAGCATTTTGTAAAGTCTAATACACATACAGAGTGTTCATAATATAATGCCAAAGTTAACAACTTTTATAAGCGTAAAATGGTTTATACATATTAAAGTGGTTAAAAACACAATAAAATTCTGCATCAATTGGTGTGTTGCTTTGCCTTTTCTGTAATTTTTTGCCATTCTTTCTTATTCTGCATCTTTTCTTTCGTTCTGGTTATTCCCATTGTTTTAATGTCATTTATGAATTGATCTTTTCAGCGGAGTTTGGGTCTTCCTCACTGTCCAATGTTAAGTGAGTTCCATTTCATAATTTTTTTGATAATTTCTTTGTTTCCTCTTCTTGGCACGTGTCCGTACCACTATATTATCTTGGATTTAATTATTCTTGTTATGGTTTCGATTTCTAATATTTTATTCACTTCTGTATTCATAAGGTTTCTATATTCTCCGTTTATTTGTGTGGGTCCCATTATTTTTCTAATAACGCATCTTTCAAAGATCTTTATTATCTCTTCATCTCTCGTCTCTCCGGCATAGGTTACTACAGGTCTTATAGCTGCTTTGTATTGCATGATTTTCGTTTTCTTACGTATATGTTGACTGTAATAGTGAAGGCTTCCACGGCCGGAATCTATACTAACATTAGCATGTCTTCCGGGTTTGCACCGTGTCATTGTTATTGTAACCGAAGTTGCCAACGTTTCGTCCACTTTCGTAAGGGGTTTCACCAGGGCGTAAGATAAATCGCAAAACTCAAACAAGTATCCGAAATCTAACTCAGAACTTCTCAAAAGTTAGGTTATCCACTTGTGAAACAAGTCATAAAGGTAAGAAAGAAAACGATAACTTAAAAAAGCAAACGAAAAATCTAACAAAGAACCACTACCGAGTTAGGTAATCAACTTGTGAACCAAGCCAGATTCTAAACTCCGTAGAAGTGATTTAAGAAGAAATAGTCTCCGTATATAAAGGAAAAGGATCGCCATGGATGGTTAAGCTCGACTCTGATTGGATTACGGTTGATAATGGGCGTGTTTTCAACAAATGACTAATGACCGGGAACCAAAGAGAGGATAGCTCAAAACCATGATCGCGATTCAAAAGGTAGATTACCTAACTAGTAGTTCTTTGTTAGATTTTTCGTTTGCTTTTTCAAGTTATCGTTTTCTTTCTTACCTTTTCAGAGTTTAGATTATGGCTTGTTTCACAAGTAGATAACCTAACTTTTAAGAAGTACTTAGTTAGATTTCAGTTACTTGTTTGAGTTTTGCGATTTATCTCACGCCCTGATGAAGCCCCTTACGAAAGTGGGCAATACATTGGCAACTTCGGTTACAACAACAATGACACCCTCCAAACCCGGAAGACATTCTAATGTTAGTATATATGTTTACTTCTCATTATTTATTTGTATCTATGGAAAGGGTTATGTCCAGCTTTTATTCACTTCGTACTTATATTTTCCTATTTTCGTTTCTTTTTCTTCTTCTGCTTGCTCACTTTTTCTTGTAATTTTCATATATTTTGTCTTTTTTTGATTTATTTCAAGTTCTATTCTCTTTGCTGCTTGCTTTATTTTATCTATTATTATTAGTGCTATTATTTGCACTATTTTTTGTATAATTGATCTCATGATTTCGCATATTTTTATTATACCTTCCATTGCGATTTTGTTGATAATCCATCTCCTTGTCTACTCTCGTTTCTTTGTTGTTCTTTCATGTATTTGTACTACGGCTTTTGATTTTTTTATGGTTCTTTTAATTATACTTCTTAGTTTTTTGAGAATACCTTGTTTTTTTACATCTATTATTATCATTTTTATCTTAAGGGTATCGAAAGTTGTTTAAAATCTATCTACATTATAAGTATTTCATTTCTTTTCCCATGCTTTACTTATTACTTCGCAAAATCTTTCTCTCAGTTCTTTTCCCCCATACTTTTATATTTCGTTACATATATTATCTGTTTCTGCCGCTTTTTCATTTTTTAACTGATTTATCATTTCTTCTATTTCTGGTTTTTGTGGTGCTCTTATTTCTACATTGTCCTGCTCATCTTTATCTTGTGAATCTTTTTCTTGTTCTTCCTGTCTATATTTGCGGTGTTTTTTTTCTTTTTATGCTTTCTTAACTGTTGGTATAGTTTAGTATTGCTCTTATTATCATTCCTTATTTTATCCATTATTTTGTTGATGCTCACGTTTTTTTTCTGTCATTAATTTTGCGACTTCTTTTCTTATTCTCTTGTAATTCTCGTAATGCTCTTGCTTGCTGGTTCTTATTCATTGTATTCTTCTTTCTGTCTTTCTCATTATTATCTTTTTGCATTGTTCATCAAACTATCCGTTTCTAATTTTTTGTTTAGTCCTAAAATCTTTTCTGTTGATTTTAAGATAATTGTTTTAATTGCATTCCACTCTTCCTCTATGCTAACTCTTTTCTTCTGTTTCTATAGTAGGTTGTTTACTTCATTTTCGTATGTCTTCTTTTTTCTTCTTTTATTAGTTTTTTTAAATCCCATTTCTTTTTACCTTGTTTATGTTTTTTAACCATTTTTAGTTTTATTTTTGTTAAAACCAGGTTGTGATCTGTTTCTACGCTAATTCCTCTGTATGATCTTACACCCTCAATCATGCTCTCTCCTTTATTTTTAATTAAAATAGAAAACTTCTTTCTTTTCTATTGCTGCTCCTTCTGTAAATGCATAAACATTTATTATAGACGTGTTAGCTATTGTACTTTTAATTCTGAGATATGATATTTTTCCGTCTATTTTTCTAAATTGTAATGGTTTGTTCATAATCTTTTTATCTATCGTGAATGCCTTCCCATCTTGACCCTGTTTTTCAGTTTCTTTATAAAATATTGAGTATATTGCGCTGTCTACTCTTTCTTCGACTCCCCATATTATCTCTTGTAGTGCTAATATACTAATTTTGTATCGTTCTATCTCTCTACCAACTTTTTTTATTTTACCTGTTTCTAATAATGTTCTGATGTTTTATGTTCCTATTTTAATAATGTATCTTTTTTTATTCACTTTCTTTTTTACTGTTTCATTTTCCTTTTCATTAGATTTGGGCGTTTTTTGTAAACCGTATTCTGTGCTTTCTGTGTGTTTATTAGTTTTTTGGGACAGTTCTGTTAATTTTTTTTTTTATTTTTTTGAAACAACATTTTCTGGGGATCTTTCGTTTGCAGTCCTTTTCTATCTATTTTTTCACTTTTTTCTCCATTTTCACACGAATAATTAAAATTTGTAAAAAAAAACCAACAATTTAAGTGCAGCTATTATTCGGTATGTGGTTATAGAAAAGATAGTCAACCTTATGGGAATATGCGACCCATAAATTTCTACTGCGCACTAGAGGTCGTTAGTATACTTTTGTATTGAACTAGTTTGTTACGTGTTACGTTAGTGTTGCTAACAAGATTGTAATAGTTTTCTTTAAGTGTGCTAATATTTAAATATTTTCTTAACAATGTTGCTAATATTAATTAATTATTAGTTAATGTATGTACGACATTTGTAGTTGTTTATTGCTTTACGTATAAAATTAAGTAACGTAAATGTTTAAATTATTTGTTATGTACTACAGTAAAACCTGTTAAAATTTGGCAAAATCAGGTAAAGATTCATTTAATAAATACATAGATAAATGTTATGCATTTTTAAATATGTTTAAAAAAGTTGGTAGTTGTTGTTTGTTGACATTTTCTTATTTTACAGGTTCTACGGATCGTTTTTCTAACTCGGTTCGTAAATTAAAAATTTTTAAATTAAAACTTATTGTCATTAATGTGAATTATTAATACATTTAAAAATAAAGAAACAAATAACCTATTAAAATGAGGCAAAATTAACGTAATTACAACTGGTATTTTATTTCCAGATGATTCTAAGCAGGTTATGCTATCGTCAAAAGAAGTTCTTACAATAACATAGCAGGTTAATGTACGATCTTATTTAAGTTCGAAATATAATATAACTTCTTTGGACCCAAACCAAGAAATTGACGAAAGCATCAGTTTTGTCAGCAATTTGGCACTGAAAAAAGCCGTTCAGAGTCTTTATAGTAGTACAATTACAGCCAAGTCAGCAGTGCGCGGAAAAGACACAGTATTTCATATCTTCTTAAAAGTAAGAGAGCAAAGTTAAAAACATTTATTACTGTGAAATGTTTTCATAAAAAAGAACGCCTTTAAAAAAACAGAAAAGCAGTTATAATTATCGTTATATTATAAATCGCCTAGTGCTTATAAACTTATGTTTCACGATTTAGGTTTTTTTACCTGGAATATCGACTATCAAGTCTTAGTTGAAGATAGTTAATTTGAAAGCAGGTACGAACAGCTGTCTTACAGAAAAACTCAAAAGTAAAGTAGACCAAATGGCAGAGAAAGAAAAATGTTTGTAATGTTTAATGAAATTGCGCTAAGACGATGTATATTACAATCAATACTGGGATTACGATGAAGGGTTTGAAGATTAAGTAATTTAGGTCGTAAACCGTATTTAGGAAATCAAGGGTTAGTTTTTTTTTTAATTTAAAAGGATTATCATATAAATGAAAACAAGCGTTTTGTTATTTTCTAAGCAGCGGTTCTGTAAACTATCAACCACTTGAAACAATTTTGAAAGAAGTTTTACAAACACTGTTTCAAATTGGATTAAAGTATCGAATTTCAGTATGCAATTAGGAATCAAACACTAGAGCAGCGTTAGCGCATTTAGAAGCAACTAAAAGTTTACCAAAAATTATCATCGATGGTAATGAATTGTATTTAACGTACACTCCTTACTTATTAAAGAGTCTAAGAAACAATTTCATGAACGAAAAACTGGACTTGTTTGTCCAGGATAAAAAAATTAATTGGTCCGATTTTATTAAGACAGCAGCAACGTTGCAAGATCAATGCTGAAAATTACAGAACAGCACATAAATCCGTTCAATTTTCAAAAAATGCGCGTTTAATATGCCACCCAAATAACAATTCTGTATCTGCAACAATTTAGAGCGCGTTGACTACAAATGCAATTGAAAAGCGTACAGCTTGAGACACTTCGTCTTTTATAAAAAAAATTAATTATAGTTTTGATTGCTTGAATAATTTAGCGCTCAGTGACTGAAATTCTTATAAACGTGGACTTTTAAAAAATAATTTAATGTGGACAGAAGATTCGTGGTTAACTGAATTCAATTCACATAAAACAATAATTATTTACCAATTGATTAAAATGAAACTTTATGTGATATCAATACTAGTACTGGTAAGAATGTCACGACACTTAAAAAACCTCATATTAAAATCAAAACCTTGTCATTATAGAGAATGTTATTTTTTTATACGTATGTATAGTATTTTTTAGCAAATAAACAAAAAAAAACTAATGTATCTAGGTATTTAATTTATGTAAGGCAATGTTAATTATCGTATTTGATTGTTTGTAAGTTTGTACCACTAATACAAATTAAATGTAAAACGGTTAAAAAAAATTATAATTCAACAATATAGTTTTTTCCACTTCAAGTTGTTGGAAAAATTAATAATTAAAGACAGGTACCGTAATCGAGATTGAAGATTAACTTGATTAGCTTTTTTCTAACTGAATTTAATCAATGAATAATTAACTATTGTCAAAATTATGTGTCACTTCCAATGTAAGAAATACTTTAAAAGGTATTAATTTATAGTTTTTATTTAATAAAAACAAATTTTTTAAGTAAAATCATATTTCTTGATTTTGTAACTGCAAGTATAAGATTTAAATTTTCAAAAAATATCGCAAAAACTTTCTTAAATTACAACGATTACATTATTTATAGTTTATTACAGTAAAACCGGTTGTTTATTATTATTTCAATAAACATTATTAATGTAAATAAAATATTTTATTATTTATTTAACACTTGCTGTTTTTAGAGATTCCTACTCTTTTTTTACACAAAATTTCAATTAACGGTTTATATTAATTTTTTTTTCTAAAATATTGTTGTGATTTTTTCGTGTTTAATTTTTATATAGATCGTAAATGGTCAATACTCTCTCTTCATGTATCGTATAACAATATCTGTTTGTGAGATTAAAATAAAGAAAAGTTTATCGGTAAATGTTGGTTCTTATATTTACTTCTCATAAAAATGTGCAGGATTTTTTTTTATTTTATAAAACGGCAACGTAGTATTAGTATTTAATGCGCCACTTCTAATCTGCGGTGTAAATTTAAATTTAACTACAATAGTTGCAGTGTTGACCACATTAATAAATTGCACTTCAATACAGAAAAAAAGCAAACAAAAACGCAATAATACATGCATACTAGTATTGCATGCTTATTACATGAGTTTACTATCTTTAAAAATATTTCAATCAACAGTAAGATTTTCGTTCAATATTAAACTGAATCTAACGTTTGCCAGAGACATCTATATTATAATAGAATTGAAATTTTAAATAAATGTTTTAGTTACATAAATTACCACCGGACCAGTTTACTTAAAAATCTTAAGTCTAATTTAGCGATATCAGTAACATTATTGTAATATTACATATTTGTTGACATTTTTATTTTTGTTATTTAGCGAATGTTTATGAGTTAATGCTTACAATAAAATTTTATAAACTAAAATATTTTTTTCTATTTTGCATATAGTACTCTGTACTACAAAAGAATCATTGAGTTGAACAAAACTATATTTTAAAAAGTATTAGAGATAGAGTAGTAAATGACATGTTTATCGACAGAGAAAATAGTCAAGTTTGTGCGCATTTTACTACAACTTTTCAATGTGGGCTCTGCAAGACACACGACGTCCAAATGATAGTCTATTTTAGTTTATACCTTCTGCAATGTGTCTCGGTAGATACTTTTAGCAGCAGCAGGAATTTGTCTTCTGAGTTTATCCAGTGTTGAAGGTAAAAAAAAATGCTTATTTAGTGTACCTTCAAGAAAAAAAATTTAGGTGTAATATCTGGAGTAAACGTAAGTAAATAAAAAGTACAACGGCTTATCCAACAGTTAGAGAGTTTCTCGTTTAGATGTCGACGTACCGTATTATGCTAGAGAGATAAAGCTTAATTTTATTAGAATACAAAGATGTTGGAATCATCTGACAGTTGCGGTAATAATCACAATTGCAATATATCGAAGTAGGATATACCAGTCAGGTTTTTCCTAAAAGCTGCAAAAGAATAACAGGTGGTTGTGACTCACAAAGCAAAACAAGTGTAAATGTTTAAAAATAATTTGTAATTGATGTGTAACATTCTTAGAAATAGAGCTCTTCAAACTAAAAAAGTAATATAAAAATATCAGTTGAATTATTAGTGATTTCAATACCATAGCTTTGGAATAAAAACTTTTAATCTTTTTATAACATTTACGTATAAAAACGCAAGATAAAGTTAATTACTCTAATCGAACTAATATGCTAAAACAATTTTTACTAGAGATGGTCTGCGGATTGAGCTTGGACCCGGTTTCAATTCGGACCGGATTTGGACTAGTAATATAAAACATACGTTTGACTATTTTAACTTTATTTTTGTTATGGCTAAAATTAAATAAGATTTATTATCTCTAGCTCCGATGTGTCTCATTAGAACGTGATGTTTTTTTTTAAAACCGGTTTTGAAGAGACACGGCTGCTGCTGGAGTAGTGTTGTTCAAACCTATGTCAACGATAGCGTCAAAAACAAAATAAAAATTTTAACATTTTTTAATATTTTGACTGAAGAGCAATTCTTCAACCTCTGAAACGTGAACATCAACAGTATTAGCAATCAAAGTAATAAATTTTAATTTGCCAGTGTTTGCGTTGTGGTCAGTTTTCTCATCTTCTAGTGTAATGTTTAATAATTTAAGAAATTGTTGATTTACAATTTACGTTAAAAAATAAAATGAATAAAAAAAATGCTGCTAACTGAAATAGTGAAGAAGAGTGTTGCTAAAGTCCCACTTTTCTTCACCATCTGAGGTTAAACAATGTGTCACTTTTCTATCCAATACACAAAAAAAAACAATTTCTGAAGCATTTTATTTACTTATTAAATCTTTAAATTGGCTATAATAGTAACTAGAATTAATAGCATTTGACAATGAGGAAATATAAGAAGTTTTTATAATTTCTGACAACTGAAACATGGAAAATAAACGCATTTTAATACAAATTTAAGCATTTCCTTGTTAAGTAACGATTTTCTTAGATACGTAATAATTTTGGTTTCTTATTGATTATTTCGAGGTAAACGAACTACTGGACGTAGACTGTCCCCCTGAAAGCTGAAGGTCGTGGACATAAGTTCCGTGAATTTTTGTAATTTATTAGCACGCAATCTTTTTGTTGAATAAAAATGAACGACAGGGCAATCTTAAGAAATATGTAATTTGCATCTTTTAACCTCTAAATTTCGAATACACATTAAAACAATGCGTAAATTATTAACCTTTCCAAATATTTTATTTCTAAGGAAATCTACATACGCAACTTAGTGGGCTGTACAAGCACTTATAAACATATTAATGTAGTAATAAGAAGCTCTAATAGATTCCAATAATGGTATTGGCCGTGACATGTTTTAGGAATACGGTTTAAGGTAAATAAATAAAAAGTGTTTGTAATGTTTTTAGTCAACAGCTATTACACAATGACATTTTCTAAACAAATCTTACTTAGAAATAACTAGAATATACTTATATGTACTAAATACCAATATACCAAAGTGCAATTTTACTTTTACTTTCAAGAATTTGCTTTAAAGCTTAAAAGCACTTTAGCTATTTGCTATTTTTTGTTAAGTGCACAAAACTTCGGTTACAATATCAACAATCTCAGTATACACTTCAGTCTTGGAAGCCTTCGCGATTACATTAAAAATCTCTACTGATAGAATATTTCTGCTAAAGCTTCCGTTCAAACCGATTAAGCAAACCAGACGTAAGTTAGATACAATTTTGAAACAATGCTTCTATCTACATCTCGAGTTTGCCAACACTCTATCTTCGAATGATTAAAATTTCTCTGACAGCATTGTTCATCACTGTAGGGCTAACTGCTGACGTTCACCTCAAAAGATTTTAATTCTTGAAATCCAAAAAACTACTAGCTTTGTGAAAACGGTATTCAATCTATCTAGTCTGACTCTTACTTCAGAACTGGATTCGGTGCTATCCAAGAGTTTAAATTTTGTAGTTGCTCCCAAAAGCATTTCTAAAGAAGATATTTTCTGTGCTGTTGAGTCTTTTATAAAGCATCTTTGCCGTCATACCTCAGGTCCCAATTGTATTCAAACCTAAAACTTTTGAATCATCTAAAATTTCGGAAAAAAAAAAAAAGTAAGAACCGCGATATTCCAACTAATCACGTGAAAATACATTCTATTTTGTTAAAAGATACGTACGCTATTTTAACACAAAATTTTATTTAAAAGATTAAACGCGTGGTTAGCGAAAGTTTACAAACACGGTATCCAATCTCCTACTTACAAGCTAGCCAAGTTGTTCAACATTCTTTCCAAATTTACAAGTAAAACCTTTTCACATATCTTTAACTCTTATCATTTCATTCAACGTTTGAAATCTATAAAGCTTAAACTCCAGGATCTTTTTGTAAGAATTACTTTTTTACCAAAGTTTGTATTAAATATTCGCTTATTATCATAGAGGAAATTCTGTCTCATCTTGAGAAATATTTGAGTTCGGTTTCTCTTATGGATAAGTGTTATTATCTACTTACTTTCAATTTGATAACAACGCATAAGTTTCAAGCACTATTATGGGTTTTCTTTTATCTTCTGTTGCAGCTAAGATTTCTATAGAATCCTTTAAAACGGTTGCTTTGGAATTATCGATATTAAAACATAAAGTCTAGTTTAAGAATGTTGATGACACCTTTATTCTTTGATCTTATAGTCGTCTTAAACTGTCTAGGTTTTTTGATCATTTGAACAACCTACACTCTGATATCAAATTCACCATAGAAATGAAAAATATGGTTCTCTCCCATTTCTCAACGTTCTTGTGACACGTAAACCCGACGGACTTCTGGGCCATTCTGTTTATCGCAAACCCACCCATACTGATAGATACCTTCATGCTTTGTCTCATCATCATCTAGCACAAAATCTTTTTGTTATTGAATCTTTGGTATATCTCTATTTTTTCATTTATATTTCTCAAAGACAGTTTTCTTACACTTTCATATCAAGGTGTTTACAAAATTTCTTGTTCATGTGATTTGTTCTATGTCGGTGAAACTGATCGTTACGTCATTACACGTATTTTACAACATAATCATTGTATAAAGGAAAAATATATTTATATGTCTCCTGTTGCTGAACATTATTTTACTACAGACTACAATATAGATTTTTATGAGGCTTCGATTATTGCAAAATCTCCATTCATCTTCAATAGTAAAATTCCAGAAAACGTAGAAATTATTAAAGAGCTCTACGACTTTATCATTATAACGGTTTTAAACTATTCTCTTTTTGGCTTCCAGTTGTTACTGGTTTATTAAACATATCCTCTATTTCGAACCTAACCCAATCAGAATCGAGCTTATCTCACCGTAACGATACATTTTTTTTATAAATACGGGGATAACTTCTTCTTAAGTCGCTATAGAGTTTACAATCTGATTTAGTTCATAAGTTGATTACCTAACTCTTTAGTAATTATTTATTAAATTATTTTTTACTATTTTCACGCCATGCTGAAGACCCTTACAAAAGTGAGCAAAACGTTGGCAACTTCGGTTTCAACATCAACACGGTCCAAACCCGTAAAACGTTCTAATTTCAGTAAAAGCAATCAATGTTAATAAAATTTGGAAAACGTTGTTAATTTTTGATTTTTAATTTTTATCTATTCTAAAAAATATGTAAACAAATTTAAAACAAAGTGTTACTATTACATAAGAGTAGAATAGTTTTAAAATCATAATAATCACAAATGATCAACAACATAAGTGTAAACTAACTATATTAAGTTATAGCTTTGGTTATAGTATGAATACTACATTACTACAACGCACAGATATAAATGCTTCATTTATCTCACCATTTGTAGGCGACAATACGGGTATCGGATGTAAAGATTTGACGGTTACCACGTTTCATTGTTTATTCGGTATGAAATTTAAAAGCAGTCTTCTGATAGGGTTAACTGTATAACAGGCATAAATGCTCTTACTTTTTAGTTTCTCTAATAATTGTACTAAATTGAAGAAATTGTTAAAAAAGATTCTTTTTTTCCATACCTTAAAAAAAATTATTGTTTTTTTTTTGACAATTTTTTTTCTGCTCAGCATTTTTTTTTGGGTACTTTTCAACTTTCAACATCTGTTTTTGTTCGCCATTATCTAAACTTTGAAGATCATGGACTTATCAATAGCCATTACATTTTTTTCAAAGCAGTCATATAGTATTTAAAATTGCTTAAAACTACGTCCAAGATTAGTTGCAGTTTATATAATTTTTCAAAGTTAGGTTCCCCTTTTTTTGGTATTAACATATAGAGATCATGAAAATGTGATGACAACCTCCAATAATCTCCATAGCTAAATTGTTTTTTTAAACGCTTCATGTTTCTTTGAGCACGAGATTTTTAAACCAGTTGTGCGTACTTGATGCTTTTCACAATTTTTCTGAATAAGTGACGGGATGTATGTTTCCTTTGGATCCGATTTGCTTTCCGATTGTACATTATTAACATGATTGTTTGTAACGTCCCGTTAGAGTTCATTACATTAAAATTCAATTTTACATTCGTTTATTTTTGCAAATAATATTGCACGTAAATTTATTCAGTTTGGCAACGTCGCGTCGTATTTCGGAAGCGACTGCATAGTCGATTGAGTAAGAGCTTAAACTTGCACTTCCGTTTGAACAATCTTGCGTAGTTCACGTGAATGATGAAAGGAAGACAAATTTTCTTGATTATGGCGTAAAAACGCATACAATTTAATTTTTATTCATTCCATCTAATTATTGTGATTTCAAAATGTTACGCAATATATTTAGACAAAGGAAATTGTTTCAAGGCCGTTGCATTTCAATGTAGCGGTTTTTTTCTGGATCTTTTCTTTTACTGGATCGTTTATTTTGGTTTCATTAACGGATTTTCTGTTATTTGAGTTTATTATACATTGCTTTTATTCCTGCTGTTGAAGAATTTTATCACTTCAACCAAGAATGTGCTAAAAATAGAAGATATCCGATAACGTCATATTAAATATGGTGAGTCAACTGGAATTAAGTTACTACATTTTACATTCAAATAATTAAATTGTGTTATTAAAACTTTTCGGGAAACATACTCGATAACAAATCAAACGTTTACTACATTTGCATTTAATATCAATTAATAATTAAGTATAAGAGTTGATGCTTTTTATTCATCACCGATTTAAAGGTGATTGGCGCCCAAATATTGTTTCAATCCATATTTTGTTTTATTCAAATACTGTTTGAATCTAAATATTGTTTAGATTCAAATATTGTTCATTTTTCTTTAATGTAAATAGTGTATTATGTTATAGTTAATAAATTACAGGAGTTTGCGTCTGTGTATTTACTTGCATTCAGCTCACACCCAGAGGTCTGTGCTTTTGATTGCTGCCGTGGTTAAATTATTATTTTGCTTTTATTACTGTATTTCACATTTTTTTATTATACGTTCTTTATTCGGAGTATAATTTTTTATTACATGTTGTTACTATTGTTGACATTGTGTTCTTCATCCTCAGACTTATCTACAACAGGTTTCGAATCTAAAGGTATTCCTTCATGGTTAAATCCGTTCACTTCTTCATCAATTTGCTGTACGTCATATTCTTTAGTTTAAATTAATAAAATTCTATTTTCGTGATTCAAAAACAAAAATTACTTCAAAAGCACTGCTACAAAAATCAAAATCACTGTAGCTTTGTTGGTGAGCAAATAAAGATTCTCACTTCTAACGGTATGGTTTAATATTTATGAAAGTTAGCCGTACTTTAAAGTTTCTACATAAGTATTTAGCATAAAAACTGCAATAAGCCAAAGGTGTTATTTTAACTTTCTTTTATTACTAATAAGGAGGTTTTTATGATATGTGTTGGTAACGCTTAAGTTCTCTTTTCCAAGTACGGTAAGAAACACAAAGTTTTGGTTGTAAAGCTTTGTGTTAGTAACGATTAGGTTCTTTTTTCCAATTGATGTACGGTAAGAAACACAAAGCAAGCAAAGAAATTTCAAAACATCGAACTTTATTTGACACAAAATATTTTCAAGGCAAGAAGTCACTTTCGCAATACTCAAATAATAATATTGCGCTCACAAGCATGTTATGCGAGGAAAGGTAAAAAAATTGAGATTCACGTCCACTGACTGTCATTTTTTCCTGGCTTAGACACGGTTGAGAGCATTCGGATAAATGTAAAATTTTCTCTAGACACAATCAATTTTATTAAAGTTTATTAAATTATTTCGTTTACACATTTTAAAGTTTGAACATAAATTATCGGTTTAGTGGAGCATGGATGTTTCGGTCGAGTTGCTTTTGGTAACCACCGCGGTTTTTTTGTGGCTAAGAGTAACTTTGTCGGTGTCGTAATATTACACCAGCATCAAAGCCGTCACAATTTTTGTATTGAAATGATTTGCTTAATAACTTAAACTAACCAATAAACTATTACCCTAAAACAGTGCAAGATAGAAGAAAGTTGCACATAAACATTTTTCTAGAAGACAGAATTTACTATAAAAAAGTCGGCGGAAGGGTACAATGACCTTCAACAGTTTAAAAGATAAAAGTGTGCAAAGTTGCACAAAAATGTCTCACGTCACATTAAAAGTCATAGATATGATTATATACTCCCTACAGAAGCTCGCGCGGATCTAATTCTGCAATTACTATAATTATTTATCATCACTGCTGAGTGAAATTAAGACTTATTATATTTTTAAAACATAAAACAAATCATAAGGAATATCTTGTTTAGTAATAATAAACACTGCATCCAAAAAATTCAAATAAAGTGAAATTGAGCACCACCGCAAGTTCTAGAAGTATCCTATAAGTGTTTTCAACAATAAAATAAAAAAAACACAAACATCTAGTATTCTAGGTACATATTAAACGAGAGTAGTATCGTATGATAATTCACCAATTGTTTATATTTAACATTTGTCCATGAAATGCCTGAGAGTTGTTTTCCACAATCTCTTCATCGCTGGAAAATAATGAATCAGCAACACCAATGACTTATAGAGAATTTTTTGTGATAACCAATAATGAGCGACACCGTTCATTATAAAGAATTGCTGCGCGCTGATAAAACATAGCTTCCAGGGACATATCTAAAGAAAAACGCAATCGCGTTATCTTAAATCCATACACTTGAACAAACATCATGGCATGTAAATAGGCCGGCATCACAAATTTTTTCCATTTTTGTAGTTCAATTTGTTTGTCCTTTATCGCTCCATGAGGAACGAAAATTGTACTCGACATTGAATTAGTATTAAAAATTCTAAATCCAAACACTCCCTGCTGTTGTTTCCCATTTATAGCTTTAGTAGTATGTAATAGTTTAGTGCGAAATGATTTCGAACTGAAGGGTACATATTTCATAGAAATTTCTTCTAGAGAAGCACAAAAATGAGTATTTGGGCTGTGTTGGTAACGCTTAGCTTGTCTTTTCCAAGTGATGTACGGTAAGAAACACAAAGCAAGCAACAAAATCTAAAAACATCGAACTTTATTTGATAAAAAATATTTCAAGACAAAAAATCACCTTCGCAAAGTCCAAATAATAATATTGCGCTCATAAGCATGTTATGCGAAAAAAGGTTCAAAAATTAAGATTCACGTGCACTGACTGTCATTTTCTGCCGCTTTAGATACGGTTGAGAGCATTCGGATAAATGTAAAAATTTCTCTAGACAATCAATTTTAGATCCAAAGTGGAACTTTCAGAAATTTTGCCAGACTTTGATTGAATACGCTTTGATTAAATAAATCATTTACTGATTAAATATACAATTTATATTGCGTGATTCCTGACAATTGTTTCACCACACTCTAATTAGTTGACGCGCATTTTTAAAAAATAACGAAAGTAAATGATTACTGGGTTTTACCTGAGTTTTATAGCGGTTTACAGTTCAACAGCTTCTAAGATTATGACACGATTTGAGCTACCTTGCCACATCCTGTCAGATGTAAAAATTGCAAAGTGGAGATTGCGCCTTTGTAAATGTGCATTCACTGTTTATAAATTGGATTTTTTTTAAGAGTTTGACGCGTTTCCGATTCCCAATCATATCTAAAGAAGACTTACAGCAGATTGGAGTCGCAATAAAAACATTTCGCGACGCGAAATAATCGACATGCCTTTTTATTAAATTCTCTAGGTGTTCTTAGCGTGATCTTTAGGCGTAAAAGAAGTAAAACTAATCTTATAAGCGACTTTCCAAAGACAAAGAAAAAAATATTAAATTTGCTTTCTACGTTTACAACAAAAAAACAAACAAAAAACCTCGTTTATGCAATAGAATTAAATTTAAATAATCATTCTCAATTTCATCGCATCTCTCGTACAATAATCAAATAAAAAACTTACAAACGCGTATCCAAATAAATTCAACTAATTTGTGACCTTTTTATATAGCGCCTAATCTTCAAATTGAAGATCACGTATTGCGATATGTTGAGTCTTGAGTGGACGCAGATTGGCAACCACGTAACAATTTGTCACTAACTAATAACTTTATACAAAACGTGCACTCAAAGAAAAATAATAATAGTAATTATAATAGTTTCTATTATAAAACTTTATAAATCAGGTTTATTAAATTATTTCGTTTTCACATTTTAAAATTTGAACATAAATTATCGGTTTAGTAGAACATGTGTGTTTCGGTCGAGTTGCTTTTGGTGACCACTGCGACTTTTTTGTAGCTAAGAGTAGCTTTGTCAGTGTCGTAATATTACACACGCCACAATTTTTGTATTGAAATGATTTGCTTAATAACTTAAAATAACCAATAACCTTTTACCCTAAAACGGTGCAAGATGGAGGAAAGTTGCACATAAACATGTTTATAGAAGACAAAATTTACTATAGAAAAGTAGGCGGGAGGGTACAATTACCTTCAATAGTTTAGAAGATACAAGTGTGCAAATTTCCACGAAAATGTTACATTACATTAAAATTCTGTAACTCTTAGGCCCGGTTTCACAACTAAAGATTAATCTCCAGATTGACTAACCTGCATTTAACTCTAAAACCCTGTCATATTATTGGTTAGTTTAAAACCACTAACCAATGATATGACGGTATTTTTAATTTAATCCGAGTTTAAGTTAACCAAAGTTTAAACTACGTTTGAGAAACCGGCTCTTAAACTATTAGATATATTTATACACTCGCGCGGACTTTTTGTAGTAAATTTTGTGCTCAATAAATTGTTTGTATGCAATGTTCAACTATATTGTACAGTTTTTGCAGCGTACAAGGCGGAAACTCGCGCGGATCTAATTCTGCAATTACTATAATTATTTTTCACCACTGCTGAGTGAAATTAACACTTATTATATTTTTAAAACATAAAACGAATCATAAAGAATATCTTGTTTAATAATAACAAACACTGCATCCGAAAAATACAGAAAATGAAGTGAAATTGAGCACCACCGCAAGTTCCAGCTTTGTTTCATCTCAGCGTTTTGTTGTTTCGTTACATCAACCTTCGAATCAAGCATCTTATAAGTGTTTTAAAAAATGTTTCCTTACAGTTTCATGATGAAAAGCATGGATACAAAGTAAAACAAATAAGTTTGTTTCATTTGTCACAGATATGTGGATTCGAATACAATATAGATGACAATAGAATTGCTCTTTGTGAATAATCTCACATCGTAGCCTCAAAAATCATGTTTGTGAAATGATATGCAGCCAACTTGAATTTGCCAACACCTCAAACATTTGTTTTCTTAGATGAAACTTGAATTTTTCAAAAAGGTACGTTTCTGATAGATTTATTTTTCATTTTATAGGTGGTATTAAACAATCCTGGTAAGATGATTCCATATAAAATGTTCCTGAATTGCACAATGAGGGAAAGCGGTACGTTATATCCACGCCGGAACAAACAACAAATTCGTTCCTAACGCAGGTCTAGTATTTTTAACAAAAAAGAAAACGGTAGATTATCATGACAATATTTAGGCGGATTTTTTTAAAAATGGGTTTGTGATAAATTATTACCTAATTTGGATGCAAACTCAATAATTCTTATGGACAATGCATGCTATCGCTCTACTACAGAAGAAAAATTTTCTTCTATTAGATGGAAAAAACAAGAAACAAGAGAGTGGTTAATAAAGAATAATACGGTATCTTCCGATAATTTCTTTAAAAAAGATTTACTAGATTTGGCAAAACAATAACAAAAGCCAAACGTTTACGCTATCGACAAACTCTTTGAAGATGCTGGATTTCTTCTTTCATATCATTGCCAATTCAACCTGATTGAACAAATTTGGGGTGTTTGTAAGTAGCATTATGATATGCATATTGATAAAAACCGTTAACAGACTACAAAATGGAAACTGGCTCTTCAGGAAGTAACATCGGCAATATGGTTTAAAACGGTTACTAAAACTAAAAACTTAATTATGAATTATTGCCAAAAGCTGGAAGATATTAGAACGCATTGCGTAGTAAATAATATTGTAATAAACTTTGCAGAACATGATAAAAATGACAGCGAGAACGACGACAGTGATAGTGAAAACGATGAAGAATGTGGTAATGAGACCAATGATAGATATTTTCATATATAATGTCTCACTGTCCTAAATGCCCTTAACTAATTTATATTGTATCCCTTGTTTGTTTTTATCAATTATAACAAATCAATAGTTTAGAACCCCTGACTGTTTACTTTAAAGTTTATATTTTAATAGAAACAGAACTCATTATTCTATTGTCGGCATACAAACTTATTGGTATTGTTTACCTGGTTACTGTTCAAGGCAATTAGACATGCCCAATATTTTAGGTAGGTATGATATATGTATATGTTAGAAAATGACAACACTATAAGAGTATGTGCTAGTTACGTTTCTAACAAAATTATGAATCATGCACCTTACTAACGTATTTCAAAAGCTGCGATGTACCATAGTATAAGTTACTATTTTTTTTATTCAAAACTATTTTGAAATACGCTGGTGTAAAATCAACTTACAACGTTTACCGCCATTATAGCTTATTTACAGATATTGCTAATCTAATACACTTTTGTAATTAGTTTTCTAAATTAAAATGTTTGTTGTCGATGCCTGTGATCTGAGGTAAAAACTTTTTTGAGTACTACACATTTAATAAAATCAATAGGTACGCAAATGAAAATTGTAGGTTATTTCACTTTTGAATACTTGAATATATCCTGCCTAGTTTATAATATTTTTTTAATAAAGATCTTTATTATGTACGAATAATTCTTACTTATTTATAAATTTACATCGTTTACTGTAAAAAATTTTGTTGATTTTTAGTTACACGTACACACATTTGTTTATCAAAATAATTTTTTCTTATATTTTGTACGTGTGTAAATTATTTGAATTATTTTTACAGTTTCTTATAGATATAATTTTTCCTAACAATTTATTCAAATAAAAAATTTCTAGCATTGACAGTTTATTAGAATATTTAATTTGTAATTTAAAATGAATTCACAAATATAGTATAGTTTGGAATCCTGCCTGCGACGATTTTTTTTACAGATTTACTAAAGGGGTAAGTAATTTCAAGGCGCAGAAATATAAGGGTTAGTCGATATGATCTTAATGAAATCGAGAAGAAAAATTTTACAAAAAATATAGCATGCTAGGAAATCAATACAAACGTGTGCATATCACTTAAAAATGGTTCTATTACAACATAACCTTAAAAAAATATGTAGACATTCCTTTATCATTTCTTATAGGAAAGTCGTGCGGTGACCACATCAGTCTTTTTTTTTGTTTCAGGAGACCTTGAAACATAAAATTATGCAATAAGAATTTTTTGAAAAAATTGCTATACTTTTCTTATAGGAAACTAAAAATTAATCGTTGTCGATTTGTCATTGTGTTTAAAGTGTTTATCGTCAAATTTTTAGCAAGTTTAGATTTTTTAAGAAGTTGATGGCTAAGTTTACCCTAATCAACGTTGTCGTTGTATTTAACGATGTTAAATTACAATAGAGCTAAATAGCAGTATAAAGTTGTAACCTACGAAACATTTAAATTTACCGCCGAAATTACGGGTCACCTACTTTTATAAGCAACATTTACGTCTGTCAAATAGATATCAATTTATTGCTGAAAATTTATAGAACTAAAAAACTACAATTTCAAAAATAATCGATTGTTTTTCTAATTAATAAAAAAATTGTTATTCATCTAAATAGGAAATTTCATTTTAATAGCTTTTAATTACCATAACACACATTTATAAATAATTAATTAGCAATAATAAGCCCAGACTACAAATATTCACAATGCTACTAATGTAGTGTTGGTGTGTTTCTAAGAAGTTTTTTGGTTGTTCGTGATAAAAAATGTAAATTCTTATTAAAGTTGTATATATTCGTAAAGAAATATACGCAACTTAATGCAAATTAATATTGTTAACAATGTGAGATAAGACAAGTTAATAATTGGAATTACAGATTATACTATAATTAACAGAAAAAATTTCTTAAGAATTGCTTTATTATTTATATTTATAAAATTGTTTTGCTAGAAATTAATAGTCAAACACTCAAGTGATTGCAACAAAATTATTGTTCAATGCTACAATAGAATAATAAAAATTGTAATTATTTATGAAATATCTTGACTGTCTGGATATAATTAAATAATTGACTTTATTAAGTAAAAAGTAATTTCGCCCGTAAATAAATTATAAATATATTTATGAAACAGAAATCAACAAGTGAATTTTCTACATAAGTTTAAATGCGTAGATAATGTAATTACAAATGACAACGAAATTAATCACAAGTAGCAAGACAAACAAATAAAAAAACTGGTGTGGTCACCACACGACTTTCCTATAAGGAATGATGAAGGAATAATAAATCCATTATGACTTTAATAAAAACAATTAACACGTTTAATTATGTCTCTTTACTGATAAAAATAAGATAAACCGCATTGAGATTTGAACCTTCGTAGTCGGGACGATATTACCGCAGTCGTGCGATTGATTTCACTATACTAAAGTAATCTTCTTATATGTTCTTTACATCCGTATTTTAAACTAAGTTTTTTACCACGCGATACATTTTTGAAAATATTTTTGATATTTGTTATTAAATTTTGAAAACTATTACGCAAAACGTTCTCTAGTACACATTGGCATATGTTCTGATACTGGAAATATTTTAAAAACACTTATAACATATAAATCGAAATTTTCAAATTTCCTATGTGAATCTGTATGCTTCAAAATTTTCGGGACACGGTATAAACAAGTCAAAAAAATATAGAGAAAAATTGTTATTTTTTAACGTATCTTGCTTTCCCTTCAAGATATGGAATTTTTTTCTAAAAAAAAATTGTAGGCAGGATTCGAACTTAGATTATATATGGAGTTCACTTTAAATTATAAATCAAATATCTAATAAAATGTTAATGTTAGAAAAAAATGTATTTGAATAAATTGTAAGGAAGAATAAACTCTATAAGAAACTGTAAAAATAATTCGAATAATTTACATACTTACAAAATTATATAAGAAAAACTGTTAAAAATGGCAAACATACTCACTTCCGGTTTTTTTATCAGTCCCATCTTTTGATAGAACTGAGAGAATATGAAAAACTAGCTTCATAACAAATTTCAAGTTACTAGAACCTTTGGTTTGAGAGTTATCGTGGGTACGTCGTTACACACAGACATACACACAGACACAGACACAGACACAAAATACATTTTTCTGATTCAGGAGACCTTGAAACGTAAAATTACGCAATAAAAATTTTTTGAAAAAAAATTGCGGACGCTATCATAAAAATAATATTAAAAAAAAATAATATCAAAGTACTTCAAAAATAGTATATTTATAATACAAGTGTAAAAGCAAAACTTTAAAGCACGTGCGACAAGTTTAAACACAACGCAGAGCGGAGTGCTTTTAACGGCCCTAGTGCTTTAAATGTGTTTCTACACGCCTGTTATACGCTGTTTTTTTTACTACTACTAATTGCATAGAAATAAAACTAAAATCCATATTTCAAATCAGCATTTTAATTTTGAATTTGTATCATTTCGTAAAAAACTGGAATAGTAAAGATAAACTTTCATTGTCTCAACGGTTACATATGAGGCATAAAACTATCCAACGAAATTGGAGACAGAGTGATTTTAATCCCAACTTTTCAGAATTTGTTTTTTTCAAAACGGCACCAACAGCATATTCTGCTGCTGTAGCAGGCCCCGATAGCGTTTTGGGATAAGAATATATTCAATTATTTATGAGAAATGTTTTTGTTATATGCTGTTCAGAAAGGAAATAAGTACTGATGAGATTCTTAGAAATTTGATTTCTTTCTCAGCATCTGCAAGTTGCAAAAGGGCGTACGAAACTAGAATGAAAGACACCGTTTGAATCTATCCAACACTAAAATAGAACAAATGACTAAACACTGGTTATAACGACAAATATATTTATTTCTAACAACAAGAGAAGGAAAGGTTAAAAAAACGTAAGCAAGGTAGAATTACATATACAGGCTGTACCAAATTTCGTGTTAAGTACAGGAATCTCGATTATTATCAGAGATAGAGAGTTGGTTAAATGGACAAAAATGTTACTTGAGTTATCCCTAAATAAATTCCAAAAACAAAATTTACCTTTTCTATAAAGTTTCTGAAACATAGCGGAAAATAAGAAAATTAATGTTTTTGATTTTTAGCTTTAAAATTGTTATTTGAGCAAGTATTTAAATACTGAAAAAACTTCCTTAAAAGAACTTTTTCTGCTCTTTCAGATGATAGCAATAAATAAATGTTATCCTTATTACTTTACTTTATATCGATATTAACTTTTGTTTTTCATATGGTAGCAATTTTAAAGTTTTATGCCATGAAATAGAGAAAAAATCCTGATTTCAAAAATGTATAACATGTTCCTAAAAAAATCAAAAATTAGTTTAAAATTTAAAGAAAACCGTTTTGATTGAAAATTTATAGAGTTGGTCCATAGAAAATTAAGGAAGAATTATAGAAGTTAGACCTCAAGTTCAATTTAGTTAAATGTTTGATGTGGAATATTTAATAATACGATTATCGGACCTATCATATATGAAGGACACATAAATTCTGATATGTATCTCACTTTCTTAAAAACCGAGTTTGAAAATTTTCTAGACAAAATTCCCCTAAATTAACTCGAATGAATTCATTTTGAACAAGACGATGCCCCTGCGCACAATGCACAAGTTGTCCAAAATTATTTAAACCAAAAATTTCCAGACAGATGGTTAGGAACAAATGGACCCATATTTTGGCCTGCGAGGTCCCCGAATCTAACACCACTAGACTTTTACTTTCAACACTGTTGCGCAGCTAAGAGAGCAAATTATTAGTGCATGTAGAAATTGTCCGAGGGCTCACATTAGACGTGCTTCAGAACAAGTTTTGAGAAGATGTGTAGTGTGTCTAGAAAATCAACGTCGTCAATTTAAACATTTATTGTAGTTAAATTCAGGTTATTTATTCATTTAAAAATTGTATTTGTTGTTCACGATATTGCTATTATTGACACTTATTTATAAATTTTCAATCGGAACGGTTTTCTTTAAATGTTAAGCTTATTTTTCATTTTTTTATGAACATACATTTTTGAAATCAGGATTTTTTTCTCTATCTTGTGGCATAAAACTTTAAAATGGCTACCATATGAAAAACAAAAGTTGGTATCGATATAAAGTAAAGTAATAACGATAACAAAAATTTATTGCCATTATCGCACATATTTTACGATCGGCACATACACAAATTAATACTAAGAAAAAAAGTCCTCACGATTATCCAAGACATGCAAATAGTTATCTGCATGTTTCAGTCGTTTCCTAAAATTGCTAAGAAAAATAAAGTAATAATTAGATATAGAATTGTATTACAAGTAAGTTGCTTGTCGACAAACAATGAATCGTTGTAACCAAATGCTTCAAGCATCCGAGTGGTTTTTACTGTTCCTATCGCAGGTGTGCTTCCAGGGTTATTTGAACATTACATAAAATATAACAATGACTTAACCCCAGATTATATTTCAGGAGTGGTTTAATTAACCAATAGCCCCTATTAGTACGTGCTTCTAGTTATAGTTTCCAGCGGAAGGTAATGGATTGACATGAATCACTTCAATTTAACCAACACGCAGCGGTATCGGCCGCCCAAAAAAGCTTTTATAAAAGCAAGAAAAATATTGCACTCATTTAGAAAACAGATAAGTGTGAAAATTTAAAAGTGAAAACGTTGCAGGGCGCTTACGGTGAACATGCTCAATAAGTTTTTCTTAAACCATTACGAAAATTACAAAAATAGGTTACGATTGTACTAAAACGATAAACCCCAACCAAACTGAACATTTTCTTTTGCCATCAAAACTTAAGATAAAAAATAACACCTAGACGGACCTGTAAATATATCACCGATAAAGCTACTAAAATTACTGTGACATTGTAACGTTTCTGTTACTGTTATAATTTGATTTTAAAATATATGTATTATTTTAACTAAATGTTGCGTGTAAACCTTCCTTTATTTTTATTTTGTGGAGTCGTTACTTTTTAAGGCGAGGTCAGCTTTGAGATTCATTTAGTACTGAGCGTTCGAAGAGTACGCTGGTGGTACTTCATTTTGAAGCCATGTAGCTTTTATTTTACCTTATATCTACAATATTTTTATTTAAAAAGTTTGTGTTAATAATACAGACTTTTTTTTATGTACCGATTTTATCTTTAATGAAATTATCGTTACCTTTATAATTTGTGTGGATTTAGTATATGAATAACACAATAAATGCCAATTATCCAAATTAATTTTCTTGAAAAAATACACCTTGGTCATCGATTCTTGATGGGAAATTTTCCAAGGCTATTTGCCAACATTAGCTCTGCATTCCGTTGGATGACATCAACGTGAAATTTGATCCATATGCGTGAGTTACATATATCTATCTAGATTCCTTTCGTTGATTAAAAACTGCTTCATCAACAAATTTGGTTTTTCTTCTTAGAAATTAGGAAATAACTTACATTTGAACGTAATTTATTAAATACTAAATAGTACAATTCTCTAATTAATATAAAAATTAAATTTGCGTAACGCAAATATTTAATTTAACTCAATTCAAAATTGTTTCTCTTATTATATGTAAAGAAATACCGGTATCTCTTAGTTTTAAGTTTAATTGATTAAATGATAAAAATTGCTATCCTTTGTTTTAAGTTGAATTTTACTTTATTGTTTTTGTTTTGTTTTTGAATATAGGATTATAACTATTTTTTGACATTGAATCAATGAATTATTCCTGTGTAACTTTTTATTGCAGATAAACTTTAACAGTTTAGCCTTAAAATCAAACTATTTGGCATCCCTGAAGTCGGAAATTAATTGACCAATTTTGACAATTTTTCTAATTGTTTAATTAATTTCTTTACATCGTTTTTTAGCGCACTCTTCGCTTATCTAAACTACCTGAGAGTTTTTCGCTACATCATAAAACAATAATCGTTTTGTGGTAACAATTAGCTCCAGCGATCCTGTAAATCTTATTGGATAACTGAACGGATGAGTGTGCGCAGAGAAAAAATTCCAATTTTTCAACTATTTGCTTTTGGGCAGTGTAATAAAAACATAGGCGGTTTGGATCAAATGAATCAAAATATTAACAATTATAGAATTAGTGTAAGATCGAAAAATTAGTAGTGGTTTTTTTGCGTTTTGTTTGGATTTTACTGGTAAATTTTACAGATTGGCCAGGTTGTAAAAAAAAAGTTTAGGAGGAAAATTTATTAATGTGTATTTAAAAATTTGCCAACTTTTCTTTTGGTAGAAGACACTCAAAATTTTCAAAACAATTAAAAAGATGATGTGCTACGTGCCGCAAAAACACAACAAAAATGCCTGATAAATGTTTAGTAAACTTACACCAACAATATTTTAAAAGTTTTCATACTGAAACGTTCGAAAAATTATTTTCAAGATTGGGAGCCTTCACAAAGTTTTTATCCATTTCCAGAACGTTCACCGAAAGATATAAAAAATTCTCGAAGGATGGCCAAAATGTATAAATGCGGTACAAACAAATCATAGATCAGTAATTCAAAGTCGGCAGTGTTAAGAAGATTATTCAAGTTTAAATAAATAAGTGATTAACGCGTGTCGAGATAAATACGACAAGTTAAAATCGTGGGTAATTTTAATGTAAGCAAGCCTCATTGTTTAAATAAATAGAACTTATCCGCGTACATTATCTTTTGAGTGATAGTGCTACATAAATTGGTCTAAGTGTTTTTATTAAATAACCTTAGATCTAATTAGTTCAGTTAGTTATAAACGTCGACATATTTTGAGTGTAAATAAATTAATTTTAATAATCGTGTCAGAGCTTCTCGGAAACAATCAACAGTTGCCCTATTATTTACCAAAGCTGAATACATAGCTTAAGTTTGGCAGTTAGTGAGGTTTGTTGGTTAAGACACTTATTTAATAACTTTGGAATTAAAGGTCAAGATTTATGTGTAAAGATATAAATAGATACAAAAAATCAAAAAAGCGACATGTTTACTAAGTAAGAACATTTTACAAAAGTTTTTGTAATCAGATAGAACTCTATGTTGTTAATCAAATGAGTGAATTGTGGATTCATCTTTTTTTTTTGTTTTGTAATATTAGAATTAAGTTTTTGTAAACAGTTTTGCCTTTGAAAAAATGTGTTAAAAAGGTGCAATGACAAATCTGACAGTTTAGCATTTTTCAATATTTAGTGCCCGCCGCTTATTGGAATCACGAACAATGTTATCACTTTATTAAAGAACGGGCCGGACGTGTGCTACTACATAGAAAAAACATGTTTTATAGTATTCATAATTTTGGCTATTATTAGCATTAATCTTTCGCTGAATTTTTACAATACGCTTGTAAAGTGAGTAAAAAATTTAATAATTGTACCATAAAAAATTTGTTTTGAATATTTATCTTTATTTTTACAGTAATATCTTTAATTTACTTTGTATTTGCAAAGTACTTGGAAAGTATTGGCTGTTCTTAGAATAACAACGTAATTTAACTACGACTAAGCTCCGTCTTATGCGATAACATTATTTGATATTTATTTTTATATTTAGTGTAGAATAAAAAAATGACTGAAAATAAATGTGCAGTTCTTAGAACAGTGAATTAAACTTCTTAACATTATTTTTTTAATTTTCATTGTCAACTGTTTATTGTAACAAGTCGGTAATTTTCGATTTATTTGGCTCAAAATATGTTTTTTTTAAATGTTTCGTTACAACTTTTCTTTTGAGATTTTTGTTTGTTTTTATGTTGATGCTATAATTGTATCTTCTAACTTAACAAGCTGTTAATCAGATACACGCTGTTTGTATTTACTACTTTTTAACCAATACCTAATAAACATTTTTTTTGTACATCGGATATTGTTATCATGCAGTCCCAATGTGATTCTATTAAGCGACGTGCACTGTATAATAAGTGTGCGTCTATAAAATAAAATGATTATTTTTTATTTATAAGTCTTTTCACGTCAATTAAAACAACAAAAAAATATATAAGTTAAGGAACGTTTACTTTTTTATTTTCCTACTTCTAAAGAAAAGCTAACCAACAATTTCTGACTACGTCTTTTACATACTTATTTAATATGTAACTGTAAAAAATATAAAAAATAATACCATTTTTCAATATAATTTTTTAAAGAATTTGAGACAAAAACGAATAAAGCAGTTAACGATTAAAACATTATTCTGCTAACAAAAATTTTCAATTATGTTAAATTGTTTTTTTTGCTTTTGTTCAAGAAAAAAACACAGTTAAACTTGTCTTTAAACTTTGAAATTAAAGTACAATTAAAGTACATAAGATTTTAATTTACAAAAATGCTATTGACACTTAGGACAATATTGATGAAATTATTTGGTTTGAATACGTAAATAGAATCTTAAAATAACTTATTTTAGTATATATTGATTTAGATTTTTTCATGAAGTAAATTATAGGTTTCCATTCTGTTAAAAAATAGCAACGAAAAGTATTAAAAACTACATTATTTTATGTTTCTTATTTTAACAAAAGTTATAATTATTTTTATGATAAATGCTAGATAAGCAGCAACATAAGTAGAGTTTTATTAAAATAATAAATTTGTACAAAAACTTTTCTAAATTATAAAAACGAATTATTTAATTTTTGTATCTTAACTTCTACATACTTAACGAGCAATTAAATAACAACTATAAGATTTAGATAAAAAAATCAGCGTTTATAGTCCTTATTAAAGTTTAATTCAGTGCTCAGTTGCCTAAATAGTTTTGCAGTTTATAACAAATTACAGACAAATAATGTACACAATTGCACACTTGTCAGCATAAACATCAAACTATTTTTGAAAGATTTTGAGACTTTGGAGACATCGTAGACTCTGTTTGACAAATAAAATGTTATATTCAAGTTTTTCTTGTCTAAATTAAGATTTTTTTCTTTGTGAACTTTTAAAACTATTGTTTCAGTTGGGTTTAAAAATGCCCACTCGTGAAAAGAATGCACAATTTACACAAAAATTCGTTTAATAAATAAGTATTAAAACATTGTAGCAAAAATGCCATTTTGTGATTATCATTGCAACATGTACAATAATTAACATAATTAAAAAAAAATACAAACTCATAAAGTAGTTAGTTAACTCTGCAACTGCGAAAAACAATATTATTTTTAAAGGCTGTACGGATAAAATAGCCAAGACACTTAGAGGGAAAAATATCAAAGTGACCTTTACTGCAACCAATAAAATACCCGCCAATTTCTCAAAATCATGGAAAATCACTTGTTCGTGTGAGCTGGTTTATATAGGACAAACGGGGCGCAACATAACTACCACATAAGGCGGATACAAAAAAACATAACACAAGATGTGCTGTTGCGGAACGCTTCTTAGACACCGGTCACAGAATAAAATTTGTAGAGGCAACACTGTTGGATAAATCCCAAAACTTCTGGCCTAGACTATACAAGGAAGCCATCAAAATCCAGAAGTACGATAACTTTAATATTGATAATGGAATCAATGGAAAAACATGTTTCAGAAGTCTAATAAATCAAAACCGTTACGAACCACTGACTCGACGGCGTAATATAAAGGCTCGTCAGGATCTTATACCTTCAGTTTCAGGTTCTATAAAAAAGACAGCGACATGACTGTCGAAAGGTCAATTATTGTAAATTTTTCAAAGTTTGTAAGCTTTCTAAGTTTTATAAATTTCATGAAACGTGTAAATATGGGACGCGGTTCAAATCCCGAAAGTATTTATTTGTTACAAATACAAAATTTTTTATTTATGAATTTAAATTTTATTTAAAAGGAAGGGTTTAAGTATTATGAAGTATAGATGGCGTTAATCTCAATATTTAACAAATTCTTGTCGATGTTTTATAGCCAAAAAATACCTATTCCCAAAAAAATTCATATAATGATACAAAGCTTAATACTTAACTTAGGTATTAAAGTAAAAATTATGACGGTTGCTGTCCAATACGTCCATAACTTCAAATTTAACGAAACACAATATTTGAAAAATTCAAATGAAACAATGATTTGTATTGTACTCACCTTCTGTAGGTAACAACTTTAATACATTTTATATTGTAAAACAAGCAAAAGTCGTCATTATAAGTGCACAAAACATGAAATAAATATTGCTTTTACTAAATGGTCCTCTAGTAGTAGTTATTGGAACCCATTTTAGTTTACAGGTTTTTTGATAGTATGAGTATAACTTTGGCACTATTTTTAATATTTGTGTCATAATGATGTTGGTGCTAGTTAGATTTTATTTTGTAATGGGATTGAAGCGTAGCTGAGTAATACATTTTATTTTTGATTAAAGCGTTGCATTTCAGATCAAATATCTTTGTAATATTACAAATGTTTTGGTACTACAAAAATACCATAAAGTTAAAAAAAAGCTCTCTTTGCATCTATTTTTTTTCTCCAACATTTGTGTTGTGATAAAACATTTTCAAAGTTTATTATATCTAAAATGTAGGTATGTAGGTTAACTGCAAATTATTTTTTGTTGAACGAAAATACCTACTTATTCTGATTTTGCTAGTAGAACGCTTTAACCTAAAATGTTCTTTGAATTCTTGATCATAATCCTTCACAGTGTCTATAAATGTAGTTATTCTATGTAATTTTCTTCTAGGACATTGTTCTAAATCAGAGTTTTCTAAGGCTGTCTATTCAGGAAAAGAAAAGATTTTTGAATCTTTTGAATAAAAATAAAAGAATAACATTCGTTAAGGAATACAGAAACCCTTGTGAAGTAACACCGTCAAAAATTTGGATCACAAACATTATATTCATTTTGCTCTTAGAGGCGGTATAGGCGCCATAAAAAATTACGCCCCAAGAAAATTTTTGAGTCTACAATATCATTATTGTTATCAGATTTATATATTTTCTGTGTATAATATTCAACATTGGAACTTGTCAAAATCGAAATTACAGACCTGTTGCATTAGGTAGATTGACACCGTTAATAAAATGAAATCCAAAATAATGTTATAATGCTTAATTTACTGTTTTAAA
Source organism: Aquatica leii (assembly GCA_035610365.1). Taxonomy (NCBI): domain Eukaryota; kingdom Metazoa; phylum Arthropoda; class Insecta; order Coleoptera; family Lampyridae; genus Aquatica; species Aquatica leii. The sequence goes on along the minus strand of CM069434.1, from coordinate 19,896,673 downwards.
AACTACACATTTTTTCTCAGTAATTTACTGACATTAAAAATAAAAACAAATTTAAAATAAAGGTATCATATAATACGAAGTTAAATTAAGTTGTTATTCTAACTGCAAATTCTTTGCAAGTATAGTAAAATACAAACTTACTCAAAGATAACGTATTTACAGATGTTTACATAAGGTAATGTTACATGAATCAGTTAAAAAACTTGAATCAATTAATAAAACAGCTAAATACGCAAAACAAGTATTTTAAGAATACAATAATTAAATTTAATACTCACTTTTTAAGATGATTGTAAAAATTTAGCTAAGAAGTTCATGCAAAATAAGTTATTGTTCATGTATAAAAACAAACCTGAAAGGAAAATTGATAACATAAACTAAAATGATGATTACTATAAACGACGTTTTTTGTATGTAGTAGCATTTGTACGTCCCATTCTTTAATAAAGTGTAAAATTTAATCAACAGTAACTTATTAATAATCATGTCAAAGTTGTGTTCATGTGTCATCTATTAAAAAAAGCTGTGAACTAAAATGGGTTCCAATAACTGCCACTAGAAGACCATTAGAAAAAAGCAATATTTATTTCATGTTTTGTGCACTTATAATAACAACTTTTGCTTATTTTACAATATAAAATGCATTACAATGATTACCTCTAGGAGGTGAATACAAGATAAACCATTGTTTTAATTTGTATTTTACAAATATTATTTGACAAATTTTAAATTTTGGGCGTATTTGGACAGCAACCGTCGTAATTTTTACTTTAATACCTAAGTTAAGCATTAAGCTTTGTATTATTATTATATCAAATTTTTTTGAAAATAGGTATTTCTTGGCTAAAAAACATGGATTTAGGTCCCTCCCACAAATGCTTTTGTACTAGATTAATTCAAAGTACGCGAAGAAAGTACATTAAAAGTGTAATGCATTTCCCGAAGTTATTGTTTTATAATAACCTTCGTATTTCAACGTTTCTAGAACTTTTTTTCTAGAAAATTTTTTCAAGGTCTACATAATTTATTATTTTAAAATAATTTATTTAAAGAATATCTGCTATTGTTGATATCAACGTAAGAAATATTTTTTTTAATACCAATCAATTGAGAATTCAAAATTTTTGTAGGTTACCTAATACATTATTACAAATCTTTTGCCATTAAAAAAACCTAAATCGAATCATTTATCAGTATCTGATAAAGAAACTACTCTAAATATCTATAACATTTGCAAACTAAGTTAACCAAGTAGTTTGAAAACAGATCATAGTTAATTTACAGCTACAGTAGCAGATAACCTAACTTTGTGTTTTGTATATAGGTATCTACATGTCAAGATTTATATTAACTATACTTATTTACATAGCTGTTTCTGTATCTACTGTATACAACGTGTTAACTGAATATAACACAGATCACGGACTCCATTCTTCGAAATTGTATCGTAGGTCAAGGCCAATATTCGATAATGTTAGGGATAGAATGAAAAGCATGCATTCGTTTTTCTTACGTAACGAACCACCAACAATACAGAAAGTTATAACTTGTATTAACAAAAATTACGTTACAAACAAATTGGGTTTAGGTTAGTTAAACAAACAAAAATGTATTGTGTATGTAATATACGTTGTTTTTATAGGTACCAAAAAAAAACTTGGTATGCTACTTAAAAAAAATAATAATATAGCGTGTAGCATACGATTTTTTTATGACAAAAAAAAATATAGAAAAGAGGGTAAAAATACATTATTTAGCCTAAACTTGGATTAACGCCGGTTATGTTACTGCAAAAATGTAATGTAAACAAATACAACAATTTAAACAACATGACAAGCTTTCATTTCTGGATTATTTACTAGAGTTTAAAATTATTCTAGTAAAGGCAAACGATGAATTGTGCTTTATATAGGATCAGATACAAAATTTGTTGAAAATGGTGTTTCTTTTTGAAACAAAAAAAAACTGTCGACTACCATGAAGAAATAAATTCTGGAGTATTCGCAAACTGGTTTGAGTCGGGGCTAAGTAACTTAAAAGGTGCCGTAATAGTATTAGATCATTATAGGAAACTAGAAAAAAGCCCAACTTCCGCAACTAAAAAAGTTAATACACAAGATTGATTGACAAGTAAATAATATGGAAACAAATGACAAGAGAAGTTGCTAGAAAAATACAATTTTTTAAATACAATATGTTAAAAATGTATTTCTTGAAGCAGTAGCTAATGTTTCTGTAAATAATTAGAAAAAATTTATACAGCATATTTAAAAATGTGGCATACCGACCTCACCTTAGCAGTTAAAGTTGAACCTGTTATTATTAAACTGTGAAATAAATCAACTACATCAGACTCCAATTTCAAATAAATTTTTATTTTATTGTTCGTTTTTTTAGATGTGTTAAATACTTCATAATCTTATATAAAATATCAACCGTGATGTATTTATCACTTGGTTTTTACGATTATAACATTGATATTTTTTTAAATTTATATAATACTTTATGTACTTAGTTTAGTTTGGTTGGTGTAAATGAGTTATTATATGTCAAATTAACAAGTATCACAATATCACTCTTTAAAAATCAATTTTCTTTGATATGCAAAGTATATCAATATAAATACAAACTAATTTTGATAAATTGTTGTTCAGTAATATGTAACAAAATGAAACTTTATTGTTTAGTCTAATATAGAATTGTTTGTAAAATTTTATTGTCTTAGTTTTCTTAATATTTAAGTATAATACTCAAACATACATTTTTTTTAATCATAGCTTTTGGTAACTGTACAAAATTTGTATTACGATGTGTTGTATATTATTTTCCTCCTTCTATGAGGAGAGGCATCAAAACACTTTAAGTGCGTCTTCTTCAGGTCTCTGTTTTATTAAAAATTGTAATTATTACATGGCAGGTAAAATTAACAGTTGTTATCAGTAATTAATACTACAATGAATTACAGTATTAATTTTTAATAAAACAAAGGCCAGAAGAAGTGCGCACTTAGCTACACAAAACGTCGCCAGAGACACTTAAAGTGTTTTGATTCCTCTTCTCATAGAAGAACCTTAAAGAAATTGTGTTAAAACTGGTATTCTTTACGTCGCTTATAGTATATTTGATTCTTAATAACCCAGCAACTACTATAAATTGATTTCACGCTTTGTTACATCTCACTGATCTTCACAAGTTGAACAATTCCGAAAAATTTAACGGTTCGTAGTCATTTCCAAACTCTCGTATGGATCTAGTTTGTTTCTATTGTTTATTTTCTTAATTAATTTGATGTTATATTTTATAACTTTCGAACATATGTAGGGCAACACTGGATTTATCTATTCTTTTATATTTCAAATAAACTAAGTTTGAACGGGTTTTCAAGAGTCTTTTAGTTTGCCCTATATATATTTGGTTACAGTCTTTACAACTAATTTTATATATTCCCGATTTATCGCGCACATCTATTGGATGTTTTGGGTTACCTAAAAAGTTTTTTATGTTATTATTACTATTTTGTAATCAAATTTTGAGAAATTTTTTTGAAGTGTTGTAGTATATGTGAGACAATACAGAAGTTACATATTTATTATCTTTTGTGCTCTTAATACTTTGTAACGTAGTCACATTTTTAATATTTGATTTATGTTTTTGCTTTCTAATTATATTGTTGGTGTAAATAATTATAGTTATCTTCTTTCAGTTATTATTTTTATTTGAATTTAGTTTATATTTTATTATCAGGTTAGCACGTTTGTTTTTGTTAAAGAGAGTAAGAGTAAGATGTGTTAAAAAAAAACATATACATTAAATTTTGAGTTTACATTATCTCAGAAGTGGGATACGCAAAAAAAGTTGCGGTGGTTGTGAATCCGTTGGCGATCTAATAGAGTGTACTTCAGGTGTTGTTGCATAAAGTTTGGTTCAGGTTTAAGGTGAAACAGGTGAACAGGTGACTCTCTAAGCAACGTGGTGTTGAAAGTAAACAAAATGACGGACGGTAGAAAAATGACAGGAAGCCATTTCGTGTTGTAGATTGTTTACGAGTTAAGATTTAGGAAACTTTGATGTAAAAAAGACAGTAAACGCGATGCTTAAACAATTTTGTTTTATCAAAATAAGACTGTACGAATACAAGTTAACGGTTGTTTTGAGTGCATGTTAAATAAAAACTTGGGTGGTAAACAACTGCAACTGCCTTATAATTTACCTGTTACCAATAAACCTTTTGCAAGGATTCATCTGGATTACTTGGGACCATTAACAAAAACCAACGTGAGTATATTTTCCCAGTAAACACGGATTGAAGCTGTTACAGTCACAAGATTAAAACAATTGTTTCATTACGTTGTTTCGTGTTAGTTCCATTTTTATATCATTTACATGTAACTGACAGTGAATAAATTGAAAGAGTTCCGATTTTTCACAATCAGTTTTAAACCGTTTCAGTACTTGCAATTTTTTTCCCATAATCAGCAACCGTCTAAGAACTGGTTTATTAAAACCGAATATTTTTTAAATAACTAGAATTGTTTGAAGATCGGTTAAATAAAACTGAATTATTTTCAAAACAATAGAATCGTTCCAGGAAAAACGAATACTTTGTGATAAGTCAGCATTAGTCGTTGCTATACTTTTGATTACTGTCGTCAACGCTTGCGCTGCAAATTGATATCTTTTCACTTGTTCGGTTGCAGTTTGATAAGTGATGCTGTGTGTACAATTACGAAATGGAACAATAAACGGTAAGTCGAAGCATTTTATTATAATCCATAAATGTAATCAATATTATTATCATTTCTGTTCTTTATGTATCATGTTTTAATTTGTATAAAAAATGTAAATTAAAACACATGGTTGCGTTAAGGTAGATTATTGCGTAAATCTGGTGATACTTTAGGATTTATAATTACAGTTCAATTCTTCAAGTTTTCTATACGATTATGTACAGCTTAAGGTATTCACAGTGTTTTTATAATAATATAATAATATTTATATTAAGTTTGTGTTGTTTTTGATTAAAAAAGTGTAATTAATTTTGTGTAACTATGATTATGTATGTATATAAACGAAATATTTATTTCTATGTTACAGATGCGGTTAAAAGTTGCTACCCAACAGTAACTGATGCAGTTTTCGAGACTTCCGTGAAAAGATCACAAAAAGAAAGTAGCAATATGTAAAAAACTCATTGTGATGTATTTAAAAATATTTATTGTGCAATAAAATTTGAAACGTGCATTCGAAAATGTATTATTGTATTATTGAAGGAATTGCTTTAGTTCATTATTGAAACAAGAAAATCATATATTTATTGATCATTTAGTATCAGTTCAAGAACGAAGCTTTTATAACGTAAACCGAATGCAACATTTGTTTTGCAACAGGTTTGAATTTAAAATACCGAAACTATACTGATTCAAATAAGTGAAACAGCGATGGACTTATAGCTATTTTATTGCAGTTAGGTTTCTTTCATGTTTGAAACAAGAGTGAATCATAATTTTTTTGTTTTGAAACTGTTACTAAACATTATCAGTTTTGTGTTTACTGGGTTAGTTGTAAAATTTTTTTTTACCATATATATAAAACTGTATGCGGTGAAGAATACAAAAACGAAGACAAATTTTGTAAAAATAAAAAGACTTATTGACACCTATGGAGTACCTAATCGAATTATTACCGATAGAGGTACTTGTTTTATATCAAATGAGTTTAAAGACTTCTGTACACAAATAGGTTTAAAACATACGTTAAATTCAAGTAGACACCCACAAGTTATTGGTGAAGTAGAGTATGTGATGCGAATATTGTTGCTTACATTGTTATCTACGATGGATTTGATAGAAAAAGACAAATGGGACAAAAAAAATAGAAGTAACCCAAAGAAGTCTGAAGCTAGCTCAAAATAAAACCACGGAAAAATCGGCGTTTAACTCAAACTTTGACCATTGCTTGTATGATTCTCTGGCGAGTGAAAAATATGAAAAACCAGAAAAATTACAAAAGAAAATAAAAAAAGGTCTTAGAAAAACAAAAGAAATATATGATAAGAAACACTGTGAAGCAAAGAAATATGAAATAGGAGATATATTATTTATCAAAGGAGCAATAACGGCGACAGGTCAACCAATCAAAACACAAAGCAGATATAAGGGACCCTTTGTGATAATTGAAAAGTTACCAAGTTATACTTACAGAATAAGTGAAATTGACGGTGCGGGAGTAGGACATTTTATAACGACAGTTCACATGAGTCAGGTGAAAGTTTATAAGAATCATCCAGAAAGTGAAGACGACGAGGACGAGTTTACTGACGAAGAAGTACCCGATTAGGAAGTAGCGACCAGGTTATTTAAAGGATTATAGTGAGTAAAAAATACTTAATGAGGACATTAAGCAGCAGAATTGCCGAATGATGTATATAATTATAGTTATCTTCTTTCAGTTATCATTTTTATTTGAATTTAGTTTATGTTTTATATTATCAGGTTAGCGCATTTGTTTTTGTTGAAGAGAGTAGGGGTAAGACGTCAAGTTGATTAAAAAGAATGTTACGTGTTCTTTCGTTTTGTAATCGAATAAAAACATATATATTGAATTTTGAGTTTATATTATTGTTGACTATTGATTCCGAAACTCTATTGTATGTTGCAATATGTTTAATATATTTTAATATATACTTTGTTAAAATTATCTTTTGACAATGAGAAATTCAATAAATCTTAAATCAAGAATTGAAAAGCAGCAAGTTTATGTGGCAAGCTATTATTCGAATTATTTGCTATAAATTGCATGGTGTTGGTATTTTTGCGGTAAATGTCAATATCTAATTTATTGCTTTTTCTGGTCATTAAAGTGTCCAGGAATGGCAACTTTCCATCGTTTTCTATTTCATGGGTAAACCTGATAGTTTCAAATTGTGAATTTGTGACCTCAATAAATTCTTGGAGGTTGAAAGCACTAGTATCAATCACCCCAAAAATGTCGACCACATACCTAAACTACATTTTTGGGAAGTAATTTTAATTTTGTTGGCATTTTTGATTAGTTTCGGTAAAAACACGACAATAAAAAAAAATACAGCTGGATAAAAAAGAATATAAGATTATAAAAAATTTGAAACCAAAAAATTGTCTCAAAGCAGATAAAAGCAATCGAGTTGTAATTTTAGACAAAGAATATTATTTTGACCCAATTAAGGTAATGCTAAGTGAAAGCCCTTATCTGTGAATATCAAAAAATCTTCTTGCCATAATAGTTGCGAACAGTCTTAGGGTCTTCCTGGAATGTAAAAACATTGTAACGAAACAACTCCGTTTCCAACTAAAGGTATTCAATCCAGTCCAGCAACAATTTACGGATTACTTAAAATACATACATAAGCCAGAAAAAGCATTGCGTTCAATTGTCTCAGGTATTAGCGCTTTTACATATCTGCTATCAAAATGGTTATCAAATAAATTCAACAGTATCAACAAGCACATCTCAGCATCAAGAATTCTTACAAGTTTATTGAAAAAATTAAAAACTTTGAGCTGACTGAACATGAAATGTTAGTATCATTTGTTGGCAATGCATTGTTTTCGAGTGTTCCGATTGATAAAACCCTCGAGTTTCCAAAAGATATATTATCTAAAAATCATTTTGACAATTGAAAAATAGAAAATTTTGTAAAATTAGCGAAATTATGTATGGATCAATTATACTTTCAAATTAACGGTAATATGTAGCAAAAAAAAACGGGACAACTATGGGTAACAGCTTATCATCATTTATGGCTGATTTGTTTATGAACAGATTTAAAATTCAATAGGGATAATAGAATCGATCTAGCACCCGTACGATAAAATATGTTGCGAAAGACTAATAAATCGAAGTTATCAGGAAATACTGACTCGAACGGCGTAATATAAACGCTTGTCAGCATCTTATACCTTCACTTTCAGTTTTTCTGAAGAAGACAGCGACATGACTCTCAAAACGTCAAATTTTTCAAAGTTTGTACATTTTTATAAATTTCGTAAAAAATGTAAATATGGAACGCGGTTTAAAACCAGAAAGCATTTATTTGTTAAACAATAATGACTGCGAAAGCTTTAAAAATAAGATTTAAAACCGATCTAAAACAAAATTTAAATTACTTTCCAACAATTTGGCTTAGGTATGTAGACGCCATTTTTGCCGCCATTTATACTAGTGTTTTCAACCCTAAGAATTTGTTAAGGTCTTAAATTTAAAATTTGAAACTTTTAAGTTTACCCATTAAATTGAAATCGATAGAAAGTCGTCATTTCTAGACCCTTTAGTGAAAGGGCAATAAATTAGATAGTGACATTTACCGCAAAGGTAACAACACTATGCAATTTATAGCAAATTATTGCCAAATAAACTTGCTGCTTTTCAATTTTTGATTCAACGATTATTGAATTTGCCAATGTCAAAAGATAATTTTAACAAAGAATTAAAATATATTAAACATATTGCAACATACAATAGATTTTTCGGAATCAATAGTCAACAATACCATTAGAAAGCAGAAACAAACTAAATATTAAAAATGTGTTTACATAACAAAATATTAACAGCAAAAAAGAAAATAAACATGTAAAACCTCCGAATTACCTCACATCTACTAAAGGACTTTAAAAGATATTTTTAAAATTTGATTACTAAATAGTAACAACCACTAACAATAACATGTAACCAAATATATATAGAGAAATCAGAAAAATAGAGATCCATACGAAAATTTAAAAATTTATAAAAACAAATGTTTATTGATAAACAACGATGACTACCTCTCTTACGCGATTACATATTGTTGTTAAATAATTTTTTTAGAAAACATTGTAGTTAGATCATTTTTACACACAAAACAAATAGATGCACGTTTTTACTTTTTTAATATAGTCAAACAAGTATCATTTTAAAAAAAAATTAAAATTGTACTTACCCGCCAGCAAAAAACTTTCGATTTGTGAACAACGCTCTTGGTGAACTAGAAAATGTAAACTGACTACGCGACGCTGTTCTAGTTGCTTCGTCTTGAGAATTAATTTGTACTAGTGGTCCATTTTTTCCGGCTGGTCGTTTTTCAATCGCTTTTTCGCGGGTGTCTACGGCTCTTTCAAACACCGTCATTTTTAGCTTTACCTAAAATTTAAAAACTTGATTAAGATACTTTTTTAATTAAAAACAATTACGTTAATAATTTTTTTACAAATTCAGGTGTGGTAACGTAAGTACACAAATTATTTAAAAAATACAAGCATCAGCATCACATAGAAAAACTGGCCAGCAGACGATTACTCAGTATAGTAATAAATTTTGACGTAAACAGTATTTCAATATCATTTTTCTAAAAAAAGTTATGTTGCGACTAGTCCAGCTTAGAACAAAGCTAGCTCACAAAGGGACAATTAAACATTGGTAAAAGTAATCAATTTGAGGTAGTCATAGTTAAATGGTAATAAAAAGTAAGAAATTTTGACGTAAGCAGCATTTTGTTATTATTATTTTAATAAAAAAACTAGCAACATCTTCAACTAATAATATCTTAGGCAGAAAGTATTACTGTAAGCGATTTCTGCTTTCTGTCGTTTACGACATTTACGGGTGGGAAAAGCACGCGAACCAGAAAAGAACTTCCATTAGTCTATTTACGTACTTGAGATCGCTGGAAACGTTTGTTTGTATTAAGACGCTATACCGCTGCATTCGAATGTGCCAAAAAAGAATTGTTGAATGTACTAATCGAATTAAGCGATTTTGTTATTGCATGGCATTTTCAGCCAGTTTCGTGGGGCTACCACAACGACTATATCGGAGTTATAAACCTATAAAAATCATCATTATTTCTTCGGAGATATTCAGCTATAACTTCCAGAAGCCGTACGATTTGAGTCAATGGATTACCATCTGTGGAGTCCACCTTCACTATAAAGCCAGAGTTAACAAAATATGTCATTTTAGTATTGTATAATTTCTTAATTATTTTTAATTTAGTAATAATAGTTAGCCTTCAGCATGTGTTTATTTGGGATTCACCGTATTAGTTAATCTATTTAATCAAAGTGTAGATTGTACTAATTTATTTTACTTTCAGTCGTAATTTTTAAATCTTCTTTAACTTTGTATAACACAATTTGTCTTGAGTACGCTGACGTGACACCTATCAAGTTTCTTCAACCATTTTGAATGTTATCAAAGCCAAAGTTAGGCACTTAACGTCGTACGTAAGTTTACATACTACGCATACTTTTTTTTTCATTTCAACATATAAGAAGTAGTGAATGTTGCTACTTGTGACAAGAAACTTTTAAGTAAGCAAGTTTAGTACACTCATTTTTTTGCTATTTATAGTAATTGTCGTATGTCAGTTTGTTTTGCAAATGTATGTAGACAAAGTAGTTGACCAAGTACGTTTAAAGTTGCGGTAATTGTAAAGTACTTTATTTGCTCTTTAACTAGTTAAATTACATAATTTTGATAAAATTAAACTATATGCAGTGCATGTTAGCATTGAATATAATTAGCTATACGAAGTATTTCCTGATATAAAAGGCCTACAACAGTATTATTAATTATGATATTTGTCGACGAATCTCTAATGACCATTTATTTGTTATTATTCTACTTCGTCTTTAACTCTTATTCTCTTGATTAAACTGTATTTAGTTATTAATAATAATAATAATAATAATAATAATGCTTTATTGTGAAAGATAAACAAAATTTCACAAATGGAATAGGGTTCGCTTAGTAGCGATCTTCCACCTTTCCGGTAATCACTGTGACATGCAGATAATAAATAGACAAATAAACATATTTTCTTACTTCTTACATCCTATAGATAATTTTAATATAGTTACTGTGTACCCTAATCAAACATATTGACTTTAGTAGTCGTACAGTAAACAAGTAACTAAATTCAAATTATTTGCAATTGTACCTTTTACTTACACAATAAATGTAATATACAATTTATTAACAACTGTTTGTCAAGATATTATGTAACTATAATTTAATAATTATTCTGTTAATAGACAGTACAAAAAGAAAGGAAATAAAAAAAAACACTCAGAAAACAATTAACTTATAAATACATTGTTTGGAATTATAATTAAAGCGTAATAGCTTATTTATTTATAGTTTTTAGTTTGAATTGTACGTTCAAAACACCTATCCAGTATAGCTTTTTTAAAATCATTTAATGGATAAGCCAAATAATTAGAAATTTCGTTAAGCGTGGATACCATCATGTATAAAAAAACTACCTCTAAACTTGCTTGTTCTGAATTTAGGTATCGTGAAGCTATCTACACGCAAGTTAATAGTATGTGTACTCGAGCGCTTTTCTAAGCTGTCTAATAAGTATCCTGGTGAACGATCTTTGTACATTTTATATAGAAATACGCATAGCAAATAGCGAAAGCGTCCTTCTATATTTAGTAAATTGTTACGTCTGAGATATGGACTGATACGTTCTCTAAAGGGTATGTGAAATGCAAATCGCAGACACCCATTTTGCATCCTCTGAATTTTGTTTTTATACTGTTGCGTCAATGCACTGTAATACACCGTACTACAATATTCAATAATAGGGTAGATAAGGGACTGCATCAACCTAAGTTTTGTATCTACGGGTAAATACTTTAAATGATATATAGCTTTTAGTCTGGAGTAGCCTAAACCATATACTCTATTAGCGTGTGTTTGAAAGGTTAAGTCCTCATCGATGATGATTCCCAAATTTTTGGCATGTGTAACCCATTTAATAGGTGTTCCATTTATACTTAAAACATGGGAGTGTAGATCAATACTGGCCCTTTTAGTATTATTGCAAATACAAAGTGCAACGGTCTTGTTTGGATTCAGGCATAACCCATTTCGATCACACCATAGATTAAGACTGCAAAGGTCCTCATTGATCTTGACAATGCTATGGGTGATTTCATTCACATCGCATGATGCATACAGTTGTACATCGTCTGCATATAAATGTACATTGCAGTGGTTTAAAACAGATAATATATCTCGTGTTTAGATTGTGAAGAGAATTGGCCCCAGAATACTTCCTTGAGGGACACCTTTAATTATGTTGCCAAATTTGGACATCGAATTCCTCCCTATAACTGCTTGTGATCGACCAAGAAGATAATTGTGCATCCACGCTAATGCTAAATGATTAAAACCTATGTACTGCAACATTGCAGTTAATAACTCTGGATCTACTTGGTCGAATGCTTTACTCTGATCTAAAAGTATGAGGAATGTTATCTGAGAATTATCAAGAGCCATATGTATATCATTTGTAACCTTAAGCAGGGCAGTTTGCGTACTGTGTTTTTTCCTAAACCCAGACTGTACAGTGGGTAATAATGAATTAGCTTCTAAGTATTGACTTAGCTGTTCGGCTATAAATTTTTCGGCAATCTTTGACATTGTGGGAAGTATGCTAAGTGGTCTTATTTGAGATAACTGAGTAGCAACAGAGATTTTTGGAAGAGGCCTTATTATTGCAGTTTTCCATATACTTGGTACAATTCCTGTGTTAATAGATGTATTAATTATATTGGCCAATACATCTATACAATATGGTAACACCAATAGTAACATTTTTAATGAAATGCCATCTGCTCCGATAGCTTGAGATTTAATTGTATTTATTATTCTATATATGTCTTCATTAGTAATGTTTGTGAAGTTTAGACTAATATTGTCATTAACTCTGTTAGAGTAGTAGTACTCAATGAGATTAGAATCAACATTGGAATTTGCAGCCGCATTAATAAAGTATTCATTAATATCATCCAGCGTTATATGGTCTGATAGATTCAATTGGTTTAGTTGTTTATTGTTACGTAAACCTAATGTTTTCATTGATTTCCAGAGCTGTGCAGTATTATTCCTGCTCCCTGACACCATACTACTTGCATATGCATTCCTTTCTCTTCTAATCGCATTAGCGACATAATTTCGCAGCTGTACGTAATATCGCCTACTAGAGTCTGAGCGTTCTTTTACGTAACGTTTATGTGCCTTACGTTTTAAATCTATCATTTTTTTAATTGTATAGGTAATGTATGGCAAAGACTTACGCTTAGGTTTGTACAATATTTGTGGTGCATGGATATTGAATAGGTTTAGTATATTTTGATTCAATAAATCAAGTTTTAAGTTGACATCATCTACGTCTATTATGAACTTCCAATTAATGATACGCGCATCAATAGAAAAAGCATATTAACCAACAGTGATAAATTAAGTTAAGTAAGTCAACTAAAGGGAATAACGCGTAGCTATGCGGGGTAGTTTTGCACTACGCGGTATTACGCCGTGTGAAAATTTTTGCTGATATTTGTATTTTTTTTTATTTTAAAATTTCCCGTACTTCTGTTTAGAAAACCGAAAGGTCAAAATGAACTAAAAACGTTATCACTGCTATACAATTTGGGCAAAAAATACAAGAAGTAGGTCAATCATTCAATCTTCCAAAATTTACTTTACGTGACAAACTAATGTTTAAGAGCAATAAAAAATTAAACTGGTCAAAAAACCAATTTTTAATGATAAACAGAAAACTGCTATGGTCAACCATGTTAAAAAAATTGGCCACTATGTTTTTTTTTAAATCACATCAGCAAAACTACGGCATTTACCATACCACTTTGATAAAACTAATAAAATAAAGCACAATTTTGACAAAAAAAATGGCTTGTAAAGATTGGCTAGAACTATTTTTAAAGCGTCTTCTAGGCATTAGTATTTGAAAACCTGAAGACACTAGCCAAAACTATATTTCTGCATTCATAAATCTGAAGTTAAACGATTTTTTATTAATCTGCTCACAGTTATGGAAACGTTTAAGTTTTCTGAGAATCTAATTTATAGTGTGGATAAAACGGACATCCCTACGGTCCAGAAACCAGCAAAAATTTTTGCACCAAAAAGTCAAAAGCAAGTGGAATCCATAAAATCTCGGACAAGAGAGAATAACGTTACCATGGTAAGCGCTGTAAGTGCTTTACGACAGTTTGTCTCTCCTTTGTTTATATTTGTATAAATCCACAGTTAATGGGAGGAGGCCGAATTGGAGCGATATACTGATGTCCAAAAAGGGTGGGATAAATAAAGCGTTGTTTTTCAACTGGATAAAACATTTTGGTCAGTATATAAAAGCTTCGGAAGAAGATCCAGTACTTCTCCTAATAAATAACCGTGGGAGTCACATTTATTTGGAAATTTATACTTATTGCAGATCACACAAAATGCTTTAAGCCGTGAGTGCAATTTGTATCTGAGACCTAATGTTCATAAAAACATCACACATTTTGAACTAGCTACCATTTTTAACAAACCGTATGTGAGGTTGCTAAGATGTACAAAGGAATATCCAGGTTCTGCGTTGCTTGAATATAGCCCACAGATTCTAATAAATTTTCTAAAAATGATTTCAGCCTAGCAGAATAGACTGAAGTTTTAGATATACGAATTGTAATGAACTTAAATAAAATCGACTCTTAAGCAGTCGAATGTAAATCTTGAAATTGGATAGAAGACCACATCACAAACAATACTATTGAGATGTGACAAAACTTTGCAGAAAACTTTACTTAAAAATACAAAAGCAACAGTCGATAAATTAGTGAACCGAACCACAACTGGGACCATCGAGATGTTATAAAATCATGCAAAGAACTTTGCCCAATAATGACAAATAGCAGTCAAACCAGCGAGCTGAAACTTAGCCTAGAGCGTCAGGAAATGTTAAAACTTAGTTTGCACTATCTTGTTCCAGTGTCCCGTCTTTATCTAAATTTTTTATTGAGAAACTAAAACTTCTTCGTGGCCCAATTAAAAAGAAAAGCGGTAACACAAAAAACAACACTCAGAAATTTCTACTTCCACGCCACTCTAAACTTAATTAGAAATAAAACAAGAAAAAAGGAATCTTAAGAAAAAAAAAAGAGTTAAAAAAAACTTAAATCAGGAAAAAGACGGCAAGAAAATTAAAAAAACTGGCTGGTAGATGATGTAGATCCAACAAGAGAAAATAAGGAGTATTTGGTTTGCGGTGAATTCGGAAGGAACAAAAAAATTTCATACCTTTGTGTTATGTGTTTGAATTGGGCACGAAAAACAGACATAATATAGAATTATCTTCTCAATTTGATTTTTAATTTATTTCAGAAATTTGTTTTTTTACAGAATTTGTTTTTTGCTTACAATATTTTTTTTTGAGTGCAGCTTTATTTATTTCTATACAGAAATATCGCATCATATGCGCGGCATTACCCAGTACTTGGGGCAATACAGCGCAATGACAAATTGAAAATCGGTAAATATTTAAACCTTTTTTAATGAGAATAACGTTCCCAATAGTGTAAGTTTCAGTAGTTAAATTGTGGAAGTTTGTGTGCGCATAGGAAGCTTTTTGTAAGCATGCCAGTTTTTCCTATATCAAATTTTTTGTTTATGTGGTTTGATCCATATTGGCGAAACTGGTCGTTCCGTCATCACACGTATTTTAGAACATAATCATTGTATAAAGAAATTGGTGTGGTCACCACACGACTTTTCTATAAGGAATAATGAAGGAATGCCTACATATTTTTTTAAGGTTATGTAAAAAAAACATCGTTGCAGGCAGTAAAAAAAAATTGTTGCAGGCAGGATTCGAAACTATATTATATTTGTAAATTCATTTTAAATTACATATTAAATATCTGATAAACTGTTAATGTTAGAATTTTTTTGATTTGAATAACTTGTTAAGAAGAATTATCTCTATAAGAAACTGTAAAAATAATTTGAATAATTTACATACGAACACAATTATATAAGAAAAACTGTTAAAAATGGCGGTTATATATGGAATTCACTTTAAATTATAAATTAAATATCGAATAAACTGTTAATATTAGAAAAAAAATTTGTTTGAATAAATTGTTAGAAAGAATTAACTCTACAAGAAACTGTAAAAATAATTCAAATAATTTACATACGTACAAAATTATATAAGAAAAACTGTTAAAAATGGCGGATACACCTATTTTCGGTGTCTTTATCAGAAGTATCTTTTGACAAAATTGAGAGAATATGAAAAGCCAGCTTCATACAAAATTTCAAGTTACTAGGACTTTTGGTTCGAGAGTTATCGTGGGTACATCGTTACACACACACACAGACACACACAGTCACCCAAAATTTTTTTGCCGAAAACACATTTTTCTGATTCAAGAGACCTTGAAACGTAAAATTATGCAATAACAATTAAAAAAAATTGCGATTCCTATACTTTCCTCGTAAGAAAGTAAAAAACGATTGTAGAATCTGACTTAGTTAACAAGTTGATTACCTAACTCTGTAGTGATTCTTTGTTAAATCAACACAGTCCAAACCCGGAAGACGTTCTAATCTTAGCATACACGACCGTAGAAACCTTTGCGATTACATTAAAAGCAGTATATTTTCGGCATGTTTTTTAAACAGTTGGTGTTTTCAGAAATATTTTTATCAAATTGTTTATCTTAGTATAAGTAAACTGAACTGTTTCTGCAACTTTTTGTAAACGATGTTCTAAACACGTATATATAGTGTGTCCCAATATTCCGTAGATATAAAGCTATAGTAGGTTTGGGGGATCAAAAAAAGTCGAATAGGTTAAACTTGCTGATATACTAAAGTCCTTCGTTAAGCAGTGAGAGGGCGTCAAAATTGAAAAATAATTTTTATTTTTTTTTAATAACCCGAAAATACTTTTGTTCGATTTTTTTACATTTTGATTTGGGCACATTTCAATGAAAGAATCACGTTGTAGAGATCAATTTAACTGAATATCGGGAAGGGTGCCCCTACTGTTCGATACATTTAATAATAACTTTTTTGTGCGTCCTAGGAGTGCTTTAATGTTTTTTACAAGAAAGATACATTTATTTGCTGTATTTTGTGTCTGTTACAAAAATGTTGTCTCTTTTAATAAAATGGTTTTTGGGAAATGGTGTATATAATAAATTATTAAAAAACTCACAAGCTTTCGAACGTGGTCTACGTTCTTTTTTAGGTGACAATTAATAAAATGACAATTACAAAACCAAGGTAACTAGAAAAAACAAATGTTTAGAAAACTTGATTAATGTTGTAAGTTTTTGTAGCTACAACATTTGCTTGAAGGTCTAAAAGAACCATCTTTAAAAACTTTAGACGTAGCTTATAGTGTGTTTGGTGGATAAACTGGCGTTCAAGAAAGATCACAGAAGCGATTGAAATTATCAAACTAGCCAACAACTTTAACAGGGACAATGGTTATGAGTTATCTGACACCTAAGATAAGAATGTCTTCCGGGTTTGGACCGTGTCATTGTTGTAACCGAAGTTGCCAACATTTCGCCCACTTTCGTAAGGGACTTCATCAGGGCGTGAGAAGACTTAAAACTATGCATATTTTTAAGTCTGCGGTTGCTGAACATCATTTTACTACAGGTCACAAAATAGGTTTTGATAACGTTTCGGTGATTGCCAAATCTCCATTCTTTTTCAACAGAAAATTCCGAGGGAGCATAGAAATCATCAAACACCCCAATAACTTCAATCGCGATCATGATTTCGAGCCTCTTTGGCTCTGGGTCATTAGTCTTTTATCGAAAACACGCTTCCTGGTTACCTGGTTACCTCTTATTTCCTAATCTTTTCTTTATCCAATAACATACTATAAGTCTAGAGTTTTTAATGGTAGTTTTTCTTTAGACCTTTGAGCAAATGCTGTAGCTAAAAGAACTTACAACATTATCAAGTTTTCCGAACATTTGTTTTTTTTTAGTTACCTTGTAAGTTTTTTAATAAATATATACACCATTTACCCAAAAACTATTTTACTATGTTTTATGGTAAAAATTTTGTATCTAAAATTGTCTCTTTTAGTTTTTCAACAAAAAAATATTAGTCGATGATTTTTGACTATTAATAACGGGGTGCTCGAGTTTGGCGACCGTTGGGTGTTGTTTTTCCTTTTGGTATGTTAGTAAATAAAATGCACTGGGTTAATTATTTATTAGAAAAAAACCAATATTCATTGCATGAGGTAACAAACACAACAATATTGTTCACGTACGTTTTCTTCTCGCGTCTTATTTTGCGCATCTGACGCAGGCTGGTCTCAGCGACCTTTGGCTCGGATGGCGGATCCTTTTGTTTTGTTTTGAAAGCAAGTATTCATGTTGAGTTTAGGTTTGACGTTCATTCCAAATATGTTTATTTTGTTAATTTTGTGGCTATTATGGAGTACACTGTTAATGAACACACTAATATGTTGCTAATACTTGGTTTTTGTAACGGTAACCGTCGCGAGAGTGTTTGTGTATATCGTCAAAAGCTTCCTAACTGACAGATTCCGTCAGACTTTTGCAGATGTTGAGAGGCGTCTTCGGGAAACTGGTGAATTCAAACCTATTAAAATTAATGCTGGGCGACCTCGTCAAGCTAGACCTCCTGATACAGAAGAAGAAATTCTTGAAATTGTTCACAATAATTCCGGAACTAGTACTAGACTATTGAAACGTCAAAGTGGGGTGTCTAAGAGCACGGTTAACCGGAATATTAGAAAGCAATCCTTTTTACATCCAATGTGTTCAAGAACTCATCCTTCCTGATTACGGATCTCGTATGTATTTTGCTCAATTGATTCAAGAGCACAGAGCGGCCGCTCTAGACTTCCAAATGAAAATTTTGTTTACTGACGAGTCATGCTTTACACGACGCGGTATCACAAATTTTTATAATTAACATGTTTATGCAGCTGTTAAAGAAAGTATTTTCAGCACGAATTTAAAATTAATGTGTGGATGGGTATAATCGACACCTACTTGATTTATTCATTTAGATCTCCAAATGGCTTTAATGGTGATAGTTACTTGCATTTTATTCAAGAAAGTATGTCTCAATAGTTGAAAGACGTGCCTCCGGATTTAGTTTTTGTACAGCCAAAAAATCATCGACTAAAAAATTATTTTTACATAAAAACTAAAACAGATACATTTTTCGAAGAGACGAAAGATACAGCAAATAAATGTGTTTTTTTTATAAAAAAAAATAAAGCATTCCTATGACCCACAAAAAGTTACCATTAAATGTATCGAATGGTAGGAGTAGTTTCACAATCCAGTTAAATTGATATCTACTTAAAAACGTAGTTACTTTATTGAAATGTGCTAAAATCAAATTAAAAAAAAAATAAGTCTTTCTGAACACTAAATACACAAGCAGCAATTGTACAATGGTTTACCTTGTCTAACACTTTTAAATTGAACAAATGCGATTTTCCTTTTTCTTCATTAACTACTAAAATTGTAAAAACAATAATTGCTACGTATTTTTCTTTGCTACTTTCATTCAGAAACACACACAAATTTCATGATTTAGTACTTTTTGTCTTAGTTTCTTTAAAACTCTGCTAAATTGATTTAGAACGTAATTTTTCTTTATTATAGATTAGTCAATATTCTGTTTTGTATGCTATTCTAAAACCCTACTGAATACTAAGTCACTTTTTAGTTTGCTAGCGATATGTCGACACTAATAAAACTTGTACACAATTCTTTAATGAATTCTAAAAGTTTCAAATCCGTTTTCGATAATTTTGTAATTAAAGTTTGTTTTTTTACTTGATTTTTAATAATATTTACGTATTCTTTAGTGCTCGAATGCTGAATTACTTGAAAGTTTATAGTAAGACACACATGTACTCGTCCAGTTCAATGTAATCACTTTTATCTAATTAATCAACTAGTTTACGTATGTAAATTTAAAACCTTAGACAATCATTACAAAATAAATCGTCTTTCTTAGTAAAAAAATTTCAAAAGGATTTTTTTTTTTATTCATTGTTTATCTGATCATTGTCATTTACTCATTCATCGTTAATTCGAAGTTATTACAAAAAGATATTTAAATTTCCGATATGACAATAATTAGTAACAAGAATAATAACGAATTATATTTGTATTATAGGCTCCACAGTCTTTGTAAAATATGCAACAAAAACGCATTTTAACTAATTAATTTTTTACTGAAAAAGCTGGAAAATTAAAAAAAATTAACAAAAGGTGTTATATCCATTAAAATATGTTTTAAAAATACTAAAAAAGTTACTGCTTTCAAATTCAACGTTTAATTTTTTTTAAATGTACTTATTTCTATCACTATTAACAAACTGAGGTTTTTCAGATAAGAATGTAATACAGTATCAAGATAAAAGAAAAAACAAAATGCGATATGAGTTTCGATTGAAAATGAAAATGTTTTCTTATAGATGAACTTACTGATTTTTTTTGCTTTTTAGTATACCAATTTTTTCACTTAACAAATCTGATTGTCAGTAATAATTAATAATCTTTGTTTTATATGTTATCTAATTCATTCTCTCAAAAATTATTAATCGTTAAATATCAATTTAAAACTAGAAATAAGTGGTATGTAGAAGAAATATGAATATTTGTTAAAAAATTATACTTATTCTTAATCAAATCAGTTTTTTTAATGTAATAGAATGGATTTTATAACAATTTCATAATATTACAAAAATGAAAAAGTGAAAACATCGCCGTTGTAAACATAACCTTGTGAAAAAGTAAACTAAAAATGGCGACCTGTGTTGTTATTTACGTAGCAAACGTATACATAAATTAACGTTTAATTTAATTTATTTATTGTACCATTTAACAATATTAGTTAATCTAAACCGATTTTTGTTGTTTTTAATCTATTTAGTTTTTTGAAATAATAATTGTCAGTGAACTAGAAATTAAATGTGTAAAAAACTTACCTATAGATAGAATTAGGTATAAACAAATTAAAAGCACAATTTTTTAAATAAATGTATTTTGATAAATAAAACGTCAAGTTATACACCAATCGAAATTTAGAGTTTGTTTTTGTGTGAACACACGACTACTTGTACTTTCTTCCTTACGTTCATAATAGATATTTTTCCTGCAAAACATTTCTGAATTATTTATTCATAAACGATCACTATAAAGTCACAAACAAGTTCATTTTACTTATGAGTGAACTCGTAGCTTTTCCTGACAAACGTATCCATGGAAACTGATAGTACGAAATTAGGGTATTTAAACTTAGGGTTCAACTAGTAAATTACAAAACGATTGGCCGTTGACCACTAGGTGGTTAATTGTAAATGTATTATTAATTGTAATAAATGAAATTGTAACTTATTGATTCATTTTTTTCTACGTTTGGTTCTCATGCTTTTTTGATGAGATTTTACGATATCACTTTATATTTTAAAAAAAATTCACCTGCAGCTGTTTGTTTTACACTGATAAAAATAATTTTTTTAAGAAACAATTTTGATTGTTTTAATAATCTACTTAATTATAATGTTTTTCACTAAATTAGCAGATTTTCTAATAGATAATTAATAAAAGTTTCCTTTCATATTAATGTCATTTTTACAGATTATATTAAGTTAGAACTTACTTTTTATCGTACAATCCAATTGTTGTTTGTGATTACATTGCTTTAGTGACAATTTTTTTTATTGTTTTTGTTTTGGTTTTATTAGACTAGTTGAATCAACGAAGCGTCACATAATTGGAATACGAAAAGACTCCTTTAAGAGTTTTCAAATTTATTCTAAAGAAGCTAACAGTATGGTTAGCAAAACGTCAAGGTTAATTTTTTTGCTACTTATTTATCTTAATATATAAAATAAAGTCGGGAACGGCTGGAGCAATTTTTATGGTTTTTGATTTGTTGGATTTGTCTCCGTCCCGAATAACTATTAAAAACATTGGAAAATTGACAAAAAACTACAATAAAAGAAAAAACATTTTTCTATACAAAATGTTCGTGGATTTCGTACATGTGAAACATTTAATGTTCATCCAGTCGATACGGTAAACACTCCCCTCAAAATAAAGAACGTATTTAAATAAAGGTATAGAATAGTGTCGGTTGAAAAAGGATTGAGATATTTATTGGTTGTTAAATATTTATGCGTGCTTTTAGAAATTTATAACAATCTCCTTAAATATAGAACAAATGATAAATGAAGAAATGACTTAATTAAAAAAAACAACTGTCAAATCGATTGGTTTCACTTTTACTTGTCTGTGATTTGTTTTGTGAGAATTATTATAAATTTGTTTTATAAATTAAGATGCCGCGACCAAAGAGATCTAATTTTTCCCAACGGAGACGTAATGACATTAGGCTACGGAGGATTGCGAATCAATTAACGAAGAAGAACGAAAAATTGCACAAGAAGAGCGCCGCGTTGGTATGGCATGAAGTGGGGCCATACTTTGTGCTTCTTAAACACAAGAGCAAAGAGAGACAGCCCGTGAAACGGCTAGATTAGAAACGAGAAATCGTAGAGCTTATCGAACAGATCAACAACGAGATAATCATCGAAGTGCAAGAAGAAATACTTTAAGTGTTGATTTGAATTGAGCAGCGTTTTTATACGATTGCACAATTCACTACAGCTCGCCTTGTGAGGCATTGAAGTTTGCTAGAGAAACGCCTAGATTGTGCTGCCTTAATGGCAAAGTGAAATTGCCATTATTGATTCCGCCACCAGAGCCATTGCATTCTTTGCTTCGTGACAAAACACCAGAATCACAACATTTTCTAGCGAACACTCAAAAATACAATGGCTTCATTTGTAGCGGAAATTCTAGAAGAACACAACCGTGCTTTACTCGGAGATGCCAGGTTATTACACTTGGAACGCTTTATCCAAGAAATTTCTACATCGGAGACAAGGCGATGCGATTCCTAATCATCCGAATATGCGTTCTACTAATGCTCTTGGTCGTTTTTACACAGTTCATCCAAAGAATGGTGAATGTTTCTATTTGCGGTTGTTGCTGGTAAATGTTCGTGGGTCGACATCATTTTAATCACTACGAACTGTTAATGGTATAGTGTGCTGAACATTTCGTGAAGCATGTCAAGAGCTCAATTTGCTTGAAAACGATACTCATTGAGACACGACAATCGCTGAAGCAATTATTTCTGCATCTCCAACTGAGATACGCATATTATTTCTTATCATCATTTTTAAATGCTTCTCATCTAATCCACGTGACCTGTAGAACAAATACAAAGATAACATGCCAGAAAATATTTTACCGGGAATTCGTGTCAGTACAAGTAATCCTCAGAGATACATAACCAGGTTTTGCTCTTGATCGAAGGTATGTGTTACCTCATTTGTGGCAAATTGTTAGTGAGGTTAGGAATGTCAGCTCCAAATCGCGGAATGAATGACGCATTTAATAGAGAATTGGAACATGAACGTGAATATGATCGATGTAAATTAGACCAATCAATTCAAACGAATGTACGCTTGTTGAACTCACAACAGAAAGAAGTCTATGATACATTAATTAATGCAATTGATAATGGAAATGTTGGCTTATTTTTCCTGGATGCCTTGGTAGAACTAGGAAGACATTCCTCATGTCATTGATTCTGGCCACTGTTCGTGCGACATCCGAAATTGCGGTAGCAGTTTGTAATGTTCTAACCCCAGATTCTACGCTAACTTCACATTACAGTTACAAAAATTCAAATCAAAGCGGGGAAAACTTACAAATGGCTGCTAAAACCAACTTTCCCGCCAAAACAAACCCGCCCCAAATTTAGAAAACGCGGTAAAGTTTAAAATTACCCGGCAAAACCCACACAAACGTGATCGTCTAGTAAGGCCCTCTGTTGTCTTAAGGAGACACGAATACACTTGCAGCGAACTGTAATCGGAAGGGAAAATCAAAACACACAGTAAACAAAAAAAAGATATTTATTTAAAGGCTTCCTAAAATTTTGTAATTATTAATTTATTAATTAGCAACACAAGGCCAAAAAGGAGAATGGGCAGTTCAACGACGACTTGCGAGCAGAAAAGAACTCCCAAGAAAAACTACTCACTTAAATACACATTAATTACGCTGAACAAATTTAAGTATACAAATCACACAAAACTGTTGAAAAATATGCACATTTAACATAAGACAAGAAAATTTGAACAGGACTTCAATCAATCTCAAAGCCTGTCGTTGAAAATACACATGTTTAAATGATGATACCAAAACTTACATAAACAAAGAACCCAAACCAACCCTGTACCCCTGATTTGATCAAATATTCAAAAACACAAATAATTACACAAATAAAACAAGTCAAGTGATAAAATAGCAATTGGCAACACAAATTAAATCCAAAACAGACATAAAATCACGAAATAGATACATAAAACATGTTGTACAGTTATAATGTTATAAACGCAAACAAAAAGAACTACAAAGTTGCAAAGGTAGACACTTGTTACCTGCTTAGGCAGAAGGGATGGAAAAATAATTGTCGATCATGAATCGTTATACTAAACCATAGCTCTGTCGATTTGGCCCGTAAAACCAAAGTAAAACAATGAACACAAAGGGTTGATATCTGGCATTTCTAGCAATTAACACACATTTAACATCTCAAAACATATAAAATTAAAACAGAAGTAGTATTAGTCTTAATACGGCCCCCCGCATAGGTACCAATAACACGATCTTGTGCGAACGTGGGCTAGAGATGATTTGCTACCAAGCAATACGGACTTTAATTAAGTATATTTGGATAGTTACCACCGTATTGAAAGGTAGTCTTCAAGGCGGAAAATGTTAGTACAAAACATAACAGGTCAGTTCACACTTTGTTCATTGCTAGAAATGCCCAATTCAAATACCCAATTTAAGATTAAAGCAAACCGCAAATCGACAGATCTACAGTAAATAAGTTACAATATTAACGCGATCAAACAAAAGCAGGTAACAAATGTTACACCGTAGAAAGAAATTGCATGTACAACATATTTTAAAAATAAACAAATTAAGAATGAATTAAATAGTTAGCTAAATCAGATATGCATTAAAATAAAAACAGTACTACCTTGAAATAAAACACGTGGTGATATTACACACAAAGAGCAATAAAACAAGAATACTTAGAACAAAAAAATATGGTGTGAACACTTCGAAAGTACGAACAAAGATGATGCTTTCCAGCCGAAAAAGATGCATCCCGCGCAAAATGTCGCAAGAGCGATGTTGCCACTTGTTGCAGAATCGTGTGGTATGTTGCCAAAGCTTGCAAGATTTCGTAAACAGCTACTCTTTGGTTACCTCAGACGCCCCTTTGGAAAAGGACCGGGTGTGACGAAACACACACGAGAGTTTTTCAACAATCGTCACTAGCATGGATGTGCTTGTAATCATACCATGGGTACTGGGCAGCGGTTGGTGCAATTCGGACATGAAATAAAACAGCATTAGTATCATTCAACAGTCAATGTGCATAATAATATTTTAAATTTGTAATATTATAGTTACCTTTTCTTACCTTACTGATTGGGTCACAAAGCGTAAAGACATTAGGGTAAGGTCGTGCGGTAACAAGGTATGGACCGGAGTACAATGGGCAAAACTTGTATATGATTTTGTTGCTAGCATCAGAAACCGGACTCTCACGTAGAAGAACAAGGTCACCCACCTCTAACCTATCATTTGCCTTGGAATTCCTATAGCGGGCCTGAGCAGAAACTTCAATATTATGGCGAACCTCTTCTCGAATCTCATCCAAACCTTTGTGTGGAGTTAGTGGCAAAAAGGACCTGACCATATCATCCAGAGTATTAGGGGAGTTAGTACCATAAAGAATTTCCATTGGAGAATACCTGGTAGTAATATGAGGGGTGTTATTGAATAAGGACTCAATCTTAGGCAAATAAACGACCCAACCAGCATGGGAATCGTGACAATAAGTGCGAAACAACCGACTGAGCTCTCGCATAACTCGCTCTGTAGGGTTAGAAGCAGGGTGTCGTATCGAAGAATAAGTTGGGGTGATACCGTGGTCTCTCATTGTATTACACCACACCTTAGAAGAAAACTGTGTACCGTGGTCTGACAAAACAGTACGTATAGGAACAATACTAGCAAAATCATTCACAACACGCTTAGCGGATACCTTGGCCTGCGCTCGACGAAGGGGGTAAAGACGAACAAACTTCGAAAAAGAATCTATGACAACGAGGATGTAGGATACTCTGTTACGCCCCTGGGGTAAAGGACCATAATAATCAACCGTGACCAAATCGCCAGGAGCTGTGACCTTGATGGCATGTGGAGCACCAACCAAATTATGCGGAGGGAATTTAGATTTCTGACAGACATCACACACACGAATGACACGTAAAACCTGTTTTCTCATCCGACGCATATACAAACACCGCTTGAAAAGCATACACAACTTCGACACACCAAAATGACCAAACAACTCATGATAGCTGTTGACGACTGGTTTAATCAAAATATCAGGAATCACTAACCGAGGGAATCCGTCAGCGGGATGTACACGAATAAGAACACCATTATTCAACCTGAAATATGCAACTGCCCTACTCTGCATAGCACTCAGAACCACCGGTCTACCTAACAAATACTGAATAAGGGGTGAATAAAAAGAGTCACTTCGTTGATGCTTGGGAAGATCAGTAAAAAGATCGCGGAACGACTCCCTACCCTTACTCTCAAACAGACCCACTAAATATACCTCTGTGGCTGCGACAATCGGTGCAGGGCTCTTAATCAAAGAAATATCGCCTAACTGGGGTGGAAAACGGGAAAGGACGTCAGCAACCACATTCTCTCTGCCTGGGACATGTTCCATTCTATAGTCAAACTCATTAAGGAAAAGTGTCCACCTAGTCAACCTATCATTTAACAAACGGCATTGCTGCAAAAACTTTAAAGCAAAGTGGTCGGTACGTATAATAACACGGTGCCCTAAAAGAAGTGTACGAAATTTCTTTAACCCAAAGATTATGGCCAGAAGTTCCTTCTCAGTTACCGTATACAACAATTCGGGGCCCTGTAGAACTCGACTAGCAAATCCTAAAACCAAATGTTCATCTCCCTCTAACTGATATAGCTCACACCCTAACGCCACGCCAGAATTATCAGTCTGCAAATAAAATTCCTTCGAAAAATTGGGGAACTTTAAAATGACAGTATCCAAAAACAGACCCTTTCACTCGCTCAAAAGCACACTGCTCACGTTCACTCCACACCCAAGTACTACCCTTTCGAAGCAAAGCTGTGAGAGGGGTAATTGCATCACTGTAAGACCTGCTAAACCGTCGATAATAATTACAAAGACCCAAGAAAGCTCTCAGTTGTTTAACAGTTTTGGGTTGAGGGAAATTGCGAATAGCAAAAGTCTTATCAGGATCGGCGAAGACACCACTGGTACAGAGAACATGCCCTAAAAACTTAACTTCCCTCCGAAAGAACCTACTCTTCTCTAAATTAACCGTGAGGTAGGCCTCAGTAAGAGCAGCGAAAAGACGCTCCAAATGTCCTAAATGCTCCTCGAAAGAGCTGGAAACCACAAGCAAATCATCTATGTATCGAAACGTGAACTGTTGTATCTCTGGCCCTAAAATGACGTCCAGAGCACGAGTAAAAGAGGCGACAGCAGTCTTCAAACCAAATGGAAGGACCTGGTAGGTATAAGTCTTGCCATCATACAAAAAAGCAGTATACTGGGTGCTAGAGGGACTCAACGGAATTTGCCAATATGACGAACGCAAATCAACGGTCGAAAGGTATCTCACGGAGGACAACGAGTTGAAAATTTCTTCTGGAGGGGTAAACAAACAAACTCACCTGACCCGGAAGCAGTTGTCAGCACTTCCTCTCCTTGTCTGCCAGCTGTTCCACGGATCGGAGTAGGAAGATTCTCGAGGAAAGTCTGGTTAAGCGCCTGCTGACTCTTCATAAACTCCTCCAGAAGGGTACACTGACGCGACACCAACTGCCTCAAACTCTCCATTTCCCTCTCCACGGGGGTGGGCTCCGCTACAGCTACCACTGGGGCCTCCTTGGGGGTTGTTGAATCGTCCATACCTGAAAACACACACACAGCAGTATGTCTGTACAGAACAAAATGAAATCATTAATATCAATGTCTGACACTGAAACAAATTAGATATACATAAATTGAAACTTCCTTCCACAAATTCACTGCCAAAGTGTATCCTGGTCACCGGCAACAATCTGTAATGTTCTAACCCCAGATTCTACGCTAACTTCACATTACAGTTACAAAAATTCAAATCAAAGCGGGGAAAACTTACAAATGGCTGCTAAAACCAACTTTCCCGCCAAAACAAACCCGCCCCAAATTTAGAAAACGCGGTAAAGTTTAAAATTACCCGGCAAAACCCACACAAACGTGATCGTCTAGTAAGGCCCTCTGTTGTCTTAAGGAGACACGAATACACTTGCAGCGAACTGTAATCGGAAGGGAAAATCAAAACACACAGTAAACAAAAAAAAGATATTTATTTAAAGGCTTCCTAAAATTTTGTAATTATTAATTTATTAATTAGCAACACAAGGCCAAAAAGGAGAATGGGCAGTTCAACGACGACTTGCGAGCAGAAAAGAACTCCCAAGAAAAACTACTCACTTAAATACACATTAATTACGCTGAACAAATTTAAGTATACAAATCACACAAAACTGTTGAAAAATATGCACATTTAACATAAGACAAGAAAATTTGAACAGGACTTCAATCAATCTCAAAGCCTGTCGTTGAAAATACACATGTTTAAATGATGATACCAAAACTTACATAAACAAAGAACCCAAACCAACCCTGTACCCCTGATTTGATCAAATATTCAAAAACACAAATAATTACACAAATAAAACAAGTCAAGTGATAAAATAGCAATTGGCAACACAAATTAAATCCAAAACAGACATAAAATCACGAAATAGATACATAAAACATGTTGTACAGTTATAATGTTATAAACGCAAACAAAAAGAACTACAAAGTTGCAAAGGTAGACACTTGTTACCTGCTTAGGCAGAAGGGATGGAAAAATAATTGTCGATCATGAATCGTTATACTAAACCATAGCTCTGTCGATTTGGCCCGTAAAACCAAAGTAAAACAATGAACACAAAGGGTTGATATCTGGCATTTCTAGCAATTAACACACATTTAACATCTCAAAACATATAAAATTAAAACAGAAGTAGTATTAGTCTTAATACGGCCCCCCGCATAGGTACCAATAACACGATCTTGTGCGAACGTGGGCTAGAGATGATTTGCTACCAAGCAATACGGACTTTAATTAAGTATATTTGGATAGTTACCACCGTATTGAAAGGTAGTCTTCAAGGCGGAAAATGTTAGTACAAAACATAACAGGTCAGTTCACACTTTGTTCATTGCTAGAAATGCCCAATTCAAATACCCAATTTAAGATTAAAGCAAACCGCAAATCGACAGATCTACAGTAAATAAGTTACAATATTAACGCGATCAAACAAAAGCAGGTAACAAATGTTACACCGTAGAAAGAAATTGCATGTACAACATATTTTAAAAATAAACAAATTAAGAATGAATTAAATAGTTAGCTAAATCAGATATGCATTAAAATAAAAACAGTACTACCTTGAAATAAAACACGTGGTGATATTACACACAAAGAGCAATAAAACAAGAATACTTAGAACAAAAAAATATGGTGTGAACACTTCGAAAGTACGAACAAAGATGATGCTTTCCAGCCGAAAAAGATGCATCCCGCGCAAAATGTCGCAAGAGCGATGTTGCCACTTGTTGCAGAATCGTGTGGTATGTTGCCAAAGCTTGCAAGATTTCGTAAACAGCTACTCTTTGGTTACCTCAAGTTGCTTCTTTTGGAATAGCGGCCACGTTGTTAGAAGGATGCCGTACGGTTCCTTCAGCGTTAAAATTGCCATTAAATCTTCAAACTACTGAACAACCGACATGTAACATTGCAAAACAGTTTGCAATGGCAAAAAATTTAGTAGCCTTAAAAATTATTATCTGGGACAAATGCACAATGGTGCACAAACGTGCATTGAAAGCTCTTGATCGAACCTTAAAAGATCTGCGCAATGAGTCAAAAATTTTTAGTGGCGCAATGATTTTACTATCTGGCAATTTTCGCCAAACACTGCCAGTCATTCCAAGATCCACTTCTTCTTCTTCTCTAGCCGTTCTCTATTCTCTGGATATAGGCCTCTCTCAAATATTTCCAGGCATCCCTATTCAGTGCAACCTGATACCAGTTTAGTCTTGCTGTACGTTTGATGTCATCGTACCATCGTTGTTGGGGTCTTCCTATGCTTTTTTTTTCTCCTCAAGGTCTCCATCTAATCGCTTTTCTACTCCAGTTATTACTGCTGTGAGTTTCTATGCTTATTGTGTCTCTATCAATAGGCTCGTTTGTCATGAACTTCGTTTTTGATATGTTCATTTCTAATCCAACCGTTTTTGCTTCTTTTTGTAATCCTGTAAGCATTATTTGTAAATCTATGTCCTTCCTGGCGAATATCACAATATCGTCGGCGAATCTTGAGTTGTTGAGGTTTTCTCCTGATATATTGATACATCTATTTTCCCAGTGTAGTTTCTTGAATACGTCTTCAAGAACCAGAGTAAATAACTTCGGTGATATTATATCACCTTGTCTTACGCCTCTATTAATGGCCAATTCGTTAGTATCTTCATGCATTCTCAATTTAATTTTTGATACACCTTGAATTTTCTTAATGACATTGATATACCTTTGGTCTATTCTCACATTTCTCATAGCTCTTTCTATTGTCCAAAATTTGACGGTGTCAAACGCTTTTCAAAAGTCAATAAATGCTAACCACACTTTGATGTTATATTCAGTTACCTTCTCATTCAATATTCTGATCGTATGAGTATGTTCGACAGTGCTGTCTTTTTTATATATCAGAACTACAACGGCCGTCTCTCAGCCATGTGGTATCTCTTCTTCTGCAAGACGTTTATTAAAAAGTATTGCTAGCAAAATATTCTCCTGATTCTTTCAGCATCTCTGGAAGTATGTCATCTTCTCCTGCAGCTTTTCCGTTTTTCAACTGGTTAAGTGCCTTAGTAATTTCTTCTTTTTTTATGTCAGGGAGGTATTCTGAGCCGACATTAAGAATTTTACCGTCTTCGTTTTTATTTTCTATATTAGCGTGTATTTTTGTTCTTATATCATATACTTCTTTGTAGTAGTTCTCCGTTATGCGCAGTAAATCTTCTCTGTCTTCTATGATGTTTCCTTGCTTGTCAGTTAGCTTAGTAATTACTCTTTTATGTGTATTTTTCTTTTTAAAGATATTCAAGCCTCTCTTTTGTTTTATTAAGTTTTCGATTTGTCCTTCCTGATAGTTAATAATATCCTGTTTTGCCATATTTCTGACTGTTTTATTAATATTTCTGTATTCCTCTGTATTTTTTTGCCCTTGTTAATAAGCTCTTTCTTTTTTTGCAGCATTTGTTTTGTTTCTATGCTCAGCTTTTCAGGTTTGACCCTTGGTTTCAAGAATCTGCCGTTTCTTTCAATGCTTTTGTTAACCTTTTGTTTATTTGATTTGTCTTCAAAAGGTTTTATCGGCTCCTTCTTTATTCGCTGGGTTAGTTTGGTTATGAATTCTGGTTTTTGTGTTTTTAGGGTACTTGCATCTAGATTCTTTTTGAAAGTATTAAATTTCTTTGCTCTTTTTAGTTTTCCGTTTATAAATATTTTACACCTAACCATTCTATGGTCGCTGCCTGTCGTGAACGAGTTTAGAACATTGTTGTGCGACCACGAAGTCTATTTCATTTTTTGTGGTTTTCTTTGGACTTACCTATGTCCATTTTCTATTTAGTCTTTTTTTGTAGAAAGTGTTCATTGCGTATAGTTGTTCTTTCTCTGAAAAGTTCATTAGCATATTGCCTCTTTCATTTATAGTTCCGTAGCCAAACTTGCCTATATACCTTGAGTATGTGCCATCATTCCCTACATTAAAATCGCCAATGACCAGTGTGTATTTTGTTTTGTTCTCATTTAGGCATTGTGTTATTTCATCATAGAGTACTCTTGGTTTTCATAGTTACTGGTTGGCGCATAAATTTGTATAACTTTTATGGTTATATTTGCATTAATTTTTAATGTGATATATATCACCCTGTCAGTTTTTGCCTTAAGTATTTGCAAGTATGAGACCATTCTTTTGTGCACTAGAACTCCAACGCCGCCAAAGCTACGGTTGTCATCTCCTTTGTAGAATAGTATATGATCCGATTTGATTTAGGCAATCTTCTCCCTTCCTTCTAAGCTCTGCTAATCACACAATATCCCAGTTTATTTTATTTAGTTCATAGTGTAGTTCTTCCAACTTATTCTCATCTCCCAGTGTCCTTGCATTATATGTTCCGATGTACAGATGGCAGCCTGATCTTTTCCAGGAATTCTTAGCACCCCTTGTTCGATAACTGGTCTGGCCGTTGCCTTGGTCAGGGCTAGTCAAACTGCTGGAGACTGAAGGCCGTTCATTTTGTTTGTCGGTCATTTAAGAGGGATTTTGCCATAAAACACCACGTTAGCACTACATCTTGGTGAGTGTGTATTTCAGCCGCCTCTAACATGAGGAATCGACGCAGTTTGCAGCCGCCCATTCTCGGTCAGACGCTGCTGTGCTTCACCACATCCGCCGCCCAATTTGTGTCAGACGCGGTCATGGCTACCTTTACTTAGTTTAGCCTGCAGGTCAATGCAGTTGCCCAGAGTGTGGCACTTGGAGCCATAAGTAAGAGTTAAGTGCCCTGTAGAGACCAGTCTACAAGACTCACCTCCTGTCGAAGACACTTGGTGCGACCGGCCTTGGTTAAAAGTACTACCCTTCCAGGACACCCCAGACACCTCAAGAAGAAGAAGAAGAAGTAGAAGAAGAAGAAAAAGAAGAAGAAGAAGAAGAAGAAGAAGAAGAAGAAGAAGAAGACAAGATCGACTGCTGTCGATGAAATAAACGCTTGCCTCAAATAATTTGTGGCACCATGTGAAGAAACTTCAACTGACAGCAAACATGAGAGTTCCATTGTTCAACGACTCATATGCTGAAGATTTTTCCAAGCAATAGCTGACTATCAGTAATGGCCGTGTTTCTGTCGGCGAAACGAGCAGAATAATTTTATTTCCTCAAAATTTTTGCAATTTTGTCTCATCGAAAGAAGTGCTCATCAGCAAAGTATTTCCAAACATCATTGCTAACCCCACAAATAGTTAAGTGAATGAGCAATTTTAGCGTCTAAGAATGAAGATGTGGAGAACTTAAACTTTATAATTCAGAATCAAATCGTTGGTACTCTGCATTCATTCAAATCAATTGACTGAGTAACAAACGAAGACGAAGCCACTAATTATCCAATTTTTTGATGTGCCTGGTTCACTACCGCACAATTTGCAACTGAAGACGGGCTGGGTAGTCATCATGCTTTGAAATCTAAACCAACCAAATCTATGCAATAGAACGCGCTTAGTGATAAAAACTGATGAGTAATGCGATTCACGTGACGATACTCAAAAGAAAATTTAAAGATGAGTTAGTTCTCATTCCGAAGATTTCAATGATTTCAACGGATATGTTCTTTGAGTTTAAACAAATTCAGTTCCCGAATTGTCTTGCTATTGCCATGACGATTAACAAATCACAAGGCCAATTATTGACTGTTTGTGGTCTCAACTTAGAATTTTTTTTTCTCAGTCAGTTGTATGTGACATGTTCACGTGTCGGCAAACCATTCGCTCTATTTGTTCTTGCGCCTGATAAAAAAACAAAAAATGTCGTATATCACAACGTGCTTCAATGAAAAGAATTAAACCGATTCATATAGTTGGTTTTTGTACTTTTATATATTTTTTTTTTCGTAATGAAGTACCGAATCTAATATTTATTTTATATTCATTGTATTACTTCCATAAAAATCATAAATTTAGTTCAGCTAATAAGTAATACGACATTCATTAACTGTTAGGCGGTACCGAAGTTTGCCGAGTCAGCTAGTTATTTATAAAGTAAAGTAAATTATTTTTTAATAGAAAACATAACAAACTTACAGAACAAATTATAATGGCGTTAGGACAATATCACAAACTTTAATAATATCCATTTCGTTTAGTAGCTTTAAAGAAAACATTTAAATAAAAAACTCGAGTATCAAAAGACGAAGTGCTCAGCTACAAATATATACTTACTAATGTGACAAATTTGGCAAAAAGTTTATTGGGCTCGCACCGACTCTAAGAGCGGTCTGCCCTGGAAGAAATGGCTCTGGGAAGCGACCCTGATTTTGCCTTTGCGAGTCGGGCCTTTTTACTAGCGAACCGGCTAAGTGCCTTTATTTGTAATTCACCCGCATTTTACTTTAAAAAACGGTATAATTTTTCAAAGTCAAATTTTAAAACTGCAATCAAGGAGATTTAAAACCATTTCCGTCTTTCAAAAAACAGGCATATCTTTCTTTCAAAAAGAGACATCAGGTCAACGCATCTGGTATAAATAATTCATTTTATTGATACTTATTTTGAAATGTCCCTTTGTTGTGATTTCTGTTTTCAATCAGTGTTGTCGAGTTGACTTCTTTACTGCTGTTACATTTTTCATTGTGACTTATTGTTAATAGAAATATGTAGAGGCATAGCTACCTTGGAGCAGTTGAAACAAACACGAGCCAAGGGTAACAAATTTTAAAACAGCTTTATTCGACGGTAAAAGAGGTTTAATCAATATATGCACACAATAATATAATAATAATAAAATCTTAAATGTATTGTAATGGTACTTCTACTATTAGTTTTACGAGTTGTGTTTACTAAAGTTACCTATGTTCTTGGTGTGTGGATTGATCCACTTGATTTTATTCTGTAAGTTTTATGTGTTAAAAATTATCTGTTAATTCATTGTGTTGTTACTATGTTGTTGACTTACGAGTTTAATAAATTACAGTTGGCCTGATGAAGTGCTCGCTTGTAGCACGAAACGTTGCCACAAAAATAGATTAAGCTGGTTTTGCATGCTCCTTCTAAACGAAAAAGTCTAAATTAATTAGTGCATACACAGAGGAGGAGAAAGAATCTTTACCAAATAAAATTCTAAATGACAGATGGTACACTTCAAGAAAATCCTTTCATTTTGCCAGATGGAATAATATTACTTAGTTTTGGCGTAATAAGCAATGACAAAATAAATTGACATCAAGCAAAGAAAATTAGAAAACAGTGCATGGGAAAGATTATTGGAAAGCTATTTAAAGATATTAAACTAAAACGTTCTAACACAGTTTTTTCTTTTGCAACAATAAATTCAGCTGTAAAATTCACGGTAAAGTAGTTCGAATAGACCCATTTATTATTTTTCAAAGAATGCTAATAGCACGACAATGTTCTTTGGAACATTTCGAATATGAACTCGTACCGCATCCACTCTCCATCTTTAATGAAACATGCGGGATGAAGAAAACAAAAAATCAGCTCATTATGAGATGTTTTAACTCATCAATAAAAATTTGCTGGGCCCTGATTGGATTTATGTAATAGATGACGTTTTTTTATTGTTGCATGTTTTATGGCAAACGTATGGAGCAATTGGTGCGCAATCACGTAAAAAACAATTTTGGGAAAAAATCATACATTGTCTTTGATGATTAGGGAAATGACAGAAGTACAAAATTGCTGAATAACAACGACGATACTTGAACAATAAATGTGCGGAAATTTTATTTCATAAAAGTGTAAAAAATGCAGGAATGCTTGTTAAGCAGGCGTGAGATGATGCAGATGTCCTTATTGTTAAAACTGCAATTAAAATGTCAAATACCAAAAAAACGTCTGTTGTTGGTGCGGATGTAGATCTATTTATTTTGATAATTGCTTTAACTCCCGAAGACAAAGATATAATTCTCATGAAGTAACAGGAAAAGTTAGAAAAGGAAACTTTTTTTTTCGTCAGAGGTTTAAAAAAGTCACAAAAGTATGCAAAAAACAATTGTACTGGTTCATGCTTTTGATGGCTGCGATACCACGTCCACAATATTCCAGAAAGAAAAATTGAAAAAAAACAGTTTTAATTTTCAATGATCCCGAATCAACACCTATGCAAGTAAGGACGGCTGGTGAAACGTTGCAAAAAAAATGAAGACCTTACACTAAATGGTTACAGAATTCAATTATTACTACCAACTTCAGAGGCAGCCGTTAAACATTCATCTCGAGTACTTCACCAAATTCAGACGTAGCTTTGAAATACGAACACAGAAAAATAAAAAAAAAATTAAAAAAAATTAAAAAAATGAAAAAAAATGAATGGACGAAAGTAAATGGTTGTCTACAACTAACGACAACACTTCTCGCACCAGCTCTGGAATCAATATTACAATTGATTTTATGCAACTGTATAACCGATTGGCATGCGAGATGTAGCTCCAAAAAAGCTGGGCTAAAATGCTCCCCAATTGGCGGGAATTACCAGAGAGTGCAATGTCTCAATGCGTACAATTTTGCAAGTATTGCCGCTCCGAATGATGAAGATTTTAATCCTGATGACGTAAACGATGGGACTGATGCAGGCGATATTATTGAGGAGAATGATCCTGCTTATTACGTTGCTTTTTAAATGAAGAGTCAACGAAACCTTTTTTTTCAATTATTGCAAACTTTTTAAATTTCTGATATTTTTCAATCACGTTCGAACGGAGCATTTGTACTAAATTTTTAGAATTCACTTTTTTATAGATGTATGAAGCAATACTAAGTTGTAAATGAGAGTTAAAACTTTGGGCTTAGCTGCTGATATTATAAAATTGCCTATTGCAATGCATTTTTTTAAGCGAATCCAAATTAGTCTTCCGTTTTTCTATTATTAATTGTTCTAAAAAACTGTTAAGGATTTCAGAACGTAGCCTTTTCTGCGCGTTCATTGACTTTTCTCGAACTGTCACTTAGAATTTTATGTCCGATATTTCTAAAGCAAACTGTCAAGATTTTTTTCTGATTTACAGTTATGATGATGTCGTCCATATACTTTTTTTTTAAGTTTTGTTTTATAGTTCTTACATGTGGAACGTAACATTCGATTTGATCTATTAATTCTGGTAGTGAGAATTGACAGTCTTTGCTATTCGCTAAGTAAATATACATATATCATTTCCATTGCAGATGATATATTAGTCGACTGACGACACCCACGTACGTTTTTTTCTTTCTCGAGGGTTTCTACAGAGTTCTCGATAACATTTGTCATGATAGATTTCCTCTGCAGAAACTAAACCTATTACATGACTTAGACGCCTTTACGTCTCTACTCCACTTGTCATTTCTTTCATCAGTGTATTTAATGACATTTGGTTGAATATTTAAATTACTACACTACGAATTTCACTTATTTTGTTAATCGGTATCCAGGCGTTTGTTTTTGGACTCAGAGTAGAAGTGTCTGGAAAATTTGATACTATTGATCAAAGTTAGAGATGAACTTGAGTCCAAAGGTATTCAATTGCACACATTGGAAAGAAATAAGACTGCACTCTTAATCTCACGCGGCCAGTTTTATCGGAGCCTTGAGAACAAACGAGATCATTTCATGCTGCTACTGGTGGTGCAAAGTCAAGCTCTGGTGAGGCGAGTTACAATGAGCTTGTGAGTCAAATTAAAGTGCTGTTTCCGATTTACTGGCCTTAAGAAATCGACATACTTTGTGTGAGCAAGAAGTTGCCGAACTTTGTCAGCGTTTTCAACTTGATACCAATTTCATTATACGGAGCTTTGGTCAGTACAAAGGAGCGAAGGGAAAGGAGATACTTTTTCAAGTGATTTTTTTTGGTATATTTTTACTTTTTTTCCAATTTATCTTTAGTTTGTTTTGTTGATCTTGTTGCTTTTTCTGTTGTTTTTGAATTCTCTCGGTTTTACGTCTTTGCTTTAGAGGTTCTTTTCGTTTTTTTTCTCGTTTCTCTGCTTCTGTTTTTTTCTTTGTAGATAAAGTAAGCACGAATGGTAATCTCGCAATTTGTTTTTTTTCCTTTCTGAAGTTTTTGACCAACTAAAAATGGATTTAA
This sequence comes from Aquatica leii, assembly GCA_035610365.1. Taxonomy (NCBI): domain Eukaryota; kingdom Metazoa; phylum Arthropoda; class Insecta; order Coleoptera; family Lampyridae; genus Aquatica; species Aquatica leii. Next base: position 19,858,651 of record CM069434.1, on the reverse strand, counting down.
TGTAATCGTTTCTTGATATCGATGGTATTACATATATAGATTTTGAAGGGTCACATTTTTCTGAGGTGCTAACCAAAAATGTAGAAAGCTTCAATAGTATTTTGATTAGCCGAATTCTGTGTATCTTGATTTTGATCGTGCTTGTCCAAATGTGCTTGATGGCTTTATCGTATTCATAGTTATTTAAATTTTTTGATTTGTTTTGCTGTATTGCAAGTACCATGTATTTCATCATACTTATAGTTTATGAATAAGGCTAATTATGCAGTTTCGGTATAGTCAGCTATTTATAGAGGCAAGTGGTTGATATTTGTTAACCAATGATGTCTCGAAACTTTTCTAAAGCAATGAACCCATTTATATTTTTTCTACTAGTACTTGTATTATTTGTTTTTTTCACACACATTTTCTAAAATTGATTGCTGAAGAATTCCATAGATACAATCCGGTAAAGCCATTCTATATTGTTGCAGTCTTAAAAGTTTTATCGATTACATTTTTTAAAATAATATATAATAATTTTCTTTTGTGGAAATTTGTTAAGATTTTTTTTGTCGAAATTCGAGAACCCCTACCTTCCAAACATTTTTCAAGAGTTTAAAAACAATTAATATTATGTTGAGTTCAGTACACAGTTGACTAATCTGGTAAGTTAAATGAGTAGAACGAAATTAGAAATTTTGTACCACTACGTCTTAAAAAAGCATGCAAGACACTTTCGATATATTTATAAAATAACTCGTTTTTCATCCATTCATTATCACTAAGCCCTACAGGCACTGAATTAGTTATGGCTAATGTTAGTCGTGATTGGGCATATATGATCATAGGAGGTGTAAATAAACCAGAAGATCCAAACGTAAACATGACTGTCAAATTCTTTTTGAAATAATGTTCTACCTTATAAAAATTTTTGACGCCTTTGGGGGCTAGAATATTTTTGTTTTTTGAGCACAACAGGAAGCACGTCTCATTACCATTAAACACACGATTCGGATCTTCCAAAATATTAAACAATTTTTTTTTTCAAATACGATACGATTTGTATAAACCATTTTCGTCAGCGATATTGGCACTAGCAGACATGATTGCCTCGAATGTTCTCAGCGCAACTTTAGAATGTCGTTGCAAAAACACCCTCATCGAGCCACGACTTGGAAGATTTTTTTGTGAAAGAGTCTGGTTTAAGATGGTTGTCCAAATTTTGTTTACTAAAATCTAAACGTCTTTGTTTTGAACTGGCAAGGCCTTTGCATAGTAGAAAAATATTTATTCATTTAAGGTTCGTTCTTCTTCATCTGTTAGTACCGGTCTAGGAGCAGGTGTAACTTTATTCCTAAAATTAACACCTCGCCTAAATTGAAGAGTTGCTCTTGCAACGTTATATCTTAATGAAACATGTCTTTGCGACATTCCGTCCTCAATGGCTTGCAATGTTTTGGCGATATTATCTTCATCATATTTTTGGTTGACCTAGGTAAAAATACAATTTGACAAGAAAGATAAGACACACTTATACTGTGATTGGCAGCAATAATTATTGGCCAACCGGTCAGCAACTGTAACGGCATGTTAAAATATAATGTTTTTTACGTAAATATGCTAAGCCAAATGAAGTTAGACTAAAACAAGTCTTAACCTATGAAAATAAGAAATTCCTGCAGTATCAGTTATTGACCACTCCGGCCAATGACTAGGACAAGTACAATTATGTGTACCAGTTGTTAGCCATCCAAAATATTCGACAAAAACCTAACCAAACCTTCTGCATTTAACATATAATCATAAAGAAACATAAGTATCATAATAAATGTATAGGTATCTCATCAATTACTCAAAACTTCATATAAAACTGACGAACACGAAAACTTATCAGTTTTCGTAGTTTTTACTTCACAATAAGGACACACTTGACATACCGTTGATAATTTGGCGCCAATTTACCAGGTTTGCCTACCCAACAATAAAAATTTCACCAGTCGATGCACAAATATTCCTAACATCGAAAGAAACTATAAAGATGTTATGGAAAGGAATATGTGTTGTGTAATGAAGGTACCGGTACGGTAACTACAGACAAGACAGAAAGAGACAAAATATATAGGGTCAAGAGGCAGTAGTTAGTAGGATGATTTCATGCATATTCATGTTCAGGTTGGCCTAGTAAAAACAAGAAAGAAGAGGAATGACTTAAATATTATGCTTATAGATTAGAAATTTTTATCAACGAAGGATATTTGTTAAAGGTAATAGAATAATTATCTCAGCATCTCTACACTTGAAGTGCCTAGATTTCATACATCAAGGTCATCCAGGTATTGTTAAATGTCAGGCTCGTGCTAAATCATCAGTCTGGTGGATAGGTATGTCTACTCAAATAGAAAACCTAGTACAAAACTGTCCGCAATGTGTAAAATGCAGAGTGAATCCTACAGAATAGTTTTTAAAAGATGAATTCCCTGAACGACCGTGACAAAAAATTGCAATAGATTTATTTAAATATCAAAGTTGATACTTGATTGTAACGGATTATTGCTCAAGATCTTTTGAAATTTTTAAGTTAAAGAATATGACCAAATTAATAGTTATCACCAAATTAAAGGAATTGTTTGCACGGTACGGTATCCCTGAAATAGTAAGATCTGACAATGGACCTCAATTCCAATTTGAATTTAAACGCTTTGCCCACTCAATCAAATGGGTGTATTGAAGCTGCAATAAAAATTGCAAAAAATTTGCTGAAAAAGAATGAGGATATATATTTAGGCTTATTACCTTATGGAGTGTAATGTTAGTCGTCTCCTCGCAGTGCACTCTAGATAGCATCTGTGCTGGTTCTTCAGTACAGGTATAAACTAAATGACTGACACGGGCCTACATTTTACCATGTGATGTTGTTGCCCTTAATACGGATACGTTTCCACCCAATTCCAGGGTTCAGGCGTAAGTCTGGGTCTTGTGTTAACGGCCGAAACGTACCGTATTCAAACGTGGTAGTAGTTGTGTTGACGTTTTTCTTTTGATTGGCTCTCCTCTACGGCGGCCTAACGTTCATGGATTCGGGACTTATGTACGATCTATACGTGAGGGAGAGGTTTGTCATGTGACCGCTTTCCTTAGAATAATAGTCACTCTACCCAATTCCGAGGGAAGGAGTTGGACAGGAACTGGAGGCACGGCTGGCAGACATAACCTGTTTTGTTCACGTCGGTAAATCTGGATCTAGTTCCAATTCTGAAACTCGGTTCAATCTTTAGACAGGAACTTGGGGCACGGCCTTAGGGTTTTACCAGTGTCGGTAAACCGGGACCTAGCTCTGAAGGGAGAGAAAAAGTCAAGTCTTATTATACGAAAGCATGGCAGGGGGGAACAATCCCTCTGGCAGAGGAAGCGTCTTGTGGTAACCGTACGCGGACCAATATGCCTTGCGCCTTAGACCCATCGAACATTGCCAGGTAGCAGAGGAATTCATTTTTCTTAAAGATGAAAGAGACTGCGACGGCGACTCGTCTAACATCGCCCGGCAGCAACACGAGTATCCAAAAGTGATAGAGAGTCACACCCGGGACGCGCTATCCAGTGCTCTATCAATTGGTGTCGGTCTCTCGGGGGCGTGGGAACTAACTTAGACACAGGCTGATCGTCGACTTATTCTGTCGTGCGACATGTCCCTTAATAGGGGGAGGGGCTACAACACTCTATCCCCGCCTCGTTCCACTGCTACCTTCCATTTATGGGAGCGTGTAAAGCTGGTTCAGGGTGCTGCACTACCCAGCTAGCATCGACCAGAAATAAGAGTCAGAAAGGATGAGTACAATCTGATTTATACGCTGAACTGCCGATTTCCTACTAAGAGACTAGGTCGTAACAACCTGTGGATAGGGGGGGTTCTAGTTTATTAATGCAACCGCCTACTGTGTAACGGGAACCCGGAGTGCAAGGACTAGAAGCTAGGATTTGCTTTAGTAATGCGATAGATTGCACGACACTCTAGGTGTGAGAAATGGAGAGGCTTACCGCCCCCGCATATTCCCCGGTGCGGTTGTAACTATGACTCCATTAGAATGTGGACTTAGTCCATCAGAATTGTTAATGAACCGTAAAATTAGATCTCAATTACCTTGTTTGTTTAGCGAGTTAAATAAGACTGTAAATTCTAAAATTATTTTTGAAAAGAAGGATAGGGCTAAGAAAAAATCAGCTCTACAATTTAACAAAAGACACAGATCTAAAGAATTAAGGAAATTGTCTTTAAGATACTGTGTTTAAGTAACGAATATTAGAGCATATGGCAAAATAATTGTCATATTAAAAGAACCTAGATTATATTTAGTTGAAACTCATTTTAGCACTAATCGCCAAAATCGATGGCATTTAATTCCAACGCCATATTATGTATTTCCTAAATTTAATTCAGCATTGCCTATTCCTAACGGTGAAAAAGAAGTTGTTACAACCAAAAATTCTAAGGATGTAGCCGAAAATTCTGTTCAAGAATTCTCTGAAAATACGACTGATCAAGCGTCTGTACAGGTCTCATGTCCTGCATCACACAGGCTCTCGAGAACAGCCAAGAAACCTTCATATTTAAAGGACTATGTATGTAGTTTAGTCACTAATCACAAAAAGGGGGATGTTGTGTAATGAAGGTACCGGTACGGTAACTACAGACAAGACAGAAAGAGAAAAAATATACAGAGTCAAGAGACAGTAGTTAGTAGGATGATTTCATGCATATTTCACGTATAAGAACATTTATAATAAAATTTATTAATTCAACATACTATAAAGCTTTTTAATACAACAATATGGACCTTATGATTTTTTAATTTCAATGAAGTGGCCATTAATTGTCCCCCGGTCAACAACTGTACCCGTCACCTAGTTGTAATATTGCCGAAGAACAAAATGTACCCAAAACCAAACAACGTTGTCACAGAATAATGAGAGAGAAGATTGATAATGAAATGATGGATGTACAGAGTAATGAGCTGATAGAGGAACAGAATAATAGTATAATAGAACAAATGGACGATGACAATGTACTGATACGTCAAGCAAAACCTAATGAAATTAGTGTTGATCAAAATGAAGAAAAGCATACTTTGCCCAGAGTCCTTTCTAAAAAGAAACATTTTCAACCAAAAGTAAAAGTAAGTAAAAAAGGCAACGAAATCCTAATGAATGGAAGAAACGGAAAGCTACACTCTGTAGACAAAGAGGAGAAGCGTACATAAATTATAAAGGTGAATTAAAACCTGCTAAGACTAGTGTCAAAGATAATTTATGCCCAGAAAATTGTCGCCGAAAGTGTTCTCAAGCATTTTCAATTGAAGACAGGGAAGAAATATTGTCATCGTGGTACAAATTGGATATAAATACTTAAAACTCTTTACTATATAACAGTATAAAAATAATCCCCACAAAAAGACAGAGAACCGGAGCTTTAAAACACAAGACCGCTTCATACGAATATAGCATAACATACGGGGTAAAACAAACTACTACTTGTAAACGAGCTTTTGTTTCGTTATACAATATCAGCATGAAGAAGGTTGATTTAATCCAAAAGCAAATACAGATGGGTTTAGCTGCTCCTCTACCAGACAAAAGGGGAAAACATAACAATAGACCAAACAAAACTCTTGACGATGTTGTAGCTTATATAATCCAGCATATCTCAAGTTTTCCTTCTGAATCATCGCATTATTCACGAAATTGCAATATCCATAAGAAATATGTTTCCTCTTTTATCACTTCCCATCATGCATAAACTTTATATTGAAACATGTAATGGTGACAAAGTGCATAATCGGTTCAAAGTTAAAGAATGCACCTACCGCTATATTTTCAACAATGAATTTAATTTATCGTTCGGACACCCCAAAAGTGACACGTGTAGCACTTGCGATTCTGGTGCTGCGAATGGGGAACATTGTGAAAATTACAAAGCCGCTTTTGCAGCTCAAGATGTCGATAGAGAACTGACCCAAAATTTTGTACGTTGCATATATAACATTCGACCTCCAACAAACGATGCCTTTACCTCGACTCAGTACTTCGAAAGCATTTTATCTACGCCAAATGTGGTTTTATAATTTAGGCATACATATTACAACTAAAGAAGTAGATAAAACAGTTTTTTGTACATGGACTGAAGACCAAGCATGCAGGGGTAGTAGTGAGATCACCAGTTGTCTTTTAAGAACCATTGAAGTTGAACTGGCGCTTAAACAAAAAAATCATTTAATTATTTGGACAGACTTCTGTGCAGGGCAAAACAAAAATTTCTTAATGGTGTGCGTTTATCAGTATTTTGTACAAAAAGGTATATTCAAAATAATAGACCATAAGTTTCCCGAAGTAGGGCATTCATACTTGGATTCGGACCGGGATTTTGGCCGTATAGAAAAAAGATTAAGGAAACACCAAACTATTTGTACTCCACAACAATACCGGGAAATTATTGCCTAAAATATAATAATAAAAAGAATAATGTGGTCATTGATATGCAGCATCATTTCAAAAACACTGAGAACCTTTCAAGCAAAATGCAACTTATGAATAGGAAAAAAATGTTTTAAATAAAAAAGTATATTTCCGAGACGGGATTAAATGGATCCGTGTAGATTCCTATGGGTCATACCTCTTCAAGGAGAGTTTTGATTATTGTACTTCCTTTAAACAGGTCAATATTCACAAAAATTTGAAAAAACCCTCGTCTCTTTCTGAAGACTTTAACATTCCTAGACTCTTCAGGAAAACTGGCGCACTATCAAGAGAAAAAATTAAAAACTTAAAAGAACAACTTTGCTTCATTCCCAAACAACACAAGTGGTTCTATGACCTTGTTTTATGCGAAGACAATGAAACAACTTAAGAGTTAACAGATTGAATCATACTTAACAGTTTCATTAAAATACAATAAACTTCCATTATGTACGAAAAGGTAAATATCATTTTGAATATCTATAAACAGTATTTTCAACTGCATGCACATAACCAGTTTTGTCCTTTAAACAAACGCGAAATATAAAAATGTATTTGGAAAAAGGAGTTATGTACAAAACATATTTATTTTTCTTTGTTTGACAGATATTTAAATCTTTTCTTAACATCCATATCAATTTTACCACTCATAGGAACAGAATGGTTTGTTAAATGTTAAAAAAATAATTACAAAAAAGTACTACAATTAAAACTTTGAGGTCAAATATCTCAAAACTTACTTTTTGTTACATACCTCCTTTAGCCACTCACCCCTTCAATTATAAAACGGGTTTACTATTTGTGGGTTTTCAAATTTGACAGGTAAGGAGCAAACGCAAATTTGACGCGGTTTGGAAAGTCTAGAAAAGGTGTGTGAATTGTCTGTCGTAATATATTTCCTACACAAACAAAAATTGGAGAATTTCAAAAACATGCATGATAAAGTGTTAGTCGGGTACTATAAAAAAACAAATTTGTCGTTAAAGATGAATTTTCATGTAAATTTCTCAGAACAATATTATTTTATTGAAATAAAACTTTAATTTCGACAAAATTTTAAGTGATTGCATTTGAATTCAGTATAACAAAAATGATTTAAGATTAGCCACTTATAACTAAGCACCACCAAATTTTATTTGATTTGCTATTATGAACATTACCTAAAAATGTTAGTTTCTAATGATATGCAGCCAACATTAGGGTACCTTATATATTTAATTTTCTTGTTTAGAATTTTTTTAGTTTATTTGTATTCAATCTTTGCTTAAAAAGTTAATAGTAATTAAACATAAACGTAGAGAAGTAAAATTAAAGAAAGCAGCATAAGTAAATTTTTAGGATCTTTGACTTCAAATCCTAGCTTCAAATTACAAAATGAAATATATTTTTTAAAACGATTTTGCCCTCTCGTAGCGTTTTAAAAAACTAAATTAAAATTCTTGAGCAAATTTCTATAAAATTATAGTTTCAGTAGATTGGGCATTGGTGACGCTACAGATCACCCCAGCTGGTAGTGCCACACTTAGCTAAACTACGAACTAAATTATTGATTTACGTTTGAATTATACAGTTGTTTATTTTAAAATTTTAATGCACAAAATTATTATTTGAAATAAATTTTACATACATCAGTTTCTAATTAAAAATTTAAAAAGTATGTTTTCATATAATGTTTTATAACAACAATAATTAGTATAAGTATAGTACAAAGTAATGCTGATTGTTTTTTTTTTTGATAAGTTAAAAATTAAGAAAAAAAGTATGTTTTGCTAGATTTAAGTATGAGCAATTTAAATTTAAAACGCAATTTTTAAAAGTGGAAATTTACTATACGAATATCAACTATTACGTGAGTTTTTTGTGCAAGCTCATTCGTGCAGATAGAATTGGATTTGTTATTCTTTACATGGTCTGTAAAAGATTATATGAACAAAAAAATTTACAACAAAAATATGTTTTATTGTACTATAATGCTCTAAACTAAGAAATTTTTTATCTACATTGCAAACAATCTTATCAATTCACAATAATTAAGAATTTTGAATTATTTTATTGTTGCAAATTTTGTGCCTGCATGGCTTTATTTTTATTTTAATACATTTAAGTTTCAGAATAAGACTAAAATTGCAAGACAGCAACTTTTATAAAACCCGTCATGTATGTAATTATTACGTTATTACAAACCGTTTTTTTAAAGTTCAATGAAAGTGTAGTTAATCTTATAATTTTTTACATAATTAAGATCGAAAAAATTCTTCTTTCGTTGTATTGCACTTTAAATAGAATAAAATAACATTGTTTACATTATGTAAATAAAAATTAAAAAAACTATATTTATAAATTTGACTATAATAATGTATATAATTAAATTAGTTCGTAATTTTGGAATAATAGTAGCATTGTAGTAGTTACGTTGTATAGTCATAATGAAAGCTTTATTTGTTTTACATAGTAGGTAATAGTAATAAATAAAATAAAATAGTTTTGAAACTGTTAAAAAATACAGTGGCAACAAATGTTACTTTGTAATTGTAACTTTAGAACGCCTGGTGTTTATGCAACTAATCATACTTAATTAATAAAATTGTGTAAAATATAATTATAATGTAAGATTTATGTTTATAGTAATAAATAAATTACAATTATATATATTAATGTATATGATAAAATTAAAAAATATTTTAGATATACAAAATAAAATTAAAATTAAAATTCTTAACACTCCCGTGCGATGTTCATATAATCGTTGGTAGATATAGCACAATATGTTGTTATGTAAGTGTACTCGCTTCGGCGGTACATATACTAAAATTGGAACGATACAGAGAAGATTAGCATGGCCCCTGCGCAAGGATGACACGCAAAATCGTGAAGCGTTCCACATTTTTTTTTAATATTTAGTGACTAAGTGATTGCATAATTTGGCAACAATGTCATGCATTGCTTGACTAACAACTAACAATCAAATTTGTAATTTTTATAATAAGGAGTTTTTCTTTTTTGTTTTAAAACAACCATTTTTTGTGTGCCAATTAAAAATATTTTTTAAAACTTCGAAATTTAAGGATTTGCATTTTCTATTACTTTTTTTAATTGCAGTCATTTTTTTTTAATTTGTAGTATTACAAAACTGTCCATTTTTCTATCCTATGTACAATAAGAGTTCTTTGGTTAATACAGTGTTCGTTATATCTTTTAAAATTCATTATCTTATGTGTGCTTAAAATTAGAGGTTCGCAGGCTTTGGCTTGGTTTTTAAAAACTGGGCTTCAAATCATGCCAAGCTTTCAAAAAATCAAGCTAAGTTTTTAAAAAATCAAGCCAAGCTTAAGGATTACCAAGCCATGCTTCTTAAAAAAGCTTGAATTATATCAAGCTTTTTGAAGTCAAGCTTTTACTAAGTTTTCAAACTCTTGAAAATTATTTTATTTTGTTGTAAAGCTATTACCTGTTAGCATTTTCTCATAACAATTCTGTGAACCGTAATTATTTATTACGAGAACCCACGACACTTGGTATACCTGAAACGGGAGACTGTTTTGAAATAGTATAACGTAATTCGGAGTGACCCGCAAAATGTGAAATTGAAAGTGTGCCGGGTCGCACCCTGACCCGATTACCTGTAATTAATTGAAACTCGTGCTTTGTTTTTGTGATGTCTACCACTTCAAAGCGGCCATAAAAAACTTGTTTCATATGCTTTTTAGCGACGACTCTGTCAGGAATTATCGTTATGCCACCTCTAAATCAGATTATGGTGAGCTTTCCACGAAAAGTCAACTGTGCCAACTTTCCTGTTCACTCTAAACATGCTCGGTCGTGAAATACGATTACCATGCGATCTTCAATGTGGACAAAGACCGGAAGAAGAAGTTGCTGGAGAAGATTACGTCAGCAAGCTGGCCAAGAGGCTAGACGAAGTACATGAAGAGGTCCGTAAAAACACACAAATTGCCAGCGACAGGATGAAAACAAGATATGACGTCAAGACGCAAAATGGTGAGTTTCAACCTGGCGATATGGTCTGGTTGTATAATCCTCAAAGGAGACGTGATTTGTCGCCGAAGCAGCACAGGCAATAGGAGGGCCCTTATGAAATCGTGCAGCGTATTCACGACGTCATATATCGCATCCGAAAACCGCCCAGAAGCAAGCCAAAAGTGGTCCACGTCGATCGTCCAGCCCCGTTTGCTGGCGATAACCACAATACGCAAGTTCAGGTCCGAACCAGAGTAATAAGTAGCAGAACCAGAAATCCAATCGAAGAAATGGAGTTCGAGAAATTTATGAACTTATACGGAGGTTCTGGAAAAGCTAGGTTTGGAGTTACCACCGAGGAACAACAAGACTTGTTCCAGACACAAAAAGATTACGCCATCGCACATTGCGTGAACGAGGATCTTGACATGTCCAGAGGGGTTGCAATCGTGTTTAAAAAGAAGTTTGGGCAGCTAGATGAATTACGAAGACAGCAACCGGCAGTCGGCAAAGTTTTAGGACTACGTGGTGACGGACGCTTCGTTTTCTATCTGGTCACCAAGGAATACTCACGTGTCAAGCCGTTATACAAAGATCTGTGGTGAACACTATGGAATCTCAAGAGAGAAATGGAGTTCCATCATGTTAAGAAATTGGCAGTACCCAAGCTTGGTTGTGGCTTAGATCAACTGAATTGGAGGACGGTTCAAAACATGTTGGAGGTCGTCTTTCGAGGAACATGCATTCAAGTGTTGGTCTGTAGTTACCAACCAAGGAGAATATTGGGTCAGGAAAAGTCTATTGACTGTTACTTTTATGGTCAAGGAAGTTGGCGAAATGGAGGAAGCTGCCGCTATCGCCACGATCCTTTTTACCGGTGTCTCATCCAGTCTCCTGTTCTGAGACAAAACAGTCCTAAGAAGGAGGCAGTGAAACGTTAGAGAAGTTATTTGCAAATGCAAGAGCCTTCTAGAAGCTGTTATCCATCTACAGTGATAGTGTTATACAACGGTTATACATAAATTAGTGTAAGTGTTTTCATTAAATATTATTAGATTTAATTAGTTCGGTTAATTTAAAAGTGTACATATTTCTAGAATAAGTAAACGTATTTTTAGTCGTTTAAATCAATTAGTTTTTAATAAAAAATTCGTAACAATACGTTATATAATTTCTCCATGGGAGGAGTGGACAAAAACGATTTTTTAATTGCACTCTACCGCACATTCATTCGCTCACGAAAATTGACGTTGAGAGTTATGTTTCATTACTTCAATTTGGCTGTATGCAACTCTTGGTTAGAATATCGGCGCATCATGACCCAAAATGGTCTAGAATCCCCAATAGATTTATTGCAATTTACAATGGCATTTGCGGAGAGTTTGGCATTTTGTGGTTACCCAGTCGGCACTCCAAGACAAGGCAGACCACAATCAGCAACATCAAGTCCTAGAAATTCACTCACTCCAAGAAAACGTCAAAAGTTAACCATATTACCTGTAGTTGATGTAAGATTTGATAATATTGGACACTTGCCAATACATAAGGAGGGACAGTAACAGCATTTTAAGCTGGAAACTTGTGAAGGACGAGCCAGAATTCAATGCGAGAAATGCCAGGTTTCACGTTGTTTAACAAAATCTGAAAATTATTTTTAAAAGTTTCATGCTTAAATAAATGCTTCTGAATTTTATTTTTTTAGAATATTTGTCTCACACACCTGGTGGTGCCAATTGCCACAATGTCCTAGTTAACTTATTTACCGTACAAACTCACTGAATTTTTGCAAGGTTCTTTCTTAGTCACAAACAATATTTCGGCTAAAAAATTTTTTTTGGTAAGTATCAAAAAATTCAGGGCTAAAAGGGTTAAAAAACTTGATTTACAAGCTTTTACGTTTCAAGCTAAGCTACTTAGCTTGGTGAATCTCTATTTAATATACTTTTTGTTGACGTGGTGTAGACTGCTTTTAGTGCAATGATAATTTTTATAATTCTATTACGTTCTCTGTGACAATCAGACCATGATGTTTTTGTAATTTTGATACTTTTGTTTTTGAAAATTTTTATTTATTTTTTTACTGTTTGGGTTATAAGCACTTTTGGAGTAAATGCACTTTCCGCAAATATTTAAATTATGTTTAGTAGTTTTCAACTTTTCGTGTTGGTACTAAAAGTCTAATAATAGTAGCAAAATTGTGCAATAATTTCTGTAAATTATTGCAAATTGCGAAGTACGCTGCTGTTTGCCCGGTTTTCAAATTTTGCAATGCCTTATTCAAATTTCAAAACGGCAAATGAAAATGTAGGATTAACACAACTTGTTATGTCAAAAATGTTTTAGTATGATGTTTTTTGTGCAGAGATAAATGTCAAATACACACCAAAAAAACAGCTAATGATAAAGCTGCACCTATTTCTGATATTTGAAACATGCTGAACACAAACCTAGCGGCGGTGTATCAACCTACGAAACACTTGACTATCGACAAACAGCTCCATTCTTTTCGGAGAAAAACAAAGTTTATCCAGTACATGCCATCAAAGTAATGCTTATCTACTCAAAAAAATTTTCTATACATGTAAACAAAGTAATACTTGAGAAGCCAATTAAAGAGAACGAATTGTGAAAGAACTGATCGCCGCTTATCAAAGGATCTAATCGGAACATAAACATGTACAGATTTTTTACGACCTTACCGTTGGCAGAGAGACTTTTTGTCATAGAAGCTTACTATCAGTACTTTGAAACAAAATAAAATAAATTCTAGACCGTTATTGTCAACGTTTTTTGGATTTTACGAGAAAGTTACCATCTATTCGTATGTTCCGAAAAAAAAAACAAATCGATGATTCTTCTCAGTACGATGCACAATGATACTACGATCTCAATCAATGATTTTTGTTCGACAATCACATTGCAAAATGTGATATTTATTATTATATACAGTACATTTAGTAAATAAACAATTTTATAAATATATATTGTTATTAATTATATATTAACTCATATTTACTTATTCTACAAACTTTTTTTTATGATATACAAATGAAAACCGCACTTTTTCTATCGGGGTACCCAAGTGGCTTATACGTGTTTTGTTTCAAATGCAAAATTTTTAAGTTAAGAAGTTAAACATGTTTTCAAAATATTCGATAGAAAATCGGTCAAATCACGAGGAATACAAGCTTTTGGCTAATCCTTTTTGAAAAAAAAAATTATTCAGCAAAACGTACACCGATGGATGCCCGAGTACTCGGGCGTCAACAAGGGTTAAATTAGTGAATGTATCAAAATTATTCTACACTGTTATCTTAAAATTAATTTTTTTCGTAAAACTTGTCAAAAACATTTAGAAAATAATCTTGTCTAAAATTGTTGTTTTTTGATCTGATAAAGATTTTATTGAAGTACATTACAGTTAGCAGCAGTAACTACCAAAAATATTTTAGACAGTAAAATATGTTATGCAATCGTTTTTGACAATTTGATTAATTTGCAAGATGTATTGTACTACGTTTGTTACGATTGCATAACCAGTTACATTTCTGTCATGCTACTACAGCAAAATACTTGTGTCATTTTTCATAAAACGTATTTATCATTACGTAGGTAGAAATATACCTTCTTAAATCCAAGTGTATAATTAGATGTCTCAGCAGGGGCTAGAAGGATAACAAGATAGTAACGCCCGATTGAACCTTACAAAACAACAATCGAAAGCTTTTAGAATGTGCACGTTTTTACACTTTTTGACGTTAGGAATATTAATAACCGCTATTAGCAAAAGAGTTGAAAAAAATTAGTAAAGCCTAAGTTATAATACGCGTAAGAACTACTTGTAGTTATTGTAACTGATATTAGAAAGGTGGGTCAAGATTTAGTGCTAACATAAATCAAATTTCTTGTATGTGTTGTAACCTACTACCTGTCATAAAGGTTAAAAGGCAATCTGTCAGAAAAGTATTCAAATGATGTAACAACGCCTTCACGACTAAACTAAATACTAAATACATGTTCTTAAACACTTTTTTTTAATTGTTTAAACAAATTATTTGCATTTGGTTATTCGTAATAAATGACGCGTTTAAGCTCAATTAATTATCAAATTTGAAACCGGATTAATTAGGTGTGTTTTACCCCATACCAAGTATTTAATTTTTCAATTTTGAAGATAAATTAAATTTGATCAAATCAGTTTGAGAAAACGAGGATTTTGGGAACAAAAAATGACAAATTAATCAACGGCAAGGTTGGTAGTTGTGGATAATAAAAAGTGTTCAATCCGTCGAGGAATTTAATCTATTGTAATTACAGATAAAGCAGATCTGTTGAGTTAGTCACTTAGCAATTTTTCTTATTTTAATATTAAACCCCCAGGTATCACCATTGGTTTTTTTAACCCCCCGCAGCGTTGACTGGCCAACAAGACTATGATTAATTTTTAGGCATTCCAATGGACGACTAAATACATATTATCACTCCACGAACTACTTAAAAAGTTTATATATTTACGAAATAAACCATTAGATTTTATGAGTTCAGAATCATTTTTCTTAAGCATTTAATTCTTTTTTTTTGTAGTTTACGGTTACTGTAATTTACTTTGCTATTTTGTATATAATTTAAAAAACAATTTTGCAGTTTTCAAGATATTACCAAAACACTGCAGTTTTGGTATCGAGTTTTTATTGATTTGTTTAAAATAACTTTTTTGTCTGGTGTTAAATTGACAAAGAATCGCTTCAAAATAATTTAATAGCGTACTGTAAACAAACCGCAAAAAAAAATATTTGTACGAATTGTCACATTACAAACAACGAATTAGTAAAAATTATTAGTATCTTAGTAAAAATCTTTGATTAGTTAACAGACGATAGAAATTTTTTGTGTTAAAGTGATTAGAATGTTGTAGAATCTTTATGAATTTCTTTGTTGGTAGCTAACACGATTGTGTTATGAATCTTAAAAATATACTAATATAACTAATTACTGTGAAATTTGCTAATGCAAAACTTTTTTAAGAGCAACAAATATTATAGTTTTTACCATTTGTAAGAAAAAGTATAATAGTTAATAATAAAAATTTGCAAAAAGTAGTGTATCATACGCTTAAGTCTAAATCTTAGAAAATGATAGCAAAAAAAAAACACGTTTATTTAAAAGTTGATTCTGTGTACACGATTAATTATGTTCTTATAAGACACTGTCAACAAACTACAGTCGCCAATTTTTTAAAGTACATATTTAAAAAATGTTCAAAATTTAATATTATTTTTTTAAATTTTTTTATCTGCCATAGGTAAATTTCACTAGATTAAAATTCTGATTTTAATAACATTAATAACAAAAATGTAAAAATTTGATGAATGCATAAATATAATTAAAACATATGCTATACTACAAATTAGTTCAATTCAACACATTTTAATTTGCTATCTTTGAATTAATTGTTAAAACGTTCAAGAAGTTATTCTTAAGTTCGAGAGCGTTCACGAGGTTTTTATCCATTTCCAGAACGTTTACAGAAAGATATAGAAAATTCTCAAAAAACAGCGTTAATGTATAAAAACGGTACAAATAAAATCATAGGTCGGTTATTTTAGTAATTCGAAGTCGACAGTGTTAAGAAGATTATTCAAGTATAAATAAATGATTAACGCGTGTCGAGATAAATATAACGGACTATAACCTTGTACGTAGCTTGAATGTAAACAAGTGTCAGTGTTTATATAAATAGAAGTTATCCGATAACTTTATCTTTCGGTGAGTGTACTATATAAATTAGCGTAAGTGTTTTTATTAATTATCCTTAGATTTAATTAGTTTCGGCTAGTTGTAAACGTGTAAATGTTTTTAGTATAAATAAATTAGTTTTAATAATCGTTACAGTGTTGTCAGGTGTAAGGTTTGCAAATTTACTGTAATTATCATTAATTAATTTAATATCGCTCCCGTAATAAAAACATTGATTGCGTAAATAATTAAACTTTAGTTTGCGTTTCGCATATTTATTCATAACATTTAAACATTTTATTTGTGTTATATATAACTTATGCCGGTAACTCGTTTTCAAACTAAAATTAATGCAAAAATATTTGAATGTCTTAAATTGATGAATAAAAATATGGAAGAAAATAATAGAAAAATGGGCGAAAATTCTCAGAAAATTGAAGAAAAACTATTCGAACAGTTTCAAAAAATAAAAAAAAAAGTTTGTGAAAAATCTCGGAAAATTGAAGAAAAATGATTTGAAAATACCCAGAAAATAGAAGAAAAATTCATGGAAACTTATTTCAAAATTGTTTAAGAGGAAATCCAAATAGATATGTTAAAGAACCACAAGCAGAAAGCGACGTCTTTAATTGTGTCTTTACGCGGAGAAGCGCTTGGAATCTTGCAAATTGTTCCTGACCTAGGTGGCCAGGAAATTTCAAACGTTTAATTTCACACTTAAAAATGAGATATAGAAATACTCATCTTCAACAAGTGTACCAAGCTCAAATTAAAAGTCGGTTCAGTAAGCTGCCGAAAGTTTTTAAGAGTTTGAGGCTGACATCGCTAAACTAACAAGGCTTGCGTATCGTACAGCACTAGATACCTTCATGGAGCAGTTGGCTATTCAATCTTTTGTAGACGACTTCCATGAGAGCGAAACTCAGCATACTCTGCGGTTAGCTTGACCAAAGACATTGGATGACGCTTTGGTGCATGCTTTTGGGTTTGAAGCAGCAAAACAAACATCGCAACGAGACTGTCATAAACTCTGCTGTACTGCAGAAATACCCGCGCAGACACAGGAGAGCATCGAAGAGATAGCGCAACGAATACTTCGGGAAAAAGGAGAGACGGCTTTGAACTGCGATGAAATAGGCCACGTACAACATGGTACTGAACTCAAGAAGAAGACAAGAAAAACGCCCAAAAATTTGGAACAAGTTGGCCAAAAAAGACAAAAGTTAGACTCATTTAGTCATGTTCCGTAGATTACCATTCAAATGGCATCGCCGATGGAACAATTGCATAACATTTATCTCGATGGCAATATTAATGGATGAAGTGTTGTTGCTGCTTGACACGGGAGCGACAAAGACCATCATTCGTTCTAACCTGTTATTGGAAAACGATAAGACATCACCAGTAAAAGTACGACTTTGAACGGCGACAAGCGAAGGAATACCTACTTATAGACAAATTGGTTTGAGAAATAGAGTACTCGACCATTAAATACTGGTAGCCGACATTACGGCAGAAGTTATCCCGGGAATGGACGTTATAAAGGAGTATGGGTTCCATTTGGATATGAAGAACGATGTCCTAAAGATCGACAATGAAGAAATTCCTTTTCATTTGAAAAGGCAGCCGTGCAAGTCTTATTGAATAAAGACGTGGCTCTACCTGCAAGAATTAAAAGTGTGGCGAGGGCACGCCTGAATGAAAATCTCCGGGAAAACTACATACGCGCGATTAAACCAATGGAGGGCGACTTAGTTAAAAAAGGACTACTAGTTGGCAGTACGAGTAAAAAAACACAATGCCAGTAAGGATTTTAAATGTCAACTGAGATCCAGTCACGTTAAAAAGGAAGACTGTGGTAGGCCAATGCACCCCAGTATCTTAAACTGTGAGATGCGTAAAGTCTAAGGAAGATATGTCGCCGAAGAAGTGCCCACAACATCTATTTGACATTCTTATCTTCAAATGCCAAATTCTCAGCTAAGATTAGCTGGCTAAAGTTAAAGTGTTGATCCAGCAATACCAAGATGTGTTCGCGCTGGAAAGTGGTTCCAAATAAAGAACTAACATGTTAAAAGATAAAATTAATACCGGAGACGTTCGGCCGATACGACAACATCCACGCAGACTTCTTTTGGCAAAAAAAGAAGAAACCGAACAAATAAATACTGACATAGAAAGAAAAAATGTGATTGAACCTTCAAGTAGCTCATGAGCATCCCCAATAGTACTCCTAAAAAAGAAGGATAGATCAACGAGGTTTTCCGTAGACTACAAACAGTTAAACGACGTGACCAAAAATGACAACTACTCTTTACCAAGAATTGACGATACGTTAAACACCCTGTCAGGATCTCAGTGGTTTTCTTCGTTAGATTTAAAAAGTGGTTACTGCCAGGTAGAACTGGAAACCAAAGATCGTGAAAAAATAGCTCTAACGATTGTAACTGGTTTTTGGCAGTTTACTGTAATGCTCTTCGACCTGTGTAACGCTCCTGTAACGTTCGAGCGTTTGATGAAAACCATCTTGCGCGGACTGTCTTGGAAGACATGCTAGGTTTACCTAGAGGACGTGATAGTGGTTGGAAGTTGGTTTGAGGAACACTTGAACAACTTGAAGGAAGTGTTCCAGCGACTACGTAGAGCAAATCTAAAACTGGGTCCAAAGAAGTGCCACGTTCTTAAGAAGAAAGTGCAATACCTTGGCCACGTCGTATCTAGATATGAAATAAAAGCTGAGCCAGACAAAATTGGAGCATTGCAAGCATGGCCAAAACCAATCAACAAACATTAGGTCCAAAGCTTCCTTGGGTTGTGCGCCTTTTATGGACGATTTGTACCCGGATTTACCAATATTGCCAAATCTTTGACAAAAATAACCGAAGAAAGAGCAGAATTTAGATGGAATGAAGACTGCGAAAATGCTTTCTGTAAACCAAAACAAGCCCTAGTCACTTCACCGATTTTGAGTTATCCAAGAGAAGATGGAAAATTTGTTTTGAATACCGACGCAAGCAATCTGGCCATAGGCGCGGTCCTTTTGCAGGTTTAAGGTCGACAAAAAAAATTATCGCGTATTTTATCAAGGTTTTGTCCAGGCCAGAAAAAAATTATTTTGTGACTAGGAGGGAGCTGTTAGCAGTCGTCAAGTCTATAAAACATTTCTACATATATTTGTATAGACCAAAATTTTTACTGAGAACGGACCACGTCACGTTAAAATGGCTATTGCAGTTCCATAACCCGGAAGGGCAAGTGGCAAGATGGATCAAAAAACTGCAAGAGTATGACTATGACACAGTACACCGTGCCGGAAGCAGTCATCGGAACGCTGAAGTCCAGAAGACTGCAGCCATTGCTCGCGTCTTAAAGAAAGAGTCTAATGCCTCCGGAGAACTGCTATGGTTGATGATGAGTGGGAACCCGATCAGCTGCGTCGCGAACAAGAGAAGGATCCTGAAATAAGACTACTCTTGGACTGGAAAAAAAACGGCCGACAACTAACTGAGAGGAAATGAGTGTTTTGAGCAGAAACATCAAAGCGCACTGAGCTCAGTGGAACTCTTGAATAGTAGAAGACGGTCTTCTTAAGCGATCCCTAGAAAGCGTCAGAGGCACAAGAAGTGCAGAACTACAGTTGATAGTACCAAAGAACCGGGTATCAGAAGTGTTGAAGCATCTTCACGATAGTACATCACGAGGACATCTTGGCATTAAGAAGACATTAAGGTAAGTTCAAGAACGATTCTACTGGGCGAACTGCAAAGAGGACGTCATGAAATGGCGCCTTAAGTGCACGGTCTCCGCATCAGGAAATGGTTCAGCGAGAAAGCGCAAAGCACCAATGAAACAATACAACGTAGGAATCTGATTCGGGAAATAAATACATTCTGGTGGCGATGGATTATTTCACGAAATAGACAGAGGTTTATGCCATACTCAATCAAAAAAGCGGCTAGAGTCGCAGACGTATTAGTAAAAGAGTTTTTCTGTCGGTTTAGAGTTCCATTGGAATTACACTCTTATCAAAGCCGCAACTTTGCGTCTAGGCTGTTTCAAGAAGTTTGCCGACTGTTGGGAGTTAAGAAAACTAGAATGACGCCTCTCCATCTTCAATCAACGTGCTAACTAAATATAACATAGATCACGTACTGCATTCTCCGAAAGTGTATCGTAGATCAACACCAGTATTCGATAATGTTACCGATGGAATGAAAAGTGCCCTACGTATTGTGCATTCGTTCTTTTTATGTATTGAACAACTAACAGTAAAAAAGTTATGGCTTGTATTACCGAAGATGAGAATTTGACAAATTTTAAAGAAAGTACGTTACGAACATTATTGAACGAAATTGGGTTTAGGTTAGTTAAACAAACGAAAGTGTATTATGTTTGTAATATACGTTATTTCATAGGCACAAAAAAAGAAATCGCAACAAAAAAATTATATCACATCATCGAGAAAACGATTCCTTCGGGAAATCAGAAAGCATAACAAAAAGAGCAAGAAAATATATTATTTGGACAATACTTGGTTTAATACTAGTGGTGTTATTATAAAAATTTGAACAGATACGACCATTGATACAGCACGGTAAGCCTTCATTTCTGGATTATCCACTGGACTTAAAAATCCTCCTGGTAAAGACAAACAATTAATTGTGCTACGTATAGAATCAGCTACAAGATTTGTTAAAAATAGTTTTCTTATTTTCAAATCGAAAAAAACTATTGACTGCCATAAAGAAATAAATTCTGGAGTATTCATAAATTGATTTAAGTCGGTGCTAAATAACTTAGATAAAGGTGCTGTATTAGTGTTAGATAATGCTTCATATTATAGCAGAAAAGTAGGAAAAATCCAACTTCCACAACTAAAAAAGCTGATATACAAGATTCGTTGACAAGTAAATAGATTGAATTTGACAAAGACGTGGTTAAAGCAGAACTGTTAGCACGAAAAAAATATTTTAGTAACAAAGTATGTGGTGTATGAAATGGCAAAAACCAATAAACGAGTTGTGCTTCGATTGTCACCGTATCAGTATGGGTTATATAAGCGTTGCAAACAACTGTACATGGGTTATCACAAGTTCAATCTAAGTAACGCCCTTTGTCGGGACAACAAATCGCACATCTACGTGCCGTAATCAATCTAACTTTAAAATTTAACGAAGGAGTGACTGCACTTTATTAGGTTTAATGCAAAAATCAAAGTATCGAGAATCAAAGCGCACCGGATAAGTATATAACACACATAAAAGAACTTTAATATTAATTATGATTACAACCTAGTATGTACGTGTGGCCATTCCAATAATCGAAATGACCAACGAAGTAAAATAGAAAATGCAATACTTACAGTTGTGTATTATCCAGCAGGGAATTAGCTAATTTCGTACCAGTCTGACCTAAAACGTAATATGCAATTTGACACAAGCGTACATACTGTGTTAGCACAAATAATTTGATTTAATGCATACAATATCTGACGTAAAACAATGCGCTGAACTTCTTTCTAATTAATTTCGCATTTGTGTAAGTATTTCTTCCCATAAAGTGTTGTAATATCTTTCTTCCTATTCTTTATATGATTGCTATGTTATCTGCGTGCGCTATTATTTGTATTTGGTTAGTTATGATATTTTTCAATTTAATTTAGCTCTTAGTATAATGCTTTCTAGTGCTAGGTTAAATATGGATTGTTGTAGTCTTACTTGCGTATTTGTATTTATTAGGGTTATTTTTAACAGTGCTAATAGTTATTTAAGTATTCGTAAGTGTTTCAGTTCTCTTATTAGTTTTTTCCTGCGCACTGAATCAAACGCCATTTTGAAATCTATAAATATAATATGTTTATTTTTTTAGATTCCCAACGTTTTTGATATATTTGTTCTAAGGTGTGTATGACATTTATGATCTGAAGCCATTTCTGTAGCGCCCAGGTATATTTTTGAGCAGAGAGCTACTGGTCTGTAGTTTTTGCAGTTTTCTTTCCCCCTTTTTTATAAATTGGGATTATTATACCAATGTTCCAGTCCTTTGGCATCTAGTTCCGTCTTCATAATTATTTGATTAAGTGATATATCTGTGCTTTTATCTGCTGCCCTTCACATTTTAGCAGTTCTGCCTCGATCTCGTCTTGTCTTAGTGCTTTCCTATGTTTTAATTTTATTATTTCTTTCTGTATTTCTACATATTTTGAGGAGTTTTTTTTCTTGATGTAGTTGTCTTTTCTCCTTTTGCATTTTCCTTTCTTTTGTATATAGCGTTTTTTAGTAGTGTTGTTTCCGTAAGTCGCTCATTTTTTGTACTTCATTTTCTATTTTACCGATTTTGTCTTTTATTTCTCTATTTTTAGTTGTTTTACTGTTATGCTGGAGTCTAATTTTTTTGTAAAATTGTTTTTAGTTAAAGTTTCTGCTTTCCTGCTCAATCTCTTCTAGTTTTTTGTATATAGAATCATACTAAAATTATAGAAAGGACTTTATATTTAATAGATTATTATTTCTATACCTAACTATTGATCTAACTAGTAAAAAAATAATTTGACTACCGTATAGCCAACCAACAATACAGGTATACATAAGCGTATGCATTTTGATTATTCGTGTATGTAAATCTAACTTGACATAATTCCGCCTCTTTTTTTAGTGGGAGAGAGTTATTTCCATCTATTCAGCAAGTCGACCATAGGTTTCAATGTAATAAGAAAGCTTTACCAATAGAGAACGTCAAGAAGTTTTTAGAAAAGGGTTCTTATGCCAGTAGTTTTCTACTTATAAAGGTAATGTTGGTAATTGCGTTGCATAGAGTATGTCGAGCGGAAAAATTACGTTTACTAAAAGTAGATGATGTAGAAAAAACGAGTCTTTAAAGTTACATCGGAAGATGCAGTAAACGGAAATGAGCTTTACAAGAAGTATTTGAATTTTAGACCAAAATATGTAAACTATCGCAAACTATTTATATTTTATAGACAGGGCGAGTACACAAAGCAACCAATTGGTATAAACAGCTAAACCTTACTAAAGAAAATCCTGCGAATTTTAAGGTTGCCAAAAACAAACAATTTCACAAGCGATGGTTTTCGAAAAACATCAGCAATTTTTTTTGACAGTAGAATTAATATCCAAGCTTTAAAAAAAAACGGCGGTTGGCGTGGTAGTATTTGTGCAGAAACCTATGTCAAAAATAGCATAAAAAATAAAGTAACATTTTCAAATAAAAAAATTATAGTGTGTTAAACGTCCATGCTTCGTAGTAAAAGTATTAATTGCATATGCACATCGTATAGGAGTTCAATGTTTCACTTTAAAAATTTTACACAGTCAATCCGAATGTTTCTGGTACTCACCATAAAAGTGCTTAACCTTCGTAGGTAGAAGATCATGACCCACATTTAAAGGTAACACGTGGTTTTAAGAAATCAACATGGAAATTACACTTAATCCAAAAGAGAATGGAAAAAGGATACCCTGGGTTAAATCAATGATATAATTAAAGCTGTTTTCAAAATACATAACGTTACAACATGTGGATGTTTTAAGAAACAATTATTTAAGCATATTAAATGTACGACAAAATAGAAGTAAAAAAAACGAATCGAACGGAAGTGACAAACACGATACTGCGTTAGATGGCGTTGAGAAGTGAAAGATTAAGTTCAAGTCAAAAACGAATGCTAAAACAAAGATAGAAGTTTAAGCGTACGCCAAAGACAGAACCTTAAAATCTAAGACCAATCTAAATTAAAGAAACCCAACATCGTCTAATCTCCTTGGATTACTGCGAATATAGAAAAGACACAAGATTTCCAGAACATTAGGAATAGCAACAAACAAAACTGTAACAGAAGCGCATGACGCTAATGGTATCTTCAAGAAACCAAGAATAATTTGATCCAAAAACAAAGAAGAATATCGGCACGGTTTACTAATTTTCAAAACGCATAAAGCGATACCAAAAAGTAAGGTACAAACAGTCAGTAACCTAATACAATAAGGACGTAGGTATTAAAAAAATTTCAAAGAATAGAAAACAGTACAGAAAAGATAAAAGTTTAGACAAGCATCCAAAACTAAGTAACCCTAAAATCCCGTGAAACCCCAACCCTTCAATATAAAACCATCCTAAAAATTATTCCCTGAAACAAAAAACTTAAAAACCCCCAAGTAAAGAAAGAAAAGAAAGAGAGAGAAAAACGTAAGAACCATCAATTGCTAATCAAACATTTGCCAATTATCGATCACTGTGCTGGACTGTAACAATAAAATTTATAAGCCGATAAACGGGTTAGATAATTTCAAAAAAACAAAGAAAAAGGTAGCAAAAAAGATATCTTAAAAACGACTAACAGCACGCACAAAATTTGAGCAAACGGAAGTATATAAAATACAGAAAACGGAGTTGTAATTTGTGTCAAGTTTCATATCTACTCAAGAAAACGAATAACTTTTTAAGCCCCATGTAGCAAAAGAAAGAATCAACTATACAAATAAAGAAAGAAAAATAATGTGATTGCAGCGAATCTAAAAAAAACAAAGCTTAAGCCAGAGAGAACAAACTTTAAAACCAACCCAATTTAAAAGATAAAAGATTTCAGAAGAAGTAAGAGATACAGAAAAAGTACCCTAAAAGTAAAAAGAAGAGAAAGACATAGTAAATGACAAAAAATATGGGCAAATGTTGTGCCTTGTATATCCCTCCCTCTGTAAAAAGATGGAGACAGTGGCCTAATCCTACAGGCTAACTAACTGCTTTAAGGGAAAACCTTTAAGAAAAACAAGAAGAAAGAATAATGGTTAGCACATAGAACATCATAGATCGAAGAAGAAAGAAATAAGAAGTATTAAGGATAGATTCAGAAAAAGACGGAGAAAGATAAAGTTTAATGTAAATACTTGATTTGTTCTTCTTTTTGTAGAAGAACCAAAAGAGAGACCACTTTATGGTGTCCAACCAATCTCCTTAAGTATATAAAAAGAAAAAAAAAGACAAAAGATATCACAGTGAGCCATAGAATGAATGCGTATTAATTGCTGTTCCAAATTGGGAAGTTTAGTACAAAACTAAATCGAAAAAGAAAACATTATAGATAACGTACCGATATCCCAAAAAGACCAATTAAGCGGATATACAAACGGAAAGTTAGTTTGTTCTGAATTAAAATAGAGAAGAAAGAAACCCAAAAAAATGTACTAGAACTTGAGCAAAGAAAGAATATTGGTGACAGCAATATAGGAGAAACAATTCGGTAACATCCAAGCTACAACTAACAAGATACTGACAACGTATTGAAAGACTCAAATTACCAAAACCAAAAGGCATGAACCAGAAGAATAGTACAGGTCGCAAAGTCAAAAAAACTAGCGCTTACAACGCTTGCTACGCCGATAGAAGTAAAGGAAGCGATTAGAAGAAAGAGACAGTAAAGCACAATTAGAAACGACAAAAAAAGTAGATGTAAAAACAGCTGTTACATCCGAAGAAACAGTATGATGCTTAGGTAGACGCGTTCACTTTACGATCTTTGTTTAAGATTATAAGCGACTTTTGGCTTAAACCGCGTCGTAGTAAAACACCCAGACTTAGACTTGGTCATAGTCTCTTCTTGAGAGCCAAAACAAGAAGTAGAACTTGGCCTTTGCCGTATTGTCGTTTGTGAACCCAAACAAACTGACGTTTCGCAAGACATTGCAGCTTGTATCTTCAGAGTGGTAAATGTCACTGAAAGAAAAAGTGTAAATGACCAATAATATTGTAAGAAAAGCAAAACCGCCACGCTCTAATATTAACAGACATGAGAAAGATGCAGCTAAGCGGTTACGTGAGAATAAGGACATTTTAGTGTTGAGAGCAAATAAAGGAAACGCTACAGTCGTTATAAACATATAAAATTACAACAACAGTGAGATTTACCACTCTGAAGATGCAAGCTGCAATGCCTTGCAAAACGTCAGTTTGTTTGGGTTC
This sequence comes from Aquatica leii, assembly GCA_035610365.1. Classification (NCBI taxonomy): domain Eukaryota; kingdom Metazoa; phylum Arthropoda; class Insecta; order Coleoptera; family Lampyridae; genus Aquatica; species Aquatica leii. The sequence continues at coordinate 19,832,473 of CM069434.1, read as the reverse complement.
ACGAACGACAATACGGCAAAGGCCATGTTCTACTTCTTGTTTTAACTCTAAAGAAGATACTATGACCAAGCCGAAGTCTGGGTGTTTTACTACGACGCGGTCTAAGCCGAAAGTCACTTATAATCTTAAACAGAACAACCGCGGAAGCTTAAGATTTTATATTTTAGATCTTTGTTTAACCAATGTGTTATTTTTCTATCAGATACAAAAATATTTATTTGTATAATTAGTTCAGAAAGTGCTATTTTGCGAGTATGAGAATATTTGTAGGCCGAAGTGAAGCCGAGGCCTACAAAATGCAAATACTCGCAAAATACTTTCAAGACGTGTGTCTAGGCCGGAAAAATAAAACTTCCATGACAACGAACGGAAGCACAAAAACAATTTCTTCATATAATTTTAGTTTTGTAAGCTTATTAGAAAGATTCAAAACAAAAAAATTTTAATAATAAAATTAATTCTTTGTAACAAAAGGTTTGTGTTAAATGTTAATTAAAAGCGCATACGTATACGCAATTGTTCTAAATTCATGTTCTGTAACATTATACGCTTTGTACAAAAACAAAAGTAAACACTAATAATAAAGTTAACTTTTAGATTTATAGCAACATAGAGATGATGGGAAAAGATATTGATATAAATTTTGTTAATCGCACATAACGATTGACGCAATAAAGTAAACGCTTAAACTATACCAAACAAAATAAATTCTCGTTGAATTAAACAAAGAATCGGTGCAATATTTCACAAATGGATTATTATAACACTCTTCCTTTATGCAAAAAGTAGTACTATTAATCAAGACAAATAGTCCATTTATTTGATAAATAGGAATAAACAAAGTGACATAATGATAGAATATCATACATAATTTATAAACGGTAGTTATTTTGTTTTTATTGTTTTTGTCTGAGTTCTGTACATTTGAATTTCAAAGTAAGCCTTAAATATATTAATACCTTTTATCACTATCACCGAGCTACATAGGTTAGAGACTTTTTTTTTAACAAAAAAATCCTCATTTAGGTGAGATGTGTCTGTGTCATCACTTTCAACAAAATAATATTTGTCATTGGCTGTTTTAAATTTTAAATCAATACCCAAACCTAATGATTATATTCATTAAGTATTCACACATATATTTTGGGACTGTTCCTTTATTGTTAATATTTCCATATTTTAGTTTCGGTAGCTAAAACTTGTTTAGATTGTTATCTGCTTGTTTTACATTCTTTCGTATTTCGCTAAAGAAACCGCAATATTGGCGATGACAGATGATCATAATACTTTATTATTAAAAGGTAGTGACAGTTTTTAAATAATCACAGGAAATACAATTTATGTTTTAGATTAGTTACAGATAGCCAAACAGATCTGATTAGAAATTGTAAGCAATCATATTAGAAATTGACGATGTGAAAAACCTTAAGGCATGTGAAAAAATGACGAAGAATTTGAAACGTTAGGGATGCGATGGGGGCCACACGCGTATTTATTGTCTAGTAACGTTTACGTTATGGTAAAATTCAGATCAGTATTGTTTAATACAATAAATCAAGTGGAATACACTTAAAAACATCTTTGAAAAATTTTACCGGTATTCACCAGTGCCGAAGCATGTAGTCATGCAGGAGTTTCACATCGTGATATGCCTAATATGGTTAGCGATTTGCACGGGGTGCTATCCGTTGCTACTGTTTAGTTGTCAATGTACATACCGTTAACAATTTACGATTTTCGATATCTTACTTGATAAAGTCGGTTTAGGAATGAAATGTTTTATTGGTTGAGTAATCAATCATAATTCCATATATAGAAGTTAATATTCTAAATTTTAATTAAACATAAATTCACCGCGTATTAAATAATAATAATAATTTAAATTGTGCATGATCAAATCAAACTTATTGATATAATGATTTTGATGTAATTTTGATTAGTCGAAAACAAACATATAAAAAAATTATAAATAAAAATTACGCGACAGGACATCTTGTTCTTCTATTTTTTTTTGTCAAAGGTTTACAAACTTTTTTGTGTCGCAGACGCCTTGCCATGTTTTTCGGGCTTCTAGGACAATTCGCCCCGCACAATTCGTCCCGGACAATTCGCCCCCGCATTTAAAATTGTAAAAGAAGTCAAAACTAATCACAGTTTAAAATTTACTTTATTTATTTATTTAATAATGACTTATGTAAATGTAAACCACAAAAATAACATTTATTTATTATGAAACTGTAAAAAAATTTAAAAACTACTTAATTAAACATTTAAAAGACAAGGTTATGCGCGATTCTTCGCAAAAAATCCAAGGAATCCCTGTTTTGGTAATCTAAAACTACTCGTCTTAAGAGTTCAGCCACAGCAGCATAAGTTTTATGTTGTCTGGGTGCAGGTGCTCCGGCTCTAAATTGGTTTAATTGGTAATTGTTTAGTATTTGCTCTTTTTTTAGGGCACTAATAAATTCTAAAATGTTTGGAGAACTATCACATATTCCACGAAAATGGCGATGCCATCCTTCTACGTGATTATTCGTCCGATGCTGGTTCAGTATTGTGCGGTCAAACATATTCCATATTCAAAATAATCTACCAGCTCCTGAGCTTCTGGTGGAAAATTGTCGTTTTCGACCAAGATGTCAAAAATATCTGGTACTTCTGCAGGCGGTACAAAGACAAGGGCGGTAATCATTTGCACCCATAAAGCAAAGACATGGTCTCTTTGATAGTTAACCTGTAAAAGAAAATTATGAAAATGCAATAATGAAGAATTATAAGATCAGTACCTGCAACCTCTGGATTGAACTTTTTTCCACATATTTTGTGCCAAGTGAAAGAAACATCCTGAAACTTCAATTTCTTGAAATTCTTCCTGGAACGCTTCCATTGCAGCGATTTCAAAATCAACTAACAATTGTGTTGGTTGTAAACCAGGACAAATACGTTTTCCTAGGTAAACTACACAAAATGTTATCGTGAACCCCTTCTAAGGAAGTTGCTATTATTTGTTGTGTCGTTTCTTCCGTATTCGCTGCTCTTTCTTTCAAAGTTTGCAGTACACGCAAAGTATCTGGTCTTGTGGCATCAGCAGCATGATTATGTGGAACAACATTACGGGTGACACTTGTTGAATCTCCTGCACATACAGAAATTTTAATTAGATTTTAATAATAAGTAGATGTACATAATTTAACTCCATATCGGGTTGAGTAAACGTTAAATGGAAGTTGGGTAAAATCTCTAAACCTTCCCCATGAAATTTATTAAATCGTTTTAAGTTTTACAGACTCTACAAGTTTTTGTAGTTACTACTAGTTACTGATAAATTCAACGGGGAAGCTTTACAATTTTTATTCAATTTTAACACCTTAAATTTGGATTTCACTTATTTATGATTATTATTGTCACTCACCTGCAGTCCAAACACGACCTTTGAAAATACATACACAAAATTATCATCACTCACAAACTTCCGTTTACCTTTTTCGGAACTTGTAAAACTCATTTTTCTTAAACAACAAATGTTTTTCGCCAAAATTTAGTGGTATAATGAAGGGTTTACTTTGGATTTTACCTTTTATATTGTCATAGTCGTTACCGTTAATTAGCGAGAACATAAAGAACCACGAAATCCTGGAAATCCTTTTGCTTGGTGATTGATATCTATTTTAATTATTATCTGATTATCTTAACTACTATTAATTACTATGTAATGCTGTTATTTCTAATTACAATGACTCACTTGCAGCCCAAACTTAAACTTTCTACTTATGTTTTCTAATAATGATTGCTGCATTCTTACAACCCTTTATAACTATCATTAGGACACAGTTATCGGTATATTTTCAGAGTCAATTTCCAATTTCGCCAAAACTATTAAAGCTGTAATTTACTCGAAAGTAGGTAGGTAATAAAAAACTATTTCTTTTAATTTGATTGCTTAGTAGGTATTTCAAATTTTTTTGTAAAGTTGTTAATTTGTATTATTATAAATACTATTAAATTTAACTTTTACCCTTTTTTCGTCTTTTTACTCTTTACATTATGATACTTTAGTTGTGTATAGAGTGAGTAATTTTTGTTATGTTAGTTTGATAATAAGTTATTATTAAATAAATAAATAACATACATTTTAAACGGTGATTAGTTTTGACTTCTTTTAGAAATGTAAATGCGGCGAATTGTCCGGGAGCAAATTGTGCGGGGCGAATTGTCCAGGGGCGAATTGTCCGAAACCAGTTTTTTGGTTTTGGGTAGACTCCTACTTATCTGATATTGATTTTTTGTAAATTCGTAACTGTAGTGAAGTTTAGTGTTAAAAACTTAAAGTAAAAACACATGTTAAGTTTTATACATTTATTAATTGAGTTTAAATTAAAACTACTCAAAATAAAATTTTGTATCTGTTATATAAAATATACGTAACATAAAATAAACATAAAATAAACTAAGCAATAAGTAAATGTTTTTAGTAAGAGGGATGAACATGATGCTTTAATAATAAATTATCAACATTTGGCGTCAATTTTGTAAGGTTTAATCTTAAATCTCCTCAGCTAATGATGTCCAGTCTGTTTTTTTTGGTTAGGAGATTGGTCGCAGCGCTGAACCCCCTTTCCACTAAGTATGACGATGGAAAGGAAATTAAAAATTTCCTCGCTATATTCCATAATACGGGATGTTGTTTTGCAGCCAGAATTGCTGATATCCGTTTTTAAACTGAACCTTAAGTTCTTCGTTCGTACTTAGTTCAGTCAGTTCCTCTTGTATTATGACATTCGTTTCTTCTATGTCACCATATGGGTTAATTATCCACGGTGGTATTACCGTAGTCAAAACATCCTCAAACTTAGTTTCAAAATCTGAATAGAAGGCATTTAAATGTTAAACGTAGGTTGAAACGTCGTTTCCCTGGCAGTTTGTCTGTGACAAATCGGGGAACTAGGAAAATTCGCCCTGTCCAATATTTTGTTTTAATCAAATTTAGACTGTCGCCTTGTAACTGGAAATTAACCATATTAAATTTTGTAAACAAATCTGTTAAATAGGCGATGTTTGTTTTCCACTTCATTAAATTTTTTTTTATATAATTTTATCTTTAGTATCCAGAAATTCTAAAATGGTCTCAAAAAGTGCAAAAAATCTTGTCAAACATAAGCCTTTCGACAGCCAGCGTACTTGAGTGTGAAGGAGTAATTGATGAAAGTGTTCGTCATTTTTTTCACACAACTGCGCAAATAACCGCGTATTCAACGTGTTGCTGTGGATTCGGTTTACTGCATCAATGACTAATTGAAGAAATTCATGCAATCTAACACTCAAGTTTTTAGCAACTAAATGTTGTTGATAGATGACGCAATGTATTGCTAACACCCCTGACACATTTCGTTTTAAATAGCTTATAAATCCACGATAACGTCCAGCCATGGCAGGTGTTCCATCTGTAGCTACTGATATTATATTTGATAAAAGGATTGCTTTTTCAATAAAGTAATCCTTCAAAACATGAAATATTGATTCAGTGTCGGTTGTCAAAGTTCTTGCAAATAATTACACAAGAAGCTTTCAATATTAGAACTCATTTCATCAATAGGTCTTTCAACAGTATTGTTGCTTAAGGGAATTTTTTTAATGATATCAGATGCAGGTTTGTGTAAAACAGTTTTTAAAACCTCTTCAACGACTGGCAAAATTAACTTCTCTCCGATAGTATGCGATTTTCCGGATTTTGCTATAAGTAGCGAGATATTGTAAAAAGCCCGCAAACCATCATCGTTTCTTTATGACGTCGAAGCGAACATTCTCTTCAGCGTGGGTCTCTTCTGAAGTTTCTCTTTGAGTGTTTGAAAGCATTTTAAATCTTTATCTGTTTTATCAGAGTGACATCTTCTCAGATGATCTTGCAGTTTACATGTTTTCATAGTGTTATTGCCAAAAACTTTGTTGCATAAAAGACACATAGGCAATTGTTCGTCCGACAATGATGGAATGAAGCCAAACTTTAAATAATCAATACTGTTCTGTCTACATTTCTTTTTAGATTCGGACATAGCATCAGTCATCTGTGGGCAAAATTAATCAATTTAAATAAAACATAAAGTCCAGCAGCTGTATATTAAAAAATCAAAGTCAAAATTAATTCGTATGGTCTTAGATTTTATGGCAGGCATAGGCGTACATTTATTATAAATAAATGTGAGAAGGAGAATATAATGATTGTTATTTAAGGTTTTGATATGATGGAACTTTAAGGAAATTGGAAAGTAACATGACAAAAAAATGTTAAAATAAAATATTATACAACGAATAATAATATAAAATTGTTATGCGATTTATCTCTACATACATTCGACTGTCATGTGTAAAATTTTACTGGTTCCACTTTAGCAATAATACAAAATTTTAATATAGAGAAGTATGTACAGTGCAATATCCATAATCCGAACTTCCGTAATTCGAACATTCCAGTAATCCAACTGGCACAAAGTGTAACGACCAATGGACAAAAGTACATTTTTTTTACTTTTTTGTGAAGTTATTTGGTAAGATATATGTATTTATAAAAGAATAGCTATCCAAACATGCACTTTTGGATAACCAATGTACATACTTCTGTATTGAGTAGTAAACGATTATAGTTATAGTATTTTCCAACCAAAGTTGAGCCAATAATCACTCATTTAAGGTATTCTTTTTGATTTTATTAACTGCCTTAATGACATAATGTAGTAATTCATGCAAACGTTCACTACGGTTTTTTGCGACCAAATGATGCCGATGAATGACACAATGCACCAATAATGCATTTGGTATAGCTGGTTTTAGGTATGCCAGAAAGTCTCGGTGTCATCCTACCATTGTCGGAGCACCGTCAGTAGCAACAGAGATGATATTAGTAAAGGGTACAGCTTTTACATCGAAAAATCTTTTTAATTCAGTAAATAACGTTTCACCTTTTGAATCAGTTTCTTAAATACCTTCCTTATTCATTTTTCCGGATGATCATTGACCAAATGATCTAATCTAGACGCCACCACTGAATTAAATAATCTTCATTTAGAAAATTGCAAATTACAGGCTTATTTAAACCATGTTAAAGGTATGAGATGATTTGTAGAGATCCAATAAAGAGAACTTTAAATATACATCTTTGCGCCAAGTAGACTAAAATTTGCTGCTACTTGGCAGATGATTTTTACTAATCACTTAAAAGGTTACAATTAAAATTAAATGGGGTCAAAATCAACTACTGCAGAAATTTTTCGAAAGTATTTAAAAACTAAACTATTAAGTTTGCAGTTTTATTTGTAACCTTGTAAAGAATTAGCAATGAATTTACTTTGCTTACTGGAAATAAAAAATATACTTGCCAAATTTTTGTGGTGTTCTTCGCCATTTCATTAAGTAAGTGAAAACAAAAACAAAACAAAAACAGCAACGATTCCATCTTTCCTTTAAGTAATTGATCCGCATTTTTAAGCTACAAGAACATACGAAAAAAATTATGAATCAGCTTATATTTGAGCAAACAATTAGTGATACATGTATGGGCAAATTTTAACCCATATTTGTCTTACATAAGCAAAAAAAGTTATCAAAACGAGACCTTTGATAATACAGAATTGAAGCGTGTTACTGACGTAAAGGAATAAAAAAGTAGAAACGGCGTGATACCGAATCCTCGCTTGCAAGCAAGCATTATCCGCTGTTGTCAATTTTTGTCCAAATATAATAAAGAAAAGATGCATCGCTACATGTTAAAAAACGGTGCAAGGTATTACTACTAACGACATCTACAATTTTACAATTGATTTATTTATGTAACCTAATACACATAAATACAGATTTTTAGAAAAATTGATGTTAGCGGCATCTCTTAGTCATATCTATATTTTTATTTTCATAGATAAAAAAAAATATTTTAATTTAGAATACAATTTATTTACACAAAATCACATTCTTACACATAAAAACATAAAACAAATACACATTTTGTATCAAAAAATAAATGATTTTTTTCTATTAGCTTAGGCAGCTTGTAGTACACTATAAATTATTGCAAGTTTCAGACAAGTGTTTCTAATTAAATTTACAGGTTAATGTAATTCTGAAATAATTTGAATTAAAAAAAAGACAAACCTTGCATTTACAAAAGTTTTTTTTAATTTTTGATTATTCCAAAATTTATTTAGTGGATTACTTTTTTCTGTTGTATAATAATTTTTTTTAAATAATTTTTCAGTTATTTATTCTTCTGCCAACTGCTTCCAAGCTGTCATTTAAAAAGTATACAAATAAAAACTTATTTTAAATTATAATATTAATACGTACCAATCAGGCTGTTTTAAAGTGCGAACTATTCTAAGCAATGTACTAATGTACAGTTAAAACTGGAGAAATGTGTGTTCACACTTTTCTTTAGTTCCTGTTTACAATAACTAGTTATGTGTATAAAACAAAATATTTTCTTCTTACCACTTGGAATTGCACTCCCACATGGCTTTGTGAAATGAGAAGCATTAGAGAATGCAATCTGAGAAAAATAGACAGCATATACTTTTTTAAAAAGCTGTAGTTTTTTTCTATTAACATTTTCAACCACAAATCACGACGCCCTTATTAAAATGCACTTTGAACAACAAGAAAGCCGTCTTTTTGCAATGCAATTGATATTAAAATAATTTAAACTAAAAAAAACAGCCAAAAAATGTATTAAAAACTAATTGTAATTAACTGATTAATAAACACTTTCAAAAATGCAAAATGTACATTATTCATGCGTGCATTAAATGTGCGTAAGTGATTTAATTATACAGGGAGTTGTAAACTAAAACGACAACAATTCTATTGTAAATTGTTAATTTACCTAAACCGACAAAGTCTTCTTACTTCCGACTTCTAAAAACTGATTTCAGCTTCCTTTAAATAGCTTTTATATATTTCTGTTATCTGGGTCTAGAATATACTTTCGGTCATTGTCTCAAAGTTGACAACAACTTCGAGAACGTTTCAATATTTATATCTTTTTTTGGTTATTAGTGCGTCACTGTTTATTTGGTGTATGTTGTCATCACCATCTTCGTCTATCTGCAAATATATGCTTTCGTTTAATGCGTATAAATTTTTAAAATAAGTCTTTGGTTTAATAAATGTCTGTATTTATTCGTTTACTGTTTTTTTCTACTTTAACCAAAACAAAAAATTAAAAATTTAAAAATTACGGTGTGGTAACATTGCTTTATATTAGTCTAATCTATCACTATCGGTTTACAGCTAAAATGTCAAAACTTACAAATTTTTGTAATTAAACTTCTGTTAACTGCAGCATTGTTATGTTCTAAAGTTTTGTCATAATTTTTTAGATGTTTTTATAAACATTGCAAAACTGCTTTAATTTGTGATAAAATCAAAATCAATAATTTTTACAAATTTTTGTCTTAGGCGGATTTATACCGTTAAGGACAACGCGAGGATAGCAAACTAATAGTTTATACCGTTGACTTTTATCAGAATTATTTACAAGCTGTTAATGGTAAAATCAATAAATCATAAGTGCAATTTTTGTGTGCTAACAATTTTATCTAATAAAACATTCGATTTAATTTTAATGTTGTTTTTAATGTACATAATATCATATAAGTTGGTGAATAAAGTGTAACTGTAAACCAAATTAAATAAAGAACTAAGTGCCGCAATTCGAAATCTATTTGTAAATGGATAAAACTAGTGAATATTAAAGTTTTACTACCACTTTACGTTTTACGCAAGTATCCAGTTCATTAACTCTCTTTTTATTAGTGTTTTGTTGCTTTTATGAATTATACAATAAAGCGGCACACGTCAAACGTAGGGTTTCTTAAATTTATGAGTGTACACTTAGAAAACAAAAGAGCCAAGAACTGTAAAAGATAAACATCTTGTCCAACTAGCTGAAAACTCCTATCATCGGTAAGATAACAAATTGCGATGTAACCCAAAACAAAAACTACTGGTTAAGATTATACTTGAGAAACACTGCCGCATCTACAGCTAGAAGTTTTAATAAAATTAAGTGAAGCCAGAAACACTAGACGTGACATTTTGTTATAAAAAAAAAACAGAAAAAAGTAATGTATCTGCAATAGGCATTTAGAATAGTCGAACATTGTTAAAATGGTCCTTATTTCACGACTCAACTATTCACGGGTGTTCTTATTGTGGTTGGCTAATGGTATTAAATCCATCCTATGTGACTTCATGCTGCACTAAATTATATAAAAGATCTTATCCATTTAGTATCACAGTAGTTCCCAAACAAACGTAACCTACATCAAATATTCAACATTCGTAACTCATTGGTCACCCTTCTTAAAAATAACTAAGGTGCAGTCAACACTCAATACTGCATTACAAATAACAAAATTCATATTAGTTAAAATAAAGTTATGAATTAATAATACAAACAAAAATTTTGAAGTGCGATAATACTAATTTAGGTTACCCAGTTATACAAATTTGAAAAACAATGATTTAAAAGCGTGTTGGCTTTTGTGTAAGAAAGTTTGTTGGTCTCTGAAAAAAGTACTTTACAGATTGGCTGACCTGTGAATACAAAATCTGTTGCTACCAGATTTAATGTAATGGAAACGTTTGTCTTACTATTCTTCGTTTTAGGGTTCCGGACTTGAGAGCTCACCACAATCTTTTACATTGTCATCTCCATGGTTAACAGTAAAGTGAATTGCGTTTGTGGTAATTGGTACTCAATTCACCGAATAAAATTAATGAACCGTTTAACTTCATGGAAATTTGTAGAATTACTAAAATCTACATTAAACTAAATGGTGTTATTTTACGTAGGTGTAAACGATAATGTTCTCAAGCTCAATTAAAACTTAACTAAAAACACTTCAGTAATTAAATTACTATGAATGTTCGTACTAACACGAATATAATATCATGACAGAAACATAAGACTGAAGTACACCACAGAGTAAAGCAACTCGAGGCGCTTTGATTTAAAACTACAAACGCAGCAGGAAAGTTTTCGCATGTTAACTTTAGTTATAACCACATTAAATGTAAAAAAAATAATTACAAAATTCCAAACAAACAAATTTGTTGTAAGACAATAAAATGCAACTATTTTGCAAATTAGTCAATGAGCTTTAAGATAATGTTTCTTGGAAAAAAACGGCAAGTCTTGTGAAACAATCAATTTGTTAAAGACTACGTATTTGTGCAATTCAGAGAAACAATCTTGACCGTCATCCTCATTAATTTTCCTTATTTACAATTGCAGATTTTTCCTAAACGCCGCAACCTTTGTTAAAAGTTTCAAAGCCTAATTATATTGTAACAAATTTTAATATCAATTTATTTAAGCTAAGTATTTACATGATTTTGGATATGACTTTTAATAAAGAACGGATAGTAAGGAAAGAAAAAACACCAAAAAAGGTGGCATAAAAGGCTTATTAAACCTACCAAAAAAGCAATAAAAAAGGCACAAATATCTGTTAAAATTTACAGTTTATTTTTTTGTTTTACAATGTTTATTAAGTGCTATTATTTTCCCAAGCACAAATCAAATATTTTTCAATATTTTGACCAAGAAGCTGTTGCTTTTTATCATTTAAAATATTTTTATAGAAGGAAAAAGTGTTTTCGACATCACAAGATGTTAGTGGAGCAAATTTTGATGCCGATGTTTCTGTTATTGTTATTTTCTGTTGATGCTTCATGACCTCCCCTTTTTGAATTTCAGTCAGTTGTTTAAAGAAGTCAAAGGAAGGGTTTTTTGATGTGACGGAATCCGATTTTTAGTTAATTTTTCTTCCTATAGTTCCTGGACATGCTCTTATAACTGCTCTTATTCTTTCGAATGTAGCGAAAGATTTGGTCATTGCGGGTTCGCTTTTTTCTAGCTTTTTTAAATCGTCAGGAATGCCGGAAAAGTGTGCTTTTATAAAAACTAGTCCTCTCTTAACAGCTTCGTCATTAAAAGCTTTTTGAGATTTAGTAATTGCTGCAGAGACCGTCTCGTCAAATAATTCAACCAGCTGAAGTAAGACACTTCAATTAATGTACAAGAAAATGTCAGATTATCGTATGAACCTCTTTAATTTAGCAAAATGTGTGGCATAAAAAATGCAAGCAGATAATCAAGTCCCCATCTTGTTATGATAGGTCTTGGTAGAAGTTTAACATCTGGAAAGTTTTTCTTTATAGGTCGTTACCCGTAATGGTGTTTTCACAAAAATCGGAAACAAGATCCAATAACACTGGTCTGCAAAAAAATTGTTTTTATCGAGCCCTGACACTATTCCGGATGATTTTTATGTAAAATGACGTCCTAAATCCAAATATGTCTTTCGTTTTCTTCCATTACCCACCATTTTCGAGGGAGCCCCAAATCTCTAATTTTACCATTTTTTGATAAATTAATTATAATTTTTTTATCGACCGATAATAATAATCATAATAATTATTGTAATAATAAATATATGGACATAAATTTAATTTAAATGGGAAAAAGAACTATTTTAGCTATAAACAGTAATAAATAAAAAGATATTCATTGTTACTTGGTGCTTGCTTTCCTTTTATACCCTGAGGTACAGCTCTCTCGTTTCAAAAACCAGCAGTACTCCGCCAACATGCTTGCATTCTACTTCCCTGAAAATCTCTTCTCCAGCTTAGCCATGTCATGATCGAACCGTTACCCGTGTTCATCCGAGACTGCTCCTAAATTTTCAGGGAAAAAGTCCAGATGCGAGTGAAGGAAGTGAACTTTAAGAGACATGTTACATCCTATGTTTTTGTACGCTAAAAGCAGTTCCTCGACGTGAGCCACATAATCTTCACTTTTGTGGTTACCCAGGAAGTTCTTACAAACGTTATGAAATGCAAGCCAAGCTCGTTTTTCTTTTCAATTTAGGTGTTCAATAAACGTAGAATCTCGGAAGAGACCAACAAAAACGTATTCTTTGATTTTAGCTTCGCTAAGACGAGGAAATTTAGTTTTTAAAAATTGAAATGCGCCACCTGTCTTGTCCACTGCTTTCACAAACTGCTTGATCAATCCAAGTTTGATGTGTAAAGATGGTAAGTAAATATTTTCCTTCGGAACCAAAGGATTGTGAGCGACATTTTTCTGACCAGGAATAAGATTTTCTCGCAAAGGCCAGTCCCGTACGATGTAATGTTAATCTCGGGCTCGGCTATCCCATTCACAAAGGAAGCAGCAATATTTTGTAAACCCTGATTGCAGGCCCGTGAGTAGAGCAAAAACTTTTAAGTCAGCGCAAAGTTTCTTCTTATAATCATGATAACTAATATTATCAAGGATTCTGAAGATGTTTTCGTACGTTTCCTTCATATCAACAGAGTATGCAACTGGAACTGATGAGAAGTCATTCCCATTTGCCAACAGGACAACTTTTAAGCTTGTTTTTGATGAGTCTATAAACAGTCTCCATTTGTCTGAGTCACATGGCATCTGTAACTCTGTCATCAATAAACTTGCATTAGGGCAGAACACTAAACCTTTATCTTCTGAGAAAAGACATTTCAGGGTTGCTTGTCTGGTCCTGTAAGAAGATATTTTTACTCCATTTTCTAAGAGATTCCATTGTTGAAGTCGCGTTCTTAGGAGCTGAAATTTAGTCTTGGGTAACTGCAAATCCCTGACATGATCATTTAATTCCTATTGAGTGAGGAGGTGAGGTTGCCGAAAAATTAAATCTGCGGAACACTCTTCATCAAAAATGAACGTATCATTCGAAGCCCCAGGTTGTGGCTCAGATTCTTTTAAATCAATTTCCGGCTCTAGAGTATAAGTGTTTGGGGGCTCTGGGATTGGCAAAGTATCGTTATGTTCTTATATATTTGTATTTTATTGTTGTTTCTATATACATTTTATAGCAAAACTTTTGCCATGTACTTTGGTATAAATTTTATTACCTGCTTTAGGATGTTTAATGGCTATAAGTTAAAATTCTAAAAAAAATGCAAAAAATAAAATAAAAATGGGTTCCCTCCAAAATAGGTGGGTGATGGATAAAAACGGAGCACATTTTTGGATTCAGAAGGTCATTTTACATAAGAATCGTCAAGAATGGTATCAGGGCCAATTTTCATGCAGACCAGTGATAATCAAAAAGAGAATCTAATATGTTAGAGATTTTTACCTTTTTGGTGGCAAAAATTAGCTTGTTTACTATTGCAAACTCGTCTCTAATGAATTCACACACTCTATGTATTCCATGTGCTAGACAAGTTAAACGTTTTAAATTCGGATAAAATATTTCTAATTTCTGATTTGATTATATAAAGTGCTGCATCGGTTACGAATAAGAAAACCTTTTCTTTTTTACGCCATTGGGATACAGAAGTCCTACAAACATAAAATTATATAATTGTAATTAATAGATTGAATTATATTAATCAATCATTAAAAAAAAAACTTACGTAAACAATCATCGAAAAAATTTGCAACTGTTTTGTGATTGCTCTGTGGAATATCTTTGGATGCTACGAAATGAGCTTTTCCTGGTTCTAGTTCAGACAATTTCCCAACCACAAAATTTGCTATATTCGACCTCTGCAATCAGTTGTTTCATCAACCGAAATCCAAATGTAAAGGTCCCCAATGTGATTCCTTATTGTCTGTATTTTCTGAAAAATGTAAATTAGCATTTTGAAAACTATTAATACTTTAATTAAACTGCTTACCGATTGGTAACATATGTCTCAATATTTTTTTTCTCAAAGCTGATTCATCTGGAACAACTTGTTCGGTGTATTTTTCTAAGAAATTGCGAAAATTGATACTATCAAGTTTTTTAGAGGAATTTGAGCCGACACCAATGCTTCGCACAAATCTAGAGCAGAAGTTGTTTTTGATGGGCCAGGTTTATTCTGTTGATCTTCTATAACGTTTTTAACAATGATTGTTTCATAGTTTTTTTAATACTTTTTAAATGTAAACCACTACCCATTGTTTTACATGGTACTTTTTGTAGCACCGATCTAAAATAATACATATACTAGTAATTAGAAGCATTTAAATTAAGATAATACAAACTTACTGATTTTAAACAAACTTGTCAAAAAAGGTTTTTCCCGTCGGTTGTTAAATTATTGTCCAATTTACTCCACTTGTAATAATTTTAAAATTTTGATTGTTTATTAGGTGGCATTTTTTAAAACTTACTCACAGCACAACAGCAAAAGACTATCACAGTGTGACAATATCACAGGTATTTATAACAAACAAAGAATATTTTAGTCATCTGTTTCAGTCATTAAAGGAATTCACCAGACATAATTAAAATTATGTATATTTGTTTGCTTTACTTAGGTACTGAATAGACCTATAAAATATGATTCATTCCGAAATCATTCCGGTTTTGTAAATAGTGTTTTGTTAAGCCTGTCATTTTACATAATCCTAGTACAAATTCTTACAATAGTTCTTCTCTATAAGCGGTTTTTGTATTTAATGTTTTCTGAAAACCATTGTTTAACAAAACATGAAAATCCCTGTTGTTATTTATAGGTTCGTGGTAAGACCTTTTGAGCAAAAAATGTTTATTATATTATTGTACGTAATTTAAGTAAAATTCTGTAATGCGTTATTGTCATCTACCTATTAAAACACTGTTTACACAAACTTTTCAAAATTTATATGTAAAAAGGCAATATAAAATAATACTCTTTAAAAAGGCAAAAAAGACAAAAAGTTACACAAAAAGGCAAAATAAGCAGGCTCCAGGCATTTGCCTGACTGTCCGCTCTTTAATTATTAAATATAACTGTTGGGGCCAGATACAAATGCACCAAAAATAGTGAAGACAAATAATATTGAGATTAAAACTAAAGAAAAAAAGATTGATTAGAAATGGAATTACTTATAATACTTTTTTTACAAAAAAAAATTGATTAATTATAATTTGTTTTCATGTCAACGATCATATCGCCTACTAGAGACATATTTAAACAAAAAACTAATTTGCAAGACGCTCCATACTTTCCTCACTGGCCGAATCACTTTGGAGAGGCCAGTACTAAGAGTCAGATGTTGAACAGTTTGGCAACGGACATAAATTTCTTAAGGCTTGAACTACTTCGTTAGACGCCGTACGAATCCTGGCCACTCTTGACTCTTGGCCATTTTGACTGCTTTTGCAATTCATTCAAATATTTGGTCGACCATCTTCTCCAGAATTGTTGATAAGCAAATTTAATGGTTTTTTAAAAACATTGCAGATCTTTTGGCGGTTTCATGCTTCTCTCAGATAAGGAAAGATCCGTTAGTTTTCTACTGCTTAAAAATTGACCGAGATTAAGATGACTATTAAGAACAGCTTCGAGGCGACATAGCAAAGTACTTACGTTTTCATAGGTGAGACCACAAATACCAATTATTTTGACTATAAAATTTTTACATGACTTTATGTTCGATTTCTAGAAACCTCCAAAATGCGGTGCTCTGGGTGGAATAAACTTCCATTCAATTTTTTTGTTAGCAGAACAAGTAGACAACTCTTTTAATTGGGCCCTAAAGATTAAATATAATTCTTTGAGCTTTCCAGCAATTCCTACATTATCGCTTTATCAGACATCATTACATTAGGTCTTCTTCTACGAGCAATAAAACGATGAAACACAGATGACAACCCAATTGTAGTGAAATCCTTTATGAGCTATTAATGTACACACATTTTATGGCAGTACAGACAAACAAACAAATATACGTCTTTATTCTTTTATTACCTCAAATTTTACTAGCTTTTATCAAAATGGGATCCTTAAAATCTACCCCAGTGTAAGAAAATGAATTTACTCTTTCAGCAGGTAATTCCTCAGTTGGAGGCAAAAATTTTTGGGTTTACGTTGAAAACAAACAATGCTATCTCTAAAACTCCATCGAACTAAACTTCTACCAGAAATAATTTAAAACTAATCACGAAAAAAACTTAAACTTGCTTGCGAACCTGCATTCAATAATTGAGGATGCTTAGATTCTAAAACTAAACAAGAAAGCTGATGCTTTTCTGATAACAACTATAGATGGCGCTTGCCATAGGAACAAGCAGTTTCTGATATTCCACCATCCACTCTAATAGTTTCATCTGTATCGATAAAAAGATTTAAGAAACAAAGTGACGACATAATTGCAGATTTACTCTCTTTTAGAATTTCCTATTTATGATTAAAAGTATCTTGTTGTGACAATTTGATAAGAATCATTTCCGCTTTGTTGAATTCATCGAGACATAAAGAACCAAACCTTTCACCTTTAAAACCAGAATTTGTAACAAACCGCATAACAAAAGCTAGAAAGCGTTTTAGACGATTATAATTTAAATATATTTCAAAATTTATCAAATCAGATAAGGTTTTCTGCACAACCAAACACTTAGATTTTGCTTTTGCTAACTTAGGAAGATCCAATTATCTTATGCTGAGACCAATCCTCAGAACAAAGAAATAAAAGTTTATTGCCACTGAAAATTATTAAGAAGTTTTTGAAGAACGACCCCATGAAAAGAAATATCCGCTGCTTTTTGATTTTATGGTACATGTCTCCATTCGTAACTTTAGATCAATTCTTGAATTAAAACTACTCTATTTGCTTCAAAGGTTTTTAACTTGTGAAAAGGCATCTTCAACCAACGTAAAACTACAGATAAATCAACACGTGAAAACGACATATCAAGATAAGAAATTATTTGCGACAATTAACGAGAAAGAGGATGAGCTACTATAAGCTCGAAACAAGGAATAGAATATGGTTTCAACGGCGATATCTTAGTTTTAGCACACAAGTTGGATTGAGTATGATTCAAACCAACATTGCAGACATAGACACAAGCCGCATAAGCTGCTTTATTTGCGCCCGCAAATCTATGAAGTTGAAGCGAAACATAAAACAAGAAACTACGTGGCAAGAAATAGTAAGCAATTTTAAATAAGACAAATCAGATCGAAGTTGCAACCATTTTTTTGCAACGCATTTTGGAACTGGCAGGTCCCTAGAAATTTTAAGCAACCAAAATTCTTGGAGAAGAATCTTTGCCAATATAATTGAAGGAGAAATAAATCCTAATAAACCAAACGTTTGCTAAATAAGCAATTTTTAAAC
This sequence comes from Aquatica leii, assembly GCA_035610365.1. Classification (NCBI taxonomy): domain Eukaryota; kingdom Metazoa; phylum Arthropoda; class Insecta; order Coleoptera; family Lampyridae; genus Aquatica; species Aquatica leii. The sequence continues at coordinate 19,814,343 of CM069434.1, read as the reverse complement.
AGAAAGGGGTAAACTGAAAATGTAAATAAATCAGCAAAAACATTTTAAGAAAGTTCGAACAACTTTATCTTTTTTTTCTTGCTTAGATCGTACATACAAAAATACACCAAAGATGACCCAACATTTTAAAGCTTCTAGTTTATTTGAATGCCACTTACAAAGTTTAAACTGTCCTTGACCAAAAACATTTGATAAATTCTTAAATAATTCTTGCGTTTCCACGATAGAATGCGCAGCAGTAATAATATCATCCACATACATATCCTTTAAGATTATATTTAATATATGACATAACAATGACAGCCAATTGCTGAACACAGCGAATTGCAAGAAAGCTAGACAAACTAACACCAAAAGTAACCGTATTTAATTCGAAAGAATCACGAGGTTGAACAGGAGACAATCGCCATAAAATTCGCTAATAACACCTTTCAGCAGGCTGTACTTCAATCTGTCTGTGCATTATTTTGATGTCCGACACAATAGCAATAGGATGGCGAGAAAATCAGGGCAAAGTAAAAAACAAATTTGGCTGCAAAACTGGACTAACTATCAACAAATTATTAAACGGACAACCACCGTCGCTCTTATGGAAAGCATCAAATATCACTCGAAATTTTGTAGAAACGAATTGTTTTTTCAAAACACCATGATGTGGTAAATAATACGAATTATTCGTCAACGAATTTGACCGACAGATATGTCCAGCTAAAGAATACTCTGATAAAAGAAGTCAACATTTTTTTTTTAAATATTGGATCTGTTTTAAAACAAAGCTCTAAAAGCAAAAAACGAGATTTGGCTGGATTGTACGAGTTGTTTAATAAATTCGGACAGTTTCTATAAGGCAATTATACCACAATATTATTAGAAGGAAGTTCTTCGAAAACCCAAAATCTTTCTATTTGTTCATGCATACATAATCAACGTTTGTGCAAAGATGATGACAACGAGATAAACCCGACAAAAGCTGATTAGATACTATGGGGCCAGACAATATCCATCCTAAATGCGTATTGTGCAAAAATTGCATATTTCGACCCAGACTAAATTGTTGTGGCAGCAATAGCGTCCAAAAAACACCACTTTCTAACAGAAACTCAATTTTCGAAGGAACATTGAACGATGAATCAGATCATTTACATTTTTCTGGAAGTGACATATACGAAGAATCAACTTCTACTGAAGGAATCTCTGAAGTGCCCAATTTTGCCTGAAAATTCTAGTAAGAGGGTGTTATCAGTGACTAGATAAAATTTTCTTCCATAAACGTAATTATAGAATCGAGTTACGGCGAATACTATGACTAAAGCTTCGCGGTTCAACCGGCTGTAATTTTGATCGGAATGAGCTATTTCGCTAGGACTGGTGTCAGTTGTAAAGATAAGGGACAGCATTGGATCGTATGGTATTAGAACACGGTCATTGCACTGTTCTACTATAAGGTTAATAAAAGCTGATTTACACGCAGCGGTCCAAATATAAAGCTGATTTTTGCACAGCAACTGACGTGAAGGGTAGCATTTAGTTGAAAAATTAAGGATGAATCGCACGTAGTATATTACCATGCTCAGAAATTGACGTAATTCTTCTACACTCAAAGGACGTGGCAATTCTAGCACTGCTCAAATCATTTCTAAAAGTTTGCTTATTTGGTTATACTTGATAAGCTATTCAAAATATTTGGTTTTTGTTTAAAAAAACAAACATTTGTTTTTATTTAGATACAAATTATTTTCTGCCAACCCTTGCAGACACATTCGCAAATTAGAAATGCATTTGTCTTTAGTAGCAGCATGGACGATCATGTCATCAAAATATGCTTCTACATGTGTGACATGATACGATTAAATTTCCAAGAGGCAGTTTTTATTCCGAAACTAAATTTATTGATCTTGTACGTTCTTTTGTGTGTGAAAATTGCTTGAATTTTACTTCCTTCTTCACCGACTTTGAAATGTAGATATGCTTTATATAAGTCTTATTTATCTAGAATTTCTCAAACTATTGAGAACATCTTCAATTCGTCTAATCGGAAAATTGACTGATTCAAACTTTTTATTCACTCTAGTTTTGTATTCAACACAGATTCTAATACCTCCATCACGCTTAGGTTGTTATGTTAAAAAGTTGGTAGGTTAAAATTTTTCGAGTATGAAAATTTTTCAAGTATAAAAATTGTCTTCGGCATGCCCATCTTCAGTCGGCGATGTCAAATTTAATAAGCACGTAATTATTCACTTTCCGGTAAGGTTTGGTGCATTACCGACCTCTATGCCCAACGAGACTTTCACCCTTAAGTTATTTCACGCGATTCTACGTGCAAATAAATTTTGTGGCTATTTGGTGGAAGCTTAATCGGGGTAAATCGTTAAATTTTTCTGTATTGGGGGTTTAATTTAATTTTTTTCTAATTGTCTATAACGGATTCGCATACCCCCCATACGTCTTCTTTATCGGTGAAGTTAACGAACAGTTGGCATATTTGTAGAAAAATTTCTATGACGTCAGGTTACTATAACTTAACTATTCACACCGTCAAGGGGTTGGAAACCTTAGAAATTGCAACTTATTTCGAAAGAAGCTGCTACTATTTTAAAATCAAAATTTACTGGTGTTAACGCCGTATGTACGTTATGCGTTAGATTTAATATTACTGTCCCGATAACGGGTCAATTTGGAATTTCTTCACGGCGGAACGCAGAATGACAAAGCTGCGACAGTTTGTTCATGTCACTACCGCTTTTCGACCCGACCGAAGAATTTGTTAGTTTCATTAGTTCTTTGCTTCGAATGCGCGATTTTTGTAACACAACTGTTTTATCTACGATGCCATGAAACTTGATAACATCTGTTTGAAGTAATTGCTCTTGAATGAAATTGTCTTTGAGATCTTGAACAAATTGAGCCCGTAGAAAAATCTCGGCAACCGACACATTTTACTTATGTGAACACATCACTAAAAACCTCAATCTGATAAGTTTTTTGTAACGTAGCAACATACTCCGACACAGATTCTGATAGCATGATAAGAAGTAATGTTGAGTCGCTTCCCTGTTAGTTTTTGGAGTGAGCATTTTTCTAAAACTATCGATAAGGTTTTCGTACTGTATATTCTGAACTAGTTGTTGTTGGCTGTTTGTAATTGTTTCAGCAAAAACTCCCAAAATTTGTTTAAACTGATTAACATCCATTATTATTAAAATGGTAATCGGAATTAAAAGTCCTTGTGACGAGTTGAAAATTTGTAGAACAACACAACCGTTGACGTTTTAAAAATGTGATAATGGTGCTTAATGAAGTATCGATAACTTGGAATGCATTTGGTTGAGTATGAGAAGTTTAAAGAAATAAAAAAAAACACATGCATATGTTATCACGATAAATGCAACGTACACTTTTATCTTGAATTTTGCATCGTCGCCAATTTATTGTAACGAGGCATAATAATATTTTTTATACACTGAGGTTATTACATAAAGATAAATCTGAATTTGTCATTCGTTCTTGTGTCTACACATACACCTACGATAACTAACTATTGAGGATACAGCAGTCACTTTGTTATACGACGTGTTACCCAGTCGAAAGCGCACTTTATATTTTGTCTGTAATACCGACCTACGTGCTAGCGTTTGATAAAATTAATATAAATAAATTTATGTACTTTCTTCTTCTTCTTCCTTTTGTTCTTCTTCTTCTAACGTGAACTACTGTCTGTGATAAAATAAATATACTCTGTGTTACCACTTCTGTCTTTTCATTTATTCGATTTTAGCTGCGGGTAGATTTAAACTGTGTCTTAGTCTTTCTTCGTTTTGGCATTTTTCTATATTTATTTTATAATCTAACACCACGAAGCTTACGACTCTATCGCCGGAACAAATTAGTTAGTCGGCGCTCTATTTTAGTTACAAAAAGAACCACGTAAAAAAAATCTCTCAATTTGTCAATCCTTTCGTTGTCCGACACCTTCATTTAACAATGGAAGCATCTTCAGAATTGTTACAAGCATTATCAAACATGCTCGTAAATGCACTGCAGGCATCAAAAGCCTCCTCAATTTACACTACGTGAATATCGTTTGTCCGAAGGAACAACTGTAGCGATTACTTTAAACGTTTTCACAGTTTACAAGAGTTACAGACAAACTATGCTCGTGTATGTACATATGAGTGCTGAATTAAATAATGCACTTAAATTTTTAGTTAGCCTTCGTCAACCTTAAGAAGTTTCATATAAAGAACTATCGACTATACTAGTTAATCATTTTGATAAAGCAAAAAACAAGTACGCTCAGAGCATCAAATTCCGTCTCATCTAACAACAAAAAGGAGAAATTATCGCTCAGTTTGTTCTAAAATTAAAACAAGCTGCAGCATACTGTGAATATGGTGATTTTGCAGACCGAATGCTTGTTGAGCAACTGTTACATGGGTTAGAATCACGAGAAATGTGTGATGAGATTATTGTTAAAAATCCTGTAAAATACGGTGAAGCTTATGAAATTGCACACAGTTTAGAAGCCACACGCAATACAACATGTGAAGTAAAAGTCCCTAATCATACGGATACTATAAGCAAGTTAGAGTATAATCTTCCAAAACACTAACAAAATAAGACACCAGTTTGTTACCGATTAGTCTAACAAATACGGCTACAAATCAGAGAACGAAGTGACACACTACATGACCAACATACCAACCATCATAGCTGTAACGATTGTGGAGATCAACGTGTGTACCAAAGTGTGTAGATCAAAAAGAACCTCACAAAGCAGACACCAAATTGACAACTTGTGTGTAGAAGAAACAGATATCACCGAGCGGTTGGGCATAACACAAGAAGTAACTACATCATCCACGCACCATAAGAAAATGATAATGGTAAAAATAAACTAAGTAAGTCTTGAAATAAAATTGTACACTAGAGCACCTTGCGGTATTACAAATAAAAGAACTTTAACAAATTTAGGAGTTAAGGCTCAAATAAACAGTGTGACAGACAATTTGCGAGTTATACGGTACATAAAATAAAATGCTTAGGACGCATAAGTGTTAATGTAACAGTAGGTCACACAACTCGAAGATTAAACTTATACATAGTTAATAGTGACTTTGATGCATTATTTAGTCGAGAATAGATTTCATAATTCATAAATGAAATTAACTTTTTCAGGCTTTTCGCTATTGCCGATAAGATGCATTCGTTAACTACGGGCCCGAGATTAACAGCAGAACAAGAAGCTCAGTAAACTGAGCTATTAATGCGACATGCTTATTTTTTTTGGTAAAGTAGCTGGAAAACTTATTGGTCCTCTGGTCACAGTACACCTAAAACCTGGAGCAACGCCAGTTTTTGCTCGTGTTTGAAAGGTACCATTAGCACTTCGAAATGCATATGCCCAAGAAATAGATGCTAAAATTGACCCCATTTCAAGGGCAGAACCCATATTCAATTGCATGAAGGATGCAAAGTTCTTCTGCCATGTGGATGTAACAGTCGCATATACACATCTGTCTGTGGATGAGACTTTTCAAAAAGTGTTAACCGTTAATACACCAACACATGGACTAATTCGTTCTACTAGAACTGATTACAGTGCAGCAAACATACCAGCAATTTGGCTACGAAGAATGGAAACAGTGTTACAAGACCTCCCAAATGTTATAAATTTTTATGATGACATTTTGGTTTTTGCTGACAACTTTGAAATCATATCTTTGGATGCAACAATGGAAAGAATGCAAACACAAAGGCTTAAATTAAATAAAAAGAAATGTGTTTTTGTTATTCCATCAATAGAATTTTTGGGTCACAAGATAGACGCTGAAAGCATTCCTGACAAATATATAGAAACAATTCCTGATGCACCAAAACCATCAACATCCGAAGAAGTTCAGTTGTTTTTAGGCAAAGCCACCTACTATAATTCATTCATACCAGAGTTATCGACAAGAACACGTCTTCTTCGTGGCATGCTACTTCACGAACCAATAACAACAGAAGCCAAAAATGCGTACATAGACATTAAGAATGCATTAATTTCTCCACAAGTACTAATACCATACGATCCAAAACTGCCGTAATTATTAGCAACAGACGGTAGTAAGATAGGACTTGGTGCAGTCCTATCACACAAACTCAAATGGATAAGGAAGCATTAGCCTTTATATGGGCGGTTCAGAAATTTTCCCAGTATTTATATGTACGACACTTTACGCTTATAACAGACCATAAGCCACTTACACAAATTCTTCATCCAGAAAAATCATTACCAACAATATGTATCAGTCGAATGGCAAACTACGCAGACTATGTTTCTCACTTTAATTATAGTGTCATGTACAAACCTACAAAATGGAATGCAAACGCCGACTATTGTTTAAGAATACCATTACTTGAAACAAATAGTGTTCATAACCTAACGTGTAAGGATGAACAAAAAGTAGAAGACAGTTTTAAAAATTTTATTTTGTGTCAAGTCAAACAATTACCAGTGCGCACAAAAGAAATCGCAAAAGAAACACGACGCGATCTACATCTAGGAAAAATTGTTCAACAGTTAAAAATAGGACGAAACTTGGATGCAAATTATAAATCCTCAGAATCTAATTACACCTTAGCAGTAGGCTGTTGGTGTTTGAACACAGAGAAGTCATACCAGAATCACTTCACTAGCTCATATTAAACGACCTACATACTAGCCACGTAAGAATTGTGAAGATGAAAGGGTTAAATAGATCATTCGTATTTTGGCCTGGAATCAACGGTGATATTGAAAGAATTGCAAAAACTTGTTTAGATTGTGCTAAACACGCACCCACTGCTTCAAAGTGTAAAAACCATCATTGGGAATATCCCAACGGTCCATGGCAAAGCATTCATGTGGATTATGCGGGTACTTTTGCAGGTTCTATGCTACTAATAATCGTAGATGCGTATAGTAAAGTGGCCGAAGTAAAAACGACTTCTATATCAACAACTGCAGCAACAATCCAAGTCTTAGACAAATTGTTTGCAGCCTATGGCGTTCCTATCATAGTAGTATCTGATAATGGACCACAGTTACCGCAGAAGAATTTACCAGATTTTTACAAATGAGTGGAGTGAAATACCATAAGCTTGTTACCATCTTGCCACGAATCGGCAAGTCGAGGGATACGTAAAGAATGCATTGAAAGCGATGGAAACTATACCGACATCCTTAAAAGGAAATTTAAATTTTGAAACAATATAGAAGAGCTCCACATTCATTAACTGGATTACCACCCTCGCAATTATTTTTAAGACGCAATATACGTACTCGACTGGACTAACCAGACCAACAAACATTTCAAAAAGAATCACGGAAAAATAACAGGCACAACAAAAAACGATTTATTGCATTTTTGAAGCAGGTCAAGATGTTTACTTTTTATTCGGAAAAATGAGAATGGATCACTGGATCCTGGGAAAAATCATAACACGGCTAGCAATCTTCATTACGAAATCGACTACATACACAGACGTTACAAACGCCATATTGATCAAAATCGCTCAACAGGTGTTGATAGAACAAACTACAAATATGGTACTACAGAACCAAGTAGAATTCACTTCTAAGGAGGAAACGCCAATGCCGAACTTCCGAACCTACAACTGCTCGACAGACTCAACAACAGAAGTTACAACCACAAGTTCCACAGTTACCATAAACCCATACGACCATTCGAACACTAATTAAACAGTAATGTACCTCGCCGGTCAGTCGCCGTTCAAGAAGACCGTATTTGCCAGTGCAGCGCATTTCAGCCATTCACCAAGGAGAGGAAAAAAGAGTGTTGTGTATGCGTACCGTAGTAGATACATGCGACACAATCAGGAGGTGAATAATAAAGATAGTGACATGACCATACATAATACTAAAAATTAGTTTAAGTTAGCATGACGTGTTTTTTAGATTAACTATTCATTACTATAATAATCCAACATTTGTCAAAATATAAAGAATACAAAAAAGAAAACAATACTTACCAAATTTGTAATTGGTTACTTTGATACATACTTCTCATTAAGTTGTTGCAATACACCTCATAATATATTAGATAAAATAGACCCTAACAACTTGTCGACAAAATTGATAGCGCACTATTTAAATTTTAACAAAAAAAATCTATTGGTAGTTAAAATGTCATACTTAAACTGTCTTCCAAGACGTTAGCACAGCATTTGTCGTTGATTTTTTTGAAGTATTACAAAAGTTTTTGAATACTCATGTAACATTTTTGCAAAAATATTAGTGTAACTCTAATTTACATTAACTAAAAATTATTATGGAAAATCGACTATTAGACTGATTCTGTGTTTTCTTCGTGTGATATACAAATTGTATATAGGCGTACAGGTCCGCGGCTAGCACTTTTGGTACCATTGTGCAAATTTAAAATAACGCCCCAAATTTGTATGACGTTCATATAGGTATTATTATCCACTATTGAAAAATAATTTTAAAAAGTATTTTCATAAATTTATTTTCATTTTTATATTTTACAACTACAAGCCATAGGCCATACAAGTATTTTTTCATTGAGGTACATAACAACAAAAAAGTTTTTATGTTTTGCCGATAAACTGATTTCTTTAGCATAGTATTTGCTGTTTTTTTAAGTAAATTTTTATGTAAATTACAAAATACAGAAATAAGTTTTTAAAAAATTTTAAAAATGCTAAAATAACTTTATAATGCTTTAAATTTTTTTTATTTTCTAAACGAACCAATAAGAAATTTATGAGCAATAAAACCACTTAGTTATTTTAAATTCTTGTAGTGCTTATGAACATTACGAAAACTATTATGAAAAGAAAATTTTATTGTTTTCTTGAACTGATTTGGAACATAAAAAAGTGATGTATTGTACCGACTTATATAATATCTTCATAGTGTAATAAATACCAATTCTCATCTTCATAAAATATAATTTATGAAGCCGAAACATTAAACGATAATCAGGTTTACATTTATTGTTGAAAACCGAGTCGATTCTAAATTTTCGTCTGAATCTAATTTGATTTTAACATAGTCAAGCTTCGTAGATTTTGAAAAGGTTGAACAAAAGTAAACACATTGTAGGTGGGGTAGTTGTCAAGATAAGCTATAAATTTTTAAATCTTTCAGTTTTTATTTGATTTATCGTCATTCGCTAGTTAATTTTTCTGAGGTCTGGCATACCTGAGCTGTCCGGGTGTTATTTCGACATTAATCAACAAATGTCTCTGATTTGAGATAGGTTGAATTGCTGCATTGTGTTTCTGATGGAATGTGCAGTTCTGAAGGATAGCGGACTTTTTAGATTAAATCTTTTATTTTTTAAAATTCTATACCTTTAGATTTTATTTTATTTTCACCGATTAAATTCAGTTTTGAGACGCTATTGTTTTAGTTACAAAGACGAAACATACTAAAAAGATGCGTACGTTTCATAAATGACGAATAAAAAACTATTTACTATAAATATTGGTATTGGACAAGCGTGTGTGAATTTAATTGATCGTGAAGTATGACACCCTAGGGCGACTTCCCCCCAATAACGCACACGAATCTTTTTATATCTTTTCCAAATGATCCGGTATCGCTCTAAGAGGTCGCATGACTTCTTTTTTTTACCGGATATTTTAGCTATTTAGATAACCAGGACAGGATCTACGACATTAAAAGAAACAATTTGTGTAATTTCCAAAAAACAACATGCCTTTTTAAAACAAGCTTTAAAATTAGATCACTTTATCTTTGTACCGTTAAATCTAATATTTTATAATCACATTATATTGCTGTCACTTATATTTTTAAAATACTGAAGTACGGATCTGGTAAATAAATAAATGAATCTTACATCCGTTCGATATTATTTTCGTTTTGATCCTAGAGATTATTGATACATCAACATGGGTTTTTTATATTGACACAATAGCGCTAGAAAGATGAGTTTAGGAAACGGAGTTAGAATGACGTTGAACGGAAGAAAAGTCATTTAGAGGATTTAGTGAGCTATGTGCAGTAAACTTAATGGGTTTTATTAACTGAATATTGATATCTTCTTTAAGTAACGTATAGGTTTTAGTTACGTGATTTATGACTGATGTTCGTTTATTTTTATTCAATAATTGTATTACTCTGAAAAGTTGTTTTTGTTATTTTGACAAAATTATTAATGATGAACAAATCAATAACGAAACGTATTCAATTGTTTTTTATTGTTGACTATTAAACCATTAAAATTAGTTAATATTGTGACAGCTTCACTAATACGTTTTTACGTATTTTATTGTATGGTTTTGTATTAAAATTTTATTTATTAAATATAATGATTGTAATTTTTTGCTGTTGACATTGTTTTGTGTAAAATAAATCAATACAAAAAATTTTCAAGAAACTTAAAATTAGTTCTGAACTTTGATTTCGATTTAGTTAACAATTTATACAAATTACGTATAGTTTTGTAACAACATTTAATATTAAAAATAGAAAGCATTGATTTTTAATGTAGTATATTCTAAAATTTTTGTTTTTTTATGTTATCTGAAACAGCATAAAATGTTTTATAGTAGTAATGCAAATAAATTTAAGTAATTTGTTGTTTGTTGTTTTCTTTCTCACCCAGTACGATTGTTTTTCAGTATTATTAAGGGCGACTGTTTTATACTAATTTTTTTCGTTGTTGTTTTCTATTACTATCCTATCTTTTTTGTTAGAAAACCGTTTACTAATATTTCTTTCAATAATAAAACCTACATTAAGTTTCTTCTAGAAAATTATATACTTAAACTACTTAACAAGAAATTTATTTGCCATGTATTTTCAAGCTTTCGCTAGTGTTTTGTGATTGACTGTCGTTTTGTGCAGTGAGTTAGCTGTTAATGGTAATTTTACAAAATATTTTTTCTCTATTTCGACATGAGAATTAGCGATTCTTACACTAAAATCCGTATAAGAATAAGCAAATTCTTACACAAATTTTAGTTTTTTCAAAGTTGATATCTTTGCATCAAATGTTGACGTTGCATGAAAAAAAATCATAATTATTGAAACTTAACAATTGAAATTCAAATTTTGATGCTAAAATAAAATAAAAACGTCATATTAATTCAAAGTTTACTTATACAAGTATAAAAAGATAATTTTGTATGAGATTTTAGGTTAACACATAAGTTTCAATATGTCAAAGTGTAAGTGTTGCAAATTCAATAAAATATAAAAGTTCCCAATGTTGTTTTAAAATTAAAATTATAGGGAAAATTATAAAATTGAATCAAAATAGAGTAAATCGTATAAAACACACGTCATACAATACGTTTCAATCACTTTACCGTTTCATAAACTCGCCGCTGCGCGGCTCGTGTATGAAACTGCTGCTGCAGATGCCCGTATTTCAATCGGGGGTGTTGATGGACAATATCTTTATCAAATTTTATTAAATAACACTCCAAATGGACATTTTTGCTCCGGCTTTATTATTAATAAGCATTGGATATCAACAGCAACTCAGTGTTTTAGACGGATAATTAAAACGATATTATTATTTTTTTACATTCCTATTTCTTTAGATTAGCTACTTTTTAAGTCATGGTTGGAAGTGTTGACTTTACTTCTGGCACATGTTACAAAATGTACGGTTAAAGATTTTGTACGATCTTTACACCCTCATTTATGACGCTGGACTGGTTCGAACTAAAAAACGTATAGCAGTTACTAATGCAGTTAGACCAATTAGAATGGAAATCGTACATCTTCTTCCTGGTGCGACTGGCGTTGCAACTGGCTGGGCATCAACGCATCTATTGTAAAGCTAAACCACAATTTATATTGGCTACATATAATGCAATCAAAAACTTTCAACTATAGTTGAAAATTTGCTCACAAAGTAATTCTGACACATATCCTTGTTCACAAGACTTGCCAGACAAAAACTTTGACGTACCACTAATCTAGCTTTGGATAAAGATTAATACTTTCTATTAAAAGGATATACTAAGTTACAATTGTAGAATAAGTAGTATCTTTATAGTTTTTGTTCTTAACTATGCAGTCAACTAAATAAAGTAGTAATGAAGCATTTAAAATGCAACCGAAAAATTCTATTTACTATTAGTTTTGTCAAGTTTTCAATAAACGTTATCAACGCTATGTTTTTGGATTTATGGTTGTGCCACAGCTGAAAATAACATTTAAAAAAAACGCAATAACAACACAAGAACCTTATTTTATATCTCGAGTCAAAAGTGTAACGACATATGATTCATCGAGGAAGAACTGAAGAGAAAGAACCAAATGCAAAATACTACAGGAATGTTGGAAAGAGATGAAGGGAGGAAGAGTAAAGTACGAGCAAGATGGCAGAGACAAATATTATAAAAGAAACGGGTACGCGAGAGAAGAAGTAGAGAGATTAAGAATAGAGGAATAAACTCTGTAGAACCTACAACTAAGTAGAACTAAAGTAGTACTTTAACATTTGCTCTAAAATTAAAAAAAAGCACTATAAAAAACCCTAGGTGTAGTTTAAAGTGTAATAATGCAGTTTTAATTTTTTTTTAGATTTAGCAAATGATGATGACTTTGTAATGTTTTCACTTTATTGTTTTTAGTAATTATTTTTTTCCTTCAACTTATTTTATGTTTCTTAAATTTAGCATAATCTAATTTATATTAATTTTTAATTGCTAGTGCTCTAGTTTCCTGCAAAGTTTGTTATCACTTCTTTTTATTTACAAGAAGCTACATAGAGTCAAATTTAATTAAATTTGTAGACAAAACATTTAGAAAGTTTTTAGATTTTTCTTGGCTATTTGCTCAAATTATTTGAATTCAGAACCTCTAAATTTTTTTTAAAGTTTAGAACTGTATAATATTTTATGTTGTATTTTGTTATTAGTTTTGATTTGCCGAAAATCAGTGTGCGTTGCATTTGATATGCTTTGCATTTACACAGCAAACTCAGAGTCTCTTTGTTCTCCAAACATCCGCGACCTAAAGGGCTACTTTAAAGTTCTATTTTTTGTTTGATAAGACTGCAATTTTTTTGTTATTAGATCTATGAGTTTTTTTAACATTTTTTCACTTGTGTTTGATGCCACAGTTTGAGTTTTTAATTGCGCCTCTTTAAGGAAGAGTTTTGTGTGTTTCAATTTTGTAGAATTTTTCCATACATTGTATGTTTCGCAGCTAGTTTGCTGCAGATGATTTTTTCCTGGTATTGTAAGATATGACGCATATTTACTCAAAGTTCTTATGGTACCTGTTTCCATATATTGCAACACCGGTATTGTTCCGATTTTTGACCCTATCTATGTATCATATAGTTTCTTTAATCACCCCTGAGCAAATGTTTTTTTCCACTTGTTTCGTAACGGTATTATTGATAATAATGATAACAATTTCTTTAAAATGTGATAGTCTCCTGTGAAGTTGGGTCTTATAGATTGTTTTTTTACGCTGCACTCAATTTGTATGTCTCGGTAGTTGATGTGTGCTAATTTATCTGAAGCTTGTATGCTGCTTGTCTTGCTTTCATTATTATAACGAGGTGTACAAATGAAAGTAAAAGCAGTGCTTCTATATAGTTGCTGTAGTCGTAGTTCTTATCGCTTCTGTTATCAGCAGATATGTCACTTTCTATAATTTACTCATCTTGAAAACCATGCTTTCAGGTTAGTTCTGTCGCATTATACAAACGCACCGTATGTGATAGGTTTTGTCACCACAGTATATAACTATTTGGCAATTGTGGTTTTTAATTTTTATGTGTGACTGACTCCATACATTGTAGTTATTTTTCTATTTTCTGTTTTTGTCGTTCAGTAAACAAAACGATTGCTGTCTTGACTGGGTTTATTAAGAGTCTCTATTTTTACAGTGTTTAGTGCCCTGTGGATGATGTTACCCAAAATTTTATGTTTGCAATGATAGCAAGATCGTTTGTTTATCCTAAAACAATTGCCCCCCGTTTTCTAGTTTTTGTAGTAGGCGGTTTATGACAAAGCACTACAGCAGGGCTAATTGCACCTTGCTATGTAGGCACCTGTCAACCACTTAGGCTTCTACAGTGCTACCGTACAAAATAGCAGTTACCGCCTGATTCCTGAACATTGAATATTGCACTTAAAGTGCGATGCTTTTTCTTTTCATTGCCTTTGCAATGGAAATGAAGACAATATTGTCAAATGATTCTTTAATATCTAGAAAATCGCTTAATGCAACTTCATTGTATTGGATTGCATTTTTACATTTGCCTACTAGTTGATAAATTACTAGCTTGCAACATTTTCCAGGCTGGTTTCGACGCAAAGGCAGTCTTTAATGCCCCGTCTCGTATGTACCTGTCGACTACCTTTTTAAATAGTTTTAGTATAAAAAATTCAAGCTGAACAGTCATGTAGGACTTTGCCTGGCGTACATAGGCTTTTTTGGCTTTGATAAAAATACTGGTTCTGAGAATCTCACATATTATGTTTCGCAGAGTAGCAAATTCTGTTTGCAACATAATGGAATAGATTCCATCAGCTCATGGAGACTGAAAGGGTTTAAACGTATTAATTCTTTAACTAGGTTTTCAGGTTTTTCTAGTTCTTTTTGGGTGATTGTTTGTTTGGTACTTCTAGATACGTTTAGAAGCTTTATAGGTTTGTCTTGTCTGTTTGCTGAAATTATTTGAGATTAGAATGCTTAAATCCCTAAATAATTTGGCGCCCCTTAAAAATCTTCTAGTAACTGTTTCTACTGCACTATGAAAAATGACTAAAGTTTAAAATTATATAAAATCTTACATTCTATATTAAAAAATGCATATTTTATCATATTTTGTGATTCTTTTTATATTTAGATGAAAATTGTATTTTTTTATATTTTTATTAAATCATCTTACATATTGCAGTAATTCTTATTTTTGCATTTAAATTTGTTATCGGTTTTCTAAGACTAATCTTTTCTTCATTTAAAACTACAAAAATGCATAAGCATAATTATTCTTTTTCTCCACAGTTACTTTTACTTATTAGTCAAATAATCTCAACAAATCTCCCAACTTACTGGATTTTTTCATGGAGAATGACATATCATCACCATGCATTGATATTGTTCTTAGTTATAACATTTTTTTGAATTAGTTTTCAATAATAGCAGTTATTAACATATATAAAAAGCATTGTTAAATTACACAATAAAAAAGTTGTTTGGAAAATGTATAAAAACAATATCCAAAAAAGTCAGAAAATATTGGTGAAGCATTAAATAACTTAAGAAAACCATGTTTTTGCTTTATTCCTGATTTAACATACAACGTCGTAGTAGCGGTTAAAAAATTTATAGTTGCAAAAAAAGAGCGAGAGCAAAATGGCATCAGATCCAGTTATTGTTAACAAAAGTAGTCTTAATCGACTAAACATTAAATCAAAAAGGTACCAAACAAATCCTTTCACGACTACAATATAAGTTTAAACAGATATGATAATTCAATCTGGAAACCAGTCAAAAATGAAAGAAAAAACAAAAATGCCCACCATATTGATTAAAGCAACTCCAAATTTACAATGAGCCAGAAATAATAAAGAAAAGGCTACATTATTTGCTATATACCTTAAAAAAGTTTTCATCTCTAACAATCATATAACAGATGGCAAGATGGAGAGGTAATTAAGTAACATCCTAATCAAAAATTTTAGAGCAGAAATGTTTACGTCTAAATAAATAAAAGTTGTACAAATAATATTAATCTGTAAATCGAACGAAAATTTGAACAAATTATCATCAAACTGTCTAATAAGTTTGTTGTTAACAATATCAAAATTTTTTGAAAGACTTAAATTGCAAGAAATAGTTACTGATTTGAATCGTAAAAAATGAATACCTAAACATCAATGCGGCTTTTAAAAAATCGCCCTACGATACAATAAACTAATAGAATCTGTCATAATAAATGAAGCTTTTGAAAACAAGAAATACTGCACATCAGTTTTCTGGTTTGTAAGAAAAGTTTTTAACACAGATTGACATTCAGGCTCATTATACAATATCAGAACTTTTTGGCCTTAACGTACTTTAGTTTTCAAAAATTTTATTTAATTAACAGGAAAATTAGAACGAGAGTTGAGTCAAGAGATGTGTCAGGTATGAAACCTATCAAGTGTGGCGTACCTCAGGGTAGTGTTTTGGGACTGTTACTATATGTACTTTGTGTTGTAAATGAATTACAAACATAGACACACGAATAAATAATCAAGATCAGCAAAGCTAAATCCGTACAAGTCAATTTTATCTAACAAAACAAAACCTGTGCTCTGTTGTTTTCCTAAATACATACAAATGCATTCTTAATAAAGGCAAATTGCTTAGGAATGCATTTAGATAATAAACTAACAAGGAAACAACATGTGGTTAAAAAACGTGAACAGATTGGTTTGAAAGATAACGAGATGCCATGCTACTAGGTAGAAAATTCCAATTACTATTTGATAACAAACTCATAACATACAAAACAATTTTTAAACCAATATAAGCTCATAGTATTAAACTCTCAGGTTGTACCAGTATGTTGAATATGGCAATAATACAAAACAGTCAATCTAAAATATTACATAAATTTGAATAAAGTGCGGACTAAAATCAGCACGTATAAACTGGACGGCTGTACTTCTACAAATGCATTGACAGTACTATGACTTTATATTAACAATTATTGTGATCAACGTGAGTGAGATACGATGACAGAGCTATCTCATAGTATGAATTTACTATGCATGAACAATAGTATGTAAATTAATATAAAAAAGAAAGCATTGAAAACTGATATATGCAAGTTAAATTTATACTATTGGATGGATCTGCCATCGTATTTTACTCATGTTGATCACACCATTTAACGATTATTTGCAAGACTTGCATTTTTCTTCAATTCAAATTAAATTTACTAGTCATCTGTGGATTTACCATAGCAATGGTTGTTTACGCAGTAAAATTATTTGAAAAAATTTGACACGATGAAAGCAAATAGAAGATTTGAAGAAATTTCTCAAGAATCGGCTGCAGCAAGTAGTGAATTATTGCCCATGAAAACAAAGGAACGATACATAAAAGAATATGATTCTTTTACAACGTGTAGTAAGACTAAGAGCCTGAGTGGCATGAATGAGGAAATTTTGCTGTGCTATGTAACGGAATTATCGAAAAAGTTTGCACCGAATACCTTACGGATCAAAATCTCTATGCTAGTCATCATAGTAGATTGTTTGTTATTATTGCAAATTCCCGTAATGTTCTTGCAGATATATTTGGCGCTTGCCGGCGTAAAACACTCCTTTTGTTGTGTCTGGAAAAATTGAAAATGGTTGTCGATTTTTAATTGTTACATTGAAAGATACAAAAAACAAGTTTACAAGAAAGTTTACTATCACAGAAGAAGGCACGCCTTTTCAAGGTTGTACTTTATATAGGAAATACGCATCATTTCCACCGTCAAGTTTAGAAAATCAGCGTGTTTTTGTGGACTATAAGAACGGCAAATGTACACGACAATTTGTCGAAATTCATAAAATTGGAAAAATTCCAAGAAAAATTGCAACGTTTTTAAGTTTGAAAAAAGTTGAAAATTACACAGGTCATAGTTTTAGAAGATCTACTGTTACTATGTTGCTTGAAAATGGAAGTGATGTTTTGAGGTTGAAGAAATTTTGCGGTTGGAAATTCTTCGTTGTAACAGAGCACTCTATTAGTAAGAAGATAAAGATTTCCAAACAACTTTTTAATTTAATTGAAAGTGTTTCAAGTTCAATTTCAACATTAGAAGACTGCAATGATTCTTCGGTTGCAAAACAAGAGATTTCTACTGCTGTAATACCAAGCCCAAATAAAAAAATTAATAGATATATTATTTTAGGTTATACCAATTGCTCTTTCCATTTGAGTTGTTCTCATACTAAATAATTTTTTTAATTATAATGTATTTGGCTTGAATAAAAATTATTTAAAAAAAATAATCACAATTTTATAAAAAAATCTGTCAAAACAAATCGGCCAAGGCCGATAACAATAGGAAAATCCGCCAAGGCAAATATATGTATGTATCATATCAATAAGGGATAGAGTACTGATAAACCTTAAATATTAGTATGGTATGATAAAATATCGTAAATATTAGTATGGTATAATGAAACTATAATTTTATAAACATTTTCTATTTGATAAATTTTTAAAATCTATTTTATTTAATATTTTTCTTTATAAATTCTCAAAATGCTGTGAATTCGCTATTTGACAATATTTTAAACCTATTCGAAACTTTTGTTCTAAACATTTCTAATTATTTTTGGAAAAATTAGTTTACATTTATGTCTTATTTGTGCTTTCAACTTCTCCATAATTGCAGAATTGTTTTTAAAAATCTTGGTCTTTAAATATCCCCATAAAAATCCAAGCAGTGAGATCTGGAAATCTCAGTGCCCATTCCATAGGTGTATTTTAACCCATGTGCCTAGAAACATAATATTCATATACCCACAGATAGGTGGGAAATTTTTAGCGGATAACTAGGTTGTCGACTAACCCTTGGGTCGTAGAAAACCTATTCAAAAATATAATAGAGCGCCAGGTAGCCTTGTCGACGTTTTAGCGCACCATTGCGGAAGGGCTAGGCTTGCCAAACCACGGTCATACGGTTCTTTAATGGTTTCCAGGACTATTTAAACGTGGGCTTACTAAGAGTAAGCCTACGAGAACAATGTAAATAGATGTAAATAGAGTAGAAATGTAAATGAATAGATATAAGTAAATAAATATAAAAAAGAAACTGTATAAATAAATAAATCTAAGTAAATATATATAACTGTACGACTAAATAAATGACATGCTGAAATACTAAATACAATTGACTATAACGATAATTCGTGTTTTTCACGCTTTGGTGGACAAACAAAAGTTAACCGCGTCGTCTCGCGCATGACTTTGGGCTCACAAACCGCGACAATCTGGTTAGACAGCCCGATAACGAAAGCTAAATAAAAAAAATATCTAACTCGTTAGGACGGACAGCTCGCAAATTTACGTTTACACAAGTATGAGAAATTCTGTGTATGACCAGACGGTTTGTAGGGAAGTGCAAAAAAAAGTAATAACTATCCCTATGCGGCTAATGCCAGGTCAACTTTACCATTTACTTGTGAAAATACTTTTTTTACAAATGTGTGGGTGTGTAAGATGTACGAAAGCAGATGGTTTGCAGCGTACATTAAGCTACCCAGCGATATCGGGGCGAATCGTGGATAGTTTAAAAAAAACTACGTGCGAGGTTTGTTAACTCTTAAATTAATTAAATTGATCTGAGCCACAATTTTTTTTAGTTTGTTTGCCCCCAGCGAACGTGGACCAACCACGTGGTGTCGGGTTAACCAAGCACAAATACGACGAAAATCAAAAATATAACCAACAACGCAATATTGGAGTAGCCAGGTAAAATTCTAAATTAAGTTATTTTAACAAATCTTACTAACTTGTACAACGTTGCAGATCTTTCTCAACGTTATTACTATAAGAATGCCGCAAGGAGAAAATCGTCGGGTTATCAACCTCGATAAAAGATCAAGAACCACCTTATCTAACTGAGTCAAACAGGACGCGAATGGCTAGTTGCCTACACTCAGGCGTTTCCGTCTTCAGCGGAAATAATAATGTTACAGAATTCTTGTTACTGCAGATTGACTAATTTTAGGTTCGCGCGTTATCTGCCTAATTATGATATGAGGATGGTCTTCAACAGATAAGAACAGATTAACTTGACTTTTATTGAACACAGTTTCATGATAAATAGTTGTTTTTCTGACATGGGTAGTAAATCAGGATATCCGTCTCTGAATAAATTAATTACTTCATTCTGTGTTCTTGCTTTATCCCTGTGTTCAATTATTACTTAGGTTTTAATCTAGTGCATTTTAGTTATTAATAGTTATTTAACAAACAAGGTTGTTAATGATAGCGATTAATAATCAAAACATTTTAACGCCGTAAGCGAGTGTTGCAAGCGAACGCGTTAATATTGTCGAGATTATTGGTCGCCGATTAACAAACGAGTTAGTTTTAAAGTTTTTTTGTTGATCGTACGTTGGTAAAACGTGTAAAATTATAAAGAAACTAAAACATACGTAATCCGATGTTATATCTAGTAATCGTGCAATATCGTTAAATCGGTGGTTGTTAACAATTTCATTGGTTGTTATACAAAATCGGTCATTAATAGCTAAATATATTAATTGGTTCAAAATCTTTCGTTAATAGGTGTCATTAACGATCTATTTCTGATACGTTATTATACGTTGATATTGTTGTTACAGATCTCACTTTGACATACAAGTTTCTGCGCTCGAGACACGTTAAATAGTAATGTATAATGTAATGTTGTTACTATTCAAACCATATAGAAGTTAGAATAAAAAACAATCAACAAATTATTAGCGATTTTTACGTTTTAAATAAAATATAAATAAATACAGGTGCATAAAATAAGTAAAAGTAATAACAGGTATTGCGGTAAGTCAGACCTATATATACAGGTTTATACAGGATCCCAATAAAGCCGATACCAGCACCAACTAGTTTATAATATTAATTATAAAAGAATTGTGCATTTAATCAACAATTTAATTTTGTGCTATACGTAATGTGAAGTGCATACAACAAATTTTTCTAGTATTGGACATAAAAAAGTATAATTTTTTGTATTGTTGCGCAGATAGCGTACTTTTGTTACGTTTGAATAAAATTAATATTGCTTTTTAATTTAAATTTAATTAAGCAAAGTTGTACTTTTGTTTAAATTGATTAAAAAAATTATATATCACAGTTATCAGTACAGTAATCTATTAACATTCATTAAAGATTTCTTTTTTATTAAAAACTTAAAAAAGGATGCTAAGTTTTTTTAACGCGAACCTGCACTCTAAAAGTTACAGATTACTATCTAATATTTTTGTTTATTTTTTTTATTTTCGCGAATAAACAAAACCGCGAATGTTTAGAATTACTGTATATTACGGTAGTATTCCATTAAAAAAAATACTATTATAATTAACAGTGGTTTGTTGTAAATAAAAATTTTAATATATACATTTTCCTGTATCTTTTTGAGTACCTTTTTTTAAATATGTAACAGTATAAGTGAGCGAAAAAAAATGCAGACAATACAGTGTTAAATATATGAAATATGGTTTTATTTTGTCATCCGGAAATAGTACTTTACCTATGTGTCTGCTATGTAATAAAACGATGTAAAACAATTTAAAGAAACTTTTTAAGCTTAAGGAATACTTAATAAAAATCGACAGTGACAAAAAGGATAAGGATTTAACGTTTTTTCAAAGAATCAAAAGAAAAATATTTGAAAACACCGAGATTGCAAGAACTAATAAAGATAACATCTAAAACAGTTGACGATGGACTGCGTACATTTTATAATATTTCTTTAATGATTAGGAAGTCTGAAAAGCCGCACACTATTAGTGAAGAACTCTTTCTGTCAGCTGTAAGTGAGGTAATACGGCCCGTGTTGCACAAATCTGCTTTCGATTTTATAAAAAGAATTCCATCGAGTAATAATACTGTACGAAAAAGGATCGACAAAATGACTTAGTGTGTAGAAACATCTTTATGTGACTACTTAAAAACATCTGAATTTTTTATACAGCTTGACAAGGTAACATTACCAGGAAACGAAGCTTTAGTTTTGCTTTACCTTTATCGTATGTGAGATTTGTAAACAAAGAAAAATTTTCTCAATAATAGTTATTTGCTAAATGTTTGGAAACTGATACAAAAGATGAAACGTTATTTACAGAATTAAAAAGATTTTTTGATGTAAAAGCTATACCCTTACCTAATATCACCTTCGTTTGTACTGACAGTGCTGCAGCAATGGTATGACGACACCGATGTTTTCTAACATACTTAAAACAAAGTATACCGAATGTATTCTTGATACATTGTGTCATTCATCGACATCATCTAGTCGCAAAAAACCTTAGTACATGTTTGCACGAATTACTACACTATGTCATAAGAACAGTTAATAAAACCAAAAGAAGTGGCTTAAGTAACAGATTATTTGCTCAACTTTGTTTGGAAAATGATGGTAACTATAATCGTTTACTGCTTAACACAGAAATGCGTTGGTTATCTAAAAGTGCATGTTTTCATTATTATAAAAACTGACATTGCTTATGTGACTGATTTATTTGCCAGATTTGACAAAACGTATTTGAAACTACAAGGTGACACATTAAATTTGATTAAAGCTAAAAATGTAATATCTGCGTTTATTACAAAACTTTTGTTGCACAAGCAAAGCTTGGAAAGAAGAAAATGTTCTCAGTGAACAAATTTTTCAAAACTGCAAAATAAAGATAAAGATTTGTATGCTTATTGTCAACATTTAACAAGGTTTCATTCGAACCTTTACTAAATATTTGAAGACATTTTTAACTTGGATATTCCCCACTGAGTGTTGAACCCTTTTCCAAATAGTCAAACTCAGAATACAAATACAGATGAAAACAAAGTAATACAAAAGCAACTTGTTGAATTATCCACAAATGAGGAGTTGAAACCAATGTTTAAAGAAGGATACGACAACTTCTGGTTACAAAAACAGATCCAGCATTATGGGTTATTGTACTGATGCTGTTCACTGTTTTACCCTCTTTCTAATTGGTAGAACGTGGATTCAGTGCCGTCACAAAAAAAGAAATCGACTAGGAAACAGTACTCGTGGAGATTTACAGATGCTACTCACAAACATTGAACCGGATATAAATACACTCATAACACCCCATCAGGTTCATCCAGTCATTAAAAAATTTTTTTTTGTTTTAACAAAAAAAAACAAAAGTTATAATCAATAAATGCTTCTTCAACAAAATGTTATTTAAATATTTTATTTTTACGTCGCTATTTACCATTCAAGACATCAAAGTTTGTAATTTTTCTATTATGCATTTATGTAGTTTTTTCTACTCATGGATCTGTGGGTAAATTTTACTGGGAAAAGGGGTTCTGATGCTTTAAACAAACGTAGAATTGGTATCCTTTTAGTAGAATTATAAATTAGAAATATTCAAAATAAGTTTAAAAATGAAAGCATTTATTAGGGAAAATTATTAAGAAAATAGTGCTAATTGATACGTCAAGTTACAGACTCAAACTGTGGGACGATTAAAAATTGCAAAAAAAGCACACAAAAAAGTCAAAAAATTCATAGGTAGATGCACTAAAATATTAATTAAAAACCATGATTGTCAGTATTGTTTATAGTACAGTCGGACCTCCATTCAATAAACTCTTATTTAATGATTTTTTATATTTAGTGATGTTTTGTTTAGGATATTGACCTTCGGGTTAAAGTGCGTGTAAAAACACCTCTAAAATATGATGTTCAAATTCTATATTATGATTTTTTTCAAAGAAAATGTTACCCAACTATTTAAAGTTTTCTTGGAATCACGTACAACTTACTTTACCACAATAACAATACCGCATTGTTAAACGGATAAGCGGATTATATGACTTCTTAATTTACAATACAGAAAGGCTATTACTAATGGTACTAAAAATTATGTACATTTGTAAATGACATAAATGCATGAATTGTTTAGAGGATTATAGGATTTCCTTGGAGTTTTGGAATGCATTGTCATGTCATTGAACACGTCTCATTGGCAATTTTTTCGTTTCAAGTTGTTCAAGTGTAAAGTTGGTTAAAAATGACAAAACGAAATTGTTTATAATTAATATGTATTTCTTATGTACGCTTAAATTTGTGTTTTAATTTTTAAGTATAAATTCTATGTTTTTGAAGGGAATTTTGAACATCACTATATAGGAGTTCGACTGTATTTTTAAAAATACAATAATTTACATTTTAAAGAACAGAATTAATGTATCTATATATTTGATTCTTTCATTTTTGTTGATTTTAGTATTCTATTTTATTAGCTTTTAATTAGAATAATAATTAAATGTATTTTAATTAATTTACTAATATTGTAGCAACATAAAATATTTGTAATTTAAATTAAAATATTATTGATACAGATTTAAAACTTGATTTTAAAAATGCTTTAATTTACCTGATTGCAAAAATAATAAGAATTATCAGTAGACTATAAATAAGCAAAATTAATAAAATATGTAAAAATATTAATAAAACTGTCTTATATTATTTAATAGTAAGCTTACTGTTGTTTAAATAAGCTATAAATATGCGAAACACCATCAGGTACAACTTATAAATAAAAAGCTTGGACAACACAAAACAAAATGATTTGAATGCGCAACAACTACAATAAATAAACTTCTACTAATTATAATTATTTTTCGTTATACTGCCGTGAAACAATTTTTCTTTAATAGTAAAAACGACATAATAATCCCGTTGACCGTTGCAATAAAGAATCCGGCGCTATAAAGAAAACCGTGCTATACTAAAAGAAAAAAATACTTAAAAAGGTACATCAAAAGACATAAACCGTAAAATAAACAGCCATCAAACAGTTATATTAGTAAAAAATGGAGAAACCGACAGCGAGGACTAGAAAATTCTAGTGTTTACGGTATTGTTTATGGGGCTTTCGCTGTAGGGTGCACCGCCCGCGATATATGCCCCTCGGTGATTTGGCTCCATGATGGACTCTCCGGGGGTTCCTCACACTTTCCGAATAACTTTTGTTTGCTTATGCCCGACTTTTTTTTTAAGACCAAAGTTGGAGATATTGACACGTGTAAGATCTTTTATGCATATGCCAGTACCCAATTTGTGTACTAATCCGTTGGTCACCACAAATAAAATGATAAATTAAAAAAAAATAAATGTTATATTTTGAATTGCAGAACTGTACAAGAACCTTATTTAGATTTGACATTTATTATTACATTTAGTTTACGATTCACTAATACCTAAAACATATAACAATCGAGTTTTTAACATGTTGTATTTAAATAGCTACATAAATTGTTATGTTAGATTCAAACTTGATTTAACAAAATAATCATTATTGTTATATCTTAATTGTTGTAATATGTAAGTAAAATCAAACATTTACTACCTACAATAGTGGATTTAACAGCTGCTAAAATACGCTATCTTATTAAAGATACATACAGCAGTCTTATGTACAAAATTATCTCAACAATTGCATATCAATAAAAATAAAAATTACAAAAAAATAGACAGTTACAATTATGATTTAATCTAAGTGGACGCAATTTATATTAAATCTATTATAGCTGTTAATTGTAATAATATATTTCTAAAGTTTGTTTTTTCACTTAAATTCACAAAATTGAGTTCAATTTTAACTAAGAACGCTTCTATTTTATTTACAATAATTAATTTTCTTACATTAGTCTTACCAAAACTGTATTTGATAAAATCTATTTTATATAAAACCAATCTACATTGTTGTGCTAAAAAAATAGTTTTGTTGGTAAATAATAATGCTAAATATTGCAAGTGATACTATAATAAAAGTTTGCGTATGTACAGCCATAGTCATTGGAAATGTCCCTAAAATGAGCAATACCGCACGTTCAGTCACATTCTAATAGTATTAATCGTATTTATACCTGTAAATATATCCTAAGGTTATGGTTTTTTCTTTGTCGTATAAATACAAAAAGGTGGGTACCATTACCTAATTTTGTATGTATTTCTCAAATCATACGAATAGGCTTTTAAATATTACTCTCAAATAAACGTTTTATAAAATCAAAATTTTCTTTATATTTTTTGTGCGAATTAAAAAACAAACGCTTTTTTCTAATTTTGAATAACAATTTATTAACATGCTTTTAATAAACATAGGACATACTATATCGTCAAATTTTTAGGTAATAAATGTTTTGAATAAGAATGCCGAAACTATATTTGCAAAATTATTTAAAAAGTATTTGTTACGTCTAAATTTTAACTATTAATGTAATTTATTGAAATGTGTGTTCGGATAGTCACATTATTTTTGTATGTAGGATGTATAAACTTGGCTTATCAGACCCGGAGTAATGTTTGGTTATAAGAATATGCAGCGTTTGTTACTATAATTTATAAACAATTTTTCTTATATAATAATTAATAAGTAACAACGATACTTGTATTTTGTTATAAAATAACTGTTAATTTTTTTAATTTCTTAATTTGAATGTTGGTCCGGTTTATGTAAAAGTAGGTATTGTACTGGATATGCATCCTATAGTTAAGCGGATTAACAAATACCTCACTTATTAATGATGTGTTGTCAATGAAAGTGCGCTAATGCTCATTTTAAAGGCATTTAATAGTATTGATCGTATTGACATCTATAAATATACCTTGAGGTTATGGTATTTTGTTTGTCGTATAAATACAAAAAGGTGATTACATTATTAAATTGTATATGTGTTTCTTAAAATCATACGAGGAGACTTAAATATTACTCTTAAACAAGCGTTTTATGAAACCACAACAGCTTTTATGTTTTTGTGCAAATTAATGAACAATTCTACCGGATATGCATCTTAGGATTAAGCGGATTAATAAATAGGTCACTTATTAATGAGTTTCATAATAACCTTTTGTAAATATATTATCAGGTTATGGCCTTTTGTCGTATAAATATAAATTTTTTATTTACAAAATTGTAATATAAATTGGGAGTTCCTAGTGGTAACATCATTGTTTATGTGATTATAATATTTTGTGAATATGCCTCAAAGAATAGGACAAATGGATTCTACCTTAGAATTAAGAGGAAGCATTGTTGGGATGGCACAAGCAAGAATGTCACCTCGAATAATATCACAACATGTTGACTTATCGGTAAGCATTTTTCTAAAGTATATTTTTTACATTGCATTGCAACACAGTCAACATGTATTAAACATGACCACTAACAATACTATTTTATAAGATATTGGAATCTATTAAATTGACGTCAAATTTTTAAATACAGATATAATGTATAATGGTTTTTAATATAGTACTAATGATAAATGTAATCTAATACTAAGAACTTAACACTTTGTAGATTAAACAAATCCAGCGATGGATTACAAAAGGTCAGGAAGTTGGTAATAGGCCACTTGTAAGAAACAGACCATCTAAGCCTAGAATTACTTCTCGGCAAGAAGATGCGGACATACTCGGCTATACATTACAAAATCCTTTTACAACTTGCCAAAAAATAAAAGAAACGCTGAATATTAATGGCTCTGTTTCCACCATTCAGAAACGTTTACACGAATCAAATTTACATTGTAGAAAACCGGCAAGTTAACTTAACATTACAGAGCGTCATGCTACAGCTCAGTTGCGCTTTTGTCGCCAATATTTAAATTTGGATTGGAGTACTGTTAACTTTACAGATGAAAAAGTATTTTCTAGCACTGATCAATGTCCAATTACAGTGTGGAGACCACAAAACACTCGTTACAATATAGAACATGTTGTGCCCAATAGGCAAAGTGGTAGAGTGACAGTTGGAGTGTGGGGATGGATATCTCAAGCGGGTCCAGGAAAGTTAGAGCAAGTGACACCACCTCGATTTACTTTGGAGCAACACCTGAATATTTTAGATAATACCTTAATACTTTCTGTGGAAGAATATTTCCACAAGATGACTTAGAAATTATTCAAGTAGTACAAGATAATTCTGCTATTCATACAGCACGAATTGTTAGGGACTGGATTGAAGATCAAAACGAAGTTGAAATAATTTAATGACCAGCGAGATCACCAGATTTGAACCCAATAGAAAATATGTGGAGTGCAATGATCAGAAACTGGGATAGTGATATTAAATTTAGGAATTTAAGGAACGTTTTCGGGGATCACAGTTGTGTAAGAATTTAATAAACTCTAATGGTTATTACACAAAGTATAGATTATTTCTACACAACTTTTGTATTGTTATTGTTTTTTATATGATAATATGTTTTTTTTATTTAATTATATTATTAAAATAAACTACAGCATGAACTGTAATTATAAACGTATGCTTCTTTAATAACATTTTATTAACGCAAAAGTGAGTAATACCTAAATAATTATTATTAAAATAAAAATAATATTAATGAATACAAAAATGTAATTATGATACTCATTAATAAGTGAAGTATTTAACCGCTTAAACAAAAAAAAAATAATGTGACTACGTGAACAAAAATTTAAATAAATTACATTATATTGGCACCAATATTTATTCTTACACCGGAAAATTCTGTTTGATAGTATCATTTATATTTAAACGAAATTAAAGTATAAAAGTTTCACTTTATTTATAAATAATTTTTCACATACAGCGAAATATTAATAGTACCTATGTAAAATTGTTTTCATAAAATCAGTAATTAGATTATTATTTACAATTTACCTTAATTTTATACATTCAAAATTTTACTATCAATAAGTATGTATCTAAAATTATAGAAACAAATGTGTGTTTTTTTATTCGCATAAAAATATAAATACGGTCATAAAAGTAATACTATTTTTTTATAGTTTGAGAAATACATGTAAAATTTAGTAATGGTAATCCCTACAAGATAAAAAGACCTAACTTCAAGGTATATTTACAAGTATAAATACTGGTAATACTATTGGAATGTGACTGAAAATGCGGTAATATTCATTTTGGGGACATTTCCAATGACTATGGCTGTACTGAAACCTACGAGGAATTATTTTCAAGTCCGAGAACTTTCGCGAGATTTTTGTACATTTTCAGAACGTTCACCGAAAGATATAGAACAATCGCGAACGTTTCGCCAAATTCTATAAATGCGGTGCAAACAAATCATAGGACAGTTATCGCAATAATGTCAAGACGACAGTGTTAAGAATTCAAGTCTAAATAAATAAGTGATTAACGCGTGTTTGAGATAAATCTACAAAGTATAACCTTGTACGGATATCGTCAAGTATTATGTTTAAGCATATCGGGTTGAGTATTCCTCCTTGTCTTAGCCCTTCTTTGGTTAGAAATTTACCTGATTTTATGTTTTCTGTCCTTGTTTACTCTTCTTGTTTAAAGACTCCTCTATATTTCTTTTCTTGGGATACTATCAAACGTTTTTTAGATATCTATGAAAACTGCGTATATGGTATCGTTCCTGTTTTTTTTCGATCAGCTGTTTCATTGTCAAGATATGGTCCTGCAATCTTCTTCCTTTTCTAAAACCGCTCTGCGGTTCTTTAAGTTGTTCTATCGTCAATTGTAGCCTTTTTTACAGAATTCTCTCATATACTTTTAGCACAGTACTTAGCAATGTAATTTCTCTATAGTTTCTACATTGTCTGCTGTTTCCTTTTTTATGTACAGGTAGAATCATTCCTACTTCTAAATCTTTTGGTATACATTGTTTACATGAGTTTTAAAAATGGCGAATATGCCAAGTTGTGCTAATGCGAGTGTCTCGTGTAAAAAGTGCAAATCTAACCTTGTTACAGGAATAAAATGCATAAATTGCGATAATACATTTCACGTAAGTTGTGCTAAATTAGTAAAAAATATAAAATTTATAAATGATGATTTAATTACTTGCTGCAGTGAAGCAAGTAGTAATGGTTTTTTGGATGCAATATCCAAAATTGCCGACAATGAAAATAAAATCGATGTTCGAATTTTTACTTACGTTATTGATTTAAAAGATTCAATAATTTCTGAATTACGTAAACAAATTGATTTATTGCAACAGAATAATTCGAAACACGCGATGAAAACACGAGGTCGAATATTATCAAATAATGCAAATACTGATATAAATTCAATACAAATGGATCACAATAATAAAGAGGTATTACAAAGTGTTCAAACTGGTAATCTTACTACGGAAGTTCAAGATGCCAATGCTGTTATCAATTCGGGAATTATTGATAAAAATGTAATAAAAAATAAGCTACCTAATCTTCTATTGACTGATAATATGGATAAAAACAATTCAATTGAACTAAATACTATAGCTATGAATAGTCGAGAATGGACCACAGTCACAAAAAAACGACGTAAGCAAAAGTTTAATGCTCCCGTGATTCAGGGATCTTGTGAAAATGCCACTATAAAAGCCGCTGAAACATTTCATCTCTTTCACGTCTGCAAGCTAGATGTGAATTGCACTGTAGAAGTACTTACGGATTATTTAAATTCAAAAAATATAACATCGGCAAAATGTTGGAAACTTGATGCAAAACATCCAGATTCATATTCGTCTTTTAAAGTATCGGTAAATCAAAATGACTTGGACTTAATTAAGGACTCAAATTTGTGGCCAAAAGGAGTATTGCTAAATCGTTTTTTATTTCTCCGTCCGAAAAAAACCTTAATAATTTAATTAATAATGAGTTTAGTGTATTTGTCTTAAATATTCAATGTCTTCGAAATAAAATGGACGTGTTAGAAGTGTTTCTACAGGATAAACATTTCAATGTGGTGTGTATAAGTGAACACTGGTTAATGAGAACTGATTTAAATTTAAATGAAATAGTGAATCTTGGCGAATGGTATATACTATCTGCGTATGGTAGAAAACATAAACCTCATGGAGGGGTTTTAATATTAGCTAAACTGAAAAACACAAATTTTAAGTCACTTTCACATATTAATGATCTGTCCATCGAAGTACATTTTGAAATCTGCGCAGTAGAATGTAAAAAATTAAATATTGTAATCATTGCATTATACAGATCGCCCAATGGTGACTTTGAAACATTTATCTCAAATTTAGAAAGTATGTTATTACAAGTATCAAGATTTTCGAAGGTCATTATAGCGGGAGACTTCAATGTGCATTTTAACACAAGTGATTCTAAATCGAAGCAACCATGTTATCTGTTCAAATCGTTTTTGTTCAAACCATATTACATCCAACTAGGAAAGGCAACTGTTTGGATAATATATTTATTAACTTTTCATTTAACAATTACTCGTCAAGTGTGTTGGACTCAGGACTATCCGATCATAGTGGTATTACGGTGACGGTTCAGTTAGATATCAGTTGTGATGTCAACGACTCATTCAGCTACAGTGTTGGAAGACCAATAACAGCCAGTGGACGTAACATTCTATTTCAAATTCTAAGTTCTACAGTACATGAATATTTAAAAGCAAGAGACACAAATGCAAACACTAAATTTAATATCTTTTTTAACCTGTTTTATAATGCGTTTTTAATTGCATTTCCAGAAAAATTATGTAAATTACCCAAAAATTGTAAATATAATACTCAATGGTTCACTGATGAACTAAAAATAATGCGTAACAACTATCAATCTGTATCTCAGATGTACATACAAACAATTTAAATCACAGAATCTTTTTAATATCAAAAAACAATTGTATTATTCTTATAAAAATGCTATAAAACAGGCAAAAATTGCTCATAACAACTTTATGATTAAAACGTCTTCCAATTCAATAAAAACCATGTGGAACATTGTTAACTGCCATAGAAAAACAAAAAAAGAAATTACAAAAAATATAACAGTAGATGAGTTTAACGATCATTTTTCTAACGCGTGTAACGTATCATTAGACAACGATTTACCTGATAATAAATTAAACGCTATTAGTTTATGTAAAATTGAAATTAGTCAAACATTAACTAATGTTTACATGGCATAAATAAATTATTATTATTATTATTATTATTATTATTATTCCAGATTTTGTTAAATAGTTGTCCTAGAATTTCTATACCGTGTTCATTCATATTTGTTATCATTTCCGTTGTTATCCCGTCCTGTCCTGCAGTTTTTCCTCTTTTTCGTCTGTTATAGCTTCTGTTATTTCGTCTTGCGTAATCTCTTTCTTTTCCAGGTGTTCGTTGTTTTCTGCGCTTTCCTTGTTGTCTTCTATGTCGTTTGTTATAATTATTTGTTCTGTATTAAACATTTCCTCAAAGTACTCTTTCCATCTTTTTATGATGTCCTTTTCCTTCTCTAACATTTCACCATCTACTGATTTGATATACGTTGTTTTGCTTTGTTTTTCTTTTCTTAACGTTTTTAATAGTCCACATAATAACTTTTGATTGCCTTTGCAATCAAATTCCATTTTATCCCCAAATTCCTTCCAGGATTGTTATTTGGCTTTTATCACCTTTTCTTTGACCTTTTATCTTTGTTCTTTATACTTTTTCTTTATTTTTTTTACTGATGTTTGTTTCATAGTTTTGTCTTTATTTTCGATCTGCTATCTCTCACTTACAAATTTCATATAATTTTTTTTACCATAATTGACAAACTATTGTCGCCAAGCCAAGAATATTTTCTGGTTGATTCCCGCCTTATGCGCAGGCCGCACTCGCAACGCCGCCTCTGCGTGGATCGGGATATTCCCAGTGTGCACTGTGGTTCCTTTGTTGTTGTTGTTAACGCAGTTAGGTTACGTTATGTTATCTTTATATTTAGTTTATTTTATGAATTTATGTTCTGTGCTATTAAGACTGCTGAGTGCGTATGAGCTAGTTAGTCTTCATACTCAAAGGTCATTTTAAGTATTTGTAAGTAATTTGCGAATAACGAAATTATATGTAGTTAGACATGTACATCAATTTTAGCCCACAATGGAAATAGCAATTGAAAATACAGGTTCTGGTGAAGATGACCCAACCTCATCAACATCCACCACACCACAGCTTACACCAAAGAAGGAAAAGCAAATTAAATACGAACAAAAATATCAAAAAAAATGGGAGACTAATATAGGTGCTTGGATAAAATGCAGCGAAAAAGGTCCAAGGTATGCATTTTGTTGTGCTTGTAAAATTGATTTGAATATTTCATCTGGGGGTAAAAAAGATTTGTTAAAGCATCGCAGCAACCAGAAGCATCAAAAAGCAGCGAAAAGCCTTTCAGGGCAGACAACTTTAGAGCAATTTTATAATACATTACAAGTTCATAAAAATGTGAGTATTTAACAATAAAGTGGCAACTTTTGACTAAATTAATGTTTTTACAGGTTATGCTGGCAGAAATTCGGCTAAGAAAATTTATCGCAGAAGATAATCTTCCATTTTTAGTCTCAGATCATCTTCCACAATTGTTCCGAGCTATGTTTTTTGACTCAGAGATTGCCAAATCACTTGCAAGTAAGAGTACAAAAACCACAGGAATTGTGTGCAATGCTCTGGGTAGTACTCAACATGAGCACTGCATTGAATTATTAAACACAGAAAAAGTTTCATTAATTATTGATGAATCCACAGACATTAGCACCATAAAACACTTAGTTCTAGTAGGAAGAATTTTAGTTCAAAATAGAATAAAAGATATTTTTTTGGATCTATTGCCTGTAAAAAGTGCCTCAGCTGATGCTCTCTATAAATTAATTGTTGCATATTTTAACAAATATAACATTCCTTACAAGAGAAACATGATAGGATTTGCATCAGACAGCGCTAATGTCATGATGGGTAACCATCACTCTGTGATGACACTTTTAAAGAATGATGTTCCCAATTTGTTTGTACTCAAATGCTCATGCCATTCTTTCCATCTCTGTGCTTCATATGCATGTTCAAAATTACCCGAAGGAATAGAAAATTTTGTAAGAGATATATATAACTACTTTAAGAATAGTAGTAAAAGAGTTAAAGATCTTGTAGAGTTTCAAGAGTTTGTACGGGTTGATCCACATAAGATATTGTATCCCGCACAGACGCGCTGGCTCTCATTAAAACAAGTGGTCGATAGGGTGCTTGAACAACATGCAGCGTTAAAACTATATTTCACAAGTGTAGCTTTTGACAATAACAATGAAGACCAAATTAAATCTGTCCAAATATTAGAAGGATTGAATGATGTGACGATCAAACTATATTTAAAGTTTTTGCAATTTATTTTGCCATTATTATACCACCACCATATTATACCACTGGCAAGGAATTTTGAAAATTTAGTTGAAAAAAGATTTTACCAAGATATAGATCGAGAGCTTAGACAAATACGGGATTTGGATCTTAACGAGGATGATCCTGAAAGATTTTGGAATGCTATAAGTAGCAAAAAAACTAGTGGTGAATTGTTAGCTTTTCCACTTATAAGTAAATTTATGCTGAACCTTTTGTCACTGCCTCATTCAAGTGCAGCGTGTGAAAGAATATTCTCTTCAGTTACATTACTAAAAAGAAAAGAACGTAACAGGCTAAATACTGAAACTATTGTCGGCCTGTTGCGCACTAAAGGTTATATAGGAAACCAAAACTGTTATGATTTTAAAATTGACAATTCTGTAATAGATAAAATGAAATTAATTTATCTAAAATGACTTTTCATTATAATTATGTTACATCTCTTTCAGTTTTCTATTTTTAAGAGATTTTCCTGTTTTGGTTTTTATTTTTAAAGATTTTCCTGTTTTAGTTTCTATTTTTCTAGAGTTTTTTTTGTTAATTATACATAATAATAAATGTTTTTTTTTAAATTATATTTTTATTTTATGCATATACGGAGTTTTTATTAAATATACGGATTTTGAGCATGCGCTTGTAAGGATTATTATTTTAAGCGTCTGGCAACACATATCGTCATTTACAATTTTTCTTTCAGTGACATTTACCACTCTGAAGATGCAAGCAGCAATCTCTTGCTAAACGTCAGTTAGATTGGGTTCACGAACGACAATACGGCGAAGGCCAAATTCTACTTCTTGTTTTTATTAATATAACTACTTGTCCTAATGATATAGTCACTATACACTTCTCACGAATATACGCCGTTTCACTATATTTAAACTTTTAGATTTCTTTTCTGCGTGACGCGTCGCTAATAAATGAATGGTTGAAGACGGAAAGACAAGAATGGGATAGACCCATCTTAAGAAAGAGAGAAAGCAAGATCGTAATAGTTGCACGAAGCAAATCACTAGTAAAAAACGACCAAGGTGCAAACCGGCCTAAAGCAAAGAAGAAAAAGTGTAAATTTCTAAGTATCAATGTTTTTTTACGTTCGATTTACGTACATTTCTTTGGCGTTAAATTGGTACACAAAAACTGACACTGCACAGCGTTTCTTCCACGCCGGCTTAGTCACTCTACATGCTCAAAACTACTAATACTAATATGGTCTACATTGTCCGAGATGCGCGGCGTGGAGGTCATATAGACTGACTTAGCTTGGAAAGCTATTTTGTCAGTCATATTGACCAAGACGACAGTCAACGTGTTAAGAAAACTTATTTTCATTATACCACAATGAAAACATATGTATTCCGTACTTGTTTATGAGCTATGAAAGGTCATATTTCCCGTGCACTGCACGGGAAAAATTTTTCCCGTGCTCCATTGTTGTCAACTTTTAAGAATAACATTACACTAGTGACTTTAATTGTAGGTAACAATACTAACGACTAATTTTATAACAATAATTTTTAGATACTTTAGGTAGAGTTAATTCTTTCCTAAAGTATAGTTTCAATGTAATTAAACAGTTTTCGGTCTTATTCGGGTCTTATAATAACATTTTTAAGGAAGTCAAATTTTCGCGCCATGAAATTAATGTTGGCGATCTGCATTTTTACACTAAACTTTTGACATCTGTCAAAATCTTTATTTGTTTTCAAAGTTGAACCACATTCTTTATTGTAAAATTTTTGTAGTAAATCCTATTTCAAGTTTACTGGATCGAGTGAGATGTAAGTTATAAGTATTCTTTGTAAACAGCCAATTATGGCACATTGCTTTTTAGGAATGTATATAGTAGAAGAAGAACTAACCGAACAGCTTTTATTTTTAACAATAAATTAATTAAATGTAACATTACTGGTACAATTTGAATTGTTACTGATATCTACAGTTTTAGTCGAACTCTACGATTTGCTTTTGTCCGACGTGTTCACATGCTCCATAAATACCAAATATTAAAACTACCTGTACGAAAATGGTTAGTATTACAATCGGAAGGAACATTTTTTACATATAAGTCAAACACAAACCTTTGTCAATAACTATTTCTTATCTGAAGCTTCACAAATGAATTTGGTTACTTATTCCGCTGTTAATACTTTGGCTTTTTTAGGTACGTAACCAACACGTTGACATTTGAGAAATGCGATTGTTTGTGGAAATCTGTATAAATAAATGCATCAGTGTATAAGTAAAAAATAGAAGTATTACGCAAGTATACTCTGTGAATTGTACTTACTTGCTAATGTCTACAATGTCTTTAATAGATAAACAACTTTTTATCATAGAGAATCGACTCTACAGGGTAGATGGTTTCAAAAGTTTAGTTTTCTCCCACAAATAAACAAGAAAAACATCATCACTCACAGATTTTACATTTTTTGTTCGCGCCATTCATAGAACAAGCGATTTTCTTTTTCATATCTGTCTCGAGATTTTTTAGAAAGTAATTCTGCTCGTACTTCTGCTGCTTGCTGAGTAATATTTTCTGGTATTTCAAAATTATGTTCTACAGAATCCATTTTTTAAAATATTGGCCCATGTCAAAACAATTATGCATGAAATTTTCAATGCATTCTAGATATACATTGTTTTAATGAAGGGTGATTCAGACATATGTATTTTAATTTTTATATGTTCTATTCTAGTTTTATACAGGTATAATGAAAAATATCGTTCATTACACGGCAGAAAGGGCTTTTCCCGTTCTCGCATGCGTTCCCGTGCTCGGCTTCGCCTCACACGGGAAACTCGCAAGCTCGCACGGGAAAAGCCTTCTTTCAAGCCTAGTAATGAAATATACTATTCTACGACTTCTTTGTTTCATAACAATGTTCATTTAAATTATATTAGTAAGAACCTTAGTTGCACTATTAATACTTTAAATGCTTAGATTTGTCAAATTAATGTTGATTTTGTTAATAATAAATAATTATATTAAGTTAATTTATTTTGTTTAAATCCAGTAAAGCTTTTATCGAACTTTTATCAAAAAACTTTTTTTTCGTAACAAAACCAATAAAAATTAAGAATCCAAGTATAATATAGTATACAATAAGCTTCTGTAGAAGATTAAAATCAAGAAAATGCATTAAATATTTTTATAGTAACATATAATATATGAAGTCGCCAAGCAATGCAATTAAAAATGTAAGTAATGCCAAATGATTTTTTAAAAATTGTTCATGAATATATTAGCCAGAACATGTCAGAGCGAAAAACCTATGATAGCAAAAATACTATTTCAAACAACATGGTATTTAACTTAGTAATTAGTCATTAATATATTTAGGTGCTTTAATGTCACCTATCGTTGCTAATATATTTATGAAAGATTTTGACAGGAAAGCCACATTTGATCTAAAATTCAAATGTTAGTTTGGATACACTGAAAATTTGGCAAACCTTCAAGCGTTTAACAACTTTCGATGACATTTAAACTCTATTTATCAGAGTTAGCATTGGAGGAAAGGTTTTTGGTGCAAAACATAATTGTCGCCCTCAAAATATTAAAATAAATGTCTTGATCTTTGAATATTTCTTTGTTTTAACGTTTCTGTTATGTTAAGGCCATGATGCTTAACACACCTTCCTGACCGCCTTCTTCCGGCTTTGATCAGGATGTTTGTTTTACTATGAAATGCACAGATTTCAAACAATAAATAATGTCTCAGTTGGTTCTTCTGTTTAGCTAAAAGCTAGCATTAGTTTAGCCAATTAATTGCAATGTTTTTAACAATTGTTTGATCTAGTTTTTTTATATACCGTTCAAAGAAACATATTAAAATTACCATTTTGAATAAAATTTAGTATTATTTATCTTTGTAACATAAAATGACTACATATACATAATATACACTCAAGCCTGATAAAACATGTACAATTACGACTTTTGACAAACAATGCCTATTTCGAACTACGTCTTTTATATGAGAAATGATGTTTTTGATAATTTAATGTCTCATATAAAACAAGAATGTTATATTTATTGAGCTTTTTGTTATAGTCAGTACAACAAAAGTTATATAAATTGAAAATTAAAGCAATCTGATTTAACAGTTTTGTCGGCGTTTGCTATTACACTACCACTTAATATATTACAGAAGTAACTGCACGATGCACACGTATGATGTTTTACATTAATTTAATAATTCAGTGGTCAGTTAAACGACTACCGCCTCATAAATTTGTGCCAAACATTGAATACAATGACTGCGACCGTTACTAAACAATATTAATGGCATCATATCCATATGTTGTTAAAACTCAACGATTAATTCGACTCTTGATTGCTGAATAATTTAATCTTAATTACTTACATGTAACATAAATCTTTGTATAATTAGTTTATTTTTGTACGTAGACCTAACCCGTTCCTAACCGCTTCTGGTCACTTTAAATACCTCGAACATATACCTAAAAGATTTTCTATTACCTCTATTATTACGTTAAGTCAATATATGTACTATAATTTAAATATTGAAATTTTACAATTACCATGTTTTATATTTAATTTAAGATTACAGTTGTAGTAAGTTCTTTTTTTTTTTAATTTTAGGTATTACTTTAATCAAACATTTACCAATTTTTATAATATATTAAATTGAGTTACGCGCATAAATTAGTTAAAATATACTAGCATTAAAAAAGTTTACAAGTATACAATAAAAAAACTGGTGTGGTCACCACACGAATTTCTTATAAGGTAGGATGAAAGAATGTCTACATATTTTTTTTAAGGTTATGTAGTCATAAAACCACTTTGAAGTGATATGTACACGTCTGAATTTACTTCCTAGCATGCTATAGTTTTTTTGAAATTTTTCTCCTCGATTTCATTAAGATATAACTCAGTGATAAACTTGCTTTTTCTTCAAAATATGGAATTTTTTGTAAAAAAATATGGTCGCAGGCAGAATTCGAACCTAGATTATGTTTGTAAATTTATTTCAAATTATAAATAAAATATTAAATCAATAAGTTAGATTTTTTTTATTTGAATAAATTGTTAGGAAAAATTATCTCTATAAGAAACTGTGTTGTACGTTTGTAAATAATTTGAAATACGTTTACAGTTCCTTATAAAGATAATTTTTCCTAACAATTTATCTTACTAAAAAATTTTCTAACATTAACAGT
Organism: Aquatica leii; assembly: GCA_035610365.1. Classification (NCBI taxonomy): domain Eukaryota; kingdom Metazoa; phylum Arthropoda; class Insecta; order Coleoptera; family Lampyridae; genus Aquatica; species Aquatica leii. The sequence goes on along the minus strand of CM069434.1, from coordinate 19,775,264 downwards.
TTATTACATATTTAATTTATAATTTAAAGTAAATTCCATTTATAATATAGGTTCGAATTCTGCCTGCGACGATTTTTTTAGAAAAAAATTACATAATCTTGAAGAGAAAAATACGTTAAAAATAACAATTTTTCTCTATATTCTTTTGACTTGTTTATACACGGAAATGCATCTTCCTTACATTACCTTTGGATGTACCCACGATAACTCGCAAACTAAAAGTCCTTGTAACTTGAAATTTGGTATGGAGCTGCTTTTTTATATTTTCTCGGTTCTATCAAAAGATGGGCCTGATAAAAAAAAACCGTAAGTAAGTGTATCCGCCATTTTTTTCTTATACGTCCCAAATTAAAAAATCGCAAAAATTTTGACGCAGATTTGAAGTGGCACTTAAAACGTTTCTAAAAACAATTTTGTAATTATAATTTGATAATTAATAAATTAATTACAGGCATTTGAGATTCGAAATTTTGAAGGTTTTTCGCGCATGCGATTCGGATTGGCTATCTTCGGTTTTTAAAGTAACATGGATGCTGAAATTAAATGGTAGCCTGTCAAATCAACATTATGCAACTTTATTTTTGAAGAAATGGAAATTTGAAAAACAAAGACTAGAAAAATTACATTTAAAAATTTTCTGTAGGCTAAAAACACCAAATTACGCCCGCATTTGCGTGCTAATAAACCAGCTTATGATTCCAAAATGAAATAAACTTGAATTATGTTCAAGTAAATAGGTATTAAAAATCAAGTTAGCATTGATTTGTTATAAAACATTTGAAGTGTTGACAGTTTTGATAGAATTGTTTTACAAGCTTGGAAAATGAATGTAGAAGAAAAAATTCTTGTGGTAAAACAATATTTTCGAGGTGTTTCAAAGGTCCAAATTTGAGAAGACTGCTGGTTTTTTTGCAGATAGACCAATACCTTCTCCGCAAATCTACCATGTAAAAGTCAGCGTCCACCACCTTTACACGATCATGAAGACAACCCTCAGAAGTTGGCAGTTCTTGCAGTTGTAGACCAAGACCCTGATGTTAGTTTGCGAGAAATTAATGTAGGTGTTCCTCGGTCGTCAGCATTCAGGCACCTCAAACAGGAGGACTTTAAAAGTTACCGGTTGGCAATGCCATGAAGAATTATTACCACCCGATTATTATGCTCGTATAAAATTTTGTGAAATAATCACCGAAATGAACAATACCAATCGCGATTTTGTAAAAAACATTGGTTTTTTGGATGAATGTTCATTTGGACTTGATGAAAGACCAAATCGACAAAATAATCGTACATGGTGTCTCGAAAATCCACACAAATTAGTAAATGGACCAAGTTTGAATGGGCTTGTTGGGAAGTCATGTTATTAGTCCTTTTTTCATTGAAGGTACACTTACTTCTATAAAATATCATTACCGTCTACTAGAAGAAGTGTTTCCACAACTAAATGATGTTGCGGGTAAAAATCACCAAGTTTGTTTTATGCAGGATGGTGCTCCAGCCCATACTGCTAGACTAAACACTAGGCTTTCCAAATCAATAGATAAGCAAGAATGATCCCATTACATGGCCTAAACCCGTGCGATTTTTTTTGTGGAGTTACATAAAAGAAAAATTATTCAAAGGAGGAAAACGGTATAAAAATAGAGACGCACTAAAAGATGAAATTTAAGTGATATGCCGAGCTATTACCATTCGTAAATTAGCCGAAACACGAAAAACATTTGTTGAACGGCTAACTTCTTGTACAGTTCAAACAGGAGGCATTTTTCAACTCCTCATACCCAAATAGGTGAAACTGTTTTAATGTTGAAAACTGCTTACAAAGATAATGCTATGGGAAAAACTCAAGTGTATAAGTGGTTTTCTCGATTCAAAAATGCCGATTTGTCGATTGATGACAAACCTCGCTCTGGACGTCCATCAACTGCCCGAATCGATGAAAATGTTGAAAGAATTCGAAAGTTTGTGCGCACAGACCGTCGACAGACAATTGATCAACTGTCTGAAATCAGTGGAATATCTTGGAGCTCGGCTCAGCGAATTTTAACAGAAGATTTTGGAATGAAACGCGTTGCTGCCAAATTTGTTCCTCGAGCTCTGACTGATAATCAAAAAGAACGTCGAGTGGAGACATGTCGTGAACTGAAAGAACAGCTTGGAACTGATCCAGATTTTCTTTCAAAGGTAATTACTGGTGATGAATTGCGGTGCTATGGTTACGACCCAGAGTCAAAACAACAATTAAGCCAGTGGAAAACACCATCGTCAACCCGCCCAAAAAAATGTCGCCAAGTCAAGTCAAACATCAAAACAATGTTGATTTGTTTCTTTGATGTGAAAAGAGTTGTTTACATGGAGTTTGTTCCCCCAGGTCAAAAAGTCAATCAAACCTTTTATTTGGAAGTGTTAAGAAGATTGCGCAACAGCGTTCGTCAAAAAAGACCCGATTTGTGGCAAACAGGTGACTGGTTCTTCCACCACGACGACGAATCTGCACACTCAACTATCACTGTTAACCAGTTTTTGAATAAAAATAACATGATTCCGCTGCCCCACGCACCTTACTCGCCTGACCTGGCTCCGTGCGACTTTTTCTTGTTTCCACGCATGAAAAGGGGCATGAAAGGACGGCGATTTAAAAACATTGAAAAAATCAAGAAAAGAACTAGACAAGAGCTTGCAGCCATCTCTAAAGATGAGTTCAAACAATGTTTCGAACAGTGGAAGCACCGCTGGGACAAATTTATTACTTGTAATGGAGAGTATTTTGAAGGGGATAAGGTTGTTTTGTAAATATTTGTAAATATATAGCATTTAAAAAATAATTCCGGTTATTTTTGGGTATCCCCTCGTATTTATGTAAATGTAAATTTATGTTTGATTAATTTTTTTTCTAGTCTGCTACAGGAAATTTTCAAATATAATTTTTCTTCCTTTTCTTCCATTTCCTCAAAAATAAAGTTGCATAATGTTGATTTGACGGGCTACAATTTAATTTTAGCATCCATATTACTTTAAAAACCGAAGATAGCCAATCTGAATCGCATGTGCGAAAAACCTTCAAAATTTCGAATTTAAAATGCCTGTAATTAATTTATTAATTATCAAAGTATAATCAAAAAATTGTTTTTAGAAACGTGAAAGTGCCACTTTAAACATGCGCCTAAATTTTTGCGATTTTTTAATTTGGGAAGCAGGAAACAAAATCATTTCAATTTTTCCATGTTAAATAACATGGGGTAACCCTAGCGTGGGACACAAGGTATATTTTGTACGTATGTAAATTATTCGATTATTCAAGTATACGCCCCAACATTGACACGCGAAGATGAAGAAATAGAAAGATTCTATGAAGAAATTAATGAAGCCCTAAGAACAGGCAAAATAAGATATACAAAATTAATAGGCGATTTCAACGCAGAAGTTGGAATACAAGAAGAACCAAATAAGCGAGGAATAGGTCAATTTGGATTTAAAAAAATCCAGGAGAGATACACTGGTCAATTACGTCTAGGAAAACAACCTTCACTTAATGAACACTTACTTTAAATAACCGATACAAAAAAGATGGACCTGGCTAAGTCCAAGTGGAGACGTAAAAAATGAGATTGATTACGTTATATGCAATGATCACAAAATGCTAAGAGCAAAAGTGCAAATCAACAAACAAAAAGAAAGACGTAAACTAATAGTAATAACAAGAAAAAGTATAGACACAGAAGAACTAAGAAAACAAAGCACCACGTACAAACAACTTATAGATCAAAACATGCAGCATGTAGAAGAGCTTTCAGAACCTGATTTAGAAATACAAAAGTAACAAAAGGCTTACTGCTAGAAGCTAAACAAATAAGAAGCAACAAAAAAGAATAACGCCAAAAACAAGGTGACAAGGCAAAAAACCTAATTAAAACACAAAAACAACTATTAAATGACAGAAATCCAAAAAATAGAAATAACATAAATAAGTAAGACAATCAGAAAAACGATAAGAAAAGACATGAAAAGGTATAGGAATACGAAAATAAAAGAAACTTAAAAAAAAAGAAAAGCTTAAAAGAATTACGATTAAAAATGAACTAGAAAAACACCAAATAATAAAAACTAATACATGAAGAAAATAAAGAAATCACAAACATCGAAGAATTAACAGTGGTTATAGAAACATTTTATCGTACACTATATCAAAACCAAAAAGGCACCACCACCGGGAAAAAAAAGATAGAGAGAAAGTCACAAACTTAGGATCAGAGGAAATACCCGAAACTACAGAGAGAGAAATGTACAATGCTTTAAAGAAGATGTCAAACAATCGAGCTACAGGGGAGGATAGAATAATAATAGAAATGATATAATACAGAGGTGAATCTGTCTCAAAACAACTTAAAAAAATCTACCATAAATGTCTAATGGAGTCCCGAATACCAAACTTCTGGTTAAATGCCCAAGTAGTCTTAATCTTCAACAAAGGAAATAAACATAAGATATAAACTTATAAACCAATAAGTCTTCTGTCAGTAATGTACAAACTATTTACAAAGATAATAACACAAGCACTAACGAATATACTAGATAGTTACCAATCACGTGAGCAGGCTAGATTTAGAAGGGACTATAGCACGATAGATCATTTACAGACAATGCAAATATTAACAGAGAAAGCTAATGAATATAATATAAAACTATAGATTGCAATGATAGACTATAAAAAACACTTGACTCTATAGAGATATGGGCAATCCTGAACGCTCTAACTACAGAGTAGACAAAAGATACACAGGCCTTATTAAATACATATATAAAAATGGAACAATACAAGTAACGACAACAGTACAAACCAGCAAATTCAGAACACATCGTTGAATACGACAAAGCGACTCAATCTCTCCTAAATTATTCACGTTAGCTTTAGAAGACATGTTTAGGAGATTGGGCTGGGAAGAAAGAGGTATAACAATAGATTGAGAGAAATTAAATTAATTGAGATTTGCCGATGAAATAACGTTGATAGCAAGAAACAAAGAAGAATTACAAAAAATGTTGGAAGAACTGAACGAGGTATTAAAACAGATAGAAATGAAAATAAACACTCAGAAAACAAAATACTTAAATTATACAGAAAAACAAAAAATTTTTTTAGAAGACAAAGCAATAGAAAAAGTGATTAAATTCGTATATCTAGGGCAGAAATTCCAAATCTCAAAAAATAACTTGTCAGCAGATCTAGATAGAAGAGTTTCATTAGCGTGGTCAGCGTTTAGAAAACTAAACAACCAACCAGACATACCAAACACGTTAAAGGCAGAGACCTTTAATCAATACGTGCAGCCAGTCCTAACATATGGCACTGAAACGTGGGCTCTAAACAAAGGCATCATACATATGCTCCAAGTAACGCAAAGAGTAATGGAGAGAAGAATGCTGAACATCAAGGTACGCGACCATATACCTATCACTGAGATACGTAGAAAATGAAAAATGGTTGACGTAGTGCAACGATTCTGTTTCCTAATATGGAACTGGGCAGGACACGTAAGAAAAATGGAAAGGGATAGATGGACGCGTAAAATTATAGAATGGAAACCTTGAGATAACAAGAGATCTAGAGGAAAACCACAAACCAGATGGACGGATGACATCAAGAAGATGATCAGACACGATTGAATGAGGAAAGCACATAACCGAAAAGAGTGGAAAATCTAAGGGAGGCTTACATCCTACGATGGATGGAATAGGCTGTAGAAGAAGAAGAAGAAGGAGAAGAAGAAAAAATTATTCAAATTATTTTTACAGTTTCTTATAGAGATATTTCTTTCTAGCAATTTATTTGCATAAAATTTTCTTAACATTAACAGTATTAGATAGTTTATTTATAATTTAAAATAAATTCACAAATATAATCTAGGTTCGAATCCTACCTGCAACGATTTTTTTAGAAAAAAATTCTATATCTTGAAGGGAAAGCAAAACACGTAAAACTAATAATTTTTATTGAAAGGAAAGCAACATTATGGCACACAAATATAGGGATTATTCGATATGACAACATAAGCTCAATTTGCCATATTACGGTTATATCTTAATGATATAAAAAAAAAAAATCTTAAAAAAATTATAACATGCTAGGAAGTCAATACAAACGAGTAAATACCACTTTAAAGTGGTTTTATGACAACATAACCTTAAAAAAATATGTAGAGATTCCTTCATCGTTCTTTATAGGAAAGTCGTATGGTGACCGCACCAGTTTTTTTTTATATAACAGCGCCGTGTCCTTTATCTTTAATGTTTTTTATGTAATACTTTAATATCTGTTTTCCTCTATAAGTATTTTGGCTTTTTTTAATTTTTTAGTTGTTTTTAAGTTTTAAGTTTCTTTGTTAAAGTTTTTAGTTTGATTGTAATTAGGAGAACTTTAATTTGTTCTTGTTGTTTCCCAATTCTTCTAATCTCTATTACTTTTATAAACAGTCCATGTCCTTTAGCATTGCTTTCGCTTTTTTTTATCATTGAAGTTTGCTTTAATTTGGTTCTTCTACAATTCTATGCACAATTATGTTTTTTTATCCTTGTTTTTTCTTTGTTTTTTTCTTGTTGTTCTATTTTTGTTTTTAAATGGTAGTTTTTTACTTTTAATTAGTTAGTTATGTTTGTTTTTTACTATTTTTAAATGTTTATGTATTGTATCTAGTTTTGCGACCGGAATCGTCGGATTGAAGCATGTTTGCCGGGATCAGCTATTATTTATCTTATCTTTCTTAATTCTCTAATTTGTTTGGCGCCATTTCTATTTAGCTTTAGTGAAACTTTACGAGCGTTTATCACAAGTTTGCACACTGATATATATTTGCTGAAGGTAATTTTACAATGCTTGGTTAGTGGTAAACATGTAAGTAATTAGTTCATTATATGGTATTCATTAATGATAGTAATAGTAACGTGCAGTTTTAGCAATTGATTAATTATTGCAAAAAATGCGTTGCTCAATAAAGTTAACAGATGATGAAAGGATAAGCACATAATTCAAAATTATTTTGTTGAATGTTTAGCTTCAGTTAGTGCAAAAAAATCATCTACAACTGTTGCTAGTTTGAATGTGAAGTTTTTTTCTTTTTCAATTTTGCATAAGCTTTATTAGAGAACACAAACACACGCAATTTTATTCGTATTTTTAATTAGTTTCAAAAAAGATATTCTCAAATTTTTGATCACGCAAATTTTACAACGCAGGCTTGAAATAATGTATAGAACCCAGCATAGAACTGTCTGACGATGACTTTGACCGACAGTTAAAAATATGCAAAAAAATGAAATTTGTCAAATGAGAATTCTTATTGAATAACCATATTATTCTAGCACTTGATCGCAACACCAAGAAGGAGTGAGAATTTTTGTGAGTAAACTTAGCAGGAAAGTTTAGTTTGTTATGTAAATTGTTCACATTTCTATCAATCCATACTCCATGGAATTATTCGTCTTTAGTTTTACCGTCAGATGGCATACAATTACATTTATATTATTTACCTAATTGGTCCATTTTCATCCATACAATTACATTTATATGATTTACTTGATTGGTGCATTTTTATGAAGTTCACTTGCCGTCAACTTGCTAAACGTGCCAAACGTGCGCCATTTTCGTTGTGCCTTGAAACCTCCATAATTTCTATAAAACTTGATTTATTCGGATATAAAGTGGATGTTTCAAATAACTGCTGCGTGTCGAAGACCTCAGCTATCTGCTGACATTCACCAGACGTATTCCTTTACGGATATTTGGACTTCGAAAGTACCACGTGTGCCGCATCGTTGCTTAACTGACGCCGGATTTGACGGGTACGTACTTATGCATTTGTTATACTTCAATATTATCTTTACTTTTTTTTTCTCGTCACTAATTTTGGATATTTGTCCTTAGCGTTTTCTACTTGGGTTGATCTACTTTCTGTCAAAATTGCTGATGGTAATACTGCAGTTACTGAATGTATTGAAGAAATCGAAACTTTAACCGATAGGGTTGCAAACGATTCTAAATCAAGGGACTTTCTCCGCTTGAATAGTTTACGTTCACATAGAACGTCGTTGCTCGTTAATGAATTCTACCGATGATACTGAAACAGGTCAACGTAACACATTGCTTTTAACCATCGCTACTTTGAAATCAAATCTAATACAAAAACTTAAAAAACTGAACCGTATCACATTTACAAATTTTAACAAATTACCTTCATCTAGTCTTAAACCAACTAGGTCAAATGATCCTAATGCAGCTGAACTCACTGATCGTGATTGTAATCCTTTTACTTCTCCACTACTTTTTTGTAGTGAGGATGAACTTGAACCAAGTGAATCCTTACATGCTCTAGCTTCAATTTCTGAATCACTTTCTTTTACTAAACGATTAGATATCTCAAAACTTGGCTTAGACTTCTCTGGTGAAGGAAAAGTTTCTCTCTTAGATTTTCTTACTTGCTTGGATGAGCTAGCTTCTTCTTGTGGGATTACTAAACACATGCTTTTTGCTCATGCGCCTGAATTGTTAACACGACGTGCCTTACTACTGTACAGATCTAAGAAATTTTCTTTAACAAAATGGGAAGAACTTGTAACTTTACTAAAAACTGAAGTCTTGCTTATCGACTACGATGAAAGGTTACTTGATGAAATTAAAAATAGAACTAATAGAACTAATGTATAATCTCTTTCAACGTTTATCTAATCCTCTCTCCGAAAAGAAACAATTATACTACATTAGACGAAATTTAACTCCATTTTACCAGAATGCCTTAACCTTAACTCCAATTTTTAGCATTGCACAACTTTCTGCCTTAGGCACACAGATAGAACAAAATCATTACTTTGTCGAAGCATTTAAACCTCCACCTTCAAGAAAATCATCACACTTACTTGAACCTAGTCTCGCCTATTTAAACATAGCTTCTTCGTCTTCTGATACTGATGTTAGTAGCTCACATGCTTCTAAACGTAATTCAAATACTTCTAAACTTTCTGCTGCTTCTGTCGTGTCTACTCCTAAGAGAAAGGATACTGCAACTGTTTCTAAAGCTGTCCCTTCTACTGGTGCTAATACTACTGCCCAATCTAAACAAAAATTTGCTTCGAAACCATCGACCGCATCTTTTTCTACTTCTCATAACTCACCGATTACTTGTTGGAACTGCAATAAAATTGGTCATGTCTCTCCAAATTGTTCGGAACCCCAAACCATTCATTGTTATGATTGCGGAAAACCAAATGTCGTTAAACCAAAATGTCCAAACTGCAATAACGCTTCTTTAAACTAAACTTAGAGTTCTCGGACTGAGTCGAGTCCTCTTTGCTATCCCTTATCTCGGACACTTCTTTTGCAACGCTACCAGACCAACATAAATACGTATTAAATTTCTTACTAGCTAATGTCCGCAAAGATGAACGTTCTTATCTTAATATCACAATTTTTGGCTACTCCTTTAAGAGTTTATTAGATTCTGGATGCTCTAAAACTATCTTAGGTCAATCAGGCTGGAACCTCTTGAATACTTTAAGTCTTTTGTTACAGAAATATCGCTCGTCTCCATAAATCATCTTCCGCTTGCTTGCTTCCTAATGGTAAAACTTGTTATATTCTTGGTACTGTTAATCTTCCTATCAGTCTACAGGATAAGACCGTCACGTTAGAAGTCTTAGTCATTCCTGAAGTTACTCAACCACTTATCTTAGGCATTGATTTTTGGAAAGCAATAGATTTTGTCCCTAATTTTCAGACTGGTGCATGGACTTTTAGAAATTCTGATAAAATTTGCTCTTTATCCACTACGGATCATCTAGTTGATAGATCTAATCTCTCTGAGACTAAAGAACAATCTCTACAATCATTATTCAATTCTTTTGTACTAAATTCTACTAAACTTGGCTGTACTAGCTTAATAGAACACCATATACGTACAACCAGTGAGCCTATCAAACAGTGTTACTACCCACTCTCTCCTGCATTACTTAAGATCGCTAATAATGAACTTAATTCTATATCAAACTAGGAATTGTTGAACCTTCTGCAAGCCCCTGGTCTAGTCCAATTGTTCTCGTTAGAAAAAAGAATCAATCTTATCGTTTTTGTATAAACTACCGAAAAGTTAACGCAGTTACTGAAGCGGATGCTTACTCTCTTTCTTACGTAAATACTATTTTAGACCGCCTTCGTAATGCTCAATTTCTTTCTTCTCTGGATATTCGTTCTGCTTATTGGCAAATTCCTCTAACTCAAAATTCTAAACCCATAACTGTATTTACCATACCCAAAAACAAATGTCATTTTTGTCTCTCCGAATTAAAATATCTTGGCTACGTTGTAAATCGGAACGGTTTACTTGTAGATCCTGATAAAGTCAGCGCTATCATTTCTATTCTTCAACCTTCTTCGGTCTCTGAAATTCGCAGATTACTTGGCATGGTAAGTTGGTACCGTCGCTTCATACCTAATTTCTCTACTGCTTTAGCTCTATTAACTCAATTAACTCGTAAAAATACTCCATTTGTCTGGTCTTCTGAATGTGAAGAAGCTTTTTCTTTTCTAAAACAACAGCTTATTTTTGCTCCAATACTTTCTTGTCCAGATTTCACTTTGCTTTTTACTATTCAAACTGATGCTTCTAATTATGGCTTAGGTGCTGTTTTAAGTCAGGACACCCCTGATGGTGAAAAGGTCATTTCCTACATTAGTCGCTCATTAACTAAACCTGAAACCAAATATTCTACCTCAGAGAAAGAATGTCTTGCTGTTCTGTTGGCTGTTGAGAAATTTCGTGCCTATATCGAAGGTGCTCACTTCACAGTCATAACTGACCATCACTCACTTATCTGGCTAAATAAACTACAGAATCCTTCTGGACGTCTGGCTCGTTGGACCTTACGCCTCCAACAGTATAACTTCTCTATTCTATATTGTAAAGGAAAGAATCACGGTGTTCCTGATGCTCTATCACGAGCTGTACCTAAATTATCTTCCGAGTCTCTTTCACAACTTTGCGAAATTAACATAACTAATACTATACCTTCAATTACTTAACCTATTACTGATCCCTGGTACTTAAACATTATTAGAAATGTTTCTAATAATCCTAAAAAGTTTCCTCTTTAGTCTTTTAAAAATAATTTGCTTTACAAACATGTTACTTCTTCTGATTTCGCTGATATCTCATTGGGAAATTGGAGAGTAGTTGTTCCTAAAAACCAACGTATTGCAATCATTCGCCAATATCACGATCCTCCTACTTGCGGTCACTCTGGTGTCACTAAGAATTTAAGTCGCATTAATTAATTCTTTTACTGGCCAAATCTTCGTGCCGATATTGCTAGTTATATTCGTAACCGCCATATCTGTGCTGCTCACAAAGTTGAACAAAAGCACAACCCGGTTTATTCTCTCCTAGAGCAACTCCCACTCGCCTATGACAAGTGTTAAGTTGTGATATTATTGTCGGTTCTTTACCTCTCTCCTTTAAAGCTAACTCCTATATTTTTGTTGTCGCTGACTATTTTACTAAATTTCCATGTTTCTATCCACTTCGTACTGCTACTGTCTTAAAAATTTGCAAGATTATGGAGGAACAGATATTCTTATTATTTGGTACTCCTCAATATCTCATCGTTGACAATGGTGTACAATTTCGTAGCAAAGAATTTTCTAAATTATGTTCAAACTATCAAACAGAAATACTATATACAGCTAAATATCATCCTAGAGCTAATCCTACCGATCGGGTTAATAGGGTTTTAAAAATCATGATTGCTTCATATATTAAAGAAAACCAACGTACATGGGATGTTAACCTTTTTAAAATTGGCTGTGCCATAAGGATTTCAGAACATGAGATAACTGGTTATACTCCTTACTTCGCGTTCTGTGGTCGAGAACACATACTCTTTGGAAATATGTTTAAAACTCCTTTAGATGATAAAATTCCTTCCATAGATACTAATCCTGCTGTTACTACCCGTACTAAAGAGTTTTATGAAAATTTGCGTACTGATATTCTTGCTAAAATGTAACGTTCTACAAAACGTACTCTAGATCGCTATAATTTACGCAAACGCACGGTCACTTATAAGAAAGGCGATTCTGTGTGGAAACGAAATTTTGTCTTATCTGACGCTTCTAAATTTCTGAATGTTAAACTCGCTCCTAAATTTTAAGGTCCTTTTAAAATAAAAAAGGTTATGTCTACTTAGACTTATAAATTAGCTGATTCTTTATGTAAATCTATAGGCATATTTTACGCTAAAGATTTGAAACCTGCTTACTCTGATAACTTGAATGTTACTGGACATTCTGCTGCATCTAATTCAGATGATCACTCTACGATATCTTCTGATACCATTTCTCTCAAACGATATAATCTTTGAAAACGACATAAACGTCAAAAATTGTAACTTTCTTATTCTTTTCCCTTTCCTTGCTTATTTCCTTCCAACGTCTTATGAGTGGTTGGCTGAGGACGTTATGACGGTTTCTTTGTAGGGTAGTGCTCAAACCTCTCTTTTCCTTGGAACACTTTCCTCGCTCTTCCATCTAGCTCTATTCACTACTTTTGCGTTACCGCCTTTTCTCTTCTTCATAATTGGTTTGTTGTTGTTTGTACTAATATTATGCTTCTTGTTTGGTTTCTTGGATTATTTCCTCCAATATCTTATTCGGTTTCGCTACTCAGCGTTTTCTTTCAAGACGCTTCCTAGCTTCACTTTTGTTAAGAGGGTGTTATGTAAATTGTTCACATTTCTATCAATTCATACTCTATGGAATTATTCGTCTTTAGTTTTACCGTCAGATGGCAAACAATTACATTTATATTATTTACCTGATTGGTCCATTTTGATCCATACAATTACATTTATATTATTTACTTGATTGGTGCATTTTCATGAAGTTCACTTGCCGTCAACTTGCTAAACGTGCCAAACGTGCGCCATTTTCGTTGTGCCTTAAAACCTCCAGAATTTCTATAAAACTCGATTTATTCGGATATAAAGTGGATGTTTCAAATAACTGCTGTGTGTCGAAGACCTCTGCTATCTGCTGACATTCACCAGACTTATTCCTTTACAGATATTTAGACTTTGAAAGTACCACGTGTGCCGCATCGTTGCTTAACTGACGCCGGATTTGACGGGTACGTACTTACGCATTTGCTATACTTCAATATTATCTTTTCCCTTTTTTTCGTCACTAATTTTGGATATTTGCTCTTAACGTTTTCTACTTGAATTGATCTACTTTCTGTCAATTTTCTACGCCATTTTTTTAATCGCTGTGGAGCCGCATCCATAGATCCGGGTTTCCATATCGATCAACGTCGAGCTGTCACCTTTATTTACATTGATTTATGGTAAACCAAAGAAATCCAATATCAACGTATTGTACTAGCTTAACTTACATTTCTTTCACTTCAATACCATCAATTATTTATCTTTTAACTGTTAGTTAACTTGCCCGCTAAAATTATTCATTTTAGTAAATACACATTTTTCTTATTACAGTTAAAATTGTTGCTGAATTTGTAAATCACATTTACCTTAATTCTTTGTTTGTTTATTCAAATATAACTTACTCACTTAACTTCAGCGTTCGAACTTGTCGGTACTCAGTAAGTAATTAAAGTATTCATTATACGGACCAACTTATTGTCTATGGTCCTACTTGTTAATACTTTTCCATCTAGCTCGCATCGCTATCGCATTGTTATATTACCATACACCCTCCGGGTGCATATTTTATTTGTCCCGCTTATGTTTATGTTACCATTCAGTTTGTTTTTTTTATTATAATTTAAATTTAAACCCTATTTTTGCGTATTTATTTCGTCGCTCATTTCTACGCTATCAGTTGTTTCTACTTGCGACTGAACGCTTTAATCAACCAAGTACGTGGCGCCCATTCTCTTAACGATTCTTTACGCAATTATTGCTTACCACCTTATACTTCAAAATCTAGACTTACTAGCTCACCCCCAACAATCGCCTACTGGTACTGAGCCACCGTGCCTTAGCATTTTAAATTTTGTTACCACCAAAAGTTACCGTAACAAGTTATTCAGAAGTAGTAAATGATTAAAACTTTATTTAAATAGATTCAGTAATAATGGCATATTTGATGTTTTTTTTGTTTCTACTACTTCATTATCGTCTGTATTTTGTGCTGGTTTTAGTTAGTCTTGTCGTAGAGAAGGAATTGAGAGACGGACGGCAACAGATGAAATGCAGAACCACTATCTTTGATTTATGGCAATAAGAGGCCAAATTTTCAGTACCAGATCAATTCCCGATTAATAGTAACGTAATGAAGGTTGTCATGTAACTTTTCGAATAGTTTACTGTCAAATCAATCGGTCACATCTTGTGCTACCCCTGACATCAACGTTTGAAGTAGTGTAGATTGCAACTCCACTGAAATCTGGAATCTGAAATATGTTTAAAATAGTCTTTCGTAATGAATCTCAATTCTGTTTGGGGATGTATGATTGCGTATGAAAGTCAGACGAAGACGTGGAAAACAGCGCAATGCTTCATTTACTGTTGAGCGGCATTTGTACCACTTTGTAAAGATTTTAGTATGAAGCGCTATAGCTTATGGAAGTAAATTTTGTTTGGTATTTATCCTCGGCAGTATGAACGCTCGGCGATATGTTAACAAGGTGGTAGTAACCCATATTATTCCATTTCTTTAGCAGTTAGTAACCCACTTTTCCAGCAAGATAATAACCGTTCCCACATAGCAAAAAATTGTATAGACCCATTCAAAAAAAACCCAATGTTGATCTCTTACAATGGTCAGCCAGATCTCTCGACCTTTCGCCTATTGAACACGTTAATACATAATGAGTAAACGACTGAGGAATTTAGCGCATTTTCCACAGACACACGAAGCTCTCCAGAATAAATTGTAAACTGTTTGAGATACAAAAACGCAAGAGTAAATTAATGCGACGAAGAATGAGAGAGTGTGGAGTCAATAGAAGAAGACCATCACATTATTAAATAAAAATAGTGTTTATCTTTGTTTTTCTTGTTTGAAATTCTTATTGCCAAGTCTGTATGTTTTTTTTTGGTTTTTTTATGCATTTAAAGTCTTTTGATGCCAAACATTTACTTTGCCAAAAGCTGCATCTTTTTATAAAAATGATTTTATTTGTTTTGGTAATCGAAGTGTAATTTCTGCTAGTGCGACTTTTAAATTAATTTATTTTTTTATAAACTATACGATACATTTACTTAAATACTGTCATAATAATAATATCTATTTGGGTAGACATTAATGTTAGTAAAACATTTTGATGTTGCTGGGCGTAAACTTCAGTACAATCCATTATCTTTGACTGATAACACTAATAAATCTAATTTCATAATGTAGCACTTTTTGTGACTTATTTTTTAATACTTTATTTCTGCTTTTTACAAAAATAGGTTGGTTATTAATTAATTTCGTTGAGTAAATCTATGATTGAAATTGAATTGCACAAACATAGTCCAAATCAGCAATTTACGCAATTTTGATTTAACTGTCAAATGCACGCGTCATTGTTTGTTGGTTCACGGATGATTGAACAACGTCAGTGTTGTCACACGTGCTTCTGAACGACGCTAACCCTGCACTTTCAATACACAATTGAATAACCTGTGCCCACGTCAATAAGTATACAATAACGTCATTGTTTAGTACGTTACAATCGATGTGTATTGACATGGAAAATTGTTGATATATCAATGTCTAATGTCTTAAATACCCATCGATTACTTTAGAAATTTACACCCCTTTTTAAATTTTTTAAAACCTATTCATGTGTAATTCCAAACACTTTTGGTTTCGTTCAAGTAATTCTATAAAGAGATTCCAATTTTGTTTATTGCTATTTTTTGCTTTTCAACTAAGTTAAATATCTTCTACTGTAAATTTGAACTGTTGTTGTGAATCTTTTTAACGTTACATTTTGAAAATTGGTAAAAGTTTACATTTGTAACATAAGTTTCGGATTCTTAAAAATGTTAACATTTTGATTTTTCAATTGTTAAGAGAGTTCATTGTTATTGGTTTGTTCTTAAATTATTAAAATTATTATTATGTCAACTAATACAATTTAATCAAAATCTTTATATATATTTAAATTAACATAATGTTTTGAAGCTTATTATCAAAGTAAGCTTAATCATAATTTTTTTTTAAAATTGACGTTTTTCAAAAACCTCTTAAGATTAGCTTACTTTGTTAATAAGTTTTAAAACATGTTAATTTGAATATAGAAAAAAATCGATCAATTTATATTGGTTGACATAATAATAATTTTAATAATTTTGATTTTTGGTGTAATTAGTATACGAATTTTTTTGTTTAAAAAATCATGTCTTTGTCTGCTGCAAACATTAAATCGTTTATTTAAAAAATTAAAACCTTAAAGTTAAAGAATTTTTCTGCAAAGTGAATTATAAATATGTTTGAGTACATACATTTGTTCGTTTTCGTTAAAAAATCTATTAGAACAAAGTTTAACCAAGTTGAGCATTGTTCATACAAAATATTCATTAATAAATTTAACATAACGAATAAAATCTCAATGGCAAATAAAATTTAATTGTTAATTAATTTATTCCCAATAATAAATAACAACTAATGTGTTATTTTATGTTTATTTATAATTTTATTTTTTATCTAAGCATAATATTTTATTGTTGAATAAATAACAGTAAAAATTTTACACATCTGATGTCAATTAAATTTTTATTTATTCTTTGACAGCTAAACTATTTATTTACCACTCAACAATATTCAAATAATAAATAATTTTTTATCCGTCACTCAACACCAGTCAAATGACAATTAAATTTTTATTCGTCAATCGTAGTTTTAAATAATCGATAACCATACATTCGTCAGATTTTTGAAAAGAAATTAGAAATTTTTATAACACAAAGCAAACAGAAGTCACTATTTTTAGAATTAGAAAGAATGTATCCTATAACCAAACGTACTTTAAAGTTTTTTTTATTGCAAAGATAAAACAAAATTAATTTATTGCGCAACTTATATTCAATGAAAAAAAAAACTTTCATAACTCTGAAAAATCATTACAAGTAGCTATAACAATGAGCTATAATGAGTGTTTTTATTAGATCGAAACTGTTCTATTAAAGGTAAAGAACTCCTGTTGTGAACACATATTCTATAAATAGACAAATTAATCATCTCTTGATGCTTTGATCAAATGGTGGTACCTACTACAATCAAGACTTGCAAGAATCCATTAAATCGCCACAGGTGGGTGTTCATTATTTATAATCATTTACTTGTCTCGTATTTACAGAACTAATAAAAACTTTGACAGGTTTTGTTCTTCTCTTCGGTTAATTAATTTTTGTCTTTGAGCTACTTGGCTACATATTAATTTGACACGTTTATTATTAAAGCAAAAAAATTGTAATATAAATATTTTGGAAAAAACAACTATGATCATTAGTAAAAAAAATTGACACAACTTAAAATAGTATTTGTTTCTTGCTTATTTTATAATTTTATTTAAATAAAATAGTAGTGTCAATGTTACCAGAATGCTTACTAATATTGATACCATTCTTAAATCACATTCTAAGTCAATGTTTATTAACTCTAGTGTATTATTGACATTTGGAAACGTGTTTGCATACGAGTTTTGATAAAGTTTTCTTTATTTGAACACAGGACAGAACATTTTATGTTATTACATTGATATTGCAAACTAACAAGTCGCATAATTACAAAACAGTAAGTGCTGCTCCAAGATTCAAAACTTTCAACGGTCAAGAAGACACTAAAATTTGTGTAACGTTTATTTTTGCTAGGCCCATATCTCTGTTAGGAGAATCATCACGGTTCTCTTCTATATCAGCGATATTTAAGTCAGAGTCATCAATCGAATGCACACTTATTACATCACTGTGAGAACTTGTTTCAACTATTTTTTTGTCTCTTATGTCTATGGTCCAAGTTTTGTTTAACTTTTCTCAAACCTTTTTTATTAGTTTTAGACTGTTCAGGAACTTCCTCACTGATAAAACTAAAAATTTCTGTCAAAGATTACTTTTTTCAGCATGTCCTTCCTTCTTGCTTTTTTTAATGCGAAAAGTAATAAGGACTCTAAGCATTTTTTGGTAATGTAACTTGTTTGGAAGTTAAGTTATTACTTGAAGTGGATGACCCGTGATTTAAAGAACTAAATCGGGAACTTCTAACAGACGTATTGATACTATTTATATTTTTGTTTTGGTCTCTATTTTCGGTTAAAGATTATACAGACGATGTTTTTTATTTATTCTTATTTTAACTTTATTTAAAAGATAAAAACTAAATTTTTCAATCTTCCAATTACAGTTACTCTAAAAAGACAACCACTTTTATGTAGTTCTTTTAATAACAAAGAAAATGTGATTTCGTCTAAAATTTTGCATCCAGTATCTCGATAATAGTATTTTAATATTCACTTTTCACACTCTTAAACATCCCAATATCTAAGGGTCTAAATGTGTAAGATGTGTGTGTGCTAGCATACAAAGTCAAATATTATTTTTGCAAGTCATATGAATTAATTGAATTGTCAAATGGGAATTATGACCGTCAAAGAGCAACAGTTTAAATCTATCTAAGTTTTTAGTGTTTTTTATGAACACATTCTCAAACCAGTTTGAGATCTGTAGTGGTTCTATCCATCCAGAAAGAGAACAATTCTAAACAGTTTTTTTTAGATCATTCTGACCCAAGTAAAACGTAAATGTAACCAATACAGTGTAGCTTGATTTTGTCACATTTTCTACAACTTTATGTGGATTTCTAGATCTTTTGCGCCACAAAATTTTTGTATTTCGACGTCTGTTTAAAAACCTGTTTCGTCACGTTAAAGATGTTTTACGTTCTATATTTGCAAATTGTTAATAACATTTTTTAATTACGTGTAAAAATCTTTAAAAACAGAGGTTGGTACGATTTTTGAGTAAGCTTTGAGTAGTTCTACGGTTTTATTGTTCTTTCCAGCGTTTTTCAAATCTTGTTATCCAGTCTTCTTTGGAAAACCATTTTTAAAGAAATTGCCTCTGCCAATTCTTCTAAAATAATCGTTGGGGTTCTTACACGTTTTGCTAAATCCAATGATGCTGCAATAGAATTGGGATATTATAACATAATTTAAGCAATTTTGTAGTTTATATTAGCAGTTGCAGATAAAATTTTGTTAAGATAACAACCGCCATGTTGCTTCCATACGATAATTTTTTTTTAGTAAGTCTGCTAAGGTTAAAACGGCTTTCTCTCTCAACTTGTTATTATTTAGGTGGAATTTTATTTATTAATGTACATAGAGATAAACAGTCATTAACCTCCAAACGTTTTTTCATTGAAAAATTTATATATGGCAGTTGAGGCAAGCGAATGTCAAGTATTGTAATAAAAAAACTGATTAGTTGTTGTGTGTACCCGTCGAGTTACTTTGAGTCACGTTGAAAATATTTAAGCCAGAATTAGACTCACATTCGTAGTATGTAAATTGACCTACACTTTTTTGCAACTATAATTATAAAAAAAATAATGTTGTTCCAATCGGGGAGGTGGAGAAAAAGAAAAAAAATAAATTAATTACTAAGATGTCACGCTTACCTTTCGGTTAGCCTCACCGCAGATGGTCGTCGGGTAAAAGAAAATCGAAAAGAAAAGAATATTCTTTCGTAAGCGAAATGCCCGAGTGCGCCACCTCTTCTCGAAATTTAGTCGAACGTAATAAGTCTAGGCAGGAGAAAAGGAGATCCTAGACCCGAGACAATAATCATTTATTAGGTATATATATTAACAGAAAATTCCTTGAAGGAAAGAGCCAACTTGACGGTTACGCCACTGGTATAAATCACATATAAATAAATTACACAACAAATAGAATATATTGTTAAAGCAGGTCTCTGAAAGCAAAAGAAAAATTGCGCTAAAGTTTAAATTACGTTTCCGCGGCTACAATAAACGGTAGCAGATACACCCGTGACCGCGCGTGAGAATTAGAAAAAGTAACACCGCCCATGGTCCTTGACGTCAAGTTCACGACCGGTAGAAAATTCGTCAAACATTTAGGTTACGACAAACAATACGTTTCGAGCTCCCAAATCTCTACTATTTACAAATTCCCGCACATTATAGATTGAAATTTCTTTTACGTTATGTATAGTAATTAAACACAATTAATTAGATTAAATAGGCGTACTGTATGCACAAAAGACAATTGTTCAAGAAAGAAATACATAAAGTTAGGAAGTCCGTTTTTATTCCATTCCATTAAATCTGTAGCGTGAGTTGTACTATTCATTACACGTTGTTAGGTGCGAGCAGAAGTCGAGACCCCGAAGCGCGTGGACGAAAGTGGGTCGAGGTTTCGCGGTCTCCCGATTTTTGACGTTACACTTAGAGATACGTATAAATACCTTTTTGGTCCGAATTCTTTTTATTAAATTACTCATTCACCAGGTCACCTCGTTTTTAAACCCTCGGCACACTCCCCAAGTTACAAGAAAGCGCAATCAGCCGATTTGGATTCTTTACACCGCTGCGCTTGTCATTTCATAGATACGGTTAACAACTCCGGCAGTTCCTAAGAAGCCACACAAAACACCAGCTCAGAAACAAAGCTCCGAAAGAAAGCTCCGAAAGAAAGCTAAAACAGCGAATATTAGTTGGTACGTCTCCACCATCAACCACGTGCAAATACTAACCTACTTTATGATTTTGCTTAGAAATACGTAGATATTTTGTTCTACGAATGCGACATTCGAGCGGATTTATTAAGGATTTCTATAATAAAACGTCGTTGCGTTAGATGATGATCGATGAGGGAAAACCTCATTTTACTTACCAATCCGTCTCCGCCACATCCATTTCAATGCGAACCACTAAATAAAAATGAATTCCGTAGATGGCCAACTACTCTCGCGCGCCCTCTACGAGCATAAATTGAAGAATATAGCTCGAACTCAGATATTTCATACGGTTAAAGGCAAGGTTGCCTAACCATCCGGCGAACTTATGCCCATTTGCGAATTTACACGTTACAATAATGATTGTTGCTACTCAATATCATGGAGCTCTGGTGGGTCAGAAGAAAACTTAAATTGTCAGTTTGTTAATTATTTTGTATATTATTTAATTATTTATATTATTATTACTGTTACCATAACGCTAGTTCATTATCTCGTTTGCTATTAATTTCTGTAAAACTGTTGTAATTGCTATTAATACCTAGTCTTCTCCTGTTTTTTAAAATAAACAAAAAACGGTAGTTTAACTGCTGTTAAATTTTTCTTATTATAGAAAAAAGTTGTACGTTTTGTAGTGGGTCCAGACAAATATTTTCCAAACCGATGATATCAATTAGCTAGCTGTAGTAACGTGGTTGTTACCAACGGGGCCTACTGCAGGAAAAAGTTTGTAACAAAAAATGGCGCCCAACGTGGAGCTCAAATCCATGACTCTGATATTAAATATGTCATGCTCTACTGACTGAAGACGAGAAACGGGGCTCATTGCAGAAAATAGTTTGTAACAGATGTATTATTGGTTATTCTTCCCAATGTTCCACATTGATAATAACTGCAAACCAACAGTAATACACCTGTACCTCAAAAAAAATCTCTAACATATTTCACTATCCTCCAATCCAGTTGATCTAAACTGCAACGATGCTTGGGTTTCTTGAAGTTATAAAACTCCATTTCTTTCATCACCTATATTTCGCCAACCGTTGTTGTCTTTGTAGTTGATCTAACAGTCAGAATTTCTTTTTCAATACTACCGCAATCCTACCAAACTTTTTTCTCAAAGCCTTTACTTACACAGTGTGCAATAACGCAATTTTTTCGTTTTTGGAACAGGTCTTCGGTCATAATTTCGAACTTTGCTTTTCCAGAATCCCCGTACATGCTCTTGAACTTATCAAAGTTTATTTCATCGACTTAACTTCTAGTTCTGCTTGTTATTACTCTGGTTCAAAATTGGTCTTAGGCAATGCTGTTATCGCCAGCAAACGGGGCTAAGCGATCAATAATTTGGCTTGCCTTTGAGTATTTTCTGGTTACGACGCCATTAATAAGTCGCTAAACTTTATAAGGACAATTTCATTGACATTGCAGCTTTGGCAACAAATCATGTCTTTTTTGGGGATTATATAACCACACCATGCCGCCTAGTTGAAACCCACCGTTGTGTGTCTTGACGTCGTACCTGGTCTTCATTCTGTCGCCGACGATTTGCGTGTTTTTTTAACTCTGTTATGTACTTCGTCTAACCTCTTTCTCAATTTGCTACGTAGTCTTCTTCCGCAATTTTTTTCTCCAGCCTTTGCTTAAACTTGAGATTGCTTGGTAATCGTATTTGGTCTGTGTTTTGGAAAGGGTTGAGCAATACGCTATTAGGAACAGGTGCGAATACTGGTCCCAGTCCTTTTGATGTTTAAACACTACTTTGGCTAAATAATTTTAAATTGTTAGTGTTTTTAATTTTTAACAATCCGCAAATTTCTTAAAACAAAGCAAACTCAAAGCTGCGACTTTTGTGTGAATGTAATTCCAACAAAACTCCAAACTGGAAGAAAAACTTTTTTATCAAAACGTCTACAACTTTAGCTGCTTCTTAATTGCGTATGGCGTAATCCTCCGTTTATTTTGTAAAATAACCTATCGCCACTAGGATTTATTCGTTTTTGCAATCAAATTTTGAAAACGGCTTTGCGATGTCAATAGTTATTCTTTTTAAAGGGTTTCTCACGTTATATTGTTTGCGCTTTTTTACTAGACCATTTGCTGATGCACAAACCGTGCACTTGCAGCACTATTATGTGGCATCTTCTTTGCAGTTTACCTAGTAGAACGTTTTTTGCACTTTTTGTAATGTTTTTTTACACAAAAGTGTCCTCCCATTTACCATTACACAAATGCTGTAACACCTCTAACACTCGGTTCTTAGCACTATTAACTGCAATCTTTTTCTTGCTTTCAACATTTTTTAGGCTTGAGATCGTCTTCCACTGTCAAGGAACTGGTTATCGGCCGTTTGGTTTCCAGTTTAAAAGTAGTCTTAAGTCGAAATCACTTTTTTTTGCTCACGAAAATTACTGCTTAAGGTTTTTACTCGTTCTCAACAACGGTTGTAGTTTGCTGAGCATTGCCAATGCCACAGGTCAATTTGTTATGTCTAAATATTTGAATATAGGTTACATACTGTATAAATTTTGTCCCAAAATGCTTCCTTTTTAAATTCAAAATATTAACTGTAATTTTTCTTTTTTTTTTTTGACATATGCATATTGATAAAAAGTGTATTTTCGGTCTCGATGTAAGAAAGACTGTACGTAAAAATTTTACGCTTAGTGAGACTTCTCTTTTTAAATATTTGCACACCATCCACATAATAAATGAGTGTTTGGAGTACGTTTTGTATGTGTTGCTTGTGAGAGGTTTCCTGAGGTAAGAATCAACTTATATTTTTACTACGCAATTTAGCTTTATCCTATAACTTCAACGACTTAAACTATCGTCACGTGTTTGCCCTTTTAGGATGCTACATGTCCATTAAATACATCTTGTTGGAATCGATAACATGGAGCACGTACTAAAATACACTTTGGTTACTAACACCAATTTCTCAACGTAATTTGACGTCAAGTCGTTGAGTACTTTGTGTGATGGTCTTGGTTGGAGGCACACCTGTAATATGAATAGTAAAAGTCATTTGGAAACTTGACGCATTTGGTTTAGAATGTTCACTGTATGATTTACGAGCAACATATTTGTGATATCATCTTATATCTAATTATTTCTTGTCTTGCACTTTTTAGGAATTTTAGAGGACGTTACGGGTATGCCATTAGCTAATTGCATATATATCTGAACAAACGTGAGTAGACTTCTTTTATTCTCTATTAATTTGTATTGGTGTTGAACGTAAAATACGTAAGACGTAAGGTGTAGATGTTGTCACTACTAATGCATGCAAATTTTGTTTGTATAATTACGGATTGAATTTATTATAAAAGCGTTTTGCTTCGGATTGCGAACTCCCTAGATTTACATCGAATCAAAGTTTTATTTTTCGCTTACCTAGTAATTTAAACTTTCGCACTGTAATACAATAATTATATGTAGAAAGCGTTGCTTACACTCAGGGGATTGCATCAACTTTATTGTTTGTGATATTTATCAACCAACTCTTAATTAATAGCTTCTACATAGATCTGCATTGCTTTTTTCGTTAACCTCTTTCTTTCTTTGTTAAAATAAATATATTCGTTGTTATAATCTGTGTTTTATCTTTGATTCTCTACAGTGATTAACAGATTTAAACGGTATCTGCAATTAAAATATATAAGAAAAAAAGATGGTTTTGGCAAAAAAATCAAACGTTTTGTAGATTACACTTACAGTTAGATCTTGCTGTTCATTTTGGTTTTGATTATTGTATTCATTTAAAACTAAGTTATTATAATTACACAATGATTATAATATACTGACTTCCAGAAAAATTGCAAACACCTAGATGTTGTTGAACGCTTTTATTGAAATTTTTAGGAAACGTCTATTTTCATGAAACAAAGTGATGATTAATACTTAAAAACAAAAGAACAAAAGCTTAATATGTTTTTTCAGTAACGAGTTGCACCGCCACGATTTGTAATGCACTCATTCAAACGTCTTGGCATGCTATTAATCAAGTGATCTATAGCTGTTTGTGATATATCGTCCCAAGCACCTTAAATCCGTAACTGGAGATCGTGTAAGTTATCTGGAGAGTGTGGTAAATTACCTAGTCGCCTACCAATCATATCCCATACATGTTCAATGGACAACAAATCAGGAGACCGAGCAGGCCATAAAAAGACGGCAATGTTAGCTTCTTCCAAAAATCGTGTTGTAGCCATTGTCGTACGAGGGCGCGCATTATCCTGCTGGAAAATGGGATTTTGCAGCCCCTGAAGATATAGAAGCCCAACTGGTTGTAACACATTAGCAATGTAATCAGTTGCGTTTAAGTTGCCGTCAATAAAGACCAAGAATGATCTGCTACCATTACATATTGCACCCCATATCATAACTCTTTGCGTAAGGGCTGTGTTACGTTCCACAAAAAATGTTAGATTTTTACGTTCTCCACGCATCCGTCTGACTCTCCTACGACCATCGTGGGCCCATAAGCAAAATCGGGACTTGTCACTAAACACAATTTGATGCCATCCTTGCGCTCAATTAACCCTTTCGTTGGTCCACTCTAGTCTACGTAGACGGTGAAGTGGTGTAAGGGGAAGACATAAAAATGAACGATATGAACGCAACTCATACAATCTTATCCAGCGATAAACAGATGATATTGACATTCTGAGTCCTATACCTCTCATCCAATCATTTGCAATTGATAGAGTTGTTACAAGTTTTAGCTGGTTACGAACCTGCACGGCCAACTCTCAACAGTCGGAGAGGGGGTAGGTTTTCTAGACATATATATAAGATAATTAAGGGCGCCAGAGCCTGTCCAAAGTTCTTTCTGCCTGCTCACAACAGAAATGGTAAGAAACTTGTAACTAGGTGGTAAGTTCGTAACTACTGAAAGAAACGAATAAAAGGAAAAGAAACTCGATCGTTAACAACAATGGTACTTTACTTCCTCTATAACGATAAATCTATTAACAACTAAATAATCAAATATACACCGGTACTGTATAGAATATAGAAAACAGCATAGCATTAGGATCGGCAACTTACACTACACGTCAAACAAGCGTGTAAGTACTATAACATGTATATAATTTTATCAACAAGTAACATTAGCAATGATAATTGATTGTGGATATAAGCAGCAAGCGATAAGTAATTTATCTAAATTAATTTAGTAACAAACACAAATAACAAATCAATTAGAACGTACGATTAGCAAATATAATAAGTCGTGAGTTTACACCGTAGCGATCACGTATAAATAAGTAACAATTGACTTACCAAGTTCCAGAGTGCTGTCAGAAAAACGTTTTTCCTACGGCCTCCTGCAATTAAACTTCCTGAAAAATATAGACGTGTCTACCTGGCGACTCACAAACTACAAATAAAGGTACATTTAAAGGACAGTAAACGAACCGACACTTATCGTATGCTGTTACATTACGGTTACGCATATGATGGTATTAAGCAATTTCCTCCGAATAGATTTCACTCATATCCAATAATTAGCATCTTCCGAATAAGGTGATAGTCATCAAGGTTAAGTTACGGCCTTCGACTCGAATTCCCTCGTATCCAATAATTAGGATCTCCTGAATAAGGTGATCGTCAGCAAGGTTAAGTTACGGCCTTCGAATATTTGTTTGAAGAAATAGTTATTCGAAACGGACTCCTCATTAACAAATAACAATTAGGACTAAGTATGCGCACGTGGCGGAATGGCTGTCAAAATACAGGAAATTACCACAAAGTTTTAATAAATGAGAATTACAATCTTACCCGGTGATCACGCAAACGAATTTTAATGGTATTTCACTTACGGATTGGTCACCATGATGGTGTATAATTTTAGAAAATGTTTACTTGTCAATCCACCGACCATTGCAAGTAGTTTCCAAGTTGAAGAGCTCGTCGGAAATGACAGTTCCGCGAAAACGATCGTGAGGGGGCGTCCAAAACGTAACTTAATTTTTCGTCCAAACCCATAGGCGTGCGCCAAAGAAATTTCGACCGTAACGACAAAGGCGTGCATAAAGAAAATTACCATAACAGATTTATTGAAAATCTGTCTCTTGTGGTCAAAACTGTTAAGCGACGTTCTTTGCGATCTGTACTCCTCCGAGGACGTCCAGATCCATTGCGACTATGTGGAACTCCTTCCTCGGACCATTGGACCAACATCTCAATACCGATGAAACATTTCGGTTTACACAACGAGCAATTTCTCTTAGCGAAAGTCCGGTCTCTCTCATACCAATAATACGGCTACGTTCGAAATTACTTAATTGGACAAAATGTTGACGTTGACGTACTCTCGGCATTGTTATCAAGTTCAGAATGAAATTGTGAACAAACAACAATAATTTGCAACCTTGAGAATTATTAAATGATCTACTACTTCAAATTTATTGTTACTATGGAAACAACAGGAAAAAAACAAAAAACCACTGGCTAGATTTTATTCAAATTTTAATCATCACTTTGTTTCGTGAAAATAGACGTTTCCTACAAATTTCAATAAAATCGTTCAACAAGTTCTAGACGTTGCAATTTTCTGGAAGTCAGTATATAAGGAGATAATATCAAGTTTCTATTGGTTATGTATATAATGGGACCACTAAGCATGGCTTAGTCTATTATCAAGATGGAAACTTTTCCAGGTCCGGATTACTTAACAATTAAAGTTTTGACAATAATCGTACAATGTAATTTTTTCAGATCAACAAATCGTATGTTAATTTACAAAACTAAAATAATTTATTAAATTACTCGAATTTATGTTTGGAAAAAAATGTAACTGCAATATTTACAATGTTACAGACGAGTAATCATAATTATAATGTTCAAATTGAAGATTTGCAGATCTACACAATTAGTCTAAAGTAAAAAAGACATTTTTTAAACTAAGACTAGGTTTTTTTTATGAAATTCGTTGCAAACTATTTGTTACTTTTTGGTCACTCGTTACGTACAAAATATTTCTCGATTATCTACCTACATTGTGTACATACTACGTCTGAAATATAATTCCCAATGATGAAAAACTAAAAAACATATAAACAAACACAAAAAATCGCGATAAACGAAACGAAAAACGCAACTACACAGCACTTGACATTAGCATGTCATTAGCGAATTATCAATATTGCGAGTTTTAGATTACAAGACGTATATAATCCAAAAATTGATTAACCAAAACTACAATTCATAGCAAATTATAATTTTGATTGATATCTTGAGGGTTAAAAGTATTTTTTATGAACGTAAATGTTGATTTCTTGATATTAATAATGATATTAAGGAACACACAAATTGCTCCTTAAGTTTTTAAAGTTATATCTGGCATAGAAGAAAAATTTAATATTTTGATAAAACGCCTTCATTTGCTGACTATAATTCAGACGCGACTAAACAAAATAAACGCGTATTTCAGTTAATGCAAAAATTATTATCAAATTTATTAACGTTAAAACACGAAAATATTGTATTCAATAACTAAAAAAAATATAGTTAAACGCTATTTGTAACTAAACTGACTTAACTACATTTTCAATTTGATATTAAAAATTGTAATCAGTATTGTAGTTTTTTGTTGATTTCATCCATTAGTTTTTAATAGAAAATATTTCCAGTTTCTTGTTTTTATCTTTCTGTATAATAGCATTTTAAATTGTTATAAAAGTTATCTGAATATATCAGGAAATGAATAGGGTAGTTTAGGGAGAGTCAAAACAGAGACAAATACAAATCACTTTAAAAATCTGCTATGGAAACATTAACAAATATGGCACGCGTTTGTTGGTACCATTAACACCCCTCTTCCTAAATGAACAAAATCGTAACAAAACGATAGGGATCGCTTTTTAATGTGCCCAGAGTTATGTGATAAATGAAATAGCTGCGATGCTTTATTATAAAGTCTAATATTATCTGACGTAATGTTTTTCTGAATTCTATAATAAGATCGACTAAACATTTACATGAATTCGTTTATGGTTATTTAAATTTTCGGTCTTTTCGTTTTTTTCGGTCAACCGGAAACAATCACACTTAATATGCACGTGGCGCCATCATTATCAGGCGTGAGAAGGGCCAACTAAAACTCGGTCCATTTAAAACGACATGGTCGTTAATACAGATCTTTTGAAATAACGGGCACTGAAAAAATTATGTCAACGAATGTATAGGCACAAAGGGTGTGTTGCATGATTTATTACAAGTACGCTAGTGTTAAATGGGGTTTATTGCATCGCATTGTTTTCTACAGATTTATTATTTATTCGACGTTATGTTTATAGTGTCTACTTTTCGACGAATATTTATTTATCCAATCGAAGTGGGAGTTACAATAAAATATTTTTCTTTATATTGACGATAAGGACAATTTAGAAAAAAATTGTTAAATCGAGTGAATTGTCGTGACATGTTCACCCTCTTGTTACCCCAAGTCTTTTA
The DNA here is from genome assembly GCA_035610365.1 of Aquatica leii. NCBI lineage: Eukaryota > Metazoa > Arthropoda > Insecta > Coleoptera > Lampyridae > Aquatica > Aquatica leii. The sequence goes on along the minus strand of CM069434.1, from coordinate 19,746,059 downwards.
CTATCTAAAAAATCAAACAAAGACACAAATACCATCTGGAGTATGTGATGACTCTCAAGCGCTGAAGAATCGCCACTCTCCTATCTGACTTGCAGATGAGGCACGAAGTGATTCACACTTCTGGCGAGGTCTTCCAGCTCATTGAGTTTGCAAGGACCAGGGGTAGCCAGATATTGATGGATGGGTTGCTTGTCTTCCCTGTCAATATTCGGTCAGAGGTTTTATGCTTTATTGAACGTTAGTTACGTAACATCATTTAATAAGAAACTCGTAGCAACTTATTACTTTAAAAATTGAATTGCAATGCAAATTTTTGTAATCTCAATAAATGAGAAATAACGTTAATGCATAATTTTATTAGAGCGTGTGATTTAATAAATGTTTATTTTAATCTCTTCTAGAAAAAAATAGATTGTTGAGTTTTTATTACCTTTAACAACTGCCTCATATACAAGTTTAAGTTTAAAAATTAAAACACCTTTAGTTCTTTAGTTTGTAAACACGAAAATGCAACTCGGTCTACGATATTTTTAGATAATTTGAATGAACGTAACGTGTTTTTTTAATGAAATAAAACGTCACTTTCGTAATGCCATTTTTATACATAGTACAGATAACTAAAAATTTGTAGATTTTAACGGAAGCAAGCTAGCAACTTTGTGAGATATCATGAACAAAAAAAATTCTTATTTTGCAACTCTATCAGACTTACATATATATATAGATGGCTGTACATTCATTTTTTTCGATCCTGTATCTTCTCCTTTACTCGAGTTATTCCCATCTTTTTTATATCTTTTATGACCTGGTCTTCCCATCATAATTTAGGCCTTCCTCGCTGTCCGTTGTTGAGTTGGTTCCATTTCATCATTTTCTTTATTACTGCCTCATTTGGTTTTCTTTGTATATATCCGTACTATTTCATCCTCTTAGCTTTAATTACTTTTGTTATGGTCTCATTTTGCAATATTTTATCTATTTCTTTATTTGTAAGTCGTTTATATTCTCCATTTATTTTCCTAGGTCCCATAATTTTTCGTATTATTTTTCTTTCGAAAATCTTTACCTTCTCTTTGTCTTGATTAGTTAGATAGTTATTAGCTTAGTATTTTTGCTTATCTCTTTTCTTTCTACTTTTTACAATTTTTTTGTGATTATGGAATGCATTATGTCCAGATTTTATCATTTGTGCGACTTCTATACCGCTAGCATTTTTACTATTTATTATAATTCCTAAGTATCTAAAATTTTGTACTGTTTTATACTTATGCTTTTCTATTTTGATTTCTTTTTCTTCTTCTATTTGTTGTCTTTTTTTTGTAATTTTTATATATTTTGTCTTTTTTTTTATTTTCAGTTCTCTTCTTTTTGCTGCTTTATCTATTTTGTCTATAATATTTTCTAAGCTTTTTTTATCTCCGGCTATTACTGCTAGATCATCAGCATACGCTATTATTTGTACCATTTTGTGTGTAATCAAGCTTTGTATTTCACTTTCGTTTGTCATTCCTTCTATAGTTATATTAAATAATGTTTCAGATAGTCCGCCTCTCTGCCTCACTCCACGACTTACTTCTACTTTGTTTGGTATTTCTTCATACGTTTGTACAACAGTTCAAGAATTTTCCGTTGTCATTTATATTAAATTTCTTATTTTTTTGTGGATGTCCTGGTTCTTTGCATCTGTAATAGGTGTTTTTCTTTTTATGCTGTTAAAGGCTTGTTTGAAGCCTATAAATACTATATGTATTTTATTACCCTTTTTGTATGTTTTTTCGATTATTTGATTAAGTGTATGAATAGCGTCTATTGTTGGTTTTTCTGGCCTAAATCCATTTTGGTATTTACCAATCTTATTCTCTGTGTACTCTTTAACCGTTTTTGTTAATATTTTATACGTTGTGTTTGCTAGCGTTATTTTTCTGTAATTGTCACAAATCGTTAAATTTTCTTTTTTTGGTATTGGGACAATAATTCCTATTTTCCATTCTTCCGGTAGAGTTTCTTGTTTCAAACTTCGTTCTTTTCTCCCACATTTCTACATTTCGTTACATATACCTGCCGCGTTATGATTTTTTAGCTATTTATTATTTTGTACACTTCTTCTTTTTTTGGTTATGTTATCCCCAAATTTTTCTCTTCTACTTTCTCTTGTGTCTCTTCTTTATCTTCATCTTTTACTGTTTTTTTCTAATAAATGTTTCTCCCGTGCATGTTGATTTATATTTACGTTCTTCTTTTCTGCTTTTTTAATTTTTGGTTAAGCTTTGTATTGCTTTTGTTGTCTGTTTCTATACCTTTTATTACTTCGTCTATATTTGCGTTTTTTTTTCTGCCATTAGCTTGACTTCTTCTTTTTGTAGTTTCTTATATATCTCGTAATGTTTTTGTTTGTTGGTTTTTATCCACATTATTCTTGCCCTTTTCTTTCTATTAGTTTTTCTCATTTTCTGTCAAACCATTTTTTTCTATTTTTAACTTTTCCTGTTTCTATTACACGTTCTGGTGCTTTAACGATAATTATTTTAATTAAGCCCCATTCTTTTTCTAAATTTTCTTTTTTGCTTTCCTCTAGCAGTGATTTGTTTTATTGGTCTCATATTTCTGCTTTCCTTATTCGTTTTCAAAAATTTTGTACTTCTTTTTGTCCGCTGCTGATTTTTTTAAACCATTCTTGATTTCGCTTCTGCTATTACTAGATTATGATCAGCTTCTACACTTATCTTACGTCTTTTTCTCTCTTTTCTTTTTAATTAGAATATGATCTATTTGATTTCCTTTGTTTTTGTACATACCATATGATTTTATGCACTTTTCTATGTGTTTGGTGGTTAAAATATACATGCATGTTTGTGTTGCCAGGTTACATAAATTTATTCCATTGTTTGATGTTGTTTCATGAATAGTTTTCTTTCCTGCGCCACATTTTTAAAAAAATCTTTTCTACTTATTTTTGCGTTGAAATTTCCTACTACTATTATTGTGTTGTGTTTGGGTATCTTTTCGTATGTTTGTTTTTTTTCTTCCGTTGCTTCTCTTTCTGTCGGTGCGTAAAAGTTTACTATGAATATGTTTGCAATTGTGTTTTCGATTATAATGTATGCTTTTCTTCCATCTATTCTTCTAAATTGTCACAAGTCATTTCTAAGTTTTTTATCTAACATAAATGAAGTCCCATAGTGCCCTTGTTTTTTATTTCCACCATATTATAGTGTGTAATTTACCTTATCTATTCTTCCTTTGCCTCCCCATCTTATTTTTTGTAGTGCCATTATGCTAATTTTGTACCGTTCCATTTTTCTCCAATCTCTTTTATTTTACCTGTTTCTAATGATGTTCCATGTTCTTAGTCTTATCTTTATCGTTCTCTATTCTTTTTATTTCTTTCTTTTTTGTTGACCATTTCTTTGCTTCTGCTTTTGTTTATTTTTATAATTGGTTATTTGTGTTTTGTGTAAATCATGTCCTTTTTCATTGCTACGTCCGTCGTCATTACTCCAAACTTTATCTGTTTTTAGTGGTTGTTTGAACGGTTTGAGTTATTCGTTTTACTATTTCCCTCAAGCGTATCACCTTCTGGGGATCTTTCATCCACCGTCCTTTTTTGTCTGGGTTTTTCCTTTGTGACTCCTCTTCCGTTTTCAATTTCCTCTCCGATCTTGATTTTTTCTATCCTATATACTTCGTTATTAACTACTAACGTATCGTATTATAATTGAGCTTTATATCCTTTACTTTTAGCTTCTTTTAGATGCGGTACCAATCTTTCTGCTTTCATTCCATCAATACGTATATCTGTGCCTTTTAGCGCTTTTATATTTTTTAAAATTTGGTTTTTGTAGACTCGTTTGTCAGTTTAACCATTATTGGCCTTGTTTTTCTTTCCTTATATTTCTCATTTCTGCTTACTTTGTCTACATTCTCTTTAAAATTAATATTAGTTTCTATTTTCTGCATTCCTATGTAGATTTTATCTTGTGTTTCTTTCTCGTCTTCATTCCTGCTGGTGATTATTCCCTTTATCACTGTATTTTTCTTTCTTAGTTTTTTTTCTAAAATTCTACTTTCTTGAGCTGCAATCTTTTCTACAAATTTAACATTTTCCTCTTTAAGATGGTTTAGTTCTCTCACGACGGCGTCTATTTTTGCATTTTATTTACTCATGTTCTCCCCTATCTGTTCAAACAATCTTTCTATTTTTTCAATTTCTGCCATTTTTATTCTTATGCTGATCGTTTGTTTGAAAGTGGTAGTACTATTCTCTAATTTATTATGGTTAATTTATTTATATTCCTTTTCGGTTTTACACCGGTATTTTTTTAATAAGTTGGTTTAATTTTAGTCTGCTTAGTTTATAGCCCATTTTTGTATGTAGGGTGTTTTGCATATCCAAGAAAATTTTGAAATGACCTTATTTGATTTACTTGTAATTTTTTCTTATCATTTATTTATTTATCTAATTTTAACTGCATGAAATTCTGTTCTTTATGTATTTCCCGTTTAATCTCAAAATGACTTTAAATAAATCTACATAAAATCTTAATTTACTTTGATTTCATTTTTGAAGTTGTTATGTTTTGTTCAACTATCCTTTTAAATGTTTTTCTGTACATATAACTCATCAGTCTATTCACGACTCTGTTTATGTTACATTTAAATAAAATTTACACATAGTAAAAATAACTAAATAATTTGTTCTAACGCAATGACTTTTTAACTTTTTCAATGAACAAAATTACCATAAAAACGCATCGAAGATATTTTGTGCTGCTTGTGCGCGTACTTTATCAGACTTCTAGTTTAAGGAACAATAGTTGCAACATACTGTAACAAATTTAAAACTTAATATATTTTAACTACTTACGCTATTATTGATTATTACAAATGTAACTTATTTTTACTAAACTAAAAACACAATACAACAAACTAAGCAAAATAACAATAAAAGAAAACAATACTTACAAGTAATTTATATATTACTGCAACCGTATACCGTTCGCGGATAAGATCATTAATTACTAAACGTATCGGCAAGACTAGATTGAATTGGATTTTTTTGTTTACTTTTTATATTTTTATCTATCTGGGACTAGAACATATCAAGCGTTTTGACAATCGTTTTAAATGTTTTAAATATTTTAGAAACTTTTCGCTGCTCTTTTCTTAAGCTTGTTCTGTCGCAGAAGAGAACACTAAACGCGGCACAGGTAAAAAAAAGTTGTGGCAATAGTGGTAACTAACTCTATTTTGCCAACTTTCTTAACTATACAAGTAGCAGGCAATGAATTCCAGACCAACACTTGGACATCATTCTTTAGAAGACAATCTCTAACATATTGCAAACTGTTCTTTAACCCATTTAATTTAAACTGCAACCACGTTTGGCTACTGTCAATTTCTTAACGTTATGAAACTCCATTTCTCTTTTGAAATTCCATAATGTCTGCCGTAGATTCTCGTATAAAGACTTTGCACGTGAGTACTTCCAAATACGACCAAATAGAAAATCGAGCGTCGGTACTAACGTAGTTTTAAGAATTTTCTGTTTTCCAGTTGTTGTCTTTGCAGTTCTTCAGATTTCGTACGGTGTCCTCGTACGTGACTTATTTTACCGCAGTTTGAAATTGCCAGTTCTGTTTTGCAAAACATTTCTTTTATACTTTTTTGTTTCTACAAGTCCTTCTCCAGCACAGTGATGTTTATGACTGTGTTGGTCCAATTCCTGTTTTGTTGTTTCAAACTACAAAGCGTTCATGCTAATTTAACTTCTAAGATTAATATTTAACTAAGTTTTGTGGTCTTTGAGACTGTCTACAAAACCTTGTGTAGCCAATTGTGTTAGAAAACTATCTGATGCCAAAGAATACTCAAACTATGTCAATCTGGCAATGTGCCATCCTGTTGTTTAAAATTAGTTTTGTTAAATCTGGCAAATAAATAAGTCATATAAACGATGTAATTTTTTTGAGATAATTAAATTGTGACGCAAATCATTGTTTTGATGTCCAGCAATTCCACCACTAAATCTAAAAGCAAATAGAAGCGCTTTAATTACATATTGTGTTTTCCCATTTGTTTACATTCAGTGTTTGAAAGATATCAACGGGATCTGTAGTAGATTATTCTACCGTTAGCGCTATTTTAATTTTGTTGTAAGATACACACTAAGGACCACCTGCGACTCACCCTCCGAGGCGTTGAGATACCGCTTTCTTACCTTACGGTTGTATTTACGTAACCGTTTTTATTTACTTGAGCTGTTTAAGTATGATCTAGTTTTTTTATTGGTATAGAGTGGTTTTTTCTTTACATAGCAACTTTTTAAGTTTTTTAGTTATAGTGTTTCTGTTTATTTTCTAGAGTCATTGTTAATTGCCATCTTTTTCTAGCTTTTTCTTACCAATTAGTTTATTTTTAAAAATTGTGGTTTTTAATGATATAGGTATAGTAAGTATTTGGTCTATGTGGCAAATTGTATAAGTTAATAAGTTAAATTTTCTTACTGTGTCTTTTATTTTAAGTTTGGTTTTCAGTGAAGTATTTAAGGTTATTAAAATTTATATGAAGTTTATAAGTGTACTAATATGATTCATAATATTTTCATCACTTGAGTTTGGTGAAATTGTTAGAAGGTTGAGTTTCGGTGACTGGTAGGATAAAGTTTTGTTGTAAAATCTTAAGCTTTTGCGGTTATTTTGTTTATGATTATAAGTGATTTTTGGTTTAGACCGCGAAGTTAAACACCCAGACTTTTTAGGTTTAATTCTAGTCTCTCCTTGAGAGCCAAAACAAGAAGTAGAACTTGTCCTTTAGATGCAAACTGCAATGTCTTGCAAAACGTCAGTTTGTTTGGGTTCTCAAACGACAATACAACAAAGGCTAAGTTCTACTTTTTGTTTTGGCTCTCATGGAGTGACTAAGACCAAACATGAAAAGTCTGGGTGTTTAACTATGACGCGGTCTAAGCTGAAAGTCGCTTATAATCATTAAGTTTTGTTGATCAAAGTGTAGAGTATGTTCCATATTTTTTACATATTTGTTACTTAAGCGTATGTCACTTTTGCTTAAATTGTTCTTATTTAGATCTTTTATTCTCTTGAAGTTGGATAGAACTTTTTTGCACAACAGTTTTTTATTCTGTATATATCCGGTATTGTCGATTTCACACAAACCGAGTTTCCGTCACACGCTGCAGTAGACATCTTCAAAACCTAAAATAAGCTGATTGATTGCGCATTGAAATCTCGTTTTTATAGACAAACATTATCATATCTATTAAAATCATTGAAAATATTTTTAATATTAGCCGAAATTCTAGTTTTTCTCTACCGGATATTTAGAAACTAGTTTTATTCATCGGAGGCTACCCTATAAAAGCGGGATAATAAGGCTCATTAAATAAATTTGAAGATGTCTACTGCGGCGTGTTTTAAAAGCTCGGCTAGTGTATGAAATTGACTTCAGAATTGAAAACTGTAATAGAAAAACAACCGGCCAAAAACCTAAATTATATTATTATTGTTGCAGTTTGACATCGTTTGCATATTGGTAGTGGTATTTTCGTGTCACGTTTATATTCCAGTTAATGGTTGTTTGTTGTTCTTTTTCTATTAAGCTACTTTTTATTTGTTTATTTCTGTCTACATTTTATTGTGGAACTATAAACCAAATTTTCTGGCAGTTTTACCTTTACCTGGTAATTGCATAAATATCGGCAGTGAATTTGTTTTAATACTTTTATTACTTTCTTTTTCTATGTTGTTTTCTTCAGAAAGTGTACAAACTTTGAGGGTTTGATTTTAAACAATTGTTTACGTTTAGATTTGTTGTATATAGACCGTAAAGAAGCGTATACGTTATTTCAACTATAATTATATATTTATGTTTATGTATTCATTGTTACTATCAATAATTTATAAATTTATAGTTTATAAATAAACGTACGTGTAAGTTTAAACTTGACCTAAAGTTGTTGCTTTTTATAAGTCGAGTGAACTGATATCACATCCTTACACTTCGGAATTTAAACTTTATTTAAAATGTAAAAAATATATACAGTAATGCCGGGTGTCCTAAAATTGCACGCAAATAAAGCTACTACGTATTGTAGAGATCAAAATAAGTCAATTGAACTTTATTTATATCTATACCAAAATCTACCGTTTGTACGTGAAAATAGTTTAAACTAGCCAACATACTATTAATTCTTGGATTTTGTCATGTGATACTATTTCAAAAAGATCCGCGTGCATCGAGAGCATTATCCAAACCGGAGAATTCCAAATCACAATTTCCCGAATCAAGCAACAGGAAGTTTAGAGCTAGTCAAAAATAACACTGGAAGACCTCAACAAACTTGAACACCCATTGCGGAAGATGCTGTACTTTAAAGAATGAATGACATTTGTTACAAGTTTTTGTTGGTTTTACGAACCTGCACGGCCAACTGTCAATCGTCGGAGAGAGGGGGGGTTCCTAGATACATAAATTGAAGAGATATATAAGGGCGCCAGAGCTTCCCCAAAGTCACGTTTGCCTGCTCACAACAGAATGGGAATAAACTTGCAACTAGATGTTAGGTTCGTAATTCCTCTACTCAGCTGTTCGAGTAGTCAGAAGCAATTAGTTAATACGATAGTCATAGGAAACAGGTATATTGTCATAAAAGAATATTTAACCACAATAACAATTTTAATGTAGAATCGCTGAGGTTTATCACAGAATATAATGGCTTTTAAATACAAAGAAAATGCCAGTAGCATAGGCAACACACCGTACATAAGTAAACTACCATAAGAATCTATAGCGAAGAATAGTTTGTAGTAAATAACGTTTACATAAATTAGTAGCATAGCATTACTGACAATCAAATACAGAAATAAGACAGTACTACGCTAATGTTAACTTATCCTAACACAGCGTATAAACTTAATATAGCATCAACGTTTATCAATCGGTATTACACAGCATGCACAACTTGGCATAAGTAAAATTTATTACTTAACTCGTAAACAACGATAGTGATAATTATAGAATTAATAACAAAAGTCTCGTGAGTGACCCGTTTGACCACGTAATAAAACAAATAAGATCACTTACCAATAAATACAGGCGTTTCCTTTGGTGTGAAGAACGTACGTTCCCCGACACACAACCTGCAAACAATTTGAATCGCAAACCGTGTCAAGCTAATGTCTCACGAAATCACATCTATAACAATTATTAATTAAGATACAAACCAACATAAAGAATATAAACCGGTTGTTATATGCTGTGGTACCCCTTTTCGTTGATTTAATTAGTTATAACCATGTCTTATAGAGAAAAAGTTAGTATCGTCCCATATAAATATGTGTCGAGGTTCATTCCTTCGTAAAGTGGTATCGAATACAGAATAGCGCTGGAACACAAATAGGTGGTGAACACGAACACGGCGTGTCAGCCACGTGTAATTTAAGTTTGCCCAGGATGCCTCCTTAAGACCTCAATTGTGCGACTTGAAGTCGCCTTCTGCTAGCGCTCGAGTCCGGCAACGTGATGCCTTAGTTACTAATAGTTACGATATCCATTTATCGAGAATATTACAGTTATAACATGAAGGGACGCAAAATGGCTGTCAAAAGGAAAACGAATTACAAACGAGTTTATATTAAAAGATGACTTTAGCTCACCCTGTAACGTCTTAGCGAAACTAAGAAATTAAATAATTATAAATGGTTATCCATTATTTCCCCGATGGTAACGGATAATATTAATCTTCACTAATTACAGGCCATTACATATTCCACATGTCACGACTTTCTACCAAATGACATCTCATGCGCAAAGGATAGTTAGCGGGTGTCAAAACTCGAATCTAATTTCACGTCGAAAACCCATAGGCGTACCTAATGAAGATTTCAACCGTAACAACAAAGGCGTACGTAATGAAAATTACCGTAACACATTCCTGAGATTAATACCAGAATATCGCAACGAGAGACTGGGATACAAAAAAGCATTAAAAATCGGATTTTTCCAAATCTCAATTATTTCATCTATTACACATCCAACTGGTAGAGAATTATTGCCATTTTACCATGCATCACGTTTAAATTTTCCACAAATTGTTTAAGAGCGCAGAGCAATCGACAACGGATTTAACACTAATATCTTGTTTGCTGATGAGTCTTGTTTTACAAGTCGTGGCATAACAAACCTACACAATAAGTATATTTATGCAGATAAAAATCCAGATGCTATTAAAGGTAGACATTATCAACGAGAATTTATAATTAATATTTCGGTCAAAATTATTGGCAATTCTATGCTAGGGCTGTTCAGATTGTCCAGATGACGCTAGTTACCATCGTTTTGTTTAAATTCTTAAGCGTTTATGCCGTATATATTCGTCATGGGCAATTGCGCTTATGACGTATATATCCGAATTGTAGAAACTTGAGCGAAACACAATGTATAAAACGTATTTGTCCGTCTGCGGCAAGGTATATATTTATTAGCTCATGTTCTATTAGATCAGTGTAGCACACGCTTTTTTAGAGTTAGGATCTAAAGATATTGTCATATTTATTTGTCCTGAGCACGTGCTTCTGTATAAGTTAATTGCAATGCTTTTTTAGCCGAAATTACGATTGTTTCTTAGAAATAGATCAGGTAAATATTGGATTTACGATTATTTGCATGATAATACTTGTTTTTATAGTTTGATCAATTATGGACAAACAAAAGTGGCATGGCAGCTTTGAAGAAGACGAATCAGAAGGTGAATTTGTAAACACTGGCTGTTTTGTCAAGTCTAAATCCGAATTTGATGAATCCGGAACGACAGCTGCAGTACAAGTCCAGAATCCGATTCAGATGACATTGACCTGTTTCCCGATATTCCATGTACAAGTTCTCCCTATCTCTTCACCGAAAATTCGGGTACCAAATTGCAGAATATTACATCTGAGAACGTACTAGAACTGTTTGAATTTTTTTTGTAATGATCTGTTAAATATTATTGTTACGGAAACCAACCGTTATGCTAATCAGTTCAAAGTGAAACATCATCCAACAATGAGAAAAAACTCACAAGTTTAAAAGTGGACAGATACCAATTCATACCAGATAAAAACCTTTCTCCGATTTATTCATTTTTCAAAAGGTCTTTGTTCTAAGCCAAAACAAAGATGTATTTTTTAAGCGTAAATGCCTGAAAAGCAATTCCACCTAATATTAAAGTTTCTGCACTTTGCTAAGAACAAACATTATGTCTCCAGTAGATGGAGCAGTAAACTGTTTGTAATTAATCCTATTTTAAATTATTTAAAAGCAAGCTTCATGGCAAGCTCTGTACCTCAAAAAAACGTAAGTGTAGATAAATCTCTTATTGCTTGGAAACAGTAGGTACATATCATCAAAAAGAAACAGATTTGGCATGGAAATATTTGCTTTATGCGAAAGCAGATCTGTATATGTATACTTTATAATGTATAATGGACCTTTTACTTTTTATGAAGACTATCCGGATAAATAATTTTGTGTTGTGCTTGAGCTGATGCATCATTTTTTGAATCTGAGCTATTGTATCTTTTTAGATAATTATTACAATAGTACCAATTTTTCAAATACGTTGGCTAAACATCGCACATAGTATCGGAACGGTGAGATTGAACAGAAAAGGCATACCTTTTGAGATAAAAGACTGAAAACTAAAGAACGGACAACATATCGCAATGTTCAGAAGGAAGGTCATGGTGTTAAAGTGGCGTGATAAACAGGACATCACTATGACTAACTCAATTTATGACAACACCATGCATCTGATGAGAATTCGAGCAGAAAACGAAGTGGAAAAACTAAAAGTAATATTGGAATATAATAAAAATATGGGTGGAGTAGATCTAACGGATAACCACCTACATTTTTATTCAACCGCCAGAAGTCGAATGAAAAAATATTACATAAATATATTTCTCCACTTCCTAGACTTGACTGCATTGAACTGGTTCCTCGTCTAAAAGGATCTAGGTAAATCAAAAACGCGACTAAATTTTATGATGTAACTTGGAGAAAGACTTGTTGAGAAATATGCAATCCCACGGAATACAAAAGATCGGAAATCTCTTGAGTTTTTACTCCAAAACCTTCAAAACTGATAGAACGCCACTTCTCCGATGTCATTCCTCCGACTACCAAACGAAAACCTACAAAGCGCTGCGTTGTACGAAGGAATTCAGATATTGGTGTATCAAATGTCATGTTGGATTGTGCTTGCACCGGGCTTCAAAATATATCACACAAAAATTGGAAATAACAAATAAATATTTTCGGTTTTGAACCGCGTTCCATATTTACACTTTTCACAAGATTTATAAAACTTAGAAAACTTACAAACTTTAAAAACTGAAACAGTTTCAGTTTTTTCTGAAGAAGACAGCGACATGACTGTCGAAACGTCAAATATTGTAAATTTTTCAAAGTTTGTAAGCTTTCTAAGTTTTATAAATGTCGTAAAATGTGTAAATATGGAAAGTTCTTCAAAACCCGAAAATATTTATTTGTTAAAAAATCATGACCGCGAAAGCCTCAAAAATAAAAAAAATGGAAATGTTGTTTTAAGTTGCAACAAAAAATTTTATATTCAATTTAAGTTTATTTTTTCCTTGTAAATATCAAGTAGGCAAATTTTTATTTCAGAAAAATATCGGAACACAAATCTGTGTTTTCGGGATTATGGTAAGCTCAGTAACAATATAACCACATAGTACTAACGAAATGGCCATGACGTACAAAATTGCAATGGATATGACGTATATACTCGCGTGCAGTCGCAAACTGCTGCCACTGTGTAGGGATCTTTCTGCTTAAACGCGCGCCACTTAAGAGGTTAAAAAAGTTTGCTAGAATTAGTAGAGGACTTGCCTCTTAATTGTCGAAAAATATTGTTCATACACGACAGTGCACCACCTCATTTCCCGTGCCGTAAGAAAATATCCTAATGAACAATTTGCTGGTAAATAGATTGGCACCTATTTAATGACCTCCGCAATTTCCAGATTTAAAGTTTGCATAGTGTTAAAAACAGAACTTAACAAGGTTCAAACTAATAATCCCAAACAACTGTAGAACAGAAATCAAACTGCTATACACGCACATTAAAAAAGCGACGATGTTTTAAAAACGATGCATTTCAATTTTTTTGAAAAATCAAGATGATAAGTAAACCTTGATAAAAATAATTAGAGCCGTATTACCACGCTTAAGAAAAATATTTTGAAAAAAGTACAAGAAAGCGAGAGCAGTTTTAACTTATCTAGAATTATTTTTGAGTTTTTTTTTTGAATACTGAAAGTAGGATAATTCTCTAAAATGTGCTTCTGCCAAATTTTAATTAATTTCTGAACAGCGTAGAAAAATATGATAATTAAGTAGACTTTACATACATAAATAGGATCTAATCGACTTATTTTAACCTCTAAAATACGTGGTAGATTTATTTTCCAGCAATTTTGTAACACCCTGTATATACATTACTAAAATAATTTATTATTTACAACACTAAACAAGAACTAAATATACAAAAAAACATTAAGCAAAAATTTATAATAACAACATTATTTAGTAGTTAATATTGTTCTTAATATTAAGATTTTTTTTGGTATTTGTCTTTAATTTAACGAAATCACCATAAGATAAGAATAAACATTTTGTAACTAATTAATACACTATTAAAGCTAGTTATAATAATTTCTATTCAAAAAATTAATGCTGCATACTTACTAATTTATAAAAATAATTAAAAGCCATAGCATGAATTAATTATTATTATTAACTGTTTCTAGCCGTTGATTATTAAATGCCATTAAAGCAATCGGCATTATAATTACTTACGTTTGATATGTAAATACACTCCCATTCGTTTTTATTCTCTAAATCAAGTTCTTACAAATTTAAAATTCATAACACTTTCATTATGTATTTGTCAACTACTATTAATTTAATCATAGGTTTTGTCAAAAATAAGAGATATATTAAGGCGTAAAAAAGGCAACGATAATTATAACGTGCATGGGTGGTACTGTAGGTGAAATTATCGAATGCAGCTTAGTTGTGTTGTAATTGTTAATAATTACTTATACGGTACATTAATCTTTCGTAAATGACTAAAAATAATTAGCGCACGATAAATCAAAATAATCAACTATACATAAAATACTGTCGTATTAAAGCATTGTTAAGATTTTTTTCGTAGGAAAATCCATTGTAAAAGTAAATAATTACTCGTTAATAAATCTTTTCTGATATTTTTAAAGCACAAGATTTCGATCTTTAAATCATTTTAGTAGAAACGTCAAGTAATTTGTTTTGTCTAAGCTTCTGTTTAGTAAATGCAACGGATATCAAAATAGATAAAACCAACAAACTTAGGTTTATACGTTAGTGTTGTTGTAATTTAATTCGTTTAAGTAAAAATATTTTCTTAGTGAATCAGAATTAAACACTCAAACTACAGTATGAAGCATAAATCGACCTAAATGAGGAAAACTTGCAAGGCTAATAAGAGGGCACAGGGCACATGCATAAAATGAAACAAAAAAGTAGTCCTTTATGACGCGGATGCTTTGATGCGTACCCAACGCAACGCACAATGTTTCTTGGCAAGCCGAAACTAATCAATAATGAATTGAAAAAAGTTCTAAGACAATCCAATCTTGAAATGTTTCAGTTTGGAAACGCTTCCAATTAAGTCAGTTCAGCCAGAATTTTCTTCAGCAGCTCGGTTTGACAACCGGCTTAAAATTGAACCGAGATTCAGGCAAGGCCCGGCTAAAATCTAACTTTTGGATATGTATAATATTGCTGAGGATTTGGTCAGTTCGAACAACGGATATACAATTAAACCAGGTATTGATTAAGTTTTTGAGATTAAGCTTCAAGCAAATTTTTAAATATGATGAGTTAGGTCAACAAATAATTATAACTTAACCAAAAAATGTGATTTTTAAAGCAGATTCAAAAAATAGGTGCTAAATGCTTAAAAATGCTCGCTAGGAAATATGTAGCGCTGTTAATCGAGCTTAAGATTTTTTCTCATGTCTTTTTTTTGATTAGTTAGTTAGTAGGTATTTGTTTGCTGTAAGTTTTTAGTTTTTTTTTCAAATTATAGATCCAAATTGAAAAATAAAAAAATACGACTACGTAGTATGTTGTAAGCATGTACACTTCTGAGAGGTGATGCAATGTTTATTTGATTCTCAATTTGTCCTGCTTGGACAAACTGAAATTTTTAGTATTGCACATATTAGTTTACATTTTGCTAGTATCTCAACTCTACTTTTCTATATTAATTTTTGAATAAGAAATTAGACCTAGCTTTAAAAGAATAACTGTGAAAATGTTTACAAAATTACGTTATATATCTTGTAACGTTAAAAAAAAAGAAATTAGTAGTTCAATTCGCGAGTATGGAAAATTTCTCGTTAGTATGAAATTTGTCAGAACCTCTCTGCTCTTGCGCCGAGCCTGCCAAATTTTATACTAACGAGAAACAGAAACAGAACAGAAAACAGCATTTTCGCAATTCATTTGCATTAGAATGTTTTGCGAGTTTGGTACTTTTTACGCCCGGGTTAACCTTTGCCATTAGATTGTGCCGCGCTGCTAGTTTAATATGCGATTATTTTTGGAAAGATGAAACGGGGTAAGTGGTATACAATTTCCTTTATTGAGGGTTGAAATTGACATCTACTAATTTTTTGTAGCGGATTTTGGTAGCCACCAACTGTTCTGCGTTATCATCAAGATAACTAACAGGTGGCCTTGTTCGAAATATTCCATGACGTCAAAGTATTGATACGTCCTTATTATATTCTCCATCAAAGGTTGAGAACCGCCAGGACAATCCTTTCTTTTGCGAAGACAAACATGAAAATTTTATTTGGTTAAGTCAAAGGGAAACGCTGCGCACTTGCGTTCGTAATAATTGGATGCTAAATAAACCTTCTTATTTGTGTTAAACGTATATGCTCGTTACGATCTGGGTTTAATATTACTTTTTAGGTACATCAAGTACGGAGATTAGCTAATGTCCGACTGAGGTAAAACCTACCTGTAAGTATTACTACTTTAAATTTTTTATTTGTGTTTCGGGGATTAGGTCGTTTAGAACCGTACGTGCGCATGTTAACTTAACACAATTAATTGTATTTTTGTGCTTCGCGAATTTATCAGTTGTGTGCATTGAATCTCGAAGGCTTAAGTTGTTTGGTTTGTCTACAATTTTAATATATGTACTTATAAATTCAGACGCTATGTGTATGTAACTATTTAGTCCGAAAAGGGCAGTTTGTTATACGGTGTGTTGCTCGCTACTCGGCGCAACTTCTAATTCAATCGGCCTACGTATAAATTTTGTCAAGAATTTACATTTATATGCTTTCTTCAACTTCTGTAATATAATAAATATATATATTCGGTGTTATTACTTTTGTAGTGTTATTTATTCTTCTCTTACTACGGGGAGAGTTAGATGGTATCTCTCGACTTTAATTTTTCATCGTCTTAGCGCCTTTTTTTAGATTCACGGTATAATCACACATAACAAAGCCTGCGATCCCTCTCCGAAGAAGCTGTGCTAGCCGTTGCTTTGTTTGGTTATGAGAAGACCGGTGTGACACTTTATTTTTGACAGATCAACTCCAGAAACCTGAGTTTCTCGTAACAATCTATATTTGTTTCATCATTCATTTGATTGTTATTTTCTAATGTTGGACAAAAAAAATAGTGTCAACAGCCACCTACAACATCTAAGAAATAAAATATAAAGTTTTTAATTTGTCTACTACTTCAACGCCACCTTCTGTAAAGTTATAGAGGGTTACCACTTACGGTTTACAAAGAGTACCCATAAATACATTAATGTTATACTTTGTAGGCATCGTAATCAACCCAAATAAATGTATTTTTGAACATAAGAGATTAAAACGTATAATATAAAAAAATTAAAAATGCTGCTAGAATGAGTCACCTTTTGATATTTACAAATTTGAATAAACAGTTTCCACAATGATAGTCCCATCAATACTCTAAAGTTCAAAACTAATGGTATCAAAATAAAATAGTTGTTCATGGTTTTCTACTAGTGTTTGAAATAGGGGTCATTAATCTTTAGACTGCACCACTTGCACTATTGTCAACTTTAATTCGGTCATCTCAAGTAGGTTTCCAACATATTTTTTTAAATTACTAGTGTAAAATGTTCTGGCATGAACTAGTGCTGACACTTTTAACTTCTCTTAAAAGCTTCTAACATTTCACTAATTTTTGTAAATTTACAAATTTGCTGACATGCTTTGCTAAACTGTGTATTTTTTTGCGTTGTGTTTTAGTATCGAGATATTTAAAATCTATTCTACTTTAGGTACAAAGCTTGACTATAATTAGATGTTAACTAATCTTACGACAAAATTTTGTTAAAATATAAAAAGCTGTAAGCTACAAGTAAATAAAGACACTTTAATGGAATATTTTAGTGAGCTTCAAACATTCCTGAAAAAAGTTGTTCAATTACTTATAATTAACTATAACTACAATAATTTTAGTGATGACTCGGGTAATGTCAAGGCGATTTGTAAAAAAAGATCCAAATAGATTCTTCCAAATCTAGCGTAAGTGTAATAGTAGCGGCTTTGGCAATTGGCTAACTACTTCCCCCCTTTATTGTGTATAAGGCTAAACACCGTTATCAGAAATAAAAAGTGGATGGGCAGAATAGATATGGTTACAGTGTGGGCAGTTTAGAATTGTTTGATTCAAGAATTTAAAAAAATGGTTTTGCTAGATATCTTTTCCTTATTTCAGAAAAAAGATTCGACCAAAAATTTTAATTGGTAACAACTTATCCAGTCACTTAACGATGGAAATAATTGAGGATCGCAAACGTTAGAATATATAGTCTATTTTACTTTCACCAAATTCTACACATTTTTTTCCGGCCCTTAGATGTTGCTTTTTGCGCTTAAAAAAGCATGAAGGAAAAATCCGACTAAATTGAAGTCCAAACGTCAATGTCCATTTTAGAAAAAAGACTTCCTAATATTTCTCAAAAAATGTTTAAAGAAAGTTGAAGCAAATTCCATCCTGCGTTTGAATTTTTGGTCCTTTTTAATGACAAACCCTTGTATCTGCGGTCGTTTAAATTTGAAGTTTGCTATTAGTCAGGTTTTATATACTGCTAGTTAATTAGTTTGACGTATTGCAAATTATTTTTATCATTTCAAATTTGTAAGAAATTTTGTGTTGAATATATGGTTTTACGATACGGATATTTAACCCGTGTGCTGTATTTTTGCCAATTTTGCATGTTATTTATATTAATAAATTCAGATTACATCATATTTTATAGTTCCGACTATTTTTATTTGGTTTTTTTAAGATACGAGTAATTTGATATTTTTAAGCAGTTATTTGTATTGTAATAAAGGGAAACGCAGCAACATCGTCTTAAGAGAAAAAGTTAGCGAGCTTACGTGCAAAAATAACAAGATATATAAGTAGTAGTTGGTAGTAATTTGAATAATACATTTTCATTTTTATAAAAAATTAAATTACTGTATTCTAACAATGTAAGTTATGAATATTTAATTAGTCAAATACTCAATATGTATTAACACCATTTACAGTTTTGTTTATTTAATATTATATTTGCTTACGTTCGCAAGTACGATGCAAAAACTTGGTACCAAACTTAGGTGAAATTACGTATCGATTAATTTTTCATTTTTGTTGGTTGCACTTTCATCATAGAAAACTTCTTTTTAAAATATCTGTTGACACTCCGTGTATCGTTCATGAAATTAATTCGTTTTTAATTAATAAATCAGTTAGATACAAACTGCCTCTTGGAATACAATAAGATGTGGTAGTGACACGGTTCCTCCAAATTTAGAGCAGCAAATTGCGGGTGTAATGCTTTGATTTTGTTATGGTTTTGGTTAAGGGATTCTATCCTTTACCAAACAACTATTTTTCTGGTAAAATTATGCATGGAAAAAGTTAGATTTTTCTATCCGACATTTATCTTCGCTTTTAGCGGATAGCCTCCAATTTACCTCAGCAACTCTTGATAACATCTTTGACTACTACACTTGGAGACTGCGGTCAACCAGAAAACACTAGTTTATTTATAGTAATATTTATGCCGTTTAATTTGCTATGAATAAAAAAAGGCTTTAAATAAAGTTTATAACTCTATGAGTTAACATTGCTTTAGGTACCATCGCATTATATAATCAAAGACATTTCACCAAGTTTAAAATAACTATTCAAGTGTCGAATAAATGTACTCTCAAATATATTAAAACAATAAGTTGCATCTTGTTTGTATTTTATATTCTTATATTAATATAACTGCGACTTACAGTTTTATTTCGATATAATTAGTTAATCTTACTGGACACAAAGGCTTTTAAATTTAATTTTAATTTAAATTTAGTTTCTTGGTTTTTGTTTAAATTCAAAGTTACGTTTCAGTAAAACTTATTTTTTCTCTTTTTGATTAATTTGTTTTATAGTAATCGATTATTTTAGTATAAATTTATTTTGTGTGTGAAATTTTGTTTGTTCATTGTATTTCTGTTTTACTCTTTTACTCCATTAACCTGTTCGCCAACCAATTTTATTTGTTTCTTTTTTTTAATTTAGTGATTACACATTATAAGGGTAGAATCTGGACTGGACGTGTTTTCTGATATCCAAGGTCCAGAAGTCCCTTTTGTGCTGTAAACCTTCTAGGCGCCCTTTGATGTTGACGTTTACTTTTGCATTTTTGAGTTTTCCAAATCATTTACGAATTTTATAATTTAACTCACGACGTCCCTATTGATCACCGGCAATTTTTTCATTTATGTTACCTTATCCACGTAATTTTTGTTTTTACAGAATTTTTCAAAGAAAACAGAAACTCCAAAGTACAAACAACACCCAAACGAATCAATGTTCAAACAGAAAAACCAGTTATTTCTGCATGTATGAATGTTTAATCGACAATTGAAGCCAAAAGCAAACCACCAGAAAATATCCCATCAACGTCTGGTGTACAAAAATTCTCTAGAACGTTTCAAAAACACCTCACTTAAAGGGGTGACAGTTTTAACAAAAAAACTCTAATAACTGAAAGGAAATATCAAACATCTAAAACTGCCAAAATGTTACAAGATGTTGGGGTATTTTGCGGTAATATTATGTGTCAAATATTTGCAGTTTAATTCTTTTTTAAACTTCTAAGGTTTGACACCTCACCGCAGGATAGAAATTAATATTAAAACATCATAATCTCAATTTAAATTGTGATTTCCTAGGTTAACCTATCAAAATTTGTATACATTACTTAAAACTAAACGTTGGTAAGCATTTATATTTAATTTACAACCCAACAACTACAATAATTTTAATACTTTTCGCACACGTGTTTCGACACCTACGCTGTCGTCCTCAGCAAACTGATACTAAAACTATAATTATCACTAAAGCTAATTTATACTAAAATTATGTGACGTTTCGTTACGTCTCGCAAATTTTCACACACTCCGAAAAACCTATCAAAACGTAGTCATCGTTGCTCATCAATAAACATTTGTTTTTAATTCCTTTTCTACTGTTAATTTTCTAAATTAATTTGATGTCTTCTATTTATTGATTATTTTTGAACATATATTATGTAGGTCAACACTGGATTAATCTATAACGGGTTTTTCGGGATCTTCTGGTTTATCCTATGTATATTTGCTTTACAGTCTTTACAACTAATTTTATATATTTCCGATTTATTGCACATATCTATTAGATGTTTTGGGTTACTTAAAAGGTTTTTTATGTTATTGTTAGTGGTTGTAACTATTTTGTAATCAAATTTTAAGAAAATTTTTTGAAGTTCTCTAGTACATGTGTGATAATACAAAAGTTTTACATATTTATTTGTTTTTGCTGTTAATATTTTGTATGTGTAATTTCTGTTTCTGCTCTCTAATAATATTGTTGACTATTGATTCCGAAAATTGCGCTGTATGTTGCAAAATATTTATTATATTTTAATTCTTTGTTAAAATTATGTTTTGACAATATTCAGTATTCGTTGAATCAAAATTTGAAAAGCAGCAGGTTTTTGTATCAAGCTACCTACGGTTTGAACCATTTTTTATAACTTGCATAGTGTTGGTATCTTTGCGGTAAATGTCAATATCTAATTTATTGCCCATTATAGTCACTAAAGTGTATTAATAGTTCAAATTTTGAATTTAAGACTACGACAAATTATTGAAGACTGCAAATACTAGTGTCAATGGCCGCAAAGATGTAATCGACATACCCAAACCAAATTTTCGAGAAGTAATTTAAATGTTGATTTAGATCGGTTTCAAAGCTACTCATAAACAAATTAGCCATAAATGTTGTCTATCGTTGTAAATATATCTTTAAAGCTTTGGTGTATAGTGTTCCTTTTATTTATCGTTGGTGAGTATTATTAAATACTTACATCTTGTTATTGTTTCTTATTTTTTTTAAAAACACATCAATTATTATTTTGTTATCTCTTGGAATAACAAAAAAATTGCATTTGTTATTGATTGAAGAAAATATATGTATGTGCAGTGCTGCTTTTTTTCATTAATTGTCTCCGAGCCAATGATTTTGCCAGTAAAACGGTGTCTATTTTTTTTTCTATTATAGTATTCTTAACCACGCCCACTCACTGATATCTACACTGACCGTGGAGACGTAGTTGTTCGATTTACGTCGAAATAACCAACCAGTGCTGTTGGCGTACCGGTGACGTGGTCAAATTAAATTAACATACAACTGTTTGGAAAACTAATGGTTTGCTTTGTTCTGTTGCTAGTTTGCTGCGGATTATATTTTTTCCGGTACTACTAGCTGTATTTGTTGGGAAGTTGCTAGTGTTTGCAGAATGTTTATGCATGCCATAATCAGTTTGGATTTTATTACTGGCTACTTTAGTCCCAGTAGTGCTGCTTGACAGTCATACATGATAGATTCAGCATATTTATCTACCGTTGTGATTTTTGGCGCCATTTGTGTACCAAATAGATTTTTTAACCGCATTTAGATAAATGTTTTTTGTACACTTGTCTTGTGACGGTATTATTACTTCTAATGTTTTTAAGATGTGATCATATTTTATGAAGTCTGATTTTATAATTCAAATTTTTTTTTCACGCAACACGTCGTTTTTTAAGTAGTACCTGCAAATCAAATGGAAGGCGTTGACGCTTGGACCTATTGTATTCCGTAACTTTTTAATTTTTTAACAAATAAAATTTTAGACAAAAATCCTTATCTTTAAAATAACTTTTTTTACAAATTGTTTGATTTCCTTTTTAACTTTCTTTATATACTAATTGGATAAAAAATGTATACCTCTTTGACTTTTAATTATTTCATGAACGGAACATCTTATACACCGACTACCTTCTATGCCCGCTTTCTCTTTACATTTTGTACAGACAAATCTTACAACTATAGGCATGTTAACTTTGGAGCAGTTGGAAGTTTTTTTAACCGTGTAAATAAATTATTGTATTTACGTATGTATTTAGCAAAACGTCTTAAAATTGGTCACAAAGTTTACTATTCGCGTTAATTACTTACTTATTTTACTTTTTCTATTGCATTTGAAAGTTTTGTATTGCTTTCATTTTTTACTCTAGTACAAATTCAATGTTTATGGTTTTGCCCACGGCCCCTCGGCTAACGAGATATATGTTTTTTCCTCAATTAATGACGATATTAATCTTGCTTGTTTTCAATCAAAAACATGTTGATAAAACTTTGTGCTGAAGGTACTTTAAAATCACCACACTTCACAATCACTTGCTCTCCAAAGTTACCATCTCTTTTACTAAAATACTTAATTTTATTAAGTCATTTAATGATAGACTTTTTGCACTCGCATAAGAAACCAAATGTGACGTCTTGTTCAAGTTTGTAAAACTACAGAGCACCGAAGCAAACATTACCCCCGGAAAATATGTCAACTAAATTAAAAAATTTGTGGTGGTAAAGCAATCGTCCAATCAAAATTAAAGAATGCATAATTGTCTGATCTGTTATCTTAAAACATGTAATTTTCATAAACATAACGGAGGAAACTGTCATTGATTTGTGTTTTGATAATTACAGCATAATAATTATTTCTGTCTGCAGTTAAGGATATTTGAATAAATATTTGTATGCTTGCAATCTCGTTTGAGGGTTTTGTCACAGTTTTAAGTTTTGGTTGTTATTTTAACAATCGGATTGGTAACTGCTTGCAATGCAAATTCCAGTAATCGATACAAAAATAATATTTAAAAATTTTCATCGTAACTCGTGTAAAGTAACAAATAAGTGAAGATAAATTGTTTTTCCAAAATTAATAAATAATATTTGAATAGAAAAGACATATAACGCAACTTGTTTAACCAAAAATATTTAAATTTACCCCCGAAATGCTTTTTACTTGAAATGCACCGTCAAAATGAAAGCGCCCTCAGTCACGCTCTTTCGAGTCACTTGTTTGCTTATGTCAACTATATCTTAATTTTTTTAAAGTTGTTAAAACAAATAAGAGTTATTAAAAAAGTAAAGTTTGAAACGAAACGACTCTTACTTTTACGATTCCCCCACTACCATTACTATCTACCCCGACTGACAAAATACGATTGCAATTTGAGCATACCCGAAACGAAACGATCCCAACAAAATTTCACGATCTTATTCGTGTGATCCAGAACCGGCCCTACTGTACTACTAACTTAAATTGAAGTCTATAACTAAAATTTAAAATATTTAAGCATTTCTGTAAATACGTGTAAATAAAACTTGTTCTAAGCTAATTTTTAACAGTTAACGTATAGTATGTTACTTACATCTTAAATACGTTTTTAATATAAGTATTTTGAGCTTAATAAATACGTATACGCATTAATATGTAACCTGCTTAATAAATGCGTTTTTGCTATACGTTTAATTTTGTTCTGGTATAAATGTGTTTTTGGTGGATAGTTTACCGTATAATATTGCTAGACCGTAGCCATACCGTGTCCATACTATACAAGCTGTGTATAAATTCACGAAAAAGCTACACGCTGCAATAGTCTACGTTCAATTCAATTCAACAAGATTTTTAAAAATCTTACCTGATAGTAAGTCAATAACGCTAACTCCTACAAAATTGTTGAAACTTATCTGTTTCTACGCATAGTGGCAACCTTTGAGGTATCGTCTGGATTACTTGTTTGAGTCCTTCTGGTGTAATTTTTAATTCCGCTGCGTTAATTCTTTCTATAACTTGGTCAGCATTTTGAGAAAGCGTTGATTACAATCTTTCTTTAATTAAACCCCAGACAAAAAATCTGGAGGGTAGATATCGGAAAATCTCGCAAGCCATAGCATGGGTCCACCGCGACTAATTCATCTATTCGGGAAGTGTTTATCCAACCACTCTCTTACATTACAAACAACGTGAGCAGAAACTCCATAGTGTATGTAAATCATGTTGTGGCGTATGTTCAACGATATCTTCTCATAAACTTGTTCCAATACATTAAGGTACCCATAGGCATTAAGATGATTTTGTAGATAAATTTGCGCAACGACTCTGATTTATTATGCCCAACCAAACGTTAATGAAAAACCTTCTTTAGTAACCATATTCTATAAATTCATGCAGATTTTTATGTGTCCAATAGTGAATATTATGAGTATCAAATACATCATATCTGTAAAACATAGATTTATGACTCTAAAGAATACACCAAAGAAAGTCCCTATCTACTTGAATCAAATATAAGATTGTGTTACAAAAATTTAATCGTAATATGTTATCGTTATCATAGAAAGGTTGAACTTTAGAAATGTGATATTGATGAAGCAGGTTTTTTTGTAGAACAAAGGGAACGGTTTTGTTACTGAAGATATTTAATGTTGAAGCTAACTGTCAGGTACTAAGCGAAGAATCTTTCTGTACAACGTCTAGGATTTAGTTTTCTGGTTGTATTGCACACGCCTTTGTCTTGGTCGACCAACATTAGCGTTTTTTGTTATAAATGAGCCAGTTTCTCTAAGTTGTCTTCAAACTGTATTTCTTTTAGGTTATCTTTGGTTTCGAAGACGTAGCCAATATTCGCTTGCGGTCGCGCTGACATTTCCATTATAGAAACTAGTGATGGCCGCAAGATCAAGAAGGGACTACACAGGTATTGGTCTTGCACCACTTGATCATGCTCTTGGTCATGTATTGATATTCTTAATTTCGGTCTTGCTCTTAGTCTTAAATATAAAGTTTTGGTCTTGTTCTTGGTTTTGCACGCACTGTACTATGAATGAAACTTTACAATGGAAGTCAATGTTGTTAAAAAAAATTTTTAATGGATATTTGATTAACAACGAAAAATTAAGTAACTTTAATAAAAAGTAAAAAAGTCTGTCTAACCCACATAAATTATAATAGACACTTACTACAATACTTAAGCCATCTACACGTACAACTGCAATTATAAATGGCTTCAGTATTAAAAAAGTGGAAACATGTATTGCTTATAATTTTTAATATTAAAAAATAAATGTGGATTAGACAGAATTTTTTACTTTTCATTAATGTACTAATCCTGCAATAAGAACAATGATACAGAATATTAAGTTATTTTATTTTTATTTTACATTTCAACGATCTAACAAGATTTAATTTAAATAAAATATTGTGAAAGTACAAACTTGTTGAAATGTGCTAAAGGATCGACAATTGTTTTCCCACAAATATTAAATAAAAAGCACTATTGCATTTGCAATGCGTCCGCTTTATTTTATAATAGATGTAGTTCTAAATTTTGAGAATTCAGTTGTTTTGAAAAAAGAACAACGCCTCGGCATGTTTGAGGGATTTCCATGAGTATTACAGGCGCCGTGCCGGTTTTAAATCCTTTGTAGGTGCCTTTATTGTAACTAAGTAAAACGTGTTTTTTTGGTACAAATTTAGAGTTTATATTCGATGAACTTAAAAAAATATTAAATTAATTCAAATAAGCTAATGTTGCTAAAATTCGTAACAGCGTCTTTCAACACTTTAGGAATCGATGAGTATTAATATTTTATAGGTACTTATCTACTTATATGGTTTTTATTCATAAGTGACAGAAAAATATGTTTTATTTAAAATTTGGAACATTGTTTTGTTTAAATACAAAGTTACTGTAAACTTTCTTCTTCAGGAAAACTAAATTTGTTTGATTGTACACCCTAATTCTTGGTATAATTTATTTCAATTAAACTACATTTTAGCCAAACTTGAAATATTTTGATTTGGTTTAAGTAAATATTTTATTTAAGATAATTATAGTGGTTACTTATTAGTTATAATTTTATTTTTCAAACAAACATCATTTTACTAAAGTCGAAACAACCCTTTTTCAAAAAACTTTTTACTTTTACGTATACAATAATTTTGTTTGGAAAACAAATGTTTTTTTTGTATGTGGTAAAATAAAAAAAGATAAATAACTGTTTGTAATAGGAAAATAACATCCAGTCTTGGCCTTTCAACCTTGCTAGACCAAGACAAGACTGCCAGACTAAGACCGATTTTGGTCATCAAAGTACATATTGGCATATTAATTGAAAGTAAAAGCCATTATGAGTGAACAAAACATTAACAAAGAACTCAAAAAACACAAAACCACAGTTACTAATCAAAAGTACACAGAAAACAACGAAATAAGCGTAGGGTATTCAAAAATAAAACAAGAAAGTCAAATTGGATAAGTAAATGTCAAAATTTGACAGACAATGCTGTTTGTTTTACAACATTGCCAAATATGTTTTTCGTAAAAATAAATTAATAAAGAAATGCTATAAACAATCTTTGAAGTCTACTGATACAGATCAAAACTAACACATGATTATAGACCAAAAATCCAAACCACAAGAAGACTCGTGAAGACGTATGAAGCATGATGCAACATTTTACAATCATGATTTTTGATTCACAATTGAACGAAAAATGTCGCAGCGTGTAGCTCTTTCGTCAATTTATACACACTGTGCATAGTCTAGTTAAAAAACATTTTTTAATCAAATGGTGTACATGTAATGTTACATCATTTTACTTATTACATGTAAATTGTAAAGTTACATGCCTTGTAGAGATTCACCAAGTCAAGTAGCTTGACTTAAAATGTAAAAGTTTGGCTTTGGCTTGAAAGTCAAGTTGGCTTGATGTTGGTAGATACAAGTTTGGTATGATTTTCAAGCCTATCTAAGCTTTTCGCACATCTTCTTGCTTCTCCCGCTAGAGTAGTCATGGCCTTAGACAATTTTTTCATCAGTGTTGAACACCCACTTTTTCCTAAATAATAATTGACTTTTTTAAATTTTTTATTTTGCAGGGTCTGCCGCTTTTTTTCACCATTACGTAACAAACGAAAACGTTGTTAATGAGAGCAGCATAAAAATACGATTTCTTAATTAATATTTTTTACAATCTATTTTAACAGCAATTTACACTTAATGTTCTTGTAACAAGTTTACGTGGTTATCTTATTGGGTCAAGTTTTATCTAATCGTTTTATATATTACTTAAGAAAACGATTGCAAACGAAAATAATTTTAACCAAAAATAATAATGATAAATAAATAAACAATAAATAAAGTCCACATTGAGACAAATAGGTAAATGTTTTTTTACGTTAAAAGTAAAACGAGGTAGTACTTGGTTGCATTATGTTAATAAACTGATGTACGACTCAAAGCCTAAAAGTGAAAGTCATTAATAGTTACAGAAGAACGCTGAAAGAGTTGCAATATAATACTGTTTTACTATAAATAATCAACGTAATCAAAGTCTGACATTGACGTTAAACATTAACGTTAGTTAATTACTTAATAATCAAATATTACGTTCAGAGGTTTACATTATTAAAGTTTTTATTTCTGTGAACATACCTACATATATGCATGACAAGGCAAACACAGTATTTTCAAGGTGGTAAATAATAATCCATTTAACATTGTCTTCAAACCGTTCAATCAAAATAAATTTGGTTAACCACAAAATACTATTATTATTTATGGATAGCGTTACGCCCCAGATTAATCTACTAATGTTAGCAAGAATTAGAGCTTGTTAAAATTACCAAAGTACGATCGTTTTGTGGTTAGCTTAAACTACACAAATCGATTTGAAATAATTCTTTAAACGCTGAACATGTCATCAAAGAATGATATAAAAACTGTGATGCATTGTTGAAATTCTAAGAAGGAATAATACAATAGCGTTGTAGTAGATTCGTGTGTCCAGATTTGCGATCGACATATATTTCATACAAAAGGTCGTTTGCGGCACGTTTCTGAACACTAGAAAATGGTTGGAATCTGTTTGTCTCAAAGCTTAAGCACCATTAACTGTATTGTGTATTTTAAATTTATTATTAGATTGTTAATATAAAAAATATAGCTTGTAACTGTAAGCTAGATTAGGAACGATTCTTAATGTAAATCATGTACATAGATAATATTAATTGAAAATAGAACATTTTTTTTTACTAAATTTGATCAAAATTGCATGAAAGCATTTATTTTAATTTTTCGTTGTTATAAGAATTAGGAGAAAGTCGGGTTTTCATTTTTTTTCTAAAGTATAACAGACATTTATAAAAAATGAAAGCTTCTAATTAAAACTAGACAGTAGTGCTATTAGGGTATTATTCAAGAAATTTAAGAAAGAATTAAATCTAACTGACTGTAAAGTAGTAAATATACGACATTATTTTCTAAACGATAACTTCTGGAAAGTAGCATGGGACAGGTAAAAAAAACCATGCAAACTTATTTTAAAACTTTATTATGACAAAATAATTAAGAGAAAATTTTTCATGAGTCGTTTCCACATGTGTAATAAAGAAATGTGATATGAACGTCCCACATTCTTTGTGTGCCCATTTTTGGAATTTATTACAATGTAATCAGTCTTCATCGAAGCTTTCGAGGCACATTGTGCATGAACAAAATTCATTTTTTTATCTTGATTGTTTTCCATTTTATTTTTTTCCATGGTTTCAATATTTCTTATCGTACTCTCTATTTTATCCAACTTTTTTGTTGTATTCCCTTTGGGTTTCGTTAATGAAATCTTCTTGGTAGTCAAGTCAATGAAATTAATTTTTTTGATTTCTTTAGCTTTTTGGACTAGTACCTATTCTTCCAGAGCAACTTTAAAGAGAGTTGAAGTTAGAATTTCATTTTTTTCTGCTTTTGTTTATGTTGTTTCTATTCTTCTTTAGGTACAATTTGGTATATGTAATAAATAAAGAGCGGATAGTAAAGCAAGAAAAAATACCAAGAAAAAGTGGCATAAAAGGCATATTAAACCTGCCAACAAGGCAATCAAAAAGGCACAAATATTATTAAAATTTACAGTTTATTTTTTCGTTTTACAATGTTTATTAAATGCTATTATTTTCCCCAGCACAAATTTAAATATTTTTCAATGTTTTGACCAAGAAACTGTTGCCTTTTATCATTTAAAATATTTTTATAAAAGGAAAAAGTTTTTTCGACTTAACAAGATGTTGTTAGTAGAGCAAATTATAATGCCGATGTTTCTGTTATTGTTAAAGATATTTTCTGTTGATGCTTCATGACCTCCCCTTTTTGAATTTCAGTCAGTATACTTTTTGAGATCTAGTAATTGCTGCAGAGGCCGTCTCGTCAAATAATTCAACCACCTGAAGTAAGACAATTCAATTAATGTATAAGAAAATGTCAGATTATAGTATGAACTGTACCTCTCTAATTTTTTCAAAATGTGTGGCATAAAAAATGCAAGCAGATAACCAAGTTTTTCTTAATAAGCCCTTACCTGTAATGGTGATTTCACAAAAACCTGAAACAAGATCCAATAATCAAAAAGAGAATCTAATAAGTTAGAGACTTTTACCTTTTTGGTGGCAGAAATATACTTGTTTACTATTGCAACCTCGTCTCTAATGAATTCACACACCCTATGTATTCCATGTGCTAGACAAGTTAAATGTTTTAAATTCGGATAAAACATTTCTAATGCCTGAGCGGATTTGATCATATAAGGTTACGAATAAGAGAACCTTTTCTTTTTTTTGCCATTGGGATACAGAAATCCTACAAACATAAAATTATAAAATTGTAATTAATAGATTGGATTATATTAATTAATCATTAAAAAAAAACTTACGTAAACAATCCTCGAAAAAATGTGCAACTGTTTTGTGATTGGTTTGTCGAATTTTTTTGGATGCTAGCAAATGAGCTTTTTCTGGTTCTAGTTCAGACAATTTTCCAACTACAAAATTTGCTATATGTTGACTTCTGCAATCGGTTGTTTCATCAACCGAAATCCGAATGTAATGGTCCCCATTGTCATTCCTTATTGTCTGTATTTACTATAAACGGTAAACCAGCTTTTTGAAAACTATTAATACTTTAATTAAACTGCTTACCGATTGGTAAACAAATGTCTAAATAATTTTTTTTCAAAGTTAATTCATCTGGAACAACTTGTTCGGTGTATTTTCCGAGGAAATTGCAAAAACTGATATTATCAAGTTTTTTAAGAGGAATTTGAGCCGACACCAATGCTTCACACAAATCTAGAGCAAAAGCTGTTTTTGATGGGCCAGTTTTATTCTGTTGATCTTCTATAACGTTTTTTAACAATAGTTGTTTTATAGTTTTTTTTAATATTTTTTAAATATAAACCACTACCCAAGTATTGTTTTACATGGTACTTTTTAGTAGCACCTATCTAAAATAATACATACCGATACTAATTAAAAGCATTTAAATTAAGATAATACAAACTTACTGATTTTGAACAAACTTGACAAAAAAAGGTTTTTCCCGTCGGTTGTTAAATTATTGTCCAATTTACTCCACTTGTAATAATTTTCAAATTTTGATTGTTTATTAGGTGCCTTTTTTTTAAATTTACTCACAGCACAAAAGCAATAGACTATCATAGTGTGACAATATCACTGGTATTTATAACAAACAAAGAATATTTTAGCCATGTGTTTCAGTCATTAAAGAAATCCCACCGGACAGAATTAAAATTATCTATATTTGTTTGCTTTACTTAGGTACTGAATAGAACTATAAAATATGATTCATTCCGAAATCCTTCCGGTTTTGTAAATAGTGTTCTGTTAAACCTGTCATTATACATAGTCCTAGTATAAATAGTTTTTTCTATAAGCGGCTTTTGTATTTAATGTTTTCTGGAAACCATTGTTTATCAAAACATAAAAATCCCTGTTGTTATTTATAGCTTCATGGTAAGACCTTGAGAGCAAAATTTGTTAATTATATTATTGTACGTAATTTAAGTAAACTTCTGTAATGCGTTATTGTCATCTACCTATTAAAACACTGTTTACACAAACTTTTCAAAATTTATATGTAAAAAGGCAATATAAACTAATTACTTTTTAAAAAGGCAAAAAGGACAAAAAGATACACAAAAAGGTAAAATAGGCAGGCTCCAGACATTTTCCCGACTGTCCGCTCTTTATTTATCACTAAAGAGCGGACAGTTTTTTTGGATGGATATCATTTTCACAAGTATACAAAATTACCTCAAGATCTTTAAGACTTTCAAGTTTGTCCAAAATTGAAAGAACAGGATTTGATTTAGTGAGCTGAGCATATTTAACAAATTGTTTTAGCCATTTTAGAAATACGGAAGCATATATCGAGCCATCAGTCTGTGCAACACCAACTGCCACATGTGGAGGATTGAACATTAATTTATTGATTATTTTCTGTCTCTTAAAGATAAGTAGTGAGGGAATATAAGTTCCAGTGACATTCATGCAAATTGTAACAGTGACGCCTTGACCTTTCTCGGTGGACGCCGTTTGACCAACTTGTTTCTTGCCCTTTTGAGAAAAAACTCTTTCATTTCTGTGAACACAGAAAACACCGGTCTCGTTCCCATTGTATATGCGTGACGGAAAAAAATTATAAACATTCACAAGGAACTCAAGTTTATCAAAAATTAGATTAACCTGCGCTTTATGAAAACTAACAGCATTTGCCAAACTGGTTCTTTCTGGCGATCGCAAAGCGAGATCTTTGTGGCGCTTCAAAAATCCATCATAAAAATCTTTTCTCGTTATAGCTCGTTAAATATTGAATCTGTGTTCCATTTTCAAAGTTACTGCCAAGTTAAAAGCAAGCTTCAAAAACTCTTTTCTTGTTAATGACATTAATATATTGTCAAAGTCTTTTACGTGACTAACAAGTAGGTTTTCATAATTTTTATTAAAAGTAACCTCAAATCTACCAGTTTTGGGTGTTGTTTTAATTTCTAAACCATTCTTTGGTATGTAGTACCTTTTTGCTAAGACCCTTATGCTATTATTTTCTTCGGTTACATATTTTACAGCTTGAGCATAAAATCATTTTTGGTCCAAAAAATAAAAAATTAACATCTAAGCTATCAGACATGTCATGTTGTCCTGCGATACATTAAATTTACTTGTCCTAGGCTACCCGAATGGCGAAAAATATTCGAGCTGTGGTAAATCTATTCAACCCGAAATTAAGCTAATTTTCAAGCACCAATAAGTTGTATAATTCCAAAATTATAACCTGAATGTGATAGAGACATATTCACTCACCTAGTCAATTGATGATGTGCCTTACAACATCCCATACAGAGAACCCCAGAGTTAGACAACGGGGCCAGACCTGGGCCAGTACTGGGAAACCTAAGTTTGGCGTACCTGTATTGGCCCAGACTTGGCCCAGGACTGGGTAACTCAGCCTCGGCCATTCCATAAGGATCCAAGCTTGGGCCTAGACTGGTTGACCCAGCTTCGGCCATGCAAATTATTAGCCAAGCTTGCCCCAAACTTGGATAACCCATCCTTGGCCATTCTATGAGAATCCAAGTTTGGCCCAAGCCTGGATAACCCAGCCTTGGCCATTCCATGGAAACCCAAGCTTGGTCCTACACTGGTTGACCAATCCTCAGCCATGCTAATTCTTACCCAAGCTTGACCCAAGCTTGCATAACCCATCCTTGGCTATTCCATGGAAACCCAAGTTTAGGCCAAGACTGGTTGACCCAGCTTCGGCCATGCACATTATTAGCCAAGCTTGGCCCAAGCTTGTATAACCCATTCTTGGCCATTCCATGAGAATCCAAGTTTGGCCCAAGCCTGGATAACCCAGCCTTGGCCATTCCATGGAGACCCAAGCTTGGTCCTACACTGGTTGACCCATCCTCAGCCATGCCAATTTTTACCCAAGCTTGGCCCAAGCTTGCATAACCCATCCTTAGCTATTTCATAGAAACCCAAGCTTGGGCCAAGACTGGTTGACCCAGCTTCGGCCATGCAAATTATTAGCCAAGCTTGGCCCAAGCTTGTATAACCCATCCTTGGCCATTCCATGAGAATCCAAGTTTGGCCCAAGCCTGGATAACCCAGCCTTAGCCATTCCATGGAGACCCAAGCTTGGTCCTACACTGGTTGACCCATCCTCGGCCATGCCAATTCTTACCCAAGCTTGGCCCAAGCTTGCATATCCCATCCTTAGCTATTTCATAGAAACCCAAGCTTGGGCCAAGACTGGTTGACCCAGCTTCGGCCATGCAAATTATTAGCCAAGCTTGGTCCAAGCTTTTATAACCCATCCTTGGCCATTCCATGAGAATCCAAGTTTGGCCCAAGCCTGGATAACTCAGCCTTCCTATTCCATAGGGACCCAAGCTTAGTTCAAGACTGGTTGACCAAGCCTTGGCCAAGGCTGGATTATTCAAGAAAATAGAAATAATATTTTTTTTCAATGTTAAAGATTTTAAAAAATTGGTTAATAAGTTGAGTTATGATAATATCGAAAGTGTAGAATTGAAACTTGAGCCGTTCGGTTACTGTTACCGATTTTTTCTATTGAAAAACAATATTTTTTTCCTTCTGTATTTTAGGTCCTTTTAACCTGTTTGCTACGCTGATAGGAGGCGCAATTAATTCATTTTTTTTAAGTACTGGTTGCTAAGAAATATAAAACTCATTAAGCGTTTGTTGCTTGTACGAATATGATGTAAAGTGTCTTGTAAATAAATTCTATAAAAATTCAACCATTTTTCATTACAAACGAAGTGCATGCAAGAATTGCACAGTGCAAAGAAAATACCGAAGCAGCACCATCGAAGGCAATTTCTATTTGCAAAACTAGTTACGTATGGCGAGATTCGGGTATTTTCGTTTAGCGCAGCCGCCATCCTTGTTTACATCATCTGTTAGCTAAATGTAAGATTTTTGTCATTGCTATTGTAGTAAAGGTGATGAATCAAATCTCCGACTTTCAGTTATACAGGCCAATGTTAGTACTTTTTAACTAGAAGGAAAAAACCTTCTAATATAATTTTTTTTGTTTACTTCGCAATTATCACGAGGCGAAGCTACTAAAAGTAATTATGTCTGATTCTTACCTTAGAGTTTAAAGATGGAATGCGTTAAATAAACCAAAAAAGTTTTGAATAAAAAAGCTAATTTAGATGTTAACCGGCAAAGTTTAAATAATCAAAGTGTAAACATCAGCTGTGTGAGTGACGTTAATGACCCTAGTGATACAGAAAACCAAAAAATATTAAACAAAAGGTGCCAAAATGAGTTGAACTTGAATGTGAACTAGTGATGGAAAATAATAACTGTACTAGCTAAATGTTAATATAATTTAAGACGAGATCTAAATAGTAATTAAAAAGCTTTACGTAATTTAAATAATACATAATACAAGTAATAACAATAAAGTGTAAATACGTTCATACAATTATTTATTCCATTGTTTTATTAATGTTTAATTCTTGGGATTTGATTTTGAGCTAGTTTTAGCAATTAAGCGTGGCCCAGTACTGGCAACTAAGCATGGCCCAAGTCTGGCAACTGAGCATGGCCCAGGTCTGGCAACTGAGCATGGCCCAGGTCTGGCAACTGGGCATGGCCCAGGTCTGGCAACTGAGCATGGCCCAGGTCTGGCAACTGAGCATGGCCCAGGTTTGGCAACTGAGCATGGCCCAGGCCTAGCGACCAGGACTGGGCCATGATTATAATTCCAGACTTTTTTCAAAGCTGGCCCAAACCTGGCCTATAGGCTTGACCCAGGCTTGTAGAGACTTGGACCAAGCCTGGACCAAGCCTGGGCCTATGGTACTTGCCTCTATGGGATAAACGAAACAAATAAAAAACTTGAAAAACGCAAAAATTTCAATATCAAGGCACTTCCTTTACTGCTTTACTGAAAAATTGAAGGTTAGCTTATTATGCATTCACGCGCCTGTCTAGCATTAGCGGGATGCGTTAACCATGCCACAAACATTTATTATTGCAATGTCCCGCGCTGCCCGATGTCCCGCGTTACCCCACTTTTCCTTATCTATGATCGATGCGAATTTTAAATATACGTAATGTAATAACGTAATTGCAACTTAGATGAAAAAATTTTGTAATAATTACTTCAATACTACTATAAATTACAAATGTTAACTTTTCTACAATGCTTTTTGGTTGAGCTGTGAGTACGTATATAGAATATATTTTTTTAAATTATATTTTGCGTTTTTTTAATGGTTTAGGTAAAATCTATTGCTACGAACAGATCTAAAACATTAATTAGAAAGTGTTTATATTGATGAAAAATGCATTTAGTTAGAGAGCGTGTGTAAATACCATCAGTTATGTGATACCACTGTTGCTTTTAAAAAAACCATGTTTAAAATTTGTTTATTCTGATGAACTGCTTGCAATATCTATTGTAGATATGACACAGAAGTAAAGTTAGTACATTTTGCAAATTTCATGTTTTTATGTTTTACAATCAGTCATTTGGCTGAAAGTATTGCTAAAAAAGCGAAAAATTTAAGGATTGAATTCTTATCAAATAATACTATACTCATGAGCACTAACTCAAATCGGATAATCGGCTAGAGATCTAGAGCTGAGTAAGGTAGAGCGCTTTGCTGATAAGAATGAATTCAAAATTAATACAAAAGAATCAACAAACGTTGTGTTAACTTATTAGCTGAATTTCATTCAGTTTTTAAATATGACAAAATGAATGAAGTACAAAAATAAACCTACAAAAATAAAATGTATTTTAATTACATTGAAATGAATGTTATTAACGTAGCAACAAAGCATTTGCTTTATTAAAACAAATCAAAATGATTCGCGTAGCATTGCACTACTTTCTGTTAAAGTATTTGCTAGTGGGTCAATTCCTTTCATTGAAGCGCATTGTCATATACGACATTTTTTGTTTTGTTGTCAAGTGCGGAAACAAACAAAGCAAATAGTTTGCTGACACGTGAACATGCTACGTACAATTAACCGTGAGAAAAACATTCATTTTCTAGATTCAGGCTACAAACACTCAAAGATTAGATTTGTGGTTTGTTGATCATCATGGCGAATGCAAAACAAATTGGAAATTTGTTTAAACTTGAATGGCATATTGGTTAGTATTCTCGGATTGAGAACTTCCTCAACTTTAAACTTTTCCGTGATTATCTTTGCGTGAATCAAATTACCTATGAGTTTTCTCTCTACTAGTCCCGTTACATAGTTTTAGCTGGTTCACATTTCAAAGCATGATGACTACCGAGCCAACCTATACTTGTGTGTGTGTGTAAATTGTGCGGTGGCAAGCCAGATAGTTCCGATAAGTTTAAAAATTCAGTTGGATTGTTGGTTGCTTCTTCTTTGTTTTTTACGCAGTCGACACATTTGAATTGTAAAGTGATCCACAGCTTTGTTATTTTTATGGTTAGCAATGATGTTCGGGAACACTTTGTTGATGAGCAATTACCGATAATCAGGAATTGCTTGGTGAAATCTTTGGCAGATAGATCGTTTGGTAATGTAACTCGCATGTTTGTCGTCAGCTGAAATTTACTTACATAGTACCACAGAATTGGTGACATAAAGCAAACGTTGATTTCATCAGCAGTGGTCGATCTTAGAATGACTGCTAATGTTTGGCGGAAATCGCCAAACAGTAGAATCATTGCGTCTCCAAAATATTTTGAGTTATACGTATAGTTTGATTGAGTGCTTCTAATGCGCGGTTGTGAGCCATTGTGCATTAATCCTAGATCATAATTTTATTTGCTACAAAACTTTTGCATATTGGTTTTTCAGTCATTTGAATGTTTAACGGCAATTTCAACGCTAAATAAGTTATTCACAAAAGAAACAACTGCTACATCAAATTTTTATCTCACACAAACAGTAGCCTAAACCAATGACATAAAGAATGTCTTCCCAGTTCCACTTAGCGTCGTTCATTCTGCGATATGGTTTTGGTATTCATAACTTAAAATTCCAAACAAAAATCAAACACACAGTCAAAAATTACGATTGAATTGATTGTCGATACGAGCACAATGACTACATATATAACTTTGCACAATGTACACTGCCTCAAATTCAACTTAAATAATTAAAATCTTTAAAAAATTATTAAAACGACGTGGCCTAATACAAAGTTGGCAAAAACTTCAAAAAACTTTCTATTCCATTAAAATCATTTTTAATAAGTTAAATATGACAGTTCAGTCTGTCAATTGGTCTGTTTTGACGTACGTTAAAGTAAATATTTTGTGTGATTTTGTAAACAATGGAAAAAAAAGAGTCGAGAGCAGTGAATAAAATACTTTTATTTGAATGACTTAATACAAACCGAAATCAAGACAGAGATGGATTCAACACTATTGAAATCCGTGTTTTTGTTATCAATGATAAATTATGTAGTAGTCACGCGCCCCGAGTGTCGTGCAATCTATCGCATTACTAAAGCAACTCCTAGCCTCTAGTCCTCGGGTTCCGGGGTCCCGTTACACAGTAGGCGGTTGAACTAGTATAAAATTAGAGCCCGCCCTATCCGCAAGTATTACGATTCATTCTCTTAGTAGGAAATTCACAGGTCAGCGTACAACTCGGAGTGGCTCTTCCTTTCTGACTCCTTGTTTTTGGAAGATGTTAGTTGTCCAGTCCAGCACAGCAAATACCAGTTTTCGCGCGCCCAATGGGGGGTAGCAGTAATATTTGAGGCAGGAATAGAGTTTGGGCACCCTCCCTCTATTAAGAGACGAGTATCGTACGGCAAAATAATTTGACGCCCAACCTATCCCATAGCTCTAGGTTCCAAACTCCCGAGAGGCCGACAGCAAATAGATAGAAAACCAGATAGCGAACGTCCCTGGTGGGGCTCTCTATCTCCCTCGGATACTCG
The DNA here is from genome assembly GCA_035610365.1 of Aquatica leii. Lineage (NCBI taxonomy): Eukaryota > Metazoa > Arthropoda > Insecta > Coleoptera > Lampyridae > Aquatica > Aquatica leii. The sequence goes on along the minus strand of CM069434.1, from coordinate 19,707,752 downwards.
TGCTGCTGCCAGGCTACGTTGGACTAGTCACTGTTAAAGTCTCTTCCATTTTAGGAATGGATTTATCCGCTTGCAGTGTTTGTGGAGTCTTTGTTATTTACACATAAATGCACCAGTATCCTAAAAAGATACTGGAATCAGGTAGATTGCTGTACGTTTTATAGGTCTAACGCTCAAGGCCACTTACATAGACCCTAGGTGTATTAGACCGCGTACGGCTACCTTAAGACAGTTCTACTGTCGGAGGAACAAGTTCTTCTTGTCATGCTTTTGATCAATAGAACTTGAACGTTTTTCTCACCATAGACAGGGTCGGCGATTGAAGTGAACAATTGGAATTGAGTAGAGTAACTATTGTTTTAAGGATAGCAGCCACATAACAAACGACTCCCTCCCGTATAGATTGTACACAATTAAATCCACAATCCGCTAACGTTATACCGCCGTAAAAGAGAGCTCATCAAAAGATTAGCATCAACCCGACTAGTACCACATTAGGATACGGCACGTCTCGGCCATTGGCACAGAACCCAAACTCAAATTTGGAGTCTGGAATTGGGTAGAAACGTATCCGTTTTAAAGCAAACAACACCACATGCTAAATTTTGTCTCATGTCAGTCATTTAGTTCACATCTGTACTAGAGAACCCAGCACAGATGCTATCTAGAGTACACTACAAAAAAGCGACTTACATTGCACGCAAAAAACTGCTGCTGTCCGAATTACCATTAAGTAAAACAGCAAAACATAACACACTAAAATGACGGTGTGTACAGAGTTGTAACTAAAAAACTGACAAAAAAATAAATCTAGACGCGTTGGATATTGCGGTTGTTTACGCCAATGAAACTGCATCGTCTGAGTGTTTTTCTCGATGTTTTTGCAAGTTTTTAAAAAACAATAAAAATACAATAAATGGCGAGTATTATGCCAATCAACTTAGCAACAAATTTTCTATCAGAATAATGCACCTGCCTACAAGTCTATGATTGCAATACCCAAAAGCCATGAATTGGAATTTGAATTAGTGTTTCATTCACTTTATTCCTCATCGCTCGCAGTGATTATTATCTGTTTCCAAACCATAAAAAATGGGTTAGGCTGTAAGAGATTTTATCTAATTCTAAGCTAATTCTTACTGTAAATAGCTGTTTGGAGAACCAGTGGCGGCTTCTTTATTAGGTCATTTGGCCAATGACCATCCAAAAAATGAATAAGAATGTTATTTTATTTGCTTTCAAATTACAGAAAATTTGCGTTTAAATCAAATTATCAGCGTTTAAATTTCATGCGTTCAAATAATTGTCAATTTAAACGCAACAGATACGAAGCTTGCGAATTTACCTGAGGCTGACACGTACTTGTGTTCGCATTTACATTATATTACGATGTAAGTTATTGTGATCAAGAGTGAGACACACATAATACAATTTTATGCGAGTTAGAAAAGAAGATAAGTAAATGTTTAAATGCTTTCGCAGGGTCTTCAGCCGGGCCGCCTACGCCAAAGATAATACTTATTGCAATTATCTTTGAGTGCAATGCTTACATTGCTTACGTGACTTACGTCATCTATCGTTATCTTTGCAGCACGTGTGTTTAAACTTTCTTAGTTTTATGTTTACTGTTTTCAGATGATGCATTAATCATTATGTTGTAAAAATAATGTTACGGATTTATAGCATTTAAAAGAAAAAGTAAAAAGCAATTGTGAAGTCAATTAAAGACTATAATGAAAATGTTTGTAAAAACTAAAAATAGATACATATATTAAATAAAACAATTGATTGAATTTACATATTACTACAGTGGAAAGAGAGCAATATTTCTCTGTGTTAAAAATAATTCAAACATTTTTACGCAATTGGCAACACTATGAGACAAGAAAGGTGTGCATTTCTATGCGAAGCATTGAAAAATCATTGTAAAATTTAATGAGCTTGTTATTGATTATTTTGGTAATTGTAATTATAGACGAATATCTTAAATCTTAAACATAATTGATCTTAAATATAAATCACGTACTGTAAGAATGCTTTTTTAGTCTTTTTGCGATCATTGCGTTTTTTTAAATGACCTTTTTGTATGATTGACCACCAGCCGCTACTGTTGAGTACTTAGATTCATCGACCCAAAACAACAGCATTGCATCTCATCGCACTTAGTGGTGATACGCCTACTGATGTGTTTTGCTACGATGAATGCAATACTTTTAGTTAAAATCATTTTTTTAAATATACAGTGCAGGCTGCTTATTGGAATCACAGATAATGTTATCAGTCAGAAACTTCTGTTTATGTTATAAATTTTTTTCTCAGGTTTGTTTCTGTATATAAACCATAATTTATTTTGCATGAATACTTTAGCTTAATTTTTACAATGCGCATGTTTAGAGTGACAAATGTGATTATTATATCCTCAAAATACTTCATATGCGTATTTAACTTTATTTTTATAGTATTATTATTTACTTATGGAAGTATTTCAAATTACCTACGTAAGATTACATTACATTACCATTCAGTGGCGGCTGGTTCCTAAAGGCAAAAGCCGCTCAGACGCCCATGAAAACAAACAAACCGGTACAAATTATTATGAATTAAAATATTTAAACATATTTATAAAATATAGGTATCATCTACTTTTTATTACTCTAAAACTTTGTTCTAATATGGTCGTCGTTCAAAACAACGTAGATTAAATGGGCATTTCTTTATGTCTGGGATACATTAATTATTGGAGCCCATGCATTATATGTAGCATAGCATTGAAACGTGACGTCGCAACCTTTACTACCAGATTTTTATTTGCAGGTCGCGGATAAGTCTGGAACTGTCAATTATCGAAAAAAATATACAAGACATCAAAAAAAGTTTAATACAATAGTTTTAGAGTTTTTCAATGTATACTAATCAGTATTAATTTTAATTATACAGGGTTAGTCATAAAGGCATGGTACAACAAAATTGTATTTTTTTAAATTGGAACACTTTGTATATTATTTGATATTTCAATTCTTCTCTCAATTTAAGATAAAATTTTTAAGAAGCATAATGTACCTAAATTATTCATTTTCAGGTTATTGGGCTTTGAAAATAAACGCTATTGTTTTAAAATCGATTGATTGAAGAACAATAATTAATAAAATGACGATTTTTTTTTTGAAAACATTTTCGATACTTTATATATTTTACCCTATAATCGACTGCTTCCAGACTTATCAGCGGCTTTGTATTTATCGTCCGTAATTTTCGAAAAACGCAAGAAACGTTATTTTCGAATTACTTACATAATTACATTATTTTTGTAATTATTTTTATTTTTAGTGTCAGCCAATTACTGATTAACTCACTGTTCTTAAACATGACTTTATTTCTTTTTATTAACAGTTCAGCAAACTATTTAATGCAACAGGTCCGTAATTTTTTATTTATTTTAGTAAATTGTGTATTATTAGAGCTTTTATTTTGACATTTTTTGCTTGTGTTAATGCTATGGTTATTACCTTTTAAATTAAAACCTGTTAATTTATTTACAGTTTTCTAACCAATAAATATTTATTTGTTTTTTTAAGATAAGCTTTTGTTATCATTCGGTTATTGTTATCAAAAACCCTAAGACCCAATGGGATTCTGTTAAGCGACGTGCACTATATTTTATAATCTGAAAACTAATTTAGGTAAAACTTTCGTAAATGATTGCGTAAACATAATTTAAGTAAAAAATGAACAAACCTTAGAATGAGTCCAAAAAAAAATTTTTATAAAAGTAGATGTTCAATCACGAGTGTAACTGCTTTTTTTTAAATACTTTAAACATAACACAAAAGTTGCATAGAAATTTACAAAAATAAAAATAAAATAAAAACCAGAGAAAAACATGTCAAAACATAACATACAACGCCTGAGCCAATGACACAAAAAAAAAGTTTAATCGAGAGACTCTTAGCAGGGTCTTTGCAGTAGGTACTATCATATTAGGTACTAATACTTAAGTAGATATGCATAAGTACCTATTGTTAAATGTTACCTAATTTTTATATGAAAGCGTATTCACTCAACAAAAAATTATCCAAAAAAAAATTTAAAAAATTTTAAAGTAAAAAAAATCCAAAAAAATTGACAAGAATGGTAATAAACAGTAGATGGGAGTTTAATGAAAAGTTTTTCAATCAAAGACGCCATTAAAACTTTTGCGGTTAGTTGGCAACAAAATAAATTATTACAATTTTTATTCTGGATTTATCTAAAATAAATTGTTTTAATTAATTACACATTTTTCAGATTTTTCTCGGCTTAACGTCGCTTAGCCTTCTTGTCGTAACGCTGGCGATATACCTACAAAAGTAGTGCAAATCAAATGAATATTTTTTTAGTTGACTTAACTTAGGTATATTTTTTTGCATTATATATTTAAACACAGCAACACTTAATATGAAAATAAACAAAAAAAATAGAAACTTGAGCATTTTAAAAAAGATGATCCGTCGCTTCAATACTTACGTAAAACGAATTTAATGTTAGTCAAGTAGGCGAACAACAGGTGGTCATCTTGAATGTCGTATTTACATATAAATATACAGTAATTATGTATTCATAATAAATCTGAAGATTAAAGTGATTTATGGTTCCTATAAACTTATTTTTAGCATTAAAAAACAGCATAACAGTGTTTGCTTAAATGACTTTATAACAACCAAATTATTGACTTTAACAATGTGTTTTTTTAATGTTTAGTTTCCAAAAAGTTGGTATAGTAGAAATCTATTTTTTTAAATTTTTAAATGTAATTAAGTTATAGAAAGTGCAGGGAAAAATTATTTGTATAAAAATTAATGAATGTAGGTTTTTCTAGAGAAATTTATTCCAAGATGAAAAAGAAGATCTCACCACGGGACTATTATATGTATCTATTCGTGATATAATAACCGCCTATATAACTGTTTACAATGTTGTTGGTATCACTTTCATTAATAAAAAGTGAATAGGAGATGTTTATAAATGACAATTACCACTTATCTTTAAGACCCCCAAAGTGAATTGGCACCCAATGAGACATGTCGCGTACCACCCACCAGGTAATGATATTCTGTAGCGATGCCATTGGCGGTCAACTTGGTGATAATGTTTAATGGCCGCGAGCAGGAGGCTGGACTGGACCATTCTAGGATCCAATACGTATCGGCTTGTTGCAGTGACATGCATGTTCCTGACTATCTTAAGCTTTATGTATGATTGGACTCCCTTTCATGTTGAAAATCGATATCCTTTATACCTTACTTTTAATTTTATTGCGCTTCGGCTATGCTTTTTTATGGTTCTTTAGAGTATATTCCCCAGGATAACGAATACATTGATTAGCAATGATATTGATAGAATAGAAAATTACAGTTCATAACAACACTCAAAAAAATTTTGTTAATAATATTGATTAATAGTGATTATAGGGTAGTATTTTGCTGTGATAATAATGAAATTTATTGTTAATATTAATTATTTGACATTACTCAACGTTTTTGATCATCCGTACAATAATTCAATATTATTTGTGAGAATTACTAGATTTCGTTAATTAATAAAAGAGATTTTTTTCAGACAATAATTAGTTTGGTGTATTAGATAAAATTGTTAATTCTAAGAACGAAACATAGTATTAAATAAATACATTATAACGATTAACTGGCTTAACGTGCCAACGAATGAATTTGAATGGTGACAATGAATCTTTTATTAAAACAGCGAACGAATGTTATCAATATAAACATAATAGTGATTATACATTGATGAACAGTGTTTGTTCTATCAAAAAATGCATTTATTGATGTAATGATGTGTTTTATAGTAGCAATAAACGCATTCATGGCAACAAAAAACGCATTCGTACTATTGATAACCGCAGTTGTTAAGACAGTAAATATACTACTTGGAAATTTGAAATATATTTTAAGTTTGGATCACGTTCGAATTGTTTGTTTTATACATTGTGTTATCAGCAAATAAGCATTCATTAAAATCTAAAGATGCTATGTTTGCTGGGTAACGACTTTTTGCCTGTTACTATGAGTGCACCAGTTCGTGTTCCAATCTACCCGCTACCGTACCATTTTGCTTTCGACTTCCAAGGGTTTGGTTGAGTTTGTGTGTACGTGAACGTTTTCCGAATTAACAAGGTAGGTAAGTGAATATCTTGTGCCTGCTTATATATTGACGTTGACTATATTGATACGAACATTATTTGATAGTGATAGCTTCATGATACAATTCACAGGGCAATTACGCAATTATTCACCTAGATCAGCGACTTCCCAAGCGCTGTAGGCGTGTGGCGGCGCTAATTTTGGCGCTAATATTGCGTTATTCAATGGCGTAACTGCACTGCCAAATTGTGTAGCCTCTGTTCTTTTAAATGCTATATTGTGGGCTGTAACTTTCAATTCAAAACGAAACGCTAAAAATTGCATTTTTTCTATTTCGATTTTTTACCTAAGATTTTGGTATTTAAACAGAATTCTTTTTTATACAGATTACGTAGAAACGACCAGTTTATTTTGTTCAAGGAAATGTTTTGCTGCATTTAAGTTTAGCATGTAGTCATCGACTAGAACAGGAGATTTTGAAGCAATTTCCTACGGAAAAATTGGTAATTATTTAATTATCAAGCTTCAATTAATTTTAACATACCTAGTATTATTACAGGAATTTTATCGTGTTGGTAAAAGAGGCAAAATTTATAGTAAATATGCCAACATGAAATTTACTTTTAAATCTGCTGTATCTGGCCATATTGCATCATCAAAGACGAAATCCAAAGAAACAGAAACTCGACACGAAAAAAATTTTGGTATGTTGTCTGGTCATAGAAAATCTAAAATACTATGTTTAATTAAAATACTCAGCTATATTATTTTTAGAACCAGAAGATAATGCAGAAAGTTGCATTCGCTGCTTGAAGTATGATAATTTGAGTGTTGCCGAGTTTGATCAATGTTGGAAAGCGTGTGCTAGATATCGCTTGACTCAAATAAAGAAACTGGCTTCGACAAAATCTATTATGGAAACATGTCCATTTTACAAAGCTCCTTCGGGATATCGTTTGGTATGCGATTATAACCAAAGGATAAAAAAAACTTGGGTTACCTAACATATAACTTTTTTACAGATTGACATAGATTATAAAATTTGCTTCGACGACAGCGACGGCCTTATTTTAAATTGGAAGAAATATTTTGATGTTCTTGTTAAGGTTTTATCAAGCAGTGGTAACGACAAAGACAAAAAAATAAAGGGAATGGTAGAGAAAGTGAGGGACGCTTCCGATTTACCAGAAAGTGAGTAACTAATTTGTATACCCTTCATGCATCTATTAGACATGTATAACTTTTTACAAAATTCTCAATTAGTTTAAAGTCTTTAATTGTTCTTAAACCATAGAACGTTTGTTGAACCTATATATCTGTTTGTTGTTGTCGACCTTGAAACCGAAGCAAAATTTACTTTTATAGATGGAAAAAATGCAGCAATTTTTTGGGCGTTGCATGGGTACTTCGTCCCTACAAAGTTAATCGTTGTAAAGAAAGACGGCAAGAAAATTAACACCGGATATACAATTAAAGACTCACAAGAATCCTTTATATTCATGGGAAAATCACAACAAAATGTGAAGGACCACATTCTACATATCAAGAGCATGAAGACCTCTATTCAACCGTTTATATGTTGCGTGGGAGAAGATATTTTAAATATTGGTAATATATCTGTGTATTTTGATGACATCAGATACAATTTCAAAAATTTTATTAGAGCAGTTGATATTTGTTTTAAAATTATATATTTATTTGATTTGAAATTTCCCCCAGCTTGTGTAACATTTTATAGTTTTATTGAATATTTTTTTTATAATTTTAAGTCAAAAAACCGTACGTCCAAGGTTCATATTTTGTCAGACACCTTAAAAAATGTATTAGAACAAGGTACGATCTAAAATAAAATATTATGTTTTTGTTTCAAATCCATGGTTTATATTTTGTCATAAAATTACTTTTAAAATGTATTAGAACAAGGTACACTGGCGGCTATAAAAACGACCAATGTCATTCCTTTTGATATTTCTTAATCTTTTGTGACATACGCCTACACTTCACTGATTTTCTGAATTTGTATGTGAATTTTGACTGACTGAAAACAATTAAAATTGGTTAATTTGACTGATAATTCCCATTTTTCATTTATATTTTTATGAAATATAACATCTTAGATATCTTTACTAGAATGTAAATAATTTTTATCCACACTGATATTTAATAATAAAAATAATAATAGGTAATGTAACATGTTTTTGAAATTATGAAAAATAAACCTTGCGTTTACATGATAACAATTTCAATTTCAGTGGCCCATTTTTTTATGGCCAGCAGTATACCGTATAAATTAAACATGTTTTTGTTTCGAACTCGGGGTTTGTATTTTAAAATGTATTAGCAAGGTACTGTCTAAAATATAATATCATGTTTCTGTTTCGAAAACGTTGTTTGAATTATACAATTCCCGCATTTATCTAGTGTTGACTAAATTTAGCAACACTGTATAATAAATCGATCAATCAATACATTGAGTTAATACGTTGACTGTTAATAATTATTAACATAAAATAAAATAATCAATCAATTAACGGAATACGCAATAACAACGTACATAATTAATGCTCTAAATTAAATGCGTTCGTTGTAGGAATGAACGATTTTGACTGAATGTATGAAATACTGCACATTGAGAAAAATAACACAATTTTTGACACAATGTACGGTCTTTATAAAATTCACAATTCTGAGTGGTGGATTAATTAACGTTGTTGCCAGTTTCATGAACAGTGTTTTTAATACCAACAAAATGCCATTATAAAATGCTTAATAAAAATGTTGATATTGATAAACGTTTGTACATGAATTCAATAAACATAATACATTCATCAATTACTGAAAATATTGGATTGATAATCATAGTTTCGTTATCCCAATAAAACTGATAGTTGGACAAATTTTAATTACCACTTTTGTTTGTCTCAGTTATCGTTTTCATGAATATTACGTACCTTTTTGGTTGAGTGAATAATATGCTATTCTAATATTTAAAAAGTTAAACTAATTATATTATTGATGATTATTTTGTGTTTTTTTATATAGTTTTTTCGTTTCTATTCAATAATAATAACAAAATCTAGATGCCTTTGACCGTTATTTGTTTTTGTTTTTTGGCAGAGCCTCCTTGTGTCGCATGATTAATTCAAAATTGAGTATTCACCTACTAGTAGTTTAATTTTGAAAAATATTTTTTGCGTGTTTTTCTACTAAAAAGTAAATGTTTGAATAATATGTTATTCGAGTTTAACTATAATTTACTGTTTAACAAATTTAACCAAAGCATAAAAAAATTAGTACTTTATTTATGATACAAAAATATTAGGTACTTCCTTGTTTTTATACACTTACTTACGAATAACTACATAAAGCATAAAATTTTAAACAATCTCTTAGTTTAAATTTTGCCGCATAACGCAATAGAAGACTTAAAGAATGTCCCAAGCATTTTTCGCTTATTAAGGACTACATCACTACCAATGTAGGATGCTTAACGCTCTTGATTACACACAGTCTGGTATTTTTTCTTAGGTCTCTTCATAACATATTGTGATTTGTTTATCATGATCTAGAAAGTAGATTTATTACTAAAACAAACCATTTTCTATGTCAGTTTAGGCTTTTTCTGGTTTTTCACACACTGAAGTACTAAATTGTTAAAATTTTTCTTTCATCGCGTTGTAGGTTTATAGTTCTGTCGTTTAGTGCCACATTTCTACGAGTTATTGCCTTTTTTCTGTCATTTCGTACTTTCGTCTGCAGTTCAGTAGGTTTCTCAACGCGAATTTTGCGGAAGATTCTTCTTACTAAAGCTTCTAAAAATATACTATTGAGCTTCTATAGAGTTTAGAATCTGGCTTAGTTAACAAGTTGATTACCTAACTCTGTAGCGATTCCTTGTTAGATTATCGTTAACTTCATTTTGAATTCTTTTACGCCTTGATGAAGCCCTTTATGAAAGTGGACAAAAAGTTAGCAACTTTGGTTACATCAACACGGTCCGAACCCGGAAGACTGGTTTGTTTCCTCATTTTGACATGGAGTTGGTTCTGGTTGTTCTCAAAAATTTCAGTTTTTATATTTTTCAAGGATTTTTAATATACTTTTAGCATCAGTTTTTCCAACTGCTCTGCGTCATCATCAATCAGAAATCAAGCATATGGTCTCCAAAGATAATAAAAGCTAAATTCTCTTACATAGTTGTATAGGTCTTATAGATAAAAGGTATAGTTTTTCATTAGTTGTTTAGTAGATTTATTCTTTCTATAGAAGATAAAAATCATGTTTTCTGTTACCTAGTCGCATCTTCACATATTGTCTAACGAACTCTATCATATTCAGTATTAGAATAGTCTTAATGTTAGAAAAAATTCTAGCAGCATTTTTGCTTTTGTATTTTATACAATAGTTTTAAAAGCTAAACTCTTATGTCTATCACATTTTTTATCAAAAACTTTATAACAACTTTTATATAGTAAATATTTTTGATTTTTGCTTTCTTCTGATTTACGTTTTAACCTTTCGATTACCATTGGGGTCCTTTCTGAACCCAGACGTGTTGTTTTTGTTGTCTTTTCTTAAGTTTTTTTTACAACTGTCCCGATATTTTTTTAGCTGAGTTTCTTTCAACAATGTTTAATAATATATAACAAATTTTTTAATTGTTATTTGTTTTGCGACGTAAAAAAAATCTTGTCGTTGGGGTCATATTTGACCCCACTTGGTAACCGACGTTCTAAAAAGTAATTCTAATATTTTGTCTGCATTTTTCATCTAATCTGCTTGTTTCAACGTGTTTCAACGTGTTATTTGTCTGAATCATGATTACTACCATTCCGTCTTTAGTCATTACATTCGGTGAGTTGAAATCAGTTGAAAAGTGTGTCTGCTGTGTTATTACATTTGATTGGAAATAGTTGTTGTTGAATTATGGCTATGAAATATTTGTCTCAGCGTGAAGTGGAAGAAATAGCTAGCAATATTAATTTACTGAATAAAATTGAAGATTAAATTTTATCTGACGATAGTGATGCCGAATTTGAAGAAGCAAGTGTACCTGATGTAAATCCGATTGAAAGTTCGGAAGACGATGACAGTGATAATTCGCCGAATGATAAAGATGCACTGGTGGATAAAGATGGTTCCATATGGAAAAAAGATAAACCTCATGTTAGAAGACGAAATCAGCTAAATATTCTAAAAACACCGCCAGGATAACAAAATTCAGTGAACATATTTCAACATGCCTAGATGCTTTCCATTTATTTATCTCGGAAGACATTATGGACATAATACTTAGAGAAACAAACATTCGAGCTAGAAGAATTGTAGGCGATACGTGGAAGCCAGTAGATGCGGATGAGTTACATGCATTTTTTGGATTACTGCTTCTAGCTGGTGGTTTGAAAGCACGCCAAGAACCAATATTGGAGCTGTGGAGTACGAAATACATGTCTCTCCATAGACCAATTTTTTGTGCTGCAATGTCTCGTAATCGAATGAGAGACCTTTTGAAATACATTCGATTTGACGATATGGACACCCGAGAAGAACGACGGGCAACAGATAAATTAGCAGCTATTCGTAACATTCACGATATTCTCGCTGCAAATTGCAAAAAATCGAATAACCCTAATGCTGAAGTATGTATTGATGAACAACTTGTTCCTTTCCGTGGAAAATGTCCTTTTCGAGTGTATATGAAGTCGAAGCCAGATAAATACGGAATTAAAATCTGGGCTTTTTGCGATGTTAGTAACAGATATTGCTAAAATTTCCAAATATATACTGGAATGATAGACAACGCTTTAGAACGGGAACAAGGTAAAACACAATTTTATCGTTTTATGCACCAGTATAAAATTTCATTTCTAGGTAAGCGGGTAGTTTTGGATTTGGTTGAGGGTTTGAGAGAGGGTTATGGTATTACCACAAATAATTTTTTTTCGTCTATGTTTTTAGCGAAAGAGCTACTGCAGCAATCAAAAACTTCGACCGGAACAATTCGTAAAACACGTAGAGAAATACCAAAATAATTTTTGCCAAAAAGAAACGAAATTCTATATGTAGAAAACACAATTTTAGTATCTTACGTACTTAAAAAATATAGAAGCGTTATGCTACTTTCAACGCAACACCAAGATTTGGAATTGTCCGGAGAAGACCTCAGTTACAAACCGCAAGTTATCTTGGACTATAATAGCTGCAAAGGAGCTGTGGACAGCGTCGATAAAATGGTTAAGGAATACTCATGCAGAAGAAATACAAATCGATGGCCTCTTGTTATATTTTTTAATTTCCTTGATATTGCTGCCATAAACGCATTTATTCTATACACTACGAAATTTGGAAACTTTGAAAAAGGGAAAACATCCCGAAGGAGATTATTTTTGCAAAAATTTTAGTTTGAATTAGTAAAAAAAAAAACGTACACTTCAAGGATTACCAAGACATGTGCAGAATGCAATAGCGATGGTTTTAGCAGACACAGAACCAGAGGAAGTGGGACCCCAAGACAAAACTATCGCTCGCCCAAAAAGAGGTCGTTCTAAGATATGTCGAAGAGCAAATGACAAAACATTGTCAGAAAAAAACTACAATAATATGTAACAATTGTTGCCCTCACTAATTTATGTTTACGTTTTATTTTTATATTTTTATTAGTTTATATGAAATCTAATGTTAATTTAAAATATTAATAAAGGATACCATTACAAATTAATCGGTTTTTCTTTACAAAATAAGAAAAAAAACTTGGAGTCAAATCTGACCGCACTTGGTAATCGGCGCCTCAAAAATTGCTTGGTAATCCGAAGGTTAAAAATGCAATCATTTGAAGGTATGTACTAATTATCAAGGTTTTTACAAATTAAGAAAATACTCAACATCAGTGAGGTTAGGATAAACGTTCTGTAAACTGTCTTTGCAGAATCGAAGATAAAACTTTCGAATAAAACAGAATCTGATTTTACCAAAATTCTTTTCGAAAAGATGTGGTTTTGAAAACGTTTGCATTTTTGAACTAATACAGTCTCTAAATCATTATAATACATTTCTTTTAAGAAGTTATAACCGTCTATAAACTTTAAAAATTAGTTTTTTTTTCATTTTTTTATAATTTGGGGTATGTCTCAAAAATATTAAGTTGAAATTCGTAGAACTCCCATAGTTACAAAAGCTTATAGGCTACGGTGCGTTGGGGCCCGGCAGGTAGTTATTCTATCAACCGTAGTACTTCGACCGTTGTGTCTATTGTATACCGGTTTGGAGAATTTTCCTGTCCCTTGCCTGCCTTGTATTCCAATACCCAAGGTATCCTTACAAATAGTCAGTATACTTTTGAGCTTAGAACGAAGTAAACGTGCGTATTTCAAAAATGGATCAAAAAAGTAAGTGAGGTGGCACGTAAGCCAATACCCAAAAAAAGAAAATTTCAAGAAAATCGATACAGTTTCGAAGCTGATACTGAGCATACCAGTACATCAGCAAAATATTGAAAGATACTGGAGACGACGACTTATAGCATTTTTAACTTTTTTTCGGTCTTCTCAGCTATCAGTGCACTTGTCATGTGTAAGACGTGTAAAAAAGATATAACTTTTAGTGAAGCAAGTCCTCGTGGACTAGGCTTCAAAATAGCAGTGAAGTGCAATTGCGGTGTAAATTATATAAACTCCATGCGACTTTTAGGAATTGTATTGAAAGGAGCCACTATTATGTAGCATAATGAATATTTGTCAAGAACTTAGTCGAACTACATTGTAACAAAATAAGCAGCCAAAGAAAAAATCGAAAAAAACGCTAACCGAGGTAATCGTCGGAATTGACTGTGTCCGGAAACGAAACGTGGAAAAAAGAGGCTTCGCTTCGCTTTTTAGCATTACTACGCTCATTGACACAGTAGTAAAATCAAGTTTTTGCCAATCGTGCAACATATGGAAAAATAAGTCTGATACAGCGGAATATGTAACTTGGAAGAGTGATAAGGATTATGTATGCACAATAAATCATAGCGGTTTTGCTGGTAAAATAGAAAAAAATGCGGTGAAAAAAATGTTCGTGCGATTAATCAAAAAATTCTAAGTCAAATATAGAAGATATGTAGAAGATGGGGATAGTAAGACCTACAAAGCTCTTGTAGACGGTACGATATAAGGTAAAGACTTTATCGTTGAAAAAAAAAAAGAATGCGTATGTCATGTACAAAACGTATGGGGATGAGATTACGTATTGCGAAGAAAAAGAACAAGGGCATCAGTGGGAAAGGATCTGGAAAATTGACAGATAAAGTTATCAATAAAGGTTCATTACCAGATATAAAAAAAAATTTATATAAAGCACATTTGACCACAAACAATCGACCAATAGTGATCCACATCATGAAGGCTCTGAGAACTGATACACATGGCGTAGAGCAAAAACTGCAGCAACATTGGATAGTTTCACATATAATAAACCACTGCTGAGCATTACAATTTTGGAGGTCATCAGACCCATTTATGAGGGCTTGACATCAAACGATTTATTGGAGCGATGTCTTGGAGTTTTTACACAAAACAACAACTTAAGCTTGATCTCCACTATATGGATGTTTGTTCCGAAACATTTGCACTGTGGCAAAACCACTATAGAAATTGCTAATTATTTAGCTATCGTTATATTAAATAAAGGATACAAGCAGATCTTGCTAAGTTTTTAGTTTTGAAGTAATTCCAAAAACTATATCTTGAACTTTATGTCCTACTAAGAGCAAATATATTTTATTTGGTTTTCTTGTTTTCAAGACGTATTGAAAGTGAGTTGGTCCACAAATGAGAAAGTATTTCGTCTTTCTCTTGTCTCTAATCTGTTTTAAGATTTTTGAGCCATCAAGTAAATAAACTTATCGCAAACGATCTTTGATCTTTGAAGTGACTGATACTTTCAGATTTTTGATTCCTAAACCGTTCAATATAAGTGGCAAAAAAAATCAAATATAATCAGCAGTTTCAAAATTCTTCAGAAAGTTTCTTCAATAAGTTAATTATTTATCAATTTGGTGATAAAGTAAATTGTTGATTTGACCATCAATCACACTTCTAGTTTTTAGACTAAAGATACTAAATCTATGACACGCAGATTTTTCATACGAGCTACTCGGTGTTCTGCATTTTTCCAGTGATTATGTTTTTTGTTCTTAAACTGAGTTTTATTTTCCAATAGACCGAATGCCAAACAAAGTCAGTAATATACAAAACTTTTATTTTCAAAATAAACCAGCAAATTTTGATTCTTTATTTAATTGCTTTTTAATTTTCTTTGAAAGATACTCACTGGCAAGAAACGATGCTGATCAACATATAGTTTTTTACTTTTAGAGAAGTCAGAAGACTTGTGTTGATCGAAGCCGCATCTTGCAATATCTTTTACGGTATTGTTGATTTTCCATAAAACTGGATCATTGCTTAGGTTTTCTGTTCTTTGCACTTGGTTATCATTTAAAGTCTAAGACACATCTTCAATTTTGAAGCTGCTATTACTTAACAATTATTCTTCTTCGCTAAGGACAAAATTATCAGTGTTTTTTAAAGTGAAAGCGGATTGTTAAACAGACCACTTTTGGGCTGCAAAGTTCAAATCCGTTTCATTTTTTCAGTTTGAATTGTATCGTTTCAAAAAATTAAAACAATTTTTATTGTTTTACAGATAATCTGCTCCTGTGCTTCTTTTTTTATTTAACTTTTATTTTATTCTCAGTTTTACTAAGTCCCTATCTCATATTGCTCATTCTAACAATTTCATCTAAGAATTGAAATGAAAAAAAAAAAAAACTAGTGTGGTCACCACACGACTTTACTATACGGAATGATGAAGGAATGTCTAGATATTTTTTTAAGGTTATGTTGTCGTAAAACCAATTTGAAATGATAGGTACACGTTTGTATTGATTTTTTAGCATGCTATAGTTTTTTTGAAATTTTTCTCTTTGATTTCATTAAGATCATATTTTTATTAAACTCCTAATAAATTCATTCTGACTCTAATACAAACAATTAACACGTTTAATTATGTCTTTTTACTGATCAAAATTAATCGTCGTTAATTTAAAATAATAATATATTTTAAAAAAACTTAAACCGCATTGGGATTTGAACCTTTATACGTCGCGGCGATATTACGGCAGTCGTGCGATTGATGTCACTACACCAAAGTGACTTACTCATATGTTCTTTACATCCGTTTTTTAAATTAAGCTTTTTACCTCGCGATAAATTTTTGAAAATATTTTTGATATTTGTTATAAAATTTTGAAAATTATTACGCAAAACGTTTTCTAGTACACATTATCATAAGTTCTGATACTGGAAATATTTTAAAAATACTTTGGGGAGATATAAATCGAAATTCCCTATGTTAATCTGTATGCTTCAAAATTTTCGTGACACACGGTATAAACAAGTCAAAAAAAATATAGGGAAAAACTGTTGTTTTTTATCGTATCTTGCTTTTCCTTCAAGATATAGAATTTTTTTCTAAAAAAAATCGTCGTAGGCAGGATTCGCACTTAGGATTATATATGGAATTTACTTTAAATTATAAATCAAATATATAATAATCTGTTAATGTTAGAAAAAAATTTTATTTTAACAAATTGTTAGGAAAATTTAACTCTATAAGAATGTTTCTATTTCAACAAATGCGATTGTTGAATTTTGCCCGATGAATGGTTTGTTTTAAATTATTATTTCTATGTGTATGCTTCGTTAAAAAAACAAAATAAGCATGTAGAATCTTTTGGAACACTATTTACGGTTGACGAAAAAATATCTAACATTTCTAGATGTCTGTGTTTCAAGCTTGACATTGAAAAATATGTTAGAAAGGCTTTTTTTAAAAAAAATATTTGTTATGTAATTATAGCAAGAAACTATCAACCAATGATGCTTTTGTTTCGTAAACTTTGGTTTACACTTACTTACTCCACACAACATAGAGTTCAAATCACGACTCAATAATGTTTTATTCTTGATTCGCTTAGATAAAAACAAAAAAAGATATGGTATCAAGTTACAGAACATTAGACAACAAAACTGCGTCTAACTGACGCACTATCGTCAGTGGTTAGCAAAACCGTTACCTTGTGAAGACATGGCGTCTCACTACGTTTAAAACTTTGTTCACATTCACTTAACTTACGTACTTTAATAAAAAAAGATAGCTGACAAAAACTTCAAATGCCTAAAGCTTTAAGATTTCTTTTCACATCAAAAGCAATTTTAAAAATGTTTATTACAATTTTGATGTTATTATTGGAAAATTCATTAATTACAAAATTGATCGGTCGGTAGCAAAAGCAAAAACGAATTACAGTATGACTCCAACTAAAAAACTGGCAGTTACTTTAGGCTATGTAAGCAATGTTTATATATAATACAAACTATCAAAATAGTTGTTATGTTAAGTGTTTTGGTATGATGTTTGTACTGTATAAGATTTATTTTCAAAACGCCCACTTCCCCCTACATTGAAAAGGGTTACGTCAATTTAAAAAAGTTTGATATCAAAGTTCGATGGAAGAAGAATCCTCTAACCGGTGACGGTGAAATATGTCGGACATCATCTAACGTTATGTGCGCCCAACGAAGCTTTCATTTTTAATTATTCACCCGCATCCATACAAGTATTGGGCGTAGTATTTTTACTACTTTCGTGAAAATTTGGGTAAGCGTTGTTTCCTATTTTTCCGATGTAATTTAAATATTTCGTAATTGTCATTAACGGTTTCTGAACATCCACCCCTGTTCCATCAATGTGGAGATAGTCAAACTGGTTCATTAATTGGGAAAATTTCAATGATGACGTCTCGTCACATTTGTTAAAGATATCGAAATCTTCGAGTATTGGATAAAATTCTAGCCGTAGAGCCCACTTAATGAAACAATATAATTTGTGAAAAACTCGGCGCATTTGATTTTTTTTATTAATTGTATGAAGCAAGAAAAATTTACTTGTGATAACACCGTATGCACGGGTTTGTTTATTACAGCTAATCGCATTAAAGGAAAATTAAACTGTAGGTATTGTATTTTTCTAATTTAACTATTGACGTCTACGTTGCCAGTCTTTTGCACGCACGACTGTACGTACTTATCTGATTGTTGTCACAATTAACCATAAAACTTTTTTGTGTGTAATATATTGTTAGACGGTGGGCTTTAGCTGAATTATCGAAATTTGTGTTTTTCTGTTTTAATTTACAAATTTAAATTTATTTGCTATTGGAATGTAAAAGTAAAGTTGACAATTTTAAGTCTTTGTTGCTAAACCGAAGAAGGCTTGTTTCAACAAGTTATTGTCCGTGATATTGACCCACGTTCTAGCGTTTGAATTTTTTTATGTAAAGTTACCTCGTTTTTCTTTTCAACATCTCTTTCTGTGATAAAATCAATATACTTGTTACAACTTGTGTTTTTGTTATTTGTTATCTTTCAGTTTTATGTAAATTTAAACGGTGTCTGCCATCTTAATATTTTACCGTTTTAGCGCTTTTTGACTTGTTTTATAATCTAGCACCTTAAAACATACGACCCAATTACCGAATTAAACTGAGTTAGTTGCTGCCGTTTAAGTTACGAGATAATTCTTGTAACATAATATACACAATATTTTGAAAACGTTTTATATGTAATATAATATTTTCTAAATTAATTTTTTGATATGTATTGCTTTCAACAGCTTTAATACACAAACCAATCTATGTTCTATTGCTTTGCTCCGGTTAAACTTAATAGGATCTTTCCAGCTACGCGTGGTGTGTAAGCACCGCTCGGCTATAGCTGTGGTATGAATGTACACTTGATCCATTTTAAAGAGTTTTTAATTCAAAGCACAAAAAAGCAGGATATAATATAAGAAAACACGCTTAAATAACACCTAATGTTGTTTGTTTTGCTAGCCAGTAAAACAGAAATACTACGATAGTGCGATGTCAGGCTCTATTACATACAGAAAACTACGCCAGACTCGTTTGAAGTTCATAAAATTAAACTTAACTTATATTTTAATTAAAATATTATAATCTTACATAAAACAATACGACAAAAGTCGATTACATTTATAACCAAAACTTTTATCGACTGCAATGACTAGTGAAATACAGAGTCTATTTGCAAACGTTTTCGATAAGGAAAAATACACTTTCGTTTTTAGGTTAAACTCATAATTTATTGATTCTTTATAAATATCGACAACAGAATAGATATCTGGTATTCAAATTTGCCGTCTTAGGCTGAAACCTAGCTAGCTGGTATATCCGCCGCTGCTCAATATTTCACGTATTAAAAAAAAATTAGACGAAAATTGTTTTTTTTTATATAACCAAAGTAAGCCAATAGAATCTTTTTTATTACATTTTAAATTAATTAATACCAACTTCTTTAAGTTAATTTGAGCAAATTTCAGTAATTATTGTAAAGTTTCTAAACAGCTGATCGTCACATCTCTTTTATAGCACTGCAAAAGCAAAAGTTCGATAAATTACTGTTGACATTTTTTTCGCATCGAATGAAAACCCGTAGTGAAGTTGCAAATTAGTTGTTTCGATTTATTCTAATTACCTTAAACTTAATTTTTCAAAAATACGTTTGCATTTAGTTACAAGAAAGTTACCACTAAATACCAACGTTTGCATACATAACCTAAAAGATTTAATTTACAAACCAAATTCTTTTTACTCTATACGTACCATCGAAACTAACGCAACACCATTAAATAATTTTATTTTCAAATTCTATAATTGTGGTACATGGAATATTCGTAAAAGTCTTCTAAATTATGATTTCATAACTCATTATCCTGTACGAAAATAGCTGTGGTCTGTACGGAAATGACTTTAACCGGTATAGAAATGAAATTGGTCGAATACAATGCACAACGTTGCTTGATCTCAAATAAACATAAAATGTATCGTATTATTAGTATAAAACTGTATTTTTACTTTAATATTGTTGACATTATAATAAAAAAACTGTATTTTTAGTAAAATACTGTCAAAAATTTAAAGAAATTATAGTATAATAAATTTAACGATTAGGTAAGAATAATAACAACAGTTGTAGCGCGCTATCTATCAAAAAAAGCGTTGGAAAAAAACGTATACTTTTAAAAAAATTCTACGAATGGTAAAATAAGAACGTCTTCTAAGAACTTGCAAACAACAAAAACATGTTTTACATTTAGCAATACGTTAGTCGCATAAATAGACAATAACAAAAATGTTTACTAACTATGTGTTTTTTTGTAAAATAAAAAAAAATAATATAAAAATTTTTGTTTAATACGTGTCAGTACAAAACAAAAAATGATAATAATGTGTATTAATGTCAAATTAATAATTTGGATTGTAACTAAGATTGCGTCTAATTAGGGTTAATTTATAGATTTTTTAAACCCAAAAACTAAAGAAAAAAAAGCGGTTGTAAATACCTATAGGTTGCGTTGGCACATAACTTACTAAATAAAAAAGTTTAAATTAAATTATTTATTACAAATAATTTAAACTAATTTATAGTATCTTCTGAAGTGAAAATATCTAACAAAAAGTGTGATTTAATCTATTAAAAAATTATTTAATTGTTCTACTCAAGAAGCGTGAACGTAATTAGTTTTGAATCGTAACAAAAATTAACAATGTTAAAAACATTTTTAATAATCTATAAATTTATTGTTTTTTTACACATCGCTTAAAATTCAAATCGCTAATGCAATAATTTAAAAACAAATAGGTGGTAAGATATATTATTTAAAAAATAGTTTTTACATTTAAATCAATTACATAGACTGCTGTTAAATATAATTTTTTTATATGGTTAATTGGCCCAGAATTTAACTATACCTACTACCAATAAAAACAAATAAATACTATTAATACAATAATTTTATTTTTAGATTTAATTTTGTTACAAAATGTAATTTTGTTTGTTATTTAATTCAGTTTTAAAATTTTATAAAAAAATAAACATCGTTATAATTGTAACTTTAATTAAATTCTATTGGATAAAAACTATTAAACTCACCACAATATAAAAACTTCAAAAAACAAGTAAACCAGGAATGTTCGTTTTGTAATCTGACAACGGTAATTTTTATTTAAAAGAAGAGTATTTAATCGTGATTTAACACACATGTTACCTAACAGAAGAATCGCGTATTTAAATAAGTTGCGTGTTGTAAATCGACATTAATTTACTTAATATGTGCATATTTAAGTAAAATTTTAGTGTTTCTTCCTGAAAATTTACATCTTAAGTACTTGTTGTATTTGCAAAACTCGAAAATTTTAAGATTTTATTTGAAATACGTTTACGAATACAAATATTTGCTTCGATTAATTTGAAGTGAACGTACTTTGTACAGACTTTCGTGCAAGCAAATTCTACGTGATGTCTGTTTTATAAAATTATATACGAAGGACCTTATTTTGATCCCAAATATTTGCATATAATGAGTAGCTCAAAAATCATGACCTATATTTACTAAAATAATGCGGTAGATCTGTTTTCATTTTTACAAAACTAAACGTTTCTAAGATATGAAGAATTTCTAAGAAATAGTGCAAATTAAGTGCATCTCTCGACTTAGTTAATTATTCTGCGCACGAAAACCTATTCAAAAGTGATCACGTTTAGATGCATTTAATTAGGTTACGTTTCAACAGTAGAAAGCTTTTTTAAGGTTTTGAAGAACCTGCAAAGTACTGTTGTCTAAAGTTGTTTTATGTGTGTACGTAGTTGTTCTTTGCGCATTGACAATTGTTTTAAACATAGAAAAAATTGTGAATTTGAAAAGTACCGGCAAATCAAATTCTGTACAATAGCAATTATAGATTCTAACATATACATATTAAAATTTAATTTTTGATTTTGGTTATCTAGCGCTGCTATACACTATACGATACAAGTAATGACATCTACCTTCTAGAACGCAATTAAAAAAATAATCAAGAAATAATTTCAAAATAATTTAATATTAGCAGCACATTGAATCAAAACTCAAATTAAGATTAAATATGTGACATATCTAAAATCAGAAGCTACTAGTAATAAAAATTAGGTAGACAAATTGACAAAAAATTAATAGCTTTTTTTAAAGTGTGGAAGCTATATGAACAGTTTTAAAATCAATTTGTTTACTTAATTTTACACTAAAAAAAACGTCGTTTAGAATTGAAATGTGCAAATGATAATATTAACTGTAATAAAACTAACGTTTTTCACTCTTTTGTAAAAACCCTGATTGCAGCCAAAAAAACTAATAAAAAATCCAAAATGTTTAAAAATATTTGAAACAGTTAACCTTTTACTTGGCATTAACAAAACCCGTTCACTAAAACGTGCAAATTTTTAATACTGATAATTTCCATACTAAAGACAAAAAAAAATTGATGACCACAAATAAATTTTTGAAATGTATTGGCTACATTGTTAGACTTATAAAGTTTACGAAAATCTTGCATGTGTAACCATTTGGCTACATCACCAATCACATAATAGGCGGAGTAAGTACACTCAACTAAACAAAAAACGGGACACCTTGGTTAGTTTTATTGTAACATATAGCAGTGTAAACTAGGCTGGTTAGCGAATGCGATCTGCAATCATTTGTGACTGTTCGCGACGCTATTCAAATTAGACAAATAATAAACATTGACAATACCATAAAGTCAGATCTTTTATCCGCAAAAACGTAGAAATCAATATATTCATATGTTTGAATGATTTGGAACGGTAAACTGCATTTTATTTCTATACGAAATATTTTCGTATGTAAATAAAAGTTCCATATTGAAACGGTGCATTATAAACTTTATTTAGGCTAGTTTTTAAGCATATTTTATATTACACTTCTGTAACAACCTATTAATAACATTGTAAATATAAGACTATTGCTCTTCAGTTTTAATCACATTTTAAATAGTTTTTTATTGCTAAAATCATCACGATTCCAAAATTCCAGCGCTTTATTAACGTAACGTCTTGCAAATTCTAGACTCTTTCTTTTATTGTTCTCGCTAAAAAAAATTTATAACAGCCTTATAATTTTTTTATTTCAGTCTTTTTCAGTTTTGCCCGTTTTGCATGCCAAAAATTTGACGTCAGCTAGAACCTTTCTTAAATTTCTAAAACAATTTGGAGTTAGATAAATCACTAACGCCGTGTCATGAGCAACCGTAGACACTCTTTGTCTGCGAGTCCTTATGCATCTGTTTATCGTATATTTGCAATACCACTTAACTCGAATACGTCCCGCAGTAGTTTGAGGCTTCAAATCAACACTTGTATGTGCATGCATTATTAACAACAAATAACTAGAGAAAGTTATTAACTTGATACTATATTTCTAAAAAGTCATCAAATAAATTAAAACAATTAGTTTTATAATAATTAATGGTGGCGGTAGTTCAAATTCACAATTTACATAGAATAAATAATAGACCGATCAATTAAAATTTTTTTATTTTATTTTATTTTATTTAATTCCATTGCATGGTACAAACGTACCATTGAATACATATGGTATTGGTAAATATTTTTACTTAACTTTTTTCATTTTGGTATGTTTGTTATGAAGAGTGTGTAAGTTTGTCATAAAAATCAAACGGCAGCTTTTTTAACCAAAGCTTTACTTTACGTTTAAATATGTTTAATGATCTACGTTGTTTTAAGTGTAATGGTATATTATATAATTTCGAGCATACCTAAATAACTCGCATGTCTATGTGAGCTAGTTTTAGTTCTTTTTGACAAAATTACATTTTTACTTTGGATGTGTTGAGACTATAACAGCGACTTAAAAACTAAAAATAGTAAATAAATATAAAAGTAGTAGTAATGAAGTATTTTTTATTGTTGTTAATTAACATTCCTAAAAAACACAATAGAAACGATTATTTATTGTGTTATAGTAAAGCAAGATATGGGTGACAAGGAAAATACAAATTTTTGTTTTCTATACTAGTGATGGTGCCTTTCTCGTTCTTAAAAAAACCTAACGTGGAAATGCAATGACACATTAAGTTTGATTTATTTATTCTTACAGAGATTATACGCGTTTAAATCCATACGTATTAACAACGTTAAATAAATGTCTTATTTTTTTTATTCATTGTATTAATCTTATCTAAAATCTAAAAAGATTGTTAAATTAAAAATGCAAAAAATGCCAAAGGCACAAACATGCCTTGACGAACAAAGAAATAAGCAGTTTAGTGTTGCATTCAATTTTATTTATATACGAAAACACTTTGTATAAAAATAAAATGAATCTTTTTTTACACAAAAACATTGCGCTTGTTTCTAAGTGTGTTAGCAATTATTTAAAACATTTATTATAATTACCTTTCTTTGGTGTTTTTACCAAAAAGGGATATTAAAAAAACAACTACTTAAAATGTGATTAACTTATGAGCAATAGTATTATATTCACAGCGTTATTAATAGGTTGTTACATGGGTGTAATATAAAATGTGTTTAAAAAATAGACTTAATAAAATGTATAAGACAGAAGTGGAGTTTACATTTTATGCATTTGATACGGCATTGTCCTAATTTGCAATGTTTGAACCTGTCTTTGTTGGAGCATTCTGGAAAATGGCTCACATAATCGCAAAAAATGTCATCCATTGGTCTCGGGTTTATAAAACGTGCGTGACTCTTCTTCAGAAGGAATTCAATGATATTCAGTCTGAATTTTTATAGTTTTTGCACCACAAGTTGCCCTATTGGTTTACCGCTACGTCGCTTTAGAAACCACGTGTTGACAACAGAAATGTCCAACATTTGTTGAAAACAAGTTCCATTTATTATTCTAAATGCTTTGCGGTTAAGTTCTATTGTCATATCGCATAAGTCAACTTTACCTATGTAGGTATTATATTCTTTGACTATTTGAGGATAAGGTATAACAGTGTTCTTTTTATCATCTTTTAGTAGTGCTTGACTGTAGTCTCAAGAAGTCTCCCAACAAAGTTCGCAGCTAAAAGAACATCTTTGATGTCAATCCAGCGCACTAGAGTCAAATCCTTGAAGTTGTCAGCTTTCTCGCAGCTATTCTCACGCTTGGGCTCTTAAGGACCGTTTAGTTGGCACTCTCGTAAGCGGTTTTTTAAATAGTGCCGAAACCATGCTGGTCTCGCAGATAGTAAAGTAATTCTAGTGATGTGAAATAGACAGCAGTTAATACAGGTTCAAGTATTATATACTATACTACATAAACTAGCACGATTGTAAACCCAAAACTTAAACATTCTTTTGTTTGCGTAAAATAATAGTTTCGGAACGTGTCAGAATTTTTATAAACTATAATAATAATAAAGTCGTAGATGATGCCAAACACTCCTGCCCTAACCAAAACGTTGTACTTCTTGGGTTTTGTTTTTATATATTTCTTATGACTCCTTGTCGTTTTTTCTTTGAATAAAACCTTCATCTTGTCGGTTTCCGTTTCTTCTCCAGCCAGTTACAATTTTGTTTTATTATTTCCAACGCAGGCCAGATTTTATAATACACATTATCTTTCATACGATTATTGTTAAAAAATGTAGAAATTTTCAGAGTCTGGTACCTTTTGAGTGACATAATATTAGCTATCTTTTCGAATCTAAAGTATCTGCTCCATAAGTTAGTGAAGGCTAGATATTTTACTAACACAATCAACAGTTCAATGGCTAAGAAACCTTTAATTTGGTATGTGTATGTTTGAACTGATTTCTCAAAAATTTTGATAGAACACTGATTTGTGCAATGTACAATGAGATTGATCAAATCTACAAAATTTGTAGAAACATGGCAGATCCGATAATATTTTTATAGAAATGATAAATTTATCTTCTGGAACTGAAATATTTGTACGGAACTCTTTATCCACATAGTGAAAATCTATTGCCACAATCTGTTACGTGCAAAATTTTTATAATGTAATACCCTGTATATAGAATTAAAATTAGATTCCGGTTTTGACGGAAGTCGTTAAGCTGACAACTGCATAAAATGGCATGTTTCGTTTAAAGAAAGTTTTCCAATAACATCCTCTGTAATGGAAATCAAATTATAACTTCATTACGTTTTTAAAATAATTTATTCGTCACAGGCCGTTCCACCATGCTTTGGCCACATGTTTCTATTCAATAAAGAATAATGAAGGATTAATATCGATAAATTCCTTCATGAGACGAGTATAACTCTATAAAGTCTACGTTTAAAACTAGAAAATCCGGAGACAAGAACTTTTCTTCGAGATCCTACTCATGCGGCAAACACCTGCGAAACCAACTTTTATTGAATGTGTACAACAGCATTGGATAATCGGGTTCTGTTATGTGTACTTTCTTTTAGCATTAATTAACGATTTTGTAGATCTTGCTTTCGTGAGTCATTGTGTTGACACGATTTGCTATTCAAATTTATTCCAGGCTCACTTACGGGGAAAACGTTTTCTTCGCTCAAGTAGGTACTAGATTGTGGGTAAGTTTATTTAATTATTTTGTCGCTGTCAGAAAAGTCACTCACGGAACTTTTGTTGCAATACTATTAAGGTAATTTCATTAATCATTTTGTGTGTATCGCATGCTGTGTGCAAACGATATTTGTTACGAAATTTTCTTCGTTATTCATTTCGATTCAACTTATGTATTGTCTGTTGCCGATACTTCTGGAATTTATGGATTGCGAATTAGATATACTCTTGTTAATATTCTACTTTACTAAGTTAAAGTTTTTATACCTGTTAATCTTTCTTCTATGGTAACATACCTTTTTCTTTTATTGGGGTTACCCGAACATCAGAGTAACAAGGATTAAGAACCTAAAAACTCGTTACAAGCTTGAACTGTCTGTCTTGATCGAGGCAGAAGTGTTAATTATAAATAATCTGGCGCCCTTAATTATTATTCACTTGAACCTCCCCTATCTCCGACTGTGTGAGTTGGCCGTGCAAGGTTCGTAAGACCTAAAGCTTGTAACAAATTTTCTTTAGTTTAGTTCTTCGTAGAGGCATTTTCTTATTTTCTTTGAGCCTAAAGCTGTTTGGAAACCGCTAAATAATAAGCGTATGTGTTTAATATCGCAATTTGTCAGCGCCGGAAAAGAAATCTGACCTCTTTCTACTTTTATCATGATGATCCTTGAGATAAGCTGCGGATTCTGCTACAGACGTATTAGATCCGGGCGGATCAGCGACGAGTTTAGTTGCAAGTATATCTGTGTTGCGTCAAGAGTGAGCACAGGAGATGTAGATTGAGATGCAAGCAGGTCAGGGGCTGGTTGGGTTCAGACAGATCTGCTATCAAATATGAACTAATCTTCGTATTACATTTACGTGTCTGCCCATTTGAAGTTATTAAATCTTTCTCGAGTGCATTTCTTTAGTGTCAATAAATTGAAATACGTACGGATGCAAGTAGTAAACACAAACATTACCTTTAAAAGCTAATTTGAGATTAAGTTAGTGGGATTATTGTGAGATAGACAATTAATCTCAAAGACTCAGTGGCACACCGGCATATGTTTGTTAAAGCAACAGTATTCTGTTATTAATTATGTCAGTTTTCTTAACCTTTGTCGAATCATGTTTTATAATGCAGTTTGAGTGTGACTCTATAAAGAAAAGTTTTATGTGCAGCATTTTTGGAGAGTTTTTCCATAGTTTGTTTTGTTCCGCTGCTAGTTTCTCTTTAAACTTTGGTATCTAGACTAACTGCATTTCTTTGGCGAGTTGCAAATGTTTATAAACTGCTTATGCGCTTAAATTTTATTACTGTTAATCTTAGCGGCGACATGATTGAGAACGGATTGTTTATGTACGATCCTGAGTCATTAATCTTTCAGACACACCACTCGATAGCGGCATTTTCAGCTTGACAAGCGGACGCATATTTACCCAAGACCGGCCAAGTTTGCTTGCTTCCATATATTCCGGCACCGGTAGCGCTGCAATTTTTGATTCCATCTGTGTACTAGGTAGTTCATTTAACCGTGCTTAAGTAAATGTTTTTTGTCCAGTCGTTTTGTGACGGTATTGCCATTGTAATAATCTTTTGTAAAGTCAGATCTAATAGTTAAAGCTTGCATGCTGCTTGTTTTGCTTCCATCATTACAACGAAGTGTAATGGTGAAAATAAAAGTCGTGTTTCTATTACTGCTTTGGACGTAGTCTTTATCGCTGTTATCAACATGCATGCTATTCTTTGTACCTTGCGTCGTTTAAAAGTCGTGCTTTTCAGGTTGGTTTTTTTACTCTATACAAGCGCACCGTATGTGATGATGCGTCTTGTCACTACAGTATATAACCATTTGGTCATTGTGGGCTTTAATTTCCATATGTGACCGATTATTTGTTTGGTTGCATTGAGAACCCTAATGCCTTTTGTTGTGACGTTTTCCAGATGAGCGTTAATAGTCACTCGGGTATCGAGAATGAGTGTCAGATTTAACTTTTTTTCTGTCATTAAGAACGAGACTGTACATTGTAAGTACATTTATATCATTCGTTTTCCGTCGTTTGGTAAACACCATTCATTGGGTTTACTGATAGTCCTCTCTTTTTTACATCATTTTTAGACGACGCTTAATGAACTCTGCATTATGTTGGTTACAATTGCCCAAGTTTCCCGTTTGTAGTAATGGTGAGATCGTTGACGTGTCCTGAAGCAAATACCATAAATCACTACAACAAAAACGACAGCACCCCGCGCTGTAGGCACCCGCCAGCCACATTCGCGCCTACAGTGCTACCGTACAAAGTAGCTGTTACCGTCCGATTCTTGGGCATTTAGTTGACCCAGTTTTGCACTACCCATAGAGGAAAGTACCATAGGCCCAGGCTTGGTCCAGGTTTGGCCCAAGTCAGTACAAGCCTGGGCCAAGCCTATACGCCAAGCTTGGGCCAGCTTTGGAAAAAGTCTGGAATGATAACCATGGCCCAGGTCTGGCAACTGAGCATGGCCCAGGCCTAGCGACCAGGACTGGGCCATGCTTATAACGACAAAAAAATGACAAATAATACTTTAATTGAATAATTAATAATAATTCAGATAATAATAATATTTAACTAATAATGCACCGTACTAGCTCTTACGACTTTATTACGTATAAACACAAACAATAATTTAAAGTAATGAGTCTTATTCAAATTATAATCAGGTCTGGGAATTCTTATGGTACACTCATATTTACAATTCTAGTTTGACGTATAATTTAAATATAATTTAAAACATAATTTGAAACATAATTTGGACGCCACAATATTTTTTTATATTAAATTTATAACGGTTAAATATTGAAACCAACAAAACAAATAAACAAATCTTAAAACGAATACTTAAGTTATCTACATACGTGTAATTGAAGGTTAGGTTATCACTTGCTTGCTTGTAACTTCGCGCATGGGCGTGGTCATCACGTGACTTAATTGAATTACGCGTTTCTTATCTGATTTATGCAACATTACGAAATTCTTGAAATGCAAATTTAACTTCCATATTTTCCGTAATTATTCTGATTTGATCTAATATCCGTACAGATCCAATAACCAGAACATCGTTAACGTATCGTATGATAATTTTCAATCGAAACATCCAAATCAGATTCCATCAGACGTAACCATGAATAATTATCGATTTTTACACATGAAAATCCTAATTCATAACGGAAATTCTTCGTAAAAGCGACGTTGTGACTAACATCAAACGTGCTGCGTAAACCATAATTTCATATCGCATTTCATACCTCAAATTCGTAAAAAAGGCGTACGTATCCAAACCAAATTTTCGTAACCATAAACGAATTCATACGTACACAAATCGGAAAGCATCGAATAAATCAGAAACGTAGTCGTATATTGTAACCCATAAAAAAACTTCCAGTTCGTAAGTACAGAAAAAACTAAAACGCAAAATCAAAGTTGTACCACCACGTATACAGAACAAAGAAATCACTTACCCCTTTTAGATTACGGGTTTCTTTAACAAACAAAAGCGTAAATTTAAACGAACGAAAGCGGATAGTATTGCAAACGACGAACGCAGAATTCCACCGTACAAATTTAACATGTGGACATTTTTTGCACGCTGTGCAGGACGACACGTCCTCACGCGTTGATGAACGCACGCAAGATGGTTGACGACTTAAGAAGAAGAACCCATAACGCATGTGCAGTGCGTAAAATGCATTGCGCAAAAGAATTTATATTAACAATGAACGCAAAAATGTTAATTAAAAGCAGACGTAATCAATCGAAAAAATGTGCACGTTACATGCTCAGTTGCCAGACCTGGGCCATGCTCAGTTGCCAGACCTGGGCCATGTTTAGTTGCCAGTACTGGGCCACGCTTAATTGCTAAAACTAGCTCAAAATTAAATGACAAGAATTAAGCATTAATAAAACAATGGAATAAATAATTGTATGAACGTATTTACACTTTATTGTTATTACTTGTATTATGTACTATTTAAATTACATAAAGTTTTTTAATTACTATTTAGATCTCGTTTTAAATTATATTAACATTTAGCTAGTACAATTATAATTCTCCATCACTAGTTCACATTCAAGTTCAACTCATTTTGGCACCTTTTGTTTGATATTTTTTGGTTTTCTGTATCACTAGGGTCATTAACGTCACTCACACAGCTGATGTTTACACTTTGATTATTTAAACTTTGCCGGTTAACATCTAAATTAGTTTTTTTATTCAAAATTTTTTTGGTATATTTAACGCACGCCATCTTTAAACTCTAAGGTAAGAATCAGACATAATTACTTTTAGTAGCCTCGCCTCGTGATAATTGAGGAGTAAACAAAAGAAATTATATTTGAAGGTTTTTTCCTTCTAGTTAAAACGTACTAACATTCAATGACTGTATAACTGAATCTCGGAGATTTGATTCATCACTTTTACTACTCTAGCAAACTAACAGATGATGTAAACAAGGATGGCGGCTGCACTAAACGAAAATACCCGAATCTCGCCATACGTAACCGAACGGCTCAAGTTTCAATTCTACACTTTCGATATTATCATAACTCAACTTATTAACCAATTTTTTAAAATTTTTAACATTGAAATAAAATTATTATTGCTATTTTCTTGGATAATCCAGCCTTGGCCAAAGCTGGGTCAACCAGTCTTGTACTAAGCTTGGGTCCTTATGGAATAGGAAGGCTGGGTTATCCAGGCTTGGGCCAAACTTGGATTCTCATGGAATAGCCAAGGATGGGTTATACAAGCTTGGGCCAAGCTTGTCTAATAACTTGCATGGCCGAAGTTGGGTCAACCAGTCTTGGCCCAAGCTTGGTTTTCCATGGAATAGGCAAAAATGGGTTATGCAAGCTTGGGCCAAGCTTGGGTAAGAATTGGCATGGCCGAGGATGGGTCAACCAGTGTAGGACCAAGCTTGGGTCCCCATGGAATGGCCAAGGCTGGGTTATCCAGGCTTGGGCCAAACTTGGATTCTCATGGAATGGCCAAGGATGGGTTATACAAGCTTGAGCCAAGCTTGGCTAATAATTTGCATGGCCGAAGCTAGGTCAACCAGTCTTGGCCTAAGCTTGGGTTTCCATGGAATAGCCAAGGATGGGTTATGCAAGCTTAGGCCAAGCTTGGGTAAGAATTAGCATAGCCGAGGATGGGTCAACCAGTGTAGGACCAAGCTTGGGTCTCCATGGAATGGCCAAGGATGGGTTATCCAAGCTTGGGCCAAACTTGGCTAATAATTTGCATGGCCGAAGCTGGGTCAACCAGTCTAGGCCCAAGCTTGGGTCCTCATGGAATGGCCGAAGCTGAGCTACCCAGTCCTGGGCCAAGTCTGGGCCAATACAGATACGTCAAACTTAGGTTTCCCAGTACTGGCCCAGGTCCGGCCCCGTTGTCTAACTCTGGGGTTTCCTGCATGGGTAGGAGTATGATGTCTTTTCTCTGTATTGACCTCGCAATGGAAACAACTATAGTATTGCCAAACGCTGGATTACATGTTTGCATCTGTAAATTGCTAGTTTGCAAGATTTGCATTCTGATTTTTATGCATAATGAGATAAGTTTCATTAACTCTTGGAGACTGAAAAACTTTAAGCGTACTAAAAGTCTAAGTTTTCACAGATAATTATTTTTCTCACTAAGTTTCAGTTCCTTTTAGGTGGCACTGTTAAGTCCTGTTGTCTAGCAACTTTAGTTAATAAAGAACCCTAAAAGTATCTCTGCAATAGTTCTTGCAGACTACTGTTAATTAAGTCTGAAAGCTTTCGCTCAGTATGGAACTGATGTTTCTAACACGGTCTTTGCTTAGAGTTTT
Organism: Aquatica leii; assembly: GCA_035610365.1. Classification (NCBI taxonomy): domain Eukaryota; kingdom Metazoa; phylum Arthropoda; class Insecta; order Coleoptera; family Lampyridae; genus Aquatica; species Aquatica leii. The sequence goes on along the minus strand of CM069434.1, from coordinate 19,675,297 downwards.
TTGGGATTCTTTTCTAAAGTTTTTTTTTCTTACAGTACTTTTTTTTTGCTTGTCGTTAGGATGGTTTTGTATTTGTCCCAGTGTTTGCTTTTTTGACTGTATTAAATAGCCTTCTAATGCGTGCGCTTGCTTTGCCAAATTTGTTGTTTTGTATTCCATTACGGTTTATCCGATACATGGCATATCTTTATAACTTTGCTTGCTATTGAACTAGAATGTTTTGAGTTGTGATGATTCATTCATAATTGAAATACTTAGTTTTTTTGGCGTGTTGTTATTGTGCTTGATAAAATGCGTTGTTACGCTAAAAAACTATTTACTATTTATACATCTTAAATTACTGTCTTAGGTGGTGTAACGATATCTATAGCTCTGATGTTGGTTTAAAACGTTAAATAATTACAAAAACTTAACATAAACATTATTATAGAAACTGAAAATTATTCACTATAATAAAAATTACAGCTTGTGTGGTTTTATTTTGGCATTAAGTCCAAACCTTGTTTGAAAGCTGAGTTATTTTCCTACATGCATTTCAGCAGCGCTAAAATGGCATACAAGAATTGTATGTTAATTTATTATTTGTGTTAATCAACGTACACACAAAACAGTCAGAAAAATTATTAATTAGACTCGTATCTAAATTACTCAGTCTTTATTGTGACCGCAAAGGTCGATTACTAGTTAATATGTGCTATTTGCAATTAATTGAATTTTAATTACGAATTTACGACGGATATTGACTACTGGTGTTTATTTCCAATGACAATGATTACAATAAAATTAAGGTAAAATTTTAGCTTTGCTGACAGAAATAATTAAATAATATACGGGGTGTTGCAAAACTAATTCTTGAGTCAAGCTTGACATATAAATTATGCGACAAAATTATTATCTGCAGAAAACTAATTCAAATTGTAAATATGTCAAACGTCTTAACAAATTTTAAGCCAATCTTACTCGAACAATTTATTAATACGCCAACTTACTTAACGTTTATGGCTCAACTATAACTTACGAACTGGTGAATGTGTTAAGCTAAATGTTTAACGTTCGGTTGATGCAAATAGCACAAGACAATTTAGAACAATACACTAAAAGAGATTTGACGTTACGAATAACATTAACGTGGCTAGTTGAATTGAAATACGTGAAAAAACCGGGTCTCGAAGTGAAAGTTCTTTTTTAGAGCTAGGCGTCTGCATTTATATGCGTTTCTATTTTTTTTAAATCCTCGATAAATGATGGAGGTGGGGCGCTTTCCAAGCTTACGCATATTTAATAAAAAATTGCTCTCAATTTTAAAAACAATTACGGCTAGCTCTACCATTTCTTTACAGTGGTAAGTCAACTATTTCTCCATTTGTTTGCAACAATGTAATGTTTTGTTTTCATCACTGATGACTGCACAAAAGTTTTCTGAAGTTCTTGCATCGTTATTAGTTATATCTAAATTAAAAATTCTAGTTTTAGAAACTATTAATAAATAGCGTTTAGATTGTTGTAAAATGTTTTGACAGCTTCATTATTAAAAACCGTTGCACTAACAATAGTTCAAGCGTCCGGTTTTCTAACGGTTAGATCCGGTTGGCTTGAACCAAAAAATCTAAATAAGTTAGTTAACTTTTGCCACATGCTTTAATTAAGTATTTTACTGCTTTCAATAACATTACAACGTGGCAAAACAGTACCAATTTTTTTGACAGTTTGACATATATCTTCTTCTTCTTCTCCAGCCTAGGTCGTCCACTGCTGGACATAGGCCTCCCTCAAACCCTTCCATTTGTTTCTGTCCTGTGGGATCTGGATCCAATTTCCTGCAACTTCTTTTACATCATCGGCCCATCTTGTTGGTCGTCTATCTCTGCTTCTGAATGCGTCTTGCCTGGGTCTCCATTCAATCATTCGTCTTGTCCATCACTTATCTTTCAGTCTTGCTACGTGTCCCGCCCAGTTCCACTTCAGCTCAACACATCATCCTTTACCTTTGTTCGCTGCCTAATTGTGGTGTTTGGTATTTTGTCTCTAAGCGTTATTCCTAGCATTGACGTTTCCATTGCCGTCTGTGTTACTCTTATTTTCTTTATGGTTTTCTTGGTCAATGTTAGTGTTTCAGGCCCATAAGTGAGAACAGAGAGTATGCACTGATCGAACGTTTTCCTCTTTAGGCATATTGGGATATCTGATTTAAAGATGTTGCTGAGTTTACCGTAGGCTGCCCATGTTAAATTGATTCTCCTCTTCAGTTCGTGAGTTTGATTATCTCTCCCAATAGTTGACATATAGGTATCTTTTTAATTTACTGTAACGCTGTTTCTATCTGCGTTTGTGTATAATTACCAACTTTTTTCTTAAGTATACTGCAACAACTCTTAGAAGCACAAGCTACTAATTGTTAAAATAAACGCATTTAGCACATAGTTTTAAAATTTGATGGTTAAAATTATTTAATATGATCTTTAGTGTGATGTTAGACTGTTGGTAAGTAAAGTGTTACCATATGGCTACACCAACATGCCATCTTTCAATAGGCAGTGAAACAAAAGTTTCTGTTTAAGAATTTGTTTTTAATTAAACATTTCACCACTAGATAACTGCACCTAACAGATCGTTACAGATTTACTGTCAGTTTTTGCAACATGGTCAAAATAAATTAAACTGAAATTGTGGTATACTTTTTTTTAAAAAATAATGGAACCGACAATCGAATAAATACCAATTTGTTTTTGTTAAGAATATTAAGGTTTTTTGATATGATGAAATGTATAACTAAACAGTTACATTATAGCATAGCATAGTTTTGACATAACTTAAGTAAACGGTGTACATAGTAACTATATATAAACATAATTATTACCACACTAGGTTAATATGTAAATTAACTGATATATATATTTCTACAAAAGGGGGTTACAAAAATGTTTTACAAGACAATGTTTCGGCTGGCGAAGATGATGAAGGTTTGGTGGATAATATGCCTAGGCGGCAATTGTTAGCAGATTCTGAAATGGGTTATAAAAATCATCGACATCCATCTCCTGTAGACGACAATATACAGAATCTCAACTTAACTAAAAGCAAGAAAAACCAAGAAATGCCAACAATTCATTTTGACTGCTGATTTATTAAAAACGCTAAAATATAAATATAATAATAAGACCTGGATAGATAGCAAACAAAAGTTTCTTCGTCCATCTTTCTTTGAACTATTTTTCAAAAACGACGTATTGTAGTGTATTTTGGATGAAACAAGAAAACGTGCCTTTTTTTAACTGCCCTGGTCCCAAAGTAATATTAGAATATTCGGATGTAAAGTATAGTGTATAAACTGTAAAAACAACTATTTAATTAACTTTGATATATATCAAGAAAGATGTCTAAGCTCAAACAGTGATTATGATGCCTCATTTGACAAATGTGCAACTCTGTTTGCTTCCATTTTGGACAAATTATGTGAACCATGACTGCCCTTCCAAGTATATGTTCCATTGGTTTCACTCTGCTCTGGAAGCAAAGAAAATATGGTTGTACAGAAACCATTTGGAAAAATAGAATTCCCAAGGATAACTTTTGAAGTTACTTGGTTTCAAAAATTGACAAGGAAGATGGTGTAATGGTAACCAGGTAAATGGACAATGGTATCGTTACCATGATATCGACTTTTTATAGAGTGAATCTTGTTCAAAACGTCAAGCGGTATTTGCAAATAAAAAAAATTATACAAGTTTCACGTTCTCACGTAGTTGGAATGTATAACAATTACATAGGCGGAATAAGCCGAATAGACGAAGAACGATATAGAATAAGCATCTGAAGCAAGAAGTGGTATTGGTCAATTGATTCCGAAATACGTAATGGAAGATTGCTACTAACTACATAAATAAATATAAGAATCTTCTAATCCGATTTGGAAGACCCGCAGCTAGTAAACACAGACTGTCGTTTAACCGTGTTTCTGACGATGTGAGATACGATGGTATCAATCATCTTATGGTAACTGTTTCAAACAAGAAACGAAGAGGGTGCGGTGCTGAAGATTGTTCTTCAGTTAGTCGCACACAATGTGAGAAATGTGATACCTCATTTTGCTTTGAGTGCTTTGCTGTATTTCATGATCACAGGATCACACTCTGTAACTTTTTTTTGGTTAAGGTTTTTTTCAAAAATTTTGTATTTTACGATATTTCCGAATGTATACAAGAAAAAATAATTCAGCTTTTAAAATATCATAGGATAGATTGTTTAACCAACTTAAGATAAAGATGATAGAGTTATTTAGATAGCTTGTCTTGTAAACGCGGTATTTGCTTAATCTTTAGATTATTTTCGAACAACGTAATTAAATAAAAATAACTTTAAAAAACAAACAAGTGACGTGGTAATCACTATATGAACTAAAAAAATTTAGAGGTTTGAGGCGGATATAAAAAATATTGTTAACTTAATTTACTCTTTGTTTTTAATATAAAAATTGAAAATCACTTATTTAATTTATTACAAATAGTATGATCAACTATATCAACAGTTTAAGATACTTTTCTAAATACTAACTATTACATTTAAGTTTAGAATATATTAGTATTACTAGTTGTGTCCATGCTACGCTGTTGTATGTCGTATATCGTTAAACGAAACTCACTAATAAATAATATTTTGCGATAAATATTTTAGATGTGAAAACAAGGTGTTGTTGGTGTTCATACGTTGCTAGCCATAAAGTCCGCAATATTCAGCAACGAAAACGATATCGATGATAAACAATGCAATATATAACTTGATAGTAAAAACACAAAGAGTAATACCCTATAATTGAAGAAACGATTGGTACCTTTTAATTTTGTTAGGCGAGTAGCTTTTGAATAAGATAATTAGTATGTGGTGTAAAACGAGTAATATATTTTGATCGGTTTATTTAGCTAGTGGCTATAGAGTCACCTGCCGCCCTCGCTGGCTGTAATGATACCTGCCAAAAGTGGGGCATACATTACCCTACAGATACATAATTAAGTGGCGATCGTCCGATCTTTCACACCTACCTTCCGGCAAAACATCCCGTGATCCTGTACAAGGTACATACTGTACAATCAACCACGTATATTTAAATCTTGGTTCATAAAATTTGCTTTCAAAAATATAAATTTATATATCCGATTTAAGTACTTCAGAGTCGTTCTTTAGTCGCCAATTTAAAGGATTTTTTTTTACTTTTTTCAAAACAATTTTTATTATGTTCAATTTTGTATAAAAATTGCATACAATCGCATGTAAACTGAATGTATTGACAGTTATTTACAATCCATGACTTAAATGATTTGTATTTACATTATAACTAAACAAGTATCTAATGTTATAGTTTTACAGAATAAATAAACTAAAAAAATTATTAAAAAAAGACAACATTAATACTTAAAACAAGTTATTTTCCAAAATATATATTATTTTAATCAATTAATCGTACGTTTTGCTAGTCATAACTAGCATCATCAGAATAACTAAAATACTGATGATAAAATTGTTCAATTTTAGAGGCAAATATGTAAAAGAATAAAAATAAATGACAAAAAAATAATTAATTTTTATCAACATTGGAAACTTCAAATAAACGTCTATTGTAAGATATGTGGTATTTTTTACATAATTTTACGTTTTAAGGTCTCTTAAATCAGTAAAATGTATTTTGACAAAAAAATTTTGGGTGTCCCACGATAACTCTCGAACCAAAATTCTCTCGATTCAATAAAAAGCGGAAATAATTCTTCCTAACAATTTACTCAAATAAAAAATTGGAATCCTGTCTGTTTTTTTTAGAAAAAACTTCCATATATTGAAGAGAGAGCAAGATACGTTAAAAATAACATTTTTTTCTATATTCTTTTGACTTGGATGTTTTTTTTTCAATTTGAAAATAAAAAATATGTAGAAATTCCTTATAGGAAAGTCGTGTGGTGACCACAACAGTTTTTTATTGTTTTTAATTTTTTTATTAAATAATATTATTTCTAACAATTTTTTTTAGTTGACAAAAGAATACTTTTCTTTTTTTACTTTTTTAGGTTTATTTGATGACTAAAAATAAAAATGCAGAAATAAAAAAACAAAAACTAAAAGAACGTATAAAATAAAAGCCACGTTTATCTTTAAAGTACAGGATAAAGAAATTTTGAACAGATTACTTTAGAAAACCTAAAAATAAATAAGAAAGAAAAGAAAATGAAAATGTAGAGTAAAAAAGTTATGTAAGTCAAGAACATAAAAACTCTATCGGTTGCAATTCCTTAAAAAAGATTGATTGCATTTTTTGTTAATTTTTTTTTACATTAATGTTGTTTCTGATTTCTTCTATTTAAAGTATTTATTATTTAAAAAAAAATGTTTTAAATTCACAATCTTTTACACTTTCTATTTAAGTTTTTTTAAATAGATTTAAATCTATCTTTACAAAAAATTGATGGCTAGTTTATTTTCTCTATTTTTCTTTCTATAATTTAATAGTTTCTTACTTGAAAAAATTATTTATATTTAATACATATTACATTACTGTCAATGTAGTTGTGTGTTTTTGTATTAAATTTTAAAGTTTAACACGCAAACTCTTTTTTTCTCTTTATTCTTTGTTGCTTTAAATTTTTAGTTTTTTTAATTGATAAAAAGGACCATTCATTATTGGTGGTGTAGGGGACAGTGGGGATACTTCAGTCAGTGGGATACTCTGGACACATTTGATCTGACATTCGGAAACTTGGCAACAGGGAACATGTTTGAGGCTAAATCAGACATGGTGTCTATGGTTTCAGTTATGGTCGTCTTTTGAAGGTGATGCACATTATTCGATTTTCCGTCAATTGGATGTAAGAATTCGTGTTTTTTAGGTAAGTTGTTTAACCGCCATTAAACATTGCATAAAATTGATTTTAATACCACAAACTGACACGCTTATTACCTATTTATAAACGCATAAGCATTTCATCTTTCTAACGTAATTTTTCTGGTGTTACTATTTTTATAATTTTTGAACTTTCAGCGATACTCTGGACGAAGTGTCCGAAGTATCACTCAGGTGTCCAGTAAATTAAAACATTAATAATGGCTCCTAAGGCTTACCAAAAACGTACTGATCGCACGTTCTCAGAAGAAGCCATGAAAAAGGCATTATCATCAGTATTGAAAGATAATATATCAATCAGAAAAAGTGCGCAAATTCATGGAGTGACAAAATCACGACTTTGTGACTACGTTAAGAAAGCTAAAGAACAGGGGATGGAAAATATTACGCTCGTTCCTACTTTCCGAGTAAGACAGGTATTTACCGAAGATATGGAAAAAAACCTAGCATCCTACCTCATTAAATGTTCTAATATGTTTTATGAACTTCCACCAAAGGAAGTCAGAAAACTAGATTTTCAATTTGCTATGCAAAACAAACTTGATGTTCCAAAAACATGGACCCAAAAAAAAAAGACTGGCCGTGATTGGTTTTCAGGATTCTTACACCGAAATTAAAATTTTTCCATAAGGAGACCAGAAGCGACTAGTTTAGCTAGAATGCCTAATTTCAATAGAACAAATATTAATGAATTCTTTGATAAGTTGGAGAGCTTGTACCGCCGGTTCAATTTCACACCTACGAAAATTTATAATCTAGACGAGCTAAATAGAGATGCAATACCTACAAGGTTTTTGTAATTCTCCCAACAAAAATGTTCAGAAGGTTCAAAGGATAGTTGGCAAGAAACGGCAACACCAAATCGGCCAAGTTACGTCAAGGGAAAGAGGACAGTTTGTAACACAGGTTGGAATAATATCTGACGGTGGTGCAGCACTGCCTCCTGTATGGGTTTTCCCACGTAAGAGGTACGACGAAAATAGAATGTTGAAAGGTCTAACACAAACAGGTGCTCTGGGTCTCGTGCACAAGTCAGGCTGGATGACATGTGCAAATTTTATTTTAGTGAAAAACAGTCATTGTACTCAACAAAATAAAATTTTGATAGTCCTCGACAACCACGAATCCCATATTTCCATTGAGGCTATTGACTTTTGTAGAAATAATGGCATTTGCATGTTGACTCTTCCACCCCACACATCAAATAGAACCCAGCCATTGGATCGTTTTTGGACCCTTAAAAACATTTTTTAATCAAAACGCTGATGGCTGGATGATGTCAAATCCCGGCCAAACACTATCAATCTTTGACCTTCCACTATTGTGTGCTCTTGCTTGGTATAGGGCAGCTACACCCGTTAATGTGAAGTCTCGATTTCGCTGCACCGGAATTTGGCCTTACGATCGGAATGTTTTTTCTCAGGAAGATTTTTTGTCATCATATGTCACAGACAGGCCAATGAATAACGAAGATAGGCAAATCAATGATGATGGTATGTCAGTGAGTAATGAAGCAGATCCAGATATTGCAGGCTCATCCTATAATCATCTTGAAATAAAAACTCCTAAACAGACAACACCACCAACTTTAAATAATAACTTAGGGTTTGTTTCTCCTGAAATTATTCGACCGCTTCCAAAGGCTGGCTTAAGAAAAAAAACCAGAAAAGGGAGAAAGAAAAAGAAATCAATAATTGCAACCGACACCCCAGAAAAAGAAGCACTTCTTGTTTTGAAGATGAAAAGCGGAAAAAACTTGCCAGCAGTAGAAAAAGTAAAGAAAAAAATGTTGGAGTCTTCATCTGAAAGTGAAACTGAAGCAGTATTAGCAGACGATAGCAGTGATGACCTTGAGTTTAAAGAATTAAATGAAAGTGAAGAAATAGGAGATGGAAGTTATATTATAGCAAGGGTTTATAGAAATAAAACAAAAGACGGAAGAAATTTTGTGGCAAGGGTTTACAACACTTATGAGAAAGGTTATGAAGTGAACTTCTTCAAGAGGCTATTTCCTGCAAGCCGTTTCGCAATAACTAAGGAGAATGCATTTGTTCTTAAACAAGACGTTGTGACAAAACTGCCAAATCCAATCACCGATACCAGGCCAAGATTTAAAGATAGCATATACTTCAACGTGGACCTCGTTCAGTATAGTTTATTGTAAGTTTCATGGTTGTTTTTGGTTTGTCCAAAGTATCCCTCTGTGTGCGATACTCTGGACAATTTACATTTTTTTTATATTTTAAAATTTTAAAAAAATCAAAAAAGATTACTGGTTTTTAATTTCGGTAATACATAGATAAATGATGAAAGTTTAATATCAATTAAAAAAAATAGACATCAAAGTTACTATTTTGACTACAATCATGTAAATAAAAAAAGTGTCCGAAGTATCCCCACTTTCCCCTAACTTATATACATAAAAACCAGTGTCGAAATAATATGTATTGCTAGCTGTACCCTGCTCGCGTTGCTACGCCGCTAACTAAAATAAATTTGAAGGAAAGACATTACACAAATATTCAATTTATTTTGAGTCATTTCATTGATTTTGTTCATGTCGAAACATGACATTGCAGCGTTTTGTTTCAATTCGATATTTATTGAAGTGCTGTGGGATACACAATATTTCTTCTTTTTCCATTTGGTGCGTAAACGAATAAATCAGAAGGTTTACCGACCCGTGAGCAGGCCACATAGAGCTGCGCATGTGAGAAGCATGGATTCTGCAAATTTAATCCACACACACAGAAAAACGTATTTTTGACAAAAAAATTGTGGGTGTCTGTGTGTGTGTCTGTGTAACGTTGTACCCACGATAACTCTTGAACCAAAAGTCGTAGTAATTTGAAATTTGGTATGGAGCTGTCTTTTCATATTCTCTCAGTTCTATCAATGATAGAGAAACTATTTTTAACAGTTTTTCTTATATAATTTTGTTTGTATGTAAGTTATTCGAATTATTTTTACAGTTTCTTATAGAGATAATTCTTCCTAACAATTTATTCAGATAATTTTTTTTCTAACATTAACAGTTTATTATTTATTTGGTTTATAAATTTAAGTGTATTCCATATCTAATCTAAATTTCGAATCCTGCTTTTTTAGAAAAAAAATTTATATTTTGAAGGGAAAGCAAGATGCGTTAAAAATAACAATTTTTCTCTATATTCTTTTGATTTGTTTATACACGGAGTGCTGTGTTTTCTTTACATTATCTTTAGATGTACTCACGTTAACTCTCGAACCAAAAGTCCTAGTAACTTGAAATTTGGTATGGAGCTGGCTTTTCATATTATCTCAATTTTATTAAAAGATGGATCTGATAAAAATCCGAAAATTGATGTATCGGCAGTTTAATTTCTGTTTTGTTTTGATGCTATTTCTTAAAATGATGCATTATTTATTAGTTACATAACAGAAGAAATTACTTATTAGTGTTATTGGTTGTATGGTAGTTGAAATAATATGATGTTTGATTATTATTAATTATTTTTGACCGGTTCCGGAAAATTCACCGAAAACAATTCGCCGAAAACAGTTGCCCAAACGGACATTTCACCGAACGGACAATTGACCGAAAACAAATTTAACGAACATAAAATTACCCGAATAGACAATTGACCGAATCATACCTATACACATATCAAGCAATGCAAAAATTAATTATTTTTCAAAATAATTTTGCAGACAGATACAATGACAAGAATTCCAATTTTTTGCAGTTTCTCTCCACTCTAATGAAAATATCATATTCATTTATTATAATGAGTTGGATATGTTAATAAGCACCCGTTAATAAGAGTTAATGCGAAGTTATTAGTTTAAAGTGTTATAGCAGGCCGTATTTCAAAAAATAAATAATAGCCTATTAATGATACTAGGTACTTAACAACTTATTACCCTTAAACTCGCTGATTAAGTTGGTAATTAGCGTGGTACCTAAAAGTTATCGAGATACTTAGATAGTGGGATATATAAGAGGTATTATTCTAAAAAACGTTACTAATTTGTCAAACGTTGAATAGTTAATATGACTCTGCAATACGTTCAAAGCGAGAAGGACCAACGACAACTGAAGATCGATGACTACCTGTTTGTTAAAGACAAAACCGTTGCTTAAAAAAGTTATTGGGTGTGCCGAAGTTATTGTGAAATATCTTGGTGACCATAATAGTAGAATGAAGAATTTAGCAGTAACTACCAGAGATGTACCACAAGTCATTATATCCACTGTGGTATAACCTCAGCAGCGAGTGGAAGCTTACCAAATTTGTCTACAATAAAAAGGACAATACGTCGTGTTAGAGTAAGAACATCCAACACTACCGCACTTCCAACCTCTAGAAGTGACATAGAACTTCCGGAAAAATACAAGAAAACAAAAATGGGTGATAATTTCCTGCTATTTGATTCGGGTAACGATGATGACCGGTTTCTAATATTTGGCACAGAACGAAATTTGCAGTTACTAACAAATTCTCGACATTGGTTTATGGATGGAACGTTTAAAACGGCACCTTCTTTATTTCATCAGTTATATTCAGTGCATGGATTTCAAGATAGACTATCTGTATCTTTAATATATGTACTCCTTCCAAACAAGTCACAAACGCTGTATAACCGATTCCTGAGCGAACTAAAAGTACTGCAACCTCATCTGGCGCCGGAAACTATTATGGTTGATTTTGAAGTGGCAATGATTAATGCTATAAATGAACAATTTCCTAATACGACAGTTCGAGGGTGTTTTTTCCATTTTAATCAATGCATCTTGTTACAAGCTTTAATTTTTACGAACCTTGCACGGCCAACTCATATAGTCGGAAGTAGGGGAGGTTCATAGGAAGTATGCTTAAGGGCGCCAGAGCTGATCTAAGATAACACTTCTGCCTCGCTCACGACAGACGGTCCAAACTTGTAACACAATTGGAGGTTCGTAATTCTTATTACTCTGATGGTCGAGTAGCCAAAGTTTGTTATTAGATAACGACGATCAAAAGAAAAAGGTATGTTGCCATAAAAGAAAGAGTAACCAAGATAACAACTTTAATTTAGAATCGTCGATGATTATCACAGATATATCGAATCTTTAGTACAGGAATGCCAGTAGTATCGGCAACACACAATACATAAGTAAGTTACGTTGAAATGAACAGCGAAGAATAGTTCATAGTAAATATTGTTTGTATACAGGATGCGAAATACACGGCATAATTAATAATACGGCATTACTGACAATAAAACAGTGCTAATAATTACTGAATTAATATTAAACTATCGTAATAATTATTGGTAGTACACCGTATACGAAACATACAAAAGAAGTCATAATACGACCTTACTGATAATAAAACAGTGATAATAATTACGGCATTAATATTAAACTATCGTAATAATTATTGGTTGTACACAGCATGCGCAACACAAATAAGCAAAATTACTACCTAAATGGTAATACAACAATGTTAATAATTACGGAATTAATATTAGTAAAAATTTCGTGAGCGACCTTTCTGACAACGAACAAATAAGTAAAACAACTTACCCATAATACAGGAGCTTCTACTCGATCGAAGAAAGCACTTTCCCCGGCAAGTGAGCCTGAAATCAATTTGAGTCGCAAATCGTGTCAAACCAATGCCTCACGAAATCAAGATCTACAAAAATGGTTACTTAATGTTAAAGAAAGTACATATAATATAACCCGGTTGTCGAATGCTGTTGTACACCTTCGATGACAGTTGGTTTCGCAGGTGTTCGCCGTATGAGTAAAATCTCGCAGAAATGTGATTGTTTTCGGTTTATTTAGTTTTAACCGTATTCCGTATAGATAGTTATAAGCGTCCCATGAAAGTATTTGTCGAGGTTAATCCCTCATAATTCGGTCGCCTAGAAACATGTGCCAGATCGTGGTGGAACGGCCGGTGACGACTCGAATATTTTACGATCGTAGTGAAATTATAATTTTCCCTTGTAGATTTTAAATTACGACAAGAATACCCATGTTTAGGAGGTAGCACATGGCGCTAACGAAAAGACACAAAAATTACCTTTAATCAAAGAAAGAACAGAAGCCACTTACCCTGTGTGGATTAAATTAGTTAATTAAGAAGACTTCTATTACCTATCGTGTCTCAACACGTGGATGATTTGAGAAAACGATTTTTAATTCACGCAGACATAGGTTATAACATGAACGATGTTAAAGTCAAAAATGCCGGTAACTCACCGGATATCGTCTACTCAATACGAAGAGACCAACGAACCCGATAGATGGCGTCGAGAAATAGAAAAGTAATTTTTAATTAAACCAATATACAGGGTAGTGCATTATTTAAATTTATGCACGTAACAATCTACAGAACCATTCAACAAAACGGCTTAAAAGAAAGATACGATACTGATCCTGAATTTTCTCTAAGGATATGGTACTTACTTCGAAGATACATGGATAGAACGACCTACCAGGAATAACAGACGAAGAAGTCCTCTGTTACGAAACTGTACAGCAGGACCTCCCAAAAACAAATAATTTAGTAGAAGCATGGCACCGTGCCTTCGAATACCAGTTAACTTGTAATTATCCTTCCATTTGGAAATTTTTATAAATATAAATATATAAAAGAGAGCAACGCTTTAACGAAGTAATCATAGAACAATTTCTTGTTGGGCGAATTCCATCTCCGCCAAAAAAAATATAAAGAACTCGCCCTTCGCATTGCACGATTAGTGAATACATTTGACAACAGAAATTTGATGGAGTATATACGAGGAATTGCGCATAATATATTGCTTTAATTAATAATTGTTAATCTTTAAATGTATAGCCCTTACTCAACAGAATATATGAAATGTATACAGTGTGTCCCAACGATCTGGGGGTGGAAGATTACGCCTATACTGTTGATTTAAAAAAATATATTATAACAGATTCTTTTAGTCGACAACGAGGAGCATCTCGTAAAAATATTTTGGTATATACAGGGTGTCCCATTTTCGAGTACCACACCAAACTTGTGTTTTTTTAAATGGAATTCCCTATATATTTTTATATATTTGAATTTTCTGTTAAATACTGAGCAAAATGATATAAAGTACTATGGATCTACGACCAACGGTTCCTGAGTTATTGACATTGTTATGTAAAAAATGAGTCAATTGAGTAGGCTCCTGTTCCGCCATCTTTAAATATATCGAAGTGAAATTTTGGTATTTGTATTTCTAATATGTTTAGTATTGACCTCTATACTCAAATTGCAGACTCTTTTTTCTACATATACAGGGTGGTCCATTTTGCGCAATGGTATTTTTCTCAATTTTTAAATGGCACACCCTATATTTTATTACAGATTTGAATTGCATTTTTTACGAGCTTTCAATAGATACTCACTTTATACTACCTATTCCTAAGCGTTTTTGAATTATTCTGTCTTAAAGTTGAAAATTGCAAAATTTTGTTACTTTTCTTGAATTTTCTTCACATCATAGTAGCCCGATTTCCGCTTGTCCCTTTTTGTTCCTTAGCAACTTAACAAATAAAAGTCTCTTATTATCAATAGTTCGTGAAATCATTGTTGATAGTAATCTGCATAGTTACCTTGTTAATAACTGGTTATCTACTTATTGTGCGATGAATTTCTCAAAAGAAGAGCTGATTAATATGACCTATGCTTTAGGAGAGGCTGAAAGGAACTGCTTGTTGGCGTCACGAATTTATGAACAAAAGTACCCTTTTGCTAGACATCCAAGATCTGAAGCTTTTGAACATCTTCGAGAACGATTTGAAGAGACAGGAAATGTCAAATATAAAAAAAGAGATGTAGAGCAACGTACAGTTACAAACGACGAAAGCGAGTTGACAGTTTTATTAAGTGTATAAGAAAATCCTCACGTAAGTGTTCGTCAGATCGCGGTGCAAGTAGATCTTAGCAAAACTTCAATACAAAGAATTATAAGCAAACATAAATTTCACCCATACCATTTGTGCTTGTATCAAAGCCTACAACCGCAAGATTTTGCAGATCGCGTCGCATTTTGCAATACTATTATAGAAAAAATTAACCAACAACCCAATTTTATTGACTTTGTGCTATTCAGCGACGAAGCAAGTTTTAATAACGTAGGAGTCGTTAATAAGCATAATATGCACTATTACTCCGTTGAAAATCCACACTGGGTACGACAGATAGACTACCAGAATCAGTGGACTGTGAATGTGTGGGGTGGTATTATCAATACGAATGTAATAAGACTTTTCTTTTTCGATGGTTCTCTGACAGGCGAAAAATATCTGCAATTCCTTCACGAAGATTTACCACAGTTACTTGAAAATGTAACTCTACATACTCGACAAACTATGTTTTACCAACATGATGGAGCCCCGCCGCACTACCATAATCGAGTAAGTTGGTATTTAGAACATTGGCGCAAAGATCGGTGGATAGGTCGCGGTGGTCCCATTGCTTGGCCAGCGAGATCACCCGATCTCACTCCCCTAGACTTTTTTCTTTGAGGATATGTGAAACAGGAGGTGTATAAGGATTTGCCTAATACACCGGCCAATATGAAAGTTCGAATTGGAGAGGCCTTTTGAAGAATTCGAAGAACTACTCTTCAAAATGTCAAAACAACTTTCACTAGGCGGTGGGCATTGTGTATTGTTGAAAATGGAAACATTTTTGAACATTTAATATAAACTTTATAATTCATTGTGTCCTTTAATTCCATTTTAAAGATTATGGTTATACTGTTCCGTTCTACGAGTAAATAATAGTTTCCCTTCTGTAGTCCATTGTTTCATTGTCCTAATTTATTTTATAGACCCTTATTGTGACAAATTCAAGAAAAGTAACAAAATTTTGCAATTTTTAACTTTAAGACAAAATAATTCAAAAACACTTAGGAATAAGTAGTATAAAGTGAGTATCTATTGAAAGTTAGTAAAAAATGCTATTCAAATCTGTAATAAAATATAGGGTGTGCCATTTAAAAAAATTGAGAAAAATAACATTGCGCACAATGGACCACCCTGTATATGCAGAGAAAAGAGTCTGCAATTTGAGTATAGAGGTCAATACTAAACATATTAGAAATACAAATACCAAAATTTCACTTCGATATATTTAAAGATGGCGGAACAGGAGCCTACTCAATTGACTCATTTTTTTACATAACAATGTCAATAACTCAGGAACCGTTGGTCGTAGATCCATAGTACTTTATATCATTTTGCTCAGTATTTAACAGAGAATTCAAATATATAAAAATATATAGGGCATTCCATTTAAAAAAACACAAGTTTGGTGTGGTACTCGAAAATGGGCCACCCTGTATATACCAAAATATTTTTACGAGATGCTCCTCGTTGTCGAATAAAAGAATCCGTTATAATATATTTTTTTAAATCAACAGTATAAGCGTAATCTTCCACCCCCAGATCCTTGGGACACACTGTATATTTGACTAGTACAAATAAAATATAAAAACTACATAATTTAAAATTATTTGCAAAAACAAATATCTATAATATAATATACAATAATGTAAATGAAAAATCCAAAAATATAAAAATACATAGATTAAAAGAAAAAATTAAAATAAAAGGCAAGAGCAGTATCTTTGCTTTAGAAGAAAAACAAATTAAACACCAAGGAAGAGAAATAAAAAAAATCAAATATTCCATTGATAAAAACACAACAAAAAAATCTCCATCAACTTAGAAAAGAAAGCAAAATTAAAATGACCTACTTTTTTCGTACTCAGGAGACGATTTCTAGTCGATATAGGTATGAAGCGGCCGTACCAGGTAAGGCAAAGTCCTACCTTTGGTATTAACGGACTAATTTGCTCTTCGAAAAATAACTTTATTGCATCACTAAAACGCTAAATAATACCAATAAAACCTACCTTATTAGGTCCCCTACAAATTTGAATATATCCCAGGACTTTTCGCACAGTTTAAAGCGAATTCGGTAAATTGTGCATTCGGCGAATTGTCTCTTAGACAAATTGTCCGTCATATTCTGTCTACTTACTTGACGGAATCATGTAAACTGAATAAAGAGAACTCTCTTTACTTAGACAATTGTAAGAACATATACAAGGTTTTTGTAAAAATAATTCATCAAGGATAAATTAAATTTTTTAGAAACCACGTAAATAAAACCTTTTTTCCATTAAGTATCTTGTACCAAACACGTAAGAATTATGCAACAATATTACTGTACTACAATTTCTATTGTTTTTTCCAATTATAAAAATGTAACGTTTGTAACAAAATCAAATTAAATTTTGAAATCAAGTCTTGGTATGTGAAAATTTGAAAATATTCCAAAAAATTAAAACTTTTCTAGTCTTGAGATTGTTCGGCAAGCTAAAACTGACAGACCACGAAAAAATCTCATTGAAATCTTGCTTGATTTACAAAAAATAGCAATTTTTGAATTAAGACTATTTTGAAAAACGCCATTTTCTAGCTAAGTGAAAATCATTCGGTATATCTGATAGGGGCTAAATAGGTTTTCAGACAAGCACAAATTATTGCCGCAAAAAAATTTTAAAAAATCTATTTGGGTGCCGACTTTTTGGCAAGCACTGTATAAATCGTGTAATAGTATATTAAATAACGAGTATCTTTTTTTGCTATTTTGTAGAATACGAATATGAAATTAAAGAGGACTTTTTATTTTGTCTACCACTATTAGGTTCTACCCTTAAAGATTTCAAGTAACAGATTAGTACTTCAGTGAGCATAATTTGGAATGGCACAACTGCATAAGCATTTGCACAGACAGAGCAGCAGTTATGACAGAGAATGAGAAATTTATAACCAGGGCTTCCAGAAAAAATCTTTATAAATTTACATTGTTTTTGACACAGAGAAGCATTGTTGACAAAATCTCTGCCTAATGAAGTGTTGCCTGTTTAATGAGAAAATGGGAGCAGATTTTCAGTCACGCCTGTTTGATACAGAAGTACGGTGATTTTTTTGCGGAACAGTGCTTTCTTGGATTTACAAACTAAAAAATGAAACTATCCTTTGTTTAAAAAAGAAGAATGGATAGTAAAACTCGCGTATTTGGCAGACATATTCGCTCATTTATATGGAGTTATTAGCAGAAAAAATGAACAGTTATTGCAGCCTATGAACTGGGTACGAAAACCATTCTCAAATAGCATTACTCTTGGACACTTACTAATATAAATGAGCAGGAAGAATTTTCCGAAATAACTAGTATATTTGAGACTGCATATAAAAAATTAGTATCCACGGCTTTCAAAGCGTGTTATTGCAAATCTTTTAGCATTCGCCACGACCTATTTATACGAATTGGTGTTTTCAACTTCACTACGATTAAGTCAAAAAAAGAGAACGCTTGAAGACGATCGGCAAGGAGACGAGAACAACCTTACTTTAAATTGCTTCAAATTTTGATCGCCTCTGCTCAGTTAAGCAGGCTCACATGTCTCATTAAACATGTTTTCATATTATATTAATTTTTATAATAAATATGTATTAAATAAAAACTGTGTTTTTTGGTGTACGTCTACCATTTCTTGATTTGGTAGGTGTACCTTGAATACAAAAAGTTTGCGGAAGACTAGTAAGTCTAGTAAGTAGTGCTTAATGCTCTGATTCTCAATGGCTAACAACGATCTAGTAGTCAAACAGTTGCAATGTGAAAGTTGTTATGTGTTTTACTTGTGTTATTAATTTTGAGTAACTATGTTCTTCACTAGTTTAGTTTATATACTACATATTTAAAAAACCCGTTAAAAAACTGTTGATCTGTATTAAAAAAATCTTACTACCATCATGACTGCATTTACAACAAAATTATTTTTGCATCAACCAGTCAAATTGAATTTACCATTTCAAAAAACAAACATTTTTTGTTATCATTATTTAATAATTCAAAACTTTATTGTTCTGAAATATAATATAAAAGTAATGATATTATTATCGGGATTTCTTTGTACATATATAATTTTTATTCTTCTTTTTTCAAATTTTATTGTTTTTTCTTAGTTTATATTAAATGTCATTTTGTCGATTTTTTCTATTTTGGTAAACATAATTTTTTTTTACTTTATCCAAGTTTTTTGTGTTTATAATTTTTATAATCTAATACGCAAAACAAGGTTAGTTTGGTTCTTGTAAACTTATATAAGCAAAACAAAAATCAAGAATTTAGAGCTGTTTAAAGAAAAATATTAGTGGGAAAAACCGATTAATTACATCTTTATAATTTAAACTAATGTATAGAAACATTAATAATTCTTGCAAATTAGAAAAACATCGGTACGTTTTTGTATTTTCTTCAAAAATCTACAACATGAATTTAGTGTTTTTTATAAAGAAATGTATCAATAAGAGACTGAAAAGTTAGAATAAAAAAATAATTGGTGTGTTACTAAGACACTTTTAAGTTTAAATTTCAAACATGCGTTTTTAAATTCTTTTTTTTCATTTTTAATTGTTTAATTTTCTTTAATATATCTAATGTATTTGAAATGTTAGCATGTTATCGAATGGATATAAAGCTAAGCAAAGATAGAAATATTATTTTATTTACAAAATGACTTTCAGAAATGATACAAAATAACGGTTCTTTTAAAATAAAAATAAACAAGCGCTAAAGCTGTAGGTTAGTTGTCTGTACACGCATTCCTATCACTGCGTTTATAACTTTTTTTAAACTTTTAAAAATCGAAAGTAAAAGGTCAAATAAACAGTTTAAAACATTTCAGTGATACTACTATATAATAATAACATCGTGTACTATTTAGCTATTCGACTTGACAAGACTAATTGCGAAAGACGTTTCTATTACTTACGTTAAGCGTGAATATTATTTACATGAATGAAATTTGAAAATAGACGCTTGCTTAAAGGATTTGATTTTTGAACACACACATATCTAATTATAGAGAGCATGAAAGAACATTTCACCTGTTGACCCTCCCTATCTCATTGTGTACATATAAAGCTTGCCAGAATTGTAATTGAAAGCGCCCACGCGCACCTGCAGATCCTTGCCTTAGGCGGTTGTAGTCGTTTTCTACGATCCCTACATTAAACTGTTTAATTTTCTAAATTACATTAATAGAGTGCACAAAATTTTAAAATGTATATAGACAGTTAACATTTTATTTTGACACAAATTCTTTAAACGTATGTATAAATTATGCAAGAATTAAGCAACTGGCATTGTTTTTTTTACATGCTTACAACATAGAACAAGCCCATGACTAAATCCACTAACTAATGTCTTAATCAACTCAAGCATTCGCTTTGTTTAATTGAGAAAAACGACTTGAGTGATGTAGTAAATTACATACTTAATTTTTGAACGAGGCACTTTACAGTAGTGTTGTGAAAAAATCAGAGATCCCTAACGGACATGAAGTGGCCGCACAACAGTAAGATGACTTTCACTTTCTGAAGGGGTAATCCACGCTCTATATCTATATCCAAAATGCTTAGAAATAATCATTTATTGGACGTGATGCCTTACAAAACATTTGTGCCATTAATCACGGTACTGATCGATTAGTGAATGACAGAGCGGCCCACGCGCTTTACAATGGGCCGCATGACTTGCAGAACGACGCTCGGGACGGGCCAGACTACAATAGCCTCACCCGACACCCATGTGCTAATACCGTGTCATTAAAGGGATGTACACTACCCACGAGTTTCTAAAAGCTTTGTACGAATGTATTGTTTATTTTATTATTAGGGTTATTGTATTTGATTTTGTTTTACGGATACGTAACTTATACTTAAGACTTTACACAAAAAAATAAATAGTTATTTATGAGAATGCTCATATGCAATGTTAGAAGATAAATTCTACTAGAGTATCTGAAAAAATACGTTGTACGAAAGGTATTTCACGAAGTACGTGCTCAGAAGCAGTCTTTGTTTCTAACTATTTATTCAATACTCAATTTGAATCATTCATTTCATTTTTAGCACAACATTAATGTTATTCCAATATTAGTTATAACCTTAATATTGGTTTATAATTAGTAAGTAACATTAAGCCAAAGTAACACATTTATGTTTATATGTTATTTTACGATTAATTAAAACATATATTTCTAAAATCAAATTGAAAAATTTTATTTTTTCCAAGTTTTTTTCAAATGGTACCTACATAACAATAAATTGTCAGCAAAAAATAGAGCCCTATGTCTACAGTTTTACCATTGTGATTACTGTGATTGTTTTTGGTAAGAATAGTTTAGACGATACAAATTTTAACAGTTTTACAAAACATGGTTCGTATGGATCAAGAGTTTTTGCAGATTTTGCTGTCATGGATTTCTTGACATTTGAGACAGTTGTAGGATTTTGTGCAGTAGTTTTTGGAGTGACCATAATTATACTGTTCTTATTTCTGTTTTAAGTTTAGCAATAAAAAAAATATATTTTATAGATTTCTTTACTGTTGCAATTAAGTGTGACTCTATGACGGACGTTTATTAGACTTTTTAAAGAAAATTAAAAACTGAAATGAACTACTCCATTTCCACTCATCAACATTGTTTACACAATTCTATCCAGTTCACTTTCTACTTATAAATACAAGAAAACTTTTAATAACAATAATATTGCCGATAAATTCACCATCTTTTAATCTAATTCAAAAGTATCACCACAGTTATAAGCAAATTAGCAAAATTATAGTTATCTATTTAGGATTAGCAGCATAGAACTCAAACGGACTAAAGAAACACATCCATGCAATAACTATGTTTTCAAACTAAGCATGAGCAACTTTTATTTTGTAGATAAACCAAATAAAAAAAATTTAATCCGGACTACAGATCAAAACAAAATAATTGATAATAATAATAAAGAAGAAAAAAATAATACTCAAACTGATAAACTTCAACAAAGAAATAGCTTCGCATAGTTTTTTTCTTCTTTTTTTCTTCTTCTTCTTCCTTTTTCTTGAAGTGCTTTATTTATGGCAACAATCGCCCTATTCTACCGTTAGTTTTTTCTTCCATAATAAACTGCAATGGATTATATTTGTCATTCCGATATAAATGTCCAAGATAAAATGTCTTTTTTTTATTTGATTATTAGAAGCTCATTTCTTCTATTCATTTGTCTTAGAACTTTTTGGTTTGTAATATGTTCCGTCCACAATATGCGTAGCATTCTTTTGAACACCCAGTACTCAAAAGCTTATAATTTTTTTTCTGTATTAGCCTTAAGGGTTAACACTTCAGCATCATACAACAGTAGTAAACATATGTAAAACCGCACAAATCTGTATCTGCTAGTAAAGTGAAGAGTGTGGTTAGTAAGTAATTTCTTTACTTTTTGAAATGCAGATCTTGCCGTTTCTATTCTTATTTTTATTTTTGTTTCTGAGCTTTCATTGTCTGTCAGCCAGCTACCTAAGTATTTGAATTTTAGTACCTTTTCTATTTGTCGGTTTCTACTAAACGTTGCTTCATCTGTTACCAAAATTTGACTTAAAAAGTGTTCATTTATAGCGCGTTGCTCACGTAACCAATTACAAAAAGCAATGCGTTGATGGTAATCTGCGGGGTTTAAATCTTGAACGCGTTGAATATGCTACAGATATATAAATTCTTTTCTTAGGGTACGCCACGCTACGTTTCTGGATACATTCACTTCTCGTGCAATTGTACAAACACTAAAAGTGGGATTGTTATTAACAAGATCCAATATTTCTTCTTCGGCTTCCATAACAAGGCGTGTTCTAGCGCGTCCGGCATTCCGACCCCGTTTTAACCTTAGGTCGCTAATATCACGTCCACGTTGAACAGCATTTACAAATGTTCTAGGTACTGGATGTTGTCTAGTACCAAAACGTTCAGCGTAAATACGTGAAGCTTCTGCTGCGTTTTGAAGCACTTCACCATAAATTAAAACCATATCTATTAATTCTTGATTTGAGAATTGAGCCATAATATTGCTCACAATACGATAAATAAAAAATAATATAAAATAACAACAAATAACAATTAAGAAACAATAAACAATAATACCAAACAACGAACAACAAATAAAGACAATCTCGGTAACGAAGTATACGCTAAGATTAACGTGACCAATTGTTGTTTAAAATGCGTAAGTGCATAGTCGCTGGTTCTCAAACAATTTTTACATCAAATTAAGAAAAGTCCGTTATTTTTAAACTTTTATTATAATTTTTGAAGTGAAACTTCTTTATCGGCGTTGGAAAAAAATTTACCGTCACATTTTTCGCTTACGCGTCACATGGTTACGCGTCACATTTTTTATTTTTGGTTACGCGTCACATTTTTTCTGAATCGCAATAGCGACGTGATAAATAATATATCAATAATAAAGTGATCAACAAAATCAAAGGCTTCATTTTAATTCTAATTCCAGTGGATT
Organism: Aquatica leii; assembly: GCA_035610365.1. Classification (NCBI taxonomy): domain Eukaryota; kingdom Metazoa; phylum Arthropoda; class Insecta; order Coleoptera; family Lampyridae; genus Aquatica; species Aquatica leii. Next base: position 19,652,003 of record CM069434.1, on the reverse strand, counting down.
TTTAACAAAAGTAAGTAATTATATCTATTTTTCTAATACTTGGGTGGAATTAATTGACATAGAGTATAAATTCTGAAATATGTTATTAATTTAAATTTAAAATATTTAAGGTTAACCTCAGTTTCTGATTGAACGATGACATTTAAAATTTAATATATTTAAGGTTAACCTCAGTTTCTGATTGAACGATGACATTTTAAATTTAATATATTTAAGGTTAACCGCAGTTTCTGTTTGAACGATGACAATGATAGTAATAATTCTATTTCAATTAATGAAATGCTGTAATAATCTTAGTAGCAAAAAGTTAAAGTGAAATAATTGTATTATTTGAATTTATGTCTATTATAATAAAATCCTTTTGTTTAAAATTTATCTAATTTTAAATTTAAAATATTTAAGGTTAACCTCAGTTTCTTATTGTAACTATCGGTCAATGTATATGATTTCATTAAAATAGTATTTATTAATTAATAAGACTGCTAATTTAATGAACATCAATTAATTGATATACATGCAACTTTTCAGAAATTGGTTAAATAAAGTTAAATTAGATAAAGTTTAAACAAAAGGATTTTATTATCATAAACATGAATACAAATAATACAATTATTTCACTTTAACTTTTTGCTACTAAGATTATTACAGCATTTCATTAATTGTAATAGAATTATTACTATCATTGTCATCGTTATTATATATTTTTGTAATTAATGGCTTATGGTAACTGAAATATGAAATTGAATCTACAAAAATTAGTTAATTGATTTACAAAAATTTGTATTCATGTCTATGATAATAAAATCCTTTTGTTTAAAATTTATCTAATTTAACTTTATTTAACCAATTTCTGAAAAGTTGCATGTAGATCATTTTGCGAAAAATAAGGCCATAAAGAAGTTTCACTTCTTACATGTGTACACTAGTACACGCCCTAATTTTTTTTTTGTGAATCGATTGTACTTAACTAACCACGTGAGTTATGTTTGTGTTATTGGTGTTTTGGTGAGCATCGTGTATTTTGTCTTTTTTGTATTTATTGTTAACTTTATCTTGTATCTCCTTCTCGAGTTACTGCATCCATCAACTGTTTTAGTCCTTTTATTCTTTTCAAAATGATTGCGGTGTTGTCAGCATACATTATATTATTAAAAATTTACCATTTCTTTTTATTCCGTTTTTTGCAGTTTTCGGAAGCTTTGGCAAACACTGTCTTAACCAATAGTGGCGAAAAAAACGCAACCTTGTCTTAAACTTTTTTTATTTGTAGTAGCTTCCTTGTTTTTATTATCTATTCTCACTGTGGCGTTTTGATTCCAGTAAAGCTGTTATGTCCTTTTAATCAAGTCTTTTCTCAGTCAGTATTCGCAATAGCTTGTCGTGTTTTACACGGCCAAATGCTTTTTCATCGTTTATAAAGCATGGGTAAATATTTTTTGCTGATCACGACATTTTTGTAGCAGAACTGACAGGCTAATTAGCGCTTCTCTGGTACCGAATCCTTTTTTAAATCCAAATTGAGAGTTACTCAGATAAATTTCACATTTCTGATATATCCTACAATGTAAAATTTTTTGGAATAATATGAGAACATGGCTTATTAGGCTTATAAACATTTGTTTTTTGGGTATAATGATGAACTTGATAATAATGATAATGATGTCGCCCAATCAGAAGGCATATTTCTAGTTTGATAGCTTGTGTTAAAAAAGTTAGTAAGTAGTGATATGTTTTCTTCATTTAATAGCTTTAAAAAATTTTTATGGATCTGATCTGGCCCAGCTGCTTTGCCGGTTTTAAAATCCCGTATTGCGTTTATTGTTTCCTTTGTTATTATTGTTATATGCTGCTCGGTTCTTACATCTTCAAAGGTCTGTTTTATATATTCTTCCTATATTTGTTTTAGTTCTTTTTTGCTTGTGGTTAATTAGTTGCTATTGTTTAATATATTGTTGCACTCGAATGTATTGGAACCCTTTGTCGTTTCTTTGATTTTTGTGTGTAGATTAAAAGTATCATGCTTCTTTGATAGTTCTTTTATTTCAATGCATTTCTCATTTAGCCATAATTATTTTGCTTGTCTGATCTTTTTTTGTGTTAGTTGTTTATATTGTTGTTGGTTTTTAAATATTCTTTTGTAGTCCATTAATGTTAGTATTTCTGATGTCATCCATGAATTTTGATTGTTATTATGGTTTTCATCGATGATTGTATTTTGTGTGTTAGTGATGGCTAGTTTTATTTTATTCCAAATAGACTCTATAGCCTCTGTATAGTCTATGTCGTCTAGTTAGTATTTTATATTGTTATTTATATTATTTATTAACTTGTGTGTATGTGTGTTCCATCTTTATTTATATTTTCGTTTAACGTTTTTTAAGGCGTATGTTAATGTATCCTGCAAAAGGTCTGAGCCCATATCACTTCTGGGATATGTTTTGACTTTTACTAATCTATTTGTATACTTGTTACTTAACAAGTAGTCTATTTGATTACGCACGATGTGTTTTGGGGTGTGCTGTGTAGACATCTAAGTATAAAGTCTCCTAAGTAGTAACTTGAACCAGGTGTCTATGATGACCATGTTTTCTTTTTAGCAAAATTGTATTAGCGGTTCTTCTCTGTCGTTTTGTTCGCCTAGGCCATATTTTCCGACAATGTTTTCTACTTTGCTTTTGTCTACTGTGGCATTGAAATCGCTCATAATAATAGTTATTTTACTTGTTTTAATGTTTATTTTTAGATTATTTATGTGCGCGTATAGTTATTCTGTTTCTGCATCTGATTTGTCTTCTGTATATTTGGATGATGTTAATGTTTTTTTGTGACTACGTTTTATTACTTATAATAAGCCTTTAGCTACATTTTTCAGACCATTGTTACTATTTTGCTTACAGTCGAGCTTTCAATTGATTCAAATTGGTGTATTCTATTGTATACGTGGATTTAATTCCAATTAGGTATTCGTAGTCAAGGCTAGAATTCGGCTAAAGTACCCGATGATTGTAAACTTACACTCTTCGACAGTTTGAGAAATATTATTACTGAAGTAGTATATTGTTTAACTTTTTATAATAAGAAAATTCAAGTTAGGTAAGTTCTGTTTTATTATAATATAATACTAATAGTAACACTGCAATCACGTTTCGATTGTCGAAAACGACCTTTCCGTAACTGCTCGTAATTATTAATGTACGATCTCTTTTACTTCGTGGTTTATAATTTTATTATTGATTGCTAATGAGACAAATTTGTTAAAAATTCTTATCTTTTAGAAAAAAACATTAGTAATAGTCTACAATTAATGGGAAACCGATTGAGTTTACGTAGCATTTGCTGACGTTCTTTTTTATTGGCACTTATGCCCAGTTGCACCAGTCAAAAAACAATCCGTTAAATCGGCCAATAGACCGTAAATTAAAGCCTTCGTGTTGCACCACCCAAAAACAGTCTGTTAATCAACTGATTTTACCGACAAATTTAACCGATTGTTTTCGGGCGATAATTGCTAATACGGGCCGTTTTTCTCAGTAACCTCATTATTTTGTTAACTACTATTTTGTTTGATGTTGTGAAATTTAAGGTTATTCGGCAATCTTTTAATTAATAATATTATTATAAGTGGTGTTTTATTTATTATAAACATACAATCTGCACATTCGTTTATAAGTAAGTTAATTTTTATTGATCTGTTATGATTTAATTGTATTTTAATGTGAATTTTAATAATACCTCGTTAGTCATGGATACAACGTCTTCATCTTCTGCTTCATCTGATGAAGAGCTCGATCGCATAATGGAAATCATTCCAGAAATACGACAAGTAAGGTCAAGACGTGATCCATTTAATTTATTTGACAACCGTGAGTTTAAAGAAAGATATCGTTTTTCCAAACAAACAGTCAACCAGTTATTATACATTATTGGAGAAAATTTAATTAACGCCCAAAAAAATAATGAAGTAACTTCTATAAATCAATTTCTAATATAATCAAACTTTTGGATCAAAACAAAGAAATTGCCAACCCTGTGACTTTTATAAGAAAAACTACAGAATAAGTTTTGTTATTGACAAGGATACTAAACCAATCAATGCAGTTAACTTTTTACACTATTACCAACTTCTAGTAAACATTCAAAACAATAAACTTATTGACCCACTTAAGAACATTGCTACAATTTGTTAAATTACCGTTTATTTCTTTAAGTTTTTGATTCTCCTTACAAAATTAGACTTAATGTTAACAACTTTCGTTACAACATTACGATCCAAACCCGCAAGATGTTCTAATCTTAGCATAGACTGCAGACGTGGAAGCCTTTGCACTTACATTAAAAATTACTACAGTTGCTCGAACAACACCATAAAAAAGTGTTTACGTTACTTCAAGAAAAACTACGTTCAATAAACTCTTCAACCCTAAGCATTCGACACAGTATTATATACGATTTACTTCAGGGCTTCAAATTTCTTGCAAACTGCAAAAACTTAGTTAAAATGGGTGTTGAAACACTATCAAATTCCCGTCGCCAATAAAGATATTCCAAAAACTAAAAGTAATATTTAGATTTTTTAATTTCAATTGTAACAGCTAATTTTAGCTTTAGTTAGGCAATGGTTTGTACGTAGGCATATTACCGTAAATTTTCTCATTTTTCTAAAATTTTATTATTTTGGCTACTATCAACTTTTTCTAAATGCGTTATCTTAATAAAAAGTTGGGTGTGGTTATTTTGTTAATTTGTTCAGAAACGGATTTTACCTAGCAAATAGATAGATTTTACGTTATCCATTGTTAATTTTTAGGGATAAGTTATGAGGTTATTGGTAAAATTTTTATCTTCGTTTTTTGTTATTTTACACTAGGGTAAGAAGAAGTTTACAATTAATTGTTAGTCGTATAATTATATTTAAAGCAAAATTTTAGAAGTACTGTAAGGTGTACTATATCAACTATCTTGACATAGATAAACCAGCTTAACCTTTTGCAGCTGCGTTCAATACCTACCTAATTCGTGATAAAATGCGTTGAAGTTTAGCGCGGTCAAGCATTCCAATTATTAAGTTATCTACTATTTTCTATAACAGCAACTCACTCTTTTACATATATTTAAGTAATCCAGTCTCAGTTGTGGTAGATTAAATTAAAGAGGGATATTAAACACTTTTATTTTATTTATAATCTGATCCACGCCACTAGTGCAACCAGAAATTCCAGCCCATTCCTCTGATTCGGCGATTTTTTTCTTTTCCATAATGATTTTAGAATCTGGTGCCCTTTTCTAATTCTTTTTTAAATTTTAGGTCTCCCTTTGACCTAGCATGTAGGTGTGAGTGTGAATTTTAGTTGACCCGCGGCACGCACGATTGCATAACAAAAACCCACGCCTGAGCCGGTCGGGAGTTCATCTTCCGATTAGTTGTTCACGAAGGTAAACTCCATCTCTGGTTAGAATTTTTAAAATCAGATATTAGACGGCGACGCCCACCTTTCCAGAACCCCGTTGCACAATACATGTCGGTTGGATTTTGAACGCTGCCCAAACATGACAATGATTCATAGGCAAAATTTGAAGATCATTAAATTTGTTGTAAACTTATTTAGATAACAATCTAATTGCGTGACATATTGCATTGCATATTTATGGTTAAAATAATTTAAAAAAAAGAATGCAGAAATACATATACTAGTTGCATTCTACTGACGCACATTTATTACAATTATATCGCACTACATAAGAAGTAGGTTTGCTGACGTATTGTAATTTTACTATAAATAGCATAACGTAAATTATTTATAGATAGATAGTACGTAAATTTTAAAAATATTCACTTCAATCAATCATTCTTGATCAACCAATTCAGTACGCAAATAGGCTCATGTTGTGTTGTCTTATTATTTTAAAGATTCTTATGACTACTTCTTTCAAACAATGCTTTCAATTGATGGAAGTTTAAAAGCTACGCCAATACCGTGTCTCAATCTTAACACAAAAGCACGATACTTGACTATAGTCCATACGCTGGACAATGTAACATAAGTGATTACGTCGTAAGTCAAATGTCATCTGTAATGCGACCGATAGTTGCATTGAATATGCACCTGAAATGCAAAGTAAAAACCAATTTCATAGGGCGGAATTGCTGAAAACAAACTTTATGGAAATTTGAAAATAATAGAATCGTTTAAGTATTCAGTATTCATAATCAAAAAATAAGCAAAAACCATGACAGTATTATTTTTAATATAGTTAAAAAATCCATCTCTAAGTGGAGAAGATATTATAATAAAAAATGATAGTCAACCCACATTTATATTTATTATAAAACTAGTTTCGACAATTTAAACTATCATCATAAGTTTAAACTAAAAGCAAATAAATTAACCAAAATAATTAACCATTTAAAAGAACTTACAAGTTATATAAGATTATAAAAATTAAATTACAAATGTCAACAAATTAAAAAATTTAAATTGTAACCGACATTAAATACACAATCATAGGTGATATGAAAAGGTAAATGACTAAAGTGAATTAAAATTTATTATTAAGAAGAAGAGTTATATTTAAATCAAGAATTTCATTAAGAGAATTAACTGAATTGTTATTATTAAGAGGAAAAATTTCAAGAATTTCAAGATTATTAAAAAAAGAACTTTTGTTACAAAAATGAGGAAATTTAACATTAAGGTCAGAGGAAAAAGAATGACTAGTAGATAGAATGTGATTAGCAAAAGAAGAACAAATGTTTGATATATCGGATTTTAAATAATTTTTAATAAAATAAATATGTTCTTTTAATCTTGTTTTAAACTTTCCACCAGTTTGTCCTAAATATGAACAATAACAAGAACATCGATAGATAATTTATACACACCAGATTTATCTATTATTTATTGTTAATTGTTTTGCCATTCGACCTTACAATGGGTCACGTTACCCCTACATCATTTACTTATCATAATAAAATAATTTGTACAGAAATTTAAAACACTAAACAACTTTTTTCCCTAAAACAATCCATCACCATCTAACTATTCTAATACTTTATAGCTAACCCTCCTCTCTTTTCTTTCTTTCCTTTACCGCTTTCATCCAATTCAATCCTTCCCCCTTCCTTCCCAAGCAAAGCCTTCCTCTCCCTCATTTCTTTCCTTAGCTCGCCACACTCGTCACTCAAGTGCTCTATGTCCTCCCATCCCTCCCCACATAATCTACATCTCCTCATTACATCCTCCTTCCAATGCTTATTTAAATTCTCCTCATTTCCGCATTTAAACCTGGCTATAAGTCGTTTCTGTCCTAAGCGTCTCCTCCCCATCAGATACTTAGGAACTCCCTTGGACACTATATTCCCATACCTTACGTTATACTTTCCTTCCCTTATCTTTCCTTCCCTCTTTTGCCCCTGCGAATCTTTATCTCTTATTACTATCTTTCCCGTATTTAACCTCCCTTCCTCTCTCCTTCTTTCCACCTCTTCTCTTGCAAAACCTCCTCGTTGATAGTACAGTTTCCTTTCTTCCTGCCCATATATATTTTTGCTATCTTTTACCGTCCTCCAGCAACATTGCAAAATTTTACATTCTCTCCTTTCCTTCATTTTCCCTTCATACCCCGTCGCCCTTTTCCCTGCTTCTATTCTAATCTTCTCTAACTTCTCCTCCTCCTCTATTATGTACCCTGGCGCCTCCCTGTCTAAACCTAGTATCCATTTCCAATATTTTATTTGTATCCTTTCCAATAGGTTCCACTCTTTCCAACCCCATACCTCCACCCCGTACATCATCACACTTTTAATCAATTTTTCGAACAGCCATCTTCTCTTCTCGATCTCCTTTCCAAAAACTCTTTCCCCTAAACTCCATACCTGTCCTAATACCCCGTTACCCTTCTTTGCTAACTCTCTTATATGTGCATCATCTTTATTATCATACCTTAGCCTATATCCAAAATATGTCACTTCATTCACTGCCTCTATCTTCTGTTCTCCCCAACTTAACTCCTCCTTTTTCTTTCCTCCTCTCCCTTTTTGAAAAACTACTATCTTAGACTTTCTCACATTTAAACCCAAGTCTTTCCATTCCAGATACCTCTTTATTGTATTTATCATACCTTTTATCTCCAACTCATTTTTTGCCACCATGACCATATCGTCTGCATATGCCAACACATACACTTTAATCTCTTCCTCCATGACAACCCGACCACACTGACCTCTCTTCAACATTTCTTCTATGTCCCCTATATACAGTGCAAATAAAACAGGGCTAAGAGGACACCCCTGCCTTAGCCCCTTCCTCGTCCAAAACACTTCACTAACACTATCCCCTATTTTTACCCTATTCTCAGTCTCTTTATATATCCCTTCCAGTTTCCTCACTAGTTATTCTTCTATTCCCTTTTTCCTTAACACCCTCCATAGCTTTTCCCTATTCACATTATCAAACGCAGCTTCTATGTCCATAAAGAACCCGTATACCTTACCCCTTTTCTTATCTAGCTCTCCATTCACTAAGTGTTTCAATATATAAACATTGTCTATTGCCCTTCTTTCCACTCTAAATCTTATCTGCCAATCTGGTAATAGTCTTTTTTCTTCCACTTCCTTTTCCAACCTCTTTTGTATAATCATGGCATACAATTTATAACTTACATTAGTGACACTAATCTCTCTATAATTCTTTACCTCCTTCCTACCCCCTCCCTTATAAACCGGCAGAATTAAACTTTCTTTCCAACTCCCTGGCAATTCCTCCCCTTTCCATATTGTATTAAAAATTTTCCTTATATATCCTCTCACTCTCTCCCCTTCATATTTCCATTGTTTTCCTTGCGTACCGTCCGTTCCTGCCGTCTTCCTTAATTTTAGTCTATTTAGTGCTTCCTGTATTTCCTCTTTCGTTATCTCCCACCCCTCCTGTATTGCATTTACCCCTTACAATATCACCAGCCCTGGTCCTTCTATTGTTCCCTCTAAATGCTCCATACAATAACCCAGCCACACCTTTACATCCGTTAAACCTCCTCTCCTCTTATCCCTTCTTCTCTCCTTGTTTAGAAATTCTCACATTTTTCCTTCTTTCTTTATTCCCTTTACTTGTTTCTCCATTTTCTCTTTATATGACACCTTTCTCTCAGAACATACATTTTTAAAATTCACTTTCTTCTCTTTATACTCCTGCACATCAATTCTACCTTTCTTCCATCTTCTTCTAGCATTTCTCATCTCTGATACCAGATTACCAGATTTATCTAATGAAGAAACAGAATCTTTTTTATTAACAATAACATAATTTAAATTATGATTAGTAGAAAAAGAAACAGAACACTTTTTAAAATAATTTTTAAGAAAAAGAGAACAAGAATTAATATAAGGCATAGAACAATAGATAGTAGCATTATCCAATTTATTTTAAGAAAAATTATTAAAGAAATGGTATAAACAACCTTTACAAAAAACATTGTTCAAAATATAAAAAGGTTGACCATTGTTATAAGCTAATTTCTTAATAGTATCAAACTCTTTATTAAAACTAGATTTAGAAAGAGGAATAGAAAAGAGACAATTAAATAAAGAACGAAAACAAGCAATTTTATGATTATAAGGACGATTGAAGTAAAATGGAATTAAAAAATCAGTATAAGTAAGTTTACGATAGATTTCAAAACTAAATTTCTCATTTTTACGTAAAAGAAGAAGATCTAAATATGGAAGACAGTTGTTACATTTAATTTCAAAAGTAAAATAAATATTAGGAAGAATAGAATTAATAAATTTATTAAAATTGTTTAGATCATCTAAATCTACTTAGAGATGGATTATTTTAACTAAATTAAGAATTCTCGCCAATATAATGTAATCCGAAATTTTAAAAAGCAAATGCTTCAACGTAAACATACATTCTTCGCTCAATATTATCTTGTGTATTACACAAATGTGAGCTTGATTACTTATTAAATTTTAAAATTTAAAACGCCATAAAACTTCTGAAAATACGTACTGTATAACCCCGCATTTAAAAATTAATTAATTTTAATGGAATTTAGTACAAAAGTAATTATGAAAAAACTAACTTTTTAAAAAACGTAGTATTCATTTTTTTTAACTTTAAAAGGTTCTTAATACATGTATGTATTTATTCAATTCCGCGTTTTGAACTTAATTATGACCATTTAAGTACATACAAGTTTTTGATTACACAGAAAATTTAGTTTTCAACGGTTGCATAAAAAATATTTATAAAAAATACTGACAACCCCGACATTAAAAAATTACTCTTGCTCTTTTAGTCACGTCTACAAGTACACATTTAAAGAATGTACTTAATAATACGGTGTTTATGAACTTGTTTTGCCTAATAATTATAATATGTCCAGGGCGTCACCTGAAACGGCCCCGTATATATTCGATATTACGGACTGATTCCTCACCGGTAGTTTAGTAAAGATCAGATTTGCTCAACTTGAAAACGTCTTTCAACGATACGTGCGTGGGTTACAATATAATTTACTGAGCATCAAAGATAATAGCCATATAATTACAGAATTTGTAGCGAGACACCAGTAGCACAACCATTGCCACATTCTTTAAATTTATTTTATCTTTCAAAGATCGCAAACTAAATGAAACTGCGATTAATTCGAGCCAGTTTCATTTTTCTTAACGTTAATAACAAGTGAGTAATTTTCTTTTTACATTTACGGAACTACTTTATTTTAATGCGTACGTATAAACATTTATTTAAAATTTGTATCCTGGTTGCATACACCTGTACATAATATAGATTCATCCATGAACAATTTTCTCTTTTAAACGTGTATTAAAAGTGATAAATTAACTTACTTGATCATGACATTTTTACCAGTGTGATAACAGCAATTTCTTATTAACGTAAAACCACCGTAAAACGAAAAAACTTTTTTTCTAAAATACAAATGAATTAATATGCTATCGATGCATATAATTAAATTCAAAAGTATACCAAGCAATAATTCTGTCTGGAAAAAATAATAATAATGGTCAAGAGGCAAATGAAGATGTCTTAATTGCGTACTTTGTTTAAAAGATTTGTTTTATTCATAAGATTTATTAGCACTGATTTTTAAATGTTGTTCTAAATGTACAGGATTCTATACCTTTAGTTTCAGCTTTTCTAAAAAAGACAGCGACATAACTGTCGAAACGTCAAATATTGTAGATTTTTTAAAGTTTGTAAGGTTCTAAATTTTATAAATCTCGTGAAAAGTGTAAATATGGAACGCGGTTCAAAACCCAAATGTATTTAATTGGTAAAAAATTATGACCGCAAAAGCCTTAAAAATAACAGTTTTGTTTTTTAATTTAAAGAATACTGGCTAATGCTTTAATCGTGTAGCAGGTAGCCATTTTACTTCCAGACGGTTCAGAAAATCTGCAATCTAGTGTTATAACAAGGTTTTATGAAGAATAATGAAAGAATACAGTAGCATTAAAATTTACAAAAAAACTTCTTGCGGATCAACTTCAAGTCAAGCATGGAAACGTCATGGTACAAAAATGGAGGGATAAGCGAGAAATTACGACTATATTCATAAAACACAACGCTTCGTTTCAAAAAGTTAGAAATCAACGGGGTAACATCAAAGTAAAACTAAAAAAATATTTTTTTATTTACTAAACTTATCATTTTGGAATAAATGTTGACTTATAATAAAATTGGCTCCAAAAAGCAAACATACATCGGCTTTCGAGATGAAGTTGTTTTATCACTATTGAGGATTGATGATTCTGTCACTGCTCCTGCTTCAAAAACTAGTAAAAAGCCTCAAGAGCATTTCCCAGAAAAGTTGAAGAAGAGAATAAGATGCCGTGTTTGTGCTGAAGAAAAAAAGAAGTTTGCTACCTGGTATTCATGCAAAGCTTGTAAAACCAAACAAAGAGAACTCATTGGTCTGTGCATTAAAAACTGTTTCAAAGAAATGACTAAACAAATATATAGGCTGTCTATTTTAATGTCAAAATAAACGAATATTTCCTTTTAAATGATTTTGATTTCGGAAATAATTTATCAAATTTATTTGAAGTGTTATTCCATTTCTAGACCAGTGTTACATACATATATATGACATGTTTGTCTGAGCCCTTTGTTCACATCTTTAGTTATTTGCACTGAAAGCTCCATTACATTGGAAGAATTTAACAGTTACTACATAAAAAAATAAAATAAAAATGAAATAAACATACAACAGTTTACACACAAAATGAATTCGTAATAAAACAATCAATTAGAAAATTTAGTTAAAAAATAAAATAAATGTTGATAAGACTTAAATTAAAATTAAAGTGATGCTAAAATGCAACGAGAAACCAAATAAAATTAAATTCAAAAGAAAATCAGATTCGGAGGCCTTTGTCCGCAAAATTAATTAAATCAAATAATGCAACTTAAATAGTTATAAATATGTAATAAAAAAAATATAACAAGATTTGACTTTTTAATTATTTTTAATTAATTGAGAGTACATAGATTTGTCACTAATTTTTGCTTTAAATCTGGTTGAATCGTAAATCACCAAAATGTACATTTACACTATACACAACTAGAAGCGTCGGTACGTAAAATTGTAATAGGTAATAACTCAAGGAGTTGTGTTTTGAATCAAAGTCTTTTTACAATTAATGGCAAAACAAACGGTATAATTACGGTAATTGTAACTTATAAACATTTGGTCTTAATTATGATACTCGGATGATGTCTTCATGGTTAGCCGCAGTTTCTAGACGCGGTAGTCGAAGTTGCTCTCAGAATTGCTGCGATAACTTGGGACATCCGCTATATAGCGAAGATGAATTACGCAACTAAAAAGCCATTTTTTCTATTTATAACCATACGGGAATATTTGGTTCAAATTTGAGAAAAATTGAATTCGTTAACAAAACAAAAACAAAACATTAACTGCTAACTTAAAAACTTTAACAATAACGTTATTTTACCAGAAAATCCTACCTACTCGAATAAAGAGAGCAGCAACACCACTACATGTCTATTTCTTCTAAAAGTGTTTTCTTTCATAAACGCTGATAGAATTTAAAAAACAATCCCATATGAACTAAATACAAAAGGCAGAGGTATCAAAGGTAAAACATTTATACGTAATAAGTTCTTGAAAAAATGTAATTAAGATTGCTTCTCGGATGCCTTATCATCAAAAAAAAACGACTAATTGTCAAAACGATTCGTTTATCTAAATACGGAGAACGCAGAAAATGCGAATTTAACACAAGTGCAATACAGGAATATTTTTAACAACGTAAAATCATCAACTGAAATCAAAAATTACTAAAAATTTGAAATAATAGGCCAAACCAATTAACTAAAAAAACTTAAACCTTGACTATAGGTAAACGATTAAAACGATTATAAATATGACGGTTGACACAAAAGTACGCCGACGGTTAGAACAGAACCGTACGATTGTGTGATAACATTTGTAGATTGGTTGAGTGTTTTATAACTAGCAACGAAACACCAAACACGTGCAAACAGTGGTTATCGGAGTCTTTGAGTCGTAGTTTATACATATCCACTACATTTGTCGTTTTTGTCGGCGCCCGAACAGGATTTTTACTGTAATTTTCAGCATAGTAGAAAGACAAGACATATGATAGTGGTTTTTTTTGTAAAAATTTAAAACAATAAATCATAATCCTGTCAAAATCCGCACAAGTAAATACCGACAAAAAGATTTGTATTGTAGTAAAAGATTATAACATCTTGATATGTGGGAATGCCGTAGTAAGTTAAATAAAACACAGCAAAAGTAAATCGTGGTTTTTATGCAAGTACCACTCGTTTAATTTTAACTGAAATTTTGCCTATTCGGTGGAACCTGCAGCAGGAAGAGAAGAACAGGCGAAGGAACCTCTTGAATGCTCTAACTGAGTATAAATGCAAGATCAGTACATAATTTAGATTTACGAAGCAATCAGTTTATAATTAAAGGTATCAATAAACATCGGAAAGTTAGAACATATCCGAATTTAAGTCAGTTAAACGCATACACAAATATGATAACACATATAAACAAGTAAACAAACATTATATTAAACAAAAAAAGAATTAGTTAAATAGCGGCTTGTCAGTAGGTATTGAGGTCCTAGTTACAGAAGCAATCCAGCGATTAGTTGAATGGTCGGGACAAACTAACAAAAACCACAAATACGTAGGAAGTACAATAACTATAAATAATAGACATAAAATAAATACGATTGCTTTTGATAGGAAATTTTATTCGGAAATTTTTTGTCTGTAATAAAGTTTTGATTAAACGCATCGTTTTGCTTTAAATAAATAAAAAGTTGTTTTACATGACAAACCACTTCGTTTCTTGAAAGACCCGGATTCTTTTAATCGTTCCTCAAGCCGCTTTTTTTAAAGAAAAATTGTAAAAATAATGGCTTTATGCAATATTTTTGCTTGCCTATTCGGTATAGCACGATTAGGAAACAGAAGTGCATAACGTCTTGCTGCTGCTACAGAATTACCATGACACTTACCACAAACCTTAATCATATCAGTTAATTCTGAATTTGAAAAGTTATTTATGGTAAAATTCATAAAAACTACCTTAGTTTTAAAGACTCTGTAACCTTTATTAAATTAAACGTCATAATTTCATTTGTCAAATTATGTACACAGCATGCTACATGATATACGTAATAAGTATGTTGTAAGCTTGGTACTTCGAACTTTTTATTTCATTTAAGCAAAACGATGCATGTAATCAAAACTTTACAAAAAACCAAAAAAAAAATACGGATAAAATTTCTTACCAAACACATTTTTTAAATAAAAAAAAGACTTAAAGATTAAAACTTTACAAAGGTTATAACACTGGAGGTACTCTAAAAATCCATCTTCTGCTTATTTGTTTTTTTATTAAAGTTTTACAGATTTTTTGTTTTTAAGTTCTTAATAAAAAAGTAATTTTTAACTTGTGCATGCTAGGATATAAGTTTATTTAAGCTTCGGATTACCAAGCAATTTTTGAGGCGCCGATTACCAAGTGGGGTCAGATTTGACCCCAAGTTTTTTTTCTTATTTCGTAAAGAAAACCCGATTCATTTGTAATGGTAACTTTTATTAATATTTTAAATTAACATTAGATTTCATATAAACTAATAAAAATATAAAAATAATATGTAAATATAAATTGGTGAGGGCAACAAGTAGTACTTATTATTGTAGTTTTTTTCTGGCAATGTTGTTTACATACAAAGAGTTTGCAGTTTTCACATGTTTCCGAACATTTTTTGTCATTTGTTCTTGGACATATCTTACAACGACCTCAAGTATGACCCCAACGACAATATTTTTTTTACGTTGCAAAACAAATAGCAATTAAAAAATTTGTTATATATTATTAAACGTTGTTGAAAGAAACTCAGCTAAAAAAAATATTGGGACAGTTGTAAAAAAAACTTAAGAAAAGACAACAAAAACAACACGTCTGGGGTCAAAAAAGACCCCAATGGTAATCGGAAGGCTAAACAATCTTTTTTATTTTCCCCATACACAATCATATATCAAATAAAAGTTATAAGAATGTAGGGTCTATTCAGAAAGCTTACCTACCGCGACTTTAATACATAAAATCAAGCACTTGTCTATACCACAGACCCAAGACATACTGCTTTAAATGAATTCAAAGCAGGGTCTATTATCAGGAAACAACCTGCAACCTAAAGATGTTTGTTTTTTTTACGGTAAATAAACGTTAGATTACATTTTACAAGGCAATGCATACACTGGTGTTTTTCCATATTATCAAACCCATTAGAATCACCATCAATAGGTAAACATTACGATCGAAACGATCTTAACTTTGACCAACTTTTATATCATCAAATTATAAACGTACAAAAAAACAAATAAATTGTTATAGATAATTTAAAATGGAAGTCAGAGATTACCATACCTTGCAGAGAAAATGATTTTATAGATTAAAACAAATTCTAATGCACGTCAAAGATATACAAATAACAAAAACAAAATGGTAATAAAGTTTCTTCAAATTTAAGTATAAAATGGGTTAAATGGTTTAAACATATACATGATATTATAAAATAAAGAAAATACTACGAATTTATATTGCATTTTAAGTAATCCTTCAAGACATGTCAATTTAGTAATTTTAAGTTTTAATTAATAATTGGAGAAAAAATCGTTTAATAATTCCACATAAATTGATTTTAAAATGCATCATACACATAAAACAATAGAATCGGCAAAACTGAAATGGCCGCCAATGCATTCGTTTTATCAAACAAAGGAAACGTGATGTTTCTATAACACTGAAATTTTATTACAAAATGTTTGCAACTTTTAGTTAATTTTATTACTCTTTACGTTAGCTAACTAATACCTTTAGTTAAATATCCATAAAATTTTACAAAACACAAAGAAAACCAAACATTACACAAATTTTATATTGTTAATGCTCATTGTACTGCAAGTCGGCACCGTTTTGCCTTTGACATTTTACTCCCACCGTGCACAACCTTCTCTTAAAACGGATCATGCGTAGACAGATTCGTAATTATTTTTCCCGCCAGATGACGATGCTTAAGTAATTTCGCACGCCTTTAATTAGATTTAAATTTAAAGTAGATCATCTCAGGGTTTTTTACCTGTCACTTATGTTGGATGCTGCCTGCTAGGGCTAGCGCAAGACAAGTTCAGCGTGTTTGCCAAAACC
This sequence comes from Aquatica leii, assembly GCA_035610365.1. Taxonomy (NCBI): domain Eukaryota; kingdom Metazoa; phylum Arthropoda; class Insecta; order Coleoptera; family Lampyridae; genus Aquatica; species Aquatica leii. Next base: position 19,635,260 of record CM069434.1, on the reverse strand, counting down.
AGGCCTCGCGTTTCATGATAATTACCCAATTCAAAAACACCGGTCAATGTAGAATTTGAAAATGGATTTATGCCTCGCAAAATTTTTGAACCCGGCTCCACAAAAGCTCACGCTGGCTCTGAGTGTTGATTTCTACAAAACACGGCTTGTAAAATGTTGTTTGCAAAAGCCTAGATTGGATTATTTAGACATTTTCTCTAATTGCAAAATTTAGTTCGATACGTGTGTTATTAGCAGTGAAAAAAACCAGAACTGTATTTCTAAAAATCATAAAACGGTTTAAACCGATTGCTGTTTTATGAAGTTGACTCAGACTGAAGTTTCTTGTAAAAAGCTCAAATTGTTTGAAACGTAACTGTACCGACGCGTTTTTCGAGTTTTGTAAAGAGACTACATTACCAATAACAGAGTTCTTAAAAAATTGGTATAAAACATTATAAAAAACTATTCACACAAAAAACTGTTGCAATTGATACGAGATAATAGTCAAAACTAAAAAAAAAACGCGATTAGAAAAATATTAACGTTTATATACTGTCGTGTTACCGTACAAAAATTTGAAACTTTTTAAATTCTGTTATTTTTTATTGATTCAGAAGTCAATAAATAGCTTTTTATACAAAAAAACAGAAATTTGTCTATAATAAAAAAGTACATATAATTGTATATCTCTTTTAGAGCTATTAAAACAACGATTGCATTTGTCAAAAAAGCAGAAACTAAGCTGTTTGAAATTAAATAAATAATTTAGTCTTTAAAATATTACCAGTAATAATTTTGTTACTTAAATAAATTTTATTTACAATTTATAAATATTATTTATATATTTTATTTTCTTTAAATTATTTTTTTAAATCTATTAAAAATAGAGCCATATAACAAATACTTTTACACGTTTTTAAAGCATTACATTCTAGTTTTATTTATATTTTGTTATAAAAAATAAAGTGAAAATTACTATTTTTTAAAAATTTCTATAAATATGCTAAAGAACAGGACATTTTTAACACGTTTATAAAGTTAATATTAAAAATAATTACATATTTTATTAATAATTTATGTATTTAAATTTAATTTAAAAAAAAATTGTAAAATGATAGATAATTATCGGAATCTACAATTTTAACCATTGTGACCTAAATCTTCTTACTGTCAAGATGTTTAGTAAAATTCAATACGTTGTATTACTAATTAACAACAATTTAAAAAAATTGTAACAATTGTTTTTTAATGATAGAGGAGTTTACTTACTGACCATATAATTGGTTCGCATCAGCACTTATAAGTTTTAAGACGTCAAATTAGCGTCTTTTAACGTCACAACAAATGTCTAGACTACATAACTATTACCTTTTAAAACATTAAATGGGCATTAGCAGAGTGTTAGATTTTCCTGCCGAAATTACCGCTATTATGCCATTAAAAGAACATTTATTGAAAGGAACTGTACAATGCTCGCTATATTATTTTCGTTAGGTCTATCATTGAAACTTTTAGTTAAATATGAAGATGTTTTGATTATAATCGTTTTAGTTTAGTCTAATTATATCTTAACAGAGTTTTGTTAAAAGATTTGGCCAAAAGGCTCGTTTTTCTAAATTTGTACGTTTAAGACTTAATGTTTACTAATTAAGGTTTATATACATAAATTGTTTCATTAATTTAACATTATGTTAATAAATAATTTAGTAGTAAGTTTTTTTAGTATTTTATGCTAGTAAACTTTCATCATTTTTGAAAGCATTAATATCGCGTGGGTTTTAACAAATTTTTCATTGTTTGTTGTTGCATTTTGTAAATACCGTATGTTTATACAGGTTTTTAACGAGTACACTTTGTTTCTATTATTTTTGCTATGTGTTTTTCTTGGTTCTAAACAATGTTTCTAATGAGAAATTTTCACTTTAAGCAACAATTTTTTTGCACATGAAAATAATTAAACACAGGATTATCTATAACAAAAAAACATTAAAATCATTCTAAAAATAAATTAATATAAGAAAATGTATACAGTATGTCCGAAAAGTATGGAATATATTATACATGTCGATAAATATGCACTTTACACGAAAAAGTTGTAAATAAAAGTTGTTTATCACTTAGTTATCTACCTCTTGGGAGATATCAATTTAAATTTTTGCTGTAAACAAAATCGCAACGAATAACACTTACATTTTTTTAAACGGCAAGGCACGTCTTTATTATACTCATTTGATAGAGTCTTTTTTTCTGTTTTCAACCATATAAAACTTGAATACCTTTACATCAAAAAATTTTCAAGAAAAACAAGGACATGTCTAACAAATTTATTTTACTGAGCAGTATTAATCAGGTACGTAATATGTAGTATTGAAACAATTGAATGCACTGTCACAATAGCAAATATTAAACTTTAAATATCTTTACATAAAATTGTTATAACAAAAAAATGTATCTAAACTAAACTTACAATAAATGTTCAAAATGTAAACCATTCATAATTTGACAGTGGTAAATTCGATTTTTAAAACCATCGATTGCTTTTGAAATCATATCTCGAGTTTATAGCTCTTATCTCAACTCTAATGCGATTTTTCAAATCTTCAACATTATCAGGTCTATTTACATAAATTTTGCTTTTAATATAGCCCCAAAGAAAAAAACTTAAATCCGGCGAGCGAGCAGGCCATTCTATCGTACCTCTTCTGCCTATCCATGTATTTTGAAAAGTATTATTAAGAAAGTGGCGGACATTAATTCCAAAATGTGGAGGTGCCCCGTCTTGTTGAAGCCATATTCTGTTATGAGGTATATCTGGATCTACTTCATGTGGAAATAACTCGGCCAAAGCAGGAACTAACTCAAATCTTAAGAAATCGAGATAAATATTCGCCGTTAAACTACCTTCAAAAAAATATGGCCCCAAAATTTGACTTCCAATCATACCTACCCAGACGTTGACTTTCTGCTGGTATTGGGTTTGTCCTTCTAGATACCAGTGAGGATTTTGTGAAGACTAGTAACGTGTTTTGTTTGTTAAATGTGCCGTTTAAACAAAACGTGGCCTCATCAGTAAAAAGGATATTTTTATGAAAATGTGCATCTCGTTCAAGTTTGTTTGTTATTGTTTCACAAAACTCCAGTCTTCTGTCCAAATCGTCTTCAAATAATTCTTGAACTACACAAGCTTTATAAGGATGAAATTTTTCTTTTTTTAAAACGTCATGTACAGCCGATTTATTCAAATTATGGTCTCTAGCAATTTGCCGAACAGAAATTTGTGGATTTTCCTCAACAGACAAGAACACAATTTCTCGTTGCACATTACTTAATGACAAAAGTCTACCAGTTCTACTCGCATCTTTCACCGAACCTGTCTCTTGAAATTTCCGCCAAATTTTGCTTACCGTGGACTGCGAAATGTTTAATTCTGGATGCAAGTTATTAAATAAATTACATACTTATCGTCTTGGGTTCTTCTTCTATCTCCATATCCTAGAATCTTTAAAATTGCAATTGTATGTTTCTCAGATAATTGAGCCATATTTCAAGCACTAACAAATAGCAAAGTGTGACAGTGTTCTAAAGTGCATTAAATTGTTTCAATACTACATATTACGTACCTGATTAATACTGCTCAGTAAAATAAATTTGTTAGACATGTCCTTGTTTTTCTTGAAAATTTTTTGATGTAAAGGTATTCAAGTTTTATATGGTTAAAAAGAGAAAAAAAGACTCTATCAAATGAGTATAATAAAGACGTGCCTTGCCATTTAAAAAAATGTAAGTGTTATTCGTTGCGATTTTGTTTACAGCAAAAATTTAAATTGATATCTCCCAGGTGGTAGATAACTAAGTGATAAACAACTTTTATTTACAACTTTTTCGTGTAAAGTGCATATTTATCGACCTGTATAATATATTCCATACTTTTCGGACACACTGTATACCTTAAACATTATATTTTATTTATACATGCTTGGAAAATACTAATCAAAAAGTTTTATCAATTTTTTAAACACAATACACTATGAAACCAAATATTTGCTATAGCAAAACCTAATTCTAAAAAAGTAAAATCTAGAAAACAGAATATAAGTTTTATTGGTCTCAATTTTTATGTCTGCAACATTTCCGTGTTTATTTTACAAACAAATGTTTGATGCGTCAATAATTAAGTTTTCTGAAAAATCTTAATCAAGAAAATGCAATTTTTCAAATAAAACAAGATTATATAGGTACATGTCATCAAAAGCGGAGTCTACTTTGCATTAAATGGGGTAGTAGGTTTCTATTTTTTGTATTGTATGTGCTGTACTGAGATGCCAAATCCAATTTTTCGACCTCGGTGACCTTCAGGATCACCACCAAAAAAGGTAAAAATCGCATGAATTTTGAACTTTTTTTACCTTTACCAAATTTGGACTTTGAAACAGCAATGTTTATAAAGAACAATTATATTTATTTTAAAAGTACCTTAAATTCACTACAGTTTAAGACTAAAATGGTTATTATAAACCTAATAGTTTCCAAAGTATGGCTCTGCTAAAAAATGTTTGATCAAATTTGACCTTGAAGAAGCACTTTTTTTTGAAGAACATCATTTTAAAAATAAATTATATTTTCTACAGTTTAAAATAAAATTGGTTAAAATAGTCACAAAAATGTTTAAGATATGGCTCTTTAAAGTTCGTCAAATAATCTATCAATGCTAGTGTTCAAGTTTTAAGCTATATTAGCCTCATACCATCAATAATATTTTTCAAATAGTTCAATTATGTTTAAATTTAGGTAATGAAACATTTGTTGATGTTAATTCATTTAAGTAAAGCAAAAGGGTGACTGGCATTTGCATTTGAACGCGATACAAAAAATTCTGCCGTTTTCCAACTACTGGTCACTTCTTTTATGCCAAGTGTGCGCATCTGTAACTGCAGGATTTGTTAGAATTAAGAAACAAGCCGTATTTCCGTAAGTACCGTTTATTTATCACCAAATGTTTTTTTACAGTTAAGTCGTTCTGAAAGGTTCTGGTCGGGCGTTTAGACCGACATGAATATAAAGCTTAAGTGTTCAGAAAAACTACAGATGTTTAACTTGGGGTCGTGGTATATTTAACTTCGCACTCGTCAGATGAACACTAAGAATGATATATCTGCAGAATATATGTATTGAGATTGGAAATTTCTGAAATGGTAATGGACATACAACTGAGCAGCATGTAGAAATGAGACCCTCACGAATTACTTAAGATGAAGCGAATACAGAGAAACTGTGTGACTGGTTACTTCATCACTCTTTATTACCTAATAATAATAGTCTTTATTTGTCATATTTTTTTTTAACAAAGAATTCGTATTTTAAACTAAACACAAAATTATTCTACTACATAAAACAAAAAAAAAATCCTAAACTATTCACCGCTAATCACTTCTCTATATACAAATGCATCCGCTACACTGCATGTAATCTTTTTCTTCTTTTTAATTTCTTCTTCCATCCATTCCACTCCTTCTCCTCCTTCTCTCAAAATCTTCAACCTTTCTCTCTCCTCTTCACTTAGTTCTATGCATTCTCTTAAGATGTGCTCTATATTTTCCCGCCTTTTCGTTCCAATACTTATTTTCTTGCTTTTTATTCCCGCATCTAAACATTGCTACCATTCTTTTTAATCTCAAGTTTTTTTGCCTTTTATGTACCTTAGAATATTATCTACCACTATGTTTGTATATCTCTCATTGTATTTTTCCTCCCTTATTCTTGCTCTTGTTTTGTTGCCTCTGTATATCTTTATCTCTTCTTATTATCTAATCTTTTATTTTCCTTCCTGTCCTTCTGATTTTATCTACTTCTTCTCTCGCATATCTATGTCTTTCATAATACCTTTTTCTTTCTTCTTGTCCATATTCAATTTTTTCATTCTTTACCTCTCTCCAGCACATCCGAAGCAATTTACATTCTTCTCTTTCTTTCATTTGTTCTTCGTAACAGATTGCTCTCTTCCCAGTCTGGACTTGTTTTTTCTAACTTCAATTCCTCCTTTTCTATGTACCCTGGCGTCTCCTTTTCTAATCCTAAAGTCCATTTCAAGTATTTTTCTTGTACTTTCTCCAATTTTTCCACCCCCATATTTCCGCCCCGTACATCATCACACTTTTTATGAATTTGTTAAACAACCATCTTCTTGCTTTTATTTGCTTCCAACCCCTCTCTCTCCTATACCCCATACCTGATCTACTATTCTATTACATTTCTTTGCCAACCACTTTATATGTGAATCATATTTATTGTCGTATCTGATTCGATAACCCAAATAAATCACTTCATTTACACTTTCCATTACCCCGTCTTCCCACTTCCACTTCACTCTGTTTTTTATCCCCCTTGCCTTTTTGAAACACTACTATCTTTGTTTTTTCCACATTTACACTTAAACGCCTTTTTCCAGATATTTTTTATACTGTCTTCTTTCTTCGCTATATCATCCGCATATACCAAAACCCACACTTTTAACCCCCCCATAACAGTTCCTCGATTCTGTTGTCTGATTGCCTCATCAACTCTTTCTCGAAATCTTTTAAGTATACTGCAAATAAACAGGACTAAGTGGACACCCCAGCCTTAATCCTTCATTTGTCCAAAATGCTGCAGTTAACTTTCCATTCTTACTTTGCACTTGGCTCATTATATATTTCTTCTATATTCCTAACTAGTTCTTTCTTTGTCTGTTTCTTTTTGAATATATTACATAATTTACTCATATTTACATGATTAAACGCTGCTTTAATATCCAGAAATAACGCAAAAACTTTCCCTCTCTTCACTTCTAATTCTTTCTTTACTATCTGTAACAATATCAATACATTATCTAATGCCCTTCTCCCTTTTCTAAATCCTGTCTGCCAGTCTGGTAAGATCTTTTTTTCTTCCATTTCACTTTCCAGTCATTTTTGCAAAATTGTCATATAAATCTTATATCCCACATTTGCAACACACTTGTCTCCTCCTTTGTAAACTAGGCATATTATTGTTTCTTTCCAATCATCCAGAAACCCTTTACTAAACCATATCTTATTTAAAATTTTCCCTATTCTTTCTTTCGTCCTCTTTCCTGTATATTTCCATTGTCTTTTTTGCGTCTCATCCGTCTCTTCTGCCTTTCCTTTTTTTATTTTACTGCTTCTTTTTGTATAGCCGTACTGTTATCTCCTCTTGTTATCCTTCTTATTTTGAATCCACTCTTCCTCTCTTCTTCCCTCTCTAAGACCTTTACGCAATGTTCCTTTCATTTTTTCATATCAATTTGTATCTCTCCTTTTTTACCAAGTTTTCCTTCCTTATTCAAAAAGCTCTATATGTCTCCTTCATTTTGTAACATTTTTATATGTTCTTCCAAATCTTTTCTATATTCCTCTTTTCTCTTACCACACTCTTTTCTATATTGTGATCTTAAACTTTTATATTTCTGAATATCACTTTTTCTTTTTTTCTTTTATCTCTTCTTACCTACTTTCTGGTTTCTTTGTACTCCTTATTCCACTACATCTTTTTTTACTCTATTATGTTTTTTCTTGCATCTTTTCTTTTCTACTGTTTTATCTATTCTATTGATCAGTTCTTTTACTCCTTTCTCCATCCATTGTTCCTCCTTTAATTTTTTCCTATAAACCTCATTATTTTCATCTGTCCATACTTTTTTCTTTTCCCAAACTGTGTATAATTTTTTTCTTTCTCTCTTCCAACCTTTTAGCCTTACTTACCATAACAAGATATATTATAGATTCTCCCCTCTCACTTATATATGTATATTTTCTCCATATTTCCGTTACGTATAGTCCACCCCTTTCCCTTACATAACGCTAATAGCTCTTTACCTTGTTTGTTTAATGTTTTATCCATTGTTACTCTTTTTATTTCTTTCCCATTCTCTATCATACCACCACTTTCTCCAATTCTCGCGTTAAAATCTTCACCTATTATTAATTTTCCTCTCTTTTCTTCAATCAGTAGCTGTTTCAAGTTCCTTATTGTTTGTTTTATTTCTTGACCGTACACTGCTGTCACTGTATATCTACCCTTATCTTCCCTTAATATTTGGTTTACTACTATTCCTTGCTCTTCTTCTACTACCCATTCTTTTCTTAATCCCGATATTATACTCCCTTGCGTTCTTCATTTTTTTTCCAGAATAAATACTAATTTATTGTTCTCTTCCTTCATCTCCTTTATTTCTCTTATCATCTCCTTACACATCTCCATCACTCCCTGCTCTTCCTTGTCATTCTCCTCCTTTCTCTGGCTTCTTTTTGTTTGTTTACTACTTGCAAAAACTTCTTGCACAATTTCTTGTCCTTTGTTTGTCCTTTCCAATCCTGTCGATTCGGATTCTGACATGATTCTTTCTAGTTATGTTTAATTAAAACTCGCCACAAGTATTAAAAACGCTATCTGAACTCGCCTATACTTTCTTATCCGCAATAACATTAAACGCGTCCTTACTCAACCGCCTTCAAAACACGAATTAGATGCTATCATGTCCTTAAGCAGTGGAAAGCATCAAAAGTCACATGGTTAGAGGTATTGGCAAGAAAACAATGTTGAGAATTGTAGGAGAAAACTAATGAAATGTCAATTTTAAAAGAAAAAATAGAGTAGTATCTTTTTCTTCTTCTATTAATACTGTGACTGTTGGCAAGAGACAGGTGGCCATTGACCCTATTACACTGTTTCACAAGCTATGCTTTCTGAAACAGTCGGATGCGGTACTGAAGAACTTCTTTACACATAAACTTTCACCGTTTCCCTTGTCTCTATTAACTCAAAGCCTAATGAGGACGGGTACATAATTCTCTTTCTGTGTCGCATTTACTTCTGTCGACATTGTTGAGACACAAAGAACATCTAAATTTGGGATTGTAGATGGTGGTCATCTACTTCACAAAAGTGTGACTAAAAGATGCTCATTTGAAATCTACCAGATATATTCTCTATCTTGTTTCACGGTATGGTCAACTCATAGCAGTTGTGTTTGACGGGTATCCGACAGAGACTAAAAAAATAGTACAATAAGCGCTGTACGTATTTGCAGAATTTGTTCACATTCTTTTCCTAAGGTTATATTTAAAGAGACAACCGTGCTTTATATTTCACAAAGAAAGTTTTTATTTAACGATAAAAACAAAGTGCGATTTATCCACCTACTGAAGGTAAAGATGGAAACCAAAAACAGTGAAGTTGTTCAGGCTAAAGAAGATGCGTTACTATAGCTATTGTAAAAGTTTCTAATTTTAAAGTAATTCCTAATGGTCTCACTGGTTCCACACACAGTAATATTTACTTTCAGACGTGTGGAAGAGGTAAAACGCAAGATATCCTCTACTCAACTATCTCAATTTCTTCTGATTGTCACCTTTCTTTTTCACCAATGCTTAATTTAGCTTTAAAAAAATCAATTGGCAATTTTAACATTTTTTGGAGGAACTATATATCGGAAACTATTAGGCCTATAATAATTATTTTGGTCTTAAATTGTAGTGAATTTAATGTAATTTTAAAATAATTATAGTTGTTCTTTATAAAAAAATGAAAACAAACCATTAAAATATCTTTTATAATTTTTATTTGTTGTCTTATGAACTCCAAACTCAAACACGTAGAGTATTAGATAGCATACGGGAGGATATAGAGCTATTTTGGCTGTAGAGCTAGTTGATGATGCCCTCTGGTCAATTTCTCTGTAACCTGTAAGCAACTGGAAGTGGGTTGGACAGCTAGTTCGATAAGGGTACTTTCGTATCCTACAAACTGATTAATGTAGATACAGTTGAATTTATTTAAATAATAAATAACTAAACGTTCAAAAGTGTGTGTAGGAAGTTGTAAGAAAATGCAAGACGAGTTTCATGTTTATTTCAACTTAGTTTTTGTTCAATAGATGTCTGTTTATGAAAATTAAACGTCAAACATTCAAAATAAATAAAAATAACGTATGGTTATTAAATCTTACAGGACTAAGTAAAATTAACTAAAACAAAATATTTCTTCTGCAACACTCAAAACGTTCAGAATTCTTTGAAGGGGATCATTTCAAATGTACCAAGACGCGTTAGTGATCAAACGGAGGGTTTTACTTTAGAACCTGTGTAATATTTTGTTACAAAAGTTTTTTGTGCAGTTCTATTCTATAGACGCAGTGCTCAACCATTATCTTAAAGCATAAAATTGTATCTTTACGCTATCAAGAAATTATAGCGTTAGTTAGATTTGTCGTATGTACATTAAGCTATCTTTGTTTTTAGTTTTTTGGTTTTCTCGAAAGTGTTATTTTGCAGATACGACTTTTATGCTTAACAGAGCCAGTATACAGGTTTTAAAATAATCTTGTATAAAAAAAACTTGTTTGTTAAACAGAATTGAAAGCGAGGCCTCAGCAACTATTTCTTGAGTTTTAGGTTAGTTTGCTTCTTTTTAATCTTAATATAAGTGTTCTAAATAAGTTTTGCGGCAAGATAAACCTCAAGATATTTTACTTCTGTCTTTGGTGGCAAAGAGATCATAAAATCTGGTTTTTGGGCAGATTTCTCATCTGATGGTAAAAGTTATTTGAGCAGATAGTGTTGGAAACAAACGGTTGCAACTTGGGATATGTCACTAGCAGTTAGGATAGCCGTGTCATTAGCAATCACTGTGTTGCTAGTGGTTGGCAATTATTAAACAGATAGTGCGCTGCTTTACGGGTCTTCTAATGTAATGCGATAGTGTTCAGAGACCGTGGTGTTAATTTTGACTTGAAAGAGTCGGTCAGCAATGTACGATTTGAGTATAACTGGTTTGGAAAGTAAAGCTTTAGTTGTACAACAGCCTTAAGTACTACACTTTATCAAAAGTCTGCTTGATGTCTGAGAGTATAATTGCACAGACGTTTTGGTTTTTTGACTAACAATTTGACGTATAGTCTAGTAGCGCTCCAAAAATCCGAATTGATAGGAAGGTATGATCTCTTTGAGGTCGACTGTATTTCTGACTCGTTTAACTAAGTAACAATATTTCAAAAAAAAATTTTTTAGTTTTTTTTTTTTTGGTGTGAATACTAGTGACAGTTGGTGGTCAATCCTGCAGAAAAATCATTCCGATATTAAAACTTTAAAAACGTATTATTTTACAACATGACCTTCGAGCAAGTTTGCTAGTTTTTGAATGCGTTCCGCATAGCCACTGTTAAATATGATGTTATGTTATAACATAACAGACGTCACCATTATATGTAATACAATAAAATGACATTAATTTAATAAAATTTACAAAAACCAATTTTGAATTTAAATGAAAGACTTTTTGAAGGCAGTTTTAAGGTTCTTATTTGAAATTAACACATTGCGGGAATACTGAAAGTTGTAGTAACCTACTATTTCAAGAAACTGAAAACAAGAAACAAATAAGTAAACATGATAAAAAAAAATTTCTTATTTTATGAGGATGAATCAGAACTTAAACCGTTTTGTGTAAATTCTAATAAAGTCTTTGCCAGTAGTGGTTGACCAAAAAATCTTCACAGTTTGCGGCACAAATAAAAAAAATAAACGTGTGCGCCACCCCCACAGTGAAATTTTTTTGCTAATTAATTTTATTTATTTATATTTATTGATTAAAAAAATAAAATGTTACTGTTTAAAACAACGCTTCATAAACTCGTGGCTAGTCACAACAAGATTAAAAGTTAGAATAGTTTATGTCAATATACAGTAGTAGAAAGTCGATCAACCGAACGACCACTTAACCGAACTGCTAATCCTACACGACGGAAGCCGCTCGTTATATAATTGTGCGGCGATAACTATACAGAATACGACGCCACGTATTCCAGAAAAAAGCAGAGAGTAATAAATCAATCATCGCAAAATACAGTAAAATGGAAACTTCCGGAATCGCTACGTGCAGATTTTTTTTAAATAGTTAAAAAGTTAAAAGAAATTTTTGTTACTGCACTTACTTCTATAAATGAACTTTTGTATAAAACGAGTATTGAACATAACCTGCAGAATAGCGATTGTTCACAAACTTGTCAAAAACAAGTCTCAAAATGGTTTTACTTTAAAATGGTGACTCAAAACCATTAATTTCATTGGCTTATTCTACAAACACAAACAACGTATGACAGTATCAACTATATTAAATCTCATTCATCAATTAAATTATCTTTGAAAAATCTGAGGTAACCTGAAAGTGATTTCTTTATTACTTGAAGTACAGGAAATGTTTAACAAATATTGTTGTTTTTTGTCTGTGAGATAGACGAGCAACATTGCCAAACAAAAGAAGAAACCACAAACCAACACTGTTCTTCAAAAATTTAATATAAAATTTAAGCAGCTAGTAAACTCTATATTTTAAATTTGTGTTGATTAAGCATTAATAATAATAATAATAATAATATAGAAAACTATAAATTAGTACGGAGGGTAGAAAAGTTGTTATTGGATTTAATGACAGCGAAAGTCAATGATCTATTGACAAGTGACGTTGTCAAAATCCCAACTGTAAAATAGGTTAGGCACAATGTCAGTATAATTGTGAAAAACAACATCAGAACTAGCGGACAGCTGTTTCGTTTTTTAGGAACTCGTCAGCGCTAGGATACACCGATGTGTTTCCACAACTATACCGACAGACAACCGTACTCTTTTATGTCGTGTAGACATTACCAACATATTTAAAATGATCTTAGAATGCCATGTTGTGGTAAAAATACCACGTATGATATTATAGAAAACTATAAATTAGTACGGAGGGTAGAAAAGTTGTCATTGTCAATAGATCATTGACTTTTGCTGTCATTAAATCCAATGACAACTTTTCTACCCTCCGTACTAATTTAGAGTTTTCTATAATATCATACGTGGTATTTTTACCACAAGATGGCATTCTAAGATAATAATAATAATTTATTATACCATGTAAACATAGCTACTTACATACGTCAAATAAGAAGAAAAAAATAAATAGAATAAGAACTGTTTTCAATACTTAAAGACTAAGTTTCCAAAGTTGTTATGTTAAAAATTAGTAGTTCAATTCGCGAGTATGAAAATTTCTCTTCAAGTATGAAATTTGTCTGGAGAATTCTCTACTCTTTCGCCGAGACTGTCAAATTTTAGACAGCACTTTTACTTCACTTCCTGCAAGACCATCTACGAGTTCTGTACTTTTACGCCCGGGGCAACCTTCACCTTTAGATTGTTAGATGCAATTACATTTGTAAGGTTGAAACGAGGTAAGTGGTGTACATTTTTCTTTATTAGGGGTTTAATTTGACTCTGCTAATTGTCTGTAGCGGATATTGCTACCCACCACGTCACATTATTGATAACGTTATTATCTTATACACCGTCAAAGGTTGGAAACCTGCAGGATTATCCCTCTTTTGAAGATTAACTACGACAAACACTGGGGAAAAAGGAAAACGCTGCGTCTTTGCGTTCTTAAATGATTGGATGCTAAGGAGATCTTTTACTTGTGTTAACATTTATATGATCGTTTAGATTGGGTTTAATATTATTTTTAGGTAACTCAAGTACAGAAATTATCTAATTTCCTACTGGATAACACCTAACTGTTAGTATTACTATTTCAATTTTTTTTCTTCGATTTGTACTTTGGTGGTCATGTCGTTTATGACCGTACGTGCATGTTAAGTTAACACAATTAATAATATTTTTGTGCTTTAGGAACTCATAAGCAGTGCGAAGGCTTAAATTATTTGTTCGTCTACAATTTTAAGATTTGCAAATATAAATTCAGACGTTATGTTTATGTAAAAGTTTAAACCGACAGGGTCAGCTTGTTGTACGGTGTGTTGCTCACTATTCGACGCAACTTATAATTTATTCGACCCACGTATAAATATTCGCGAAAAATTACATTTATATACTTTATTCATCTTCTGTGATCAAATAAATATATATATTCTGTGTTATTACTTCTGTGGTGTTATTTATTCTTTTCCAGCTACGAGTAGAGTTAGACGGTATCTCCCTAACTTGATCTTTCATCGTCTTGGCGCTTTTTTTAGATTTACGTTATAATTTCGCATAACAAAGCCGGCGATCGCTCTCTGAAGAAGCTGTGCTAGTCGTTGCTTTGTTTTGTTACAAGAAAACCAGCGTAACAATTTATTTTTGGCGGCGCAACTCGAAAAACCTGATTTTCTCGTAACAAAGTTTGCGAAAGAATATTTGTTAGTTAATGGTAAAGTAGTGTATCCTCCTGTTTGTTAGGTTGTAATTAGTATTAGATCTTGTCTTCTTTAGGAGGGGCAATAAAAACCACTCTAAACTATTTAAATAGTTTAGAGTGGTTTTTATTGCCCCTCCTAAAGAAGACAAAATCTAATACTAATTACAATATTTGTTAGTTCCACAAATCAAAAAGCTTTTTAAAGATGAAAATTTTAAACGTACGATGAATGGTTTAGAACTGGCAGAATGGGCTTCTTTTTAACATTAAAATGAAAACGTTCAAACACGAAAGCCGTTCTCATCTTGGTATAGACTCTGGCTGTGGAAGCCCTCGCTATTACATTATATTTAACATGCTTGCAAACATTTTGTGGGAAACCAGAAAGCAAAAATTACCAAGAAATTGTGACTAATTTTCTAGAAAACTATAAAAATTTAATGTGCCAAATGTCGCTAAGAGTTTATTTTTTGCACTCAAAATTTTTTTCTTGCAAATTTAGGAAAGATAAACGATGAATCAAAGTTAAAATTATATTTCAGAATTGGAAAAACGATGCCAAGGTAATATTCCGCCATGATGACAGATTATTGTTGTTCTCTCATTAGAAAATGCAACAGACAACATAAAGGGAAAAAATAACTCTATGCAACTCTTTGATAATTTTTTTATGCAATTAAGTGTTTTTGTATTCTTGATACTAATTAAACATTTTATTATTTGTTATGTCAAGTTTAAGTATTTATATTTATCTATTTGCTTCTGTTTAACAAAATTTGTTAATGCAATTATCATGTATCCACTAGCGGAATATGATTTAACTCTAAAACTAGACGTGATACAAATATTTAGTTTTTAGTTATGCTTTAATGATTGTAAAAACTCACAATAAAAACATTTGTTTTAGAAACTACTGCTAATAAATTAAGAATTTTTTTACGCATGTATACAATATATTACAAATATAAAGCAATTAATAAAAAATACATCTCAATATTTTACATTTATGAATTACAACTTTATGATTAATATAAAGTAATAATTAAGATTAAATTTCATAATGTATTGAATATGTTTAATTTAATAAACAAATAAAATATTTAGTATTTCAGTTTCACATGTTAATTCAACTTAGTTGTATTGTATATGCAATATTATTCCTATTTAATAAAGTTTCACATATACTTTAAAAGTTTTTTAAATATGTACTACAAAGTCGGTATCTTATAAAAATAAAGTTTTGATGATAAGGTATTCATGGTATGTTTATTGACATAAAGAATCAGAAGCATCTTAGTATGTTAAATACATTCTGTTCGAATAATTTTTAGTACCGACGTTTTTAAAAAATTATAAGTATAAAACTAGCCATCAATTTATTTTTCCAAGTTTCTAATTTTTTTTTTAATTATTCCTAATATTTACCGAATGTTTTTATTACTTATATCTATTATTTCATCGAAATTTAGTGAAAATAAAAAACAAAAATTGAATACATATATTGACATTTTTTTGACATAAAATTTTTTTTTTCTTTTTGTTTAAGGAAGAATTTATTTAGTCAGATCATTTTTGCTAACATAAAAGCAGGTTTTTTTATTCCATCGTCTTGTTTACATAACGTTTCGCCAACTTTAATTGGCTTTATCATCTATAAATTAAAATAGAATAATAATATATGTTCATTCATTACAATATAAATTCAAATATCAGTTATTAAAAAAGAGAAAAAAAGTAATTACAAAATGACAATTTTGTGTAGATAACTAAAGTAATTTTTTTTTTATTATACTTACATGAATTTAAATATTAACAAAAACAGAAAAATTTTTAATAATCTTATTTATAGAATTTTAAAAAAGAGGTCATAAAATAACAACTAACATTTTTCAATAAATTAATTTAAGGAACTAAAATTTAAGAACGTAAATGCAATTGAGAAATAATAACAGGTAGAAATCAAGGTAAAATATTTTATAATATTTTCAATTGCTTTATTGTTTTCCTAGTTACCTTTTTTCGCCACGTCTCTGAATATGAGGCTTTACCAATTTCGTTGATCTTTCATAGAAAAAGATTTTTCTTTGAAAGCATTTTTTCTTTTCGTTCCAAATTATTTTTAAATTATTATAGATGCAATACCGACAGCCTCAAGAAGATTAAAAGAAAAACTATCTACCTATTTGTTTTGCGTCAAACTATAAATTTGGTCTACTGTCGGAGAGATGCAGCGCTTGTTTTTTTAAACAAGAGTATAACTTTGTTTAAATAAATTTAAATTAACAAAATTTATCAATTCTATTCAAATATACTTACGTAACGAAAGTACGCTATCTGCGTAACAATACAAAAAACTATACTTCTTTTTGTCCAAGACTAGAAAACATTTGTTGTATGCACTGCACATGACCCATAACACAAAACAAAATTGTTGATGTGATGCACGACTCTTTTATGGTTTATGATACCTGTTATTACTTGTATTTTATGCTATTGCTAATAATTTATTCATTATTATTTATTTTGACAAAGACCTCTAAATCATGTTTAATCTTTACGGACTCCCTGAACGATTCTAGGAACCCTTGGAGGTCCCTAAGGACTATTTTGAGAACCACTGACATACGTCAACATTAAGACGTCGTACTTGTATTTGACAGTTTTTTTTTATCCATAGATATCTAATTTTGTTTGGCCAGTGTTAGAATATTCATCCTATGACGTTATAGAATAAAATTGTATGTAAAGTACATAAGACGCAAGTGTTTTATAATAAATATAAACACAAGACTACAAGAGTAAGAATGTTTGCGTTCTGTTATTATAAAATTATTTCAGAAGAATTACACTTTGTAATGGTCGTAGAGAAACCCCTGTCATAGATAGTACTTGTTTTTACCATAATTTTATTATACTTGCCATACGTGAAAAAATAAAACAATTCTGCATCTGTATAATTTGACGTTTATGTATATGTTAACAAAAAAGTTATTTTGTATCTACACAAACACACGTATGAGTAATTATTTTCGATTTGTTTTGTACCTTATTGTAAGTCATAATTCATTGACAATGACTTTAACCCGTTCAGTTTAAAAAAAAATAATTTTTTTGTGTGAAACTGTTAGATGGTAATAGTTAATATTCCAATATCTTGAAAACCATAAAAATACAAATATCAATATCTTCCTTACAACATTTAAGGCATAAGATATTTTAATAAAATTTACTTAATTTCTTTACTTAAAAAATATTAAAATCTATAGGGTTGATAAAATATAATATTATTGGATCCATATAAACAATATTTTTTTTTATTAGGTAACTGGTAAATACATAACGTCAATTATTCTAACACTTACAAATAAGTTACCTGCATTAAGTGCTTTACGTCACAGTGATGTCTAAATTATATGCTTGTTTACAAATTATATTTGAGAGTGGGCTTTATGTTGGCCCACGGGTGTACTAGTTCTCTAAAATCATTTATTGCTGTGATGAAATTGTTAATTTATTTTATTAAACGTTTATAAAATCCAAAAAAACAAATGATTCGAATTTAATGCGTTTAGAATAACATTTAGATTCAATACTTACATTGTTAAAAAAATTATGTGTACTAATTTTAAGAAAAGTTACTTAATAAAAAATAAACGTTTTTATTAGTAATTCTGACAAAAAAAGATTTAAAAGAATTTGTAAAAAATGAAATAGTCTTGAAATAAAAAATTAAATAGATAAAATTATTGCTTTTAGCAAGAAAAAAATGTCTACTAAAATAAAAGTCAAGAAAAACACAAAAATATCAAACTATCATCAAAATTTGAACAAACTGTTAGTAAAAGTATAAATCCCAAACAAAAAAGTGATGTCATTGAGTTATATATTATATAGTAAACCGCAATTAAGGAAAAAAAAAATAAAACCGATGGGAAAACTAAATCAGAAACAAAAACAATGAAGTACAATTTATTTTTCATACTATTTTCTTTAGTTTTAAATGTGTATTGTTCTTGTTATTACGTTAGCGTTATACCTAGCGCTTTTATTACAATAAAATAATAAAAAAATAAAACTAACACTGATAAACTTTAACAAAGAAGTAACTTAATAGTTTTTTATAGACACATAATGCTTCAATTCTAATTAATAACAAACTTGGACTTACATTTTGTTTACAAATAAATTAATATCTTTTTTCCAAATTGGTATCGATAATCCTTATGCTGTTTTTTTTTATTTTGTGTTATTAATTTTTTTTAATTGCTCACAGCAATAAGTACTGATAAAAAGAAACATTATTTTACGTACAAAGTGCTTATTAACTTTTTAAAGTAGGTTTTTACATATTTGTCATTTGAGAACGGTTTCATATATTCCGACTAAGAACATAACTTTCTAACAATATTTTCAGTTTCACCATAGCGTTTTACAAAGGTATTTTGTTGACCGACTAGATTTTTTCTTCTCGTTTTTAAAAATTAACTTCTCGTTTTTGACATTTTCTGAGTCTATTTCTTATGCAAGGTACGACGTTTTTTGTCATACTATCCTATTTATAAGACATGTTCAAATTTAATTTTGACGCATAAATTCTCAGTCTTGGTTATTATACAGCAACATCTACTGATACTTGACATTTTTTGTGTATAATTTATAGATTATGAAATACAGACATTTGAAAAACATTGTTAGTCCATTGGTTGTACAATATCAGGTAATCATAAATTTGAATTTTTGTTTATCTTAATGTCTCATGTTTTAATAATTTTGCTAGATATGGGTAATAAAAAATCTCTTTGAAACAAAGAATTATATAAAATTATCTTAAAAAGCTTGTCTAATATTACGCATCTCAGCGACGAGACAAACGACGGTTGAGAAGATTTTTTTAAATTCCACTGACAAACAACTACAAGAGTTCTCTCAAGAATTCAATATCGAAGAACATAAAAACGTTACGTAGGAACCGGTGGCTGGTCCTTCTAGACCTAAAAATACAAAATCAAGTAAGAGACAAAAACATTGTTGTAAAAAAAGGAAATCAATAATTTTATTGCGATGAATAGAAGTACCAAAAGAAAATAAAATTTGGAGAAGACGCGTTCAGTACATAAAACCAAAAAACTTTCAAAAAACTTTCAGGCGCAGACACTCTAGAAAGTCGTATCTCTTATTTTATAAGATAAATCCCAAAAGATTATCTTTAAACAGTAAAAAAACACAAAATATGAACCAACAAATTACCAAGAGTTAAAAATCTTTATAGGTATTCATATTCTAATGAGCAACTTTCATTATCCAAACGTACGTTTATACTGAGTTCTAAAATTTGTATTTGTACTAATCGCAGAAAATATAAATTACAATTGTTTTTGTAAACTGTGGACATTTATTTTGTAGATATTATAACTGCTGAATAATTTAATGATCGTTTTTGGAAGTTGAGACCTCTTTACAATTTGATACGGAGAAGGTGCTAACAGCTTTCTTCGGAAAGTTAACTTAGTATTGACAAATAAATATTCCTATTCAATGGCGAACTAAATATGAAATAATATATAATAGGTAAACCTTGCCTTTGGTACATAAAATTATTCGCTTTATGTGGTACGAGCGGAACTACGATTTGTTATTGTATCAAGATTCTACTACAGAAATTGGCAAAATTGAATCAGAAGTAATATGTCAAAGTGCTGCTGTAGTTCTTAAATTGGCAGAGATCATAACAAAACTAAAATATCAATTAAATTTATAACTATTTTTTAAGTTACCTACCAATTATTGCAAGTTTACACAACCGTAATATATATGCTTCATGCACGGCAAGAATAGATAGATTCGGAAAATCACCGTTTTCAAAGAAAGCTGCGTCAAACTGTTGCCGCTTTAAATCATTTTACAGAGTCCAGCAGAAGCCATGTTTAGCATTTTTTGCAAAAGTTTTCTATGTATATATCCGTACTATTTCATCCTCTTAGCTTTAATTACTTTTGTTATGGTCTCATTTTGCAATATTTTATCTATTTCTTTATTTGTAAGTCGTTTGTATTCTCCATTTATTTTCCTAGGTCCCATAATTTTTCGTATTATTTTTCTTTCGAAAATCTTTATCTTCTCTTTGTCTTGATTAGTTAGACAGTTATTAACTTCGTATTTTTGCTTATCTCTTTTCTTTTCTACTTTTTACAATTTCTTTGTAATTATGGAACGCATTATGTCCAGATTTTATCATTTGCGCGACTTCTATTTTTTTTTTAATTTTCAGTTCTCTGCTTTTTGCTGCTTTATCTATTTTGTCTATATTATTTTCTTTTATCTCTGGCTATTACTGCTAGGTCATCAGCATACGTTATTATTTGTACCATTTTGTGTGTAATCAAGCTCTGTATTTCACATTCGTTTATCATTCCTTCTATAGTTATATTAAATAATGTTGCAGATAGTCCGCCCCTCTGCCTCACTCCACGACTTACTTCTACTTTGTTTGGTATTTCTTCATACGTTTGTAAAACAGCTCTAAAATTTTCCTTTGTTATTTCTATTAAATTTCTTATCTTTTTGTGGATGCCCTGGTTCTTTGTATCTGTAATAAGCGTCTTTTTTTTATGCTGTCAAAGGCTTATTTGAAACCTATAAATACTATATGTATTTTATTACCTTTTTTGTATGTTTTTTCGATTATTTGATTGACTGTATGAATAGCGTCTATTGTTGGTTTTTTTGGCCTAAATCCATTTTGGTATTCACTTATGTTATTCTCTGTGTACTTTTTTACCAGCTTTTGTATAATTATTAGTATTTTATACGTTGTGTTTGCTAGCGTTATTTTTCTGTAATTGTCAGAAATCGTTACATTTTCTTTTTTTTTGGTATTGGTACAAGAAATCCTATTTTCCATTCTTCCGGTAGTTTCTTTTTCTTAAACTTCGTTCTTTTCTCCCACATTTCTACATTTTGTTACATATACCTGCCACTTCTTCCTTTTTGGTTTTCTTATCCCTAAATTTTCCTCTTCTACTTTCTCTTGTGTCTCTTCTTTATCTTCATCTTTTACTGTTTTTTCTAATAAATTTTTCTCCCATGTATGTTTATCTATATTTACGATCATATTTTTTCTTCTTTTCTGCTTTTTTAATTTTTGGTTAGGCTTCGTATTGCTTTTGTTGTTTGTTCCTATATCTTATTATTACTTCGTCTATATTTACGTTTCTTGTCTGCCATTAGCTCGACTTCTTCTTTTCCTATTTTCTTATATATCTCGTAATGTTCTTGCTTGTTAGTTATTATCCACATTATTCTTGCTTTTCTCTTTCTTTCTATTAGTTTTTCTCATTTTTTGTCAAACCATTCTTTTCTATTTGTAACTTTTCCTGTTCCTATTTTGTTTTTGTTTGTTTTAACGATAATTGTTTTAATTAAGCCCCATTCTTTTTTGCTTTCCTCTAGTAGTGATTTGGTTTTCTCGGTCTCATACCTCTCCTTTCCTTAATCTTTTTCAAAAATTTTCCACTTTTTTTGTCCGCTGCTGATGTTTTTTTAACCATTCTTGATTTCGCTTTTGCTATTACTAGATCACGATCAGCTTCTACACTTGTTTTTCTGTATGATCTTACGTCTTTTATCATGTTCTCTCTTTTCTTTTTATTTAGAATATGATCTATTTCCTTTGTTTTTGTACATACCATATGATTTTATGCACTTTTCTATGTTTAAATTTGGTGGTTAAAATATACATGCATGTTTGTGTTGCCGGGTGACATAGATTTATTCCATTGTTTGAAGTTATTTCATGGATAGTTTCCTTTCCTGCCACATTTTTTTAAAAAGCTTCTGTACTTATTTTTGCGTTGAAATTTCCTGCTACTATTATTGTGTTGTGTTTGGGTATCTTTTCGCATGTTTCTTCCAATTTGTCGTAAAGAGCTTTTTTTCTTCCGTTGTTTCTCCTTCTGTCGGTGCGTAAACGTTTACTATGGATATGTTTGCAATTGTGTTTTCAATTATAATGTATGCTTTTCTTCCATCTATTCTTCTAAATTGTCACAAGTCATTCCTAAGTTTTTTATCTAACATAAATGAAGTCCCATAGTGCCTTTGTTTTTTATTTCCACCATATAATAGTGTGTAATTTACCTTATCTATTCTTCCTTTGCCCCCCATCTTATTTTTTGTAGTGCCATTATGCTAATTTTGTACCGCTCCATTTTTCTCCAATTTTTTTTATTTTACCTGTTTCTAATGATGTTCCATGTTCTTAGTCTTATCTTTATCGTTCTCTATTCTTTTTATTTCTTTCTTTTTTGTTGACCATTTCTTTGCTTCTGTTTTTGTTTATTTTTATAATTGGTTATTTGTGTTTTGTGTAAATCATGTCTTTTTTCATTGCTATGTCCGTCGTCATTACTCCAAACTTTATCTGTTTTTAGTAATTGTTTGAACGGTTTGAGTTATTCGTTTTACTATTTCTCTCAAGCGTATCACCTTCTGGGGATCTTTCATCCACCGTCCTTTTTTGTCTGGGTTTTTCCCTTGTGACTCCTCTTCCGTTTTCAATTTCCTCTCCGATCTTGATTTTTTGTATCCTATATACTTCGTTATTAATTACTAACGTATCGTATTTTAATTGAGCTTTATATCCATTACTTCGAGCTACTTTTAAATCCGGTACCAATCTTTCTTCTTTCATTACACCAATCCGTATATCAGTGGCTTTTAGCGTTTTAATATTTTTTTAATTTTGGTTTTTGTAGACTCGTTTGTCAGTTTAACCATTATTGGCCGTGTTTTTCTTTCCCTATATTTTTCATTTCTGCTTACTTTAACAACATTCTCCTTAAAATTGATGTTAGTTCCTATTTTCTGCATTCCTATGTAGATTTTATTGTGTTTCTTTCTCGTCTTCATTCCTGCTGTCGATTATTCCCGATATCACTGTATTTTTCTTTCTTACCTTTTTTTCTAGAATTCTACCTTCTTGAGTCGCAATCTTTTCTAGAAATTTTACATTTTCCTCTTTAAGATGCTTTAGTTCTCTCATGACTGCGTCTATTTTTGCATATAATTTACTCATGTTCTCCCCTATCTGTTCAAACAATCTTTATGTTTTTTCAATTTCTGTCATTTTTATTCTTATGCTGATCGTTTGTTTGAAAGTGGTAGTACTATTCTCTAATTTATTATGGTTAATTATTTATATTCTTTTTCGGTTTTACACCGGACCTCTGACCTCTATCAGCAAATTGTATTTTTTTAATAATTTGGTTTAATTTTAGTCTGCTTAGTTTATAGCCCATTTTTGTATGCAGGGTGTTTTGCATATCCAAGAAAATTTTGAAATGAACTTATTTGATTTACTTGTAATTTTTTCTTATCAATTATTTATTTATCTAATTTTAACTGCATAAAATTCTCTTCTTCATGTATTTCTTGTTTAATCTTAAAATGACTTGAATTAAATCTACATAACATCTTAATTTCCTTTGATTTCATTTTTGAAGTTGTTCTGTTTTGTTTTACTATCCTTTCAAATGTTTTTCTGTACATACAACTCATCAGTCTATTCACGATTCTGTTTATGTTACATTTAAATAAAATTTACACATAGTAAAAATAATTAAATAACGTTTTCTAACGCAATGACTTTTTAACTTTTTTAATGAACAAAATGTAATGTAATGTGTAATGGACAACAAATTGGGGCATCAAGTATATAGAAAACCGACACATACTGACAGATACCTCAACGCCGAATCACATCATTTGTTCTCCATCTTTTGAGTGACCAGTACGTCCAAGAATGGAATGCTTCTGTTTGTTTCCTTGTCCATGGTGAATTTGATGTTGAAATCTAACGTAGGACAAATTTTTCTCGAAACATAGCTACCAGATTAAACCAACAAAATGCGGATACAATGAAACATAACACAATATCTGCTGTTGCGAAACTTTTTTTAGACACCGGTCACACAATAAAATTTGAAGAGGCAACAATGTTAGCTAAATCCCAAAACTTCTGCCCTAGACTATACAAAGAAGCCATTGAAATCCAGAAGTACGACAATTTTAATAGGGATAATGGAATCGATCTAGCGCCGATATAGAAAAAAAAGTTTGGGAAAACTAATGAATCGAAACCGTCACGAACTACTGACCCGAACGGCGTTATATAAAGGTTTGTCAGGATCCTATACTTTCAGTTTCAATTTTTCGGAAGAAGACAGCGACATGACTGTCAAAACGTCAAATATTGTAAAGTTTGTAAACTTTCTAAGTTTTATGAATTTCGTGAAAAGTGTAAATATGGGACGCGGTTCAAAACCAAAAAATATTTATTTGATTACGTATAACTAACAATGATGTAAATTATAATTAAATTATTTGTACAAAAAAAGCTTAGAATCGATATTAGAATTTAAAAATGTAAAAATATATAGGGTGTTTTGTTTGAAAAAGAAAATGTTATCAAATTTTTATAATGAAATAAACACCTTGTATATTAAAAACGTATTTAATTGAAAGCTTGTTTAATTTCAAAAACATTTTTGCTTAAAAATTTTTTAGAATTTTTTTAAGGCTGGAGAATTATTTAAGTGTACATCAGGTCTATGTATTGTACAAGGAATTTTCGACATGTTTAGATTCAACCTTCACAAATTTGGCAAGCCAAGCTAGTATGCAACAGAAAAATTATTTTAATCTAGAGCCGCATATAGCCTGTACCAATTTCCAAGTTGATTTGTTATTTTGCGTTCGAAGTATGCCTAACTAAAACATTTTTTTAGACGATATATCTTTTTAAAAAAGAATTTTTGTACAAAGAAATATCTGATTTTATTGATAAGTTGTGCCCTTTTTAGACACTGAGTACATTTAATTTTTAATTCAAGGCTACATTCAGTAAAGAATAATGTACTGAATGAGCCAAAAGACAAAAGATTAGCGTCAAACTGAATTTTTCTAAAAAAAGTACAACCTAATCTTTAAGAATTTATTAAGTTACTCTTAACTTGAAATAACAAAATTTTGAAAATTTTGTAGCGGAAATATTAACTTGACCCCAATCACTTTGACTCGCCCCGTAGTTGTAGTTATATATTTATTACACACTCAAATAAATAAGAAATATTTACCCTACGTGACTCGTCTTTACTAATACCACATCATCAGTAAAGAAGATACAAAATGATTAACTGATTGAAGTGCGTCCTTATCTTGTCGAAGACTTTTTATCTGCCGAGTAATACATTTATGTAACAGAAATTCACAAATTCATTTTAGCACATAAAGTCACATTTAGAGCTTATCTTATCTTTATTTATATTATTTGTTAGAAAACATTTAAATACGTGCTTTGCGCTCTAAATAAATTTAAACAATTCTTAATGTGGATATGAAAAAATCGTGCTATGTGGATACAAAACTCAAATTTGTATGTTTATGTTATTTAGTTTTTTGAGATCTAGTCTTAATTTTACAAAATAAATTTGTCTTTATTCGCAAAATAAATACAATTTATGTTAAAATATCTCCAAAAAAAAGATTTTTTTTTAGGCATTAACGTAAGCGTTTAATAAAGATTCAAAGTATGCAAGCAATGGACATTTTTGATCCGCGTTTGAATAGATAGTTTCGCGTCCGCTTCATTAACACTTTTTACCTCCACTTAATTTGGTGCTAGTTGTTTAAACACTTTTATAAACGTAAAATTAACTGCACCAGGTAAAATTTGTAATGTTAATTTATACGCCTTAATAGCTTAATCTGTTATAGTAACAGTGATAATTTTGCTTTATAAACCTAATTTGTCATGACGTATATTAATATTATTGTCTTTTAACGACGTATTTTACATAAATGTTTTCTTTATAAGTTTACAAACCGAATAAGGTTTAGTATGTTGCGTGTCGGTAGATTTTTTTTTCTTGAAACTAAGTTAACGTAGTGGAATTAATAAAAATAAACTAGATTGATTTTGTAATATCATATGTGTCTAGAATACGTTCTATGGTTCATCTAAGTAAATTGAATGTGATCAGTAGACGTGAAATAAAGAAAAGGGCCAGCTGCCGAAAGCAGTATAAAAAGTAGCTGGTATTCGGATAAAATATTTTTTAAACATATGTTTGAATTGGAATTTCGGGCGAAGAATTCAAAGGCTGGACTGCCCATTGTGGTATTACAGACAGATAAATTATGTTCGACGGCCGCGTATGACAGTGGCTCTGTTCAGTAGGCAAAAAAAGCACTTCTTTAAATATAAGTAACTGTTCTGGAAGCAAGCGATGAATATTCATGAACTCAATCGTCCTTTTATTTTCTTAATAGAGTGCCCATGCATTGATTTCTTGTAGATTTAATTATCCATTTGTTACAGATTGCTGCATGCGATGAATTCATTATCGCATTAGTCACATTTTTACATGCATCGAAACCTACAGAAAGTATGATGAATCGATACTTGATTTTTAATTATTTTACTTTGGATTTTTTGCAACTCGCGTCTTTAAAGGTATTGAAATACGTTTATTATTATAACAAAAATTGTTCTTCTTTTTACTTGCAGTCTCAAAAAATTTACTACAACTGGAAACTAATGAATGACAAGTTAGTAAACGTTACACGCTTTTTCTTAACGACATTCCTTTAATACCATTTCGTATCATTACTGTTATGTGCTTTTTTGTAATTCGACAATGCAATACTATTTGTATATAAGCGTTTAATAGTATTTTCAGATACACAGCGCAAACTGTAATGTTAGTAGGATCAAGATGTATATTATTATGATTCATGTCATATGCTTCATAAGCCTGTATCACACTTCAAATATTTACAGAAAAAAAATTTTAAAATTGGTCATTTACTTTATTTTACTAGAATTAATAGTACAGCTTAAGTATAAACCAGAACATTTAAATTCCTACCCTATAATTCAAATAGAAGAAAAACATCAAAGTCAAAAGCATATAGAAAACAATTGTTATTTTTAACGTATCTTGCTCTCCCTTCAAGATATGGAATTTTTTTGTAAATTGTCGCAGACTGGATTCTAACCAAGATTATATTTGGGAATTCATTTTTAATTATAAATGAAATATCTAATAAACTGTTAATGTTAGAAAACATTTTTATTTGAATAAATTGTTAGGAAGAACTATCTGTATAAGATGCTGTAAACATAATTGGAATAATTTACATTCGTACAAAATTATACAAAGAAAACTGTTAGAAACGGCTGATAAACCTACTTCCGGTTTTTTTATCAAACCCATCTTTTGATAAAACCGAAAGAATATAAAAAGCCAATTTTATACCAAATTTCAAGTTACTAGGACTTTTCGTTTGAGAGTTATCGTGGGTACATCGTTACACACACATGGACACTCATATACACACACACACACATACATGTCCACGTATGGTTATGACACCCCGACTTATACACCAAATTGTGACACATTTGTTGTCGACCACTGTGCGCATGGTACTTAAAATGACGAATTTAAGGTGTTAGGAGGCGCTCTTTTCCTCACCGTATTTTTGAAGATAATATTGCAAGCTTTAAACAAACATGTGGCATCCGTTGCCACATCAATTGGATTTATCCAAAAAGATGTTTAGGGTGCTACAAGAAATGTATTTGCTGTGTACTATGTTAAGGAGGCCACATGTTCAGGTTGGTGTATGTTTGTTTCGTAGAGCTTAAATTAATAGTCATGATCATGATAATAAAAATTATTAATTAATTTGACAAAAACTGCAATCTATGATCTAATAAATTCACTATACTCGGAACAATAACGTGTCGCGTCGTAGTATAATCTCATTTTGTATCGAACTGAATTTATTGGATCATGGAGCAACAGTATTTTATCTTAAATATTTCAAAGGCGGAAGAGAACCTTGGACACATGGAGAGACACAAAGCAGAAGCGATAAAAAGATAGATCTCAGATTGGTAAAAGTAGGATCAGTTTTCACCTTTGTATAATTTTAACTGCCGGTTGCTTGCTGTACCATAGCAATAAACCGATATTTACAGTTATCAAAAGGTGAAAAATGTGGTGTAACTTGAAAAAATTAAATTGCATTGCAATGACAATAGCAATAGTTAGTAATAAATATTATAGTTTTCACTACCTACTTTTTATTTATCTTATTTCTAGTTATAACATTTTTAACAACAAATTTAATATCAGTCCATGATCTATAGTACATCGTTATGCTCTTCTTTAATTTTCGTACACTTATCTTTTCCCGGTACGATTTGATTTATTATTTCTACTTTAAACTTCTTCAATAAAACTTCTTTTTCTGAATCATTCCACGGAACTCTACCTACATACAGATACAATTTCTTAAGCTATAATTTTGCAATTGTTTAACAACTCGTATAGATAATATTATGGACAAGCGGAAAACTTTATTTATTTTTTAATGCAGCCTATAGTTTGGTCAGAAATTAGGTTTTGCTGCCCGCCTTTGTAAAATAAGAATAATAAAGAGAGAATAATATAGTATAATAAATTTGGATAGTTCATCAATAAATCTATTGATTTTTTATTCTGAATGTACATTCCTAATTTAAAAGCACCTTGTATGTATGTGTTACTTATTAATACGTTTTTTTTAATTACATGCATAATATTCAAACATTTTAAACCTTTAAGTTCGATGTTCTTCAAAAATGTTACAGCAAATGTATGTGCTTTCCCTTGGTCCACTGCCAGCAGCAACCTGCTAATTTTGGTTAGCTCAACTGTTTTTTCATGGAGGCAATAAGCTTCACAATGGAGTTTTATGTCGCGGCCCATTAATCGCGCCAGCCAATTACACTCGTTTTCTTTAAGATTAAAGACTTGGCTAACGGTAGCTACGTACTTTCGTAACTTTGTACTGGTTATTGTTTCTGGAGACCCCAAGTTTGGTTCAGAACACCATTTTTTTAATGCAATTGTGTCTTCTCATATAAGAATTTAAATTACTTAATCGTGCGAACACAAAAGAATTCTCCTTGGGTACTCCCACTGTCGTGCGAGTTGCCAGTAGAAAATCGACAGGTTCTTTCATTTCTTTAGTGGGGAAGACTGTTACTTTCTTTTCTCACTTTCCTATTATTTCTAGTACTGTAGAGTATTTGCTAACTTGGTTTCAAAATTCCGTTAAAGATGATTTCATTTCTTGTATACCTTGACTTTACCATGATGGTCTCTTTGTGTAGTGCTCAAGTTTCATCCTTATAGCTTTTCCTGAACGTCTTTTATTGGAAAGCATTACACGACTTAACGTAAGTAATGCTAGTTTACTCCAATTTTGAAAACTCCTTTCGCTGTCCATGTAGTTCTTTGTTTCTCTGATCATGCATTCTAAAAATTTGCTTAATTTGATTAAACTGCCAGTAACTAGAAATAAATCAAGGGAAATGAGTTTTCCATATTGCAAAGTAGCTAATGCGTTGGATGAAATTCTAACTGAGTGCTACTATATTTTTTACAAAGAAATGATCCAAATCGTAAAATAAGATTATCTTTACGACATATTTCAGTTATCTCATTTCGCAATTTGTTTAAAATATTGGAACGGAAATCTTGTCAGCTTGTGATCATAAATTCCATTTAGTAAAGAAGTACTCTCAGCAGCTGGCAGACGTTATGATTTTTCTGAACTTATATGCCTTTTAATCATAAAACCAAGACATTCAAGACAAGGACCATAATCAGAATAGTTTAGGAACTTTTTCTCTTGTTCGGTTGATCTGCTCGTTAAGATGAGTTCTCCTTTTTTTTTAATAAGAGTAGGTTACAATTATAATAAAAATTACGCGTCAAAGCATTAAAAGTTTCTCGTCTTTTGAAATTTTTAGACATACTCAAAATTCTGGCAACTTCCGTTTTATTAGAGTTGAGTCCTTTTAAAATGTCTGGCTTAATTACGAAGCAACTTGTGGCAAAAATAACAACTGTAGTTTTTATTCCAAATTCTCTTACCTCTAGATGTCTTTTTGGCACAGTTTATTTTAACTAGTTCTCTTGTTTTAGTTTTATTAATAGAACTAGTTGCAACGGATGAAACGTTGTCGGTGTCCGTTGATAGAAAAGTTTTCAGAATGATCAACGGGTAGAAACTTGATCACATTCAGTATCACTTAATAGCATATTTTCGAGAGTGTCCGGTAGTATCGAATAGCTGCGGGATTCGTCCCTAGGTAAGTATACAGATTCGGAGTCGCCAGAACTAAAAGGTTCGGGTTCTGATAATAATTCTTCTTCGTCTTCAAAATTTATGACTCTATAATTTGGCGAATTCGCAACTTGCTCTAAATCAATTTGTATTGGTACTGGACTAATAGTTGCCAGGGGTTTATCAGTAGATGAAAATATCGATGAATCTTGGAAATCTGAATAAGAATATACAGAATTTATTGATCATAAAATGTGATCCAATTTACATTAGGTGACTTATTTTGTTTCTAAATCCATCAATAGGTAATTTTTTTTATTCAGTTTATTAAGATGCTACTATTCACATTGATTTTTTTATTTCTAAAACATAGTATCTTTGATAATCGTCCCACGATTTTATATCAAAATAATTTTTGTAATTTTTTAATTTTTAGAATTTTTTTGTAGATATGTCCTAGCAAAAATTTAATTTGTTTTAAAGATAATGAAAATGCAAACGTAATATAATCACTTTGACATATTTAACTTCTACTTATTTCGACCAATGCGTGATTATCATAAAACATTACACGGGAAAAAACAAAAATATAAAGTAAATTTGGCAACTGTGAGGTGTTGCCGTTTGCGAGTAATTTACCCGAAATTCAGATTACCAACGTGGGGAAAATATAGAAATGGCTAAAATCGAATAATTTGTAGCAATTCATATTTTACGAAATGGATTTAATTGTACTTATTAGTAGATGTGTTTACATTATATTAAATTTAATGTAAGTGAATAATTTGATAAAAATAAGAGGTTAGTATGATTAATTAAATTATTATTAATTCGTAAGGAATCTATTATTCGTTGATTTATAATTAAATAAACTTTAAGTAATATTAAAATTGCTTTTGTTTAAATTTAATAAAACCTAACACACCTAAACATCGCCAAGCTTCAAGTTTGAGACGAATCAGTTTCTAAATAAGTCCGCTATTTTGAATTTCTTGTTCTAAAAAAATTGTTTGAAAAGTTATATATATATGGATTTCTTGAATTTTTGGATATCTTATATATCTTTAAAGTTACAAAATTCGTATTAGCATAACTGAAAATTACGTAAAAAGTACATATGATAGGATTTTTAATATTTAGGTAATCAAATAGGTACGGAAAATTTAATAAACGATTGCTCAGTACTCTCTTTTGCATCACCATGTTTAACATCTTTCTACCTTTGCTTCTAAGGTCCATTTTCTAAAAAAACATTCAACTTAGCCTTATAATAAAAACTATTTAAAAAAATGCGAACTTACAGAAAAATGGCAAAACAGTCTGTTAAAACGTCTATTCGTGTGTGACTAGATGGCGCCACACTATTAGGTAACAAAAGTAGTAACAATTAGGTTCAGAGTATGCAAACTAGAGCCACAATCGTGGCGTACTACACCCTCCATGTGTTAAACAGTAATAGTTTTTTCTAGCGGCAATTTTACGTACTATTCTCATAGTCGCGGTATATTCAAAGCAGCACACATAAAACAGGTTTATAGCCAATGTATGACTGCTTTTGCTGTGACGTCTGAATGTGTGCTGCCACAACTAAAGCGTACGCCACAATTAAGTGTAATGCACACACAAGTTGTCACAGTTAATGCAACACAAACACACACACACACACACACAAACACCAAAATTTTTTTTTGTCCAAAAAACATTTTTCTGATTCAGATCTTGAAACGTAAAATTCTGCAAAAAATTTTTTTTTGAGAAAAAATTGCGATTGCTATACTTTCCTTATAGGAAAGTAAAAGTTAAACGAGTGTATTTCGCCCACATAAGTTCACGAAAAAAATAAAACTTCTTAGCTAATTAATTTCTTTCATTTTTATTTATTGATGAAAAAGTAAATGTTTCACTCATCAATTAATTTAATTAAAAATTAAAGAAATTTTCAAAACAAAGCTTTACAAACAAATGGATAGTCACAACGAAATTAAGGGTTGGAATAGCTTATATCAATGTAAACGTCAGATATGTAAATATTAGGTAAAAAAATACAATTTTTTGCAACTGTGTCTCCCCGACTTACCCACCGCTAAGAAAGTTTCACTTAAAAAAAAGTGATTAACCAAAAAGAACTTAAAGAAAAATGGCAGAAACAAAAATAATAGCACTAATACAAAGAAACAAACTATAATAAAAGCATCTACAAACCTCAGATTTCCTCTTACTTCCTCCTATAAAATATTTATTTATTGCTGCATTTGTCATGCATAAAAACGTCAATTTAGCAAAGATACTAAAGCTATTTTTTTAAAATTTTTTCACCATTTTAAAAAGGTGTCAAATTTATTAGTTTGACTTTGAAGTTTACGATATATAATAATAATAAATAGTTACATAGTTAAAATGCAAATGTGAGAAGCATTAATTCCCATAAATTCAAGATCACAGCAACACTTTAAAATTTCTAAATTACTTTATTAAAGTTTTTGAGGGCCTATAGGTAAATCAATTCAAAAAGTTTCAAAAACATCGTTATACATAGAGGTATTAAGCTCGTCATTGAAGAAATTACATTATGAATTATAAAGTAAACACAATATTGTGAAAAGATCGATTACAAATTTAATTTAAAACTAAGACATTAAAATGTATATGTATACGTTACTTTACTGAGGTTTTGTAAATTCAATAAAGAAACGTAACGTAATACCAAGCGAGAATGATTCGGAAATGTTTAGTAGGCTTAGACTAGAAAAGATAACAAAAACGTCAGCGTTATACAACAACCTTAAAAATTTAAACGCTTTGTCTAACTACATATAAATTACAATCTATTATTATTATTTAAATAGAACATGCATATTAGAATCATCGATTAGAATAAAAGATTATTTGCAATATTAACTGTACCTTACGAAACATCCTACGACTGTGGTAATTTCGAGTCTGCTGAAACTTTCGGCTTGAAAGTGTATATTTAAACAAAAAAATAAACGGCATATATTCACAAATTGTGTAATTACTTAATTACAATTATATTAACACTACAGTTGTTATTAATTTACCCGAACGATACACTTCCCGATAATCAAGTAACGGTCTAAACAAGTATTAATAGGTTACGTGTCAACTATGAAAATATCATGGATTGCTTTGTACTATTTTAAAAAATTTTATTGGCGTTACCTCATGGTGATTTTGAAATTGACCAATAGCAACTTTTTTTCTAAATTCAGGCATTATAAACGTTAACAATCTTTTATGACGTCACAAAATTGAAACTTCGTTTCTCGTTTAAAATTTGCAAAAACAATTACAAATAATAAATACACTTTCAAATTGTTACAAATTTTACTCTTTAGTATAAATCATGGTGTGGAGGTTATACTCAACAAAACATTTTTCTTAAATATTACTAATTCCAATGCAGTATTCTTTTACAATTCAACACCGTACGTTAAAAAATTCCTTAAAGATTACTATATTCCGACAGTCAAATATACCTAATTATTCGATAAACAATTTAAAGAGCTGCTTTAGATAATCTTCAGGAGCAAAATTAGTCAAGACCATCGAAAACATCTACTCCAAAAGCAGCATGCAAATATAACTGAATGGGAAGCGCACCGGAAAAATATCTGTAAGTAAAGGAATTCGATCAAATATTTTGTTAACCCAATGTTATTTAATATTGTTATGGACAAAATCATAAAGATTTGCTCTGATAAGGGTTACAAAATGGGAGGTCAAGAAATTACGAGTTATGGTGATGTCAAGAATTAAGTATCCCAACAAATACTTGGAGAAATAAGAACTTGAATATGAAAACAAAATCAAGAATATACAAAAGCACAGTACAACTAATCATGACCTACACGGCGAAAACTAGTCCTGGAATCAAAAAACCATGAAGCGACAATTTTGAACCAAACCGAAAATAAGATAGTGAGACAATATTGAAAAGAAACAAGCTTTTAACCTAATTAGAATTAGTTTAACTAAATTTGCGTGTAAACCTTCCTTTATTTTTATTTTGTGGAGTCGCTACTTTTTAGGGCGTGACAGCCTTGAGATTCATTCAGTACTCAGCGCTCGACGAGTACGCATGTGGTACTTTGAAGCCATGTAATTTTTTTATCTTACAATATCTTTATTTAAAAAGTCTGTGTTAATAATACAGGTATGTCTTTCATTTCTATTTTGTTGAGTTTATCTAATTCCCAGTTTTTATTTGTTTTAGATTTTTTTTTGGGTACCGATTTTATCTTTAACGAAATTATCATTATCTTTATAATTTGAATGGGTTTGGTGTTTGAATAATACAATAAATACCAATGATCCGAATCGATTTTCGTAAAGAAAATACACCTTGATTATCGATTTTGATGGGAAATTTCCCAAGGCTATCCGCCAGCTTCAACTCTGCATTCCGTTGGAAATTTGATCCGTATGCGTGAGTTAGTTTTATCTACATTCCTTTCGTTGATTAAAGACTGCTTTATCAACAAACTTGGTTTTTCTTCTTACAAAATAACATATTTGAACGTAACTTATTAAATAAATAAAAATTAATTCTCTAATTAATATAAAAATTAAATTTGCGTATCGCAAATATTTACTTTAATTCAAAATTGTTTCTCTTATATGTAAAAAATACCGGTATTATCTTAGTTTTAAGTTTAATTAACTAAATATTGAAAATTTCTATTCTAAGTTTAAGTAATCGTACTGAGTTTTACCTTATTGTTTTTGTTTTGTTTTGTTTTTGAATGTAGGATTATAACTATCTTTTGAGATTGAATCAATGAATTTTTCCTATGTAACTTTTTATTTCAGATAAGACTTTAATAGTTTAGTCTTAAAATCAAACTATTTGGCATCAAACGAAAATTGAGTAAATAAACAGAAAAAAAGGCCGTCAATAATGACGGTCAACATCCTCAGAATGCAATAACGCAACATTAACAATTATCGTGGAGGCATTTTGAATTTGAGAGAGTCAGTCTATAACTCGCGATCGGTTGAGACAGTAAAATTAAAAACAAATTGGTAATGTAAAAGTGAATAAAAAAAAGCCAAAAACTCCGAAGACGACTAATTTGAAAAGTGCGTTGTTGTAAGATATGCAAGAAAACAAAAATAAAGGTCAGATACTTTAGTTATCTATCTGTTCACATTTTATTGTAAACGCATTAAAATTATTATTTAGTTTCTTATGTTTTGCAAGCGACACGAAGGTATAATTGTCACAAATTGTCACAAATTAATACTGAAAGGCAAAGTTTTTGTAAGTTTTAAGAACATTCACAAAAGAATATAGAGGATTCTCGAATGTTTGCAGAAATGTATAAATGCGGTACAAACAAAGCATAGGGCAAATATTTCAGTAATTCAAAGTCGGCAGTGTTAAGGAGATTATTCAAGTTTAAACAAATGAGTGATTAACGCGTGTTGAGATAAATATAACGAAGTATAACTTTATATGTGACTTTAATGTAAACAAGTGTCAGTGTTTAGATAAATAAAAATTATCCGCGGATTTTATCTTTCGGTAAGTGTACTATATAAATTAGCGTAAGTGTTTTTATTAAATATCCTTAGATTTAATTAGTTTCGGTTAGTTGTAAACGTGTAAATATTTTTAGTATAAATAAATTAGATTTAATAATCGTTACAGTGGCGTCAGTGTGAGGTTCGCGATTTTAGTGTAAATATCATTAAGTAATTTAATATCGCTCCCGTAATAAAAACATTGATTGCGTAAATAATTAAACTTTAGTTCGCGATGTGCGTATTTGTTTATAGCATATAATTCTAGCTGTATCATTTCGTTTCGGCAGGCATTATTAAAATTTAGTGTTATTTAACTTCTTTTTATTATTCGTGTTTAAATTTATGCCGGTGACGCGTTTGCAAGCAGTTAAAATGGATTCAAAAATATGTGAATTTCTCGAATCGATAAATAAAGATATGAAAAAAAATAATAGAAAAATCGGCGAAAATTCTCAGAAAATTGAAGAAAAACTATCCGAACATTTTCAGAAAATGAAAAAAAATTCTAAAAAAATGGAAGAAAAGTTTCACAAAAATTCCCAGAAAATGGAGAAAATTTCAAGAAGTTTAAAAGATGAAATACGAACGAGCATTGAAAATCAAATAAAAACTATTGATTTGCTATTGAGAAGCAAATGCAAATTAGTATAGAAAACCAAAATTGAGAATCTGTGAATGACAAAATAGGAACAATACAGGATAAATTAGAAGACAAAATGAAACTGTTGGAAGAAAAAATAAACCAAATGAATTTCCATAGTGAAGAAACTGTCATAAGCAAAGATTTAATAATGGACCATCGGGAAAAAACCACTTTAAAGTTGTACCTCCAAATTTTGATGGTAAAGTTCCATGGTCAACCTACTACAAACAGTTTGAAGCCGAAGCTACAGCAAATGTTTGGAGCAACAAGCAGAAAGCGATGTTTTTAATAGTGTCATTACGTGGAGAGGCCCTTGGAATCATGCAAACTGTTCTTGACCACATACAAGAAAATTACGAACTTTCAATTTCACGTTTAGAACTGAAATATGGAGATGCTCATCTTCAACAAGTGTACCAAACTCAAATTAAATGTCGGGTTCAGAAACCTCCCAAAAGTCTTTAGGAGTTTGATGCTGACATTGCCAGATTAACATGACTTGCGTATACTACAGCACCAGATACCTCCTTATAGCAGTTGGTTATTGAAACCTTTGTAAACGGCCTCCGAGACAGCGAAACGTAGCAAACTCTTCGGTTAGCTCGACC
The DNA here is from genome assembly GCA_035610365.1 of Aquatica leii. NCBI lineage: Eukaryota > Metazoa > Arthropoda > Insecta > Coleoptera > Lampyridae > Aquatica > Aquatica leii. The sequence goes on along the minus strand of CM069434.1, from coordinate 19,598,069 downwards.
AAAGACATTGGATGAAACTGTGGTGCATGCTTTGGAGTTTGAAGGAGCAAAACAAGCATTGCAACAAAACGGTCATAAACTTTGCTGTGCTGCAGAAGTATCCGCGCAAACACTTTCTACTGTCGAGGAGATAGCACAACAAATACTTTGGGAAAGAGTAGTGACGACTGTAAACTGCGGTGAAATAGGCCATGTACAACGACATCGTACTAAACCTAAGAAGAAGACAGGAAGAGCGCTCAAAAATTTGGAACGAGTTGACCAAAAGAGACTAAAATTAATCTTATCTAATCAGGTTCCGGATATTACAATTTAAATAGCCCGATAGAGCAATTGCACAGCATTTATCTCAATGACAAGATCAATGGAAGAAGTGCTCCGTTACTGATTGACACGAGAGCGACTAAGACCATCATTCGTTCTGACATTTTATTGGAAAACGAAAAAACATCACCAGTAACAGTACGACTTTGAACGGCGACGGGCGAAGAAATACCAGACCGTGGACAAGTACAAGTAACCATTGGTTTAAGCAATAAAGTACTTGACATCACAGAAGTAATTATCCTGGAAATGGAAAGAGAAGGCGTGCTTGAACCTTCAAAAAAACCCAGAGGCATTCTCACTGGTACTCGTAAAGGAAAAGATGGATCAACGAGGTTTTGCGTAGACTACAAACCGCTAATCGACGTGACCAAAAAAAACAGCTACTCTTTAATGAGAATTGACGATACGTTAGACATCCTTTTAGGATTCCAATGGTTTTCCACGTTACATTTAAAGAGTGGTTACTGGCAGGTAGAATTGGAACCCAAGGATAGTGGAAAAACAGTTTTTACGATTGGAACTGGTTTGTAACAATTCACTGTGATGCCTTTCGACCTGTGTTACGTTCCTACAACGTTCCAGCGTTTGATGAAGACCATCTCGCGCTGACTGTCTTAGAAGACGTGCTTGGTTTACCTAGACGACGTGATCGTGGTTGGAAGGTCGTTTGAAGCACGTCGTATCTAGAGATGGAGTAAAGGATGACTCAGACAAAATCCGAGCAGTGCAGACATGGCCAAGACCAATCGACAAACATCAGGTCCAAAGTTTTGTTGAGTTGTGCACTTATTATAGACGATTTCTACCCGGATTTTCTCACTATTGCCAAACTTTTGACAAAATTGACCAAAGAAAGAGCAGAATTTAGATAGAATAAAAACTGCGAAAATGCTTTCCATCAACTAAAACTGGCCCTAGTCACTTCGCCGATTTTGAGTTATCCAAGAGATGATGGAAAGTTTGTTTTGGATACCGACACAAACAATCTGGCCATAGACGCGGTCCTTTTGTAGGTTCAAGATGAACAAGAAAAAGTTATCGCATATTTTAGCAAGGTTTTGTCCAAGCCAGAAAGAAATTGTTGCGTGACTAGGAGGGAGCTGTTAGCAGTTGCTAAGACTATAGAACATTTCTACAAATATTTATATGCACAAAAATTTTGACTGAGAACAAACCACGCCGCTTTAAAATGGCTATTGCAGTTTTGTAACCCGGAAGGACAAGTAGCAAGATGGATTGAGAGACTGCAAGAGTATGACTATGACATAGAACACCTTAATGAAAGCAGTAATCGGAACACTTATGCCTTGTTCAGAAGATTATGTCCGGCGGACTGCAGCCATTGTGCGCGACTTGAAGAAAAAGTCGAATGCCTCCGGAGAACTGCTATGGTTGATGACAAGTGGGAACCTGAGCAGTTGCGTTGCAAACAAAAAAAACGATCTTTTCTACCGATGTTACATCCAGCTTCCTGTTCTGAGACAGAACAGTCTTAAGAAGGGGGCAGTGAAACATTCGCGAAATTTTTGTAAATTGCGAGAACGTTCACGAAAGAATATAGAGAATTCTCGAATGTTTGCAGAAGTGTATAAATGCGGTACATACAAATCATAAGGCAGTTATTTCAGTAGTTCAAAATTGGCACTGTTCAGAAGATTATTCAAGTTTAAATAAATAAGTGATTAACGCGTGTCGAAATAAATATAACAGAGTATAACCTTGTACGTCATTTTAATTTAAACAAATATCAGTAAGTAATCCGCAGACTTTTTCTTTCGGTGAGTATACTATATAAATTAGCGTAAGTGTTTTTATTAAATATCCTTACATTTAATTAGTTTCGGTTAGTTGTAAACATGTAAATATTTTTAGTATAAATCAATTGGTTTTAATAATCGGTATAATACAAAGCAATAAATATTTGTTACGTATAACTTCGGTGACTTGTTATTTTAGTAAATATATCTCTAAGTTTTTTTGTATTTTGTTCAATTCGTGTCATAAACTCTAAGAAGCATTTACACATCTCCAGAGCTACTATGGAGGAGTGTTACAACAAGAGGGATAGGTTAAGTAAGGAAATGTTGCAAGTAGATAGGATAATCTTACAAGACCGGTAGGATGGGTTAAGTATTTGTACGTACTATGTGAGCACGTGGTTCCGCGAGGTACCTGCCTTACGACGTATTCTTGTTTCTGGGTTAATGCCAAGGCGATAAAAAAAAAGATCGGCATATAGATGAAGAAAAAGAAAAAATCAGATCATTAATCAAAGAGAGACATCTAAAACGAAAATCAAATTTGACTAAAAATGTAATAAAAGTGACTCTAAATAAACATGCAATGTTATATAACGAAACTAAACTCCTACTTTGCCATCGCTGTTTACAAAAGAATAAAAAAAATTTTTGAAGAAAAAATCGGAATCGCTATACTTTCCTTATAGGAAAGTAGAAAACAAGATTGTATAGTTACTGACGCTTAAATTTTATTAATTGACTAGTAATGTCAAAATATAGTACTTAATATCAATTTTTACGGAAATTCCTAGATTTTTATATTTTCAAATTGACCCAAAAAGATCCAAATTCTAAAAAATAGTATAAAAAAATTGTTCATAAGACTTGTTCTTTAATATACTATTACACGATTTATACAGTGCTCGCCAAAAAATTAGCACCAAATAGATTTTTTTTTGATTTTTTTAAAAAACTTTTTACTGCAATAATTTGTGCTTGTCTGAAAACCTATTTAACCCCTATCAGATATATTAAATGATTTTCACTTAACTAGAAAATAGCGTTTTTCGAAATTGTCTAAATTCAAAAATTGCTATTTTCGTAAATTAAGCAAGATTTCAATGAGATTTTTTCATTGTCTGTCAGTTTTAGCTTACTTAACAGTCTTAAGACTAGAAAACATTTTTTTAACTTCTACTAAAACTAAAGTTTTAATTTTTTAGAATATTTTCAAATTTTTACATACCAAGACTTAATTTCAAAGTTCAATTTGATTTCGTTAAAAACGTTAAAAGTTTATAATTGGAAAAAACAATGAAAATTGCTAATTGTTGCATAATCTTAACGTTTTTGGTGATACTTTATAGGAAAAAGGTTTTTCAAGAATAATAAATATCTATTTACGTGACTTCTAAAAACTCTAATTAAGTTCCGGAGTAAGCGTCACATATTCTTGTCGTTGTTTTAATTTTTCTATTATTTTTTATATCTGGCACAGTAAATCTTATTAATAAACGGACTATAGTAGTATAAATAGCATTTATTTTAACATGTAGAAAAGTATGTATAACATTAGATAAAAAGTAAATTCAATAAAAATAAGTTATTTTAAATAAAACTTGTAAACATTACAAAACAAAATAAATTCACAGATCGCCGCGTAAAACTTGATTAAGATTATCACGCAAAGTTTTTATTTGTTGTTTTAATTGTGGGTCCATATCTGGAATTTCAGAAGTACGTAATCCTTTTTCAGGTAGAATTGAAATCACTCTTCCATCAAGTAGAGGTATATTAACATTTGCTTTTCTATGTGACAAAGCGCGATTTATCAAAAGAGGACTTCCTTGCATTGATACCGCAATTTCGCCTTGCTGGGGATGGCGAAGAAGCACGTGCGGCGTGTTAGGTTTTACCTGTAAATTGAATAGCACTTTAACCTGACTATTTTTGTTATTAATTTAAAGACAGCATATATATTGCTTTACTTTACCTTGGGAGTAATTAGCCCATAAGAATTCGATGGAATATTCAAAGGAGTGTTAAAATTTTTACGATCTTTATCAAGTTTAGCACGAGATAAAGACCTACTGGCGTGTAGTTGGTTCGTTGCAATCTTTATATTAGCTCGAGATTGCCTTTCTGCAACAAGTTTAGTTAAAACATTTGTATTAGAAATTTAATTTTCAACCTTTAGTTTCTGTCGGCACAGAACGACTTCTTCTTCTATTTTTTGTTGTGGAACCAGTTGCCATAGTTTCATAATTCATGTTTCGATCAATGTTTTTCTAAAACGGAAAAATGTATAATTAAGAGACGATGGTAGCGATGCTTACAAGTTCTTTTGTCGTTTTATCGTTATACTTTTGGAATTGTAAGATAAGCTCCGTATGTGCTAATTCGATTTTTTGTCTAAGTCTATTTGCCATTGTATCAATATTGACCTTTGACATTTGTGCTAAAATATTTTTTCTCAACATAAAAGTTAATTGTGAAATGGAAACTTACCTCTTATTTCTACACTTTTTAAGTATGTGTTGACCATGTCCTGCGTAGCTAAGTTTTTTTTCGGTTTAACGTCTACTACTGATGATTTTTTTTTAACAACCCTTTTAGTTCTTGGCATTTTTTTTATTTCCTAAAAAGTAAGTTCATTTTGAGAAGTCCTTAACGTGATAATTTGTTTAAAGCCTTTCTTACAATACAAACAGCAGAATCATTACTGCAAGATAAGTTAAAAGAATTAATAAAAGTTTTTCATTGCATTTTCATCATCAGATGTACGATTTAGCCGAAAAAATTGCCAAGTTACTAAAAATGAAAAGAAATTGATTGTCAATATAAGATTGCTGATGAAAAAGCTGACATGAAATATCAAATAATTCGTGTCATAAGCAATAGATAAATATCTCGTTAAAGAAATTTTAAAAATTGGTAAAAAAATTTTTACTTTACTATAAAATTGATTTGTAAAAAAGAATATTTTTTGAAGATTAATCAAGATCAAATGTGGATGATTTTGGATCACAGAATGATCAAATAAAATAGGATTAAAAAAAATATTCAAAAATTTATTTTTTCTGTTTGTTGTATAAACAATTGAGTAAGTGGACTTTTAATTACTTTCTAACATGAAAATAAATATAAAAACTGTACTAATGAATTTTAAAAACTTACCTATATCGTTTCACCGCAACGTATAACTATGAAATAAAAATCTATTAGTTTGCATTACGACTGTCTATGAATGATAACAGATAACTTATGTTAAACTTATCAGCGCAGCTAAACAAAATCTGCATGCATGTATATATTTCAATATTTCAAATTTTAGTAAAAAGAAAGAAGCGATATAACATTTGCTTTATGTGCCCTTAAAACAATTTTTAAATGAATTTTTAGGAAGTAAAAAAGATCAAGATGCCAGGAAAATATAAAGTTTAAATTAAAATACTACGAAACTTAGTCTTTGTTGCTTTGTAATTGTAGTGACTAAAAACATAAAAACAAAGCAATAAAATATTTTTTTTATCAATTTAAAAATTATTATACAAAAAAGTATTAAATAATTAAAACCTAAGGCAGTAAACTTTAAAAAAATAGTAAAGAAAGTAAGAGTACTACATCAAAGTTTATTTTAAAAAAATAAACGAAAGCAAAATTATGAAGAAATCTAGTATAATTTTGAAAACAAAAAAATAACATAGACTAAATTGAACCAAATAAATTTAAAAAATGTGAAGAAAACCGTTAGTTTTTCTCTTAATCTTGATCAAAGCTTACTTTAGAAAACCACAAAATGTAGAGCTATGAAACCAAAAGAAAGTCCTTTAAAGATTAAAACAAAAAAAATTTTTAAAACTGGTTTATTAAATAAAACTAAACACTGAAACTAAAAGTAAAACTTCAAAAAATTTAATAATAAATTGATTTCTAATAATCTTATATGTTTTAATAGAGTTTTTTTCAATCTTTGATCATCTTTACACACAACATTGATTGCATTGATGGCACTTCTATATTTTTTCATTTTGTTTTTTTTAGTTTTTTTTTCAATTTTTCTCCATTTTTGATTTTAAAGATAAACGTTGGCATTTATTTAATACGTCAATTTTTTTTAGTATTTATTTAAAAATCGGTAAGAGAAATTTGCGAACAAGGAGTAAATTTCAATGCAATAAATCTGATTTACTAAAAAAAGAAGAAAACTGATTTTGTCGACTGAAAAAGTTGTTAGAAAATAGTTTAAATAAAAAATATAAAAAAACCAAAAAAACTATCAACAATAATTCTTTTAAAAAGTTTAGAAGCTTGTATTTTGTAGAAAAACCTAAAGTAGAAAATAAAGAACGATTTTGAAAATAATAAAAATAAATTTAAAAAAAATGTTCCTAAAGATTTCTTATTCTATGAAGTTATTGCCTTTTCGAAACATTTGCGCTGGTTCTTTTATCAACGAAATGTGCTCTTCTAGAATGGTTTTTCTGTAAATTTCTCCGTTTTTTTCCGATAAAATCAATGTTCTGTCTTTTTGTACATCAAAGTATAAAACAGGTACTTCAAAGATTTTGGCACCCATTATGGCACATTTTCTTCTTTTGACTTAGTTCCGACAAGTCCAATTTTTATCAATGACTTCACCAGTAGAAGTATGCAATAATGCTGAGACAATGGCTCCCGCAGCTCTATCTGAGACACCTGGTTTGTCACAAGTTTCTGAAAACAAATCATAGTCTAGACTTTTAAAACAGAGTTGTTTGATATTAGGCGCCGTTGTTTCGACTTGCTTTGATGGCGCGAATTTATCATCTTTCCTCGAAGTAGTGCATTTTTTTAAATTTTATTAGCCCTATTGTGCCTACAAATAAAACTAGTCTATGAAGACCAACCATTAATTATAATCTCATAAATCCTAAACTAAGTACTTATCAACCAGAGTTCATCCAATGATGTATTCCAGGTTTCTTCTGAACTATGTAAACATTACTTTACTCACGCACTGTGCTCTGCTTTTACACAACACACTACACAAGGTCAGCAGGTTTTTTCCTCTATAGTCTTCGGACAAGGTGTTGGTTGTCCAGTAGTTGTAGAGCTTTTGCATTGACGTGAAGATGGAGGTTATCTTCATGCTTTCCAACAAAGTTTTTTTATCTCTTCGTTGACAGTTAGAATTCGGAGATATCTTTGGATGTCAGAGTTGCGTACATAGCAAAGGGCGTCCACTATGTTACGCAACGCTTTATTCTAGAATGTTTGTATACACTTAACGTTAGAGTCACTGGCACAGCCCCAAAGCTGAATACCGTATAACCACACTGGTTTTAAAAACTGGTTGTAGATTAATACTTTGTTGAAGATTAAAAGTTGTAAATTTTTTCCAATCAACCAATAGTGTTGTTTGTATTTTAGGTTTAGTTCAGTTTTTTTTACATGCTCCTTCCATCTGAGTTTGATGTCCAGATTCATGCCGAGGTATTTTGCATTAGTCGAATATGGTATAATTGTTCCATTAATATCTATCAGATGTGGGTCTTCTATTTTCTTGTTAGTGTAGTTTACCTGTACAGATTTAAGCTCGTTAAGTTTGATCCTCCATTGTCTGGTCCAATCAACTATCGCATTGCTTGCTGTCTGGAGCTTACTAACAGATCTTTCCTGATCTTGATCCACTGCGAGAAGAGCGGTATCATCAGCAAATGTAGCAATGACTGCTTTCTCTAACACTGGTAAGTCGCTAGTATATCGTAGGTATAGAATGGTCCCAAGAACACTGCCTTGTGGCACACCCGCCTTTAGGTCAGAGTATTCGTCCTCTTGTTTAATTCTGAATAATCTATCTGATATGTACGATGTTAATATGTCAGCATGTTGTTTTGGTAAAAATTTGTTTAATTTGTGTATTAGTCCTTTGTGTCATACCAAATCGAAAGCTTGTGCTACACCTAAGAAGATTGCTGAACAAACTTGCTTTTCTTCTTGTGCACGTTCGATGACGTCAGTTATTCTATACACTTTGTCTATTGTAGAGTGCTTTTGCCTGAATCCGAATTGATAATCTGGAATTAAGTTATTTTATATAATTATCCTCATTCTTTTAAACAGCAGTTTTGAGATTATGGGCAGGAGAGAGATTGGTTTATATGATTTAACATCATTAGGTTGCTTTCCTGGTTTTAATAACATAAACACTTCTGCAACTTTCTAGCATGCATGCACATGTTTTTTTCTAAAGGCTGCGTTGAATAGGCATGTTACAAATGAAGAATTGGTAAAAGACTGTGGCATCATACCTATGCATGAATACAGAATTAAGTGACGTAAATTCAATCAATGATTACTTTACTAATGAAATAAATAAAACTAAAACCCCTGCTGACCTGGAACTGATAAAGTAGGTCAAGCTGGAGCAATATATTTGTTTTAAATTTCAACTTATATCTGAAATAGATTTAATAAATATATTATCTAGAATCAAAACTAACTCTGTTGGTGCTGATAGAATTAGTATTACTACGATTACTTTATGCTGTCTTTTTCTGTTTCCTTACTTGTTACATATAGTTAATAGTTGTATAAAAATACACTACTTCCCATTAATATGGAAAAATTCATATATTTTGCCAATACCTAAAAAGACTAATGCTGAAAATCTACAAGACCTTAGGCCCATACGTATCTTGCTAGTTCTGTCTAAAATCTTAGAATGGGTATTAGAAAAACAAATTAAAAGGTATGTAAATTTCTATAAACTTCTGCCCAAATTTTAATCTGGTTTCAGGACTGGCCATAGCTGTTCTACTACCCTCTCTTGCGTAATAGATGATATCATAACTGCAACTGATAAAAATCTTCTTACTGTTAATGTACTTTTGGACTATTCCAAAGCTTTCAACATGTTAGATCATGACCTATTACTATCAGTTTTACATTATATTGCATTTGATAGTACCGTTATTGTAATGATACGTAGTTTGCTGTCAAACCGAACTCAACAGGTAAAAATAAAAAATAACATATCTGCAATGAGGGAAGTTGTTTCTGGTGTTCCACAAGGTTCTATTCTGATCCCTTTACTGTTTATTATATACACTTCCATTCTTTATCACACTGTCAAAACTTGTAAATATCATTTATATGCTGACGACACTCAGTTATATTTCTCATTTGATCTATCTGGAGTATACGATGCAATAAATAATATGTTTGGCAATAAATGCTTCTAAATCCGTGTTATGCTATTTGGCAAAACTCGCATTAAGAGTTTGGTCTTGCTTATTTTAAATATCAACATAGATAATCAAGTGATCCCTGTCAAACAGGAGTGCGGGGATTTGTGATTGTTGGTAGACAATAATTTACGTTTCAAAAAACATGTTGTTAATTACATTCGTAAAGCTTACACCAATTTAAAATTGCTATATATTCATAGACACACTCTAACTCATGTTGCAAAAGTTAATTTGACAAACGCTTTGGTACTGTCGCACTTTAATTACACTGAGTCCGTTTATGGTTTATGTTTCTATTAAAAGGATTCAACGAGTTCAAAATGCTTGTGTCCAATTGATATTTGGCTTCAGGAAGTATGATCATGTTTCGAGAAAACTAAATGAACTGCGATGGCTCAATATGGAAAATAAGCGTCTTTTTCATTTTTTCTGTTATTTGCATAATATAATAACAACTAAAACGCCGCCCCATTTATATCAGAAAATAAGGTTCCGTACAGACGTTCAAAACATTAATATTCGAAATAGAGGTCTACTCACAATTCCTTTGCATAGATATACTTCATTTCAGAGACCTTTTTCTTATAATATTGCAAAGAGTTATAATGTACTTGCGCCTAAACTTAAAAGTTCTCAAATAGAAAGTTCAAATATCATCTCAAGGTAATCTTGTATGAAGAGCAGGTCAGGATCTAATGTTTATGTTAAAGTCGAAACATTATGGGTCTCGTTGTAGCTATTTTTATTACATATAATATGTATTATGTGCGTCATGTTTAGCTTCTTAATTTATTTTCTTATAAGTTATAAGTGGAAGAACAGACAATTGTGTCTGAACTTATCATTGTTTGTTTACTTATGTCTATATCACGAATAAAGACCATATTATTATTATTATTATTATTATAATAAATAAATAAAGTGGAGTTTAAAAATTAATTTATTCTTGTAACAAATAATATATTAGTATGACAAAAATATTTTCAAACTAAACTTAAGGGGATTCTTTCCTATGTAAAATCAGGCAAAATTTTTTGATAGACTTTACAGCAAAACCAAATCACCAAATCTAATAGGAAAAAAAACACATGTATACTAAGTATAACTGAAGGTCGCTAATTGCTTGACTTGGCCACAAAAATGATAGTCATTCCTACAAAAAATCACAAAAATACGACAAAAACACATTAAAATTCACATTTATTTTCAATGTTTTCTGTTAAAATTATTAAATAAAAATAATCAAGCGACTTACATTTAACCTTTATTAACAAATCTGCATCAGCACTAAGACGAGCATTGCATTTTATGTCGGCAATATCACTTTGAAAGTACCCCTTATTTTCTCAAACGCAACGTATAATGCTGTCTCTCTTCTCTTCCGTCTTTGTCGTGTAAGCTACAGCAAATTTTTTGGCCTCTATTTCACTGGAGATGTTGGTTTACAATGACAGTGGTAATAAGCCACTTGTAAGCCACTTGTAAGCAACAGACCACCTAAGCCTAGAATTACTTCTCGGCAAGAAGATGCGGACAGACTCGGCTATACATTACAAAATCCTTTTACAACTTGCCAAAAAATAAAGGAAACGCTGAATATTAATTGCTTTGTTTCCACCATTTAGAAACGTTTACACGAATCAAATTTACATTGTAAAAAACCGGCAAGTAAACCTAACATTACAGAGCGTCATGCTGCAGCTCGGTTGCGCTTTTGTCGCCAATATTTAAATTTGGATTGGAGTACTGTTATCTTTACAGATGAAAAAGTATTTTCAAGCACTGATCAATGTCCAACTACAGTGGGGAGACCACAAAACACTCGTTACAATATAGAACATGTTTTTTTGCCCAATAGGCAAAGTGGTAGAGTGACAGCTGGAGTGTGGGGGATGGATATCTCAAGCGGGTCCAGGAGAGTTAGTGCAAGTGACACCACTTCGATTTACTTTAGCGCAATACCTGAATATTTTAGACAATATCTTGATACGTTCTGTGAGAAGAATATTTTCACAAGACGAGGAAATTATTCAAGTAGTCCAGGATAATTCTCCTATTCATACAGCACAAATTGTTAGAGACTGGATTGAAGATCAAAACGAAGTTGAAATAATTGAATGGCCAGCGAGATCACCAGATTTGAACCCAATTGAAAATATGTGGGGTGCAATGATCAGAAACTGAAAATATTATCCAACATTCACAATTAGTTTGGGAACGTTTTCGGGGATCACAGTTGTGTGAAAATTTAGTAAACTCTATGCAGTCTAGATTAGAAGCATGCATACAAAATAATGGTTATTAGACAAAGTATTAATTTTTTGTATACAACTTTTGTATTGTTATAGTTTTTATATGATAATATGTTTTTTATTTAATTATATTATTAAAATAGACTACAGCATAAACTATAATTATAAACGTATGCTTATTTATTAACATTTTATTAACGCAAAAAGTAAGTAATACCTAAATAATTATTATTAAAATAAAAAAGAATATTAATGAATACGAAAATGTAATTATGATACTCATTAATAAGTGAAGTATTTAACCGCTTAAACAAAAAGAATGTGACTATGTGAACAAAAATTTATAAATTACATTATTTTGGCACAAATATTTATTCTTACACCGAAAAATTCTGTTTGATTGTATCATTTATATTTAAACGAAATTAAAGTATAAAAGTTTTACTTTATTTATAAATAATTTTGCGCATACAGCAAAATATTAATAGTACCTATGTAAAATTGTTTTGATAAAATCAGTAATTAGATTATTATTTACAATTTACCTTAATTTTATGCGTTCAAAATTTTGCTATCAATATGTATCTAAAATTATAGAAAGAAATGTGTGTTTTTTTATTCGCATACAATTATAAATACGGTCATAAAAGTAATACTATTTTCTTATGGTTTGAGAAATACATGTAAAATTTAGTAATGGTAATCACTTTTTTATTTACAAGACAAAAGGACATAACCTCAAGGTATATTTACAAGTATAAATACTGGTAATACTATTAGAATGTTTTCTGTTAAAATTATTAAATAAAAATAATCAAGCGACTTACATTTAACCTTTATTAACAAATCTGCATCAGCACTAAGACGAGCATTGCATTTTATGTCGGCAATATCACTTTGAAAGTACCCCTTATTTTCTCAAACGCAACGTATAATGCTGTCTCTCTTCTCTTCCGTCTTTGTCGTGTAAGCTACAGCAAATTTTTTGGCCTCTATTTCACTGGAGATGTTGGTTTACAATGACGACGTGAATGTTTTCTTTACGGACCAGAGTATGATTTGGATTTGTAGAAAAAAGAAAGAACCGCCTTAATGAACATCTTAGATATTTAAAAAATAGATCAAAATACATTAGTAATCCAAATTCATTGAAATCTACATTTGCACAACATGTTTTAGATCATCATACTCTTATTTCTTCTAAATTATTTCATCTGTTTAATAACATCAATAACAAACAAATTCTTAAATTACTACAATTTATTTATATTAAAATACCAAATAAATTTTTTTTGTTGAACGATCAAACCAATTTCAATTATGATTTTAAGCATAATTTTTTTTAGAATTGTTTCTGAATTGCACCATCTTCTTTTTTTTAAATTTACATTTAACATTTTGTTAAACTTACAATTTTTAATTATCTAGTTATGTACAGCCGTAGTCATTGGAAATGTCCCTAAAATGAGCAATACCGCACGTTCAGTGTAAATATATCCTAAGGTTATAGTTTTTTCTTTGTCGTATAAATACAAAAAGGTGATAACCATTACTTATTTTTGTATGTATTTCTCAAATCATACGAAAATGATTTTAAATATTACTCTCAAATAAAAATTTTCTTTATATTTTTTGTGCGAATTAAAAAACAAACACTTTTTTCTAATTTTGAATAACAATTTATTAACATATTTTTAATAAACATAGGACATACTATCTCGTCAAATTTTTAGGTTATGAATGTTTTGAATAAAAATGCCGAAATTATATTTGCAAAATTATTTAAAAAGTATTTGTTACGTCTAAATTTTAATTATTAATGTAATTTATTGAAATGTGTATTCTGATAGTCACATTATTTTTGTATGTAGGATGTATAAACCTGGCTTATCAGACCCGGAGTAATGTTTGGTTATAAGAATATGCAGCGTTTGTTACTATAATTTATAAACAATTTTTCTTATATAATAATTAATAAGTAACAACGATACTTGTTTTTTGTTATAAAATAACTTTTTATTTTTTCAATTTCTTAATTTGAATGTTGGTACGGTTTATGTAAAAGTAGGTGTTGTACCGGATATGCATCCTAGAGTTAAGCGGATTAACAAATACCTCACTTATTAATGATGTGTTGTCAATGAAAGTGCGGTAATGCTCATTTTAAAGACATTTAATAGTATTGATCGTATTGACATCTATAAATATACCTTGAAATTATGGCTTTTTGTTTGTCGTATAAATACAAAAAGGTGTTTACCATTATTAAATTGTATATGTGTTTCTTAAAATCATACGAGGAGACTTAAATATTATACTAAAACAAGCGTTTTTTGAACCACAACTGCTTTTATGTTTTTGTGCAAATTAATAAACAATTCTACCGGATATGCATCTTAGGATTAAGCGGATTAATAAATACCTCACTTATTAATGAGTTTCATAATTACCTTTTGTAAATATATCATCAGGTTATGGCCTTTTGTCGTATAAATATAAATTTTTCATTTACAAAATTGTAATATAAATTGGGAGATCCTAGTGGTAACATCATTGTTTATGTGATTATAATATTTTGTGAATATGCCTCGAAAATTAGGACAAATGGATTCTACCTTAGAATCAAGAGGAAGTATTGTTGAGATGGCACAAGCAGGAATGTCACCTCGAACAATATCACAACATGTTGACTTATCGGTAAGCATTTTTCTAAAGTATATTTTTTACATTGCATTGCAACACAGTCAGCATGTATTAAATATCATCACTAACAATACTATTTTATTAGATATTGGAATCTATTAAATTTACGTCAAATTTTAAATACATATATAATGTATAATGACTTTTAATATAGTACTAATGATCAATGTAATCTATTACTAAGAACTTAACACTTTGTAGATTAAACAAATCCGGCGATCGATACGAAAGGTCAGGAAGTTGGTAATAAGCCACTTGTAAGCAACAGACCACCTAAGCCTAGAATTACTTCTCGGCAAGAAGATGCGGACAGACTCGGCTATACATTACAAAATCCTTTTACAACTTGCCAAAAAATAAAGGAAACGCTGAATATTAATTGCTTTGTTTCCACCATTTAGAAACGTTTACACGAATCAAATTTACATTGTAAAAAACCGGCAAGTAAACCTAACATTACAGAGCGTCATGCTGCAGCTCGGTTGCGCTTTTGTCGCCAATATTTAAATTTGGATTGGAGTACTGTTATCTTTACAGATGAAAAAGTATTTTCAAGCACTGATCAATGTCCAACTACAGTGGGGAGACCACAAAACACTCGTTACAATATAGAACATGTTTTGCCCAATAGGCAAAGTGGTAGAGTGACAGCTGGAGTGTGGGGATGGATATCTCAAGCGGGTCCAGGAGAGTTAGTGCAAGTGACACCACTTCGATTTACTTTAGCGCAATACCTGAATATTTTAGACAATATCTTGATACGTTCTGTGAGAAGAATATTTTCACAAGACGAGGAAATTATTCAAGTAGTCCAGGATAATTCTCCTATTCATACAGCACAAATTGTTAGAGACTGGATTGAAGATCAAAACGAAGTTGAAATAATTGAATGGCCAGCGAGATCACCAGATTTGAACCCAATTGAAAATATGTGGGGTGCAATGATCAGAAACTGATAATATTATCCAACATTCACAATTAGTTTGGGAACGTTTTCGGGGATCACAGTTGTGTGAAAATTTAGTAAACTCTATGCAGTCTAGATTAGAAGCATGCATACAAAATAATGGTTATTAGACAAAGTATTAATTTTTTGTATACAACTTTTGTATTGTTATAGTTTTTTATATGATAATATGTTTTTTTATTTAATTATATTATTAAAATAGACTACAGCATAAACTATAATTATAAACGTATGCTTATTTATTAACATTTTATTAACGCAAAAGTAAGTAATACCTAAATAATTATTATTAAAATAAAAAGAATATTAATGAATACGAAAATGTAATTATGATACTCATTAATAAGTGAAGTATTTAACCGCTTAAACAAAAAGAATGTGACTATGTGAACAAAAATTTATAAATTACATTATTTTGGCACAAATATTTATTCTTACACCGAAAAATTCTGTTTGATTGTATCATTTATATTTAAACGAAATTAAAGTATAAAAGTTTTACTTTATTTATAAATAATTTTGCGCATACAGCAAAATATTAATAGTACCTATGTAAAATTGTTTTGATAAAATCAGTAATTAGATTATTATTTACAATTTACCTTAATTTTATGCGTTCAAAATTTTGCTATCAATATGTATCTAAAATTATAGAAAGAAATGTGTGTTTTTTTATTCGCATACAATTATAAATACGGTCATAAAAGTAATACTATTTTCTTATGGTTTGAGAAATACATGTAAAATTTAGTAATGGTAATCACTTTTTTATTTACAAGACAAAAGGACATAACCTCAAGGTATATTTACAAGTATAAATACTGGTAATACTATTAGAATGTGACTGAAAATGCGGTAATGTTCATTTTAGGGACATTTCCAATGACTATGGCTGTACATATTTTCACATTTGACATTTAAAAAAAAAAATTAGGGCGTGTACTAGTGTACACATGTAAGAAGTGAAACTTCTTTATGGCCTTATTTTTCGCAAAATGATCTACATGCAACTTTTCAGAAATTGGTTAAATAAAGTTAAATTAGATAAATTTTAAACAAAAGGATTTTATTATCATAGACATGAATACAAATTTTTGTAAATCAATTAACTAATTTTTGTAGATTCAATTTCATATTTCAGTTACCATAAGCCATTAATTACAAAAATATATAATAACGATGACAATGATAGTAATAATTCTATTACAATTAATGAAATTCTGTAATAATCTTAGTAGCAAAAAGTTAAAGTGAAATAATTGTATTATTTGTATTCATGTCTATGATAATAAAATCCTTTTGTTTAAACTTTATCTAATTTAACTTTATTTAACCAATTTCTGAAAAGTTGCATGTATATCAATTAATTGATGTTCATTAAATTAGCAGTCTTATTAATTAATAAATACTATTTTAATGAAATCATATACATTGACCGATAGTTACAATAAGAAACTGAGGTTAACCTTAAATATTTTAAATTTAAAATTAGATAAATTTTAAACAAAAGGATTTTATCATAATAGACATGAATACAAATAATACAATTATTTCACTTTAACTTTTTGCTACTAAGATTATTACAGCATTTCATTAATTGAAATAGAATTATTACTATCATTGTCATCGTTCAAACAGAAACTGCGGTTAACCTTAAATATATTAAATTTAAAATGTCATCGTTCAATCAGAAACTGAGGTTAACCTTAAATATATTAAATTTTAAATGTCATCGTTCAATCAGAAACTGAGGTTAACCTTAAATATTTTAAATTTAAATTAATAACATATTTCAGAATTTATACTCTATGTCAATTAATTCCACCCAAGTATTAGAAAAATAGATATAATTACTTACTTTTGTTAAAAATCCACTGGAATTAGAATTAAAATGAAGCCTTTGATTTTGTTGATCACTTTATTATTGATATATTATTTATCACGTCGCTATTGCGTTTCAGAAAAAATGTGACGCGTAACCAAAAAAAAATGTGACGCGTAAGCGAAAAAATGTGACGGTAAATTTTTTTCCAACACCGATAAAAAAGTTTCACTTCAAAAATTTAAGTTAAAAATTTTTGTAATCTTAACTTTTTATAAGTTGTAAATATTTTTTGTAGGTTTTTCTGAAGATGAACTGCATTATTTTAAAGCTCGCAACATATGTAAAAAATACATTTTGAAAATTAACGCATTTATTATTGGAAAAATGGTAATTTTAATAATTTCGAATTTGGCCAATAACAATGAATCCCTTTAACAATTTAAAAATTTTTGTTTTTAATAGAGCCAATGTTGAACTGTGATGTATGTACTTGTTTTTAAATGTTAAACATTGTAATTAGATCAAAAAAAAATGTTTTAATTATAAATAAGTACTTACCTACGCAATTTTTATATTTAATAACAGGAGTACAACACTTAATAAATAAATAACGACATTTTAAAATTGTCTCCTATTAATAGTACATTGTTTTATTAGAATTAATTGTGTCATTTTTTGGTATGATTAAATTTTGCGAGTCAAAAATGACACTTTTAACTTAAAACTTACTTAAAAATTTGTGAAACTAAAAGACAAGGTGAAGGTTACACGTTCAGGAGTTCAGAGTTTTAACAAATGAACAAATAGAAGGTCTCTTAAACGATGCTCCAGATTACAAATATTTAATAATAAAAGTAATTCAACTGCTTTTTTGGTTGTAATTTTTGGAGTGAGCAAGGCATGTCGTAGTCGCGAATTGGTTTAATTAGAAATTGAAGATTTCGAAAATATTAAATTAAGTTTACTAGTATAGATCTATCACACTAAAACCAAAAAAAGCAGATTATTTACTACTATGAGAGAAAATAATTTAAAAACATAGAAAATATCAAGTTCTTTGACCAAAAAATTTAAATCTTTGTTAGATACCAAGACTCAGTGTGCCAGCGACAAGTTGTTGGCATTTACAAAATTAGTAGTATTCCTCAAGAAGTAGCAAAATATTTAAATCAGAAAAATGTAAATGAATATAGCGGACGTTGTCTACACCGCAGTTTAGCTACCCTCTTTGTAGATTCTGGTGGAGACAACATTCCTTAGGCACGGTGGATAGAAATGTAACAAGGTAGCCGAGAGATACATCAAAAAAATTTCTTTGATTAAAACTAGTTACAATCAGACAGTAACAACATTAAAAAATATTTTTAATAATATTAGTACAACTGATAATCTTTACTGAATATCGATAATCAAGCTTAATCTCAAAGTTGTTTCAATTTCACAATAAATTTTAATTTTAACAAGTAAAAATTATGTAACTTATTGTAGAAACGATTTTCAAAACACTGTCGTTAATCCTAGAATTGAAAATTAATGTTGCATTAGTAATGCAACCTTTCTTTAATCAGTCACAAAAACGTCAATTTTTTCTTTCAAAATTAGTATTAAAAATGGCATATTTTAATACGACTGGAAAAAAACTTACGTTTTAAATTTAGTTTTATCGAAGATGTAGTATAACATAAACCAGTTTTAAAAACAAAACATTTTATAATCATCGTAATGGTTAGTGCATTAATTGTATTACTGCAACAATACACACATGCATACGCATTGTTGTTACAACAAAGCTGGCCAATTAAAAAATTACTTTTAAATTATTATAGTTATTTAGTTACTGTAATTATACTTTGTTAGAATATTTACTACAGAAAAATGTTAAATATATCATCAATCATACGTACTTAACTTTAAAATAATATTGTTGAATGTGCAAAACGCATTGTTATTGATGTTAATTTTACTACCTAATAAACTACAATAAAATTAGTATTACTTATAAACGCAAACACATACGAACGCTTAAGAAAAAAATTTAATGACAGAGAAGTAATTAAATTAAGGTTTTTTGTGTGGAATTTTATCCAATTATACATTAAGAACAACTGAAAAACGCATAAAGATTTATATTTATAAATCCTCATTTCCTCACGTTGTTATAATAAAATCGTTTTATAATTAAACGTTAAGAAAAAAGTAAAAGAAGCATTAACGGTTTATAAGATAAACAACGGCAAATTATCATTTGATTGACCAAAAAGTGAATTCGGAATGTAAACTTCTTCCTATAGTATTTATTGAATGAACGGAAGTTTCTCCTTAATCAGGTTTTATATCGAACATTTTGCAAGCACCACCAACATCGCATTGAAATAAAAAGAAGAATATAACATTTATACTAAAACCGACAGTAAGCAAGAACAATTGTTCTCTGGATGCTGCTACTGTTCTGAACACGATTTATGTTATACTATTGACTTCTGCATACGTTCTTTTACCGTTTGTATGTGAATCGTAACGGAAATGATTGTTCCATCTAGAGAAACTAACTGGACCACAATCTTCGCGAACCAACTTGCAGATCTATGGACGAAGCCGTGCACTTGGCATTGTTACCTCGTCTTATTTATTGATGGCCAATAGCTACCGTGCTTTGTCTGGAGGTTTACGGCGTGTAGAAATTTCCGAACACTCGAAACATATATTTTCAATATTTGTATACGCGTGTTTAAACATCATTAAATAAATATTCTTATTGTGTAATGTTCAATTGTAATTTATCGTAACCATCATTTTTAACTCGTTGTTTTATTAAAATTGATACCTTAGTAACAAATCTGCGTAATTTTACACTTGAAAAAGGAAACAAAAAGACGTTACATGCAGTTAACTAATTAATATATTAAGCACATTTAGTGTTGGCAACTTAAATTATTTTAATATGAAAGTAGTACCACATTCTCTTCGCGTTTTTAAAAAGAAACACTTTCAGTCATAATTTTTGTAAAATAAGTCAAATGTTAATTTATATTATACGATTTTACTAATAAGCTTACGAAACACCCACATAATAATTGAACTAAATAAGATTGGAATTCTTCAGAAAGCTCTGGTTGCCTTGTTTTTTCTATTTTTTTGTTTTATATACTTTTAAAAATAATGAAAGCATATATTACAACCTGGCGATAGTCTTTTAAAAAATATTTTCAATCAAAGACAATATTTTAATATTATTTTGTTTAATATTCGTTTATTAAAACTTGAGATAACAATTTTAAAAAATCAGTTCAATTGCTTAAGACTATGAATATCTTTCTTTTTGTAGTTTTTTAGTCATAGTATTTCTACATGTTTCTTCTGTCTTCTACGTATTTAGAATTTTTGTAAAATTCTACTACTCGTTACCTGAGCTTCTTTGTATCAACTTTTCTGAAGCAAAAGCTCGACACTAATAACTATATTGAATTTGAATTAATTTTGATAGCAGTGGGATTATCTTCAGCGGCTAGAAAAGAAAACATTAATAAACTAACTACTTTATTATTACAAAAATGTCAAAGAACGGCGACTTTTGTTGTCAGTTTCTATTTCATGAGTAAAAGTGATTATCGCAAAATTAACATTCAGAATGTTAACAAAATATTTTATAAACAAATTAGCAGTAAACTATTTCCCATTGCAGTACGTGTTTTTAAAATCAAATAATATAATATAAAAATTCGGAAAACTTTACGTGAAATACATACATATATTGGCCACCACAGTCTTAGAAAACCCACTTAGCAGCTCGACTTATTTGATAACCATTTGTTTCTTTGTTAGTTTGTAATTTACATCTCGACAAAGCTTTTTTACACAGATAGAACAATTTTGTTAAAAAAGATTATTATTAAAGCAGCACGGATAGTGTTATCAGTCGGGCAACGTTCTCATTTTATTAAAGAACGAACCAGACGTATCCTACTGCATAGAAAAAGCATCGTTTATAGTAATCATAATTTTGGTTTATGTTATCAGTTTTTAATTTTAGGTTTGCTTCTATACACGAACAGTACTTTGCATGAATTTTATAATCAACGTTTATTCGGTACATGTAAATTCAATTAACCCTCAATAACACAATTTTTTAGAAAATATTAATGTTTTTATTGTCTTTTCGATTGTTAACAATCAAAAAACTACTTAAAAATCACCTGTCCTTTTTAATGATTATTTTTGCCAAAACAATTAAATGTTTTCATATAGCCCCATTGTGTAATATGTGCTAAAAAATAAATTTGAAATTAATTATATGTTTTATTTCAAGAAACAACAAAACAAAACAACGTATATAACTCAAAAAGAGTAAGTACTATGATAATGAAAAAAGATTTCTTAGCAGAGCATTTCCTTTTATAGATCATACAAACACAGTGTGAATAGGCCAGTGCTCTTGCTCATGTTTTTGAATTTATAACATGAAATTAGTTCTTTTTAATTTCTTTGTTTAGGTTTGTTTAAGTGGTTCCAGAACAGTTGTGAAAAGTTTTTTTCGTTTTTTTTTTAGTAAGGTTTTTTGTTACACAACCGCAATTTTAGTTTTGAAATTGAACAGACTCGATTACAGCAATTTCTTGTCAATATCACATACTTGATTAGAAATTAATAAAAATAATGAATGCCATTTCTTACTAACAATGTGAATTGGATGCAGTCTTATTAAAGATTCTAACAAATCTACACCTCCTATGTGTTTGTTATAGACTTTCAGGACAAAGTATTTTCTTCCTGACATTTTTCGAATTCAAAAACTTTAGTACTTTTCAAAATGGCTGTGAACTTGCAAAATTAGACATCAGCAGTACCATTTTGTAACATAATTTCCGCTGAGAACGAAAACGCCGGTGTATAGGCAACCAGACATACGCAGACTATTTGACCCAGTTAGATAAGGTGGTTCTGAACCTCATATTGAGGTACATAAGCCGACGAGTTTCTCCTCGCGATATTCTTAGGTTGATAACGTGGAGAAAGAGCTCCAACTTTAATTAGAATCTAACCTCGCTACTTTGATATTGCACTGTTGGCTATATTTTTGATTTTCGGGCAATTATTCAACTGCTCCTATACGGAATTTGTCCGGCAGCCTCAAAGATAGAAACGTATAACAGCTAGTAAGGAAGTCGTCTATTGTAATCGTATCTCTACCAACTCTATTTGTTTTAGCGTTTTTGGTTCCTCTCTCACCTTTACCACATATAAAGTGCAGAATTTGTAGAGATTGTTTGTCTTTTGTGATCGTCGTTTTTGTGTTTGGTAAACTCAACACCACGTGGTTGGTCCACGTTCGCTGAAGGCAAACGAACTAAAAAGTAATTATGGGTGAGATCAATTTGATTAATTTGGTAATTGGTAAATGTTTTTTTTTTAACTATCCACGACTCAAACCGATATCGTTGGGTAGCTTAACTTACGCTGCGAACGCTCTGTTTCCGCACCCATCAACCCCACATTACTCTAATTCTTGCTTGAATTATCGCACACACACACCCACATCTGTAAAGAATTCATTTTCACAAGTAAATGATGACGTCGACCGGACATTAGCCGCATAGGAATAGTTATTATTTTTTGCCTTTTATCCCCACAAACCGTCTAGTCATACACCAAATTTATCATACCAATGTAAAACCTAAATTTACGAGGTGTTTATCCTAACGGGTTAGACATTATTTTATGTTTAGTTTTTGTTGCCTGGCTGTGTCACCAGATTGTCGCGGTTTGTGAGCGTTTTTTCTCCAAGGCCTTGCGCAAGACGACGCGGTTAGCTTTTGTTTGTCCACCAAAGCGCGAAAATTGCTAATTATCGTTATAGTCAGTTGTATTTAGTATTTAAGCATGTCATCAGATTTATTTATCTTGCGAGCTATTAAAGAACCTTATAAACTACCTGGTGTTTTCTTGGAGTTTTGACAAGCTCTTCCACAGTGGTGCGTAAAAATTTCGACAAGGTTACTTGGTGTCCTATTATATTTTTGAGTAGATTACCTACGACCCAAAGGTTAGTCGGCAACTTTGTAATCAACTCGAAATTCTCCGCCGGAATTTTTACAGGTTACAAACCACTGAATAACGTTTACTTTAGTATCTGTATAATATGTGATCTGCTGCGCAGCTTTTTTTAATTTCTTTTTTAGAAACAAATATAAAATTGTGGAGGCGATTGGACTCGGCAGTAGCCACAAAATAAATGTTTTCATCTTTCAAATATAAAAGAGGAATGCCACTGAAGTAATTGTCATGGTACGGCTTATAATTTTGGTTGTCTGGTATAAACTTGCTCAGTCGCACAATTACGTTACTTGCAACACTAGATTAGGATTACAATTCTCTTCTTTTCCAAAAAAATTCAAAATCATAAGTGAATGCATTTATACCTGATAAGACCCATATTTTATAACCCCACTTGTGTGGGTTTTTTGCATTATAGGTTTTTAATAAAATACGTTATTTGAAAAGTATTATCTGCTCATCGGTTGATAAATTTGTTTCAAATGAGATAGTGGCACATTTGTCGAATATGGTTTAGAACAGGATACATTTTATCTAACTTGTATTGCAAGTCTTCGTTATTGAAATTCAACGAAAATTTTAGTTTACAAAATCGGTTAACTGTCATTACTTCTATTACTTGAGAAATATATAAAACAGAATTCCAGTAGCGACGTGTATTGGGTTGTTTTATAAAGGACGTCTACCACAATATCCTTATACAATTTTTTATTTTGGTAACACATGTATATGTTTGCCCGGGTTTTTCTGTGTACTATACAACATTGTCATATCTACAATCTTTTGTAGAAATTCAACCGTAAAACAATAATTGAAAATTCGAATTGGAGTGATTAGTCTTATATTCGATGGTAACTTGGAATTTCCACCAAATTTTTGTAATCAGTCACTGTGTTCATTCGTTTTCTAAGTTAGTTTATCATTTTCTTTAACTTGCTAGAATAGCCAACGGCACTTTGTCTTCACTAGAAAATGTATCCACAGTTGTTATTGTAGGTAAATCTTGTATTACTGTCACCTCAGGTATTTCCGTCTTATTGGCACTTAACGATCTGTATCGGACTCAAGTGTCGAGTCTTCGCTATCAGAAGGCAAATTTCGTACATTAACAGACGGTTGAATACGAGTGCTACCGTAAACCTTTTTTAGATACATCGTAAGTAATACCAAGAAAATAAAATTAAAAGTTACTCATAACCAGGAGGGTTCCATTCGGAAACATCACAATAATTCTTGAATTGCAAACTTATAATGCTGGTAAAGCAATTTTCTGCAATCCATAGCAACTTTTTATAACAAAATAAACACGAAACCATTTTTAGTAAATATAACCTTGGTAGTCTTCACTGTCCAACACTAAAAAAAACCCATACATTACGACAGATAGACGCGCACTTTAGCAACGGCTTACAGAAATTAACGGATACTTCTTCCCAAACGGAAACAACATACGCAACAGGCAATGAAATGCCGAAAGTACCTTCAAATGCATTTGAACACAAAGTACCCGTATGGGAACATTATTTAATGAGGTTAAAAAGAAGAATATCTTTTGTTTATCGGCAAGCTCAAAGTTATATTATATCGCATCTCTTTTTCTCTGTAACTTGCTAAAAATACGTCAGCGAAATGCTGCTGCGCAATTAAAAATTAACTATATACCAATAATTACATTATTTAAGAACAGTTTTGCATGTTTAACTTTGTTTTTGCGGTGTATTTGTCTATTCTATTAGGCGGCGTCTACTGTATACATAGTATTTCTTAAAATAATATCAAAACAGCAAAACTTGCAATATAAATATTTAATGTTAGCGCAATATTAAAAAAAATTGTATTTATTGAATAATTATAAAATATATTAAAAGGAGAATACGTACTAACTTTAGACTATATCAGTGAAATATGACTGACAAATATTAATAGAATATTATAAAATTTATTACTTAAATATTTATAGAATAGTATAATATAGAAGTTATATTAAAAAACCATATTAATGCAAAAACCACTTTTGTTGTAGAAAAAGTTTGATGTTTTTGTAACAACAATTATTTGTTAAAAAAATCTTTCGATACTTTTACTTTTGTTTAATTATAAGTTTAAGTTTCAAGAAAGTTTATTTAATATTTTTTATTTTTGTTATACACAGGTTTATTTACGCTATAAGGGTCGGAATATTGTGGTCACAATACGCGACTTTCAAAAAGTTACATTTTTGCAATATATGAAGGTCTATCATCTTTACTCTTTTTATTTATTTTTATATTATACAAAATGTTGCAAAGGCGGTTAAAATATAAAAATTGTGTTTTTTTAAATAAAACCCTCTGTATGTTATTACATTTCTGGATTCTCCGATTAAAATAAGAGTGTGTTCTAATAACGTTTATATAGCCTAAACCTTAGGCTTTTTATTTCATATTTTACAATTGGTTCTCTTTCCTCAAACGCTAAAAACTAATTATACCAATTTTTTATAGGATTACATAAAAAGAATTGTCTACAATATGCCACCGCCACCACCATACTATATGAAAAGACGCATAAGAGACACTTTTAAAAGTGTAATTTAGCAAGTGTTGCTCTGAGTTAGCAGTGGTTCTCAAAAAAAGATATGTAAGTGTCTGAAAATAAAAATTTTGTTTTTGTATAATTATTACCATTATTGCTGCTGCACTCTGTTGGATTATAAATTACGTTTCTAAACGTTTGTAAAAATATTTTTCTAAATACAACAGGCAACTAAATTCAACTTTTATTTAAAAAATATAAAATGTTATAAAAAACGATTATTTGGCGTATTGTGTAAAAACGGAAAGATTTAGCTATAGAACATTCTAATACTATTTGAGAGGTAATTAAAAATCAAATTATCACTACTTAAATTTCTTAATTAATAGGATTTTATTTTTAGGCACCCTGTAAGTTGTAAAATTTATTATAATTGAGATATCAAATATGATCTATAGTTACACTTCACTGTAAATTTTGACCCTATAACTTAGATATTTCTTAAGTATCTCCAACATCAAAATTATATTACATTTTGACAAAATTCAAATTATATAAAAAATCTTAAGAACTAGGCCTCACAAACGTTATTAAAACACAAACTTATTTTAATCGAATAATTTTAATTTTTTTTAATTAGAAGTTTAATAAACAATAGTTGAGCCGCTTGTTTACAACGCCTACTAATCATGGTTCCAGCCTCGGTAACGTCTAAAATTTAAAACATATTGGTAGATTATTTTTTGGCAGACTGACCACATTAGCGGTATATAGATTAATGAAATTAAGATTAAAACGAGTCAAAAATGATGATATTAACATTCAAGTAATGAGAAATGTTGAGCTGCTGTGGTGTCGTCTGTCACGCGCTTGCTTACTAAGCTGACTAATCAAAATCTTGGTAACGTCTTAAATTTAAAATTCTTTGGTAGACTCTGTCTTTTAAGATCTAATAAAAGTCTATCTAAAAGACTATTGATTCGGCAACCAAAGAAGCATACACACGACCGTGCAAAAATTGTAATTTTGTCATTTCAGTGCGTTCAAGCAAGTACTGCTAAAATAGATAAATAGTTCGTGATCAATGTTGTACCTGTAGCGTGCACATAGCGTCGATTTTATTGTTGTTGTTCTTTTTAATAGTGGACGTACCAAACCCAGGTGTCTCTTGGTCAATTAAAAACGTGAGGAGGTTATAGTACCATAAATGAGAAACATAAACCTCTATTTTCTCCATAACCTAAAAGTTTACAACTGTTCAGTTTCTTTAATTCTTTGCGAATAATTGAAAATTATTAATTAAATAGCAACGCATTCTTTGTTTACGCAAGCATCAATTTAACGTCCAGGAATACGGGTGAAGACCACAACAGCGAGAAAGATGAAGAAAAAGGATTTTGGTACAACAAACCCGGCGAAAGTGACGACCTGGTCTACACGAAAAATAAAAAGCAAAATCAAAGTGGTAGCAGACTTGTCCGTAGTCGGTGATAGTGGATATCAAGTTAATTAAAAAAGTACCACCGGACAAATCATCAACAAATCAAGTTAAAGAAGTTCTAAAACTAACAAAAAAACATGATGTAAGTCTAATCTTACGCGACTTCAACGCTATAGATGGAAATGTACGCTGTCAAAGGTGATTACGACTTTGGACAAAAAAACAACAGAGAAGAAAAACATAGAATTCTACCAAGAACATAATCTGACCATAATAAACTCTTAGTACAAATTACCTAAAAAGTGCTTATATACATGGAAATCACTAGCCGATTCATGTAATCATATTATACGTAATCAAATAGATTATATCATTGTGCATAGATACTAAAACTAAAAAATTAGGAATTTTGCAATATAGTACGAGACAAGCTTAATAGTGACCTGAGGAAAAAACACAATAACAAAAACATTTAAGGAAATGGTCGGCGTTCCAAACCAGCGCTAAAAACATATGTACAGAAATCCATAAACTAGTTACGGTAAAGAGAAAGAAGACCTGGATGACGGATTGCATTCTAGATATGATGAAACAAAGAAAAACTTATATACAAAAAGAGATAAAAAAGAAAATTAAAAGGTACAAAAAAATGAGTTAAAAGAAAAATGTAAAAAACATCAAACACCTACAAAATACCCATAACGTCCGAAACCTACACAGGCAGATATGGGAACTAAAAAAAACCTGTCATAAATCATGGAAACATAGTAATGAATACTACTAACAAAATATTATGGTCTATTGAAGACAAACTCAAAGAATGAATTAACTATATTTGTGATCTCTTTAGGGATGAACCAGAGCTCCTCAACAATAAATGTAAACAACGACGATATTATAACCATAATAAAAAATGGAATACTCTATGGCATTAAAAATTCGAAATCGGGAAAAGCAGTGGGACCGGATGAGGTACCTATTGAACTGATTGATAAAGACATCTCTCTCTTTTGGTAAACTTTTTCAATAATGTATACCAAACTGGAATACTTTCAAATGAATGACTGCACTCAACATTTGCAACTTTCCCAAAAATCTGAAAACCTAGGAAATGCCAAGATTACAGCACCATCAGTTTAACGAGCCACAGTTTGAAAACTTTTCTTAAAATCATCCACAGAAAAGTATACCGCAAAAATGAGGAAATACTATCTGAACAGTAGTTTGGATTCCGAGATGGACTGAGTACTCAAAAACCACTTCTTTCCATGAAGATACAAACAGAGAGAACCAGAGATGTATACATGTACTTATTCATTTTCTTTATTAATTATGAGAAGACATTTGACAACACGAAAAACTTTTTTTCAAATAAATAGCGCAGGCACTCAAATTATTTAAAATCTATATAGAAATCAAAAACACATGTTAAGGTAGACCAATTACGGAAGAAATTAAAATACTCCGAGATGTAAGACAGGATTGCTAATTATCGCCATTGCTTTTAACACTTACTCGGTCAAAATTTAAAAAAAAGTTCTTGAAGATTTAGATAGTGGCATAAAAATATATAAAAAGAGGATTCTAATCTATACGTTATGCAGATGACACAGTATTACCGCCGGAATTAAAATAAAAACTACAAGAGATGCTAAAGAGAGTCTCTGTCATCAGCAAAGAATATTTACTCACAATAAACATCAAGAAAACAAAATCAATGATGATAACTAGAAATTACCTTGGAGCTCAAAAGGGCTGGCAACTTAATACCTAAAACATAGAAAATATATCACACTTCTGATATATAGGATCTTTGCTGAATGACTAATTGCTTTCAAGAAATAAAATGCAGCATTGAAACAGTACGCACAGCTTTCAAGAACATGCAACAAACATTGTGCTCAGAACATATACACATTAAAATACGGACTAGACTGCTAAGATGCTATGTTTTTCAGTTTTAATCTACGGAGCAAACATGGACATTGACCAGAGAGGCCATCAGTACAATTAAAAGCTTTGAGATGTAGGCGTATATTAAGATATGAATCTCCTGGATTTAAAAAATCAGTAATAAAAAGGGTATGAAGTTAATGGAAAAAACAACGGAGTGTGTCGATACTATTCAAAAACAAACACTACAATATCTGGGGCATATAATGCACAACACAAAACGTTGCTTATTACAGTTAGTTCTACCAGAACGGATAGATAAAAACGAATATCCTGGTTAAAAAACCTAAGATATTGGTATAGTATATCATCAACCCAATTCTTTCGAATAGCAGTATCCTGACTGATAATCCTAAACATTCTTCTCCAAAAAATACTCCCCCTTAAAGAAAAAGAAGATTAAAACCACACAGATAACTAGTTTTAAAATGTAAATATAAAATGAAACATTTTTAATCTGTAAATACACCGAGTGTTCCGGAAATTCTGAAGCATACAGATTAGCATTAGGAATTTGAAAATTTAGATTTATATATCCTCAATGTGTTTTTAAGATATTTCCAGTATCAGAAATATGACAATATGTATCAGAGAACGTTTTGCGTAATAATTATAAAAATTGAATAACAGATATCAAAAATGTTTCCAAAAATGTATCGCGTGGTAAAAATCTTTGGTTAAAATACAGATGTAAAGAACGTATCAGTAATAGTCATTTTGCTCTAGTGACATCAATCATACGACTGCAGTAATATCGCCGCTAAGTACGAAGGTTCAAATCTGAATGCGATTCATGTTTTTTTAGTTGTATTATCATTTTAAATGAACGACGATTAATTTTTATCAGTAAATAGACAATTAAACGTGTTAATTGTTTTTATTAAACTCATAATGGATTTGTTAAAATAGTATTTAAAATTTAGTTACAATGAAATGATACCTGCTATGTTTTATAGTTATTTAGTTGCTTAAAAGATATTAAAACTTTTTTGGTAGGTACATTTTAATTTACTGTAACTAAATTTTAAATAATATTTTAATAAACCCATTAGGAATTTAATAAAAACACGTTTAATTATGTCTCTTTACTGATAAAAATTAATTGTCGTACATTATTTACGCAAAACGTTCTCTGGTACATATGTTTTGATACTGGAAATATCCTAAAAACACTTTGGAGACATATAAATCAAAATTTCCCATGTTGATCTGTATACTACAGAATTTCCGGGACACACGATATAAAAATGTAAAGCAACTCAATAAAAAAAGCGTAATTAAAACAAATATGAGCAAATGAGGTTACATGCAGAATATTTGCTTAATATTAGCGAATATTAGTTGGTTGCGCTAAAAAAAGTACGCCCGTTGCGTCGGCAATAATCTTTTTTACATAGCTTTTTTTATTTTTAAGATTTTGCATAGTTGTCAATTTCAAAAATACTATGTTCTGATTTTATTCAAATATAAATAATTATAACCAATATAAGTGCAGTCTTCTGGTGAAATATTGTAAATGCGAATATGCAATTTCTATTTCGTCAACAATATTGGCATATAATAGTTATTTGTATCACTAGTCCAGAAAGTGCTATTTTGCGAGTATGAACATACTTAGAAAGAGCGAATACTCGCAAAATACTTTTAGGACGTGTGACACACAACATTTTTTGTGCTGACCTTTATAGTATAAATTAAATAAAAGCAGTTATTTAAGTATTGATTTTTAATAAAATTTAACGTTGATAAAACTGAAATCTGTAATGACAAAACACAATTGTTTTTGAAATTAATTTGACAATTACATAATATTATTAAAATTTCACTAATATGAAAATAAAACTATTGTTGTTTTTAGCAATTGTAAGATATAAGCAAATTTGTTATATTTGTTTAAAAAAAAATATTAGTGCTACTCTAAACAATAACACAGATAATGGTGTATGTTAATAAATGTGACAAATTGACAGATGACGTTTAATTAATTAATGATTACCAGTGCCATCTTTTAGGTATAAAATTCTACTACAATTTACTGGCCCAGGCCGGAAAAGTAAAATTTCCGGCCGATTATGATGCCTGTGAAATAAGTCAGAGCGGACTGAAGCACAAAAATTAATTTTCAATATACGATCAATATACCGTAGTCATTGGTAATATTGACCCCTTCAAAACCAAATGTTCAGAAAATAATAGTTTCTACTTGGTTAGTGTTTATCGTATTGATACAATTAGTCGTTTCATTATCATGTAAACTTTAGAACAAAATTGATGTAAAAATGAGATTTATGTCTGATGTTGCTTTTCCTAACACGTTAGCAGAAACTTTTTCTTTAATAAAAAAACTTATAAAGCATAAAAATTACCAAACACAACCGTGACTTTGATTTCAAACTTTTTTTCTTCTTGGTTATTACTTATCAATTCGTAATCCGCTTTTTTTTATCGTGCTAAAATCAAATTTATTCTTTTCAACCTTTGTTAAACCAATTAATATTTTGCTAATTAAAAAATTTTTTTATATGTGAACTGGTTTAGTCATTTCTGATTTTTGTTGGCAGGTTTTAAAATTAATTTTTTGTTGATCAAACTTAATATTGCATAAGATTGTTTCTCTTGTTTCTAGCTAATTTTGATTTTGATTTTTAACGAATTCGTAAAACAAGTAAAGAGTCTTATTTTGAATTTGTATATAATTGTAATTCTATAACAAAAAAAATTAAATAATAAATCTAAAACTATTTTTGTTGATATTACTGAAAAATATTAAAAATGTTTGTCAAAGAATATTCAAAATAGTACTTAAATTTGACTTGAAACCACACTGTGAAAATAATTCGTTTGCGTTTTAATTATATATGGTTTTAGTATTAATTGCATATAAACATTACTATATAAATTACTATTAAATATTTTTTTCCTTCTATAGTTCTATAGTTTGATAAATAAATTATGAAATACTAGTTACCAGTAAATATAAATAAATAAATTCAAAAATAAAAAAAATCAATTGTTAAATTTTATTACAAACTATTAATTACATTTTTTGTAATTTTAATCAATCTTATTAAGATTTATTGTTTTGCAAAAAAAACGTAAAACATTCGTTTTTTAACAGTGATTACACTTACAATTTTATAATAATCTATATGAAATTATTTATAATTGAATATAATCTATATTACCGTCGGACGTACATATACCCATCTAATGTTAATAATTATTTATTGGTTTATAACATAATTATTATTAAAATGAAAATACTGAACTAAAAACATGAAACGGATGAAAGTAATTGATGCATAATTTAAACCACATGAATTTATCCACTTTCCAACAATTTTTGCAAAGAACTGTTGTATCGCTAACTGTTAATACGAATTAACTTTATATAAATATGTACAAAGCTCTATTTTTGTTTTACGTAGGCATCGCTGTTGCAACAGGTACGATTTTAATTTCCCTTAGGTGACGACAATGTAAAGAATTCTAGTAATTATTAAAGGCACGCGTAGTCGCAAGCTTGGGATCGTCTATTTATATTTATAGCCACAAAGAATTCGTACAAAAAATAAGGGTTTATTTAAAATTGGTGTCCTACGTAGTTATTGAACTTTAATCGACTTCTATTATACCACGTTTGATTAAATGGCGATAGTTAATCATTCCTAAGAAAAAATAGTTGCGCTAGAGATGGAAACGTTAATTTGCAGTTTCTTCTATATAAAAAAATAACTGTATACATTTTAAAGCAAAAGTGACAATAACGTTATTGAGAGTGAAAGTTTTGTACCATCAATGAATGATGTAAAACCAATCGAAGCATTTAACCAAATGCACGACTGCAGAAAATTAATTAATAAGCCGGTTTCTAGCATAGTGGAATTATAAAAAGACGTATACATAAATCAGATCTGTTGCAAATGTAAGTATTTTTGAAAAAAAATAATTGCAGTTTTTGTAACTCTGTAAATTAAGTTTATAGTTCTTTTTACTTTCACTCTTCAAGATCTTAACCGTATTAAAGACAATTAATTGCACTTACTCTATCGATAAATGAATTGACGTATTTGTTGTTTTCATACTAATTCTATATGATTATTATTTTTTATTTGACAAATATTTGATAGTAACATTAAAATAATGTTTAGTATTTATATGCACGGTGTTGCGTGTATTTTTTTAATAAAAATTAAATGCAATAATCACACTGACATTGTTGATTCTAGATTTTTAAACACCTAAATTTACTAAAGCTCAATATTTTAATAGTTATTTACATAAGAGTCAAGAAAATCTCATATTACTGAAGAGAAACTGAATTGAAACACGAGGCAGTTTATGCCGAGTATTTTAAAACTCCGAGTCAAGTAAGAGATTTTACTGACCTGTTTTGTAATAAATTTTTCCAAAAATCGTAAAAAAAGACAAAATTTCCAAATTTTAGAAATCGTTATAACAAATTTCACAAAAATCAAGTCGGTTAATTTTGTTGGCAACTATAATTACAAAGTATTTTGCGTCTTCTAAAGTCTTTACAGTACTAGTCCGGAAAATTCACTTATCCTTCGCGTTCATAAGCAGAAAAATTGTGTTTTTAAGACGATTTCCGGAAAATTTATACACTTACAGAAAGATTGTTCAGATTCATATTCCAGCGAGTCGGAGCATTACAACTTCAAGTTATTATAATTGTACTTCGAGCACTATGGAACGCCGTTTTTCTTTTTATTTGCTAGTTCCGATAAGTCATCATTTAAATATCATACTTAAAAATAAACGACTTAGTAATATAATAGCGAAGGCTTCCACGGCCGGAATCTATACTATGATAAGAATGTCTTTCAGGTTTGGACCGTGTCATTGTTGTTGTAACCGAAGTTGTCAACGTTTCGCCCACTTTCAGAAGGGGTTTCATCAGAGCGTGAAATAAATCGCAAAACTCAAACAAACAGTCGAAATCTAACTAAGAACTGCTCAAAAGTTAGGTTATCAACTTGTGAAACAAGCCATAATGTAAACTCTGAAAAGGTAAGAAAGAAAACGATAACTTGAAAAAGTAAGCGAAAATCTAACAAAGTGACTTAAGAAGAAATAGTCTCCGTATATAAAAGAGAAGGATCGCCACGGGTGGTTAAGCTCGACTCTGATTGGGTTACGGTTGCTAAGGGGCGTGTTTTTAATAAATGACTAATGACCGGGAACCAAAGAGATCCCCTTTGGTTTCCGGTAGCTCGAAACCATGATAGCGATTGAAGTTATTGTGGTGTTTGATAATTTCTATGCTCTCTTGGAATTTCCTGTTGAACAAGAATGGAGATTTGGCAATCAACAAAACATTATCAAAAAATATCTTGTAACCTGTAGTAAAATCATGTTCAGCAACCGCAGACTTAAAAATATACCGTTTCCTTATACAACGATCATGTTGTGAAATGCGAGTAATGACGAAACGACCGGTTTCACCAATGTAGACTAAAGCACATAAACTTTGGTATACACCTTGAGATGAAAGTGTAGGAAATTTGTCTTAGGAAGAAGGTAGAATCTGAGAGATTTTGCCTGTCGAGTTGAATATGGGTTTAATACCATTCTTACGAAGGAGTTTCCCTATTTGATCTGTAACCTTGTGAATGTAGGGTAAAAAGGTTCGTTTCGGATTGGATTCGGGAGTAGAAATGTCCTTAGGTGATCGAGTACGTGGATGTAGACGATTGATAACTCTATGAATATTTCGCTTCACATAACCATTGTTTACTAAGGTTCTAGTAAAATGACAGAGTTCCTAGTCTAGATTCTCAGGTTGGCAAATAGAAAAGGCACGATAAACCAAAGATTCAATAACAGAACGTTTTTGTGCAGGATGATGATGAGACGAAGCATTAAGGTATCTGTCCGTATGGGTGCGTTTGCGATAAACAGAATGGCTCAGAAGTCCGTCCGGCTTACAAGTCACAGAACGTCGAGAAATGTAAGAGAACCATTACTTTTGATTTCCATAGTAAATATGATATCTAAGTGTTGATTGTTAAGATGATCAAGAAACTTGACAATTCGAGATGACCATGAGGCCAAACAATAAACGTGTCGTCAACATACCTAAACCACACTTTAGGTTTTAATATTGATGATTCCAAAGCAACCGTTCTAAATGATTCCATAAAAATGTTAACTACAACCGGTGATAGAGGAGAACCCATAGCAGCACCAGAAACCTGTTGATAAAACTTGTTATCAAATTAGAAGTAAGTAGAGGATAGACACTTATCAATAAGAGGAACCAAACTTAAGTCCTTGCCATGTTGAAACAGAATCTGTTTGATGATAATAAGCGAATCCTTAATAGAAACTTTAGTAAAAAGTGAAGTAACATCAAAGCTCACGAGAAGATCTTGGGGTTCAAGTTTTATAGTTTTTAGACGTTAAATAAAATGCTGAGAGAGAGCAACCGTAACCCAATCAGTGACGATCCTTCTTTTTTATATACGGAGAATATTTCTTCTTAAGTCACTTTGTTAGATTTTCGCTTGCTTTTTCCATACGTGCTAGCTAGACGTAGAATAGTCTGCAAGAACGAGCAACCCATAAAAAAACTGGTGTAGTCACTACGACTTTTCTATAAGGAATTTCTACATATTTTTTATTTTCAAATTGAAGAAAAACATCCAAGTTAAAAGAATATAGAAAATTCAGAAAACTTAGGTTTATAATTTTATTTGTTTAACCTTTCGGAGGTCGCATGCGGACTCTCACTAAGCAAATGTAAAAAATTTTGGAACAGTTTCTTAATGCGCGATCAGATTGTGGTTGGGTCAACAGTAATCTCCTGTAAGGTGCTAATATTAATGAGTAAGAAGTGATAGGGCAGTGAGTGTATTTATTTCGCTGTTGTGCCTGCCGCGGAGTGACACTCCGCACGCGACTTTGCTTGTAATTCTATTTATGCAAAGTGACATTTCAGTAATTGTTTCTATCAAAGGTTATCCTACATTCATTGCTTTCAAATGTGTTAAAAATGTCTTCATAATATTTATGTGTATTCTTGGGAACAAGAACAAAGGCATTTGCAAAAGCTATGTCAGAATGCTTGTTAGATGGTGATACGCTTGAGACTGATTTTGAAGATGACGAAGACGAGTCTGAAGAGGATAACGTTGAGACACAAAAGATCGATACTGACACAGAACAAGAAATCAGATATTTAAGATGGTGATGATGAAACCCCAATTGAGGGAGCAACATTCATAGGAAAAGACAATGCAACCATATGGTCCAGTACCCAGATACGGACGAACTAAAAAAAACCTAATAAAACATACTTCCTGGTGTGAAGCCACCATTGAGAAACATGAATCGGAAATTTGGTCCCACTTTTCTTCCGATGCAATTTTGAATGTAATTGTAGATTGCACAAACCAACACATAGGAACAAAACGTGATAATTTTCAGCGAGCAAGAGATGCCAAAGATACAGATTTATTGGAAATTACTTGTATATTTATGTGGAGTCCTAAAGTCTAGCCGCTTAAATCTCGACGAATTGTAGGATAAAAATAGTAAGGGAGTAGAGCTATTTTGACTTACAATGTCGTAACAAAGATTTCGTTTTCTCTTGCAACATTTAAGGTTTGGTTTCAACAACGCGTGACGTACGAAAGAAATATGACAAGCTTGCTCCAATTCGCAAAATATTTGATAATTTCGCCAATAACTGTAGCTGCATACGTAACAATTGATGAAAAACTCGAGACATTTCGCGGGCGGTGCAGTTTCAGTCAATATATACCTAGTAAACCCCGCAAGATATGGCATAAAAGTGTTTGCATTAGCAGATTCAAAAACATTTTATACTATCAATTTGAAAGTATATGTTGGCCGGCAACTTGAAGGCCCCTTCGTAATGAGTAATTCGCCGAACGATGTAGTTCTAAGACTTTGCGAACCAATTGTTACGTGCGAAATTTTTATACCGTAGTACCCTCTATATCGACTTAAAATTAGATTTTGGTTTTGACGCCCTCTGGCGATTTTTTTGGTTACTGAGAGGTTGCGGAGCAATTTTGAAGCTGTCAACTACGTGAGACGGTCTGTGTCGAAAAATTTGACCTAATTCTTAAGATTCTAAGTGCATCCATTGTGATGAGTACGAATTTATAAGTCAATTACGAATTTATTGTAATCTATTCGGCACAGGGTGAGATATTTTGCATCCGGTTTATTAGAATTCCTTTGTAATTTCTGTAATAATTTGATAGCCGGTTTCGCCATTCTTCAATCACATGTTCGATTCAATAAAGAACAATGAAGAATAATTACTATTGATAAATACCGTTACCGAACGTGTAAGATTTTGGGAAGGCCTATTACTCACAACGAAAACGAAGACTCGACAAGCATTACTTTGGAGATGTTATTTCTTGTACACCAGTCGATTGTGTTACCACCCACTTGTTCGTAATTACAACTACCAGCATTTGATATAACGGGTTTTTATATCTCACTTAATTTATTATTATTAACGATTTTGTAACTTCCTATCTTTGTGAGTTATTGTGTGACACGATTTGCTATTCAATATCTATTCTAGGCTGCTACCGGGGAAAACGTTTTCTTCGCGCAAGTAGGCACTGGATTTTGGGTAAGTCTGTTTGATTATTTTTCTTCGCTGTCATAAAAGTCACGGAACTTTGGCTAATGTTAATTTCCGTAACTATGTTTACTGTTATAATACCACTAAGGTAATTTCAATTATCATTTAGGGTGTATCGCATGCTGTGTAAAAACAATATTTATTACGAAATTTTCTTCGCTATTTCGATGCAACTTAACCTATGGATTGTGTGTTGCCAATATTTCGGGCATTTATGAATTGAGAAATTAAACATACTCTTGTTAATCTTTTACGTTGCTAAATTAAAGTTTTTACACCTGTTAATTATACTTGTTAATCTTTCTAGCATTAATGAATTGAGAAATCAAATATACTCCTGTTAGTCTTCTACGTTACTACATTAAAGTTTTTATACCTGTTAATCTTTTTTTTTTTGTGGTAATATACCTTTCTCTTGAAATTGTGGTTACCCAAACAGCAGAGTAACAAGGATTACGAACCTAAAAATTCGTTACAAGTTTGGACCGTCTGTCGTGATCAAGGCAGAAGTGCTAATTAGGATTGATCTGGCGCCCTTAATTATAATTTTTTTGAACCTCCCCTATCTCCGACTGTGTGAGTTGGCCGTGCAAGGTTCGTAAGACTTAAAGCTTGTAACATAATTTAAAGAAACTGGAAGTAATGTTACTATTAGTTTACAAGTATGACGCTTCTTAAAAATTTGCAGAACAATTACAACGACTCTTCTGGGTACAATAAGAAAAAACAAAAGAAAACTTCCGCCAGAATTTGCTCGTCCTTCTATTCGTTCTCTTCTATATAGCATTTTCGCTTTTCAAAATAATGCAACATTAGTTTCTTATATTCCTAAGAAAAACAAAAATGCTTTATTGGTGTCAAGTATACATTTTGATGATAAACACGATAAAAACACAAATAAGCCAGAGTTATGGATTACAATCAGACCAAAGGGGGCGTCGACTGCGTTGATAAGCTATGTGCGGCTTATGATGTATCAAGAAACACTCGAAGGTGGCCCATGGTTGTTTTTTATTTGTTCTTGAATGTTGCGGGAATTCTTTTATCATACATTCCACAAAAACTCAAACTGGAATATTCGACGACGACTATTTCTTGGAAAAGTATATTTTCAATTGATTGAAGGTTATCTTCGACGCCGTGCAAATCAGAAAATTCCAGATATCATGAAAGTTTGAATAAGGGAGATTTTTGCACTAAAAGAACCTCCAGCTCGCCCAGTTCTAGATAATGCTCGTGGTCGTTGCGCATATTGCGACCAAAAAAAAAACAGACTCATACGATTTTCATGTATAAAATGGCAAAAATTTGTTTGCTTGGAACATTCATTAAATATTTGTCGTGACTGTTCTGTTCTCAGAAATGAAAGTAAATAAAATTCTGTATAGATATTATTCCTAGTTTCTGAACTTTATTTTCATTACAAGTCATTCTTCTTATTTTTTCAATATAAATACATTTTGCATTAAAGTTTTTGTTGTACTGTTGTTTTTTATTATAAAAATGAATGAATTATAGCCAATTTCTCAAGCGAATTGACAATCCGCGCACAACCGTTGTTGTACCAAAATTTTTGACGCGACCTCCGAAAGGTTAAAAGAAATAATAGTAAAAGCATTAAGAATTACACATTAGACATTTTTATTTATTTTTTTTTTACTCTTAACTACTTTGAAGTGAAATGTACACGTTTGTATTGATTTTCTAACATGCTATAATTTTTTTGAAATTTTTTTCTTCGATTTTATTAAGATATATCTGATATATGGAAAATTGAAGTTGTCATATCGCCTAACCCATACATTTGTGCGCCTCGATATTGTTTTCCCTTTTAGTAAATCAGTAAAAAATTGTTATCTTTAACGTATCCTGCTTTCCTTTTAAGATATAGATTTTTTTTCTAAAAAAAATCGTGGCAGGCAGGATTCAAACCTAGATTATATTTAGAATTTATTTGAAATCATAAATTAAATATCTAATAAGCTCTTAATGTTGAATAAATAGTTAGGAAGAATTATTTCTATAAGAAACTGTAAGAATAATTCGAATAATTTACATACGTACAAAATTAGATAAAAAAATTGTTAAAAATGGCAGATACACCCACTTTCGGTTTCTTTATCAGTCCAATCTTTTGATTGACTCGAGAAAACATAAAAAACCAGCTCCATACCAAATTTAAAGTTACTAGAACTTTTGGTTCGAGAGTTATCGTGGGTACCTCGTTACATACACACACACACACACACACACAAACATCCAAATTTTTTTGTCAAAAATAAATTTTTCTGATTCGGGAGACCTTCAAAAGTAAAATTATGCAAAAACTGTTTTGAAAAAAAAATGCGATTGCTATAGTTTTCTTATAGGAAAGTAAAAGCTTGTTAAAATTTTGCAATTAGTTTGTTTGATATTAATTAATTTAAGTTTAATTCATTGCTCACTATGCATTAGATAATATGATTATTATATTATTGTTACTAAAAAACATGTTGTTTAAATTAATTTAAAAAAAATGAAAACCAAACGCCATTTTTTGTTTCTAATTTATTTGTTTTAATATAAGGTCATTTATTATTGCAATAACTACATCAAAGACAAAACGCGTAACAACTTCTACAACAACTACCAGATGTAAACTAGTTAAAGATGCAATTATGCAAAAAGAAATTAAATTCAAATATCTTGTAATCGAATCTTTCTAGTGTGGTAATGTTATAACAAAAGTAAAACAAATAAACAGGAATAGCAGTATGTCTAAAACATTGAATTGAAAAAGTTAGAATACAGAATAGGAAACAAGGGATTCATATTAAGAATAACACGTAACGCATTTTCAAAAACATTTTTGTTTTTTTCAAAAATTTCTAATATGATTTTCAATAAAAAAAAATTTATTACTTTCTAATCGTAATAAAGTATTTAATGCATAGGTTAAGCACACTTTTTTAACAATAAAAATGTCGCTAGTTTTGTTTAATTTTTAAAAATTCATTTTTTAATACTTGCTGTTAATATTTTTAAAGTGGTTAAAACTGCAGTTTCTTCTACTTTGTGTGTTAAATTATCGGATGTAATCCGAGTTTAAAAACTTTTTTATTAACGGTAGTTGAAACACCAAGAATAAATCTTAAATTCTTCAAAATTTTATTACAAGTAAATATTTACGTTTGAAAATACATCAATTTATCTACAACAAACTGTTCTTTTATCGTCACAATTCATAAAATTGTTTAAAAGTTATTTGTTCAAATTCATTTGCGAAGAAAATGATTAAATCTAAGGTATTTAAATGCTTCTGTAGATATTTTGCTAACGATTGTAAAACGCCGAGAATAGCAAATTGTTGCTATTTTAATAATCAAAAAATAATCTTCAGATAAAGTGTTTATAATTTCAATTTGTTTAAACTGTTTAACGTTATAGTTTGTTTGTATTTAAATTCAAAAATTTTCAGATATGCTGAATTTTAATCACAAATTTCAAACTGTCGTTTCGTTGTCAATACAGTACTGAAAAGAACCGTTCGTATGTAGACAGGGCTCAAGTACATAATAAACTCTTAAAAAAAAATGTTACGTATGTCTGTATTGTGCATACAATTTCTCATTGTACTGCCCGATTAAATCGCGGCTACTGATCCGTGTCCGTCGCTTGGTTTTGTGTTGGGGTATGCGTCATTTAACTTCAAAATATTTTATGAACAGGTTTTAAAACTCAACAATCAATGAACTTCTTTAATCATCTTCATATATGTTACGTGTAAAAAATGAATTAATAATTTTTTTCTTAAAAAACTTTGAAATTACATATCTATGAACCATTAATCATTGTTTATAAATTTAAATTGCAAAGAATTTAATATTCAATTTTTGTCTATTAATACAGTAATAATAACGACTTTGCATTATTTGTTTTGAGTTTTTTACAAAAACCTTCATCAGCAATACGATATTTGTTAAAACAATAACACAGTATTCTGTAACACAAGGCAAAATAGATGTTTAATTAATTACTTATATACATAATTAGACAGTTATTTGAACAAAACAATGTAAAACCGATATAACAAAGTATTAAAAAATCAGGTTATAGTGCAAGCAAGAATTCTAATACATTTCCAACAACAATCCATAAATACAGATAAAATATTTTACATAACTGCATTGAATTAATACTTACATAAATGCCACTTCATAATTTAAATTGCTTAATTACCCTTTAAAGATTTATTAGATTATATTTATGGATTCAATACTTATAAGCTTTAAAAGTAGTAAGTTGCGTTTAGAACCATAAATAATTGAATAAATGTGATACTAGTTTCTTAATTATAGACATAAATCTATAAATTAGCGAAATGTTTCATTTTTCAATTAAAATTTTATGTTCTTAAATGGACATTGAAATACAATAAATCTTTGCAAAGTCAATTAATTGCAAGTGCAAATGGTAACATGTGTATTTAAATAAGTTTTTTAATAAATTAAATAAATAGTTCAGATGTAGAAAGTTTATTTCTTTTGTTGTTTAGAAGTTTTTTCTCAAATTATTTTTTTAAATTTATACTGTTACGAAACTATTTATTAAAAACTAATTTATTTAAAACGACTAAAACTACGTTTACTTATTATAAAAATATTTATACTTTTAAATTAACTGCACTAATTAAATCTAATAATAAAAACACTTACACTATAATTTATGTATAACCGTTGTATAACACTTAAGATAAGATAAGATAACGTCCTCGGATTTGTTTACACTATAAGTCACGTTCACTCGATTCGGTGTACACTGTTATTTATTTAAAACTCTCGCACGTGCTAATCACTTATTTATCTTCAACTTGATAATCTTCTTAATACTGCATGCATTCACATTCCAGCAATAACTGACCTACGATTTCTGTCTTACGTATTTATAGACATCGGCGAATCCTTCTCGAGCGTTCCTTACTTTTCGCTATATCTTCTAGAAACTAGATAACAGCTTCTAGAAGGCTCTTGCATTTGCAAGTAATTTCTCGGACGTTTCAATACGTTTCTAAATTGGAGTATGTAACTTCCTAAGTGAAATGAAACATTATAGTTTACAACCGGAAAATACAAAAACGGTAAAAAAAAACTTGTAAAAAAACACCGTTTCTTTAAATTAAAAAAAAATTCTCCATTTTTTTTAAAATTTACAATGATTGTGTTTCAATATTTTTGTTTTATAGAATAAGATCATTGACATAAAACAGTTGTTTGAGCTTTTTTAATAAAAAAAATAATGGATTGTTAGTTTTATATTATAAGTTAACAAATATAATTGTGTAGCATATTTTTAGAAGAGTATAAAATCTATTAACAGATTTTACTTTGACATTAGCTTGCTAAACTGTCGAAAAAGAAATTTTTTAAGTCGGTGACAAAAAGTAGTTTTTGTTAACCGATTTTAAAAGTTTCTAGATTTTTTTTTTAAACACAAAATATTTCTAAAAAAACAACAAAGACATAAAGAAATATTAGAGAGAACATTTGGAATGTATGTAAACGTTTTGTATATCTTAAGGTCCTAATAATCCAAAATAGTAACATTGAGAGTAAAATAGAAGATAAAATAGCACGGAACAAACCGTGTTTTTTATAAACAATTTTAATAAAACGTTGATAAATTCATGTAAGGTGACGTTTAGAGACATTAAATTTAAATTAGTTTGAAGCATAAAATCTATTGTTTTTGTAACAACAAAATCTACGTAGGAAAAAAAATGCAGATCATAAGCAAACAACCTATTTTAAACATTATTACACATTTGAAAAGTCTTACGTAGAAAGTTGTTTATTAGTAATTTTATTGATTGAACATTTTGTTTAAGCAATAATTGAACCAAAATCAATAAATACTGTTTGCTGTTTTCTGAATAACACATAAAGGTAACAACGCTTAAGTTTTAAAATCTACAATCTATTAGAAGTTAACTATAAAGTAATTAATGCGATCAATTTTCTAGGTAATGTAAGAATGGTCGCTAAAGGGCGGTATAATACCAAATAAGATTGAAAATATGTATTTAATTTCTACACACAAAAAGTGACCAAATTTACAAAATGTGCCCCTAGTTCACAAATTCTTCTTACTGGAAGTGGCCCTTGTCCGTTCAACGGCAGAACTAGCGGAAAATTAAAAATTTATTCTCACAATAATTAAAGCATTTAAACCATAAGTTTCAAAACCAAAATACATTTACACAAAATGTCAGAATTGTTAAATGTTAAAGTATAGTTTTTTTT
Organism: Aquatica leii; assembly: GCA_035610365.1. NCBI lineage: Eukaryota > Metazoa > Arthropoda > Insecta > Coleoptera > Lampyridae > Aquatica > Aquatica leii. Next base: position 19,554,137 of record CM069434.1, on the reverse strand, counting down.
TAACTTTGTGATAACAATAGGTTTTCTAATTTTGCAGACTCAATTGAAAAATCGTACAAATTCTTTTGTATATTATATCAAATAAATGTTTTGCTTTAATAAAATGTGTTGTATCAGCAAAATTTGCTCGTTTTTAAAATTACACAGTTTGCAGATTTTGTGGTAGTTAATAAAAAATCTCCAACGCTAAACTAGTTTTGTTAAACTTAAATTTTCAAAATTCTAGAATAAAAAAAACTTAAAGTTTTAGACGTTTTTAGTTTACGTAATAAAATAGGTTTGTTTAACACAAAAACTTCTACGACACAAAACTTTGTAACGTTATTTTAATAAAATTAGGTTAACTAAATTTTCACTTTGCTTTCTATCGTCACAAAAATTAATTTAAAAGCTTTGTAGAAATTTGAGAAACTGCATTACTTTATCAACCGAAATGTTGCAATCGGCAAGATTTTAAAATCTGGCAAAAGCATAGCATGAATAAAGTTATTATATTTACATAGCGTTTATAGATTACAATAAAGCGTTAGACTGTTTTTTTTTGATAGCAATTAACGATGAAAGGATTAACTGTAGACATACCGCCTCCAATAAAAGACATCTACAAAAAAGTTATTTGCCACGTAAAAATAAAAAAAATTACATACAAAATTAATACATTTTAACAAAACAACGAGATAAAAAGACCCAATCTGCCTTAAACTCTTTTCTACAGTCATTGAAAATGTCTTCAAAAAGTTAAAAAACGAAATAGACTTAAAGATATACAAAACACCAGCATCAAAGAGCTTAAAATGGTGAATAACTAAAGTTCAAACAAATAGATTAGAAATGAACTGAAAATAAAATGTATAACTAACAAACAGCAAAAAAGATATCGTAATAAAAAAAAAGTGCAATATATACAAGTGATGTAATTTCACATTTACCTTACTATAAAATTGATAAAATAAAATAATTTCTACTATTTTCAAAAATTTGCTATAATTTCTTTATTTTTGAACTTATTACAAAATAGTTTTAGTAATTATTTTACAGCGTGTTAGGTACTTTAGAATGATGTACATTTAAAAGTATTTTCTTCCTTGGTTTTTGAGATAATCGCATAAACTTTAATTTTTCTTTTGGTTTCCATATTGAATTTTTACAAATATGATCGTTTTTCTCTAATTATTACTATGATATGCCACATGCCCAGTAAACACGGATTGAAACTGTCACAAAATTAAAACAATTGTTTCATTACGTTGTTTCGTGTTAGTTCCATTTTTATATCATTTACATGTAACTGACAGTGAATAAATTGAAAGAGTTCCGATTTTTCACAATCAGTTTTAAACCGTTTCAGTACTTGCAATTTTTATCCCATAATCAGCAACTGTCAAAAAACTGATTTATTAAAACCGAATATTTTTTGAATAACTAGAATTGTTTAAAGATCGATTAAATAAGATTGAATTATTTTCAAAACAGTGGAATCGTTCTAGGAAAAACGAATACTTTGTGATTAGTCAGCATTAGTCGTTGTTATACTTTTGATTACTGTCGTCAACGCTTGCGCTGCAAATTGATATCTTTTCACTTGTTCGGTTGCAGTTTGATAAATGATGCTGTGTGTACAATTACGAAATGGAACAATAAACGGTAAGTCGAAACATTTTATTATAATCCATAAATGTAATCGATATTATTATCATTTCTGTTCTTTATGTATCATGTTTTAATTTGTATAAAAAAATGTAAATTAACACACATGGTTGCGTTAAGGTAGATTATTGCGTAAATCTGATGATACTTTAGGATTTATAATTACAGTTCAATTCTTGAAGTTTTCTATACGATTATGCACAGCTAAAGGTATTCACAGGGTTTTGATAACTTTCTAATGATTGTTAAAATGATATTTATATTAAGTTTGTGTTGTTTTTGATTAAAAAAATGTAATTCATTTTGTGTAACTCTATGATTATGTATGTATATAAACCAAATATTTATTTCTATGTTACAGATGTGGTTAAAAGTTGCTACCCAACAGTAACTGATGGAGTTTTCGAGGCTTCCGTGAAAAGACCACATCCAGGAAAGTTGCAATATGTAAAAAACTCAATGTGATATTGTATTTAAAAATATTTATTGTGCAATAAAATTTAAAACGTGCATTCGAAAATGTATTATTATATTATTGTAAGAATTGTTTTAGTTCATTATTGAAACAAAAAAATCATACATGTATCGATCATTTAGTATCAGTTCAAGAACGAAGCTTTTAAAACGTAAACCGAATGCAACATTTAGTTTGCAACAGATTTGAATTTAAAATACCGAAACTATACTGATTCAAATAAGTGAAACAGCGATGGACTTATAACTATTTTATTGCAGTTAGGTTTCTTTTTTGTTTGAAACAAGAGTGAATCATAAATTTTTTGTTTTGAAACTGTTACTAAACATTATCAATTTTGTGTTTACTGGGTGCTTTGCTTTATTAATAAAAAATATATCTTTTTAATAGTTATGCTTATGACTAAAAAACAAATAAAACTCAAATCAAGTTGCCGTGGAAATGAAACAAATGAAAGGTTTGAGTTATTAATAAGGTATTTATTGAGTGAACAAATGCTGGTAGTGTATTGCAAAGATACGAAGATCTTTATACAGGATGTCAACTGCCACGTTACACATATTTTGTAGGATAATGAGTTATTTACAGAAATTTATATGCCGTTCAAACAACGGGTATAATTTTAAACAATTAAAATAAATCTTCAAACATAGCCGTCGGAAATCTTTTGTATTAGATCATCTAAATCAGTAACTGGATTTGTGAAAATTTTATTTTTAATATAGGCTCAAATACAAAAGTCTAAAGGCGTAAGATTTGGTGACCTAAGTGGCCATATTACAAGTCCATTATTTTGAATATGATTATTTGGTGTCTAGGCATTCAACAACTGTACACGTTGTCGATTTCTATTAACGGGAGCACCGTCATGTTCAAAATATGTAAAGTTTTGAAAAATGTCTAAAGGAACATTATCTAAATAGTCATACAAAGTAGCCTGCAAAGACAGAAAGTATTGGTCTGCCTTAAAATTCTCTTGATCAAATTGTAGTTCTAGTACATGATGCCTTAACACTCCTAACCAAACCTGAGTGCCAAACCTCTCTTAGAAATATTTTTTACGAATTCTTATTAAAAACAACATAATTTTAGTAAACATGTACGTTTCTATTGAACATACTGTGGTTTGTAAATTTACTCTGATCTGTTCACAAAATTTTCAAATCATGGGTGTTTGTGTGTTGTCTAATTAGCAGTGACAAAATCTAATTATTTAGTCGTAAATGATTAACCAATTTTTGTAGACGGTAGTGTCTATTTTTCAAAATTTTTCTGAGCTTTATTGCAATACCAGTATTTGTCTCAAACTCTTGTACAGACACATCTATTTCTCTACCACTTTTGTAATGTACAAAGCTTAACACATTTGCAGCACTTTCATTTTTCTTTTTCTTTTATTATTAATTTTTTGAAAGACTTATATTCCCGCAAAGTTCGTACTATTTTAAAAAATATGTGTAATGCAATAGAGTTTAATTAAAATAAATTGTTTTTTGTGCTTCCGTCCGTTTTGACGTTTTTTACAGGCATCATAGTCGGCCGGAAAGTTTACTTTTCCGGCCTAGGCCGGTAAAGTGTAGTAGAATTTTATAACTAACTAGTAATCATTAATTAAATAAACGTCATCTGTCAGTATGTCAAATTTATTAACATACACCATTATCTGTGTTGTTGTTTAGTAGCACTAACAAAAATTGTTTTAAACAAATTTAACAAATTTGCTTATATCATACAATTGCTAAAAACAACAATGGTTTTATTTTCATATCTGTGAAATTGTAATATTATTATTTAATAGTCAAATTAATTTAAAAAACAATTGTATTTCGTCATTACAGGTTTCAGTTTTATCAACATATGTTATTAACTTTTATTAAAAATCAATACTTAAATAACTGCTTTTAATTAATTTATACTATAAAGGCCAGTACAAAAAATGTTGTGTATCACACGTCTTAAAAGTATTTTGCGAGTATATGCTCATACTCCCAAAATAGCACTTTCTGGACTAGTGATACAAATAACTATAGTGAAAGATTAAAATATCGCTTTGTATTTGAAGCGCAAGGCTTATGATAGCTGCACCTTTTCTGTTGCCATCTATGGCCGAAAAACAATGGTGAACACTGAAAAATCATAGCAAAATTTAGAATGATTTAAAAACTATAGATTTATGCTAGAATTTACTATAAGAAACAAAATGCGCAATACCGATATCCGGGCAAAAACAAAAGTAACGGACGTCATGGAAAAAACAGCAGATTTTAAATAAAAGTAAGTAAAAAACGTGGCTAACTGTTGATCAACTCATAAATTTAAATTTTGGAAACCACAAGAAACCAAAGGGGGTACAGAAGATCAATCGACGACATTAAGACAATAGCGAGGAGTTAATAGATGATGACAGTAAAAACGACAGAAACACATGGAAAGTATAAAAGTTAACAAAAAGAATATGACAAAAAAAGTTCACTCCCACTAAATTAAAATTATTGTTTACCTATATGAGTATTATAACTTTTTTGTGAGCTGTTAAAACTAGCCAAAAAATTTTTGAAGTTGTTCTTGATCAGCTAAAATTAAAATTTAAATTTAATAGAGTTAGTTTTGAATTCATATTAGAAGCCTTTTGTAAGCTTTTCAAATATGCAATTATAAAATTTGTTAGATCAAGTCAAATAAATCCAACTTCTAAAAAATTTTAAAAAACGAAACGAAAACTTTCATTTTCAATATTCATGAGTTTATTAGTAAACAATTCAAAAGTGTTTGATGGCAGAGCCATCTCATAGTATAAATTTACAATGTGATTAAAATTAACTGTAGATAGCTATAAACGATGGTAAATACGTTGAGTTGGTTTAACACCCGCGAAATTCAAAATAAGCTTTGAAAAATTCGTCGGGATAAAACCACAACGTAAAAGGACATTGGGGGTAAGCAATGTCAATGCAATTATGCAAACGCCAACAGAGTGAACTACTAGACAGCTGTTTCGCCCTTTTGGGGCTCATCAGTAGTAGGAGATACACTCTAATGTTGTTCCCACAATTGCATTGACGCCCCTTATAGCTTATATTTAAGTTCGACGAAGTTAGAATTCAAAAGTGTTTGATGGCAGAGCCATCTCATAGTATAAATTTACTATGTGATTAAAATTAACTGTAGATAGCTATAAACGATGGTAAATACGTTGAGTTGGTTTAATACCCGCGAAATTCAAAATAAGCTTTGAAAAATTCGTCGGGATAAAACCACAACGTAAAAGGACATTGGGGGTAAGCAATGTCAATGCAATTATGCAAACGCCACCAGAGTGAACTACTAGACAGCTGTTTCGCCCTTTTGGGGCTCATCAGTAGTAGGAGATACACTCTAATGTTGTTCCCACAATTGCATTGACGCCCCTTATAGCTTATATTTAAGTTCGACGAAGTTAGAATTCAAAAGTGTTTGATGGCAGAGCCATCTCATAGTATAAATTTACTATGTGATTGAAATTAACTGTAGATAGCTATAAACGATGGTAAATACGTTGAGTTGGTTTAACACCCGCGAAATTCAAAATAAGCTTTGAAAAATTCGTCGGGATAAAACCACAACGTAAAAGGACATTGGGGGTAAGCAATGTCACTGCAATTATGCAAACGCCACCAGAGTGAACTACTAGACAGCTGTTTCGCCCTTTTGGGGCTCATTAGTAGTAGGTGATACACTCTACTTTGAATTTCGCGGGTGTTAAACCAACTCAACGTATTTACCATCGTTTATAGCTATCTACAGTTTATTAGTAAACTATCAATTTTATGTTTTAATTACATTTTTTATACTTATACAAGCTTAAGATTTTTTTTTGCAAAATTTGAGTCTATAAAATGTTTGTAATTGCAATATAAAACTAATTAAAAAACAAAAATTAGTTTTTGTATGTATGAAAACGATAGATTTTTGATAGATCCTTTAACACAAAAGTTTTATGTTTGTTTGAGTTTATGGGATTTTTAAAGATGAAAAGTTAGCATGTTTGAACGAATCTTAGCAAGAAACTATTAACCAAAGTAATAACATACTAAAATCCTTACACACAAGAAACAAGAAAGAAAGATGATTTATGCTAGATTCTAATGATGACTAATAATACCAATAAATTAAACTTAAAGTTAAAAAACAAGATGCGGCACTTTAGTGTAGTATCTTCTTCTTTTTTTCTTCTTTCTTTCTTTTCTTTCTTATCCGGTTCAGTGCTAGTATTTTTGTTTATCTGTTTTTTTCTTATTCGGTTTTTTTCTTTTCTTTACATTTAATTTTTCTCATTTTTGTTACATTTTCAATATCTCTTTAATAATTCTTAGATCATAACAGCAGTTCTCATTAGTAAGCAGTCTTGAATGGTTTATTGTTAATTGTTTTCCTAACTATTCATCATCTTTGTGTTGGGGTAATCTTTTGCTTATTGTTCTAGTTTTCTGATTGTTATCCTTAAGATTATTTACTATTTTTTTGTTTATCTCTGTTTCAATTTTTTCTTTTGTGTTCGTATTCATTGTATTTTTAACTTCTAAATGTCGTGTTTTTAGAGGGTTTTTGTTTTTAGTTGTTTCATTGTTCTTTTTTTTATTTTTAGTTTATATTATAGATGAATTTTTCTTTCTTGTTTCAATTATATAATATATTAATTCCATTCTTTCTTCCAGATGTTGCTTTGGATAATCTTCATTTATCCAGACATTTTCCCCTTCAAATAATTTGTGGTTTTTAGTATTTTTTGTTTTTTAGCCATTGTTTTAAATTTAACTAAAAAATATTTTTTTGTTTTTTTATAATGCTTTCTAATCTTATAAATTCTTCTAAATATATATTTTAGTATCAAACATTGTATTGCAAGATTCGATAGTATATAAAATTGTAACTGCTATATAAGTACAAAATAAAATCTGCATGTGATTTTAATCTGTTTTATGGAATTGCTTTGAAAAAAGTTGATATTTGAAAAACTTATAAATAGCTCACAAAGTCAAACTTTTATATAACAAAATTTTTTGATAAACACTACACTTTTGGTAAAAAATACACATAAAATTGTTTCCAAATAGCAAAATAAAATTTTTATTCAACGAATTTTCTAGCGTAAAAAATACTGGTTTCATCAAAATTTTAACAAATTTGAGAATTATGCATCAAACATTTTTTTATTTGCAAATCCTTTCGGTACAGTCACACATAATTGTATAGAATTCACTTATTTTGAAAATTATTTTAAATCATTTTGTAAACATTTTTGTTTGACTACATTGTTAAATTTATAAAGTTTACCAACATTTTGCATGCGTAGCTATTTGGCTACGTCATCAATCACATCATAGGCGGAGCAATTACGTAATTCACATTTTGTAATACTATTTTAATGTTTTACATCACACTCAATACATGATGTATTAGATACGGTAGCGAAAAGTCTAAAAATAATTCCTACTTGCCAAGAGACCAAACTGGAGTTTACATTTTATGCATTTGATACGACATTGTTTTGATTTGCAGTGCTAGCACCTGCCCTCGTCAGAGCATTCTGCCAAAATAGCTCACACTATTATTCGAAGGTTATCCATCAGTCTTGAAACAAGAAAGTGTTTGAATCAAAATTTGATTTGGATGCTCCAGATTTGTTGAACGTGCACGATCTTTTTTTAGAAGAGATTCAGCGTCAATCAGTCTAAATTCTTTTAGTTTTTGTGCCACGGGTTGCGCCATTAGTGTACCGTTGCGTAGTTTTAGAAACCACGCTTTGACGACACAAATATACAACGTTTATTGGAACACGTGATGCCGGACAATTTTGCATTTTAACTCTTTTTTTATTAACTATCATCTGGTCTATAGACGTTTGTGTTCGTTCTCCAGCGAGTTACAATTCGGTTTTATTATTTTCAATACAACACAGATTTTATAATAAACATAATTGTTCATGTGATTATTGTCAGAAAAATGTAGGAAGCTCATCTCTATCAAAAATGTAATGGCTAAGAAATTTCTAATTTTGTTCACGTCTGTTTGAAATGTTTTTATAAAATTTCTTATCCGCAAAGTGAAAATCTATTGGCACAATCTTCTTTAGTTTAGATTTCCGTAGATGAGATACTTTCGGTAAATTTCTCAATTGGCAGATAAGACTGGGTCTAAAAATACACGCGTAAAGGTTTGTAAAAATTAAAACTAACAGATAATAAGCGCATGTGTTCAATACAGCACAGCGTCCAAAAAAAAATCTTACCTCTTCAGACGTGGATGGTAATTGTCCTAAAGATAAGCTGCTGATTCTGCTACAGATAGATCAGATTCGGGTAGATCAACTGCAAATTTAGCTGTGAGTGTACCTTTTGATGCGTCAACTGCGAGCACAGAAGATTGAGCAAGTCAGGGACGGGTTGGGTTTTAGACAGATTTGTTGTAGTATCAAATATGGTTGTATTGGACAAGGGTTGATCTGCAGACTTTGCAACAAAGGTCTTCGTCGGCAATAATATGCTTTAAAGATGCAGTTATTGACAGAGAATCAAACGACGCTAAAGATGACTTAAGACCGTACAACATTTTTATCATTGCTATCAAAATCAATAAGGCAGGATTTAAAGGTACATACGTAAGAACTAAATCAAGTAAATGCTGGCCTATTCATTGATATGCTTTTTTGCTCTGAAAAACGACCAACTCTTAGTAATACATTCAATAGGATTAAATAAAATTATGATATGAAACTTGGTAGTGTATTCATGTTGGCACATCCAAAATCCAGCTCAATTGGGACTGTGTGCACATAGATACATTCAATTTTGCATTTCAATAACTTTTCATTTAAAATTATATTTAGAAACTATAAATTTTATAATTATTTTAAACATTTAAAAAAGCAATTAAATAGCAAAAAATAAATTAACGTGTATTAATGTTTGAGATAAAAAGTGATATTTACAATGCTGCTCGACGAGGAAAAATAACGTAAAGTCATTTTGGTTGTACTACAATTATAGTTCAAAATATTGCAAAGAGGTGGCCTTTCTACACAGAGAACGTACACTACACGATGTTTGACCGATGTAGTTTGCAGAAAAAAAATTTATTGTACGTACCTATTCAAATGGACGTAAAAGAATAAATCTCTTTATCTTTTAATCTTTCTAAGTGGACATTTAAAAACAAAAAGGTGCAATAAGACCATTTAATTCAAGCGCGTTTAATAAGTGTCTAAAGCGTATTATGAAAAAAGAATTTTTTTAAACTATTCTATGCAACTAAAAATTATAGAACTTTAAATAAAAATGAAATATGTACATGTTATACAATTTTTTATTTTGTATTTACCCAATCAAAATTCTAAAATTTTATTTACAATGGATATGCGCAATTAATATTTAGAAGTATACCAGGAACAAACTGTACTAACTTAAATAATAAAATAATCAAATTGTTTGTTATTTTTATGTTTTAATAGACGTTAGCAATTTTATAAATAAAAACTAATTGTTGAAACTTTTTTGTTGGTTCTGATGACGAGTAATGTTATATAAAAAACGTTCTTATGAAAAACGCCCTCAAGAAATGTTTCACATAAAAGTTTAAAAATAAGATAAATACGCGTTGACATATAAACTTTAAAAACAAATTCATATAATAGAAATACGTAAAATTGTTGCAAAAAATTGTTTATGCATTCGACATCTTAACACGTTTGGTAACCGTATAACTTAGTGTTAAGTTAATTAGCTAATTCATCGGTTGATTAAAATCAACAGTTGCTGGTAGTTATATAATTTTAGAAAAATGTGATGTGACCAGTTTATAGTTTCTTATTACTACCGACTTAAAATGAAAGTAACATTTTTAATTATTATAAAATTAGAACATCCATGGATGTCAGTTAAATTTCTCAATGTAAGTTTTTTTTAAATATTATTGCAACAAATTAAAATCTATTTACATAGATTTAAAAAAAACATTACCAATACATTTTTTATTTGTAATAAAGTGTATGTTTTACGTATTTAAAAAAGTATATAGTATATAAGCTAAACTAAAAAAAAATTAGTAAACGTAATGTATTATAGACAAAACAAAATTAATTAAATTATTATAAAAACTAAACTGGATATTATAATTTATAACTGCAAGATTTGATTGTAAGTTTAATAACAGTAACTGCACATTTTAAAACTTTCTCATTACGTAAGAAGGTAAAGGTGTCGCTGTTGGTTTTGTAAAAATCTAGAATTTTGTTTTTAATTAATTTGTGATTTCTACATATTTGATGTTAATTACTTACATCTTCTTATGTAAACTTTTTGCAGTTCTTATCAACGTCGCTAATATATCTTTAAGTTTTTGAAAGTAGTATTTAAAATTTTTCCGTGTATTTGATAGAAAAGTCACACATTGTTTAACCAAAGATCGTAAAGAAAAGTGGGATTTTTCTTGATAGTAACATTTATAAAATCTTAAGCTTTCGCGGTTATGTTTATGATTATAAGCAACTTTCGGCTTAGACCGCGTCTGTCTGTCTACAAAATATAAATAATCTGCGATAGTCCACATTTTTCGTCTCAGGTTAGAATACTTTTTGTAAAGCTCAATTTTGTTCACTCCATCTTCTGATGTAATTGTAAAAATTCTTTGCGATTTTCATGTCATATAATGTTATGACCAAAACATGCCTGCAGTCTTTTAGTAAACGTATCTTTTTCGCTTTACATGTTTGATGCAAAGCAGTTACCAACTTCATAAACAGAAAAATGGCATCAGGAGCTTTTTTGCGAAACTCTTTCACATTAGCTATAGATAGAGTTCAAAAAATTTTTGCCACATAACCATCATTTTGACGTTTTAGGCAAGCCCGCAGTTTTGTATATGCAAAAATAGCCACATTATTATTTATTTCTAAAATATGTATGTATGTACTTCTCAAAATTGAGTACCCTGACCGTAGTGTTAAAACTTTATGAGATTTTACCTAAAATGTTTAATATTCGGTGCTAATAAATCTTATAAATAAAACAAATTTTTTTAACAAAGTGCGCAATTAGAATATCTTCATTTGTCTTTTGCACATTTTTTTTTCATTTCTCTCGCACAAGAGTTGCTTAAAAGCTTACGAAAACTTTGGGTAGGCGTGTCTGGGTGAGCTGGTATCGTACAAGATGTAATCTGATAAAAAAAGTATTTTGGTGTTAATAGTTAAAATTGTTTCTAAAATTAGACAAAAATGAAATGACTACATGAAGAATCTTCATTGTTGTACGAATATCACCTTTTTATTTACTAGAATAACCACAACTGGTACGGATCGTAACAAATCTTTTATTAATAATGAGCGTACTCATTTTGGTACAAAATACACCAAATGGTACTATATCTTATTTTAAAATGATATACAAAATAACCAAGGACAGTAATTGTTTAATAATCGTTATTTAAATTAGTATTATTTAGTATAAACGTCAAATTTTCCAAAACTTTGTTACGTGCCATTACTTATTAATTTTCCAAAAATCGTAAATATAACTAAATTTTACTACGTGATTGGTATGCGGACCTCATTGGATAAGATAAGTAAGATTATTTGATACTTAGGGGAGGAAATTGCAACGGTAATCACTATTTGTTTATTTTTCCTATCTTAAGTTGTTGTGAGTGGGTCAATTTTAATAAGAAGTACGTACATTTAATTTTAGCTAATTCTTGCTTTTATTTAATTTTTATCATCAAATATTACTATGTTTTTAGTCATTTCACTGAAATGAACATTGTTTTTGTATACTACTAAAATTAAATGAATTGGAAAACGTTATTTTTCCAGAAATTATGCTTATCCATTAACCTTCGAGATCTGTTTTACTCAAAACGTTTTTAATTTTATGTATATACTGCTAAATACGTTGACTGTCAAGTATTCTTAACTGTTTTAAACGTGGTGTAAACCAGACTTTGGCAAACAAGCGTCGTTGCAGGTAAGCTTGCTTACTTCGCAAATCTTAAGAATAACTTTCGAATGTAGCTACCAGTTTATGGCGATATCCATTATTACCGGTGATATAATTTTGTTTGTTATTAAATCCGATAAAGTACTAGTATATCAATGTTTGTGATGACAGGCTAATAATAAGTGTTATTATTTAGAAGAATTATTTACGCTTGTTACGTTTTCGTGTTGATTGCCTTTTTCTGCTCTTCTTAATTTTTTCGATATTGGGTTCAGACATACGTTTAGTGTTTCCTAGCCGAGGATCTTTCCCATGGTTTTCTTTTTTTATTATAGTTTCAACCACGTTTACTTATCAACATCGCAGCTAGCCGCGATGACGTGGTTGTTACCAACAGGATTTACTATAGCAAAATATTGGTAACAGCCTCAGCAACTAAATAATGTGCTTTCCACATTTCTTCACGAAAATGGAATAAATGATTACACTGTTTTTTTCCAATCTTCATTTGTAATTTCAGAAAATGCATTTTGAACCAACTTTTTAATATTTATACCTCAATATGCTACATTATTCATTGCATTTTTTTTTATCACGAAACTCCATATGCGAATCTGTGAATGACAAAATAGAAGAAGTAGAAGACAAATTAGAACAAAAATTGAGAGAAACAATACAACTGCTTGAAGAGAGAATGAACCAAATGAATTGTCACGGGAAAGGAAGCGTCACGAATGAAGATTTAATAATGGACCATCGAGAAGAAAACACTCACAAGTTTAAAGTTGTACCTCCGAATTTTGATGGTAAAGTTCCATGATCAACCTACTACAAGCAGTTTGAAGCCGCAGCTACTGCTAATGGTTGGAGCAACAAGCAGAAAGCGACGTCTTTAATAGTGTCCTTACGTGGAGAAGCGCTGGGAATTTTACAAACTGTTCCGGACCACCTGCAAGAAAATTACGAACTCTTAATATCACGATTAGAAATGAGATATGGAGATGCCCATCTTCAACAAGTCTATCAAGCTCAAATTAAAAGTCGGGTTCAGAAAGCTGCCGAAAGTCTTCAAGAGTTTGAGGCTGACATCGCTAGATTAACACGGCTTGCGTATCCTACAGCACCAGATACCTTCTTGGAGCAGTTGGCTATTCAAACCTTTGTAGACGGCCTCCGAGACAGCGAAACACAGCAGACTCTCCGGTTAGCTCGACCAAAAACGTTGGATGACGCTTTGGTGCATGCTTTGGAGTTTGAAGCAGCAAAACAAGCATCGCAACGAGATGGTCATAGACTCTGCTGTGCTGCAGAAGTACCCGCGCAGACACTGGAAAGCATCGAGGAGATAGCGCGACGAATACTTCGGGAAAGAGGAGTGACAACTTTGTACTGCGACAAAATAGGCCATGTACGACGGCATCGTACTAAACCTAAGAAGAGGACAAGAAGAGCGCTCGAAAATTTGGAACGAGGCGAGCAAAAGAGACAAAAAGTGATCTCATCTAGTCAGACTCCAGAGATTACAATCCAAATGGCATCGCCTAGGGAGCAGTTGCATAACATTTATCTCGATGGCAAGATCAATGGGAAAAGCGTCCAGTTACTGGTTGACACAGAAGCGACGAAGAACATCATTCGTCCTGACATGTTATTGGAAAACGTGAAGACATCACCAGTAACAGTACGACTTTGAACGGCGACGGGCGACGAAATACCTACTCACGGACAACTCAAAGTAACCATTGGTTTGGGAAATGAAGTACTCGACCATCAAGTACTGGTAGCCGACATCACGGAAGAAGTTATTCTGGGAATGGACGTGATAAAGAAGTATGGGTTCCATTTGGATATGAAGAACGACGTCCTGAAGATCGACAATGAAGAAATTCCTTTTCATTCGTCAGAGAAGGCAGCCGTGCGAGTCTTATTGAGTGAAGACGTGATTCTGCCTGCAAGGACGGAAAGTGTGGTGATGGCACGCCTGGATGGAAATCTCCGGGAAGGCTACATACGCGCGATTGAACCAATGGAAGGCGGCTTAGTTGAAAAGGGATTACTCGTTGGCAGAACCTTAGTACGAGTAAAGAACACGATGCCAGTAAGGATCTTAAACATCAACTCAGATCCTGTAACGTTGAAAAAGAAGACCGTGGTAGGCCAATGCACGCCAGTATCACAAATTGTGAGATGCGTGAAGACGAACGAAGATACGCCGCCGAAGAAGTGTCCACAACATCTATTGGACATTCTTACCACCAAATGCCAAAACCTTAGCCAAGACCAGCTGGCTAAAGTTAAAGTGTTGATCCAAGAGTACCAAGATGTGTTTGCGCTGGAGACTGGCTCCAAAGGAAGAACTAACGTGGTGAAACATAAAATTAATACCGTAGACGCTCGGCCGATACGACAACATCCACGCAGACTTCCTTTGGCAAAAAGAGAAGAAGCCGAACAAATAATTACGGATATGGAGAGAGAAGGCGTGATTGAACCTTCAAGTAGCCCATGGGCATCCCCAGTGGTACTCGTAAAGAAGAAGGATGGATCAACGAGGTTTTGTGTAGACTACAGACAGCTAAACGACGTGACTAAAAAGGACAGCTACCCTTTACCCAGAATTGACGATACGCTAGACACCATGTCAGGATCCCAGTGGTTTTCTACGTTAGATTTAAAGAGTGGATACTGGCAGGTAGAATTAGAACCCAAGGATCGTGAAAAAACAGCTTTTACGATCGGAACTGGTTTGTGGCAGTTCACTGTAATGCCTTTCGGCCTGTGTAACGCTCCTGCAACGTTCGAGCGTTTGATGGAGACCATCCTGCGCGGATTGTCTTGGAAGACGTGCTTGGTTTACCTGGACGACGTGATGGTGGTTGGAAGGTCGTTTGAAGAACACTTGAACAACTTGAAGGAAGTGTTCCAGCGATTACGTGGGGCTAACCTCAAACTGAGCCCAAAGAAGTGCCACGTATTTAAGAAGGAAGTCTAATACCTTGGCCACGTCGTATCTAGAGATGGAGTAAGGGCTGACCCAGACAAAATCCGAGCAGTGCAAGCATGGCCAAGACCGATCGACAAACATCAGGTCCGAAGTTTCCTTGGGTTGTGCACTTATTATAGGAGATTTGTACCCGGATTTGCCAATATTGCCAAACCATTGACAAAATTAACCGAAGAAAAAGCAGAATTTAGATGGAATGAAGACTGCGCAATTTCTTTTAATCAACTAAAACAAGCCCTAGTCACTTCGCCGATTCTGAGTTATCCAAGGGAAGATGGAAAATTTCTTTTGGATACCGACGCAAGCAATCTGGCCATAGGCGCGGTCCTTTCGCAGGTTCAAGATGGACAAGAAAAGGTTATCGCGTACTTTAGCAAGGTTTTGTCCAGACCAGAAAGGAATTATTGCGTGACTAGGAGGGAGCTGTTAGCAGTCGTTAAGTCCATCGAACATTTCTACAAGTATTTGTATGGACGAAAATTTTTACTGAGAACAGACCACGCCGCTTTAAAATGGCTACTGCAGTTTCGTAACCCAGAAGGACAAGTAGCAAGATGGATCGAGAGACTGCAAGAGTATGACTATGACACAGAATACCGTGCCGGAAGCAGTCATCGGAACGCTGATGCCTTGTCCAGAAGAACATGTCCGGCGGACTGCAGCCATTGTTCGCGACTGGAAGAAAAAGTCGAATGCCTCCGGAGAACTGCTATGGTTAATGATGAGTGGGAACCTGAGCAGTTACGTCGCGAACAAAAAGACGATCCTGAAATAAGACTACTCCTGGACTGGAAAGAAAGCGGGCGACGACCAACCTGGGAAGAAGTGAGTGTTTTAGGCAGAAACATCAAAGCGTACTGGGCGCAGTGGGACTCTTTGATAGTAGAAGACGGTCTTTTTAAGCGATCCTTAGAAAGTGCCGAGGGCACGGGAAACAGACTACAGTTGGTAGTGCCAAAGAACAGGGTGCCAGAAGTGTTGAAGCATCTCCACGATGGGACATCAGGAGGACACTTTGGCATTAAGAAGACGTTGAGTAAAGTGCGAGAATGATTCTACTGGATGAACTGCAAAGAGGACGTCATGAAATGGTGTCGTAAATGCATAGTCTGCGCATCAGGAAATGGTCCAGCAAGAAAGCGCAAAGCACCCATGAAACAATACAACGTAGGAAGCCCTTTGGAAAGAGTAGCGATTGACATCGCAGGGCCGTTCCCAGAATCCGATTCGGGAAATAAATACATACTGGTGGCAATGGATTATTTCACGAAATGGACGGAGGCTTACGCCATACCCAATCAGGAAGCAGCTACAGTCGCAGACGTATTAGTAAAAGAGTTTTTTTGCCGGTTTGAAGTTCCGTTGGAATTACACTCCGATCAAGGCCGCAATATTGAGTCTGGGCTATTTCAAGAAGTTTGCCGACTGTTAGGAATTAAGAAGACTAGGACAACGCCTCTCTATCCTCAATCTGATGGCATGGTTGAACGGATGAATCGAACAATGGGCAAGTACTTAGCCAAGGTAGTGTCCGAACACCAAAGAGACTGGGATCAGTACTTGCACCTTTTCCTAATGGCATACCGATCATCTGTTCACGAAAGCACAGGCCAAACACCATCCTGTGTAATGCTCGGTCGTAAAATACGATTGCCATGCGACCTTCAATTTGGTCGAAGACCGAAAGAGGAAGTCGCTGGAGAAAATTACGTCAGCAAGCTGGCAAAGAGGCTAGACGAAGTACATGAAGAGGTTCGTAAAAACACACAAATTGCCAGCGACAGGATGAAAACCAGATATGACGTCAAGGCACAAAATGGTGGATTTCAACCTGGCGATATGGTCTAGTTGTATAACCCTCAAAGGAGACGTGGTTTGTCGCCAAAGCTGCAAAGGCAATGGGAGGGCCCCTATGAAGTCGTGCAGCGTATTAACGACGTCATATACCGCATCCGAAAACCGCCCAGAGGCAAGCCAAAAGTGGTCCACGTCGATCGTCTAGCCCCGTTTGCTGGCGATAACCACAATACGCAAGTCCAGGTCCGAACCAGAGTAATAAGTAACAGAACCAGGAATCCAATCGAAGAAATGGAGTTCGAGAAGTTTATAAACTTATACGGAAGTTCTGGAAAAGCTAGGTTCGGAGTTACCACCGAGGAACAACAAGACCTGTTCCAGGCACAAAAAGATTACGCCATCGCATATTGCGTGGGCGAGGATCTTGACATGTCCAGAGGGGTTGCAGTCGTGTTTAAAAAGAAGTTTGGGCAGCTAGATGAATTACGAAGACAGCAACCGGCAGTCGAAAAAGTTTTAGGACTACGTGGTGGTGACGAACGCTTCGTTTTCTATTTGGTCACCAAGAAATACTCACGTGTCAAGCCGTTATACAAAGATCTGTGGCGAACATTATGGACTCTCAAGAGAGAAATGGAGATCCATCATGTTAAGAAATTGGCAGTACCCAAGCTTGGTTGTGGCTTAGATCAACTGAATTGGAGGACAGTTCGAAACATGTTGGAGGTTGTCTTCCAAGGAACAGGCATTCAAGTGTTGGTCTGTAGTTACCAACCAAGGAGAATATTGAGTCAGGAAAAGTCCATTGTCTGTTACTTTTATGGTCAAGGAAGTTGCCGAAATGGAGGAAGTCTCCTGTTCTGGGACAGAACAGTCCTAAGAAGGGGGCAGTGAAACGTTCGAGAAATTATTTACAAATGCAAGAGCCTTCTCGAAGCTGTTATCCATTTTTCTAGAAGATATAGCGAAAAGTAGGAAACGCTCGAGAAGCATTTGCCGATGTCTATAAATACCGAAGAAAGAAATCGTAGGTCAGTTATTGCTGAAATGCGAATGTGTTAAGAAGATTATCAAGTGGAAATAAATCGTTAGTACGCGTGCGTCTAGATAAATTGACCGAGAATAATCGTGTACGTGATTTTTAGTGTAAACAAGTGTGAAATCCGAGGACGTTATCTTATCTTAAGTGATAGTGTTATACAACGGTTATACATAAATATACTGTAAGTGTTTTCATTAAATATTATTAGATTTAATTAGTTCGGTTAATTCAAAAGTGTATCTATTTCTAGAATAAGTAAACGTATTTTTTTAGTCGTTTTAAATAAATTAGTTTTTAATAAATAGTTTCGCAACAGTATTATCATTGATTATGCAACTATCAGATTGCTCATCCTTGTATAATAATTGGAAGTCCCAAAAATCCAACGACTACCAGATGGCGGCATACGGAAATCAAAACTCCGCCAACGTCTACTAGGTGGAGCACTTTTTTACCACATTCAAAATATCTTTTTCGGTTCAACAACAAAACGACTCGTTTCTCACGGTGGCGTTTGTAAATATTGTCTGCGAACTTGAGATAAGAATAACCATGCTGCTTAAGGTTACAAACGTGTATCGTATACATGAATTTTATTTAAGTAAAATCAATGGTAAAATGCAATTAATTTATTTTTCTCATTATATTCAAGATTTATTGAACAATATTTACAGATCTTATATACTACATATTTTGTAAAAATAATTACATACATATCTACTTCAAATTTATTAGGTACATCATAACTGTTTAGTTTTCTAATTTAGTACAGTCTGATTAATTAATTAAATTTTGTAGTTAACTTTTCTGTACATGTTGAACATTCATATTGTGTAAGAGATTTTTTTGCTAGATAACCAGCAAAGTATGTAACTGAACACTCCTCGAGGGAAGGTTTAATTTCACACTCGCTATTATTTACTGATAATGTAGATGATGAAGATGATTCCGATGAACAATCAGATTCGGTAATATTTGTTGACGTTGAAGCAACTGCATAGTCTTTTTCTTCGTTTATATCCTTCATTTGAATGAATACATCTGAGTCATCTTCACAGATGGGTGATCCGACAAGTTTCAGTATTGAATTTACTGTGTTGCTTCTGAACATTTTTCTAAATAATGTGCATGTCGGGTTACGATTGTAACCTCCTTTCTGTCGATACACTGAAAACAAATTTTCAAACACATCTTGGTTCAATCTGTTCGTTAAAAAAAAATCTACTTTATTTATACGAACTTCTTCTTCAAATAACTACATTGTTGCTTTTATAGTCTGCATGAGACCGAGAAAACAAGGTGGTGTGGTTCTTTTCCCTTTCTTATCAATTTTTTTAAGTTCGGATATTTCTTGAACAGCTTTAGATAGACTTGAGAAAACGATATTATTGTTCATGGACAGTGCAGATTGATAAGGGTTATGAGCAAATCGTCTATGACTATTCAGACAGTCAAAAAGGTTATTTAAAAATTCTACAAAATTTGCCGTTTCTTCTGCTGAATCAGATTGTAATTGTTTTGTTGCAATACAAGTTCTTATTGTTGCTGCCATTGTATGGCTAAGCACTTGAGTTGCCAAACTGGCCTTCATTTTCTGAAATGAATTTGGATACATATGCGCATCGGTAATTTTTAAAAAACTTCTGCTTTTGTTGTCTTGTTTGTCAATATCATAAGTTTTTCTAATATCAAAAAAAGAAATTCTTTTATCTTTTTTTTTAAAATCTCCTGATAGTAAGTTATTTCTGAAGCTTTTAAATAAGTGAAGAACATCGAATAGTGCAAATATTGTATTTCCGTCTACATCAAAATGTGGTTTATTTAATGTTACTCCCAACTGCTTTATAGCGCTTTGACTACTAGTACCCCGATCACACACAATTACTTTTGGAAGTAATCCTACTGAAAATAATGTTTGTATGGCTTTATTGATTAAATTAACCAATGAACTTGCTTTAACTCCAGAATGTGATAAAAAGTAACCAATTGTGACCTTTCAATTACAATATAATCCTCGGGCCAAAAACACCAAAGCATAGTTAGCAGGTAACGGTTTTCTACCTAGAAGTCCAAGGTCTTCAATTCCTTCTATCTGATCAATATCAGGCAAATATTGAAAATGTGTCATAAGTGCCATTTCATCAAAGCATAATACACACGCCTTTTCCTGGTTGTTTGAAGTCGAAAATTTGTTTTTTATTTGTTGAAACCATGTAGTGCTAAATCCCGGTCTAAACTTAAAAGTACCAATCCATTTCTGTATCGAACTTGGAGCTGGAAGGTTTATTTTAATGGAACGTAAAAACTTGTAGGCAGCTGGAGATTTGTAAAATATCATTAAAGATAATGATTTTTCTGAAGACGTCCAAGGAAGTCGTTTACTTTTTAATTGCATTTGGACGATGTTTTCGAATGTATTGATGGAAACTGCAAATTTTTAAAAACATTAGATGTATCTACTTGTCTGAATCTTTTAACATTTGTCCTTAGTCTTGCAAGTTGTGTATTTTTGTTGTTGTTGAATTTGCGTTTTTAACATCTTCTTTTTTGGAGTATCTTTGTCCAAAAATTCTAACTTTCTTTTTTTTATCTTAGGAGACGGCATTTGAGTTATAGATTGCAACAAAAATGTATCTCGTGGGGGAGTAACAGGTGATTGTGGTTGGTACTGAAGAACGTTTTTCTTATACACTTTTGAAAGCGTCGACACTTTTAAGTTGATTGTAGGCTCTGTTGAAGAGGTTGATGGTTGTATTTCGGTAGATGAATGTGGCAATGGAACAGCTAATTTCGTAAGTCTATGTTTTGTTTCATTTACAAAGCAATCTTTCCTAAAGTGATTTTCACAAAGAAATTTGTTTCGCAAGTTTTGCTTAGGTATTGATAGTAATTCCGCATTTCCTGCAATAAAGTATTGCAGTATTAAAAATTGAGGTATTTGTACGGAATAAAACACTTTTGTAATAAAATTTTTAAAATGCAGCAATTTCGTTTACTTTTCTTCCCAGAGTATCAAATTGCAGCCGCATTTGGTTTTGCTGGACCCTGTCACACTACCGACCCTAATTTATTACCATTAGGAATGTTTAGTTTTGCCAAAGATCTAATTCTTAATTACGTTGTAACTTTCGTAGAGTGAAGTGTGTTTGTTTTCTCGAAAATATTTAAAGGTGAGTTATTTCACTGAGTTCCTATTATCTTATAGTTTACTGCTTATACTTTTATTACTATCATTATGTTATTTTTAATTACGAGTTTTCAATGAGCTTTCCTATTATCTATTAACTTAATATTCATTCTTTTGAATGTGAGCATCATTTACTGTTTATATTTATGAAGTTTTATTGAGCCGTGTTTTAAATCTATTAATTTGAGACTCAATATTTTAATAGACAGTTATAAATGCTTTTATTGAATATTAAATAATAATTATGAATTTAAAAGTTGCATTGGTGACGTCTTGCGCAATTCGTTCAATGTTTACATTAATTAGACAATGAAGTGCGATGTCAATAAATGTTGGTTGTTGTCAATTATGTTTTGAATATTGTCTATGAATCTAAATTTAAGAGTTGATAGTTGATTTGCTTAATTCAATGTTTAAATTGTGTCGATAAGGCCGTTTGACGTTTTGCTGGTGTGTGTCGACATGGTCGAATTCGTTTGTTACTAGAACCGAAAGGGTTCTGCAGAGATTCTAGGCGGGTGGAATGTAGTCGTACACCCATTGCACTACCTGGGGTCTGATATTTATTTTATGTGGTAACGCGGTTCGATCATGGTTCATTTGGAACCGGAGCATTGCGCTCATTTGGGGATCTCTAGGCGGGTGGAATGTAGTCGTACACCTATTGCACATCCTAGGCCCGCTTTTTGGACCGGAGCATTTGGCTTGTTATAACGGTCCCGGACGGAAGCACTCTGAGTGGGTGGAATGTAGTCGTACACCCATTGAACACTTGGAGCTGACATTGGGTGGCGTTGTCAGGAACCTAAGCGGTCTGATTCTTACATTTGATTTCAGTAATAATCCAGCATGATTTGATTATCGCTCCATTTGAATTTTAGATTGTGTGATATTTATTTATTGATCATTATTATCAAAAGCAAATAATTAATTGTAGTAAATGAATCGATAACGGGATGCTCAAACGTATTTTCTTGTTTAAGTTTGCAGAAGGTGAGAATTCAGTTCAGCCACGTCAGTCCATCTCCAAACCATGTTTGGTTTTATGACCAATTATTAATCATGAAATGACTTAAAAGGTAATGTGACCAATTATCGTTATGTTTACTATTACCTGACATTTAGTTTATCACTTATTAGCAATTGTGATTTTGATTAATTGTACGCCCTTAATTACCTTTTTGTGAGGTGTATTTTTATCATCATCTGCATTGTTATTATTTGCATCGATTAAAATATAAAATAAAATTAAAAAAAAACAATCTTAAATTTGCATCTTACACTTTATTAAATAAATCTTATTTAAAATTTGTAAATTTAGAAAAAAATTGTAATACTATTGGAATCACGAAAGAAAGTACTCTACGTCATAATTTATGTGCGTATGGTTTAAGATGAAAAACATTAGACACATTAAATCTATAATCATAACAACACGGTACAGTCACACGATAATAACATTTAAAATAAGTCTATTTCAAATTTATCCAGAATATAAAGGATAAAGCGACAATGTTACCAAAGAAAATTGAATAGAAGTGACGCTTTTTACTAACGCCCAAGTGTGTTTCAATGAAATGCATTTCTTAAAAAAATATAACAGTGCACGTGCTTAATTATTTATGACTGCCATAAATATATTTTTTGGGGACTGTAAAGTAATTTGGTGTTTCATTTTATGTGTTTACAAATTTTGTATTATGAGCCGGCTATAGAATTTATTTTCGTTATGTAATTCCCTAAGAAATAGGATTGTATTTAAAACATTTATTAATAAGTTCACACTATGTTGCTTCAAAAGTAAAGAAATATATACAATTTGAGTGTTAAGTTTTTATTACATTTAATGGTTTCAGCAATAAACAATGGTTCCAGCTTTGAACTCAGTTATTACAAAGATTTAACTAAACATTAGATGACATAATTTATTATATAGGCGCTCGTACATATTTTCGAATATTTATTGTGTTAAATTGTAATACTTTTCGAATATTGCTTCTAATAAAAGCGTCTACTAAAATAAATTAATGTTTTGTGACGTTTTTATTAGGTATTTTTTTTATATAATCCTTTTACTATGAAAATTAGGTCTTGTATTGAAAATATTTATTAAACTCTCATTTGAAATGGAAACAATGTAAACATTCACGTTTTGTTATGTCTACAAAATGCAGATCGTGCGTGTAATCATTCTGTAACGTAATCAGGCAAGCTAATAGAATGAACAAGTAATATTGAATTGTTTTGATGAAATAAACCTCGCGAATTACGTGCGTTCATTGTGCGTTGTGACACCTAGCGGATTATTTTTAACTATAACTCTGAAATCCAAATCTCGCATAAGGATGATCTATCTGAATACGAAGTATATATAATCAATGCTATTATCTAATTGACATACTTTTTACATTTCTTAAGTCTGGTGTCAGAGACCGTAATTATATCTATAGTTTTAGTAGTGCAGTGCAACTTGTCAATTCTAGTTATAGTTTTACTCTGTGTTTATATTTAGTTACTTTTAGTTTAAAACTTTTGTGACTTTTGGAAGAATGTGACACGTTTTTAGACGTTAACGTTAACGATTTTGTACCGCTTTTGGGTGGTTGGATTGCTGTTAATGTGTGCCAAAACATTCACTAGAATAATAAAATAGAAGTTTGTATATTTTTTTGCGTATTTATGCAACAAACCGTCTATACCGCATTAAACTAATAGTTTTTTGTTGGCTCGACATAAACGCTCGCCACCTTGACGGAACAAATTTATATACACAAGATTGTCGAAAATTACCATGTGCATTAGTAGCGATTAAAATACATGTTGAGTATACTGTTATGAGTAAAATACCGGCGATTAGTGCACGTCTCGATGTAGTGACCTCTTTAAAGCTACCTGTAAAAAATGCATCCATAACAGATTTGTGGAAATTTGAAGCGTTAGAAATAAAAAAAACCTTCTGATGAGCCGACCAAGAAGGAAACAGCTGTGGCAGCTAAGGAGCTCTTTTTGCAAATCGTGAATGTTAATTAAAAAAAACTTTATGATGTTTGATTTCTACGGTTAGAGGGTGGCCCTCTTCTGTCAACTCAAAAAAGGTTAGATTCGGCCTTCTGTAAACTGAAAAACGACTTTTTGTCAGTGGAAAACGAAGGAGATAGTCGATCATAGCTTCTATGCTATGCTATGCTATGTCGATAACTGTGTGACGAGCTTGGCAGATGAAGATTTGGGCGCAAGGTTTCTTAAAGAGTCGGTTGTTAAGCAAATTCAAGCTGAGAATGTGAGAGCGCACCGAGAATTACAGAGGAGGTTGTTGATCTATGTCCTGTTCTTGGTTTGAATTTGTGTTCATGAAAAAATATTTTAACTATGAATTTCAATCTTTTAAAAGATGATCTTGACGTTAATAATATGGTAGTTACGAAACGTCAGATTTTTATTATAGTACAGAAAGTTTTTGATTTTTACTATCTAAACTGATGCTGTAGAGATTATGGAAAAAGCGTTAACCTGCGACCAGCCAGTACATTATGTCACGGTTTAAACGTTCAATAGTTAAATGACGGATTTGCAACCTTAGTCAAAAATTGAGCTACCTTGCTGTATATATACTGGTGAGCGACTTTGAATTAGGTGACTTAGGGCGGTATTCATAGTCGTGTCTTAAATATAAGATTGTCTTGAGCATTTGCTTAAAGTGATGATTAGTTTCATAGACGTCACATAAGCAAATGCTTGAGACGATCTTAATATGTCGTCTTACCTAAGATAATCTTATTTTTGCTACATTCATAGTCGATACTTATTTGAAATAAGCTCTGTCTTAACAATACATGTATTCATAGAGCTAATAAGACCGTCTTATTAGAGTGCCTAACCACACATTTTTACTAAAGTCATTGTCATAATTTCAAGTCAACTACAACGTAGACTTTAACGTGTTTGGTAAGTAAATTTTAACCATATCATATCATCATGGAAGTGAGATTGTACGACATTGTTGTTGAGCAAAATGTGGATATTGAGAAAAATAACAAAAGGATAGTTATTGAGCATATTCCAGGTTTTAAAATATTTAAGAAATTTTGGGAATAGAAAAGAATATTTTTGTCTGAATGTTCAAGTAATTATGTCATCAATTTTAAAATATAATTAAATACAAAAAAAATATAAATATAAGAATTTTTTATATGTATTTTTTATTTTATTTTATCTAATTTAGCTTTAGCTTCCGTCTCTCGCAGTTCGAAATCATAGTATATTTTAAATAAACATTTCTTGTTTCTGTTGAATTAGTTACTCTAATCCTGATTTTTTAAGGAAAATTTAATATGTAGAACCCGCTAATTGTTATCCTTGTTTCGGTAATCGTCGCGTAGGAATCGGCATTTGCCGTAACAAAAAGTAGCGCGGATTATACAACTTTAAACGACTCACAAATTTGATTGGTACTTACATAACAAATATTCCGAAACTAGACGAAGCTGTAGCTTAAGATCGTTTTATGTAAGACGATCTTAAATAAAATAAGACAACGCTTTGAAGCAACATCTTAAGTTTTGACTATGCAATCATACCGTCTTAAGGTGATCTTAAGTATTTAAGACCGTCTTGCCTAAGATGATCTTAAGCTTTACCTTAAGACACGAATACCGCCCTTAAACATACATACTTTCTGTGATGCGAGCCAAGATGCTTATGATTGTGTTGTGTTTGTGCGAGTAGTTTTGTTTGGCATAGCTTCTGTCTTCTTGTTAGCCGCCAAAACTACAGTAACACTTGGGAAAAAATCGAGTTAAAAAAACGGATGTGAGCGAGAACATAAAAAAACAGATTGACTTAACTCTAGCAGAGAAATAGCGCCATTTACCAGAAGTGCGAAGTTTGGCTGATTTGCTCTTGATCCTAAACAACTAGCTATACAAAGCATATGAGAGATGGTCGTCCACAAATACAACCTGCACAAAGACAAAATTAACGTCGAGCGCAAGAAGAATTTGGTTACTACGCTTATTAATTTTGTAGATTGTTCTGCTTGGCATTTGTAGACTGTTTAAATATACCAAAAATTTGCGAATGATTGCTTGGCTATTTTGGTTTGCTTAAAATTGTAGGCGTTCGGATCAGACACGAAGTGGTGAATTTATTTTTGAAGAATAAAACGCGGCGGAGTTGTTTATTATCAAATTGATGCAAAAGAAAGCGTTTTCTGGTAAAGATTGCCAAAGAATCAGTGGTCTCAATCCCATTAGCGACAAACAGGACCTTATTCGATTGAGATCTACAGTATCTAATAGAGAAGACACTGTAATTTCTAAGCACCGATTGACTAAGAACCTGATTATGAACACACACGTAAAATTATGCCACGTTGATCATGTTAAATTTGCTGAGGGAAAGATTTTGGATCTTAAGCGCTAGACAGACAGTCAGATCAATAATATTCAAATGTAGAATTTGTTAAAGCTAAAACGCAAAGCCATTAACCGTAGAGTTTTTGCCATTACTATTGGATAGGGTTTGTGACGCAGCTCCTTTTGAAGTGACGCGAGTTGATTTTGCAGCGTTTTTATACCTAAAAAATGATGATAAAGTTTGGAAATGTTTGTTTACGTGCAATGTTTTTTGAGCGGTTTATTCAGAGCTAACGACATCCCTGTTAACTCTGAGTTTTCTTAAGACCTTACGTCGTTTCGTGTCGCAACGAGACAGACCTCTACAGTGATAATGAGATAATCTTTGTAAGCATCGAGAATGCCTTATCAATTCTAGATTAGGACTCGATCGTGCGTGAAACGTCTATCTAACGCATTTGCTAGCGATTTAACCATCTCACAGCGGCATGATAGAGAGGGTTCTGGGAACGTTTAATCGCAGTGTTAAAACAACTATTACGCAATGTACTGGGTCGCGCAAGTTTGGGCTATGAGGACTCATTAAGTGTGTGTTGTGACGCTATATTGAGTACTTTAGACAATTGAAATTTTTGTGTAACAAAAAAACTGATCGTTAAATTCTAATTGGCAAGTTGATGCTTGTCGGCGACGACAAACAAACGTTTAAATTGGTCAGTTGGACGACTCTTAGCAATTTTATCGGGTAAAGATGGCCGAGTACACTAACATTAGAATGTCTTCCGGGTTTGGGCCGTGTCATAGTTGCAACCGAAGCTGCCAACGTTTCGCCCACTTTCGTAAGGGGCTTCATCAGGGCGTGAGATAAATCGCAAAACTCAAACAAGCAATCGAAATCTAACTAAGAACTTCTCAAAAGTTAGGTTATCCACTTGTAAAACAAGCCATAACCTAAACTATGAAAAGGTAAGAAAGAAAACGATAACCTGAAAAAGCAAACGAAAATCTAACAAAGAACCACTACCGAGTTAGGTAATCAACTTGTGAACCAGGCCAGATTCTAAACTCCGTAGAAGTGACTTAAGAAGAAATGGTCTCCGTATTTAAAGGAAAAGGATCGTCACGGATGATCAAGCTCGACCCTGATTGGGTTACGGTTGCTAGGGGGCGTGTTTTTGATAATTGACTAATAACCGGGAACCAAAGAGGGGATAGTTCAAAACCATGATCGCGATTGAAGTTATTGGGGTGTTTGATGATTTCTATGCTTTCTCGGAATTTCCTGTTGAAAAAGAATGGAGATTTGGCAATCAACGAAACATTATCAAAATCTATCTTGTGACCTGTAGTAAAATGATGTTCAGCGACCGCAGACTTGGAAGTATACCTTTTTCTTATACAACGATCATGTTCTGAAATGCGAGTAATGACGGAACGACCGGTTTCACCAATGTAGACTAAACCACAAGAACAGGGAATTTGGTATACACCTTGAGATGAAAGTGTAGGAAATTTGTCTTTGGGAGAAGGAAGAATCTGAGAGATTTTGCCTGTCGAGTTGAATATGGGTTTAATACCATTCTTACGAAGGAGTTTCCCTATTTGATCTGTAACCTTGTGAATGTAGGGTAAAAAGGCCAATTTCGGGTTGGATTCGGGAGTAGAAATGTCCTTAGGTAATCGAGTACGTGGATGTAAACGACGATTAATAACTCTATGAATATCTCGCTTTACATAACCGCTATTACATTAACAATCTCTACGGGGAGAATATTTCTTCTAAAACCTCCGTATTTTCCAAACTTCGCCACAAACTCGTCAAACTTTTGTTCAATTTAACCTTTCTTAGTCGCTGTCGTGACCACAACATCATTCCTACATTCCTCAAAATTAAGTTCCACATTCAGACACGTTCTTCTAAAAACATCCTACACCGTGCTAGTCTAGCGTTGATACGCGAACGGATTAAGCAAACTAGGCGAGAGTTAGACACCATTTCGAAACAACTCTTTTATCTTCATCTTGAGTTGGCCAACACTCTATCCCCGGATGATTGGAAATTCTTTGACACCATTACTTACCAGCAGTCTGATACCACTCTACGACTAACCACTGAAGGTCATCTCAAAAAGTTTCAATTATTGGAATCCAAGAATCGTAAAGTTTCTTCTACTACTAACTCAGTAAAGACGGTTGTCAATTTATCTTGTTTGGTTCTCACTTCAGAACAGGAATCGGTGCTCTCTAAGGGTTTGAATTTTGCGGTTGCACCCAAACGTATTCCTAAAGAAGATATTCTATGTGCTGTTGAGTCTTCTATAAGACATCTTTCTCGCCACATCTCAGATCCCATTCGTATTAACACTGGAAAAATCCTTGAATCATCTAGAATTCCTAAATCCAACATTTCTAAGTCGGAAGAGTCAGCTCTAAAAAGTCTTCGTAAGAACTCTGATATTATTGTTCTTCCAGCCGACAAAGGCAACGCCACTGTAGTTTTGAACCATATTGATTATGTTACTGTAACGAAACGGCAGAGGTGGCCGTAATTGTTTTGAAAATTATATATAAATTTGTTCCAATTACGCGTGAGCTTTGGACGCTCGGCTGCGGACCACCTCTACCGCTTCGAAGCGCGCGACTCTCCCCTGCCGAATAACCATTCAACCGGAACGGAACAACAAATAAAAGCCGCCGTCAACGTTGAAAACGCTCTCTCTGCCGAGACCCGTTTCTGGTAGAATCTCTTTTCCGAAACCCGACCTGTGTTTATCCGATTC
This sequence comes from Aquatica leii, assembly GCA_035610365.1. Taxonomy (NCBI): domain Eukaryota; kingdom Metazoa; phylum Arthropoda; class Insecta; order Coleoptera; family Lampyridae; genus Aquatica; species Aquatica leii. The sequence continues at coordinate 19,524,883 of CM069434.1, read as the reverse complement.
TTATTACTTTACGACTTAATGCTTTTGTACCCGGCTAACTCTTTTCCGAACCGATCCTGATCCTGTATAATTGTGAGCACCGATTAACTGAAACCTGCTATCGTACCTTGACATTCTCAACTCATACCGACTCGCTTCGAACCCTGCTACTCTTACGATTTTTGCATTCACTTTGCCGTTTTGTATTAGAACCCTGTTACGTCCAAACACCCTCCCTCAAGTTGACCACAAGCTCCGGTTTCACCGAATAGTATTTGTTAGTAGCGCACCTCAGTCCGTTAGTGAAGGGATAAATCACTTGCACCAGGCTGGTGTAGGATTTGTCTTGCGTAACTTAAATCTACAGTTACTTTCAACCCTTAATGTAGTTGAAGTTGATGCGTTGAGCTACTGCTTGAGCCAGGCTGGTTTAAAGTATCTCAATACGTTTAGCATCGCTACATTTTGGTTTCGGGCTGAGATCTAAAAGTAATCATTTCAAATCGGTGTCAATTTTGAAATACTCACCTGAACTTGCCGAAGTTTTCGATTCACCGTATAACTAAACCGCAACAACCCATAATAGTAATAACGTTATTGAATTTCACCGTGTTATTTGTCTGAAACGTTGTCATTAATAGACACGTGGTCAACCCGTCGTAAATTAGAAATCAAACTCAGTTTACCGTAGCAGTGTCTTCCCTGGGAAACTTAATTTGTTACACCTGTCTTATAACCTTTATTATCATACCTGAATAATTTTCCGCTTTTATCCCTGTTAAATTAATGTTAGCACAGTTTTCAACAGAATTGTAACCACGCCATTTACGCTTATCATACTTCTAGAAAAGTACAGTTTTTTTTGGAGGTTAAATTGTGTGGGCCGCATTCAATCAAGTTCGATTTCACGGAAAGTGGTAGGCCGCATTCCACCGAAGTTAATAACATTAATAAAATACATTTTATTTGTTATGAAACAGGAAATAAAACTACACCACCTGTAGAGATTTATTGTTACAATTACATATTTAATTTGCAGAATAAATGTATGTTAATTGTGTTTAAATTAATAACGTTTTAAATCCAACGCCGAGACTGTGAGCCACCGGGGGTGTTACATTACAAAAATCAATTCTATTTTGTCTGAGGACACTTACGCTCTTCTAACCCATAACCCCACTTCGAGGATTGAACGCGAGGTTAGCCAAATCATCAAATCTTCCAATCTACCTCCTGAAACTAAACGTCGACTTACCCCATCAGATTCTAAACCACCTCGTCTATACGGACTTCCCAAAATTCACAAACAAGGTATTCCTTTTCGACCTATCGTTAGTACTATCCAATCTCCTACTTACAAGCTAGCCAAGTTCTTGTCCAACATTCTTTGCGAGTTTACAGGTAAAACCTCTTCTCACATCCTCAACTCTCAGCATTTTATTCGACGTCTAGAAACTATAAAACTTGAACCCCAAGATCTTCTCGTGAGCTTTGATGTTACTTCACTTTTCACTAAAGTTCCTATTAAGGATTCGCTTATTATCATCAAACAGATTCTGTCTCAACATGGCAAGGACTTGAGTTTGGTTCCTCTTATTGAAAAGTGTCTATCCTCTACTTACTTCCAATTTGATAATAAGTTTTACGAACAAGTTTCTGGTGCTGCTATGGGTTCTCCTCTATCACCTGTTGTAGCTAACATTTTTATGGAATCCTTTGAAACGGTTGCTTTGGAATCATCAATATTAAAACCTAAAGTATGGTTTAGATATGTTGACGACACGTTTATTGTTTGGTCTCATGGTCATCTTGAATTGTCTAAATTTCTTGATCATCTTAACAATCAACACTTAGATATCAAATTTACTATGGAAATCGAAAGTAATGGTTCTCTTCCATTTCTTGACGTTCTTGTGACTCGTAAACCCGACGGACTTCTAGGCCATTCTGTTTATCGAAAACCCACCCATACGGACAGATACCTTCATGCTTCGTCTCATCATCATCCTGCACAGAAACGTTCTGTTATTGAATCTTTGGTCCATCGTGCCTTTTCTATTTGTCAACCTGAGAATCTAGACTCAGAACTCCGTCATCTTACTAGAACCTTAGTGAACAATGGTTATGTAAAGCGAGATATTCATAGAGTTATTAATCGTCGTTTACATCCACGTACTCGATTACCTAAGGACATTTCTACTCCCGAATCCAACCCGAAATTGGCCTTTTTACCCTACATTCACAAGGTTACAGATCAAATAGGGAAACTCCTTCGTAAGAATGGTATTAAACCCATATTCAACTCGACAGGCAAAATCTCTCAGATTCTTCCTTCTCCCAAAGACAAATTTCCTACACTTTCATCTCAAGGTGTATACCAAATTCCCTGTTCTTGTGGTTTAGTCTACATTGGTGAAACCGGTCGTTCCGTCATTACTCGCATTTCAGAACATGATCGTTGTATAAGAAAAAGGTATACTTCCAAGTCTGCGGTCGCTGAACATCATTTTACTACAGGTCACAAGATAGATTTTGATAATGTTTCGTTGATTGCCAAATCTCCATTCTTTTTCAACAGGAAATTCCGAGAAAGCATAGAAATCATCAAACACCCCAATAACTTCAATCGCGATCATGGTTTCGAACTATCCCCTCTTTGGTTCCCGGTTATTAGTCAATTATCAAAAATACGCCCCCTAGCAACCGTAACCCAATCAGGGCCGAGCTTGATCATCCGTGACGATCCTTTTCCTTTAAATACGGAGACCATTTCATCTTAAGTCACTTCTACGGAGTTTAGAATCTGGCTTGGTTCACAAGTTGATTACCTAACTCGGTAGTGGTTCTTTGTTAGATTTTCGTTTGCTTTTTCAGGTTATCGTTTTCTTTCTTACCTTTTCATAGTTTAGGTTATGGCTTGTTTTACAAGTGGATAACCTAACTTTTGAGAAGTTCTTAGTTAGATTTCGATTGCTTGTTTGAGTTTTGCGATTTATCTCACGCCCTGATGAAGCCCCTTACGAAAGTGGGCGAAACGTTGGCAGCTTCGGTTGCAACTATGACACAGCCCAAACCCGGAAGACATTCTAATGTTAGTATAGATTCCGGCCGTGGAAACCTTCGCTATTACATGGCCGAGTACGTTTGGTTAGATTAGAAACCGCTAGGGAGCAGTTATTAAAGCAAAGATTGTATCCCCTGGAATGCAGTATGTTACAGAGTTTGATTCCAGAGATGAGAACGGACTGCAAAATAATGACAACCAGACGATGGAAAATGTTAGAAATCCAGTTGGTCCCGATTCCAAATCTACTCTTGAACGTGATGATAATGTCGGTGCTAGAGTGCTAGTACCAAAATTAAAAGCAACACAAAGTGGTCATGTTTGTACAGTACCGCGACGTTTTCTGTAATCTGTTATGTTAAAAGTGTTTTGGTGTTATTTTCGTACCGTAAACGTTAAGCGTTTTTGTTTCTAAACATTCACGCTCATCCACGTTATTAATAGGTGTAGCACTTTTTTGAGGTAAGAATTGTTTCAGTCTTTGTGATTTATATGAATTTCTTGTAAACTATTATTAGCACGTATTCTATTAATGCGGATATATTAATACCTATTAGTTTATATTGGAAAAACTTCTATGATCACGTCACAATCCACGATGTAGTGAAGAGAGTGTTGCACACGTTGATTAAAGATATTAAAACCTTTGGTTAATTACTACAATTTTAACCGTAATGAAAGGCTCACTTACCAAAATATCAATAATAATCTGGGGGAAACTTGGCGCATCTCGTTTTCTTCTCATAGTTCGTATAAACCAAAGGGAACTTACTTGTGATAACGACATATGTATGTCATTGTTTATTCCAGCAAATTTTAGGAAATTCTGGGATAGATGCTGCTAGCTAACCGTAGTCTTAAAAAAGTTGTATTGTATTTCCTGTTCTCATTTTTACTATTTACGTTAAACGTTAGCACGTACGATTGTAAATACATATCGGATTGTTGTCACAGTTAACTATAAAACTATTTTTGTGTGTAATATAGTATTAAACGCGCTCGGGTTCTCTTAGTTATCGAGATATTGAATATTTATATTATATTTCTAAGGTAAATTTGTTCTTTTTGGAATGTGAAAGTTAGACCGAAGCTTTATATTATGTACAACGTGTTGCCCAACCGAAAATAGTTTGCATCAACAATTATTGTCTGTGATCTGTGTCTACGTACTAGCAATTGATCGCATCTATGTAAATCTATTTCGATTTTTTTTTCTAACTTCTCTCTCTAAAATATATTCATGTTACAACTTGTGTGTTGTTATTTGTTCTCTTTCAGTTTAGGATAGATTTAAACGGCGTCATCTATTCTAGTTTTTAACCGTTTTGGCGATTTTTTAATCTTACGTAATAAGTAACCCATTAAAACCTACGAGTCGCCTGCCGATTTAACTGAGTTAGTCGCTTGTCTTTAAATTATGAGAAAATTTTCGTAACAAATCGTAAGATAGTATTTTAGTACTAATATTTGGTTATGGATCTACTTGTATGAAATAATTTGCTGTTGTATTATGTGGTTAGTTCGAAAAACATTTTGTTGTCTTACAACGTTTTTTAAGTGAGATAATGTCAGAGACCGTAATTAGATATATCTACAGTTCTAGTAGTGCTATGCGACACTATTGCAACATGTCAATTCTATGTTGTAATTTTTTTAGTCACTTTTAGTTTTAAGGTTAGCTTTTGTGAATTTTGAGAGAATGTGATTGCCGCGTTTTTGAAGAGTGTATGTTAACGTTTTTATACCGCTGTTCGGTGGTTGGGTTGCTGTCAATGTGTGGCAAAACATCCACTAGAATAATAGAGAAGTTTGTGTTTTTTTGTTAGCGTACTGAGTTTTATTTATGCATCAAACCGTCGATGTCGCATTGAACTGGTATTTCTTTATTGGGTCCACATCTGGAATTTAGTGCTCATTTTGCCACACTGTAGAGAATTTTACAATACTGTCCAATATCAATGTGCGTAAAAATCAATCTAAATTTGATGTACACTGCCTCAAAAATGTAACTAGACACTACTAAGCGCGATTTGCAAAATAGGTAACCAACTTTACGTTATAACAAAACGTCTAGTTAAATTTGACCACATTGGCATTGTAGACATTACTTGCAGCGATATTACAAGGTTACTACATAAGCACTGTCTCAAGCGTTCAAAGAACATGTTTCTTACTTCCAAATATTTATCTAAATTGTAGGTACCCTAAAGTTTTAAATTCTTCTTCGAAGAGTTTTCTATTCTTTTATGTTCTCTGCTTAAGTAATTAAAAAAATTTAATTGTTATTTATGATTAAATAAGTTCCATTTATAACTCGAATAATGATAAACTGTATACTCAAATATGAAACTACTGTACTAATTGGCCTAAAAGTTTTAATATACCTAGATTAAATTAAAGTCAACATTCCGAGTATCTTTGCAAAGGAAGTATTATCACCATTAAAACGTAATTAGTAGTCGAACAATTGCAGTATGAATTCCCATTACTCCTTTTAAATTATTCGTATAAACAATTAAAAGATACATATCTCCTTTTATAAAATCAAGTCTAATTTCTCCCATAGAACGCTAAAAAGATTCTAAATAAAATTTGAAATGCATACCTATGATGTAAATCTAAAAATTGCAAAATTAGAAAAATGCGAAAAGCATTTTTCCGCTTTCTTTTCGTAATATTTAATTTAAGTATTTCGAGGAAATATAAATTTAATAGTAATGAACTAAAATTTGCAATTTTGTAGTTTGCATTTTTTTGTGCTTTAAATTATTATAGTACCTACTACATTTTAATAAATATAATTCCTTAAATTTTATTGTAAATTATACATAACAACTATTTATATTACAAGAACAAAACTAGATATAGAAAATCCTAATAAAAACATGATTAAAAAGTATTTATTATTTTATTTCAATATTTGTGTTTTACATGCTAGTAAAAGTTGTAATATTCATTGGTGGTTATACATTCCCGTTGACGGTTTGGCATCAAATTGATTAAATGGGCACATACATTAGCTCCTCAAAATCTTTCTTTGCCTGAAATGCACCGATAAAGTAATGTTATTAATTTAAGTAAAAAAGTTACGTCCTTTCAGTTAGCATTGCAAGGTTAGTAGAATCATATAAAATATAGTTAGGAATTTGTTGCAAGAGAAAAAAAATTGTAACATTCTTACTTTTTTAGTTATGCGTTAGTTATACTGGAGCAAGTTAGCAGTATACCATTCTAAAGTGCTTTAATTAATTTATTTTCTATTTAAAATGTGTGTAGAATAATAAAGTTATCAGGTTTTTTCTTTTACAATTAATTAACAACAATTTAGCAACAAATTAAACACACATTTTAAGCCGAATCTGATTCAGTAAAACACGGTTTAGAATGGTGTACTACTAATTTGCCTCAAGTTTAATGCATAATTAAAAACGTGAGAAAGCTATAAGTTTTTTCTTTCTCAAGAAATTAGTAACAAATTCCTAATTATGTTTTATATGATTTTGCTAACTTTGTATTGCTAACTTTAGAGACGTGAAAAACTTGATACCTAAATGCTATGTGACTAAAACTTTTATAATTTCATTACAAACATTTTCCTGTGATGTAGGTGAATAATTGTGCAATCTGAATTATACATTATATAATACCTATAAAATAAGTATATATACTTATGTTGAAAATTGAAAAGACTGCTAATATTAAAGCATATTATCAAAAGCAAAATAAAAAATTATCTTACCGATAAACCAATACGTGCAGCAATTACTGGGATAAAAAATCCACATTTTCATAAAGCAATAATCTTCGCAAAATTGACATTAACAAAACTAAATATTATACATTACAAAATAAATTTTAAGTAACCTCTTTATATACCCTACTTAATAATTGCCTAGAGCAGAAGGGAGCATTACTGGAGGTATGGAATACCCCTCAGAGTAACGGTGTTTCAGGTCTCTAAAAACACTGCTTTAAGCGTAATTTTGATGAAAATTTCTATATTCTTTCTTCTCTTTTAATTGAATCTTTGATTTTGGTTTCAATACGCTAATTACTTGTAATTAAAATAGAAAAACATTTGTTAATTTTTGTTTAGCAGGTAATTATACGAGTTTTATAATCAAAAATCCTAAGTTTTCCAAAATAATTGAGATGTATTGAACCAAATCCAAATAATTGCAAAATTTATTACGTTTGCCAATTGTAAATTTTGCACCTTATACTGATTTATTAAAATTATCAAAAAAGGCAAAATAATAAGTAAAAGTATCGGAAAAAAGTATATAATAATATACATTTATAAAGAGTTTAAAATCTATAAATTGTTAATGTTTTGTAATTATTTCGTTAACAAGTTTTACTTCTTTGTACTTGTTTTATTATTATTTATTACTTAAAGCAAGATGAAACATTATTTCTTTATTTGGGTATATTTGCATTTTCTCATCTTATTTTTACACGATATTTTTTTAAAGCGGGGGCCCCGCCCGCGCCTGGAAGGACCCCGTTTACTTAGAATTTCTGCATTACGTCGAAATTTGGTGGGGCCACTATTGCAACACATAAATTTGTTTCTAATAGTATGGAACAACAACAATGCTTAAAATTTTATTTTTTTAGTCTGCTTTTAAATTTTTATTAAACATTTTTAGCCCTAAGTAAAAATTTTTATACTTTCCATGGTGTATAAACATAAATAAAAATTTAAGAAAAAGTAATAAAAAAAATTGTACAAAACGCAAAAATGTAAAAAAATCATGTTACTTGTGTGAGGCTCATAAACCCGTTCTCGGTTCAAGAGAAAAATGATTATAGAATAGAAAGCCGCCTAAAATCACAGGCACAGATAAGTAAATTTGAGTTACGCATACCTTCTGTCTAATACTTAAACTTGTAGGTTTGATATCATCCAAAAATTGGATTAAATCAGAAAAGTTGAAGCATTTTTTCCGTGTATTACGACAGTGTAATCAAAAAAAAAACAATAAAAATCCATTTTCTATGAAACAATGCAAACTACGAATAAATGTTATAAGATTTTGTAATGGGAATTAAGATTACAATTGTTCAACCACTAATTACGTTCAAATGATGAAAATACTTATTTTACAAATAAAATCGGAATGTTGACTTTAATTTAATCCGGAAATATTAAAAATTTAGACTAATTAAAACAGTTATTTCACATTCGGGCATGCAGTTTAAATTTATTCGAGCTATTAATGGAAGCTTTTTTAATTTATTTTAGTTATAAATCAAATTATAAATGACTTATAACTTTTTTAATTACGGGCTATAGCATTCATTTGAAACTTGAGCAAAGAACGTAAATACATAAATAGAAAATTAGACGCAAAAAATTTAAATTTTTATGGTACAATTTAGATACATATTTGCAGCAAAAAACATATTCTTTGAATGCTTGAGGCGGTGCTTATAAAAATTGGTTACTAACGTCATAATATTGCTGCAAGTAATGTCTACAATGCCAATGTTGTCAAATTTAACTAACCGTCCTGTTATAACGTAAGTTTGGTTGCCTATCTTGCAGGTCGCGCTTTAAAGTGACTAATTACTTTTTTGAGGCAGTGTACAAAGAATTATAAAATGCGCTTTACAATTACAGAGACTAAAAAGTGAATTTACATGTTTGTGTAAATTTGATCGACTCGTAAGGTACGCTCACTCGTGAAATCAAACTTTTACACTTACTGGGAAACTATCACTTTTCTAAACTTGCAGATCAATTTACTATATTATTCCGTTAAAATGTTTTAGTTATTAATCGTACTTATTATTACACTTTGTTGTTAAAAGCTATGAATTATTTACGATAAAAAAATGTTTGGATGAAAAATACCAAGACAAAGAACAAAGTAAAAAATTATTAGTAAATAAATAGATTCATTTTAATGTCTTCTTGTGCGTAGTAGGTTAAATTTGCTTAATGATTTTTTTGCTTAAGTTGCACAATAACTATCTAGTCAAATCACATCATGTGATTATAAATCAGTTACTCTACAAGAAAATTATACATTGCGAAAGATATTTAAGATATTTTTGTGATTGACAACAAAATTTGCTCGTCTCGTTATTAACTTTTACCTGTTGTGTTTAATAAGAGAAAGAGAAAAAGTTATAATGTAAAAACGATCTATAATCTGTCATCTGAAACCAAAATTTAATTAATATAATATTCCAACTTTCCGTATGAAAACTTAAGCCCCCGGGATGGGACCGTAAAATGTATCAAAAGCTGATGTTGTCTGGCGCGTCTGCACATGGTTATTACCAAGCAGACAGTCCGTGCCCCGGGATATGATCCGATGCACTTCTTTATCTTCAACATTCTCCCCGATAAGGCTGTATCGACAATTATCGATTGATTAACTTTCTTTTTATTTGTCTATTCGAAAAATTCCGGTGTTTAGGTTCAGATGTAACTAAAACTCAAAATTACACTCTGTATAGTCTACATCATGATTTTCAGACGTACTAAATAGTACTACAAAACAATGATTTATGTAAAAAAGAACTCGTGCAGTAATTACGTGTAATTAAAGTTCCATTACATCCATCAATCTTATAAGAGAATATTTACTTTTATGTGTATAAATCTTAGTGTAGTGTTTAACAATGTTAGTTAACCGATTCATAATAATTTACTTTTGTCAAATTGCTTATGCTCCTGAAGGCGACATAAACAAGCAACTGGTTTTTTTTTGTTTTTAATTATACAATCATTTTTAAAATTTTTATTTTAACACTAATATTTACCAACACATTGTTTTTTATAAATTTATATTTTTAAAAAAATCTGTGGCATTAACTTTATTTTTACATGAGGTAATATTTATACTAACCAACAGAAGTTTTTAAATTTAAATTTATTATTAAAACTGGTTATAACAAGACAAATCTACAGTAGCACAAAGCGGCATAAATAAAAAAAAAACACACACACATGTAGTGTAACTGAAAAGCATTAAGATATAATCTTTAGCAGTAAAACCAATACTAAAATAATATTTTATTACTCTTGAAGTCTTCTCCACAGTATTTTTATTTTTTATTTTTTTAATATTTTATTTTAGCATACATGTTTCGCTAATTATAATTAGCATCGTCAGTATATAGAGGTAACTAAAAACTAAAATTAAAACAGTGAAATATAAATAAAGAATACTAACCGAATAAAATAGTTAACAAATGAAATGTTAAATTTAAATCCCTCAATTCTTCTCAGTTCAAAATTATAGTTTTATTCTTTTCATTTTTCTATTCTTTTGATATTTTTTATTTTCTTTATTTAAATTAATTTTTTTTAATATAGTCGACTGTATTAAATTGTCAAATACGTTTAATTTTTAATTGACATTAGTTCAAAATTTGTTAACTATTTTATTCGGTTAGTATTCTTTATTTATATTTCACTGTTTTAATTTTAGTTTTTAGTTACCTCTATATACTGACGATGCTAATTATAATTAGCGAAACATGTATGCTAAAATAAAATATTAAAAAAATAAAAAATAAAAATACTGTGGAGAAGACTTCAAGAGTAATAAAATATTATTTTAAAAAGAGACTCCACTTAGAGTAATGAATTACTTCACCAATATTAAAACCAATACTACATTAATAACTGATCCAAAAGTTTGATTAAATCAAACCACATCATATTGTAAAGTTTGTGCTTTTGATTACATAGTATCCAAGAAATTCTACTTAAGCTCATGTAAAATATCTTGATGGATTAAACTATAAATACGATCCTGTTATTTAATTTTTAAATTGATATTCAAGTCTTCTTGCAGTGACATGCCAGCTAGTTACTATAAAAACAGGTAAATCTACAAGTCTAGTCTTTGATGGGAGCTGATAGCGGCGCCACTCGTTATAACAAGTTTTCTATAAAATTTTTCCACTCTTCTAATTTTTATAGTAATTATATTGCAAAAGATTTGATTATCTATGTTTTTTAATAACTTCCTTAACTTTCATTGACATTATAATGTAAAAAATTAAAATTACTGTATAATAAAATTCATTTTGAAATATTTTTTCTAGCTCAAACCTTGTTTTATATAGGCGTTTAGTACGTTATAAAAATTTATATAAAAATACACAAATTTAAAAAAAATAAATTGTAAATTTTGATATTAATTTAAATAATTATAATTAAATTAAACTATAATATCATAATGTCTAAAACTATATCTAAGTATCGCATAAAAAGGTTTTGGGTAATTTACGTATTTTGGTAAGTTTAAAGCAATTTTTTAAACAAAACTATATAAAATTACTACAAAACTTAAATTGTAAATACATACAAAAATACTTAAAAGATATTCCCTTATACGGACAGTACGACTGTGGTGGTCTTTGGTCTAACACCGGTTAACAGTTCCAACAAAACCATAAAACCTAATCAGCTCAGTGATTTAACTTTTATTAACGCATGTTATCTTGCTGTTATGTTATGTTTATAAAATTGATGTGACTTATGACTATTAATGTGCCTAGCGCAACTTTACGTGCGTTATCTGGTAACATTGAACGTTACAATTTCACATTCTCTTTTAGTTAACATTTGACAGGGTTGTGTCTTATTCAATTTAGTAATAGACTTTTTTAATTATAAAAAACGGTAGAAAATTCTTTATTAAACAAAATAAGGTTACATTAATCTAATTTTTATCGGTTTACGTTATTTTCTGAAGCAAGCAAGTTTTTAATAAAACGTTATATATTTTTGGAGAACGTAAACTTATTTAAAAAAATTTTAAATTTATTTTAAGCTTACGATAATTAGCAACTATTAACAAACCATAAAATATAACATCCTCGTATCGCTGGTGATCTCACAATATCTTAAATCTGAAATTTTGGTTAAAAATTGATTTTATGTAGTAACGGATAGATATTTTCATTATGCATGTGCATAACGCAACGTAATTTTGCCGGTTATGACTTGCACATGCGGTTGCTGTTGATGGTGAGTACAGTAATAACTTCCTTAACCAATAAATTATGACTTTCATATTTTTATGATAAGCATTAGCGTGTTGTAATGTAAGTTAAATTAATTGTATTTTCAATAATACAATACACGAAAATATTGTGTGCAGATAGAATATATTGAAAATGCTTCTTATTTTATAGATGCTACTTCTTTCATAAAATTAAGTTGAATAATTTCTTTATATAAATTCGCAAACTAAAAAAATGCTGGAATTAGCTGTGAATTATGTATCAAAATCTGATCCTGATATTAAATATTAAGATAAACTGCCCGATCAAAAAATTTTAAACATGCCCATCATATTTGTAAGCAAGGATTCTGACAACTACAACAAAATTGCGATTGAACAAACCCAGAATTTAAATGATGTCCTGGAAGTTCGCTATGGTAGCGTTAGAAAGACCGAGAGGATCAGAGAGACCATCAAGATGCAAACATTACCGCTAAGGATCCGAAGTTTGGTCCAGATCTGTTTGTTAATATTGATGATAGTACTGATGATAATCACGAATCAGATTCTGATAAAAATATAGTAAGATATAGAGATATGACCAAAGGGCGCTTAAGAAAGTCTAAAGCAAATCTAGCTAATTAGCAGAAGAAAGAAAGCGTCTACGAATGAGATAAGAGGCATACATAAAGTACATCCGTAATAAAAATGATAAGATTATTAGGCAGAACGAGACAGTTGAGCCCTACATAAACATTTAATGTTTGTGTAACATAAAAAAAATTATAATAAATTCTCAGATACTGTGCAACAAAACCCTAGCATTTAAAAGCACTAAAACTCATAAATCTATAATAGAAAAAAAGCAAAACATTTATAAGACAAAAAAAATACACTACAAAATCTTGTAATTACAAAAAAACAGTTTCTCTAACGACAAGTAAAATAAAAAATCAAAGGCCAGCTCGCCTATACGACATTACAAACAAAATAATTAAAGTAATAGCAAAGGATTATACGGCCGGAGTCTGTACTAAAATGAAAACGTTTTCCAGGTTTGAACCGTGACATTGTTGCCAACGTGTGAAAAAATTCAAAAAACTCAAGCAAGCAACTGAAATAAAATTAAAAACCTTTAAAAAGTTAGGTAATCAACTTATAAACCAAGCTAGATTCTAAACTCTAAAAAGTGAGGAGAAAAACGATAAACCTTAAAAAGCAAACGACAATCTAACAAAGAATTACTACACTTATAAATCACAATAATGTCAAAAAATTGGAAAGAACCATTACTTTCAATTTCCATAGTAAATTTGATATCTGGGTGTTGATTGTTTAGATGATCAAAAAATTAATGAATTGGTTAGGAACACTCTTCACTAGGAGGGGCAATTAAACCACTTTAGATTTTTAATATGGCGACGTTTCGTGCAACTATGTGTGCACTTCTTCAAGCCACTAAAATATATTGTACGTAAGTTACACATTGCTTATTGTATAATAAATAATACGTTTTAGGTACAAAACAAAAAACTTACACAAAAAAGTTCGAGTGGAAACGTCCTCAACTCCAAACAACATGACAACTAATACACAATATAAATAACATAAATAACTCGTTAAAATATTATTTAATTGCCCCTCCTAGTGAAGAGTGTTCCTAACCAATTCATTAATTAAACATAAAAAGGAGGACGTAACTACAGTACTTGATGATCAAAAAACTTAGACAATAAGAAATAACCATAAAACCAAACAATAAACTTGTTATCAACATACCTAAACTAGACTTTACGTTTTAATATTGATGATTTCAAAGCAACCGTTTCAAAATATTTTATAAAAATGTTAGTTACAACAAGCGATAGAGGAGAACCCGTAAAGTACCAGAAAAATGTTTGTAACGCTTGTTATCAAATTGAAAGTAAGTACAGAATAAACACATATCAGTAACAAGAATCAAACTCAAGTCCTTGTCGTGGTAAAACAGATTCTATTTGAAGATAATAAACGAATCCTTAATAGGAATTTTGATAAAAAGTCAAATGACATCAAAACTTACAGAAGATCTTGGGGTTCAAGTTTTATAGTTAAATAAAATGTTGAGAATTGAGGATGTGAGAAAAGATTTTACCGGTAAATTTGTAAGGAATGTTGGACAAGAACTTGGTTAGCTTGTATGTAAGACATTAGAAAGTACTAACGATAGGTCGAAAGGAAATACTTTGCTTGTGAACTTTAGAAAGTCTGTATAGACAAGGTTTTGACTTTAAAAGGGTAAGTCGACGTTTAGTTTCTAGAGCAGGAATTTTCAACACGCGGTCCGCTTTCATTAGCACCGCCCGTTCAAAAATAATAAATAAAACTTTAAAAATTTGTCAAAATTGGTCAATTAAGTTCCGATGTCAACTATGCCAAATAGTTTGATTTTAAGACTAAACTATTAAAGTCTTATCTGCAATAAAAAGTTACACAGGAAAAATTAATTGATTCAATCTCAAAAGATAGTTATAATCCTATATTCAAAAACAAAACGAAACAAAAACAATAAGGTAAAACTCAGTAAGATTACTTAAAACTAAGAATAGAAATTTTCAATATTTAATTAATTAATACCGGTATTTCTTTACATATAATAAGAGAAACAAATTTTGAATTAAATTAAATTAAATATTTGCGGTACGAAAATTTAATTTTTATATTAATTAGAAAATTTTATTTTTTTATATTTAATAAGTTACGTTAAAATATGTATTTTGTAAGAAGAAAAACCAAGTTTGTTGATGCAGCAGTCATTAATCAACGAAAGGAAAGTAGATAGATATAAATAACTCACGCATATAGATCAAATTTCACGTTGATGTCATCCAACGAAATGCAGAGGTAATGTTGGCCAATAGCCTTAGGAATTTTCCCATCAAAAATCAATGATCAAAGGGTATTTTCTTCATGAAAATCAATTTGGATAATTAGCATTGATGGTGTTATTCATACACCAAATCCACTCAAATTATATAGTTAACGATAATTTCATTTAAAGATAAATTCGGTACAAAAAAAAAAGTCTAAAACACATAAAAACTGGGAATTAGATAAACTCAACAAAATAGAAATGAAAGACATACCTGTATTATTAACACACACTTTTTAAATAAAGATATTGTAGATATAAAGTAAGATAAAAGCCACATGGCTTCAAAATGATGTACCACATGCGTACTCGTCGAACGCTAAGTACTGAATGAATCTCAAGGCTGTCGCGCTATAAAAAGTAGCGACTCCACAAAATAAAAATAAAGGAAGGTTTACACGCAACATTTAGTTAAAATAATACAAATAATTTAAAATCAAATAATAACAGTAACGAAAACGTTACACCATATTATGAAAAATAACTACTACCGCTCTTCAATATTTAATAGTTGCTATATAAATATATACCAATGCGGATGCGGCCCCCTATTTACTCCATGAATCTAATGGCGGCCCTTAGTCACTCATAAGTTGGACACCCCTGTTCTAGATGTATATTGGAAGATTTGTTAATTTGGCTGACCTTACGTTCAATCCTCGAAATGGGATTATGAGTTAGAAGAGCATACATTTCTCTAATAAATTAGAATGAATTTTTGCAGCATAGCAACTTGGTTCAAAACGACAGTCTCACTATCATCTTGCACAAAAATTTTCTTTTAATAAATCTTTGGTATATCCCGCTTTTTCTATTTGCCAAACTGAGAATCTAGACTCGGACTTTGTCATCCTACTAGAACTATGGTGAGTAATGGTTATACAGTTATTAATCGTTGTCTACATCAACGTGGTTAAGTTTCTAAAGACGTTTCTATTTTTGAATCCAGTACGAAATTGGCATTTTTACTTTACATTCATAATAAAGTTTCTTTGTCAATGGGGTTTAGTCTACATTTGTGAAAGCGGTCGCTTCGTCATTGCACGCATTTCAGAACACGATTGTTGTATACTCAAAAGGAATATTTCTAAGTCTGCGGTTGCTAAAAATCATTTTACTCCAGGTCACAATATAGATCTTAATAACGTTTTGGTGATTGCAAAATCTTCATTCTTCTTTAACAGGAAAATCCGATCATAGAAATCATCAAACACCGTAATAACTTTAATCTTAATCATAGTTTTGAGCTGTCCCGTCCTTGGTTCCCTGTCATTAATCCTTTATCAAAAACACGCCGTTTTAACCAACCGCGACGATACTTCTTTTTTATATACGGAGATTACTTCTTAAGTCACTTCTATGGAGTTTAGAATCTGAAGTAGAAAGCCTTCAAATAATTATTATTGCAAAATTATCATATGAAACGTTTTCTCAAAATGATTGACCAAAATCCTGACGACGATTATTCAGGCATTCCAATAGAATAAGAAAGTTTTAGAATGGCATTTCTCAAACTTTGGTATGCAATACCGTGCTTGGGATCTTCTATTCGTAATATTTTTACCATGCTTACAATTTATTATTTTTTGTCATCTGCCAACATTTTGCATAATATGTTAGCATCCAGTTGAATGGCAGAAGAAAGAAAATTAGCATCTCCGAATGAGAAGAGAGGCATATTTGGCGTACACCCGTAATAAAAATGACAAGATTCTTAGACAAAACGCTAATAGACAAACAAGGCACATGCACATGCACACCTAATGCTTGCGTGATATAAAA
The DNA here is from genome assembly GCA_035610365.1 of Aquatica leii. Classification (NCBI taxonomy): domain Eukaryota; kingdom Metazoa; phylum Arthropoda; class Insecta; order Coleoptera; family Lampyridae; genus Aquatica; species Aquatica leii. The sequence continues at coordinate 19,508,172 of CM069434.1, read as the reverse complement.
TAAAGATTTTGTAATAAATTCTCAGATAATTTATACAAAATTTTGGAAGAAACTAAACTGGGATCAAAGAAAAGTGTCTGTTAGTTATCACGTTACAAAAAAAGATATTTCAAGAATAACTACAGCACAAGACGATTCCAGACAAACAATGGCAGTAAAAAGATCCAAGTCTGCAAAAAATGTTTTTGAACGCTTTGGATTTACGCTTTTTTAGAGTACGAAACTGGGTAAATAAAAGCTCATGTTGTATGTTGCCAGCGCAGTCAGTTTTGAACGAATCGCGGTCGGATCACTGCAAAAAGCATACTTTTGATAAAGGTAAGCCTTACTTAAAAATGTTTTTAAAAAATCTTCCAAATTAGCTATCTCATTATGTCAAAAAAGACATCAGTAAGTTATTTCCAAAGACTTTTATTTCTTTGAAGCAACAATACGATCTTCATCTTCAAAAGGCAATTGGAACAGAATGCAGGTATTGGAAAGAAAAATACTACTACTACACTTAAAAAAGATAGATGCGACACATGTATTAAATTTAAGCATAGCAACATCAGCAAAAAACCTACAAGCTACATATTGACAATAAAAAAAGCAAGACTCGAAAAATAAATGGAGAATGTGTCTTACTAACTATGAGCTTACAAACAGTTAAAATATGCCGCAATCTAAATGCCACTACAGTCTACTTCAAAACAAAAAGTTTTCATAATTTTACAATCTTCAATATTTTGACACGACACTGCCAGGGATGTCAGTAACTAAACTTTTTTGTTGGGTGAACCGTGCCCTTGCGCCACCTTTTCGTTTGTATAGTAGATTCCTATAAGAAAACGAATGAGAGAATGGAGATATTTCAAACGTGCAATCTTTAACTGTACGGCGAGCAAATAAAACCAACTAGTTATCACAGACAGAAAGTTTTGTTTATTATCATAATGAAATTGCGCAATTGATCTTAGATAAATTTACCAAGTATTAACCAAACAACGTTAGCAAGATTAAAACAATACGTTTCTTGTGTACCACCATAAAAATTTTCTTTTCGGGTCTGGAGTGTTTTTTTATGTTACTGTAAAGGTGGATATATATTCTTACCGTTTTATAGGTTTTACCTATTTTTTGACTTTTGTTGTGACTCAATTATCCAATATAAACCCTTGTTACTCTTATAAAACGTCTGCTTTGTTCTTTAAACTTGTTTGTTCTATTAACCAAACCTTAATGTTTTTTTTTGTATTTGTGTCGTTGTTTAATTTTCTCTTTACTCCAAAACAAACATGTTACGTACATAAAACCGTAACGTAAGTAGGTGATAGCTCAAATCGTCGGAGAGTGAGTCGCAGGTGGTTGTTGGTGTGTTAATTATAACAGAATTAAAGAACGCCAAAACCTTAAAAATATCTACCACAAATTCCGTTTATATATGTTGAACACTGAAGGTAAACAAATTGCAAAACACAATTATAACAACGAATATATTTATTTCAAAAATAGAGAAAGAGGTTTAAAAACGGGTAAAATAAAGCAAATAAATAAGAATTACAGGTTTGACAACAAATATTGCAGTTTTAATAATACAGTTAATAATAATGATGCGGGCCCCTTGGATTAGGCAACACCTCGTACATATAATCAAACAATTAGCTTAACATTACATTCAAACAAAGTTTACGTTGGTGAATACAACAAAATTGTCAAATATCACAAAAACAAAACGCACCGTTTAACTTGCAAAAGAAGCGGTATGCGTTAGTCGTAATAACAAGTGTAATACAGGGCCTTTATTAAAACCCATTTCCCACGTGATCTATGAGTTGAGCATCAACATTGTTTTAGGTTGGTAATGTTACTATAGCTGTTACCGTTTGTTAATATTTTTTGACATTCTCGTTTGACGTTTTGTTGACATTTTGAGGTATAATTTTTGTAATTTTATATTAGATAATAACGTTTCACGATGTTCACTATTGAACAAGTCACCGTCATTGTAATGGCGCATTTTCAAACTGAGAAGTGATACTCGCAATGCTGATGAAACTTGGTTATATTCTCTTCAAAATTGCATCGATAAATTCAACAAATATTTTCCAGAAGGAAACTTGACTTACGATGCTTTCCGACGACGTGTACAAGTTTTTTTTAATAGATTTTTAAATAAGAATTGCATTTGCAAGGGAATAGAGAAAGGCATACTGTACTCATTGCACCTGTTATTAAAGAAAATTGCAATCGGATGAAACAAAGTCCTAATAAAACGGTGGCAAAATTATTTGCGGGCAACAAGTATAATTTCACTTTAATTCGATTTGTAGGTTATAGTGCATTCAATTTTTATGACTATCAGTAGAAACTTGCCACAAAGCACTAAAAAAGAAGGTTTCGATGACTCCGTACAAGGTTATGGTTTATCAATATTTTCCAAAATTTAAAGAAAAGAATTAACACATGTATTGCAGCTAAAGAACAACATATTGAACATCGGTAATATATTTTAAATAAATGTTATTACCTATTTTTGTTTCAAATAAACAGGTATTGCTATTAATGTGTTACTGTTTTTAATTAATTACTTAACCTTAACTTAGAGTTAACATATTCAATTTTTTATTTAGTAATATTTTTTACGTTATACCAATCTAAGCAATGTTGGTTGCCTAACATATGTGTCACGTAGAATCCATTCATTTATGAAGGCCCTGTATGTACGTCTAGTCGTGTGTGCATACAACTAACTTCAGTACAAAATGATATATAAGAAACAAAGTACCTACAATTAACGTTTCTGAATATGCGATTAGCTAATGGCACCTCCAACACAAATTTTTAAAAATTTTTGCAAATTAAACTGATGCATATATACACAGTAACCACAAATAAATTGCTCAGTTTCATACGATAACATGTGCGCTAGGCTTCACAAAGTTAGTGAGCATATTTTAGCACATGCGCCCTTCAATTTGTCGTAATACTGTTTGCAATCACAGAAATCAAAACGGTAATTTTAATGTTCCTATCAAAATAGGTTATCAAAATATGCATCTGGAACAGTTCTCAATAATCTGTGCGTGTCTTATTAGTTTGTCGTAGGAATTTTCCAGAGTAAAAAAAACATATGCAGGTACCCAAAGTTGCTACAACAACACAAAAAATTCAATTCGTGCTGTAAAATGAAAATGCATCTTAACCTTAGCAAATTTCTCACAATAACCACATCTGAAACCGCAATTTATTTATTCAAAATCAGCGCGGATGATTTAAGATACTTAAGGTGTGGGAATTCCTGGGCAAGACGGTAACACACACGTGTAATTTTTTTAAAGTTTAAATCAGTAGTGTGTTTATTTACCTCCGCTATGTAAAATTACATTAAAGATATCAATGGATAAAGTTAAACCAAACCAAAAACAATCACATTTTTTTTAAATGCAAAATAAAATTGGTAATTCTTCTTAGTAATTTGGGCAAAAAACAGATAAATAGATTTACAACGTCTACCACCCCTATAGCTACTTACATGTGATTTAAAAAAAATGTATATTAATAAATGCATAAAACAAAAACAAAACAAATGATTTGCAAAATAGATATTAACAATGCCAGTTTCATAATTTTTATTGTTTGATATTCAGAAAAAACAATGGTAAATTTTGCCAAAATTAAAATTCAAATTAAAATTTTTATTATGTAAATTACAAATACTGTGTTAGAAAATTTTAGAGTTTTATACTTAAAAAACTTGGAAATATTGTTCTAATATACGTAACCAATAAATGTTGGGAAACAAGTGGTCACTTACCAAAAGATGGCTGCAGTAATTCCGCTTAAGCCTGAGGTTGCTGTCAAATATCCTATTACAGAATAGATGGATTTTCACTCCTTGTAATGAATAGCTGAAGTAAGTAGATGGGACGAACTTGTAATTGATTAAAAACAAGCATAAAGCGTCTATTACGTCACGTGAGCATAAACTCAACTAAAAATGGAATTACAATCGCCAAAGATCAAAAGCAGGTTTTACGTTAAACTTGACGAAATCAAGAAAAAAGAATTATCTCTAACTAGTGCGCAAAGCGAGATAATCTAAAACATTTATCCTATTAGTTTAAACTGTGTTCTGAATAAAATAGAATTCTATAAAAATAATTACCAATTAAGGTTTACAAATGTGTGGATTTAGACAAAATTGTTAGATGTTTAAAATTAAAATTAGCATTGTTAATTCGGCCTCCGACCCTAAAAAGCCCGTCTAAAAACAGAAAAGGCAAAAGCAAAAGAAAATTAGAAGAATTGCGCGTTGAAGCTTTAATAAAGATAAAAACCTCAAAAAACGTTCTAGAAAACTTTGTGTTAAAGTTACAATAGAAAGTAAAATTGCTGTGAGTTTTAATTGATCGATTTGAGACGAAGGTGCTTTTAACTTAAGAAAGCCATTTTTCAGGAGTGACTAAAAAAAAGCATAAAACCGTAAAACCACATTAGGGTTTTAACAAGGAGTTAACAGGAGCTCTCTATTAGCATTATCGCACTGATTATCCATACTGCTAACATGACTTTTTTCAGAGAGAATAGTAATTTCTAATATTCGATTTGAAACAATTTTTTTTAAGAAGTGAAGAAGTAAGAGTCAGAAAATAAATGTTAAAAATATTGAAGTATTTAAATCAGAGACTGACTTAGTTAGACGTGCAAGGAATAAGGCGTTACATAATTAAAGACAAGAAATAGTTAGAGGCTTTAAAGAAGCATTTTGATTTTGGAAAGTGAATGCTAAAACTATTACCATCAGTAAAATTTAGACAGAAAACAGCTTAGTAACCTTTCTCACTCGCATCTAAAACCCAATTAATCTATAAGTTTTTTGTTTTATTAAAAAATGCTTAAGTGTACAAATAGTTAAAAAAGCTTCAATTCTTTTATAAAATTCATCTAAAAATTTTCATAATCTTGAGGTAAAGCATCATCCTAGTTCAAACATTGGAACCAGAAGCGTTGTTAGAACCGTAGTTAGAAAGTTAGAAAACCTAGTGGGTCAAAGATTCGAGCTGTGTAAGACAAAATAGAACGCTTTGTGGGTAAACTATGGTAAGGTCTTACATGAAATGTAAAAGGAGTATTAGGAACATTTACCGCCAGCAATTTATCACCAGCAAATCATCGCCAGCAATTCACCGCCAGTAATTCTCCGCCAAAAATTTGTCGTTCCATTAATGCTGTTAATTATAAAATACTAATGCTGTGTGTATCATATTCTTAATTGAATAACAAGAGTATTTATTTTAAAAGTTTAACATTTCATAAATGTTTGTTATAAATAAATGTAAGATTTTGAGAATTTTTACTACTCGAAAGTAGTTGTAATTTATAGTCAACATCAACTATTGTCGTTTTTTTTACCACGTAGCGGTTATTAGTAGAAAATTTTATCACTTATTGTGTGGTTGAACCAATTTATCTATCGCCGGTAATCTTACGTTTTCGTTATAGTTGAAGTACAACTGTATTTTAAACAGAGATGTTTGTGTTTACTAATATAAATCGTTAATCTGAAAATTAGAATCTTCGTTCTAGTAATTTACGAACCTGCACGGCCAACTCACTCTAGGATTGAAACCATACCGGTCGGAGAGAGGGGAGGTTCAAGTGACTTTATTTTAAAGGACGCCAGATCTTTTGTTCTTTGCAGAAATAGCTCCTGCTAAATCAGCACAGGAGGCTCGAAGCTTGTACAAAATTGTTAAGGTTCGTAAAGCTGGAGGAAACGAAGAAAGAAACTAAATCGTTAACAACAATTGCACTTTAATTACTCTATAAGGATAAATAGATTAAAATTTGAATCAATAACAATTGGATAGCATGACAAAGAATAATTTTAGTCCGAGTACAAATATAAGCAGGTACTAGAATATCAGAAGTATAGGCAACTTACACTACACGTAAAACAAATGTGTAACCACCGGAACATATAAAAATCTTCATAAGTAAATTACATTAATAATGATAATTGACCGTTGACGTAATCAGCATGCGATAGTAATTTACTTAAACTAATTGAGTAACAATAATAAGAAACAAATCAATTCGAACGTTTCAACCCGATTAGGAAATACAGTTAGTCATGAGTATCACCGTAGCGACAACGAATCATTAAAAGCAAAAAAAATTGACTTACCAAATTCAGGGTTACCTTCAGAAAACGTTTTCCTACTGGCTTCCTGTAATTAAACTTCCCGAAAATAATTGTGTCTACCTGGCGACTCACAAACTAGAAGTAAAAAAACATTTAAAAGAAAGTAATAGAACCGAAACGTATCGTATGCTGTTACAATGTATTTTCGTCTACGATGGTATTAATTTATTGCCTCCGAAGAGAAATTCAATCGTATCCGGTACTTAGGCTCTTTCGAACAAGGTGATATTAATTACTGGTATTAATATCCTTCGTATAGAAATTCTGCCCTTGTATCGCAGCGTTCTTAGCTCTACAGTTTCCGATTATAATTTTCCCTTGTAGATTTTAAATTCTGACCAGAACACCCATACTTAGGAGGTAGCACATGGCGTCTGCGTGGATTAAATTAGTTAAAGAAGAATACTTTTATTACCCATCGTGTCCCAACACGTGGATGTTTTAAGAAAACGATTTTTAATTCACGCAGACATAGGTTATATCGTGAACAATTTTAAAGTCAAAATGCCCGTATCTCACCGGATATCGTCTACTCAATACGAAGAGACCAACGAGCCCGATAGATGGCGTCGAGAAATACAAAAGTAATTTTTAATTAAACCAATATACAGGGTAGTGCATTATTTAAATTTATGCACGTAACACTATACCAATGTAGTGTTTTTAACTTCGCAAATAATAATTCGAAATGTCTAATAAACTGCCGAAACGATATTCTATAAGATAGTTAATGTAGGAAAAACTAAAAATACAAAAAATATTCTTAGAAATCTAAAAAAACTAATAATAATCAAAACCTACAAAAATTTATTGAAAATGTAAAAAAAAACAAAAAAGGAGAGACGAATTACTGGTGGTGGTAAATTGCTGGCGATCAATTGCTAAGGACGTGAGTTGCTAGCGATGAATTTTCCAGGCACAATGTAAAAGCATAAATATGAAAATTCATTCATTTATAAATTTAAGAATCTTTAACGTTTTACCATCTTATGGCAACACATGAGAAGACTTAAGAAATGAATTCGCAAAGTTTTTAAAACATCCAAATTATTACTAGACCATTTGTCATAACATAGCTACAGGGTATAAGCTAAACTTTATCAAAATTTTAAGTAATTTTTGTTTAGTTCAGAACCCAAAGCAAGACACATATTTAAATACAAACCGTATTTATCAGGTGTCAAAGCATTGAATTGATAATATTTTTTGTTGTTTTTGTAATGCAAAAAAAGAAGATATTGAGCGTGAACGTTTGGAAACCAGATTAGATAAATTTAAGCAACAAGAAAGACAAACGACACATTTACCGGAAAGCAAACGGTAATGAGACGATTATCATTTCTACTTCCTAAAACCTTTTCAAAAAATTTAAGTAAGAGGCTAATGTTATGAATAAATTAACTGTTGTTGAATTAGGGGCATCAGTTTGTTCAAAGATGACAACTCCAAACATTAGTAACTATGGTAGACAAAACGCCTGACAACGCTGTAATTGTCTCCAAATAATCCACGTCGATGAGTAAATTGGTAGCGGCTGGAAAGCCAAAATTTTTATCGGCTAACGTAAAGTTTTCTAATTTTTTACAAAGATTCAAAACAATGCAGAAGGATTTGAATGCAGAATATTAGTACGTAAATATCAAAATTTGTACCACAATGGATTTTTAAAGATTGCAACGTCCCGTTGGAGTTCATTACATTAAAATTCAATTTTACACTCGTTCATTTTCTGCAACTAATATTGCACGAAAATTTATTCAGTTTGGCAACGTCGCGTCGTATTTCGGAAGCGACTGCGTAGTCGACCTGAGTTATAGCTTAAGCTTGCACTTCCGTTTGAAGAATCTTGCGTAGTTCACGTGAGTGATGCAAGGAAGACAAATTTTCTTGATTATGGCGTAAAAACGCATACAATTTAATTTTTACTCATTCCATCTAATTGTGGTGAGTTTACTTTTATTTTGATATAATTTTTCTATTGAATTCAACATTTTTAGTGATTTCGCAATGTTACGCAATACGATTAGACAAAGGAAATTGTTTCAAGGCCGTTGCTAGATGCAGCGTGAGTACATCATGTCATTTAAAAAACCATTCTAATTATTTATATTTAGGGTTTTTTTTCTGGATCTTCTTTTTTCTGGATCTTTTCTTTTACTGGATCTTTTCTTTTATTTCGGTTTTTTAATTTACTGGATCGTTTATTTTGGTTTTATTAATGGATTTTACGTTATTGGAGTTTATTATACATTGGTTTTATTCTTGCTGTTGTTGAAGAATTTTATCGCTTCAACCAAGAATGTGCTAAAAATAGAAGATATACGATAACGTCATATCATGTGGTGAGTCAACTGGAATTAATACTAATAGTTACATTTTGAATACAAGCAATTAAATTCAGTTATTAAAACTTTTCGGGAATCATACTCGATAACAAATTAACCGTTTACTATTTTTGCATTTAACATCAATTAATAATTAGGTATAAAATTTTAGGCTTTTTATTCATCGCCAATTTAAAGGTGATTGGCGCCCAAATATTGTTTTAACCCAAACATTTTATTTCTAATATGTTTAATTCAAATATTGTTTTATTCAAATATTGTTTTGATTCAAATAATGTTCATTCATTTTTTCCTTTAATGCAAATAGTGTATTATGTTATAGTTAATAAATTAAAGGAATTCACGTCTTCGTATTTATTTTCATTCAAGCTCACACCCAGAGGTCTGTGTCTCCGATTGCTTCCGTGGTAAATTATTATTTTACTTTTATTAAATGTATTCACACATTTTTATTATACGTTCTTTATGCGGAGTAATTTTTATTACAAGATACTGACTTTACTGTGCAATTTTAAGCGCCATGTAGTTTAGAAATTGAGAATTGCACTGTACAATCAAATTTGTTCGAGAAAATTAATTTTTTAACTAGTCGAAGAGAGACGGCAGTAATTTAAGATCCAAAATCTAGAAAAAAGAAATATGCTTTGCAAGTCCATAATCAAAACATGAATAGCACTAACAGAAATTGTGTTTTTAAAAGTTTACCATGACAATGATGGAGAAGAAGTATTAGAGGAATTAGTGTAGAAATTGCTGAAAGAGAAGAATTTGAAAGCGTGAGTTAGATTGCAGCTACGTAAGATGATTTTTACTGTTGCATGCACATGTATTTTCAAAAACAGAGTTTTTTGAGTATGAGCACCTAAACAATAAGTTGAAACAAGCAGTTTGATAACGTTTAAAGACGTTACATTTTAAACAGTTAGAACATAAAGAAAGAGAATGAAAAAATCCACAGAGAGAGCATGGCATGCAAAAGCATGCATAGCAATAGATTTCTGAAATCTGCGACGTTCATTCGTTCCAGACAATTCTGTCAAAAATCAATGTCAGCGCAATTGTTTTGAAAAAGAATTTGTTTTCAAATTGCTTTCTTGTATAAGATTTAAGATTGTTTATTGAAAGTTGAAACAAAATAGTATCCGAAAGATCTTTTAGTTGGAAAGCTTTGAGCACGCTGACAATATTTTTATGTACATTTAAAAAATCATAGAAACCAGTAGGCGTAGCGTTTTGAAAGTCACAATTTACACAAAAGTATAAAGTTGCTAATAATCGCAAGATGCAAAATGAATTGTTATTTTAGTATCAGTATATACAAAGTACCATTATACTAACTCAAATGTTAACAAAAACTATCATTTTTAAAGTTAAAAAAACGACATTTCAAATAATAATAACAAAACACAACATAAAACAAAACGTATTTTTATTAAATAACTTTTTAATAGTATATACACAATTTAAGAATTAAATAACGATTGTTATGTGTTACTCTTCTTTATAAATTTACAGAAAATTCTATTTAGCAATTTTTCTTCAGTTGTTTTAAAAATTAAATACAAATGCAAAATTTTTTAAAGAATGAAAAATTGTTTTTGTTGATAGCCTAAAATATTGGAAGCGTAAACAACACTAGCTTTCCTTGTATTGTCGGTGATGTTACTGTTGATGAAAAGTTTCATTACAAAATTTTATAAATATTAAGTAGGCTATGAATTTAAAGCTATAAATCACTATTATAATAATACGTTATTGACTGCAAAATGTAAACAGTGGTTTTGTTTAAATCTGAATAATTGTGTAGGCTATGTCAATTTAAGCATATTTTATTTTTGAAACTGATCGAATTATTTAGTTCCGTTGTTGACAATTAGATTAGTTGTAAATTATACGCGAATAAGTGCTACTTAACACTATCTTAACGTAGTAACGAGGGTGTTCTAGTTCTAGAATGTCCTACGTCACCACATTCGACATGATGCGGTGATCCACAAGAAGTTCCGTGCGCTCGGTAGCCGCATCTTCACCGCGACCCCATCTGCATCGCAAATCAACTATTACATTAAACATCAGTTCACGCCGCGGACCAACTCCGTGTTACGCGGATATTTATTTACATATCCCGATATCATTAGTTCTTGTCGGAATTACCATGCGCTTCTGTCACAGAGATGGAGTGATTTTTGTAAATGTCTCCTAGATTTAAATATACTGTCTGGCTTTTGAAACTTTTTGAATAATTATTATCAATCCGTAACGGATTATTACAAATGTCTCTTAGAAGAAAAACAAAATCGCATTTATTTGCTCATGTAGTCTACGTATCTGAATTTTTAGTTAACCTTCTTTTTCAACTTAAGTATGTATCAGCACAATTACAGATTTTGTAAAGATATAAAAAATATAATATAAAAACAATAGATGTGCTGAGAACTGCTACGATAAAATACTTACTGCCATTAGGAATATAGTTACTAATTTTAGGTTTAATTATTTGTTTATAATATCAATTACGTTTTTAAAATACAAGTATAAAAACTACAAAAACATAATAAAGTACTTGTTTTTCTTGTATTTTTTTATAACTTGTTTATGCGTTATTAGCGTACTCTACTATGTAATATTAATGAAACGTTCTTTAGATGGCATTATTTAAAAGTTAAACACATCAATGCATTTAAATTTAGAATATAATGTCAAAAAATGTTTTTAAAAAACTGATAAGACAAAAATTTTAATTTTGTAAGCTAATATGAAAATAATTACATTTCATCTACAAGTAGGTTGCTAGCTTGGTTTGTAGATGGCCCTTCTCTTTTATCCAGGGTTGAAACCAGCTACAATAATATTGAGCTACTCAATCCTCTCAGTGATATATACAGGGTGCCCCGCGAGATAAAGTACAAAATTTCAGGACGTATTTCTCAGGTACAGTCGAGTCAAAAATGTTTATGTAAGCATGGTTTGTGAATGCTTCCTTATCGAGATGAAAGGAAAATGTGTGATGGAGCACCATGTTCTAGCCCAGACATCGCTCCTACTCCTATTGCTTTCGGCTTCCCCACCATTACGTTTTCCGTAACAACCGTAACAAGCAATGTAAGCTGTGTTGTTATTTATTGTGACGGTTGAGCTGTCAGTTTGATTGGACTTCACATTTCATCAAACGGTTAATTTCAAATCAACTGTAATGTTGGTTTTTACAAACGAAGAATACGCAGAAATGCTGTTACTCTATGGATATTGCAACTGCAGAGTAGGAAATCATTGAGGGAATACCGCCGCCGGTATCCGAATCAAAAAATACTTGATAGTAGAGTATTCGGGATAGTTAGACCAACAGGATTTTTACAAACGATACAACACGTCCATCAGCAGCTGACCGTGATTTAACACTGTATAGTGTGTCAATATCAACTAGTGTCCGCAGAATAGCAGTTCGCACTGATGGTAGCCGAATAGCTGTATGGAGAACGATGGAAAAAAATTTGTTCATCGATCATCTTTAATTTCTACGAGAAGTAATAAAAGTCAACAAAATATTTTTCTCTAGTAGCTACTATTAAAATTTAAAAATGTCATACCTCAATAAGGAAGCATTTGCGTACCATGCTCATATAGACATTTTCGACTTAAATTTACCTGAGGAACACGTGCTAAAATTTTGTACTTTACCTCGCGGCACACCCTGTATATATACAAAACAAAATAAAAGAAATTTCATACATGAGAACAAAACGTCGAAGAAGCATAAAAAAGTTATAGTTCAACTTATTAAAACAATAGTAAATAAGTTACAACATAAAAGCAGTAGGAGATAAAATGAAACTGCTAAAAGAGAGAATAAATCAAATTAATTGCCATGGTAAAGAAAGTGTCACGAGCGAAGATTTAATAGACCATCGAAAAGAAACCCCACACAAGTTTAAGATTTTATCTCCAAATTTTGATGGTAAAGTTCCATAGTCAACCTACTACAAATAGTTTGAAACCGCAGCTGTAACTAACGGTTGGAGCAACAAGCAGAAAACGACGTTTTTAATAATGGCTTTACATGTGGAACCGCTTGGAATTACGAACTCTTAATTTCACGTTTAAAACTAAAATACTAGGTTGCTCATCTTTAACAAGTGTACCAAGCTCAAATAAAAAATCGTGTTGAGAAAACTAAGAAAAGTTTTCAAGAGTTTGCGAATATCGCCAGATTGACACTACTTGCGAATCCTACAGGACCAGATACTTTCTTGGAGCAATTGGCTGTTAAAAATTTTATAAACGGCTTTCCAGACAGCAATACACAACGAACTCTAAAGTTAACTTAAGCTAAGACGTTAGATAACGCTCTGGTGCTTGCTTTGGAGGCATTGCAAAACAGTCATTAACTACGCTGTGTTGTAGAAGTACCCGTTCAGACACATCAAAAAAGTAACTCGACAAATACTTCGGAAAAGAGGAATGACGACTTTGAACTGCGATGAAATAGGCCACGTACGACGACATCACAGAAGAAGTTATCTTGGAAACAGACGTGATAAAGCAGTATGGGTTCCACTTAGATATGAAGAACAATGTCTTTAACCCTTCGGTTGACGGGCTGGGTCTGTAAGGCCCAGGCAAACCCAACCCGTGTATTCGTGTAAGTTTTTTTTCTACAATAATTTTTTTTATATTTTGTAAAAAAACTAATTTTCTGTTGTTTTTACGCATAAAACATTCTTAAGGCCTTCCCCTAGTTTCTAAGTAATTACGCAGAATCTTTTGCATACGGGTAAGACCTTAAAGGGCTTAGGGCTCCAATTATTTTCTGCTAGCTTATTTCAGATTTATGTTTCTGATGAAGTGTATACGTTTCGACAATACCGATACAAAGGATGAGCGAAAGAAGTTGTATAAACTTGCTGCATACATTATAGCGTGGGTAAATATGTGACTGTAGATAAAATGTTGTTAGAATTTTGAGGAAGATGTAACTTTCGTATCTACATTCCGAATAAACCCAAGAAATATAGGATTAAAGTGTTTTCTACAGCGGATGCAAAAACATTTTACACGTCGCATTTGCAAATCTATGCTGGAAGCCAGCTTGAGGGTCCTTCAGATAGACAATCATTCTAAGAATGACGAACCACATCTCAGGAACTGGAAGAATTTTTACCATGGATCAATGGTTTACAAGCGTGGAAATTGTAAGTCGTTTGTTGCATCATTAACTGCTTAACTGCATTTGTTATAATACAATCCAGTCGAAAGTCATTGCCGAAAGTTAAAAGTGTTAAGGATAGAGTTGTAAAGTCTTCATTTTAACATAGCATTCAAGAATGTATTACTTGTATCATCAATGCACTACGATGACAAAATAGACAAAAATACTAGTGATAATAAAAAAACAGAGCTACTAACATTCTACAATTCCACAAAAAGCAGTGTTCATGTAGTTGACAGGAGGGTTACATCTTATAATGTAGCTCAAAACACAAAAAGATTGCCATTTGTGGTGTTTTTCGGCATGCTACGTAAGAGCAATCAACGCATTCATAATAAATAAAACAAACTATTCAGATGAAGAATTTTTAAAAAACAGCCGACTATTTTTGGAAAATTTGGGCAAAGACTTAGTGATAGAAAACATGAAACTACGGGTTAATATACCAAATCTACCACGAAAAGTAAGGTTATTAGCGTCTAAATTCTAAGGTGTCTCAGTCACAGAAGAGCATCGACCGACGACTTCAACTGCTCGAAGAAGGTGCAATTTTTGCAAGGACAAAAAATTTAGATATTCGTTTATGGTTCCTGTATTTGTTTAGAACACAGAAAACTACACTGCGCCGACTGTGTGGGTAAATTTGATTAACTAAATTCTCCATTTAATATTTTGTGTGTCAAATTTATGACTGCAGAAACCCTTTCCATTAGAGATTCACCAAGCCAAGTAACTTGGCTTGAAACGTAAAAGCTTTGCTTAGGCTTGAAAGTCAAGTTTTTTAAAAGTAAAAGGTTGACTTGGCTTAATGTTTATAAATACATGCTTTTCCAAGCTTTTAAGCTTTTTCAAACTTTACCCTATTTCTTCCACAAAAGTACGGCCTTGGAATAAGTACTCCGTACGTGTTACAGCTCACTGGCACAATATAACTGATATTAACAATTACTCAACTGTTAGCATAGGTTATCACATAACTTTGAATTGAAGTGAAGAGACAAGGCGTCGTCTAGTATATAGAAACAGATCTGATCCATACATGTACGTGCGCGTAATAAAAAAATAATAAATAAACCCAAAGTCATAGTAACATTTACTTAGTTTTCTAATTATTAATTTAATAATACACAATAAACATTTTATGGTAATAAAAAAGATTTATTCACATGTAGTAGGCATGGTAATAGGCACACAATACTGCATGATCGATTCCGAGTTATAAGGTATACAGCGTGTTTCTCATAAACGACTAGAAACTTAAAGAAACATTTTCTAGTGATGAAAAATAGAAATGTTTTGTGGTTTGGTCTAAAGTGATATTTGCAATTAAAGTTTACAGGGCGGTTTTGTCTATTTAAATAAGTGAACATTGACTTTAGGTTTTAACCACGTGGTAATTGTTGTGAGATCCATATCTTATAACGTCTTTACGTATTGCGTTAATTATTATGGTTCTCTTTAATTATCTGTCATTCACAAAATAAATTGTTAGTGTAATAATAACAGCAAATACCAATCTTTATTTTTCGTATTTACACTGACTTAACAAAATGTACTCGATTATGCTTATCTGCGGTTGTAACCAAAACAAGACTTCAGCCAAATAAAAAAAAACGTTGCAATGTAAAAAATATAAATAATAAATTTAGTTTTTTTAGAACTCAGTTTGACAACTTGTTTAATTTCTAATTTGATTTTTGTTTAGTTGGGGCTGTTTGCTTAAGTGATTTGTGTAAATTGTCTACGGTAAACTTTATTTTGGGGTATAAATTTTACATCAAGATATATTGAACTTGGCTTAATTATTTAAAAATTTGGCTTAATTTTTTGAAAGCTTGGCTTAATTTCAAGCTAAGTTTTTGAAAATCAAGCCAAGCTTGTGAAGCCTTACTTTCCATCAATTAAAACAGGCTTTAGTCGCTTCACCAATTTTAAGTTATCCAAGAGAAGATGAAAAATTTGTTTTGGATACCGATGCAAGTAATCTGGCCATAAGTACAGTCCTTTCAAGAACAGTGATAAAACAAACAATGAAACAAATTAAACTTAAAGTGACACTATTTGCAAGAGTTCTAAAAATTGTTGAATTTGTTGCTATAAAATATACAGTGTGTCCGAAAAGTATGGAATATATTATACAGGTCGATAAATATGCACTTTACACGAAAAAATTGTAAATAAAAGTTGTTTATCACTTAGTTATCTACCACCTGGGAGATATCAATTTAAATTTTTGCTGTAAACAAAATCGCAACGAATAACACTTAAATTTTTTTAAATGGCAAGGCACGTCTTTATTATACTCATTTGATAGAGTCTTTTTTTCTCTTTTCAACCATATGAAACTTGAATAACTTTACATCAAAAAATTTACATGTGTAACAAATTTATTTTACTGAGCAGTATTAATCAGGTACGTAATATGTAGCATTGAAACAATTGAATGCACTTTAGAACACTGTCACACTTTGCTATTTGTTAGTGCTTGAAATATGGCTCAATGATCTGAGAAACATAGAATTGAAATTTTAATGATTCTGGGATATGGAGATAGAAGAAGAACCCAAGACGAAGTATGTAATTTATTTAATAACTTGCATCCAGAATTAAACATTTCGCAGTCCACGGTAAGCAAAATTTGGCGGAAATTTCAAGAGACAGGTTCGGTGAAAGATGCGAGTAGAACTGGTAGATCTTTGTCATTAAGTAATGTGGAACGAGAAAATGTGTTCTTGTCTGTTGAGGAAAATCCACAAATTTCAGTTCGGCAAATTGCTAGAGACCATAATTTGAATAAATCGGCTGTACATGACGTTTTAAAAAAAGAAAAATTTCATCTTTATAAAGCTTGTGTAGTTCAAGAATTATTAGAAGACGATTTGGACAGAAGGCTGGAGTTTTGTGAAACAATAACAAACAAACTTGAACGAGATGCACATTTTCATAAAAATATCCTTTTTACTGATGAGGCCACGTTTTGTTTAAACGGCACAATTAACAAACAAAACACACGTTACTGGTCTTCACAAAATCCTCACTGGTATCTAGAAGGACACACCCAATACCAGCAGAAAAACAACGTCTGGGTAGGAATGATTGGAAGTCAAATTTTGGGGCCATATTTTTTTGAAGGTAGTTTAACGGCGAATATTTATCTCGATTTCTTAAAATTTGAGTTAGTTCCTGCTTTGGCCGAGTTATTTTCACAGGAAGTAGATCCAGATATATCTCATAACAGAATATGGCTTCAACAAGACGGGGCACCTCCACATTTTGGAATTAATGTCCGCCACTTTCTTAATAATACTTTTCAAAATACATGGATAGGCAGAAGAGGTACGATAGAATGGCCTGCTCGCTCGCCGGATTTAAGTCCACTAGATTTTTTTCTTTGGGGCTATATTAAAAGCAAAATTTATGTAAATAGACCTGATAATGTTGAAGATTTAAAAAATCGCATTAGAGTTGAGATAAGAGCTATAACTCGAGATATGATTTCAAAAGCAATCGATGGTTTTAAAAATCGAATTTACCACTGTCAAATTATGAATGGTTTACATTTTGAATATTTATTGTAAGTTTAGTTTAAATACATTTTTTTGTTATAACAATTTTATGTAAAGATATTTAAAGTTTAATATTTGCTATTGTGACAGTGCGTTCAATTGTTTCAATACTACATATTACGTACCTGATTAATACTGCTCAGTAAAATAAATTTGTTAGACATGTCCTTGTTTTTCTTGAAAATTTTTTGATGTAAAGGTATTCAAGTTTCATATGGTTGAAAAGAGAAAAAAAGATTCTATCAAATGAGTATAATAAAGACGTGCCTTGCCATTTAAAAAAATGTAAGTGTTATTCGTTGCGATTTTGTTTACAGCAAAAATTTAAATTGATATCTCCCAGGTGGTAGATAACTAAGTGATAAACAACTTTTATTTACAACTTTTTCATGTAAAGTGCATATTTATCGACCTGTATAATATATTCCATACTTTTCGGACACACTGTATATGTATATTATATGCATCTATATTGCTTCAAATATAATATACAAGGCGTCCCAACAAAAAAAAAGACGATTTAAAAGCATTTTTTTGCAACTACTTTTCCGCTTCTGTTAACTTCAGCATAAATTAGTAATTCACAGAATATCATCAACAATTACATGAGTTTTCGTTTTTGATTTTCCATTGTTAATTCGCCTTGATACAGTGCACAATTTCCTACAATATACCTCAGACACAAACGCTAACCAAAAGATTTTTCTTGGTGGGGCAGCTATATCTTTTTAAGCCAAACCAACTGAATGCAGAATGCGGTGGAATTTTATTTTTAGCTGGTAGTTTTATTCTCTACTTCAGGTTGCTTGTAGAATTATAAAAATTATCACTAATATTTTTTGCATTAGTGTCATCACCATCGTCATCGCTACTAGATCCAGAAAACTCATCACAATTTACTTCGAAATACGCATCTACGTACCATTATTTTTCCTTCAAAACATCACTTTCTTCAGAAGATTTATTGACTCACGTTTCCTCGAATTTTGAATCACCAAAAATTACACTTGGTACACACTTTTTTGATGCCATCATTGCTTCTGTACTACAACTTTAAGCAAATCAGTATTGAGTTTGATGAATTACTAAGCACCTTTCACGCACAAGCATTTACACATCTTGTAATAATGCAGGTTCTAAATTGTACAAACATGCACACTGGTTTACTTCAAATTGTCTAGCTTCAATAAGAAAAATTTGCTCGTGAGTCTGGTTTATGTAAATTCAGCATTGTAATGATAAAAAATTATTTTAAAAAAAATTAAAATGGTTTAACTTCAAAAAAAGTTGAATAAATGAAAGCGTACTGAAACTGAAACGCTAAATTAATTTAAAAATATTTAATTCAAGTTATAAACAATTAAATATTATTCCGGTCTGGTTCATGCATCCTAAGATTAAAATACTTTATTTAAAAAAAATTATTTATATTAGTTGTTACTGCAACACGTTATGCTTTAGATTAATTTATAAAAACCGTTTTTAGTTTAAATATTGAATAGCTAGGTAGAAATTGACATTTAACGAGTGCAAAATCAACTTTGTGTATTAAATTTTGAATGCAATACCTTAAATTGCGGATTAGAACAATTTCTTAGTTTGTTGCATGAAACTATTAACCGTTTCGATTTAGAAATTGTACATGCTACGAATCGTACAATGGGTAACGGTTTTGATAAATAAAATTCACACGTTTGATAAATAAAACTTTTGGATGTAGTAAACACTTCAATATTATGTCTAAACAAGGGGACAAACATGAAAAACACTTCACACCTTCCGATTAGCATGTATTTAAATATGAAGTGGATATGAAGGTGCAATGCGCGCCTAGGGTGTCAGGGTTTTATGGTAATGTATTCTGGTTGCACAGTACAATGGGACAATAGCGATTATTTGTGTCTCACTTCGTATGTTGTGATAGCTGGCCACTAAATCGTATTTTATGTTAATTAATTACCACAACTTATCTATACTTGTTCGATAACGAATTGCAAAAGCTCGTATAATTTATGTATTTAAGTAGTACAAATGTTGAGTAATTCGTTACTTAGGACACTTCATAAAATGTACTTGGAATTAATTGAATTTGTCTTGACAATCAATCACTTTTTTGTAGTTAGTTTACAAAAAAAAAACAAATCTAGCGTTTTTGTAAACAATGCATTAATCTGTAAAAACGATGAAAGTTAGATTTAAGTTAAACTAAGTTTAGAAAAAATGCTAAATAATATTATACATTAAAATAATGTTTTCTTGTCCATATAGAGTAAAGTGTCTTTATATGAGACCTCTTCTAATATGAGACCCATGGTTATTTCTGGTATAAAACTCTGAAAAGCAGTATCCGTGCTATCTACCCAGTAAACACGGATTGAAACTGTTACAGTCACAAAATTAAAACAATTGTTTCATTACGTTGTTTCGTGTTAGTTCCATTTTTATATCATTTACATGTAACTGACAGTGAATAAATTGAAAGAGTTCCGATTTTTCACAATCAGTTTTAAACCGTTTCAGTACTTGCAATTTTTATCCCATAATCAACAACCGTCTAAAAACTGATTTATTAAAACCGAATATTTTTTGAATAACTAGAATTGTTTAAAGATCGATTAAATAAGATTGAATTATTTTCAAAACAGTGGAATCGTTCTAGGAAAAACGAATACTTTGTGATTAGTCAGCATTAGTCGTTGCTATACTTTTCATTACGCTTGCGCTGCAAATTGATATCTTTTCACTTGTTCGGTTGCAGTTTGATAAGTGATGCTGTGTGTACAATTACGAAATGAAACAATAAACGGTAAGTCGAAACATTTTATTATAATCCATAAATGTAATCAATATTATTATCATTTCTGTTCTTTATGTATCATGTTTTAATTTGTATAAAAAAAATGTAAATTAACACACATCTATTGCGTAAATCTGATGATACTTTAGGATTTATAATTACAGTTCAATTCTTCAAGTTTTTATACGATTATGTACAGCTAAAGGTATTCACAGTGTTCTTATAACTTTCTAATGATTGCTAAAGTGATATTTATATTAAGTTTGTGTTGTTTTTGTTTAAAAAAATGTAATTAATTTTGTGTAACTCTATGATTATGTATGTATATAAATGAAATATTTATTTCTATGTTACAGATGCGGTTAAAAGTTGCTACCCAACAGTAACTGATGCAGTTTTCGAGGCTTCCGTGAAAAGACCACATCAAGGAAAGTTGCAATATGTAAAATACTCAATGTGATATTGTATTTAAAAATATTTATTGTGCAATAAAATTTGAAACGTGCATTCGAAAATGTATTATTATATTATTGAAAGAATTGTTTTAGTTCATTATTGAAACATGTATCGATCATTTAGTATCAGTTCATGAACGAAGCTTTTAAAACGTAAACCAAATGCAACATTTAGTTTGCAACAGATTTGAATTTAAAATACCGAAACTATACTGATTCAAATAAGTGAAACAGCGATGGACTTATAGCTATTTTATTGCAGTTATGTTTCTTTTATGTTTGAAACAAGAGTGAATCATAAATTTTTTGTTTTGAAACTGTTACTAAACATTATCAATTTTGTGTTTACTGGGTATCTACATGTGTTCATACAGTACCGCTACCGTCCGCATGATGACGCTGAATTCAGTTAGTTTGCGTTTCTGATGCACAAGTTTACAAAGTTTGTTCAAGAAAGTCTTCAAGATTCTTGTTTAATTTACAATTACCCTTATTATGATAAGTGGTCTGGGAGCAGTTGAAATTTGTTTTAGATGAATTCTTCACGAAGGCAAAAAACGTTTGATAAAAACGTCGACTGTTAAATCTGATAGGCAATGAAATATGGGTTATAAAACAGCAATGAAGCAATTTGGTGTTCTAAAAGAAACACTTGAACGTTATATTAAAAATATTGCTGTTTCCTTCGAATATTTGGTTGCAGAACCTTTTGGAAGAAAAGTTGCATTAGTCAAAAAGGTTGAAACTTAGCTAGTACAGTATTATCTTAGTATGGGCAATAAATACTTTCGCTTGCAAAAATCGAACGTAAAACGGATGGTTTTTCAGTTGACTATATAGAATTTGTCATTAATTTTCAAAACCTAAAAAAACTGTCGTGAAAAACTGGCTTAGAGAATTTTTTAAGGCGGCACACGGAATTTTTTGTTAAATCATTGCAGGCTATGTTTAGTGCACGTGTTTAAGGTTTTAATAAAAAGAACGGTAATGCATTCTTTGAATTGTATAAAAAGAAATTCTATAAACTCAATCGTGAATCGCACAGGTTGTATAATGTGAACGAAACGGGAATTATCATAGTACAGCATAACAAAAGTAAGGTTACTCACTTCAGCAGAAAGAAGTAGTTTTATTACTGTAAAACTTGAATGGACGCTGTAGATACTTTTGCACTACCTTTAATTATCTGGCCAAGAAAAAATGTAAAAATGGAACTAATGGATAATGCCCCAACCGGTTCTATTTACGCTTGCCATCTTTCCGG
This sequence comes from Aquatica leii, assembly GCA_035610365.1. Classification (NCBI taxonomy): domain Eukaryota; kingdom Metazoa; phylum Arthropoda; class Insecta; order Coleoptera; family Lampyridae; genus Aquatica; species Aquatica leii. The sequence continues at coordinate 19,486,352 of CM069434.1, read as the reverse complement.
ATTATGGACGCTAAAAGTGTTTTGATGCTTCTCATAAAAAATCCTAAAGGAATTGTGTTAAAAATAAACGTTAGATCACAGCTTCCATGGTACTAAAAAATCTTAAGTAGGGACTTTAAAATATGTAGATGAACCCAATACACGAACTCTAGAGAATTCTGCTAAATTTCTAGAACATCATTTAGTTTTATATACATAAAAATTATTTTTCTGTGTGTGCTCGCTTTTTTAATTATGTTTTTTTCTAGTTTAAATATTTCCATTTTCTGTCGTAATAATAAACGATTTTTCTAAATTACGTAGAAACTGAACCTTTAACTATTCTAGGATGATACCGTTTTCCGGGTTTGGACCGTGTCATTGTTGTAACCGAAGTTTCGCACACTTTTGTAAAAGATTTACCAGGGCGTGAGCAACTGAAATCTAACCAAGAACCCCCAAAAAGTTAAGTAACCAAGCCAGATTTTAAACTTAAAAGGTAAGTGAGAAAACAATGAACTTGAAAAAGCAAGCGACATTCTAATAAAGAAACACTATTGAGTTAGGTAGTCAACTTGTGAACCAAGCCATTAATCAATTTAATACCCGAATGGGATAAAACTATGGCAATTTGTTTTATATACTTGTGGAAACTGCATTAGAGTATTCCAGTGCTGAGGAGTCCAAATAGGACGAAACAGCTGTCCACTGGTCTCTAAGATAGTTTCTGCAATTATATAAACAAATTTTTGCACTTGCGTAGTACAGTTAGAAATATTATGTCGCGTATAATTCAAATACATTTTTTGAAATTTGCGGTTGTAATATTTACCATCTAACTAACAACTTCATAGTTTCCTACATGTGGATTAACTCGTACGTAGCTCCGTTCCTACGAGATGACGTTTAGCCTCTGATTTATTAATCAATTTAACACCCGAATGAGATAAAACTATGACAATTTGTTTTATATAGTTGTGGAAACTGCATTAGAGTATTCCAGTGCTGAGGAGTCCAAATAGGACGAAACAGCTGTCCACTGGTCTCTAAGATGGTTTCTGCAATTATATAAACAAATTTTTGCACTTGCGTAGTACAGTTAGGAATATTATGGCGCGTATAATTCAAATACATTTTTTGAAATTCGCGGTTGTAATATTTACTATCTAACTAACAACTTCATAGTTTCCTACATGTGGATTAACTCGTACGTAGCTCCGTTCCTACGAGATGGCGTTTAGCTTCAGATTTATTAATAAATAAATTTACTAATTATGAACAATTATTTGAACTGAAACAACTAGATTTTAAGTAATTTAAGTTAGTTAAGTCAGAATATAAGTTAGTGTATAACTTAGGTAGTTTGCTAGCCAAAGATAACAAAATTTACGACATTTACTCAAAAATTCAAAAAGGATTTATAGATATTACCACTTTTCTATTGATTTGAGCTACTTTCTGTGTAATGAACAATTTTATAAACAAATTTTTGGTTTTTTCTTCTACGCATGATTTGTTAAATTTGGTTACGAATAAAATTCTTTCCGCTCTTCTTTTTTTATATGTTGATGACGTGATCGCATGCATTCCTAAAATAAACTACATGCTTTACATACTCAACAATTGCAATGCGGCCTTACAAAATTTTCTATAGAAGAAAATAATAATCAAACGCTCTTTCTAGAAAAAACTCTAACAATATCCTAATTCATTTGTTGTCAAAAACTACGCCATCCAACAGAATTATTAACTTAATATCCAAACATCTCAATAATCAAAAAATTAACATAATCAAATCCTTCTTCTATGACCACTGTTATTGTGAGGTATGTCAGTTTAATTAACATTCCTGGTCTTAGTCACCAAACCATTAGGGTATTAAACAACAACACCATCAACATATTATTATTATAACAAATTTTATAGTAAACTAAAAGACAAAACTAATTATCTCGAAAAATTGGTCTTATCTAGAAAACTGATTGCAATGACTGCGACCAATATTATATCGGTCAGACTATACAAAACTGCATTCAAAACCACAAGAACGACTGTAAAAGAGCTAATAACATTTGTAAAACCTGTTCTTACATCATATACAGTTGCAACACAACTTTAATTTTGACAACAGACAATTTTAGACTTTAAAACCAATTGTAACAAAAGACATACGTATGTTTTACCTTAGCCTAACTAAATTAACTTAAAATCTAGTGCTTCTGTATACAGTATCTGTCCAAACAATTGTTCATAGTTAGTGAAATTATTTATATTTGTAATACTAGTCTTATCTATCTTTACCAAACAAATCCTTGTCTTAGACCAGTACTAAAAATTATATTTTGCCAGGCTATGCTTCTTCAACGATTATTTTTGTTATACCAAAAGTAAATGTTATTAAAATTCCCAAAAAAATGTTAACCTTTCCGTTCTCATGTTATTGCATCAACGCGAACAACCGTGTAGGGTAACTAAAGATTTCTTCAGGTAGATAAAGATGTTTGTTAGTTTTTTTGTAAAATGTACGTTTTTAATGGAAAATAAAAAAACGGGGGTTAAGTGGAGGAGCAGTCGGTAGTTTACTACCACACTGAACTTTGCCCTGTTGTACCCATTATATAAATACAATTTATTAATGTAGAAGGTTATTCAATAAAAGCATTAGTATTATTGTAATGCGCTTGTTTGCTCAGCTGCCTGGTTTTTCCAGCTGAATTTGGCATTACTTTGACTATTGAACTCTTTCCAAAAGTCTAGAATAATCAGAGATATCGACGTAAAATAAAGGCTGTACCTAGCAGCACTGCTTTCTGTAACTGACTGATTTCGATTTTGTCTATGCCAAAGGCTGCAAGGTGTTGTCCCAAATCTTTTGGGATTGCACCCATCCTATTATTATTGGAATTGTTTTAGTTTTTTTCCTCCACAATTTCTCAATTTCAATTTCTAAACCTCTGTACTTTGTCTTCTTTTCTAACTCTTTTTCGCTGATCCTTGTATCTCTCGGTATTGCCACATCGATGATTTGAACTGTATTTTCTATCTTATTTACTATTGTTATATCTGGAGTATTGTGGGCTATGTGTCTGTCTGTTTGGATTCGGAAATCCCAGAGCACCTTAGCAGAATCATTTTTTTATACTTTTTCTGGTTGATGATCCCACCAGTATTTTCTGGCTAGGAGATTATAGTTTTTACAAATATTCCAATGCAGCATTGTAGCTACCTTATCGTGTCTTGCTAAATAATCTGTCTGTGCAATCTTTAAACAACTGCTGATGATATGATCAACGGTTTCATCTTTTACCTTGCATAATCTGCATTTACTATCATTAGTTGTTTTATCTATTTTGGCTTTTATTGCATTAGTTCTTAAGGCCTGATCTTGGGCAGCCATTAATAGTCCTTCAGTTTCTTTCTTCAAGCTGCCTTTCTGTAGCCACTGCCACATTTGCTCTTGACTGATCTTCTCCTTGGTATCTCTTACATATTTTCCATGCAATGCCTTACTGTGCCAACTATCTATTCTTTTTTGAAATTGTTCATTTTTGTAGACTTGTTTGGTAGCTCTTGCTCACTTTTCTCAAAATAGTCAAATAATTCTCGCTTTTCTTCTTCAATAGTTTGGTGAACTTGTCGCAGTCCTCTACCACCAATTTTCCTTGGTAAATAGAGACTATTAACATCACTTTGCGGGTGAAGTGAATGGTTTATTGTCATTATTTTTCTAGTTTTTCTATCTAATGCTTCTAACTCGGCCTATTTCCAGTCAACAACACCTGCTGTATACCTAATAACTGAAACTGCCCATGTATTTATTGCTTAGATGGAGTTTTTACCATTTAACTTAGACTTTAGTGTCTTTCGTACTCTTCTGATGTACTCATTGCTAACTTTGATCTTTACTTCATTATGCTTGATGGTGTCAGCTTGCAAAATTCCAAGGATACTTGTAAGATTCTTCCTCATCTAGTTCTTTTATAAAATTATTATTAGACATATCAATTCCTTCTGTTCTAGTTATTTTTCCTCTGGTCATACTGACGGTTGCGCACTTATCTACACCAAATTCCATGGCAATATCACTACTGAATCTTCTTACTGTATTTAAAAGTGATTCAATTTCTTGTTGCGATTTGCCATACAGTTTTAAATCATACATATACAACAGATGATTGATTCGCTTTGATGTTTTTGACAATACTTGTTTTATTTAGTATTTTGGTTAGTAGAATTAAAGCAATTACATACAGCAATAGTGAAAGTGAGTCACCCTGATATATTCCTCTTCTGATATTAACATTGCCAATTTCTTCTTTGTTTATAGTCAGCGTTGTATTCCACTTTGACATTGATACTTTAACAAAATTTTGGATATTTCCTTTGATGAGGTATCGAATCAAATGCTTTCTTGTAATCAATCCATGCTACATGCAAATTTGTTTTCCTTCGCTTACAATCTTCTAGTATCATTTTATCAATTAGCAACTGATCCTTTGTTCCACGGCTATTTTTGCAATTGCCCTTTAAAAATCATAATATTTCACACATTATCTGTACAGTCTGGACAACGATAAACTTTATTCTCCTGTCGATGTTTGTTACACACTGGTTTGTCGCGAATTCTGCACAAAATTTTATTTTTATTGTCTTTTTTTCTCGGACAAAAGTTGTATCTATCCCCAGAACGTGCAGCAAGCATTCGGGTTGGTTCAGGTCTACAGTTCCCATCTTTATCGTTATTTCTTTGCAGTAAAAAAAGATCTATAGCAGATTGTAAATTTTTATTGAAATTATTACCCTTACCTTTTCTTTAAACAACGTTTGAATGTGCAAGTTGTAAAGCTAAATCCTGCAAAAAAACCTGCGCTTGCTATGTGAATTTATCTTCCATTTAAGAATTTTTTTATATATTATATATTTTTAGGTAAGCGTTTAATGCTGCTATATCAATCATTTTCATAAATATTCTCATTGGCCACCTTTTAGTGGAACTTACACAAGAATATTTGCTGGTCATCTTGTCCCCAGTATCTACTGCACCTTTTGTTGCATTGTAGTGCAACATTATTTCAGGTTTATAGCTCGTGGTTTCCTTAGATATTTCTTTGTCATGAAATTGAGTAGACAATAAAATAACGGTTTTTTTTGGAAACATAAGAAACTATTGTCATTTTATGAGTAAATCCAAAAAATGCTTGGATTCTCTTCACGTCTTTTATTGGGAAGAAATTCTGGAGGGATTTATAGCTTGTTTCTTCTTAGTATACCAGTGATTCTAAGTTCTCTCTGAATCAATTGCTTTGCTAAAGGAATTGATGTGAAGAAGTTATCCGTAGTGACTCCTCTACAAGAGGAAAATAAGTACTCACCTCCTTACACACAGCTCTCTGGCCTTGGTTAATTTTTCAGCATACCTGTATACACTTGAGAAATCGAAATGTAAGCATTTTCTGAATCTGCGCAAACCCATATCTTTATGCCATATCGTCCTGGTTTAGATTTCATATACACCCGAAATGGATAATTCCTTTAAATTTATCTCTTTTCTACCATAAAGTTTTTAACTTGGTGAATAATTCTCTGTACAATTTTTCACAAATACATGAATCAATACTTCAAATAGGTTCCAATTTATCGTCAGTTATTTTTATTCTTTTTAATCTAGTAGAAATGTCATCAAACCTGATATGTTTGAATATTTGCTGAAGCAATTGCGAGACATGACTGCAGTGAAAAATGGTTGAACAAAGAGTCCGCTTTCTGACAACATTTTAGAGAAATGAAGTTTTCTTGTGTGGTTTCTACTACTACCAATCAGAATTGCACTAAATGCATATATCTTTCGATTAATAACATCCTTTCACTTACTTTTATTAATAAGTTGGTGTTTATCGTTCCATTCTTTTGTGCAGATTTGACCGTGCTTGTTGGTATTATCACATATTTCTGATATTATATCTTCTGTTATAAAAGCTTTGAAAGCATCTTGAACAGTGTTTATCGCCAGGCTAGGGATTCAAGTTTTACGTTTATCGTTTTTTTAACAAAATAAAATTTGTACTAACCTTGCATTTTAGAGTCTTTCTCTACTATTTATAATATTGTTGTCAACGCCTTGTAGCACAAGGCGATTGTTCAGCTTACTATTGGTGACCATGTTTTGAAACAAACATTTGGCCAGAACTCCGTTTGTTCCCATCGATTTCACTAGAATTTTTGCCGTCATCAACATCTTGCTCCTAATCATCCGATTGTTCTGTTAGATTTTGACAGCTATTTTGCCCAACATTTCTACTTTCTCTTCAACATTCATCATCGCCTATTTATGATTTAATGTTATTTTCCTCACTCTCACTGTTTTCTTCCAAAAGGCGTAATTCCTGGTCAGTCAAGTACCTTTTCGCCATGTCTATAGTTAGATTCAACTTACAATGCTTACAATTAACGTAAAATGACATTTGACCGTAATTCATGCATGCTCAGTATCTTCAAACTAAGTAAATCACGCCTGCGCTTTGTTTTGCATTTGTAACGTGAGTTACCATGTGGGGTAATTTAGATACCCCAAGCATAATTTTCACATTTTTGTGAACAAACACCACAAATAACACCGAATACTGGTTGCAAACAAATTGTAGCTATATTTTTAAGGATTAGTTAAGATATCAGTCAGAATTGTGTACTTTACAAAAAAATGCGAAAAAACTGCTCTCGGGTACCTAAGTTACCCCACGTGGGAATGGGAAGGTTATAGTATATTGTTTTATTAGGATTAAAAGTGTCATTTTTTTTGTCAAGCAGATGCAAAACTGCGAGACAAAAAAAAACACTTTTAATCCGAATGAAACATGCTATTTTTTCTCTAACCGAAATCACTCATTTAACTATTCATTTTTGCTTTGAATTTATTACAATAAAATAATATAATTGGGACAATAAAACAAAGTAGATAAGTATTGATGTAGTCATGAACACTTTGTCAAACATTAGTCGCCATATTGGTAATTAAATTTATTTGTGATTTTTTGTGGTGCACTTTGTTGAAAACTTTGTAAAAATAGAATCTAACGAAGATTTAGGTGTACCTAAAGAGATACAGGACTGTGTAAAAGAGATTTATTTGAATCTTCTTCCAAAAAAATCTCGAGAAATATATGAATGTGTGTACCAACGTTAATTAAAATAAAATAAAATAAAAATAAATTTAAATAATTACTTATAATACTAGGATTAAAAATGACAACTTTAGCTCCTAGGATTAAAAGTGAATACTTCTGTTGCTAAGATACAATTTTTTTTTCTCTCAGTAAGGAAAACGACAAATTTGGAGACTCTTAGCAGTAGAAAAATGTCATACTTTGGTAACAGTTGGAGACAAATATAATTTATTGAAACTTTTCATTAATGTCATCTTTTGTTAAAAAATAATTTATAGTCATGAAAACAAATGCACTCATGTTTTTAATCACACCATATACAGTGTTACGTATAATTTATCTACATTGATTACTGATTTTTCTTGAGACTGTGTTTTCTTATAGCAACATAAACATTTACCAACTTTAGCAGACTGCAAAATAGAACTGACTATGGAAATTTACATTCATAGCATCCCGTACAAAGAATGAGAAGCGGCTAACTACTGAGTGAGAACTAGCGGCCAGTACATAACTATCGGCCGGAGATAACAAATGTCTAAATAGTAAGCAAAACAAAACAGTTTATGTATATTTAAATACAAACAGTGCATATAGCAGTGATAATTGCAGCAGTGGTAATAATAGTAATAATAATACAATTTACCATTTTAGATAATTCTCGTGTTGTCATTATCAAACAAGCTGAGCTTTCGTCGCACGTTGCAGTTGACATTTTTAGAGCCCAGAACAAACTGATTAATTGCGCTGTGAAGTCTTGTTTTTATAAACCTACCTCCGATTGATAAAACTGGTGTTCAAATCTCCGGTAAATGAAAACTCGAATCTCGGTTAATATTAAAAGTATTTTTGATTATTTTGCTTTAATTATTATCGCTGATAGTAATTAGAAACGTTCGCCAAAATTTTAGTGTTTTTAAACATAATTTCATGACCCGTTTTAAGAACGTGTTCCGCTACCGCTGACTTCAAAGATTGTTTAAGATGACTACACCTTTGATGCTCGTAATTACGATTTCCCAGGCTTCTACCCGTTTTTCTTATGTATGCACGATCACAAAAGCAATGAATGCTATAAACGCCGTCAGATTAAAAAGGAGTAACGTCTTTCACCTGATTTAAGAGTTAACCCAATTTAGAAAAAGAAGAAAATTAAATAACAATGTTGTGTTTAGACAACATTTTTTCTATACGGTCCGTGTTTTCTTTGACATATGATAGATGAGCGATGGGCACTGGGTGGCACATAACTTCCGCTGCTACCCTTGGTTTGGCGGATGTAAACTTTGTAATAGAACTTTTAATACTTTTTCTATTGTAATTTTTTGCGTCTAACACCTTGGTTAGATATTTTAACTCTTTTTGAAAATTTTGAGGTTACCTTAAGGAAACAGTTCTGTGTACTAAAGAATTCACGTCAAATAATTTTTGAGAAGCGTGATAATGAGACAAGCTATTCAAATATCTATTTGTATGAGTAGGTTTTTGATAAACTGAATGTGATAATGAACCATCTTTAGTTCGATTAACTAAAACCTCCAAAAATCGCAAAGAAGAGTCATTTTCTAGTGCCATAGTAAAACGAATATTTTGATAAATTGAGGACTATGTTGCCAAATGACCAAAGTGTAATCAACGTATCTGTACTAGTACTTGGGTTTCAGATAAAAGATAAAAGTGGATAAAGCTTTTTTTTTAAAATGTTGTCTAAACACAACATTGTTACTAAAATTTCTACTCTTCCTAAATTGAGTCCACTCTTAAATCCGGTGTAGAACGTTATTTTTTTTTAATCTGACGGTGTGGTTGTGCATACATAGAAGAAATAAGTAGTAGCATAGGAATTTCTATAAACCTTCTATGGTACCGTCTTTCTTGCAAATAACGTTCTCATTTATATTGTGCAGAAATTATTTTCGCGCCATTTTTACCGTAATAGTACATGTCTACGTCAAAGTAACAATCTACGTCAGCAAATAAAAACGTTTGTTTTTGCACGTGACTGCTGTTAACGCGCCTTTTTGTTTCACTGGTTTCAAGTTATAGTGCGTGACTAATGCTACCAGTGGTATACTGTTTTATTGTTTATTTTATGAGTTTCAGCACAAATTTCGTTTTAAAAATTACTGTTTGTTTTCTGGGTAAGTACAGATAATAAATTTTGCATTAATAATATTCTTACGTAAAGTATAAGAAAATTACTGCAAATAATATGTTTGTGACAGCAACCTGACAGTGTACAATGGTAACTATAAAATCAGAATCGTAAATCTAATTACAGGTATTTTGTCTACATTACAGAAAATCTTGTTAGGCTGGTAGATAACATTGATAGTAATATAATAGATCCGGTTCTATTTTATGGACGTAAAAAAATAATCATTGTCGAGCCTGCCGAAGAAAATGAAGATGAATTGGAAATACGAAGTGATGACGATGAAGAACAGTTTGTTCCTGCCGATGTAGATTCAAATTCATCAGAGAGTGCCCCGGACAACAGTGCTTCAGACAGTGAATATCCTGAACGAGTTACTGATACGGACATAGATCAGCCTAATACTTCCACTGCTAAACGAATGCGGCCCATAGCTTCCCCTAGTACAATTAAAAAACAAAAAGCAATGTGAGAACCATACCTGCTGTACCTCAATGGAAAGGGCAACTACTAATCGCTAAAGGAGTGAAAGAACCAAGAAGAACCAGAAGTCTTCTTGACAGGGAAACTCTAAAGATTTTCGTAGAGCAATCTAACTTTTACGCAGCTGGAACAATGTATAGGCATTTGTTTTTACATGTCTATATTTTCATTACCCAGAACAAGATTATACTGGAGTGCAGCATGCCGTGTTGACTGCGTAAGACATACGATGTCGCTACACCGTTGGGAAGCAATAAAGAAGTTCCTATCCTTCAATACTAATAAGAATCAGATTCCAACAGGGCAACCTGGTTATGACAAGCTCTTCAAAATTCGTCCCCTTATTATTGGATGGCTGAAAAATCTAAATAAAATTTTCTTGGATGAAAAATTATGTGTCGATGAACAAATCGTTCCATTCAAAGGAAGAAGCAGCATCAAACAGTACAATCCAAAGAAGCCTAAGCGCTAGGGATACAAATTATTTGTTCTTTGTGATTATAAAGGGATAGTATATAATTTTCAAGTATATACTGAGACCATATCTCCAGTCCAAGACTTTCCTGATATTGGTGTAAGCGGGTACTACTTCAAATTTTATTACGACAATTGGCTCTGTAGTATAGACCTTCAAGCGAAACTTGCACAATTGGAAATACACAGCCTTGCCATAGGATCTACAACTGCAATTTTTCTAGTGACAGCATCCTAAAAAGAAAGCAAGAGGCAGCTTTGAGGAGAAAGAGGCAAAGGTAGATGGACTGCAGTTACGAGCCGTAAAGTGGTACAATAATAAAGGTGTAACTCTTTTTAGTACATTTGCATCAGCTCATCCTTTAACAAATGCTAAAAGATGAGATAAGAAAAAGAAAGAAAAAATTGCTGTAACCTGCCCATCAGTGGTAAATATCTATAATAAACGCATGGGAGGTGTTGATCTTGTAGACTCATTGTTAGCTTTATACCGGATCAAAATTCGTTCACGGAAATGGTACCACAGATTAGTATTCCACATGTTTGCCTTAGCAGCAGTTGTTTCTTGGCTGTTGTATCGCCGCGATGCGGATCAATGTTCACTTCCAAAGAAAGAACACTTGAGCTTGCTTCACTATAAAACAAATTTGGCAGAATGTTTTTGTAAAGAAAACAAGATAGCCAAGAAACGTTCAGGTAGACCCAGCTATGGTAGCGTTGACAGAAAACATCAAGTCAAAACATCTCGAGGAGCAACTGCTCCTATTCTTTCTGCAACAGTCAAATGTGACAACACAGGGCATTGGCCAATGTTTAGCGACAAAAGAGGACGTTGCAAAGTTCTTGGCTGCAAGGGTTTACCAAAAGTTGTATGTTCCAAATGTTCAATATAACCTATAAAATCGATGCAAGGTTAAAAACCAATTGATCTTAAATTTATGGTGATTGCGCAACAAATCATAAATTTCAGTTTTCTAGAACTCAATTGGCTTAAGATTAGTTAATTAAGATTAAGATCACAATGATATAAAAGCAAACGTAACACGGCATGTCCTTGTATTTTTTAAAATTTTATTCACATAAAATGTTTTAGTGTAGCCAATGTTTTTCACTAATTTTAACAATTCGGTTTTCCGAATATCCCCAGCTGTTGAAACTTCGTTACTTTCAAGCCAGTTTCTAATTTCCTGCTTTCTTGTGGCTTGGGTTGGAGGTTTTTTGATTAGAACACTGTGGCACGGTGCATTATCCATAACAACGATTCCTTTTGAAAGCAAATTTGGAATTATCTGTTTATCAATCCACTGGATAAAATTGTAATGATTCATATCATCATATTAATTTCTTCATTTGCTCTTAGATTTAAAAATGAATAAGATGTTGTTTACAAATCCCTGTGCACCACCTGCATGTACAGTAATATACTGCTGACCAGAACGATATACCTGGTTGGCCCCATAAAATAAGCGAATAAAGGTTTCGTCTAAATATGTAATCGGTTTTTATTTTTTCCAGGAGCAGAGTTTTCTCTTAACTTTCGTAGATGACAAAAACGCCAACCTGCAATATCATTGGGTTCTATAAGCAATTTTTGTCGGTTTTCACATTTTTTAAATTTGAAACCGATTCTTAAAAGATGTCTTCGAATACTTTCTTGTCCGCCAGTATAATTAATCTTGTCTAGCATCTTACTCACTACAATTTTAAATGTCGGCACTTGCTTGTCAACCCTGTAAACCTCTTACGCTGTTCTTTTTAAAATTCCTAAACCGCACTCATCAATCACTATTTTGTTAGATTCTCTGCTTTTTTTTTAAGGTGATTTTAGTAGATCACCGTCAGTCACAGCAGCTTCTTTTCTGATCCTTAAAATAGTAGCCACTGATGTTCCAACAGCAGCCGCTGCAAGTTTGGTTGCCTTGTTTAAAGGAAATGCCCATTCGCCAGCAGCTTTTTGACTATCAATAAACTGAATAATATTTTTGATGTTTCAAATTTTCTTCGTAGTTTCAGCCATAATAAAGATAACCTTAAAACAAAACTAACATTAAAATTTCATTTTATAAAAAAACACTTGTAAATACATACCTATATTTCATAAATAAAACAACAAAGTAGTCTTCAAAAAAACTGATTTTAATAAGGAAAAGTAACACTGGAACACAATAAAAGGAAATGGTAACTAATAAAACGCACGCGAAAAATGTCAGCTGCAAACTGTCATAATTTGCTTATAACGAACTTTTAACTGTGAATGTACCAACTTCGAATTCTCAAATATGATTGGACAAATTATTTATCGCGGCAAAAATTTCTAATTTATTCTTTTAATTGACATATTTTTCGACTATCTTGTTTGCAGAGTGGGGCTGTATGTACTTATTTCTGTGATTACAGTAATTCGAAGAGAAGCGACTCGCATTTTTAAATATATTACATTAAAATTTATTAACAAAGTTTGATAGCAGGTTAGTATAAGTTACTATATGTTATAACGGCGGTAAACGTTGTGAGTTGATTTTACACCCACGTTTTTTAAAACGTTTTGAATGAAACTGCGGGATTCTTTTACGTTGTGGTTTTATCCCGCAGTTTTATTCAAAACTATTTTGAAATACGCGAGTGTAAAATCAACTCACAACGTTTATCCCGTTATAGTTTATTTACAGTTATTTAAAATTTGTATTAATCAATAGAATAGTAGCTAAGTAATTTGTCTAAAAAAGGTTTTATTTTTTTTCTCACGACGCGACGCCATCTTACTTTATGTGTACCGGAGAGATGACGCATGAAAAACTTTTTTAAATAAAAGTTAATATGTTTTATTGATAAAACGAAATAAGGTAAACTTATAGAAAAAAATGCATCAAATAAGATATCAAATAATTTTAAAAAAAAAATGTTTTTTTTAAAGTAGACACAATTACATGCAAATAAACAATATAAGGACACTACTATTGCTGCTATTAAACGAACGCAAAAGTAAGACAAATTGAATTTTAGAAAAGTTTTCCTTTTCAGTTGCTATTTGAAAACTAATATTTCTTTTTACAAAATCTCTCTAAAGACAAATTATAAAGATACGTTTTTACTCAAACGTATCTTTTCTCAAATCTAAAATCTAAAACATAGTTTTTTCATTTTCTTTATTTTTATTTACATTCTACTAGTAACATTCATTTATTAATGATAATTAGGTAATTTAATTTTTTACAAGCTTTGTAGCTGTGTCAAAATTGATTGTTTTCAATCTAACAAAAGTAATATTTTGTTAAAAAAAAATCAAACTTTCTAGAATAAGTTTAAAATAACATTTTAAAAGTAAACGACGTTATGACAATATTAAAAATCATCGAAGTAAAAAAACTTTTTTTCAAATCTAACTACACGGAACAAATTTAAAAAAAGTTGCTACAACATTATTAAATTTATTAATACAATACGGTATAAGTAAATTTAAAAATATTTTTAAGTTCAGTGGTAGGTATATGTAAAGTAAGAAAAAGATTCACCGAGCATATCTTTAAAACAAATTTTATTGTCCTGCAATATTGTAAAAAAGTAGTTCATTATGCGTATCTAATGAAAAAATAAAAACTTTTGAATGTAAGGTGTATTCAATTAATTATAGAACAAAAATGTTTTCTTTTATATTTTTATAGCTTTTAGTTAAGCCATGTCAAGCTTTTTTTCTAGATTTTTACAGTTTCAAGTAAAAATCACAAAACTCAGCTTCAGCTGTTTAAAATAAAATTGTTTATATGTTGGATTAAAATTTTAAAACAAATTAGTGCCTTTAATTTAAATCTATTCTTCTACATCATTATTTTACATGTTCTTACATAAAAATTAAAATTCAGAAGTCACTAAAAACGTAACCTACGGAAAAAAACCGAGTTTGTTATTATTTTAACAACTTAAACGCAGATTAAAATACGCACACTTTTATTATTGATTACGCTGTTATTAAGTACTACTCATAGTATCTATTAGTTCTAAGAAAAGCAATAACAAATAACTATATTATACTAAGAGGCACGTTTCTACCAAAAGAAATAGTTATTTATTGCATTATGTACTTATAATGGCGAAGTTTACGTCATTTCTTTGATCTTTTAAATCACTAAGTGAGTACTAATAAAAGTACTTAAGCAATTCTGCAAATACAGTTACAGACGTTACATAATCAGAACACTAAACGATTTTTTAATCGCGTTAATAAAGTACGAAGCCTTTGATCTTATAAAGCAAATTCAACAGGTACTAGTTCTTTATCGGTTGATAAACTGCAATTGCAATTAAAACTAAATTTATTCACTAACACTAAAACATAAATTAAAACCGATTTTCAATAAAGAATGGACGTTTATAACGATTACTCAAGCTTTAAACTTGAATTATGCTGCACAATATTAAATTAATCATAAAGCGATGTTATTTTATTATGATAAAATAAATACAAAGTAATTTGCATTTTCGCACCTAAAATCATATTAAAGTTTTATTTTGTTTAAATAAGGAAGTTATAAAATATTATTGTGAATAAATTATTTTTATTATTAAACGTATATTAATTTAGATTTAACGAGACTTCTATGGTAGTTTAACGTAATAAATTAACAGCGGGTGCAAATATTTCAAAGGAAAACCGCGCCGTGAAGAAAATCATTTTCTGCTTTTCTGTAAAAATGAAAACTGTAGACGAGTTTGAATAAGTGTTGTCTGCGCTTAGGAGTGTTTGAAATGTTGGGTAGATGGCAGCACCGGTATATTAAAAGTCTAAACCAGTTTAATACAATTATATGTGTATTAAACAGTTTAATTAAGTTACACACAAATAAATACAATCGAGGGAAATTTTTTTTTAGACAACGTGAGATTTTTTTGTACGGGATTCATCTGCGTCATTACAAATAAATGTACTTTACTGTAATAAAAAAAAGTAAAACACAATCGAATAAATTTCAAATTTATTCAGATATTGTTCAACTCGTACCATTTTTATTGACGGTACACATAATGAGCAACAGGAAGTAGGTAAATTTGCATTTTACGCAAGTTATTTTTAGTATTTTCGTCCCTGAAAAAGGCACACGGGAGCCCCTTGTTTTATGATTGCGAATGCCAAATTTTGTAGTATAATAGTGTTAAAGCTTCTTAATTTTCCGTTTTCTTTGTTGTATACGTTCAATATAATAAGTAAAAAACAATAGACGTTGTTTACGGAGGTCTCACCTACATAATCTAACCCTGGAAATCTGTCGCAACGCTGTAAGGCTAAAAAATTTGGATTGAAATATAAAGATTATCCGAAAGAGAAAGTTGTTTCACATAATATTTTCTCGATAAACTCGTAAGAAAAAAATTCATTAAGTAAAAGTTATTGTTTGTAATTGCATCACGCGTATTAGAAAAATATAGGTTTATGTATTTGTATTAATTATTTCAGGTTTTTGCAAAATCTTCAAGGGAAAGTTTTTCAAGACTACCTGACTTTAAAAGCTGACAGAGATCAGGTAGAAGTCATATTTCAGAAATGTTTATTTTTCAAATTTCTCAGACCACGGATTATCCTTTTACAAGAAAGTTGTAGTAAATTTTGTAAAATCCATAAATACCCCAAACAGGCCGGCTCTTTTATATTGAACACTTGCCAGTTAGCTTTTAGGTCAATGACTTTTAGTATTATGTGAGTAGGTAAATAGGGGTTTAAAGCGACATTTTTGTGTTTTGCTTATACTTTTTTTCTTTGAGATATTTTCGGATTATAGTTGCGTGTAACTCTTTAAACGCAAAATTTAATTCGGTCTAATAAATCATTGCGGATTAGGATACGTTTCTCGTACTAATTTTTTAGTTTATGCCGTGTTTGTGTGATATGCAGATCCGAGTTGCATATACATTTATGCAAACCACGATGTGTTGACTTTATTTTACTAAAGTGCATCTATAAATCTTACGAGGAACGCGGATATTTATATAAAATTAGTATGACAATGTCGGTTCTTTGTGTTTTGTTTAAGTTTGGTACAAAAGTTTACAAAAAAAAATTGAATTGAGTTCATTTTTCTGAAAACGAATATAATAAATATGCAATTTAATTACTGTAAAAATCCCAGTTTAGGTTAATTAAATTTTAGAACACTATTTTCAATCTAAAAATGTGCAAATTAACACTTAATCCTAAAAAAGCTTTTTTAAAATCTTGTTCGGTAATTAACAATAACATAAAAATTCTAAAAATTTAAACTTAATTGATAAGTTAGAATTAATTGCAGTAATGATTATAACGTATTCTTCCAATTAAAATTATAACATTTTTACTAGATTACAATTACAACTGTAACGGTTTTCAGTCATTTTGTAGCACTCTACATTTGATTTAATTATGTCTATTCAGAATGTACAAAATAAAAATAATTCACGTACTCCAACTTTGTTTGATGTAATTAATTAATCGTCACAAGTAATAGAAACTTATCGACTATTTACATTTTCGAATGCGTTCTAAAGAAAAGTTCGGCTTTTAAAAGAAAAATAAAATTGTTAAATTCAACAAAAGCATTTTTTATTAAAGCTGATATTTGGATTAGTTCGTTTGATGATGGACGTTTTATTTTCCTACGAGCAATATTTATCTTGCGAACTCTAAATGTAATTCAAAAGCTTTGTTTGTTGTGAATTCGTTAAATTACAGACAACAAAACGTTTGAAAAAAGTACCTTTTAGAAACTTTAGTGTAGATCGTACAATCGTTAATTTTTTACCGTTTTAAATTAATTAAAAATAGTACCTACGGCTGGCTGATGGAATGAAAATTGAAACATAACCAGTGGGTGGCATTAGTAGAAAATAATACACAATAATAAGTTAAAAAACGTTTTTCTTCAACAAAAGTCATAAAAAGGATCCGTGTTAGATAATCGTAACTAAACTACAATAGAAGTTTGAAAGAATGAGCTCAACCGTATGTTACATGAAAAAAATCACAAAAAAACAGGACAATAACTGGAGACCCCATTCAAGGAGACAAATCAGTTTACAGAATATAGAGAAAGGTTATCTGTCTATTCTTCCAAGTTCAGTTGAGAGGTTGCAAAGGAACTCGGCGGGTAGATGATAGAAGATAGGGTAAGGGTAAGGGTCACAGACTCGGTCTAGGACTTCGAACATCGAAGGGAGTCGCTTCTCGGTAGGGGTGTGTAGTCACATTGTAAAGACCGACACGTTAGAACTGTTGGATGAGCAACGGTGATAAAATCCACATAGGGGTTTCAAAACCCTTTTATTATTATCTTTTCTTCGTTTTTAATTAGTCTCATTAATTATATAAATAATTGTTGAAAAGCTTGATTAATTTTTTTCTAAGGAGTTTATAACAATAAATAAAAATTTATTTTGTCCAACCCTATTTAAGCAGCTGGCGGTTGTTCAGGTGCTGATCGTTCGCTCTTTTAAGGTACTTTACCAGGATACGGTGTCCTATGTCAGGATCTTGTCACCTCGGTTAGAAAAGTGTGTTACGCCTACGACACCTACGTGTCAGAATACTTCACCCAGGTATCAAACACTTCCTTTAAAAAGCATATGGTGATCCAAAAAAAAAACTGAATTTATTTAAAACGTACAAAGGAAACGCCGAAAATTACAAACAACTACTTACAATTTTTCAACAGTCAAGAATTAAATTAAATATACGTTTTTTATTTAGATTATTATACTTCTTCATATTGTTTACGGTTAATTCTCAAGTTTAATTACATATAAAAATGTTCGTTAAGTTACAGGAAATAATAAATAATTTGAGTTATTAATTACGAGATTATTTTAACGAATTAGCGAAAAGACGAATGCACTTCTGTTGACTTTAAAAAAAAATTATAAAGATACATAAATTTTGAGTGTCGGTTGTATTTGATAATTAATAAATAATTTTCTGGTGCTTTAAATTATGAAACTTTCAATTTCACATTAAAAACCAGGTCTGATTGCACGTAATAAATCCACACGCAAAGTTTTGGTCTGCATACATATGTATAAGCTGCAAGTGCTAAGGCCCTATTGTATTGCAAATTCAATGTTAATTTCCCGGCACCGACCGTATGATTTGTCCGCTGCTTCAACAGGTGACTAAATTTAATGGATTTTTAAACTCGACACAGAAAAATGCATTTTAAAAAATTCGTCTTTTACTTTGATTTAAAGTTGTTGTGTTGAAAGCTGTGTAATTAAATTTCGCGGTTTTAAAAATAATTGCAGATTTATATTATTGAAAAAATTGCATGAAAATATGTAATTCATGAAATGGTGTTTTTTTTAGTGAAGTTCTAATATTGCCGCTTCGGTAAGCTACGTCGTCACCGGAGTGTGTGAGTCCAGCACTCGGGCACGCTCTGTTGCTTAGCTACCGTGTCCCGCCAAGTGTAAACACTTCCCCGCCGTGGTGGGGAAATTTACTGCAGGCGGAACAGCTACGAATTCAGCCACTGGTGGTTATTGTGTTTGTGACGTCATTCCTTTTGAAGAACTGAATTGTACCCAATGGCGCGCGCAATGGTTTGGTGGGGCAATTTAGAGGGGGAATTTCGTCCTGACATGGAACTTTCAGTGCTCAGTGGAGTAGTGTATCCTGAGACGTCATGTGTACCGAATGATATGCATAACGCATGATAGCGTGCTAAAGAAGTGTGTAAGTTTTGTGACGGCAAGTACAAACAGTGTCGACACGACGGCTTGGCGCCCCCACCAGGGCATGGCGGCCACCACGTATCTGCCGGCCAGTAGTGCAGTTACTTCTGATTTAGACGGAAGTAGTGTAGTCGGCATGAATATCGTTGGTGGTTACCATTCTAGTGCGTCTCCGAGATCAGCGGCCGACGCTAGCGAAATGAAGTACCTGCCACAGCATCACCATCATCACCACCATCAAATGGCCAGTTCGCCGTCTCCGAATGGTCATCCTGTATCTTTATCGGCTGCCAACCCTTGGGTTAGCTTACAACCGGGTGCAGATCCGTGGGCTGCTTCGATGGCGGGAATGCATCATCCGCATCATCACCACCACCCACATCAAGACGTCAAACCTTTATCTCAACAAGCGGATATGATGCACCGACAACAACAGCAACAAAGTATGGGATCTCCACATGCATGGCATGCACCAGTGTCTTCGGCTCATTATAACCCCGGAGGAGCAGGGTCGCCGCTGCAACAATATCATGCGGCTATGAACGGTATGCTGGCCCACCATCAGGCAGCGCCGCAATTACACCATCCGTTACACCGTGATATGCAAAGTCCGCACCATCCGCAACATCCGGATCGCGACGTAGGCGGTGGCGACGAAGAAACTCCAACTAGTGACGATTTGGAAGCCTTCGCTAAACAATTTAAACAACGACGTATAAAATTAGGCTTTACACAAGCCGATGTAGGATTAGCCTTAGGAACTCTTTATGGTAACGTGTTTTCTCAAACAACAATATGTAGGTTCGAAGCGCTTCAACTTAGTTTTAAAAATATGTGCAAACTTAAACCGTTACTGCAAAAATGGCTTGAAGAAGCAGATTCGACGACGGGGTCTCCTACTTCGATAGATAAAATAGCGGCACAAGGTAGAAAAAGAAAAAAACGAACTAGTATAGAGGTATCTGTAAAGGGCGCCTTAGAACAACATTTTCATAAACAACCGAAACCATCGGCACAAGAAATTACAAATTTAGCAGACAGCTTACAGTTAGAAAAAGAAGTAGTGCGGGTGTGGTTTTGTAATAGAAGACAGAAAGAAAAACGGATGACACCGCCGAATACTTTAACAAACGAAATGATGGACGGTATGCCGCCAGGTGGTCACATGCACCCCGGTTACGGTCATCATCCCGATGTTCACGGTTCTTCTCCCATGGGACAGCATTCACATTCGCACAGTCCCCCAATGTTATCTCCGCAGGGCATGGGCCACCAACTTACGGCGCACTAGCATCCAGCCCGTTGGGCCTCCTTGTTACATCACAGCGACAACGGCTAGCGCGTTTCATCGCTCATTGAAATCTCCGTTCGGGCGCGTCTTTAAGTGATTAAAGATTATAGTTTTCTGCACAAATTATAAGTGATAACGTGGCCGAGTGTAAAATAAGTACAATTTAATTTTAAAGACTCGCCAACGAACGGTCGGATGGTTTAAAAATATCTACCGTCGGTTAAAATACAAGTAACGAATTAATTAATAGATCAAAATTATATTTTTAAAAATGCTACCTCACTGTATAATTAAACCGATTAACGCCTAGTCGGAGGCCCAAATTGCTGTCGGTATTGCGCAAGTGTTTGTACCTAAAAAAACGAACATTGTATATTGACTGTAAATATAAAAAAAGTGATAATGACGCTGTTTGTAAGAAGCATGTGTAATATAATTTAGACGAATGTTTTATCATAAATACGTTTGTAAATAAGAATAATTCTGGTGTAGAAATGTCGTGATTTATACTAAAAAAAGAAAAGTTACACCCGGGATGGTTTAATGAATACATCTACAAAGTAAGTTTGTAATATATAGTATGTCGTACATAATTAATATAAATGAAAATTAAATTTGATCTTCCGTTGTTAAATTTTTTTGGTTAACGTGTCGTGCATTTGAACTGATTTTTTAATAATTTTGAACGATCCGTACTTGTTCCCTGATTCACGATTTTTTTTTAAATGTTTGGTCATAGATTGATGATATGTGTATATATTTATTATTATATTAATTATATATCGTTGTACGGTGTGACAAAAATTAAATCGAAATGTTTTTAAAATAACACGTCTATTATTTTTTTAATTCCTTTTACCCGTCCAAAATCTTTTAGTGCAAAAATTTAAATTAAAAGTAAGAAAAGCTCAATGTGTGGTTGGTGTAAAAAAGTGAAGACGCTGCTCGGTGAGTTCAAATTGTTTATTCTTATACTTAGGTACAGCAAATTTGAGAGAAAAGCTAACGATATTAATGTTAAAACAAACAAACCTTCTGTTTACATTCCGGCTTCCAAAATGCTTGTGCAGCACCTGTTCTGTGCCTCCGTCAACCGTGTAAATACCGAGTCCAATTTTATGTTTAAACACACATATCAACTTATTTATTTCGAAATCGTTGCTTTAAAGAATAAAAAACCAACGCGTATTGCGATCGACCTTATACTTTTGACGGTGTGGCTATTAGACACTTTTTATTATAACCGGTTTTTTAAGCTTTTAACACATTTTGTTACTGATTTCAATTTTAAAAAAAATTGGCATTAAAATATCATAACGCTATGACCACTAGAGCTTTGCGTAAATTGTAATACTTACATCCGTGACGGGCTGACTGCGCGTCAAAATAATTAAAGAATGTCCCGGTCAAAGTTTGCTGAAACCGTGCTAAATTGTTTTTCTTTGACAAATACGCTCGAGTGCATTCAAAAGAATGAAAGATTTAATAAACAACTTATCACGACCAGTCATAAGTCAGAGTTGAGGGAAAAAAATAATAAAGCCAATCATTTTAAAACTGTATGTAAAAAAAAACAAACGAAGCATCACACGTTTAACCTTCTAGGAAATACTTTTGGAGTTTTTTTTGTAGTCTCAGTATTACCGAGGAGTGTTCGCAGTCCGACGCTGTATGGGCCCCGGGCAGACTTAACTGGCTCTGCTCGATCGAACGCAATCTGTTCACCTACGTCGAATTCTTTTAAAATCTAGAAATATATGAAACCTACCTGCTCGTTTACAACCATAGAGGTAAAAAACTAGTACGTAGAAAATCCTGTAAAGGAATATTTATTGTTATACTCGTTGAATTTGTTGTTCGGACGATGTTCACACAAAATGACATCACCTAAAAAGACGGCAGACAAATATTGTGTCAAATCAATCGTACTAAACCATATAATGTATAGTGCATATATTGAAATCATTAGTCTACCCATATTGTCGGTATTATTAAGTTATAAGCAACTAAAAAAAGTCTATGTTTATATACCCTTATGACGAATAAAATGCCCTCATAAAATAATGATATTTAATAACTATATAAAAGTAACAAATGAAAGCATGTCATCACTTTATATATAATTGAATTTATACCAGATTTTTACGCCACTCAGAAAAAAAATCGTGAAATTTACTGACAGTTATGCAAAGGGTTTTTCGAGAAAATTAAAGCGTTTCGGGGGATATTATTTAATATTAATGAGGTAACTTTAAGGTGTTGCCAGACTCGATTCGGACCAGTTACTAATATTTATAAATTACACACACTTCCGTACGAACAGGTGCCACGAATCGGTCAACATTTATCCAAAAAATCGCATATCTTCTTTTCTCCAAAAGCGCCAAATAAAAATTCAAATTTGCCACATTTAAATATCGCATAATCATAAAATGACAAACGAGCAATGCAGAATAATTATTTAGTTGTTAAACGCATAATTTCAACATTTACGTTTAAAATATTATATAAAAATTAAAAATTATGAATAAACATTAATTTTCGTGTTGTATTAATAATGAAATGGTTCTTTTATTAATATTGTTATTGATTAAAATAAATTTGAATAAATCAATTCTAGCACGTGTTTTTTCAATTATAAAATTAAAAAAATCGATAATAGACAATGTTAAAAGACAAATTTTGTGTTTTAAATACATTAGTTGTAAAATTAATAAATTGCATTTCAAAATTAACTAAAAACAACCGCATTTTTTTGTACCTTAACATGTATTTATAGAGTTAGTAAATACTACGAACTTTTTAATAATTCATTTACAATTCATACGTTAAAATTACGCTACTGTGCTAAACAAAAAAATGTTTGAAACGTAATCATGTTTACAAATTAATCACAGAAACCAAAAGCTAAAGACCTCTAGTACATAAATTATTTCTAAAAAAGTTATGTTTGCAGTTTAAATTTGATCACAATTTTTTTATTGCAAATTTAGAAAAATGCATAACATTCTTTGAAAATTTTATTCTTTATTATAATTTTTTTTAAATTAAAGCAAAGGATTGTTTTGTTACAATTAAAACCAAAACTATATTTATATGTTTTTTAAGTTGGTTAGGTACTACAGACTAAAAATTTTTTTGTAATTAAAAAGGTAAATTGTAAAGGAAAAAATCTTATATGCTTTAGATTGTTTGTAATTAAGAATTAATTATTAATTAAATAAGTATGCCTACTACATATATGTCAATTATCATAATTTATTTTTATTATTATATTATATTGTTATATAACTTTTTAACAAGAAACGTAAACAAACAAATTAAATGCAATTAATGCAGCCAATTAATAAGTAGTACAAATAGTGTCAAATAACTTTAAAAAATAAGTTACTCTAATTTTAAAAAAAAATAGTTTATGCATATAAAACAACACGAGTTTTTATTAAGAAATAAAGTAGCTCAAATTTTATTCGTTTCAATTAATGTGTAATTAATTTTAAAATTAAAATAAAATGTTGTCTTTTTATAGAACTTTGTTATTATAATTCGTACTAATAACAACATGTTTAAGTTAATAATATTTAATTTAAAATTATTTTAATATTATTTGACAGTTTTTTAATTAACATCGATTTTACTGTTAAAATAAACCTGTTATAAATTAACACAGACATCAAAAAGTGTTGTAATAATGAATTTATTAAAATTATAAATTATTTGTCGCACGTATACTTTAATCAAACGATAATAAGAGTGTTTTTACATTGAATTTTATTTATTTGAACAATAACTTTTTAGTTTAGTTTTTAAGTATTGCGTTAACCAAAGCTCCATACAATTTAAGTTAAATGAAATCAATACTTTTAATGCTTTTAAACAACAATTTGTATTCATTTTCTTTTAAATGAAAAACACATGGCGTGTAATTTACACAAAGTAATAAAAAATGTAGATGAGTTGCTCAAGAATATCAAAGAACAGTTTAAACATAAATCCAAAATTTGCTTATACTTGCATTTAATTTTTACGTAATTATGTAAAAAGTATTTTTAGAAATAACAAATTCTATGTATAAATAGAAGCTCAATATTCAAATGCATTTATTTATGAAATAATGGTTTTATCGTAAAACATTTAAAATTTAAATAAAACGAGTATTAAACTTTGTTCTTAACTGTTCACTTAAAAAATAAGTAGCTGAAGTTTTTAATGTTGAACAAAACGCACAGATTCCAAACCAAATTAATTTGAAAGTATTTTTTAAATCGAAATAAATCTCGAAAAGTCGTGTAGTACTTATTCCATAAATATTTTAAATCCTACGTAATTAGGTGTGTAAAATATCCTGAATTTTAAAATATGATAATTAGAAAGTTTGAAGTTAACGTATCAATATAAAACTTGTTGAAATGTATACAAATTACCAATTTAACGTAGTTGTAATAAAAAATGTTTTTTTCTAGAAAATCTTTATCGAATATTCCAAATTTGTAATATTGAATAGTTATTTTTCGTAAAAGTCTTAAGTAAATTAAAGTTTTCATTATAAAAGCTATCGATTGTAGAAAGCATAAAAAAGTGATTTCAAGATTTCTAATAGAAAACGCAACCAAGAGATTTATTGAATGTATAGCCAATTTTTATTAAATAATTCAGACGGAGACATTCGAACTTTCAAAATTTGTTCCCCTTTCGATGTCAAAACATTCTCATAAATAAAAATGCAAAATTTTGGGGTAACTTTATATCATAGTAACATCGTTTGCATATGCATAATGTAAATATTAAAACTGAATTAGCATTACAGATATTATACCTACATGGACGCTGAATAAAATAACTTTGAATTGAATTCCCTGTTGTTCTTTGTGTTCAATCAAACGCGGGCGTTGTTTGACGTTTGTTATTTCAATGTACGTATTGACATTGCGTTTGTAAAAATATTACATTAGGATCTGAATAATTGCAATTAAAGTGCCACAAAATTACGCAAACTTAAAGAGTTTCTATAGAACCACATTTTATACAATGGCCGCTACTGTATTGTACTATTTATATTGGACATGAATAATAATATGCCTCCGAGTAGTTGATTCATTGAATAGTCAACAAAGAAGAACAACCTACCATTCAATGTTTCTTCACATTCACTGTCTCTTATACAAGCAACTTTTCTTTCCCATCCGAGATTACGGTAGATTTTAAAATACTAAAAGCATTCTGCAATATAACATTAATGGAAATTTGAAGTTACTTTGAGGCGCTTTTATTACCGTTATTTACTTGTTAACATCAGAAACTATGCTTTATATTTAAATTTCATCTGGTGCGTACCATAAAATACTTACGATATGTGCTGAGGAATCTAATCAAAAAAAAAAGAAAAAACCGAACAAGCATTGCTATTAAATTACAGGTACTAAATTTACCAATTTATTTATAACTTAAACCATAAACCTTATGCCACATAAATACACTTTCAATGTTAAAGTTGGTATTAGCAAAGACAACAAACATTCCTCATTTTTGGGGCTTATTAGTAATAATCCAATTGTTACGCAATTTATGTTTAGCGAAGTCTCGATCGTCGGTTGTAAAGAAATAAATGTTTACGTTAGATTAACTAATCTTACAATCATTATTGTTATAACATTTCTATAAAGCAGCTGTTCTAAAATAAAATTTATATCTTCAATTACATTCTTGTGTACAATAATGTTATTAAACTAGATAACTGCAATTTGCGATGCAAGGTTAAATCTCTTGTTAAAGAAATCCTGACGACTTGTCTGAAAAATCGCCTATTAAGTTTATAATATATTTCTAATAGCCTATTACAGTTAAACGCATGGAAGGATTGGTAAATGATGCCGCCCTTGTTTAACACGATGTAATTTCAGCGTCACTCACGCATGGGTAATGGCAATCAATTAGAATACCTCATCGTATTACCAGTTGCAGTTGCAGAATTTATATATTGGTAAAACGCAGCATGTTACCGCTATTATATTGTTACAAAGTTAAGGGTGACTTAGTTAGATTCATAATTTATTATTTGTATGTTGGATAATAAGAGGGTGGTGACGGCGGACGTTAATTATATTTTGACTAACAAAAGGGAAATCTCAATTCAAGATTTCTAGCAGAATGATTTCATCTTTGTTTATTAGACAAATTAGATGGTTAAATATTGTCAGTGTCAATTACACCAATGACATAATTACGTTTTATTTGCTTTAGCCACAATTTAAACATCGTCTGGACGTAAAAATCTATGTCACTGTCATTCAAAATTGCAAACTCAAGAATTAATTTTAATAAAAATCTTACAAAAAAAAAACCAATTACTATTAACATAATCATGTGAAATTAATATGCGGTAGTTTTGTAAATGATAATTATTAAAGGTATAGAGTCTAATGTTGTAAGAATTTTTATTAGTGTGTATTCCATAAAAATATGTTATAAGATAAACGCGATAATGGAAAAACAAGAAAAGCAACTTACACTTTCACTAAATAATCAATAAACCAAATGAAGAAAAAAAATTTATTATCTCCGTGAAGTTTTATTGTTTGGTTTATTTATGTTTTATCGGTTTTTCTTTTTACCAATTTCTGTTGCGAGAAAGCCGTTTTGACACTCCTTCCGCTTAAAAGGATAACGCAATAGGAGTTCTGATCGGCTTAGCGATTTTGTTAGTTTCTAATTTGTAGTTTGTATAGCGTACATATAAAGTTTGCTGTTCAATGACCATATGAAACCAGTCGGTAGCTAGAGATTGTTTATTCCATTGTACGATATATAAGAAATACAATGCAGTAGCGGCACTGCCGGTGGTGGCTATCGCAACTTCAATCGCAGCTACCGATCTCAATTCCATCTCGACCCAACCTCCATACTCAATACACCAACAATATTGTGTTCCTACGATGAATTATGAACATCTTGAACCAATCTCTTCTTCTATACGTGTAATTTACTCAAATCTTTTTGGTTTTTGGTTACGTTTTACGGTCTTGGTTGCATCATACACATATTGGTGACATTAAATATTCAGTATTTACTTTTTATGTGAAATTACACATCAAAGGCGTTTGTTTTATACGAAACTTATAATAATTATATTTAAAAGTGAGTTTCTATTGTTTTGCCAAATCGTCGTTTAATTTTCATGACAAGAGCTACTTTTTTGTGATCTATTTTACACAAATGTATAAACACAAATTTTGATGTAAATCTAAATTTAAATTACATTTTTAAAAAATCCACTTCTGATTGCCACATTCTTGAATTTTAGAAATTTCTGATGCTTGTATCATTAGCATTTAGCGATTTTTCAAAAAACTACGTAGGTATTAGTTTAATTAATGTTAATTAATGTTTAAGAATGTATTTATTTTACGAAATTGTAAAAAAAACAGAACTGTTTGCAGTTTTTTTTATTCATCCAATTCGAAATATTTCAAAAATTTTATTAATTTAACGGTTGTTAATTAAATCCGTTTCAACAATACTGTTTATTTAAATTTTATGTGATACAAACTTGTTTATTTCTGTTTCGAATACATTTAAATTGTGATATTTTTTATCAATATTTAATTATAATTTAAGGCATTTTTGCATTAGTTGTACGTTTTTTTAGTTTTAATTTTATATTGTTTTTAAATTGAAGGAAGGTATGGAAATACAGCGTTTGTTATTGTGAATTATACTTTGTCTTTTGTTGTTTTTCCGAAACAAAAATTGCTACATTCTGACCAAGTTTTGTAAACTGTAACAACAATGAACAACAACTAATCGATACATTTTGCAGAATGGTGTAACTATAACATTTTTGATGTTGGTTCTCAACGCTGAATTATTTAATTTGCTGTAGATAATTATTAATTATCAAAATTGTAATGCACTTTTTAGATATTTACCTTTAAAGTTATAACTTTCTAAGCTATTTTTAATCAAAACTTTTCCAAATTTTTGATGTTTTTGAGATTATTATAAAATTATCTAACAACTACGGGCAGTCTAAAAAACATTTGCTGTATATGATACTTATTGCATTATTCTGAAATTATACATATACGTAGGTATTGTGTCTTATAGTAAACGCCTAATAGTTCTTAACCGTTGATAGTAAAAAAAAATTGTTTTAAGTATTGTCTACTTAAAAATGTTAATGAAAAAACTTAATGCAAATTAAAAAAAAGTATTAGTAGCACAAATACTAAAAAAATAAAATAAAGAAAATTACTTCTACAAAAAACCAATTACAAAAGTTTAGCATATAACATTTTTCAGAGCTTTTTCACTTTATGTTTTAATCAGTGTGCTTATCACTAGAATAGAATTGGGAATAGATTCGACATTTGGTGTTACTATAAAAACAGGTATTGTTTTTGTTATGATTTGAAATCTAAGTTCACGTTTCTTCTTCTACTTTAGATTTTAAATTTTTTGAAAGCAGATTTTATCTCTTTTTTGAGTTTTTAAAGATATATCATAAGCAGCAATATTTGAGACCTTTTAGTAGGTTAAATTAAAAACGTTTAAGCTTTACATAAAGAAAAGCATACTATAACAACTACAATTTAGTAAAAATGGTAAAACTTTGTTATAGCTGCGTAATACGTAAACTGATTACGTGGTTGCAACATTATTGAGAACTAAACTATTCTTAGAAAGATGAACTCTATTTGGATCTCTATTAAAATGATATAAGGTTCTTCAATAATTTAGGATTCTAAACGCGTAATTTACAGTAGGTAATACGTCAATCGTATGTAGAAAATTTGATAAAATTACTAGACGTTTGAGTGCATCAAAATTAATATTTTCATGTAGTAACCGTTAGCTCTAATTTTTTAATTTTTATTAGAACTGTTGGCTTATCACTTAATATACAAATTTTGCAGCCAATTTACATTTGTTCAAATCTCTACTTAATTCTGATTAATAACTGAAACTTTACG
Source organism: Aquatica leii (assembly GCA_035610365.1). Taxonomy (NCBI): domain Eukaryota; kingdom Metazoa; phylum Arthropoda; class Insecta; order Coleoptera; family Lampyridae; genus Aquatica; species Aquatica leii. The sequence goes on along the minus strand of CM069434.1, from coordinate 19,457,153 downwards.
TATTATTTTTAAATTTTTTGAGGCCAAGATGTTTTAAAATAGATTTTTAAGGTTTTAAACCGCGTTCTTTAAAACACATTTCACTAAATTCGCAAAATTTAAGAGTTTAAGAGTTTTCCAAGGTACCATTTCTTTGCAATATTTTTCTAGAAAAACAAAAACAGGACTGCCGTAATGTTATATTCGATTAGCTTTGCAAAGTTTGTAAATTTCGTAAATTTTGTGAAATGTGTTAATATACAACGCGGTTCAAAACCTAAAAATCTTTCTATTTTAATAACTTACATTTTTTTGCTACTTTACTGATGTTTTAAAATAAATTTTTAAGGTTTTAAACCGCGTCCTTTATAAACACATTTCACAAAGCTTAAAAGCTTCCCAAAGTGCGATGTCTTAAATTTAAGTATTTTTCTAAAAAACGCAAAAACATGACTGTCCTATTGTCGAATTTTATTAATTTTGCAGAGACTGTATTTTACTTAAATTTTGTGAAATGTATTAATACAGAACGCGGTTCAAACCCCAATTTTTTTTAAATTTTAATAATTTACATTTATTTGCTAATTTACCCATATTCTAAAATAAGGTTTTAAACCGCGTTCTTTATTAACATGCTTTACAAAATTCACAAAATTTAAGAGCATAGGGCTTTTCAAGTTGCGATGTTTTTAGTTTCCGTATTTTTTCGAAAAATATAGCTGTCGTAATGTCAGATTTAATTAGTTTTGCAAAGTTTGTAAATTTTGTAAAATTTGTGAAATGTATTCAATACTCAAAAATTTTTCTATTTTAATAACTTACATTTTTTAACTATACTACTCATGTTCTAAAATTGGTTTTTAAAGTTTTAAACCACGTCGTTTATTAACACATTTCACGAAATTTACAAAATTTAGGGCTGAAAAGCTTCTCAAAGTGCGATGTCTTTAGTTATAGTATTTTTCTGAAAAATGACGGTCGTATTGTCAAATTTGATTAGTTTTGCAAAGTTTCTAAATTTTGTGAAATGTTTTATTATAAAACACGGTTCAAAACTCAAAAATTTTTCTATATTAATACATTTACAGTTTTTACTATACTATTAATTCATGTTCTAAAATTGGTTTTTAAAGTTCTAAACCACGTCGTTTACCTATTAACACATTTCACGAAATTTACAAAAATTAGAGCTTAAAGGCTTCCTAAAGTGCGATGCCTTCAGTTTTAATATTTTTTTGAAAAAAGACGGTCGAATTGTCAAATTTGATTAGTTTTGCAAAGTTTGTAAATTTCGTAAATTTTGTGAAATGTGTTAATATACAACGCGGTTCAAAACCTAAAGATCTTTCTATTTTAATAATTTACATTTTTTGCTATTTTACTGATGTTTTAAAATCAATTTTTAAGGTTTTAAACCGCGTCCTTTATAAACACATTTCACAAAATTGATAAAATTTAAAAGTTTAAAAGCTTCCCAAAGTGCGATGTCTTAAGTTTAAGTTTTTTTAAAAAAGGTAAAAACATGACTGTCGTATTGCCGAATTTGATTAGTTTTGCAAAGATTGTAATTTACCTAAATTTTGTGAAATGTGTTAATATAGAACGCGGTTCAAAACCGAAAAATTTTTTTATTTTAATTTATTTTTTGCTAATTTACCCATGTTCTAAAAAAAGGTTTTAAACCGCGTTCTTTATTAACACATTTTACAAAATTCACAAAATTTAAGAGTTTAAAGGCTTTTCAAGGTGCGATGTTTTTAGTTTCAGTATTTTTTTGAAAAATAACTGTCGTAATGTCAGATTTAATTAGTTTTGCAAAGTTTGTAAATTTTGTAAAACTTGTGAAATGTGTTAATATGGAACGCGGCTTAAAACCCAAAAATCTTTATATTTTAATAATTTACATTTTTTTACTATACTACTCATGTTCTAAAATTGGTTTTTAAAGTTTTAAACCGCGTCGTTTATTAACACATTTCACGAAATTTACAAAATTAAGAGTTTAAATGCTTCTCAGTATTTTTCCAAAAGATAACCGTCGTAGTGTCAGATTTGATTAGTTTTTCAAAGTTTATAAATTTCGTAAATTTTGTGAAATGTGTTAATATAGACCGCGATTCAAAACCCAAAAATGTTCCTATTTTAATAATTTACATTTTTTTACTCAACTACTCATGTTCTAAAATGGATTTTAAGGGTTTAAAACCGGGTCCTCAATAAACACATTTCACAAAATTTAAGAGATTAATAGGTTTCTACGGTGCGATGTCTTTAGTTTCAATATTTTAAAAAAAAAAGTTCTAAAATGGATTTTTAAGGTTTTAAACCGCGTACTTTATAAACATGTTTCACAAAATTTAAAAGCTCAAAGGCTTCCCAAAGTGCGATGTTTTTAATTTCAATATTTTTCCTAAATATGACTGTTGTAATGTCAAATTTGATTAGTTTTGCAAAATTTGTAAATTTTGTAAATTTTCTGAAATGTGTTAATATAGAACGCGGTTCAAAATCCAAAAATTTTTCTTTTTTATTAATTTAATTTTTTTTACTATGCTACTCATGTTCTAAAATAGATTTTTAAGGTTTTGAACCGCGTCCTTTATTAACACATTTCACAAAATTCATAAAATTTAAGAGATTAATGGCTTCCCAAGGTGTGATGTCTTTAGTTTCAATATTTTTCTAAAGAAGAATGTAAAACATGACTCTTAAAGTCAAATTAGATTTGCAAAGTTTGTAAATATCCTAAATTTTGTGAAATATGTCAAAAATACAGAACGCAGTTCAAAACCCAAAACTCTTTCTATTTTAATATATCGCATTTTTTACTATACTACTAATGTTTTAAAATAGATTTTTAAGGTTTTAAACCGCGTTCTTTATTAATATATTTCCGAAAATTCACAAAATTTAAGAGCTTAAAAGCTTCCTAAAGTGCGATGTCTTTAGATTCAGTATTTTCCTAAAAAATAACTGTCGTCAAATTTGATTAGTTTTGCAAAGTTTTGTAAATTTTGTGAAATGTGTTAATATAGAACGCGGTTTAAAACCCAAAAATCTTTCTATTTTAATAATTTAGATTTTTTTTACTATACTGCTCATGTTTTAAAATAGATTTTTAAGGTTTTGAACGGCGTCGTTTATTAACACATATTACAAAATTTACAAAATTTAAGAGCTTAAAAGCTTCCCAAAGTGCGATGTCTTTGGTTTTAGTATTTTTCAGAAAAATAACTGTCGTAATGTCAACTTTGATTAGTTTTGCAAAGCTTTGTAAATTTTGTGAAATGTGTTAATATAGAACGCGGTTTAAAACCCAAAAATCTTTCTATTTTAATAAATTTTTTTTACTATACGACTCATGCATAGTCATTGCTATAAAAGATGATCTCTGCGTCATCACTGTGAGAATTTAGAAAGCACGTTTACATTATTCGAATAAAAAGAAAAAACTGTGAGTAAAACAGAAATAACATTAATTTTTGTTTTGGTATGAATAAATCGCTGAATTCACTTCAACGTTAATTGTCATTAGTTGGCATTTGTCATAAGCCGTTTATTATTACATTTCAAAGTTTTAGTTCTAAGTATGTATATAAAAATTACGAACATACGAACAAAGCATGTTAAAATTTAATTTAAAATCTCTATGTGGAATCAACCTAATTACCAATCCGATTAATTCGCATTTTTGTTATATATAACGAATATATTAAAAACAGTTGTTCTTGTTAATTTGGTATTTGGTTTAAAAGCAAGTAGAAATTCCAACGCTAGATATTTAATAAAATTTAGTTTTTAACCAGTAGTAACATTTTAAACTAACTGATTTGATTAGCAAGTTTTTACTTGATTCAGATGCATACGAGTATGACGTAGGGATCTTCTTTTCTAGCAAAGACTATACTAAATGATCATCACTAATCACGTCAGTCGATAAATTTTGAGCTGAAACGAAGACACTACTGCAAAATTAAAAAAATTAAGTTGGCTTGATAGTTGTCACAAGCGTCACAAGTAAAAACTGTCAAATAATTTTCAACTTTTGTACAATGTTTATAAAATAAGATTTTTTAAATTTGTTAATTTCTATAATGTTTTTTTGTCTTGTCAAGTACGACACGTGATTGTCGATTTCATCTAAATAAATTTTATTTTGTCTATATTTGAAGAACTCCACAAGAAATAACCACTCGTCAACGGTCTCGTGGTTATTTCATTCAAGTTCTTCTCAAAAAATTACTTACGGTCAACTTCGCTAATAAAAAATAAAATTTATCCGATAAAACTGTTTGATTAAATATTGATAAAGTAATTTATTACTTAAAATAAATTATAGTAAAACTTAAAATAATAGTTTAATGTTCGTGAAGTCTTTTCTACAAATGTATATATTTTTTAATATTTTATCCAAACCAGTTAATTAATTATAACATGTTTCGCTAATAATCATTAGCATCACTAAATTTAAACTAAATTTAAAAATTGAAATATGAATAAACAATAATAACAAAATTAAAGTTGTTAAGAATTAATAAATTAATGCAATGTGTTTGCCGATTTTAAACCATCTACCGTTTCTAAAAAAATTTAAATAAATGAAATTTAAAAATAAATATTACCAAAAGAATACAAAAAAACAGAAAATAAAACTATAATTTTGAACGAAGAAGAATGGAAATATTTAAATTTAATATTTAATTTAGACAATTGATAGAAAAATCATTAGAAACTCTATTTATTTCAAGAATCTCTAATCAGTTAAGAAGAGATTCTTTATTGCAAACGTGTAAAATTTTGATATTTAAATCAGAAGATGTTAAATGTCCCAAAGATAAAATATGGTTGACAAAAGCAGGGTTAGTGTTTAAGTATCTAATTAAATAAGTCTAATTTTAAATTTTCTACCTGTTTGACCAACATATGAAAAATTACAAAAAGAACAAGTAAGTTTATATACTCCAATTATGTAAAATTGATATTTGATTAAACTTGTATCTATAAAATATAGAATTAGCTTTAGATGTTTTATTAGAGTATTTTCCGGAGTACTATCTATTAGCCAAATCTGACATTTTACAAATACTTTTGCTAATACTATAAAATAAAAATTCGTAGCCTGTACATGATCGCGTGGGTTTCGATACATCAAATATAATTTCTTATATAAAAGTTAAGCGGCAAAAGAATAAAAATTTACACATCTTTAAAAGTTTTTTATATTTTCTCAAAGTTAGTTTTGAACTAATGCAAAAGTACGGATAAAGCTTCATAAAGACGAATATAAGTACTAAACACATTACGTTTTGTTTAAACATACTTCAATTACAAAATACATATCTTTTTAACATAATTAGTAAAAAAAAAATGAATAAAAATTTTGTTAAGTATTTTTAGCATTAAATACAGTGCTCTTATTATATTCTCGATTAAATTTGTTTTTATTTACATATTTAAGATTTTTATTTCAAATGTGTTTTGGTACTATCTTAATAATAATATTTTTCAATATTTTTTTAGTAATGTCTGCTTCTTTTACTTGAAAATCTTTTATTGGTTTACAAATATTAAACTTTTAAAGTGTTTATGTCGCTTGTAGCCTTACTTTCAGATTCAGTAGATACTTACAATATCACATTTTGTGATGTAGTTTTTAAAACTTTAACAATCTTGGAGTTTGTTCACGTAAGGTCAATCAAACGTAAAATAAAATTAAGCACTTTAAATTTGATAGATATTTTAAAATCAGACGCAAATTTAATATTCTATTAAGTGATCTTGAGAATCTTTAAGGTTAGTATTAACGTCTAACGTAAAACATATCGTTGAAGGTTAACATTGATACACAAAGAGGACAACAGGAAAATCAGTTTTAATTCTCCTTTTTCTAATTTATGAGATATTCTTTAGTAATATATCGTAACTTAAAATTAACACATAAAAGGTGATTTATAGGCGTTTGGTGAATGAAAAATAATTTATATCGTCCAATAACAATAAAGATAATTTTAGCAGATTTTAAGAATTGTATCATCAACGTGCACAAATCAGCTAGCGCTACAAATGTTGTTCAGGTGCCATGTACCGATTTATAAGAAGCACGATTCTAATTTATATATTTGAAAGTAATGAAACGATACTATAAATAGCCACAATTTTGTCAGGTAAGCTTCGTTTAATGTTTGGGAGGTATCAACACTAATCATAGAGTGACTACATCATTCAAAAGTAAACGAACATCTTTGGCTTCTTATTACGTGGGTCCGAATATACCAAAGTGGAGCTGTCAATTTATCAATGGAACCATCGCAACATTTAAGTAGTTTCCATTTGTCTTGCCCATCCTTTTTAAAAAGCTCAATTCATTTTAAAACTAATCAATAAACGCATCGTTTTTTTGTTCGATTTTTTATAGTACATAGACAATTGTACATTATAGTGATAATAATCTATTTTTTCGTTACATCAATTTAAAACATGTTAATTAAAGAAGAAATACATAATGACACAATATACAATTAATGGTATTTACAACGAACCAAATCGAAATTATCTAAAACAGTGATACCAAACCTTAAACAAAAACTAATAACCCAATGGCTTGATTTTTAAATTGAATTTATACAATAATTACACTATAATTGCCAATAACCGGCATATAATTTGAAACGTTTATATTTACTTTATGCCAGGTGTGTTACATAATATAAACTTTAATATTTTACACCTGTTTTTACGGCAAGGGTATAATAAAATAGAATATTGTAGCAAAAAAGTGTTTTGAGTAAAAGTGTGTACAAAATTAGTACTATAAACATAAATATTATAATTAAAGATTAAGTTTTTTTCGATTGCAATTTTAAAACTTTAAAGGTCAGATTATGTATTTTCAATGAAAACCACTATAAAACGTCTTGGATCCCATAATTCACGGCGGCGTTTCAAAGTTTTTATGCACAATAAAATAGTAATAAAAGTTTTCTTACATAAATGGCATCTGTCTGTCAAGAAACGCAAATGCCAATTATGCAACAAGTATAAATTTTTAAATGTTTAATTATTTAAGTTTTTTGATGTTTTTGAGTTCAGAAGTTTTTTATAGCTGGAGACTACAGACATATACGGTGGTTTGTGGCGTTTATAATAAATAAGATTTAGTTTGTTGTGATCAAAAAGTTTTATGTTTTAAGCACTGCCTGACGTGAACATAAAAAATATCATTTTTAGCAATCTTTACAATGAATATAAAAGTTGATTGCGGTTTTGACTGAAATGAATGTAACAATACTAGAAAAACTAAACAACTTTTTGTTTTCTGATAAGTTATTACTACGGCGCTTCTATTTCATGACTGCATTAATTTTTTTTATACGAAAAATAAAAGCTCTACAGTTATTATCACACTGGTTAAAAAAATTGAATATGTTTTGACAGTTGGGTTATCACCTGCAGTCACAATAAACTTAAATAATTATTAATTCACAACGGTTCTTGAAGTGTTATTTAAATACAGTTGAAATGACTTATATTCTTTATGAAAACAATATTAGAAGTTGGAAATGCCCTGTTGATTTTTTTACATTATTGCAACAACATAATTAGTGTTTCAATTTAATGATAACAAGAATTTAAAAAAGTAATATAAATACGTTTCCAAAAATGTTGCGATTTAACGTTCTGAATTTTGAACTACTTGATGTCTATTACGTATTTCTCAGGACTATCGGTCGAAGCTTGCAGACAAACATTTTTTGATGTAATTATGACTTATTAGTAATTTTAATTCCTACAGACAATGAGATTAAGATACTTAAACAGATTCCCTGGTTTACTATTTTATCATTTTTAAAAAAGATTGATAAAACGTGAAAAAATTATTTACATTTATTGTACATGTCGTATTAACGTTTTTACATATATTTTGTTGTAAACAGTTTCGAAACAAGTTTGAATTCGATTACTACATTTGAGTTCTGACATAAACTCGATTAAATTTATATATAAAAAAAGTTTCTTAAGTTTTGCATACGTAGTTTGTTTTAGAAGTATTAGTTTACGCTTCTTTTGGCGTGTCTTTATCAATGTTTAACAGAATAAGCAAAAACTTAGCCAGTAACTCAAAAAGCTTTTATTATGATGAGATAAATTCGAAAAAAAAATATAAAATAATATTTTTTTTATTCAATTTTTCATCAATTGTACAATTATGTATGTTTAGTGAATTTTTTAGTTTTCTTATTTAAAATAATGTAAAAATTTTATAACGCATCAAAATGCGATTTTTATAACTAGAAGATTATTATCAGCTTCGAACTAAAATAATTACGTTTGAGAAAATTTAGTATAACCTAACAAAATCTTACAAAATAGCACATGGGTCCGATTATTAACAAAGACAAAATTAAATTTTGAAAGATTACATCATAATAATTTTGCGCACGTACTATTAGAAAATTTTATTAAATTATATTTTGTTTTATCAAATGTAATTATTTTAGTGCAAAAAGGAACTAGTTATACAGTTCCACACTTTTTCTTGTAATCTTTCTTTTGATAATTTCTACAAGAATATTTTAGAGTAAGCTTCAGAATTTTCCTTGCGTAGGTTTGTAACTGCGTAACGTTTAAAATGAAATATAGCTGTTCAAAACTACAGCGTGATCTAAATCAGTGTTCCGCAAACTTTTTGTGTTTAAGGTACACCTACTAAATCAAAAAATTATAGATGTACACCAAAGAAAAAAACCATTGTTTATTTAATACATATTAATTATAAAAAACCTGCTTAACTGAGCATAGGCGATCAAAACTTGAAGCAATTTTTGATAAGGCTGCTCTCATCTCCTCGTCAATCGTTCTCGAGCGTTCTCTATTTTTTTATTTAATTGTAGTGAGAGTTAAAAATTAAAATTTCCATAAGTAACTTGTGGCGAACGGTAAGAGAATTGCAACAGCACGCTTTGAAAGCAGTGGATACTCATTTTTTATATGCATCCAAAAATATGCTAGCTCCGTTTTGAAAAAGTTTAGTTTTAATGTCCGATCAGTTTTTAGTTGCACGAATTCTTCCTGCTGGTTTATCAGTAAGTGTCCAAAGGTAATGCTATCTGAGAAAGGATTTCGTACCCAGTCCATAAGTTGCAGGTCACACATTGGAAAATAAGGTGTTCATTTTTTCTGCTGATAGCTCCAAGTGTTTCACTATCAAAACCTGCGCTGTTTTTCTGAATCGGCCAGGACATTTTGGAACATGTTATTACTACCATTGGTAACATGGCTGATCCATAAGTCTAACTTAGCGCATGTCCGCCAGATATTCGAGTTTTGCTATCCATTCTTCCCATTCTTTTTTTTAACAGAGAAGTAAAATCCGGGGCTCTAAAAACGTCGGAGTTTTATTTTTTAATTTGTAAATCCAAGAAACCACTTTTCCGCAAGAAAGTAATTGTACTTCTGTATGATTGATGATCTGTTCCCATTTTCTGACACACTGCCTTAAACAGACAAGAGTTTATGTAATTGAAAATTTTAAAAACTTCTTGTAAACAATTCATTAGGCAGAGATTTCGTAGTCAGTACTGCCCTGTGTAAAAAGCAATGTAAATTTTTAATATTAAATTTTTCTTTAGAAACGTTGGTAACAAATCCTTTAATTTTTCCTATCATAGCTGCTGCTCCGTCTGTGCCAATGCTGATGCAGTTGTCCCATTTCAAATGTTGCTTAATGAAGTACTGGTCTGCTGCTTGGAATATTTCTTTTTCAGTGTAGAAGCAGGTAGTGGCAGACAAAATAAAAAGTCTAATTTTATTTTATGTTTGTTAGTGTATCATACATATGAGTTCAGATACGCGAGACTCGTCGACTTCTACAGCAAAAGCTCCACTAAACCTTAATTTCTCAATTAATATTGATGCAATGTTACACAAAATATCATTAATGCGACGTGAGATCGTATTTGCTGATGCAGGTATTTTTTCGATTTTTTTGGCGGCTTTTTGATTAATCATAATCTTGATAACTTCTTTGCAGAGAGGTAAAATTAAAGTTTCAACGAGAGAATGGGGATTCTTAGATTTAACTAACATATTAGCGATCACGTAGCTTGCTTTTTGCGCTGTCTGATTTTTTGAAAAACAAACTCATGAAAGTTTTCTGTTTTTTAGGTTAGTTTTTTAAACGTTGAAAAAAGGCTTTGTTTTTTTAGTCACCGATGGCTGTTTAGTAGTTAAATGTTGTAAAAGTTAACTGAGCACTATTGAATTATTACCTAAACTTTCTCCATAACATAGTTTCGATTCAGAAGCTTAGATTTTTTTTTCGTTGACTTGGCGTTTTCTTGGGAATCATTAGATTCACTTGACTAACTTATTGTACGTTAAATGAATTTATCCTTAATACGTAATATGGTCTATTTATTTGTATGGTGGTTTATTTTTGTATACAAAAGCGCGCGACAGCAAAGCGGAGCGTTACTTTCTTACAAAACTTGACATTTTTCCGCGGTACACTCAACTAACAACTACGGTACACCAGTGTGCCGCAACATACACCGATCTAAATAGCATAAAAGTTGGAATGTAAACATATAGAAAAAATATTACACATAGATCAATCCAAATTTGAAGCTAGAAATCAATCGTTGTGCTTTCTTGTGCAAATAAAAGTAGGCCAAAGAAAAGCCACGTACAATTAGTTTAAGACTAAACAATTAAAATCATAATTTATGCATAAGATAAAGTTTCTACGCATATACAGTGCACGCCGCTTATTAGTATCACGAATAGTGTTGGATCATCGTTTATAGTAATCATAATTTTGGTTTATGTTATTAATTTTCTTTTCAGGTTTGTTTTTATATTTAAACAATAACTTATTTTGCATGCATTTTTTAAACGAAGTTTATTCGTTGTTTGTGAATTTTTTGTTTATTTGATAACTTAAGTGATATTGGATCTCTGTGTCTGATTATCAGTTATCGTCGATGTGGCAAATATGTGCCTTGTAAAACCCACTCCCTAACTTATCTTAGTTGATTGATTCAGTTTTGTTTTAACACTTTGCAATGGCTGACGCAATAAAGAGTCGCAAGTTTAGCCTTAAAGAGAAAATTAAGAATTTACAACAATATGTCTAAAATAAGTCAGCAGAATGCTGCTGAACAATTAAAAATTTCAATATTCAAAAACAGTTTTGCATATTTAGTTTTATTTTTGATGTGTATTTATTTATTTAACTACGATTTTGACTGATCTACGGTACGGATTTAAACAGTGGCGGCTGCTCATCAATGCAGCAGGAGGGTCATTTCAATATTTAATGTTTAAAAATTAAGCCTATTCATTGTAAATTTTAACGATACATATTTGCAATTGTAAATTAATAATAAAGCGATTTTTAGTATTTTTTTTTATGGTCATTGACCAAATGATCTAACGGAAAAGTCGCCACTAAATTTAAACATTTGTAAACACGATTATAAGCGACTTTCGACTTATACCCCATCGTAATTGAGCACTCAGACTTTTTAGCCTTGGTCCTAGTTTTTACTTGAGAGATAAAACAAGAAGTAAAACTTGGCCTTTGTCGTAGTGTCGTTCGTGAACTCAAACAAACTGACGTTTCGCAAGACTTTGCAGCTTGCATCTTTGGAGTGGTAAATGTCACTGAAAGAAAAAGTGTAAGTGACAGTATTTATACCATTAGAGATCAGAGATCAGGTAATTAACGGACTTTCACTTTCCGTTGCCGCTTGACTGACTTTGTTATTACTCGAAGGAAGAATTCGTGTTCTTTCCAAAAAGGTTGATCTTTGTCTTAAAGGGTGTAGTACTGGTAACCAAGATTTGTTGAGTTTTAAACTGTCTTCTCAATTTATATTATAAAGATGTTTTTCTATTTCTACTTTCGGATTAGTTTAGGAAAGTAGAAAGTAGTTCTAGCCAATACTTTAGTTTGGCCAAAGTTTATCGTGTGTCCTTGGTTCTACACGTGTTCTGTCACTGCTCATTTTGTAACTCTGCGATGTTTGCAGTCAGCCATATGTTCTTTTACTCTAACTTCAATAAAGCGTCCCGTCTGTCATATATAACTTCATCTACAGAAATAAAAAAAACTGTAATTTTCGGCATGTTTTAAAGCTCCTTTTTCGTCTTTAGCATCTCTACACCAATTGTTTAACGTATTCTTAGTCTTAGCACTCTGCTTATTTTGTCTTGTTGAAGCCATACAGTATTACAAATAAGCGGTACTAGTAATAGGTGGTAAGTCTTCTTTAACGTTTGTATTGACTGCTCTTTCTCATGTCCTTTGTATCTCGTTGAACCCGTATTCATTTTGTTGTAGAAACTCCAACATTGTTTCTTTTTGTAGATTTTTATTATCTGACGCATAAATAGCTCTTTTAGCTAAACTATGCAAAACAATAGTTTTCTGTACTAGACGTTGGTGAGATTTGGCGTTTCAGCATCTATTAGTGTGCGTTTTCTTTCTAGAAACGTAATGCCTCAACTTTCCGTTATTTTTCTTTATCACTAGTACATCAAGAAAGGGTTTATGTTATGTTTAGATGTTGAAAAAACTGATTTAGTTTATCTTTGCCATAAGACCATACAACAAACATATCATCAACATATCTGAACCAAGTTTTTGGTTTTAACTCAACATTCTTCATAATTTTAGTTTCAAAATACTCTACCTAGATATTGACTATAACTGGAGAGAGCAATGAATCTATGGCCCTTCTACTTGTTTAAATAAGTTGTCGTTATAATTTAAATGAACTTCTTCTTCAATAATTCTCTACAACACTTTGTCAACCCGGACTTTAGTAAAAAGAGATACAACGTCAAAACTGACTAGAACATTCTCTTTTGTTATACGCAAGTTATGAGTTTTTCTGTGTTTCCCGTCAACGGCAAAAGTTTTGTAGCTAGATAACGTGCTCACAATTGTGTCAGCAAATTTGTGGTGCTTACCATCTATCGAAGAAGGACTCTTTGTGTATTTTGACAATCAAAGCTTGTTTTTCGTTAACTATAGTAGTAGAGTTTTTGATGGCGGAGTTTACTTTAGTGCTTTTAAGAATTTCTCTGTACACGTTTGTAGCAATCTTCCGAGAGTAAATTTGTGATTTTCTTGTTGTAATCTTGTATGTTTATAACGACTGTAGTATCTCCTTTATCTGCTCTTAATTATAGTAGCGTACGCAGGCGTGACATCTACATTAATTTAGTATTGCCAGGGTATTACCAACATCTACAAATTGTTTATGTCGTTTATATGGTTCATATTAAAATTCAATTAAAATGAGTAATTTACAAAGACGAAAAAAGGACAGACTTCTTCGGATTTTAAAAATCGTTCAACTTCGTTGCCCGATTTTTTATTAACATTTTGTGAAGGCATAATTATTACTTTGTTTACAACGCAACAACAATTTATAGGTTATGTTTAGGATTGATTTTGAAGTTGGCAATGCAACATTTTACGTTAACGCGCAGGTCTAGTTTAAAACTTGAACGAAAAAATAGGTCCGGATCTAGTTTCCAAACTTGTTTCTAGTTGTTTTTAGTATAGAAACTTGGATACCGATTTTCTGAATTACATTATCCAAGTTTCTACAAGTGCGTCTAGTTTTCAAACTTGTCAAAGTTTCTAGCTGAAAAAAGTATAATGTAACTCAGCCTTTATATCGGTGTTTTCTTAGGCGTAACAGCAAAGTTAATAAGAATTACGTCTGTATCTGTCGGATTGACAATTACTTTATGGTTGTTCAACGTTTTCTTAGACGATTTTTTTTTACTTACGGTGTTAACAAACTTAGACAAATGCAACAAATTCGTAATTTTTGTTTTACTTGAATCAAAATTTTGATTGAAAATGTTCTATTAGAAATTTTATTTTGACATTTTTTGCTCGTTTGCTGATGTTATAATTTTATCTTCTAAGATAATTAGAGACACGCTGTACATATGTTTTTACTGCTTTTTAACCAATAAACATGTCGGATTTTGTTATTTGGCTATTGTTATCAAAAACTCCAGTCATAATGTGATTCTATTAAGCGGCGTGCATTAACAATTAGACAAAAATTACTTAAAAAATTGATATAGTTTGGTTGCTACAACCGTTAGATGCAAACCCCATTGAGTTACTGAAATAAATTATACAAAAATCAACTAAGAAAATATTTTCATTTTTAAAACATAATAATTTAGCATTTAGAATTTTTTTTTGCTTTTTTTTGATTGGTGATAACGTGTAACGTGACGTTTTTAGTTAAGAATTGACACCATTTAAAGAAGCATAACATTCTTTATTGTAAGAAAACGTGTTAAATCCGTTGTATATTAATGCTATTTATCTGAACTCATTTTTTTAAACTAAGTTTTCAAATACTATGCATTTTACATGTCTGGTAATGAATACTTGTAATAGAGGTTTCATTTCTTTTGCTGTTAGCTACGTAAGCCTGAGTATTTTACAGTTGGCTTAATTTTTTTAAATTATTTTAACCTTATAGTACAAAGCTGACAACGTGCATCGAAATTAGTGTTGGTTTTCTATAATTTTTTTTGACGCATACTCATATTTACGTGTTGTGTTTGATATGTTTGACTCAAAATCTGACAAAAAACAGTTAAAATTTTTGACAAACTTAAGCTACACATTTTAATGTCACCAAATAGCAAGCTTTTTCTCTAAAAATTTTTACTTTTCTTTATAGAATGAGATAGAACTTTAAAAAATGCTTGTTAAATGGCTTTAGCTTAAGAAAATTTTTTATAAATGCGTAACACAATTGTTTTTTTTTGTATTTCATGACAAGCTTAAATTTTTTTATATAAGAAATGTACAAAAATATGGAAAAGCAATTTCAAAATATTTGCGTTGAAACGGTATAGTACGAAACAAAAACTTTTGTTTTAAATTACAATTTTAAACAAAAACATTTTTTTTAATGTTTGTGAATATTTTCAATGTTTCTTTATATTTAGTTATTCATATTTGTTTAATTAATTTATCACGTCAGGTAT
Organism: Aquatica leii; assembly: GCA_035610365.1. Classification (NCBI taxonomy): domain Eukaryota; kingdom Metazoa; phylum Arthropoda; class Insecta; order Coleoptera; family Lampyridae; genus Aquatica; species Aquatica leii. Next base: position 19,442,138 of record CM069434.1, on the reverse strand, counting down.
ATGTTACAGTTTAAGTACTAACAATGTTTTATGTAATACCCTTGGCTAAAATCAAATGTACAATAATTAATACCAATAATATTAATAAAAGAGGAGTATTACACGTATCATCAATGTCTAAGTAGATCGTAAGGTAGTAAATATTGTGATTTAGTGGACTTCCCTTTGGTTTTTTTAAACGAATGCTTAGACGTATCGCTGCATTTTTTGACTATTAAACAGCGAAAGCGGATATTAAGACTGTTGTTTATATCGCATACAATCAATGCACGTGATGCTTGTTCGCTACGCTTCTGAATCTTACCAACTCCATGTAAACAACTAACTTCTGCTTAACGAAAAAAAATTTTTTGTAGCTTTGAATCAAACCTTCCGCAGTGTACTTATGATAAAAGTTAATAATAAATAAATTATTTACATCGTTAATATATGGTAATTACACACATATTTCTGGAAAATGAATTTTTTAAACCGGACAAGTTTTCTTGATTAAAACGCGTTTAACGGAAATAACCATCCACGTTTAGTATTTTTAATCAAACTCATTAGTGTGTGCGTTAAAAAACCGTTGCACAGATTATATACGAAGCAATGCAATTAAAAAATACATGCAAAGTAAAAAAAAAACATAAATCCTGGAATAAGTTTTTAGAATTTCGATTTTTTAGTCAATAACTACTTTTTATCTTTGCATGTTTATGACTGCATTATTCTTATGTGATATAAATAAATCATGCGCCGATGTGCCATTATACACGGTGAATTATATTTTACGATATTTCTATTTTTTTCCATAGTACAGAATGTGTCGTACACAATAATAGTGGAAAATTCAAAGAACAAAAGATGTTAAAAATTGATACTATTGTTTTAGTCGTTCCAAACTTTTAACTATCTATAAAAGGTGGTATCAGAACACCTGTATACTTTACAGGGATATGGTACTAAAATGTTTAAGGTAGGTGTTGTTGCATGGTGTGCGTGGAATTAGAAACTAACTGCTAATACCCGTATCCTTGACTTGATACAATACAATGCCTGCGTGTCGTTTAGTGCACAGTCTTCGACCAGCCATTGTTATTCAAAAGCAAGCGTAACATTTCACGCTTTGTGACACTAGCGGCCATTTTTACTATAACCCGATACCTTATCACATGCTAGTGGTAGAATCGTTATTGGCACTCATTGTTATCGTAGCCCACTTGTACTTATACATTATTTTTTATCGGTGTACACCATTAGTAATTGCGCATTTTTTTTATCCTAGCATTAATTTCTACTCGAAACAATTTTTTATTTATAAGTAGAATAACTTGTTGATCCCCTATATGTCTGTGACGTACTTGTACGATAGATATGCTAAAACCAAAGTTCAAAATTCAGCACGTGTTTTGTTATGTAAAAGAATATTTCTGTTAATGCAATGCTTCTACCTGCTTCGATCACGTCGAGCTTCTGATTTCTTAGATGAAAAATTAGGTATTGGTATTTTACAATTTAATAACAAAAATTGATGTAATAGACACTAACCCTTCAATCAGAAACGTATTTTAATAATAGACTATGTATTATATTTTGACAGGTATAATGATCACATAATTACACGCTACTACAATAAAGAATGTTTAGCTACGAATCACGGTGCATGCACATCTATTTTATCCCAAAAATTTGCATCGAACGTCTGAGTTACATTTGAATTGTGCAACATTTTTTTGTAATTAACTCAAAAATGCATTGTAGACGTTGCACTTGAGGGTATAAAAATAATTACGAATATTATTTGTGGTGTAAAGTTAAGTAGCAAAATTGTTCCTTAACAATTCAAATTATTGGACATTGTTGCACGAATTTGAAATTTTGTTGTCTTATAAACACAAAATCAAATTGCGTTTTGTGTATTAGCCTTGCAAATGCTTAATTTCGGCAATTGAGCTTCTAAGAACTTATAAAATTACTGCTTAAATCTAAATATTTGTGTCTTGTTAATAAACGGGCAATTAAATATTTTAGAATTTCTAAGATAAAATAAAGAGGATAATTAGGATACAGCGGGCATAACACTTTGATGCGCTAACAATTTCGTAAAAGCATTTTGGCAATAAAAATATGTGAAAGTTTTTACGGTTATAAATAGAGGGTGAATATAATAATAATTTTGTTAAAAAATGTAGTTTTGAAATTGAGCGGCTCTTATTAATTAACGTTGTATTTAATGCTTTAATATTTTAAAGCTATAATCTATTTAATTTGTTTTTTATTTAAAAAAAAAAAGGATAAATAAATTGTTTTTTAAATCTACATTTTTTTTATATTTAACGAATCAAAATGTTTTCTAATTAAATTAGTTCTTTTTTAGTTTTAGTTTGTATCGTAGTAATGGAGAAAATTAGAATTAAAAATGTATTACATTCGCCATTTTGTGACTAGTTTTTTCACAGTTGAATGCGTCATAACTTTAAAATGAAGCGTTGCATGTTAAAAATCGCAAAAGCGATTACATTTTTTTGAGTTCTAACAATTTTGAATTTACGGTTTGTTACGAGCTTATTTTGCAAAATAAATTAATAACTAAAGCTACTGATAAGGTTTTTTTTGTAATTTTAAATTGAAGCGAGGTGAGAAATTTTTCGATGACAAACAACATCGGTTTTGCAAATAAAATAAATTAGAAAAACTTGTCGACAGAAGAACGTACTTTTAAGGATATAATTAAAGAAACAGTAATAATTAATATCTACAAAAAATTCTGTTTTGCGCTTTTTTACATGTTTTTGACGTCATATTTATTCTACTCTTTGAATCCTATAACGTCTTGTTTTGAATTTCCAGTTGCATTGTTTGTTCCATTTGAAAAGTATGAGACGTTTGTTCACTAATTACTAATTTTGTAGTTTTTGTAAGAAATAGAATCGATTTAAAGTTATTTTTTACATCTAACGCTACCAATTCTAGACAAACATTTTTAAGAATAATTTAATTATTCAAGAGCATTAACAATGTTTTTTCATCATTTTTACTTTCGGTTGCACACAAAAACTTGTTTTCTTTCTATTTTTGAAATATGTTTATTTATTGGTAGACTAATTATTAGTTTTAATTAATAAGTAAACTAAAAAATTATTAGATACATTCTATTTACTACTTTTTGACAGTATTTTATTATTATTATTAGTTTTTATTCAAATTTTTTTAATAATTTATTTGTAGTAGGTACAACAAGATAATACGGCCACTTGATTTTTAAAAACTAAAATTTTTAGCTATTAATGTACTAAGGGCGTTATAACGATGATTACGCCCGGAACGCAACGTGATGCTGCCCGCGGTCCTCTGGTCCGAAAAATGTATGTTGCCCGATTGGCGCTAGTGGTGCATACAATATTTTATTTTTTAGTTTATCTAAAAAAATTAAAAATGAACAATTATTTAAGCTTCTATTACAAGTATATCTAATAATGTAGAACCATGAATATGTAGTTTGAAGTTTAATTATTTGCTTATCAAATTGATTTTACACACACAATAAATCTACAAGAATAGCTCAAATATGTTTACAAAATGTGCACAAAAAAGAATAGAAAACTTGTTACTATCAAAATCTAAACAATATAAAAATTCTTAACCTGTAATAAATGTTGGTAACAGCAGCATAATCTTTTAGATGGCGCGGCGTACAAATATTATAGACCTACTTTAAACATGTTACTAGTTCTGTTTCAGAGTCGGAGAAACAACATTTTTTATTATTGAAATGTATTTTCTTTTTTGAAATTATTGATTTCTGTTTTTTTCGAGTTTTAACACACTTTCTAACTTTTTTTTTCATTTGCTGATTCTATCTTTCTTGTTTGCAAGTTTTGCAGAAAGTTTATATGGTAACTTTAGTATTTCAGCATGTTGTTACCTGGAACTACTTGTCCTTGTTTAATTATGAAATTTTTGCCTTCAAAGAGTTTAACTGCAATAGCGTTCATTTTGCCCAATTGAAAAATTGTGATTATTTTCTATTTCACCTGACTCCACTGCAACCGGTGCTATTAGTCAATAATAAATGTTTATTAATAAATCTGTTTAGCATTATAAAGGCAAATTCTTACATGTTCTGTCACCGAAAGACCCATTTTGTATTGTTGCCGCTTTACACGGAGAAATATTTAAAAGTGAGAAAAACTGCAATTGTTTCAGCTTTCGACTTGGATTGTTCTGAACTCACTTCTAGCAATTTGGGGACCAATAAGCCTATAGAGGTTTGTAAAATTATCGGTCAAGAATTTGGAGCCAATATGTGATGTGACTGTAACATACGCTAATTACTCGTCTATAATAACTTTACCACTGAGTGTTAGACATCATTAAATTTTTTTTTTTTTGAATATGCAACAGGGAGAAAAAAAGTGTTTTTTGCGTTAACACAAGTTATAATGGAGATGGTTTCCTTTTTTTATCACTCGTAATATAATTTATCTTTTAGCTTCTTTAGCTCTCCCATCTTTGTCTGAATTATTATTCAACTGTAATTCAGTTGACTGACAAACTAATCTTGTCCATCTATGTTTGGATGGCAAATATTAAATTGAACATTCTAAAATGTACAAGCTTTTTAATATCACGAGCAGATAAAATGAAACTGTGGAATGCCAGTTTTGTAGATATTCTGTCAGTCTTACTAACTGAGAAAAAATTCTTCTTTTTTTCAGTTCCTTGTTTTTATTACAGTCCAAATCAAGATTTTATAAGTTCAAATTATTTTTTGAACCAATCCTCTAACAATACGAATGTCTCTTACTGTATTCTAAAACTTTTCTTTTTGACCACTGAGTTTTATGTTTTTGGTATATAAGAATGTGACACTGCCTAAATCTTGTCATCATCATTAGCAGTTTATTTTGTCAATCGTCGGACATAAGCTCTTCTAGATGTTTTTACTCTTTAATTACTTAATGTCATCCGTTAATTTAGTTTGCGGTCTTTCTCGGTTTTTCCTATTTTTTCAAAGTTTTTAATTTTATAATTTTCCGTATTTCCTTCCATTCTATCTACATGACCCGCCTAGTTTTATCTCAGGACACAAAGCCGTTTTACTACGTCTTATACTCTACATCTTCTATGTTGGGATATGGGCACGTAATTTGATGTTCAACATTCCTCTCCGATAGCTTCTGACCCAAAGTCGACGTCTGTCAACAGCGTCTGTACTCCAAATAGGAACGGCTGAAACTAAAGTCAAAAACCATCTGACTTATATATCTTTCCCAAGACATTACAATGGTTACACAAAACCAAATAAAGGCCCTCAGTCTCGGGTATCTCTTAAATAGAGAGAGGGTGCTAAGAATATTCGGGTGTTCCAAAAAAGTCTTTATAATAAACCACAAAAAGAGAATTAGTACGTGAAATGCACAAAGCATGTATCAAGCTGGAAAGCCGCAAATATAGTAAAAGATGCGAAACGGCTCAAAATCGATATACTAGGATACAGTGAGACAAAGTCAAATTCAGGTCACCGGACTATAAACAATGTAGCAATGATTCTTAATAAGCAAACCAATGTAACCGTAAAAGGATTCATCCCAATTTCAAGTAGAGTTGCATTAATTAAGATCAAACCAAAACTGTTTGATTTAAACATTATACAGACATATGCATCGACGTCTAAAAGCAATAAAGCAGAGATAGAAGAAGAAGAAAATTGACTTTACAATCATAAACACTTTTTTTCAGCTGATAACAACCACAAAATCGTGAGATATCAAATTGACTTTGTGATGCTAAACAGACAATATCGCAATGCAGTTGTCTCTTGTAAGACGTATCCAGGTGCAGACATTCCATCAGATTACAACCTGGTGCTAGCTCGTACTAAACTACGACTTAAAAATAGTAACGAAAATGCCACCAAGAGGTGTTGATGTACGGAAACTAAAAGAAAACAAAACATTCTAGCAAACCAAAGAAAGGGTAAATAATGAACTCAAAACAACGAGTATCTTGGAAAATAACAACCATAAAACATAAATAGAAGAACTCTAGAATAAAATAAAAATATTTATAACCTGTCACACAAAAAGAACTGAAACCTGATAGAATGGCAAAAAGACAAGGATGTATGACAAATATTATTCTGGAACTAATGGAAAAAACGACACAACACCGAAACAGAAATAGTGAGAAATACACAAAAGAGTATTAAGAGTAATTAAAGAGGCGTAAGAACGATGACTGCAGGACAAGTGTATGGAAATCGAGGTATTACATGCAAAACAAGATAGTTTCAATCTCTAATAAAAAAATAAAAGAAGCAACAGGAAGATACCAGAAAAGGGATTCTGGAATAATCTTGAACTCGGACAACAACATAATTACCGAAATTAACAAAAAACTCACAAAATGGAAGCAATACATAGAGGAACTGTTTGGAGAGGAAAACACCAGTACTGTGACTACAGCGATTAATGAAGAAGGGTTCATTATCACATAAGCGGAAGTAGCTAAAAAACAACGAAACTCCAGGGCCAGACCATATACATGTAGAAGTTCTTAACTGCTCAACACAGCACAAATAAAACTGTTGACCACCCTCTTCATCAAAATTTATCTAAACAGTCAAATACCAAATGATTGGCTACTGTCAACATTCATTCCAATTCTCAAAAAGACGAATGCAACTAATGGTTCCGACCACAGAATAATCAGTTTGATGAGCCCCGCTTTAAAAGCTTTCTTTAACTTTATAAGTATATAGAAACTTGATGAAAACATTAACGACATCCAATTTGGCAATTTGGCTTCAGGGAGGACTTGGCACCAGAAAAGCCATATTCTGTATACAAATCCTGATTCAAGGAGCACGCGACATCAACGCAGACGTCTTTACATGAATTATAGACTTCGAGAAGGCTTTTGACATCTCAATCTCAATTCTTTGTCAGTCGGGAATCGACGACAAAGATGTAGAGACAATATTAAAGCTACTAAAAGAAAACGTAAACGCTAATTATCAGTAAAAAGATGTCGGCAACCTACAGTTTAGTAGCAAGTTTGCACTTTGATTAAGGACTGGGACCACTCTCGAAAAATAAAATGCCAAAAGCAAAAAGTAGATTTAATAAAACGTGTAAAACGTTCTGGAACCTATCCCGCAATATCTAGATTGAAATCAGGATTTTGAGATGTTATGTACTCTTGACCCACCTATATCGTGCAGAAGCGTGAATCCTTACCGATGCGTCATGTAAACGCATGGATGCATTTGGGATGTGGTGCTACCGCCGCATGCTTAGAGTCTCATGGATGCATTACGTATTAAACAAGATCATCTTGCAACGGATCGGTGGAAAACTAGATCATCTTACCAATATCAAACACAGAAAACTAAAGTACTTTGGACATATTATGCGAAATGAAAAATATCACCTATATACTTTAGTTTATTCTTCAAGAGAATATACAGGGTAGAAGATCAGCAAGACGCAGACAAATATTGTGGCTACGTAACCTGCGAATATGGACGGGAACAACAGGTCTATCAGAGCGATAGTGAACAAAGTAATATAGTCCAATCTAATAGCCAACACCCACAGAAGATAAGCACTTAAAGAAGAAGATTCTTCTCTACATTGTTCTTTGTGTTACTTAAAGTCTGTGTTTAGAGATCACGTTTTAGTGCCGTACTAGCACATATTAGTTAAAAGTCTTTGTTTTTAACGTACATATTTGGTATGTCTGCCATAAATATATTGTTCAGTTTCCCGAATGCTGACCATGCTAATAGACCAGCTGTGAAGTTGTTTTTTGTGAGTTAAAAGTTTCTGTCCTAGATATACTATAAATGTAATCACTTTTTCTATTTTTATTTCTTATAGTTCTTCTTTATCTGTTGCTATCAGTGTTATGTCATCTTGGCAAATCTTAGATGGTTTAGTCTCTATCTATTGTCAATGAAATTTTGACCTATAACTGTTGTAGGTCAAAATTTCATTGTAATTATTGCACAAGATAATTTGGACCAAAGAAGCAGACACATTTTAGTCTGCGAAACGTTGCCAATAACAATATCTAAAGCAAATTAATTTATTGCCCACAACCGATCTCCTATTGGGATTAAAACAATTACTACTTGGAGAAAAACACAAGGAGGAAAATAGTAAATTAATACAGTATATATCCTGTTAATTCTTATTTTTCTGAATTTTTTTTTATTCCTTTGTTTATTATTTTTTTTATTTGATGTTTTCTTTAATTCATTTTTGATCGCAGTTTTTAATTTAGACTTTACTTTTTATTCAGAGTTTCTTTTATTTTTGCATTTCTTTACTTTTTAGTATCATCTCTCATTTTCTACTAAATTTCGTACCTATAAAGAAAATGCTTTAGGTAATTTTTCCGAATTTTTTTACTAATGATCAAAAGGAACCAAACACAGATTCAGACACGTGTTGCTTCTGTTATTTGCTAACGGGAATGTTTACTGCCGCGGCATATTACCCACTTATACAAAAAAAACGTATTTTAACAATAAAATAATGTTCATTTAATATTGCCAAAACATGCTTTTTTTAGATTATTTTAAAGATTGCAGATGACACAAATTGTAAAAAAAGTCTTAAGGAGGTACTAAACGGAGCCATTTTCCATGTAAATTGAGGTACACTTTTCTCAAAAACTACTAAATCGATTTTTCTGAAATTTTGAACACGTTTTCTTTACATAGTTTTAAAGCTGTACAGCAGGTAGAATTTAATTTAAAGAAATAGTAAATTTTTTATTGACTTAGAAAGTATGAAAATTTTATTGTCTTATTAAAAGTAAAGTAAAAAAGAAACCAGCTGGATTTTTAAAATTCGCTCTGCTGCATTTGTTATTAGCGTCGCCATGAATAAGATACAAAAAAACACACTCAATTACCTGTCATATAGTTTTGAAGAAAAGTGTACCGAAATAGAAAAAATACAACTGTTCAGGAGAAGCAAGAAACAAAAAAGTTGTGTTTTTTTATCTTTAGTAGTCGTTTTTGCTTTTCAAAGTTCTTGTTTCTGTTCGTATATTGTAGTGTTATTGTTTTACTTGTGTTTATTGTAGAGATTTTATTTTACTCGTTTCAAATATGCCGAGAACAGGTCCGGTTTTCAAGAAGAGAAAAAGGCGGTTTTCAGGCCTGCAGAAATGACATCGAATGCAACTTGTTCAGTAAATGTGGAGTCACCACAACTTTGCTCGACAACACAAACTCCTGTTTCTTCAGGTTCTAAAATAAAACCTCAATTGCCCGAGTATTTGAAGTATGAAAGCACTGATGTTTTCGATATTGTTTGTATCAGAGCGTTGAGTGCGGCGGTGAATTCTTTTGCTTCGTGCAAAAAATGCAATGGGCAGATTAGCCTAAACATTGTTGCTTGGAATGGTCTAGCATTATCAGTTAATGGAAACATACCTCGTAGCCGTATTTTTTATTTATTAGGCATTGAAGCAGGCAATTTTTGTGTAAGGCATGGCTAGAAGAGTCTTTCCAAGTTTACACTTAAATTTAAGTAACTTCTAAACCTTGTAGAGACATCGGATTTTGCATTCTTTGCAGAATATAGTGTAGATTAAAAAACAAAAATAAAAAAAAAATTAAAAATTTTTAAATTTTTTCATTAAGTACCCCCTTAATTCCTAAATTAATTTTTTGAAGCAGATTGAACATTTTTTTTAAATAAAAAAAAGCAATACATATTTTGTTTAAAAACGAATCAATTGAGAAGGATTGCTTGCAATTACAAGAATAATAAAATTAAGAACAGTTTTTTGTCAATCGCTCAGATTTAATTAAATGATTTTTATAAAAATTTTATCAAAAAAATTAGTTTTTTGATTAGCAGCATATCGCATTGAAAACTGCATTTTTAGGGTATTTAAGATTCTCCGACTTTTTTAAGTGATATTATTTTATCTGCATTAAAGATGTCATTGTCAAAAAACGTACTATTAATATTTGACCACATGGTTTTTAAGGCGTTATTAATTAAATCTTTAATTTATTTATTTATAATTTTTTCGATGCATATGTTGTAGCGTTTTTTAAAACGTTGAATCCAATTTTTACTACAAAAAAATTTATCATTTTTTGGTCTTTATAACTTTGTAATTGTTAATTAAACCTCTTAAATAACCATTAATTTTAACACTTTGTTTATTAAAAACACTAATCGATTTGTTTAAATTGTCGTAATAGCAACTTACCTAAATTGCGTTTTCATCAAACTTTATTTTGAGTAGAGCATATCCTTTGAGTTTCATATTTATTATCTATTATAAAAGTTGAACGTTTTATAATTGTTTTTAGGTTTAATTGTGAGCTGCCGTTAATAAACTCAAACAAAAAACATTTAATGCAAAGTAAACGTTAGTGTTTGTAAAAAAGCGTTTTGTTATAGGCCGCAATTGGCAACTTTAAGTATTTTATCCTTAAGTACTTTATTTAAGCCGGATGAAAGGATTAGGTCTACAATGGATTTTATTACAGGTACCCAACATTTTAGGAGCCAAATTTTTGAAGGTTTGGTATTATGTATTAACCAAAATACTGTTATATATGAGGGTTGTTTATAAGCAATCTAAATTTGTATGCGTTCTTATAGTACCTACATTGTTGGGACCTCTAAAATAGTAAAAATTCAAAACCAAGTACATATTTTGAAATTATAATTTAAATTGCATAGGCTCTAATTTTTTCGTAATATACACAATTATTAATTATTTATATTTTTATAATTCTTAGTTTTCTAGGTTTGCTCACCTTGTTTTTTATAGACGAAACTAAGCGTAAAAAAATTAAACCTTGTAAACTTGTATGCATAGAATAACATTGCTATAAAACTTAAATACGGTTTTATTGTTACTTTAAATTATTTTCTGAATATTTTAATTAAATTTCTAGATCTTTAGTTTTTTGATTTGATAACTGAATTTAAACATGTCATTATAATAATGGTTTAAGTCGATAAAATCTATTATCCAAAATTAAATAAATTTAAGTTTAACCCATGAAAAATATTGAATTTAAAAATACTGTTTGTTATTCGATTATTGTAAAAACAATCGGGCACCTAAAGCATAATTGAACAAAGATTTATTGCACTTTTTTGTCACAATTTTCTATTTTTTTATATTATAACTTTCATTTAACCAATTAAACGTTTATTTCTTAGTATTTTAAAAATTTGAATTTTCTGTTTAATAAACTTTTTTTGCCACAATCCAATAAAACTTTCGATTTTATTGCTGCTTGTTCTGAGAATTTTAATAACTTTTCAAAGCCTCATCATCGATTGAAACCTAGAATGTAGGTAAGTCTTTTCTTTAATTAAGTTTTACTCCAAAACGGTGATTTCGAAAGTACACAAATTCAATGAAACGTATACGTAGTTATGTTACCTTTATGTGCCGCTACCGTAAAATACTCTTTTCTTATTGTATAAAATTTCGGGATTATTACAATCGTTTGTTACGGCTAATCCATTGTGTATTTCAAAGCACTTTGTGAGAATTGTGCTTACGAACGAATTTCTTATAATTTCAATGTACATAATTTCAGGTTTTAATCGTATTATCTGTAACACGTCACACTACCGTTCTTATAGTTGATGTGAAAAATGAGTTACTGTTATATCACACGGCTTCAACAATTAATGTACGACATGAAACAATGCAACAATATTGCAATCGTTCTCGATTTTTTTTATAATAGAAATGAAGTGGTTAACGCATTGATCGAGTTAAAATTAAATTAAATCTAGCAGTAGGAAGTTAATGGCACACGAATTTAAAAGTAGCAAACAAGTGAAACTATCTGCATCCATGTAAAGCGTTACCCACGCCAATAGGTGCAAGAGTGCAGAACTAATGAGCGTAGGTTTCCAGATCTTGAACAACATAATCCCAGTTCGGTGGTTGCGTGCATGTATGTTCGGTGCCGGGAGCGGCGCAGGATCGTGCTGGATCCGCCCACGCGAACAATGCGGTGGCACCTTAAGCCCCCTTTGACTTCGGGCACCATGACTTACAGTCACCGATCTTGTATCGAGTAAAGATTGCTTTGTTTGTTTGGATAAATCGTTTTTGTTGCTACGTGATCTTTTCTACATGAACCTGAATTATGGCGTTGCTTCTGAATTATTTTGTTGAAAATGATAACCTTTCTAACAATGCCCAATAAATTTCCATTCTAACAATCGGACGTGGCGAATTTCATACGTTTTTGTAGATAATTTTCACATTGTATGTAATTAGTTTTAACGAATGAAAATTTCACATTATTATTCAAAACCTAAAATGTTTATCTAACCGATTAGTCACTTAGTTTTTTTTAATGAAATAATTCAACACGGTATTTTTTAACAATAAGAAAATATATGAAATAAACTAACAAAATTATCAAATAGAAGAAAATTTGTTAATACAGGTTAGAAGCTTTGTTTCCGAACGACGTTGATATAAAATTATTTCATTTTTGTTTAGTTTTATATTTATTTGTTTTTTCTATTTCTATTTCTATGATTAATTTTCTAATGCACGTTTTGCAATTTAAAACGATTTTTTAAGTATAATTGTTTGTTTACTTTTATTTTAAGATACAATGAACTATGTGATCATCGGGTTTTCTCTTTTTTCTTACCTCAGCTTCTCACGAATCACTAATCTGTCGCTGATTCGATAATTAATAAATTTTAAATTGGTAATAATCGGTTTTTTACGTTTAATTGCAATTTTCTTTGGATTAATAACTTTGCTTTTGTATTTTATGTAAAATTATTAAAAAAGTACTCGAAGATACGAATTTCTCATAATAAAATTAATATTTTTAAAACATTACAACTGATATATTTTTTTAAATTTCATTGAAACGACAGAAACTGTTAAAGACAAAAAAATTAAATACAGTCGAACTCCTATATAGTGATGTTCAAAATTCTCTTCAAAAACATCATTATATAGAAACTTCATTGTATAGAATGTATACTTAAAAAATAAAACACAAATTTAAACGTACATAAGAAATACATATTAATTATAAACACTTTCGTTTTGTTATTTTTAACCAACTTTACACTTAAACAACTTGAAACGAAAAAATTGCAAATGAAACGTGTTAAATAACATGACAATGCATTTCAAAACTCGAAGGAAATCCTATAATCCTCTAAACAATTCATGCATTTATGTCAATTACAAATGTACAGAATTTTTAGTACCATTAGTAATAGCGTAAATTAAGAAGTCTTATAATCCGCTTATCCGTTTAACAATGCGGTATTGTAAAGGTAAAGTAAATTGTACGTGATTCCAAGAAAACTTTAAGTAGTTGGGTAAAATTTTCTTTGAAAAAGATCATAATATAGAATTTGAACATATTTTTGAGGTGTTTTTATACGCATTTTAACCCGTAGGTCAATATCCTAAAGAAAACATCACTAAATAGAAAAAATCATTAAATAGGAGTTCATTGAATGGAAGAACCATGGCAACCTGAATTTGCTTTTTGTAGACGTTTCAGTTTTGCAATACGTTACTGTAGTATTATTATTGTCTGAAGCCACATTTTTTGCAATCTAAAAAAGATTCAATTTTTTGTTGGACAACGTTTGCTTAAATTTAATTAGTTTCTTGAGCAAGTTGTACGCATCAATTGTTTTAATCAATTTTTTGCTTTAGTATTTTTCTTCTCCTTTACAGTGTAGTGCTGTAAAATGTTAAAACAGAATTAATTTGCTATTTGTCCTAAACGTCTGTAAAATATTTGCAGATTCAGAATATGGAGTGTTGTGTAAAACAGTTGTCAGTTTAATTCTTTGATAGTATTACGCATATGCACATATGGACTATGTATAGGTGACTTACCTTTTCTTGGTATAACATACGTATTGATCTAGATTTTGTATTCTTTGAGAGCTTACTTTGTACAGAGCACACTTTTCAAGAATAAAGAGTGGTGAGCTTTGTAAGTTTGCTGACGTACAATAAAAAAATAAATATTTTACTGCACGTCTTTTCCATTAGCGTTAGCCGGAACAACCCTGATTTTGGTTTAGATAGGATTTGTTATGTTTAAGTATTTTGTTTTGGAGCATTTTTTGTGTTTACATTTCGACGCAAATTAAACGCGCGAGTTATATTTCTGGGGCCTAACGTAAGGCAAAAAACGCAAAAAGGACAAGACATTAGAAGCGTGACTTTTATTTGGGTTTACTCAGCCTAATACGGTTTTATTGGCATTTTGTTTGCACGTAAGATTAGTTGTTTTACTTGGTTTATTATTTACTTTTGGTATAATACAAGTTAGTACGATGGAGAAGTTAAACTGCAATCATTTAGATAAGCTTAAATTAAAGGTTAGTATGTAGTTATTAATTCGGTTGCTGAAATGCGTTCAGTCCTTCGTCCTCTTTTAAAACTAAAAAAATGAATAGGTCAAGAAAATATCCGCACATTCAACTCGTAGCTGTCGATGAGTTGGATTAAGTTTGTACAAAGGTAAAGTTTATTAAATCAGGCATTAAAACTCTTACCGCAAGTTGTCATCGATGGGTTATTCGCTAATTTGGCGTCTCTAGAGAGGAAGTTTCTGAAGGAGAAAAGTCGTTAATCAATTTAAAACAAAAACTTTTTATAGAAATTACCTCAGGTTTGGATATTTTGGAAGTTAAGCAAAAGTCTTTGATTTGATTCGGTTTCAGACGAAAATCAGGAAGATTACGTAAAGTTTACTATTTTTGGAGTTTCAATTATTATGCTTCAATTTATTTTAAAGATTTTTTATTTATTGCGTTTTAAAACATTGAGTATTTTACAATATTAATACGATTTTAAGAAACTTTTACATAAATTCACAATACAATGTGTTAGTATCAAAGTTTTTATTGTCGTTAATAACTATTGTCATATTAGATATTGAAATTACGTTCTGCAATTAGTTGAGATTAACGATGAATGAGTAATGACCCCGATAAGGAATGAATAGAGAAACACATTCTTTTAAAAATCTGTTTACAGACTATTTGGCAAGTATTGTCTAGGTTTTTATATTTTAATACGTAAATAAGTTAATGCATAAGTAGAAACAATTACAACGAAATGAATAATTAATTACAAAATTGTAATTGCTATTCGCTAATTAGTTAGCAGTTCTGTCATTGTCATCTTATAAGATACCAAAAGAAAAAAACACGTATATCTTTAACTTTAGTCCAGTTTGCCAAAAACTACAAATCATTTTACAACGGATGAAAATATATATGATACTTTGCAAATTTTATACTGTCTGTGAATGCGACTAAAAATTCAATCAATTCAGCATTTGAACATTAGAAAATACGCAAATAATATAAATCAAAAAAGTGAAACTCATACTGTTAACAACATAAAAAAATTAAATGTTTTGCAAGTTTTTCCATACCAAACAGAGTATTTTTCACCAGCCTACAATAAGAACTATTAAGCAAAACCTTAGACAAAGTAAGACAAAAAGTGTCAAACCATAAAATTTTGGGACTCTGTGGATGACACTACCGACGTAGAACAAGGAATGGTAGCAAATATAAATTTGGAATTTTAGGGGATGATGAAAAAAACGAGCAAAATTATTTTTTTAACAGATATGCATTTTAAACTTCTTACTATAGTTCCTGCTAATTATCAAATGTAATTAATATTTGTAACACACATTTAAATAGCATATTTAAGTTCACATTTTTACTGTTTTTCAAGTGATTTTAGTGCATAATTATCCGAAACTTATTTATTATAAGTATAATCAGTAGGATAAAACAGTCTTAGAAACCACATTAAACTGTTATATATTATGTGCATTGAAAACTGTCGAAAATTTTGTATGAAATCATTTTGACTGTAATTTGATAAAATGCGTACGTGACTGAAGTGACTGGATGAAGGCAACAATACTTTAAATTCTTTTTTCTTGGCGATTTTCGAAGTACTATATTTTGCGGACTCTTTTCTGTGCAAAAATTTATTTGTTACAAAAATTATAATTTAAATCTAGTAGAATTCAAGTCTTTACAGGTTGCATTTGTAATATAATTTTACATTCTGCATTATCACCCAAGCTGAGCTTTCGTCAGACGTCTACTGCGACAACACGAGAATTATCCAGAATGTAAAATTGTATTGATTTACATCTAATTATAAAAACAAAAATAACGACAGTAGGATACACAGTTTTTATATTCAAACGTTTTTTTAAGTTGATAAAGCCATGGTCGTACTTTCGCTTATGGTCTGAACTATAACATCTTTCTCAACGCTAACATTTTTACCTCTCATCTTTTTTTACAAGTTTTTTTGTCTTCGATGGAGTCCAAACTTCTACATCTTGATCCCACTGAATTATTTTGATAACAGTTGCTCTTACACTGACAGTAGTTATTTGCGGTTAAAAAACATCGATCAAATTTACAATGTTTTTGGTTCTCTATGTAACTATGGAAAAGTCGAATCTTCACAGAATAATTTGAAAGAAGAAGTATAAAATATTTTGTCCTTCTGATGTTTCTTGGTCACTATCATCTATGAGATAAACACATGTTTTTTCGCATTTTTCTGTAAATTTTTGTAAATCCCTTCTTCACGAAATTCGAAAGCATCGAAATATTTTATTTTTTGTATATAATTTTATGATTCATTTCTTATTTTAATATTGTTGATGTCAACTGCTCAATAGACTCTAAAACTAGATTGCTCTTTCATCACAAAATGTGATGAACTGGCCACACGTGTTTTCTTAATTTTTTTATGACATTGGAGCTTATATTATTGGAGATTGTTTCTCAAAACGACTCGTATTTGATAATCAACTGACAAACCGACATTAAACAAAAATAATGTTATATTACTTACAGAAATAGTGCTACTGCTTACAAATACAAAAACATTTTCGTGTCTCACGCGCTGTTAATATAAAATAAAAGTATTCTTAATTCCGTTGCAAAACAACATAAAACATTTTGTTTTAAAATCACCAAGCATCTCAAATTAAATAAAAAATGTTGACAAAACGGAGAAAATAGTTGCACAACTTAAAACTTGTAAAATATTGCCAATAAAAAAAATTCCTAAATTTTTAAAGCTTTTCTGTTATGTGTAGACTTATAAAAATGACGTACTAGGAACCAGTAATAGTTAAACATCATCTTGAGACATACGCTCAATCTGCTCCTCGCTCATATCTTCTAAATTTTTCAGAAACCTGTCCAGGTGGAGTGGAGTTTTATGCTCATATGGCACCTCAAATTTTTTTAGTTATTTGCTTACAAATTCAATATAATTTTCTGTTTTTGAAAATTTTTGTTTCACAGAGCTGTCCAAGCCCTTAATTCAAGCTCATTCATAGAGTTTCTACATAGAGTGCCTTTTGTAAGTTGCTTAGATTTAGGGGTGGTCAAAAATACCGGATTTAAGCTTTTTCATAGTGAGCTGCAAACATTTTTGAAAAATGTAAGAAAACCAGTTCCCGTTTTTATCGTGTGCTTTAACGAACTGTTTCATGATCCTCAATTTTATATGTAATGACGGCAGGATAATGTTTTTATGAGCTACAAGTGAATCTTTGACTCTATTTTGCTTCCTAGGTGTTATATTTTCTCTCAATTTTTTCTTAAACACTGTTCTTTTTTAGTTCTATTGTATTTTATTTTATTTAAAAGTAATGAGATGTCACAATATTTTCCTTTTAACCTTGTACTGTGAGTAATTGGTACTCTAGTTATTTCCGTTATGTAAAAGAATGCATTTTAGGCTACGTTTTGAGCTGTGAATAAACAGTCGCCAATCACTAGGTTCATATTGTTTAAAACCCATTTCTATCAACAAGTTTTTAATATCTGAATCAGAAACAACATTGTCTCTTTGTAACTTTGTAATTCTTTTTCTCTTTCGTGATAAAAAGTAAGTTTAGAACTTAAAAAAATCAAATATTTTTGTTTATTTTTGATGTCAACAACTCTAAAGCTTGTTTAGAAAGATGCAAATCTTTTACAAGATTATTTATCTCATTTTGTGAGAAACGTGTCAATTCGCTTGATATATCTTCAAAATTAGTATCATTTTCTGATGAGTTTGATTCTTTATTGACTTATACTAAGGGTTCAGATATATTTTTTTGGCACTAAAGCATCAGGTGAATGTTTCACTAGAAGCTGAACACAAAGAACATTGTGGTACTGCAATTTAGCTTGATTTTTAGTCTTTTTACTTTTTAAGTTGACTCTACAAAAATAAATAATCAAGATGATTCGTAGTTCTCGCCAAATGGCTAATGTTTCAAGTTTGAAAGCAGTTATTTGCTAATTTTCCATAATCTTAAATATGCAACACACGATTTACAAACACAATCAGGTGCCCAAAGCTTGTCATTTTAACGCATTCCAAAATACAAAAAATAGTTATTTATAACGAAAGTTTTCTTTTAGGAAGTTGGACAAAAGCAACTACTTCAGTAATTTTGCGACGTTTCGTGTTCAGGATGAACGTTGTACGTTCTTCAAAGTGCACGATGTACGTGAAACATCATGTTTTTTAATTAAATGTTTTTATTTTATTTATATCAAAAATTACTTGACTTGACTTGTTCATCCTGAGCACGAAACGTCGCAAAATTACTGAAGCAGTTGCTTCTGTCCAACCTCCTAAAAGAAGGAGTAATTAATTTGACCGAACTTTAGAATAACCGTTACCAGGAGGCGAACTGTTCTGTTATTTATAACGAACTTTGATGTAACTTTTCTATAATCGTATATTTTCGACATACATATATAGCAAAAGTGATTTGGATTATTTAACCTTCCGATTACCATTGGGGTCTGTTTTGACCCCAGCCGTGTTGTTTTTGTTGTGTTTTCTTAAGTTTTTTTTACAACTGTCCCAATATTTTTTTAGCTGAGTTTTTTTCAACAATGTTTAATAATATATACCAAATTTTCAATTGTTATTTGTTTTGCGACGTAAAAGAAAATATTGTCGTTGGGGTCATATTTGAGGTCGTTGTAAGATATGTCCAAGAGCAAATGACAAAAAACGTTCGGAGAGATGTAAAAAGTGCAAACTCTTTGTATGTAAACAACATTTCCAGAAAAAAACTACAATAATATGTAATAGTTGTTGCCCTTACTAATTTATGTTTACATTTTATTTTTATATTTTTATTAGTTTACTAGCTGTACCCTGCCACGCTTCGCAGTGGCACATTGTGATTGAATGGTTGACATTCGTATTAATTAATAATTGCTAGTTTTAATGTAATTATATTTATATACATTAAAAGTGAGGTTAATTCAAAATAAATAATATAATTACGTCTACGTGTTAGATGTAATAAAAAAGATATAACCACTCACTTCTGTTAGAAATCCACTTGAATTATATTAAGTCCTTTTATTTTACTTGTCAGTTAATAATATTTTTACTGTCCATCTTTGATATAAAATATAACCTCTACTTACGATTTGGTGAAAGGCGCAGTTCGATCACAACACTATCACACATTTAAGTGAATATTTAATTCAGATTGTATAATAATCAGAATCAGATGCAAATTTTTTTGTAAATAAACAATGTAATTGGGAACGAAATTGTTTCTCATGTGACTGCGTCATTATTATTTCGGTTGTCAGCGAGTGTTTTCCTAGCTTATGGCAGATGGCGCGGTCACTGGTAAACAGCTGATCGTTAAAAAAAATTATTTTCTCGCGGTCGCAGATATGTGACTGATGCAAAAAATATATAAAAACAATTCTTGATGCGGATTTTATATCATGTTAAAATTTCAACTCAATCGATGCAGAACTTTTTGAGTTTTTGAAGCGTACACAAACCAACATAACATTCTTATATATATAAAATATGAAATCTAATGTTAATTTAAAATATTAATAAAGGTTACCATTACAAATTAATTAACCGGTTTTTCTTTACAAAATAAGAACAACAACATGGGGTCAAATCTGACCCCACTTGGTAATCGGCGCCTCAAAAATTGCTTGGTAATCCGAAGGTTAAACAACGTTTCCTTGTTCTCTTGTCTCAAAAACTAGAAATTATTCGTACCACAGTAAAACGCGCACGTTATCAACGAATAGATACGTGAAAAAAAATTAACAGAGTAAAAAAAGTAATTTGAGCTGCATAAAACTTTTTGCGGTTAGATTTGCAAAAAACATTGGTTATATCTTTTTTTTTTAAACTCGATCTAAAAATATGAGTATAAAAATATATTTTTTCCACGTGAGTCAAGTTGTGTCTAATTCATCGGAAAAAAAACTAAACTTTATTGTTACAATAAAAAAATCTATCATTACAAAACACAAAATAACATAAAAAGATACAAAAGATACATCTCTTACAATTTTTTTGAGAAATTTTTATAATACTGTATCTTAAAACGTCTTTATAAGATGTGTATTTTACAAAATATTAACACAAAAATTACGTTTGTACAAAGCCGGAAATTTTGGTATAGAAACAATACCCTATTTTAGTAACAAGTTGAAATTCACATCAAGCTAAAAAACGACTTCTTTCTTCTCTACAACCTTCGACTTTGTGTAACAAGCGATGTGAGTATTTATAGAAAAATCTCATCCACTCTGAACACTGCCTGTTTTATTAGTTTTATACAATTATTCTATTCTACAAAATACAAAAAAATGACATTGAAGATAACATAAAGTGGTAATAAAAAATGTTTTTGTAAGTTCTTGAGAAAACTTTGCATTAATGAAAACGATTTCACAAGTAAACTTAAGTTCTCAATACACAATTACCATAACATTAAGATTCTTATATTGATAATAAAATGAACTTGAATTTTTTCTTTATTTAAGAAAAATACACAAAGGTGAAATGTGTCTATAATATATAAATGCAATAGTAATTTAATGATGGTTCAGTTATTCTATTATGTATCTCTAACATTACATTACATTAAATTATTTGTAGTAATATGTATTTCTGTCTTTGTTTTTATTTTCTAATTTTGGTTTTAGCAATTATTGATACTGTAGCATGTTTTAGTATACTTCAACTTATGTGACATAACGCTTTGGTCAATGTTTTAGTTTTATGGTACGGTTATTAGAAACTAAAATGTGCGTTTTTGAATTATTTATATAATACTAAGTGATGTTAAGTGTTATTTGCATTTGAATCCAAACCACGTATACTTTTCTAATTTCATTATTGTAGCTTTACTAATCTACTGATTTTTAAAATACAATATGCGGAAGTAATAATACGAATTTGCGTGCACAACAAGCATTAAATATTTTGGCATTTTGATAGTAATCGAAAATTTTTCCAAATATAAAAATTTATTATGTCGCCAAAAGTAATAATTGACGTTTTATTATAACTTACTGCCGCATAAATATTAATCTTACAAGATGTTAAGAAAATTATTTAATAGTTTGCATCATAAATATTGTCGAAGCAATTATAAACTAGTTGTAAAAATATACGAAACATTTATCATTGCAGTGCAAGATAAGAAAACTAATAATACAATTTGTAGTGCAAGTAATTTTTAAAACAATGGCGAAATTGCGTTAGAAAAAAACGAAGATAACAATTTTCACGCCGAATGAAGTCGTATTTGCGTAGAAGACGACCAATTAAAAGCAGGAAGGAAAATTATCGTGTGCTGTTGTTGAATAACTCCATTATTTTCATTTATCAACAATCTAAATAAGCGTGGAGGACACAGAACTTCACTAATTGCACTTTTATTGCGTGTCGATTCCGTAGGAAGCAAAAACAACAGATACAAGAAGATAGGCGGAGTTACCATGCAGATGCATACACGGATATAAATTTATTGCAAAAAGCAATTACTATAATTATTTTTGTTGTTTAAAGCATGCTCGAAGGTAAACGTAAAGAACACCAACCGTATTATTTTTTTATAACGTAAAAAAATTCAATAACCTTAATTAAATCTTTTATCTCGAAATAGTCAAAAGCTTTAGCTTGTTTCGGTTCAGAAATTTCACCCGTAGAAGCCAACCATCAAATTAACTAAATTAATTATTCTGAGATTATAATCGCACACTTTTATAATATAGATGATATTGTATCATAAAAATTAATATCCGTAAACTTTTTTTTCTAATTTGGATGTGTCGCCTTTAAGGAAATACGTGTTAAAAATCAGTATGTTGTATGTCGAAAGGTGATCTTCCTATAAAGAATGGAAAATATACAGCTTCTCTTCTAGTGTTAAACGTAAAAACAACATGTGTCGGTTATGTTTAATCCCATGTGTTGTCTTATCAATTGATCAGTCACCCTAGAGAGCACGTCACGCGGCAAGTGCAGACTTGGTCAAAGCACCATTAAAAGACAGACAAATGAGCGTCAAAAACGGCCCGGTGCTGGAACCACCTGTCTGTTCCCGTGACGAACTCGCCGTTATTACAATCCACACGGCTCATTAATTAAATTTTATCTTGAAGTAAATCTAAATTTGAAAATAAGAGCTTTGTAAGGAGTCATTTTTTCCATGCTAACGTTCAAATGATAAAAAAAAGGTTATAACCGTGACGTTTCAGTCATGCAATTCAAAGGAATACAATTAAAAACATAACACAAGGAGGAAACTTATGTTTTTTATCTGTTATTCAAGAGTGTTTTTTTGTCTTTTAGAATTTGTGCACCAAAGACAATAATTCGATGAATTTTACAAACAGAAAATTAATTTACGTTTTTTTATAAATTAATTATATTTTTTTAAATATGTTACAAGACGTTATGATGCTTAATTTGTGCAACAATCTATATGACTTAATCTTTTTATGCAAAATGTATTTAAGATTGTATTGTAAAACTATTTTTGTTTTAAATTAATTAATGTTTCTGAAGATATAAGCTTTTTCAGGTTTTATAATAATTACTAAGTTGTGTAAAGTTACTGCTTTTCTTAGACATTTACAGTGTTACGGTTAAAGCTTTATTTGTATTTTTTACAATCGGGTTTTTTTTTGTTTATTTATTTTAATTTGTGTGTTTATAGTGCAAAATTTGAAGGGCTTCTATACGAACCTTTTAGTTAATATTTTGAATGACGGTAATTGAAAATAGAAAGTTAGAATTATAGCACTGTTTTAAACTTTTAAAAAGTATCCCGTGGTTAGCTTTGATCGCTCGAGTTTTTAGTATTACTTGATTATCTTATTTGTTTTTACAAAAGAAACTAACTCTTACTGGATGTAAGGCATAAACTAGACAAGTAATCTGAAACACTTTTTGTAAAAAAAATGCATGCTTTGATTTTTTATTCCGTCGAAATACAATATTCTTTAAATTCAAAAATTGAAAACAAGCGAATTTTTAATTAAATAAATAAAATCATGCTGACATTAAAAAAGTTTACAATTGTTTCACTATTTGTTTTTTCCAATTCTTCTGTTAATTTGCTTACTTTGCTATTATTTATGTTAGCAATATAGCGTCGATTCTTAGCCGTCCTTAGTGCTTTCAAAATTTGTTCAAATTTAGCAGTATAAGTAAACATACAACTTTATTCTTGCAAGAAAAAAGTAAATATTTAAAGAAAAATAGAGTTTACTTAATTTCTAAAAGACCTGTAGACGGAGCTTTTCTGCGCGACTTTTTAAAGACAATGGCGTAGTAAAAAGTAAATAACAGTGGCGTATATAGCTAATACTTAGGTACTTGCAGAGTTGTCTTAAAAAAAATTTCAAAACTTAAGCAAACAACACAAATGCTATAACGAAAGCAATGACAACCGTAAATGGACTATTACATCAGAACACTTCTCATTTTGTAAGAAAGAATTCTTCGTGTTATTTTCACGTGACATGTCTTGTACAAATTACGTAAACTTTAAAAATGAATAAATAAACTTATCAGAATCTCGACATCAAAATAACAGTCTCAAGCAGTTCTTACAACAAAGATCACGGCCATTTTGTTACCTGGTAAAATTGTATGTAAAAAAATTAAATGATTTTAATCGTAAATCAAAGAAAAAGATGTCTTTTAAATACTGGTTAAAGAATTTTAAAAAGCGACCTGGACTATGACAATTAATGATAACGAACAAATAATTATTGTCAGACCAATACTAATATAGTATCTTCAAAACTACTTCAACGATCTGAGAAAAAAATGTGGCCAGAACTAATTAATCTATTGTTGCAAAGAATAAAAAATGCCATTTAAGTTTTCAAGATCAAAATATTTACAACAAATTAAGTACTAAATGACTATTCTTTAGAACATTTTTTAGGCAAAAATAATTGCAGATTAATTAAATAATAGATTCATAAATTAAAAATTACTGATAAATTACAACAGTGATTCCCAAAAGTATTTGGCTTATCGCCCCCTTTCTAGAAAAATATTACTGAGCGCCCCCTGAAAATTAACTTTTTTAGAAACATTAAAGGTGAAAATTATGAAACTATTTATTGAATAGGCAATACAAAAAAGGTTAAACATTTGAAATCATTTTAATGAGGATGATGTGCTGCTACCAATTTAGTAATCTTTGGCTCTGATTTTGTCAGCAGTACCTAATATTAAATCACCGCGATTGACTATTTGCCATGGCTTTCTTTTTTTTGTTAATGAATTGGTTACCGCACTGAATCAACGTTCCACTAAATATGATGAAGAAAATAGAATTAAGAACTTTTGAATTACAGTGCATATTACAAGATAAGTCTTAGATCATTTGTAGTTGCTTCCGTTAGTTCTTCTTGAAACTGCGGAGATTCTCTGTATTTGCACTTGAAACAGGATCTAAAATTCAATCACGTTTGTTCATTGTCAAAATATCATCCAATCGTTGACTAAAATCTGAATGGAAACTATGTCTTCATCTTTTTTTTCTGCTTTTGATAAATTTGACAACTGGCTGAATTCCCCTTGTTCAAAATTTTGTTCGTACAGAAAAAGTTTTGTCCCAAAAGCAGAAATAACATTTGTGTCATTAAATTTTGGAAACAAGTTTATCAAGTAATTAAGGCACTTTTGAATTTAATTAGATCGTAAAGCATCATTTTTACTTTTTAAGAGCTTCTGTATGAAACAATAAACGATTAAATTCTTTATCGTTTTCAATACAAAGATCTTTAAATAATCTGTCATTCAGTGATTAGATTCTGATTGGGTTGATAGCTTAAATTACATGTTTTAATAAATTATGTAAGCCTGCACTTAAATTTTCAGTAATTAGGTGTTGACGATGGATTATACATTGTGCTGTAAATGCATTAGACACTTCCCTTTTTAAATATTCAAGAAAACCACTGAAGCGCCCTACCATCGATGGATTATCTTTAAAAAACTCATTCAATGCATGAAATATTGATTTTCTTTAGTACCAGTTTGCAAATATTTAGTAAATAATAACTCTTGGCAAATTTCTTCTTTCTGCACGAATACTAAAAATAAAGCTTTATTTTCTGGCAAAGTTGACTCATCAAGTTGAATAAAAAGCCGATATGTTTTTAAATAGCCACGCAATGAATCTTCAACATATTGAACCATTTCATCAATTCTTCTTTGCACTGTATTATTGCTCAACGAAATTTTATTGGATACTAGCTTGTGTATTACTTCATTTATAGCCGGTATAATTAGTTCTTCGCCAATAGTATAAATTTTTCCCGATTTGGAAATCATTAATAAAATATTGTAAGAAGCAAACAAGCCATCGCTATCTTGTGTGCTTTTGGTTGAAAAAAGTTTTGCCAATTTCAGTTTTTTGATAAAAATTTCTTTTAGACCTTGGAAATAAGATAAATCCTTATATTCTTTATAACTATGAATTTTAGTCAAACGTTCTTGTAGTCTGGAAGAATTAACAGTAGCAGTGTGCAATTGCACATACCTCAATGCAAGTGAGAGAGTATGTGATTACCAAGCTAACGTCCACTACGTTGCTCAAAGAAAAATCAACCGATATGAGCAGAATACATAAACCATTGTTTGTAAATATTTTCTTCTTTTTTTAATGCTTTCACCGCCTCCTTATAGTGATTTATCGCTCACCCGAGGACAGTAGCGTCCACTTTAAGAATTACTAAGCTATAGCGATTATCTCTTTAAAGCAAAAGTCATTTGTAACCATAAACGTTATTTCTGTTCTCACCTTTATAGCAATTTTCAAAATACTATTTTACATTTAAATTTACAATTCTGCCGTCATATTTTTCTTATGTTACTTATGGCATTAATACAAAGCTATAAGTCTGTCAATGCATTTGTGAAGTACATTAAAATATTTACTTTATAATCATAGTGTTTGTTCTCAATATTTAATTGTATTGTCATTTATTAGTTATACTTAGTTATTGTTTTTAATCATTGACTGGTAGTAATCCCATTTTTGTCAATTAAGTTTAGGACGTGTTCATGTTTGTCAAGCTTCGAAGTAATTGCTCAACTATTCTACTGACTTGATGAAGTGCACATTTAGTGCACGAAACGTCGCCATAAAGAAAAACTAAGCAGTTTTTTTATGCCCCTCCTTGAACGAAGAATTCAATAGTGTTAATTACTTTATAATGTTTATACGTTGTGGTTTCAATACGCGGTACATTTAAAATTTATTTGAATTACGCTCTGGTAAAAATCAGCTTGTCAACGTTTCCACCTTTGTAGGAATTTTTATATTTGTAAAAATTATGTAGGCGTTGAATGCTGCTACATCAATCATCTCCATCATTTTTTTATTTTAGTGGAGCTTTGGTCGTATTGTCGCTAGTATATATCGGACTTTTTGTTCCATTGTAGACCAAATTTATTTCAAGTTTATAACTGGTTGTTACCTTAGATATGTGTTCCATGATATTCAGTAGACAACAAAATTACTGTTCAATTTTTTGGAACGTAAGAAACGATTGTCTTTTCATCAGTAAATCAAAAAATGCTTAAATTTTTTTTCGATTCATTTATTAAGAAAAAATTCTGGAAAACCTTCTTAATTATTTTTGTTGAGTATACCACTGTTAGTAAACTTTTTCCTAAAGTAATTTTTTTATAAAATAAATGGCTGTGTAAAAATTGTCTTTAGTGACTTCTTTACCAAAGAACACAACTCTCTGACTTCAATTAATTATTTTTTGTGCTTCAACATATCTGTATACTCCGGAAAATGTTAAATTTAAGGATTTTCATAATTTGCGCAAACCCATATCTATATATTCATATCTTTATCTTTATATCATCAAAATTTTACAAATTAATCATAAATTTCATTTTTTGTCAGTTATGTTTGTTTGCTCCGATCTTATAAAAGTGTCATCAAACCGCAGATTTCTAAACATTTTACGAAAACGATTTCTGTCTACATTTTAGAGAAATAAAACTTCAAAGAATTGCAAATATATATATCTCTTGATTTGTAACATCTTTCTACTATGTTTTATCAATGAATTGGTGTTTATCGTTTTATTCTTCTGTGTAAGCTTGACTGTGCTTGTTAGTATTAATACATACTATTTATAATATTAAATTTTCTGTTATAAAAGGTTTAAAAGCATCTTAAAACATGTTTATCATTAGGTTTAAGTTTTAAATTTATCTTTTTACGTAATAAAATTAGTACTGACTTAGCATTTTTAAAACCTCAATTATTTACGATTTTATTATGTCGACACGACGCAGTTCAACTTCTTAAAACATTTCACCAGAACTGCATACGTTTCTATCAGCTTAACTACAATTTTTGATATTTTTTTATTTGATTGTATCGTTATACAGTGCACGTTGCTTGTTGTAATCACGGATACCGTTATCGGTCGGGTAATGTTATCACTTTATTAAAGAACGCGCTGGACGTATGCTACTACTTAAAAAAACATCGTTTATAGTAACTATAATTTTGATTTGTGTTATAAATTTTTTTCTTAGGTTTGTTTTAATACAGGAACAATAACCTATTTTACATAATTTTTTTGAGGAATGTTTATTTGTAAGCTCAAGTAATATAGGATTTTTTTGTTAATTAATACGGTTTGAAGTCTGATTATCAGTTATCGTGGGTGTAGCGACTATTTGCCGTCTAAGATTAGCATGCACCAAGCGTCAACCCACTCACTAACTTATCTTAATTGATTGAATTAATTTTCTTTTAACATTTTGCAGGTGCTAAAGCAATAAAGAGGCGTGATATTAGCCTAAAAAAAATTACATTTTACGACAATATGATTAGTTGTTAAAATTAAGTCAGCGAAAAGCTGCAGCGCAATTAAAAATTCACTGTGTAGCAGTAATTACAATAATTAAAACTATGTAGTTTTATTTTTGTAGAGCATTTATTTACTCAATACGTTATCTTTCACTTACTTTATGTGTATGTGATAGCATTGTTTGGTGTTTATTTTTACTTCTTGTGTCAGCAAATTAGAGATTCTTCTATAGTTAGTACTTAGATTTTGACTCACATTAAAAAAAAATTATTAAGACATTTCCTTTTTTTTTGCTTGTATTGAATCTATAATTTTACTTTCTAAATTAATCAGATACTCCTTTCTAACCAATCAATTTTGCTATAAAAAACCCCAAGTTCCAATATGATTCTATTAAGCGGCGTGCACTATATTTGTGGCAGTTATTTCGTCTAACATTTCCACTTCTTCCACAATATTATCTTATGCTTTTTGTTTAATTGTACTTATTTGTAATTTAATTTTACTTTCCTTTCCTTTCTCCAAAAAATGTTTTTTCGCGAATCAAACATTTTTTTTGGTACCTTTTTAGCTCGATTTAATGAATTACTTTACGCATGCTGAAGTTTATGGATAAAGGCACATCTACGCTATCAAGTGCTGTAATTTGTTTTTGGAACATTTTTTTAACTATAAATAACATCAAAGACTGGTTGCACCTAATTGTAATAGTCTAGTTAACAAGTGCTATTTTTTCGAATTCGGGTTTCCCTTCTATGAAAATTATGATCATAGTGTCACTCGAAGAGTAATTTCAACTAGAAACTTTTTGAAAAAATTCATGTAGGAAAAATATTTTTTCTCAAAATATAGAATAGCAGTGAAAATAAAGATTTAAAAAAATAGATCTTTTAATATTAATTTATACTACGAAAAAAACCTGTTAATTAACAAATAAGTTTTTAACCAATAAAACTAAACTTCATATTTATCAAAGAATAGATTCCCAAAAAAATTATCTTAAAACCAATGAATTTGTTTATAACATTTACTTAAACAAACGCAGTAAATAATTTAAAAAAACTTATTTTTATGTATGTTGTTGAAAGTAAGAAAATGAAATAATCGAGACATTTTTTTTGTTAACTTTATATGAAATTTTCTTTTTTTATTTTTGTTTATAAAACAATGAAAAATCTAATTTTTTTAAATTTCTTTAACGGGGATCGTTTCAGTTAAGAAAAGCATAAATAATTGAAAAATTGACGAAAAAAATTTTTCTAATGGATTATTGTTTATTGAGATGTTTAAACAATACCTACATTTTAAATTTTTTGTAAAAATGGATGCCACATTAAACGTTTTTAGCTCCATCTTCGCCGCTTAATTAAAATTATAAATACTAATGGTAGAATTTTTAGAAGTAAAACTTTTTTGAAACAATTTTCTGCTTTTTAAGATTTTTTTTTAATTTTGATATCTCCAATACAGTGTGTATTTTAATGATTGTCTGGTGTTTGAATTTGCCGCTTATTTATTCGTCAACGAACCAACATTGTTTGATTATAGTTACTAGATCGACGACGCTGCAAATTCAAACACCGGACAATCATTAAAATACGCACTTTAGTTTCAAAAATATTTTTAAAAAACTAAGCTCCTTTTTTACTAAATTGTTTTTCTTCTTTTGTCTTTTGTAAATGTAATTTTTTCGAGCAGGACTTGGATCGAATGACACCTTAATCATAATTTAGGAAGAAAGCAAACTTGAAAAAATTATACTTGGTGACTAGACTATTGTTATATCATTGCTAGTTGGTATATTTTTAAAAATTAGCTAAAGTATTATTTAGAATTTTATATTTTAAGAAAAATTTACATAAAGTTACTCTATGAGGTATCTAAGCTTAGAAAAATGTCTAAGACTTGTTTATATCAAAAACTTTATTTACAAACTTCGTGTTCTTTTAAAAACAAATTAGTGTTAATGTTTAAATGAATGCTATTTTAACTACGGCTTAGTATTAATTTTTTTAAATTTATTTTTGCAGATTCAAATAATTTTGTCGTTTTTCGTACTGTTTTCTTCTAGAAGTTGTTAAATTAAAATTATTTGATTCTTGTTGTGCTTATACATTTATGTACAAAAATAGTAGGTATTCTTAAAAAAATATTTCTGACTATTAGAAACAACAAAATTCATTCGAAGACGATGGAATTAGTGGCACATGGTGTTTATTCCTAAGTACCTAATTTTTACACCTATTAACAAACGTTCAAAATTTGTTTGTTATTTTTTCTTGCTTTACTAAAACGTTGTTTAACTCCCACAAGTATATCGTCGTCTATTCTGGCGTTTAAATCACTCATAATGTGATAAATATTTGATGTTTGTGTGAAAGTAAATGCTCCGGAATACATAGCGAAGTATAATGGTTACAGTAATTTTTTGTTTAAGTATTTTTAATTTTGATACGTAATAAGCTTAATGCAATTATATTAATAGGTGAAATTTAAACCATCGCGCGGTGAATTACATTGTTTTCACAGATCGCATTCTTTCTCATTGAGTTTGCTATTAAGGGTTTTCCAATATCGTACTAATTAGATAGCTAATATCGTTAGAAAAAACTCTTTTGTATTACTTGGAGATAAATATTATTTCATTTGTCTCTGATAACAACGTATCTAATGTTACAGCTCAAAACTTCAAGACATATGGTAGCGTGCTCCTTAAAATCCTTTAAAATATACCTACATTGTAACTTAATCGTCTTAAAAGTTGATACTTTCCAAAAAAAAAAAACTAAACGTGTGTTTAGAAATTACCTATTGACTTACCGAGATTACTGTAACGAATTTATTACTTAAAAACTAATTTATTTATAACGACTAAAACTACGTTTACTTAATCTACAAATATGTATACTTTTGAATTAACCGAACTAATTAAATCTAATAATAAAAACACTTACACGAATTTATGTATCACCGTTGTATAACACTTAAGATAACGTCCTCGGATTTGTTTACACTATAAGTCACGTTCACTCGATTCGGTGTACACTGTTATTTATTTAAAACGTCCGCACGTGCTAATCACTTATTTATCTTCACTTGCTTAATCTTCTGAATACTGCATGCATTCACATTCCAGCAATAACTGACCTACGATTTCCATCTTCGGCTTTTATAGACATCGGCGAATCTTTCTCGATCGTTCCTCACTTTTCGCTATATCTTCTAGAAACTAGATAACAGTTCTAGAAGGCTCTCGAATTTGCAAGTAATTTCTCGGACGTTTCACTGCCCCCTTCTTAGGACTGTTCTGTCCCAGAACAGGAGACTGGATGCGACACCGGTAAAAGGGATCGTGGCGATAGCGGCAGCTTCCTCCATTTCGGCAACTTCCTTGACCATAAAAGTAACAGTCAATGGACTTTTCCTGACCCAATACTCTCCTCGGTTGGTAACTACAGACCAACACTTGAATGCCTGTTCCTCGGAAGACGACCTCCAACATGTTTCGAACTGTCCTCCAATTCAGTTGGTCTAAGCCACAACCAAGCTTGGGTACTGCCAATTTCTTAACATGATGGAACTCCATTTGTCTCTTGAGACTCCATAATGTTCGCCACAGATCTTTGTATAACGGCTTGACACGTGAGTATTTCTTGGTGACCAGATAGAAAACGAAGCGTCCGTCACCACGTAGTCCTAAAACCTTTCCGACTGCCGGTTGCTGTCTTCGTAATTCATCCAGCTGTCCAAACTTCTTTTTAAACACGACTGCAACCCCTTTGGACATGTCAAGCTCCTCGCTCACGCAATGTGCGATGGCGTAATCTTTTTGTGTCTGGAACAGGTCTTGTTGTTCCTCGGTGGTAACTCCGAACCTAGCTTTTCCAGAACCTCCGTATAAGTTCATAAACTTTTCGAACTCCATTTCTTCGATTGGATTCCTGGTTCTGCTACTTATTACTCTGGTTCGGACCTGAACTTGCGGATTGTGGTTATCGCCAGCAAACGGGGCTAGACGATCGACGTGGACCACTTTTGGCTTGCCTCTGGGCGGTTTTCGGATGCGGTATATAACGTCGTTAATACGCTGCACGACTTCATAGGGGCCCTCCCATTGCCTTTGCAGCTTCGGCGACAAACCACGTCTCCTTTGAGGGTTATACAACCAAACCATATCGCCAGGTTGAAACCCACCATTTTGCGCCTTGACGTCATATCTCGTTTTCATCCTGTCGCTGGCAATTTGTGTGTTTTCACGAACCTTTTCATGTACTTCGTCTAGCCTCTTTGCCAGCTTGCTGACGTAATCTTCTCCAGCGACTTCTTCTTCCGGTCTTCGTCCAAATTGAAGATCGCATGGTAATCTTATCTCACGACCGAGCATGACACAGGATGGTGTTTGGCCTGTGCTTTCGTGAACGGATGATCGATACGCCATTAAGAAGAGGTGCAAGTACTGATCCCAGTCTCTTTGATGTTCGGACACTACCTTGGCTAAGTACTTGCCCATTGTTCGATTCATCCGTTCAACCATGCCATCAGACTGAGGATGGAGAGGCGTTGTCCTAGTCTTTTTAATTCCTAACAGTCGGCAAACTTCTTGAAACAGCCCAGACTCAAAATTGCGGCCTTGATCGGAGTGTAATTCCAACGGAACTCCAAACCGGCAGAAAAATTCTTTTACCAATACGTCTGCGACTGTAGCTGCTTCCTGGTTGGGTATGGCGTAAGCCTCCGTCCATTTCGTGAAATAATCCATCGCCACCAGGATGTATTTATTTCCCGAATCGGATTCTGGGAACGGCCCTGCGATGTCAATCGCAACTCTTTCCAACGGGCTTCCTACGTTATATTGTTTCATGGGTGCTTTGCGCTTTCTCGCTGGACCATTTCCTGATGCGCAGACTGTGCATTTACGGCACCATTTCATGACGTCCTCTT
Organism: Aquatica leii; assembly: GCA_035610365.1. NCBI lineage: Eukaryota > Metazoa > Arthropoda > Insecta > Coleoptera > Lampyridae > Aquatica > Aquatica leii. Next base: position 19,408,989 of record CM069434.1, on the reverse strand, counting down.
TGCAGTTCATCCAGTAGAATCGTTCTCGCACTTTACCCAACGTCTTCTTAATGCCAAAGTGTCCTCCCGATGTCCCATCGTGGAGATGCTTCAACACTTCGGTCACCCTGCTCTTTGGCACTACTAGCTGTAGTCTGTTTTCCGTGCCCTCGGCACTTTCTAGGGATCGCTTAAGAAGACCGTCTTCTACTATCAAGGAGTCCCACTGCGCCCAGTACGCTTTGATATTTTTTCCCAAAGCACTCACTTCTTCCCAGGTTGGTCGTTGGCCGCTTTCTTTCCAGTCGAGGAGTAGTCTTATTTCAGGATCGTCTTTTTGTTCGCGACGTAACTGCTCAGGTTCCCACTCATCATCAACCATAGCAGTTCTCCGGAGGCATTCGACTTTTTCTTCCAGTCGCGAACAATGGCTGCAGTCCGCCGGACATGGTCTTCTGGACAAGGCATCAGCGTTCCGATGACTGCTTCCGGCACGGTGTTCTGTGTCGTAGTCATACTCTTGCAGTCTCTCGATCCATCTTGCCACTTGTCCTTCTGGGTTACGGAACTGTAGTAGCCATTTTAAAGCGGCGTGGTCTGTTCTCAGTAAAAATTTTCGTCCATACAAATACTTGTAGAAATGTTCGATGGACTTAACGACTGCTAACAGCTCCCTCCTAGTCACGCAATAATTCCTTTCTGGCCTGGACAAAACCTTGCTAAAGTACGCGATAACCTTTTCTTGTCCATCTTGAACCTGCGAAAGGACCGCGCCTATGGCCATATTGCTTGCGTCGGTATCCAAAACAAACTTTCCATCTTCTCGTGGATAACTCAAAATCGGCGAAGTGACTAGGGCCTGTTTTAGTTGATTAAAAGAATTTTCGCAGTCTTCATTCCATCTAAATTCTGCTTTTTCTTCGGTTAGTTTTGTCAATGGTTTGGCAATATTGGCAAATCCGGGGACAAATCTTCTATAATAAGTGCACAACCCAAGGAAACTTCGGACCTGATGTTTATCGATCGGTCTTGGCCATGCTTGCACTGCTCGGATTTTGTCTGGGTCAGCCCTTACTCCATCTCTAGATACGACGTGGCCAAGGTATTGGACTTCCTTCTTAAATACGTGGCACTTCTTTGGGCTCAGTTTGAGGTTAGCCCCACGTAATCTCTGGAACACTTCCTTCAAGTTGTTTAAGTGCTCTTCAAACGACCTTCCAACCACGATCACGTCGTCCAGGTAAACCAAGCACGTCTTCCAAGACAATCCGCGCAAGATGGTCTCCATCAAACGCTCGAACGTTGCAGGAGCGTTACACAGGCCGAAGGGCATTACAGTGAACTGCCACAAACCAGTTCCGATCGTAAAGCTGATTTTTCCCGATCCTTGGGTTCTAATTCCACCTGCCAGTATCCACTCTTTAAATCTAACGTAGAAAACCACTGGGATCCTGACAGGGTGTCTAGCGTATCGTCAATTCTGGGTAAAGGGTAGCTGTCCTTTTTGGTCACGTCGTTTAGCTGCCTGTAGTCTACGCAAAACCTCGTTGATCCATCCTTCTTCTTCACGAGTACCACTGGGGATGCCCATGGACTACTTGAAGGTTCAATCACGCCTTCTCTCTCCATATCCGTAATTATTTGTTCGGCTTCTTCTCTTTTTGCCAAAGGAAGTCTGCGTGGATGTTGTCGTATTGGTCGAGCGTCTCCGGTATTAATTTTATGTTTCACTACGTTAGTTCTTCCTTTGGAACCACTCTCCAGCGCGAACACATCTTGGTACTCTTGGATCAACACTTTAACTTTAGCCAGCTGGTCTTGGCTGAGGTTTTGGCATTTGGTGGTAAGAATGTCCAATAGATGTTGTGGACACTTCTTCGGCGGCGTATCTTCGTTCGTCTTCACGCATCTCACAATTTGTGATACTGGCGTGCATTGGCCTACCACGGTCTTCTTTTTCAACGTTACAGGATCTGAGTTGATGTTTAAGATCCTTACTGGCATCGTCTTCTTTACTCGTACTAAGGTTCTGGCAACGAGTAGTCCCTTTTCAACTAAACCGCCTTCCATTGGTTCAATCGCGCGTATGTAGCCTTCCCGGAGATTTCCATCCAGGCGTGCCATCACCACACTTTCCGTCCTTGCAGGCAGAATCACGTCTTCACTCAACAAGACTCGCACGGCTGCCTTCTCTGACGAATGAAAAGGAATTTCTTCATTGTCGATCTTCAGGACATCGTTCTTCATATCCAAATGGAACCCATACTTCTTTATCACGTCCATTCCCAGGATAACTTCTTCCGTGATGTCGGCTACCAGTACTTGATGGTCGAGTACTCCATTTCCCAAACCAATGGTTACTTTGACTTGTCCGTGAGTAGGTATTTCGTCGCCCGTCGCCGTTCGAAGTCGTACTGTTACTGGTGATGTCTTCTCGTTTTCCAATAACATGTCAGGACGAATGATGGTCTTCGTCGCTCCCGTGTCAACCAGTAACTGAACGCTTCTTCCATTGATCTTGCCATCGAGATAAATGCTATGCAACTGCTCCTAGGCGATGCCATTTGAATGGTAATCTCCGGGGCATGGCTCGTTGAGGTCGACTTTCGCCCCATTCGGTCGACCCGTTCTAGTTTTCCGGACGCTCTTCTAGTCTTCTTTTGGGCTTAGTACAACGGCGTCGTACGTGGCCCACTTCTCCGCAGTTCCAGCACGTCAGTTCTCTTCTTCGAGCTTCTCGTTCCCGAAATACCCGTCGCACTATGTCTTCAATGCTTTCTTCTGTGTGCGAGGATACTTCTGCAGCACAACGGAGCTTATGGCTGCCTCGGTGCGACGCTTGTTTCGCCGCCTCGAACTCCAAAGCATGGGTTAATGCGTCATCCAACGTCTTCGGTCGAGCTAACCGGAGAGTCTGCTGTGTTTCGCTGTCTCGGAGGCCGTCTACGAAGGTTTGAATAGCCAACTGCTCCAAGAAGGTGTCTGGTGCTGTAGGATACGCAAGCCGTGTTAATCTAGCGATGTCAGCCTCAAACTCTTGAAGACTTTCGGCAGCTTTTTGAACCCGACTTTTAATTTGAGCCTGGTATACTTGTTGAAGATGTGCATCCCCATATCTCATTTCTAATCGTGATATTAAGAGTTCGTAATTTTCTTGCAGGTGGTCCGGAACAGTTTGTAAAATTCCAAGCGCTTCTCCACGTAAGGACACTATTAAAGACGTCGCTTTCTGCTTGTTGCTCCAACCATTAGCAGTAGCTGCGGCTTCAAACTGCTTGTAGTAGGTTGACCATGGAACTTTACCATCAAAATTCGGTGGTACAACTTTGAACTTGTGAGTGTTTTCTTCTCGATGATCCATTATTAAATCTTCACTCGTGACGCTTCCTTCGCCATGGCAAATCATTTGGTTCATTCTTTCTTCAAGCAGTTTCATTCTATCCCCTACTGCTTCTATTTTGTCATTCATAGATTCGCAAATTTCTTCTTTTAAATTTAACATATCTGTTTGGGTTTCCTCTTGAACAATTTTTATTTGATTTTCTATGCTTGTTTGTATTTCTTCTTTTAGACGTCTAGAATTTTCCATCAATTTTTCTTCAATTTTCTGAGAAGTTTCGTAAAACTTTTCTTCAATTTTTCTAGAGTTTTCTTCCATTTTCTGCGAATTTTCGTGAAACTTTTCTTCCATTTTCTGAGAATTTTCGCCCATTTTTTTATTCATCGATTCGAGAATTTCAAATATTTTTGAATCCATTTTCTCTTTTTGCAAACGCGTCACCGGCATAAATTTAAATATAACACGAATATAAAGTTTTTAAATACACTACTTTATAAACAAACACGCGTATCGTATCTCGAGCGATAATAAATTACTTAATGGTATTTACACTAATAAAAATCGCGAACAGCTTTATCTATTTACACGATTTCCACGGGTTTAAAACCGAACACCTGACACCAATTTGTAACGAATTTATTACTTAAAAACTAATTTATTTATAACGACTAAAACTACGTTTACTTAATCTACAAATATGTATACTTTTGAATTAACCGAACTAATTAAATCTAATAATAAAAACACTTACACGAATTTATGTATCACCGTTGTATAACACTTAAGATAACGTCCTCGGATTTGTTTACACTATAAGTCACGTTCACTCGATTCGGTGTACACTGTTATTTATTTAAAACGTCCGCACGTGCTAATCACTTATTTATCTTCACTTGCTTAATCTTCTGAATACTGCATGCATTCACATTCCAGCAATAACTGACCTACGATTTCCATCTTCGGCTTTTATAGACATCGGCGAATCTTTCTCGATCGTTCCTCACTTTTCGCTATATCTTCTAGAAACTAGATAACAGTTCTAGAAGGCTCTCGAATTTGCAAGTAATTTCTCGGACGTTTCATTACTATTTAAACTGAAAAATTGTGTAAAGGTATCTGTTTTTAATTACCAATAAAGTACATAGTTATTACAAGTTGTTTTTATTTATTACCATTTTATCCACACCGGTAATCCTTTGTATTTTTTTATTAACGTGGTATTATTATTAACAAAATTAGTAATTTTTTAGAAAATATTTCAATGTAACGCAATATCAGTAACAGAAAAGTTAAAAAATCGAGAAGCCATTAAACAGATTAAAATAACTCAGATAAATTAACATGCATTTTGCTTTAATATAAATAACACCTCTATTGAAGCTGCTTAAATTTCACTTTTGATTAAAGTTATTGATAACATTTAATATAAATACCTTAACGTATTAAGTACTTCAGTATTCAAACGGAAATCGAATTGAAGAATTTCGTAATCGGATTAAAATACATATTGTGCTAATTCAATTACAACGAATTAACGGTTAAAATTGATAACGAAATCTCGGTGCAATTTTAACAATCTATATAGTAAATCTATACAATATTAACATTTTTTTCTTGTTGTTTCAGGTGTGTTACTGGAAGTCTTCTATTACTTTTCACTTTATTTGTTTAGAAGAACGAAGCGTGATCCTCAACGATTTTACTTGACAATTTTGTTTAATTATGCAATTTTGCGTTTATGTATTTAGTTTCAAAGAGATAATTATTAAATTATTTATTAAAATGTGTGTAATTATTTTTTCAGAATGTAATCAAAAGTGTAACATTTTGTTAATAAATAATCATAACATTTGTGTTAGTCTTTTTAGATATAAATTTGTGTTAGTGACATACAAAAAATTAATATTTTTTTTGTTTGCAATTATGCCAGTCAAAAATCTGCTATAACAAATTATAGATAATAGAAACAAAATATAAAACATATTACAACCAATTTTTTATTTATTTTAAAGGGGTAGAAGTGATAAAAAAACTGGTGTTACTACACGGCTTTCTTATAAGGAATGATGAAAAAATGTCTACATATTTTTTAAGGTTGTCAATCACTTTGAAGTGATATGTACACGTTTGTATTGACGTCCTAGCACGCTATAACTTTTTTTAAATTTTTCTTCTCGATTTCATTAAATATATAACCGAAATATATCTATATAGTCTTTAGACTTGTTTATACACGGAGCGCTGCATCTTTTCTTTATAGGAATGTAAAAACTAAACGAGTGAGCTTCACCCACACTTTTTTGATAATTAAATTATTTTATTTTTATTTATTGATGAAAAAGTAAATGTTTGGCTCATCAATTAAATTAATTGAAAATTAAAGAAATTTTCAAAACAACGCTTCACAAACAAGTGGATAGCCACAACAAAATTAAGGGTTAGAATAGCTCATATCAATATAAACGTCAGAAATGTAAGTAAAAAAAGGAACTTAAAGAAAAATAGTAGAAATAAAAATGATAGCGATAATACAAAGAAACAAACAAGAATAAAAGTTTCTACAAACTTCAGATTTCCTCTTACTTCCTCCTACAAAATATTTATTGATTGCTGTATTTGTTATGCATAAAAACGTCAATTTAGCGAAAATACTAAAGCTGTTTTCACCATGTGTCGAATTTAGCGGTTTAAAGCACATAGTTAAAAAGCAAAGGTAAAAAGCAATAATTCTATTAAATTTAAGATCACAGCAACACCTAAAAATTTCTAAATTATTTTATTAAAGTTTTTGATACCTAATATTAGGTAAATTAATTCAAAAAGTTTCCAAAACATCGTTATACATAAAGGTATAAAACTTGCAATTGAAGAAATTACATTATGAATTATAAAGTAAACGCAATATTTTGAACAGATCTATTACTAATTTATATGTACACACTACTTTAGTGAGGTTTTGTAAATTTATTAAAGAAACGTGACGTAATACCAAGCGAGAATGATTCGGAAATGTTTAGTTGGCTTAGGCTAGAAAAGAAGACAAACACGTCAGCGTTATACAACAACCTTAAAAATCTAAACGTTTTGTCTAACTACTACATGTAAATTATAATCTATTATTATTTAAAAAGAACATGAATATTAGAATCATTGATTAGAATAAAGGATTATTTGCAACATTAACTTTACCTTACGATGCATCCTGGGGCAGTGGTCATTTCGAGTCTGCTGCAACTTTCGGCTTGAAAGTGCATATTTACACAAAAAACAAACCGCACATATTCACAAATTAGGTAATTACTTAATTAAAACGGTTCAGTTATTAATTTAACCCGAACGATACACTTCGCGATAATCAATTAATGGTGTAAACAAGTATGAATAGGTTACGTGCCAACTATGAAAATATCATGGATTGCTTTGTATAATTTTAAAAAATGTTATTGGCGTTGCCTCATAATGATTTTAAAATTGACCAATAGCAGTTTTTTTCTAAGTTTAGACATTATCAACGTTAACAAACATTTATCACGTGATAAAACTGAAATTTCGTTTCTCGTTTAATATTTGCAAAAACAATTATAAATATTAAATACATATTGTTACAAATTTTTTTGTTTAGTATAAATCATAGTGTGGAGGTTATAGTCAACACAACTATTTCTTTAAATGTTACTAATTATAATGCTAGAAATTGCTGTAGTCAAAAAGTCCTTAAAGGTTCCTTTATTCCGACAATCAAATATACCTAATAATTTCATAAGCAATTTAAAGCGCTACTTTTAATAATCTTCATCAGCAAATTTAGTCAACACCATCGAAAACATCTACTCCAAAAACAGCATGCAAATACGATTAAATGTGAAACTTACCGGCAAAATGTCTGTAAAAAATAGATTTCGATCAAAGATTTTGTAAACTCAATGTTATTCAATATTGTTATGGACTAAATCATGAAGATTTGCTGTGATAAGGGTTACAAAATGGGAGGTCAAAAATGTGTAATCTTCTGCTACTCTAATGATGCGGTACTATTTCCTAAAAATAAAATCGATCTGCAAGAAATTAAAATTTTTTTAACACAACGGCAAAATATCTGTTCAAAAATTTGCATAACAGGCAAAGAACCTGTAATGTAACTTGAATTAACCACTTAACAGTCGGATATTTTTGAGAAAAATGATACAAAATTGTCGCTTTTTTTTGTTTTCATTTAACTACATTTATTAATCCTATTAATTAATTACAATAAATTAATCAATAAGTAGTTTTAGTATAAAATATTTTCATTTCATTCAATACACAATCCGGACAGTAGTATTTTGTCTCCTTTTTTTACCGCTTGTATTTTTCCGTGAGCAACATTCTCTGCATTGTCCAGTAGGTCTCTCTTGGTTTGCAGTAGATGGCATTACTTCTATAAAATGTCTACCAATCAAACGTCGTGGTGACAATGATCCTGATGGACGTCCAGAAATCTGTTGGGATTTACCATATTTTTTACTAATTTGTTATACGAGATCTAATCTAAATTGTAAATGAGATGTTGAGCCTTCCTGCTTTCCATAAAAAACAAAGGAATTCCATATTGTCTGATCGAGAAATTGTAGAAACATTTTATAATAATATTTCTTCCCACGCTTTTTGATGATAGGGTAGTTAGTTAGGTGTTGGTCAACTCTATCAACACCACCCATATAATTGTTGTAATGATGTACAACTTTAGACATTTTTTTAAAGTCCCGTGTTTGTTGAATTTCTATTATTTCTGGGTTATGAATTGTTGACAACAAGGCGACGTCTTTTTTGTCTTTCCACTTCATAACGCAGACCTTTCCTCTTTAGTATGCCACTATTTCTCGCTTTTTTAGTTTTTTCTTTTGTAAATCGTTGAGCACTTTTTTTCTGTTCAATTTCAACGTTCCAACGTTCGGTTTTGTGTCGCAAAAGAATATCTGCTAGTATCGGTGAGGTATAAAAATTGTCTGTAGTAAGACAGTATCTTAAATTCAAAATTGGCTTCATCAATCCATGACAATTTGTATTCCCATTCCATGGTTTTTATAATTATTATCTAGTATTGTTTCCTTTCCTGTGTATATTATAAAAGACCAAATATACCTAGATTCTGATTCATAGAGCATATATGATTTGATGCCAAAACTGGCTCGTTTTAGAAGGATATACTGAATCCAACCCAATCTACCCTTATAGAGCATAAGACTCTCATCTATTGTCACGTTTCTCTCAGGTGTAATCGCAGAAGAAAACTTTTTACGTAGGTGCTTTATGATTGGCCATAACTTATTTAGCTTAGGATTTAGGTGCATTTTGGGGGTTATAAGTTGAATTATCATTGAAATGTATATAACGCTTCAATAAGGTAAAACGTCTGTAAGGCATAACTTTGCCGACAAATGGTGTTTCAATTATATCTTTTCTAGACCAGTACCATTCGATTATAAGTTTATTTATAATGCCTTGCAGAATTTGAAGAACAAGAAACACCGTGATTGCAGCATTATCTGTCGACTTCCACTCTTTCAAACGTAAAAATCTATGCAAAACTGTATTGATCTGCATATCGGTTCGTCTCAGTTGTAATCAAGTCTAAAATTTCTGAATCCCAAAAAATTCAAAATAACGTAATATTGTCCCCTCACCATCATTATCAAATGGCAAAATTACATCAGGTGTATTATCGAAAGGAAGTCTTGAAGGAAGAGTTGGTAAATTTTCTGTATTTACTTTACAAAATTCTCTAAATGGAAGTACATCTTCAATCTCGAATTCAGAATCATCTTCCGATAAATCTAATAAATCATTTTTGTTGTCTGATTCACTTATCAACATTTCCTCATCCCGAACGAGACTCGGGATCGTCAGTGTACGGAAAAATGTAACGCCCGAGTGCAGTTCGGGTAAAACTGTCAAGCGGTTAAAGTAAAACATTATCAAACCGGTAGTGTCATTCAAATTGCTCAGAATATAAATATAGAGTTACGGTGATGTCAAGAATGAAGTATCCCAACAGATACCTGAAGGCATAAGCACTTGAATGTGAAGACAACATCAAGAATATACAAAAGCACAGTACAACCGATCAAAACTAGGTCCGGAACCAAAAAACGATGAAGCGACAATTTTGAACTAAACCAATAATAAGAAAGTGGGGCAATAGTTAAAAAAACAGGCTTTCAATCTAATTAGAAGACAAAAAAAGAAGAATATTTTAGTGAATTGTTCTGTTTGGTCTAGATATTTTCTTAAGATAGTTTTTTTAATCAGCAACTGCTTTTCTTGTCTTTGTCGTATTTATCAATTTACTGCTAATTCCCAAGTCTCTCACAACTCTGTATAACTCTTTGCTTTTCGCTCTATCGTAAGCTTGTTTAAGGTCAATGCATAATTTGACTTAGTCTACTACTCCTCTACCCATTGATGTCCTCCATTTGGTAATTAAGCTTATTTGTTGTAGCTAATACAATACCAAATAGTTATGATTCTACAATTTTTGCATTGCATTGAATTGTGATAGAATTGAACATATTATCTACATCCCCGTTGAAATAAGCTTTATAATTTAATTTCCCCTCATTGTTAACTATTTTTCAGAACTTTTGCCTTTTTCAATCCTATAAGATACTACATTCTTATGAACATACTTTTTTTTATTTTGTTTTAGTGGGTGGTAAGTAGATGTGGACCCAGCCATACCACCCAAACTTGCTTGGTACAAGTTTGCCACAAGAGGGATAGGTTAAATAAGAAAATGTTACGAGTAGATAAGATAATCTTACAAGACCGGTAGATTAGGCTAAGTATTAGTGTGTGCTATGAGATCACGTAGTTTCTCAAGGTACCTGCCATACGACGTATTCTTGCTTCTAGGTTAATATCAAACCGATAAGGAAAAGGATCTGCATATAGATGAGGAAAAAGAAAAAAAGCAGAGCATTAATCAAACAGCGACAACTAAAACAAAAATCAAACGTGTTATTTAACTAAAAATGTAATAAACTAAAGTAACTCTAAATAAACATGCAATGTTATATAAAGAAACTAATATCCTACTTTGTTAGTAAAAACTAAAGAAACTAATAAAGGCTCTAGTCTTTCTCTTTGCAAAAAGTCTATATACATAACATCAGGCACCAGTCTAAAGATGGTTTGAAGAGCTTCGATTTAGGCGTTGATCGTGGATAACAGGTTACCACGAACCTCATTGAATTCGCGACGGTAAGCTGTCGTCATCCAAAACGTTAATGCGTTTTAAACGACTACGAAATCTGCCGTGTAAAGATAAGATTTGAGCTGTTTCTCATCCGGGGACGTGGGACATTTTAACCCAGCTATGTATATCTGGAATAAGGGAGTAGGTGTTATTTTTTAACATATCTTGCTTTTCTTTCAAGACATGGAATTCTTTTCTAAAAAAAATCGTCGCAATCCGAATTCGAACTATATTTGTGAATTTATTTTAAATTATAGATAAAATATCTAATACACTGTTAACATTTTTCTCTATTTGAATAAGTTGTTAGGAAGCATAATCTCTATAAGAAACTGTAAAAATAATTCGAATAATTTAGATACGTACAAAATTATATAACAAAAACCGTTAAAAATATCGGATACAGCTATTTCCAGTTTCTTTATTAGAGCTATCTTTTGATAGAACCGAAAGAGTATGAAAAGCTAGCTCCATACCAAATTTCAAGTTATTAAGACTTTTGGTTCGAGAGTTATCGTAGGTAAATCCAAAGATATTGTAAAGGAGATGCAGCACTCTGTGTATAGACAAATCAAAAGAATAAAGAAAACAATTGTTATTTTTAACTTATCTTGCTTTCCCTTCAAGATATAAAATTTTTTTCTATAAAAAAACCGTCGCAGGCAGTATTAGAACCTAGGTTATTTATGGAATTTACTGTAAATTTTAAATGACATATCGAAACTCTTAATGTTAGAAAACATTTATTATTTGAATAAATTGATAGAAAAAATTATATCTGTAAGAAACTGTAAAAATAATTCGAATAATTTACATACGTACAAAATTATATAAAAAAAACTGTTTAAAATGGCAAATACACCTACTTCCGGTTTCTTTATTAGATCCATCTATTTATAGAACCGAGAGAATATGAAAAGCCAGCTCTGTACCAAGTTTCAAGTTACTAAGACTTTAGGTTCAAGAGTTATCGTGAGTACATCGTTACACACACACACACACAAACAGACACTCAAAATCAACCAAAAATACATTTTCCTGATTCAAGAGACCTTGATACGTAAAATTACGCAAATATTTTTTTAAATTGCCATTGCTATACTTCCTCTATAAGAAAGTAAAAAGGTAAGTGGGTTATTTATATTTCTGAAATATTAAGCTTTAAAACTATTGTATTAAAAGTGTTTTATTTAATTTTTAATGTAATATTTTACAACCTGTCAGAAATCTTTTAGCTTTTGGAGTGTTTTTTATAATAACTTGTATTTCAAACTATATTATTGAGAATTTTCTATTAAATCATTGCAAAAAATGACAAGTACATAGAAAAAACTTTTAAATAAATTAATAAAAGAATTTCTGCGTTGTAATTAACACACAAACTGCAACTGTTGTTTGAGATTTATTATTTTTTTATGTTTAAAATACTTTCAGAATCTTTACCGATTATTGCCGTCTTCTAGTTTTGGGTACATCACTTTTGTGGAATCCGATTGCTTTAATCAAAAAATACTTTTTCGTAAATATGAACGTAGTACACTCGTTTTGAAAAAAATTGAGACAAACTTTTTGTGACGCACTGAAGTTGTAATATTGTAAACGGGAGTTGACTGTAGAACGCACGGTTCTTTGTAGGTGTTGTTAATTGTCAATTTTTGTAGTGTTTATGATATGAGGGTTTTGCACAAACATGTTTATGTAAGCAAACGTTTAAAAAAATTATTTATTAAAAAGTAATCATAAATTTTAAGTAAATACTTTTCTTAAGTGAAGAAAAAGTTCTTGTTTTTATCGTAATACTAATAATTTCCGTTGAATACTTTTACATAAATACTGTAACTATGATGATACCTTATTAAATTATTTTATTTTTTTAATATAACTTAGTACGAGTATTTTTTGATTTTTTGGTTGGATTTCTACAGCTAAAAATTTGTAATAATGGCAATATACGACGGTATTCTCACGGAGAGAAATGAAAAAAGTCTTATGGAGTTCGTCCAACGCTATATTAATGAGTTTTTTCGAAAAGCGTTATTTTCAGCGAAAAACAATCTTGTAATAGTTGTAACAATAAACCTACATAATTTTTCGTCTAAGAAAAAGTCGTTAACCACAAAATTTTATTAGTTCTTACGTCCTACGCGACGTAATGCTACAGTCGGCTCAAATTCAATATCCAGAGAGTGACTATATTTTTCAACAAATAAGTGATCTTACTGTTATATCAACATCCTGATATCTCTACTACCACAGCATACTACATAACAGCTTTTTTTGAATTATTACGTTAATATATACATATCTATTTTTTTGATTTTTTAAGAATAATTGCCCCATACATTTATCAAAGATCGTGTCGACTTTGATTTGTGCAAATAACCTGCGTGTTCTGTCATGGCTGGCAAAAATCCTTATTTTCCAATAATTGAAGACGTTTAGGCTGAAGTCATGCAGTTAATTTGAAACTAACAATAGGCCAAATTTCATCCTTCAACACCGCGATCAGCTTCTTGATGCAATTCAAAATGCCTGAAATGTCATAAACAAAAATTTTATATAGACAGGGGGTGATACGCATTATTAGTTATATATTATATGTTTTTGTTAGTAACTTTTTTTATTATAGCTAGGTTAGGTATTTTACATTAATATAATATGTGTTTCCTCTATTTATCTCAATAAATAATCAATTTTTTAAGTAGTTTAGGCATTTTTATGAGTAATCATTTTTTTTACAAAAATTAGATTTAATTTTATTTAAAAGGATTTTAACCTTTATTTGCGTCAAAGGAGCTTAATAAAACTAAAATAAATAAAAATTCAATATTTAGATAAAAAAATACAATTTGACTAATGGTTTCCAGAATTCCTCTACAACGGCATTTGCTTATTACTTATTAAGAAACTATGGAATATACTTTGCTAATATTATTTCTATTGGTTTATTTTAGTTGAATTCAATTAAAACGGGCAAGCCTTATATTGTTTAGAAAATATAGTTGCTGAGGTATCAACAGAATTACAGTAATTTTTGTGTAAACGTATTCCGAGAAAATTATTAATTTTACGATAAAAGAAACGTTCCCTTTACTTATAAAAATATAGCGCAACTATCATTTACTTGAAATTTATTATCAATTTTTTATAAATAATTTTTTGAAAGCGTTTATTTACATAAGTATATAAATCCAAAACTCTCACATTATAAACAATACGAAAATTTATAATTGATAACATTACGAAGCACCTATTATTGACAAATATAATAAAATTTTTCTTTTTTTTTATGCTTTCATTTCAACATTTTTGGTTATAGGTATTAACATCTGTTGTATTGGGTAAGACCACCTACAAGAAACCGGGCGGTTTTTACTGTCAAACCGCGTTTACACCATTAAAACTTTGTGACAGTTTGTCTCGATTTTTTTCAAAACAAGTGTACAATACGTTTCTATTGCAAGTTTGCTCACCATTTATTTTGACTTAACCGATAACTACGATAACTACTAGCAGAATGCCCGTTTTTGGCACCGATGCTATGGTTGCTTTACATGTAATCAACTATGTCTCATAAACTACACTTTCTTTAAGTCTTGTTTTTTTTCTAAATTTATTGTTTTTTGTATTGGATTGGATATCTAACGCTTGTTTTGAAAACAGTAAACGATTGCATTTAAACGTAGAGACCAACGAATCCAATTGTTTCAAAAGTTTATTGAGCATTTCTGTAATTTTCGTTCCGAGGATGCGACTGATTTAACACATTTTAATTGATCCATTTTGATTACCATCAAGTTTTTTAGTCTGTGATATGCTTCTTTTTTTTGTTGTCAAAGTTGCATATTTTATAAGCTAAAAATTTAATAATAATTATCTTTACTTTACATTTTAAACCGTTTTCTTATTCGTAAATTTTAGATTATCTAACAAAACCATTTCAAATAGAAACGTAATTGCTTTAACATTAAAAAAAAGTATAGATGATTATCAGTAATGTATACCTACACTAACTCACACCATGTAAATAATTGTAAGTTGTTTAGTATTAATACGGCAAATATTAAATAAGTTAATAACCGTATAGACAATCTATGTGCAAATAAATACATGTAATAATTCCTATAAGAGAATATCATAAATAATTTACTCTATTTATTAACGTAGAGCTTTGTTACAGTTGCAAAAATAACAGTTAAGATGTCGTTTAAATATATTTTAGTGAATAAAAACATTATTTTTAAATGTTATAATTAAATTAATGTAATTACAGCAGATTTTTTCTACACATTATTATTTAATAACTGAGCTTTACTGCATAAAACAATACTTTTTTTAAACTCCGAATAATGTACGTTTATCAACAGTTTTCTATTTGTCAATAAATTAACAATAATTATTATATAAGTTGCATATTGAAACCAATATAAAGTAGATATTAATAGTTAATAAGTAAAGAATGTTTTTTAAATTTGGGTTTTTAGTTTACATGATATTAATTGCTAAAGTAACAGAGGCTTACTTAACACTTAATCACAAAACATTTCAAGTTTAAACAGGTTGACTTGTTTGTGGATTCATTGAGAACTTACACTGTCTACTGAAAAAAATTTTGAAAAATTATCAAAAATTTTATGGAAGAACAAAACCGGTTTCACAAGAAGAGGAGTAAAACAAAGAGATATACGTTCGTCTAAACAAAACATTGAAGAAATTAACATAATATTTCAATTAAAGATAACACCAAACTATAAAGGTAAACTCAATAAATCGAATTTAGTAAGTCTTACAACATAACGCGCTGGTGTTAAATAAATATACAGAGTGTGTACAAATTGACAAAAAAGCTAGACGCTGGGACATTCTTTGTTCAATTTTGCGTCAAAAATTGTAAGGTTAAATTATTATATTATGCTTTGTATGCTTTCAGGAACCACTTAAAAAAATATACATTTGGCAACACTGTAAACTAGCATACGACCGTAATACTTGCTGCTGCTATTTTCTTTATTTAAATCTTCAAAAACGTTTTACTAGGCATTGCTAGCACGTTTTACATCTTACACATTAGCAAGAGATAATTTGGTCTTCAATTTATTTATTGTCAGAACAATACCTAGGTGCATACAATTAATAATGTTAATTTAGAATGTATTTTCCAACAGAATTTTTTTAAATTTTTATCTGATGGTAAGTCAGTGACACTAATTTCTACAAAATTGTTTGAATTCAAATCTATCTGTTTCTACGCATAGTTGCAACCTTCAAAGTATTGTCGGGATTACTCGTTCGAGTCTTTCGTTTTAATACCGTTGCGTTAATTCTTTCTGTAACTTGGTCAGCGTCTTGAGAAGGCGTTGTAAGCACTTGTTATGTTAAAAAGTTAGTAGTTTCATTTTGAAGTATACAAATTTTTCAAGTATAAAATTTGTTCTTCGACATCCCTACCTTTTTCTTCGTAGCCAGTTGTCAAAACAAATTCATTTCCTGCTAACGTTTTCTAAGCTACGGATCGTTCTTAGCGGTCTTTTTGGCCCAACAAGACTTTCATTATTAAATTGGTTTACGCCACTCCACGTGAATATGTGGACGAATTTTGCGTAGTATCGAGTGAAAGCTTATTTTGGGGTATCTGATTTTATAACGTTTGTTGGTATTGAGGGCTTAATTAATACTTTAGCGGGTCCGATCCCTCCACCTGTAACCTTATCAGCGACGTTCGTAACACCTGGTAACACCTGTTCATCGAAAAGTTTTCATGGCGTCAAGTCGCTGAAGGCTAAAGGGTTGTACACCACTTTATGGAAAGAAATAATACAAGTGCAAAGTTAATTAGAGGAAAGCTTGGCGCATTCTTTTACGTCAACTATTGTATGCATTAAATCAAATTGCTTGTGCTCACACAGTATGTACACTTGTGTCAAATTGCATATTACGTTTTAGATTAGACTGGTATGGAATTAGCTAATCCCCTACTGGATAGTACACAACTGTAAGTATTGCATTTTCGATTTTAGTTTGTTGGTCATGTCGATTATTAGAATGGCCACACGTACATACTAGGTTGTAATTACAATTAATATTAAACTTTTTTTGTGTGCCACATACTTATCGGGTGCGCTTTGATTCTCGACACTTTGATTTTCGTATTCTTAAAATTAAACTTAATAAAGTCAAATCATTCCTTCGTTAAATTTAAAAGTTAGATTGCTTAGGACACGTAGATGTGTGACGTGTTGTCCCGACAAAGGGCGTAACTTATATTTGGCCTGCGATATCAACCCATGTAATATTGTTTGCAACGCTTATATAACTATACTTATATACTGTGTTATTACTTCTGTCGTGTCGTGTTATTTGTTTTTTTCCAGCTACGGGTAAGAGTTAGACAATATCTCCCTAATTTAATCCTTCATCATCTTGGCGCTTTTTTTAGCTTTAAATCTATAATTTAGCATCACAAAGCCTGCGACTCCCTCTCCGGGGAAACTGTGTTAGCCGTTGCCTCTTTTTTTGTTGTTACAAGAAAACCAGCCTAACACAATCTTGTTTTAATAAAACCCCAAACAAAAAAGTCTAGAGGACAGATATCGGGAGATCCCGCAAGCCATAGAATGAAACCACCGCGACCAATCCATATATTCGAAAAGTGTTCATCCAACCACTCTCTTACATTACGAGCAAAGTGAGCAGGAGCTTTATTGTGCATGTTATGGCATATCGTCAATAACTTGTTGCAAAACATTAAGGTACCTATTGGCATTAAAACAAATTGACCCAAGCACCCTGTTATTATCATACCCAGCCAAACGTTAGTGGTAAATCTTCTTTAGTGACTATATTCTATAGATTTATGCCGATTTTCATCTGCTCAATAGTGACGATTATAAGTATTAAATACACCATCTCAAAGTGGGCAAAAATTTGCAAAAAGTGATTAAAATTGGGATTATGTTTTAAATGGCTTCAAAATTGTCTAAATAATTATGAAAAAATAATTTAAAAAATCGTGTTCGTTAGGGCGGTTTGTAGAGGTGCCGTTAATTCTAAAGTGACGAAATTCTGAATTACGCGTCGAGTGTATTAGTTATCTGTAAATATATTATGACAAAAAACGATTTTGAAAAATCCACAGGTGACACGGCTAACTTTTAGGGGTGCCAAAAGTCGAGAAATTAACTGATTTAGATTATTCTTAAAATGAAAAATATGAAAAAAATAAACACATAAAATTTATGTCAGGAGAAATTTCAATAATTGCTTATTTGCTGAATGCGCCAGGATTGACAGCATATCCAACAGATAGCGTACGCAGAATTATGCAAAATTTCTTAATTAGCGTTTCATCAAGTCCAGTTATAGAAATGACCCTAGAGGAATCACTAAATCTTCTGGCGGTATTGCCATCATTTGTTGTTCCACTACCACCACTTTTTGGAACATCGACCAGTAGCCCCATTATTTGACAAAAGTATCTCTGTATTTTTCTTTTTCTTTCCTCAAAACGTGTTTATGTTTCTACACCACGCACTTGCCATTTTTGTATATCTAATCTATACGATATGTGCAACAAAAATTTAAAAAATCGTATCCATGCATGAAGAGACGATAACCCAAACTTCAATTTATTTTTATGTGCTTCCTTCTCAAGAATTTTGTATATGTTAGTCATCTATTTCGGGGTCGCCTTACAAATATAGCAAGTTTGTGCTGAAGCAGTTTCCGAAATAGCATTGCAAACTTTATCATTAATATTGGTCATTACGCAAACATACGACACAGACTATTCTTTATTTTGAATTTTGCATTTCGTGGCGACAAGTTTTTGAATTTAATCGTTTACATAATTTTTCTCTTGTACAGTTAGTGCACTGGATTCTTTCTGAAACAAAAATCTAATTGGTCGACAAAATCTGGTAGAAGAGAGTCGTGGATTTTGCCATACTATTATATTTTCCGCTCCCGGGTTTTCTGTATATAGCTACAAAAGGACCAGAGATGTCAAAAAGAAGTCACCATCATCTACTCCAGAATTTAAAAATACTTGCTTTTATTCAGAATGACCAGTACTTCCATCGCAACCCCATTTTACAACTAATACCAAACTATTTAATGCACTATCAGACCGACTAGCTACAACTGGGTCTTGTAAAGCAACTATACGCCATATCGTATGGTCAAGAAGGTCCTGCAATTTTACCCTTTCTTCAAGAATAACAGCGAGACGTGGCCTCTCGGACTTTATTACACGACGGATATATATTTGCAGACTGTTAATTTCCAATTTTTCTATAAATTCAATATTGATGGTATGTCTCCTTGGTTTCTATCATGATTGAAAGAGCTTTATCAGGTGTCAAAAGTTTAGCAGTGTGCAATTTTTTACTCTTATACCAAACTTATTTTAGTGACCATTGTGGGAGTCGTAAAACTGCCTCGACAATGAGGTTCACCACACAAGTTTTTCCTTTGTGCTTCAAGCCTTTACTTGCCGCCGATGCTAGTTATTCTGGTTTATAGCCCACAGTTAATTGCTCAGCTTTCTTCGTTTTGTTCTTGAATTACTCTTTAAACATCGCAGTCTAAAACGTCCACGGTGACGTACGCTGCTTTCTGAAGGTTGTGGTTCTTCACTAGCAGTGGCCTCTTCTCTCTTGTCAAAAATAAACGGCTTGTTTAACCAGTTCCATTTTTTCTAAAAACCTGGGCATAAAATTGGAAACCGCTTTTAGTTTTGTATAAACGGAACTGCAGAATTTTCCATTGTTTTTTTTTAGTTGTACGACAGCTGTTGGATTATTTTCAACGTGGTAATGATGCACCAAATCGTTGAACAAATGTTCAGTCTGATAAAAGCATCCCTCGCCTTTTTTTGATACAAAATATCACAAAGATGCTTCCTTGTCAACATTTCGATTAAACAAATTTCTGAAAATACACGAGAAAAATTAAACCAATAAGTATCCAAGTATTATACAGGGCGTTTCACCATAATAACTTATAAACTATGATTAAACACTTTTTGTATGTACCAACATCAATATTATAAATACAATGCAGGTAGTTACACACTTAATTTTTTTTATTAAATATGTACACAAATGTGAAAAATGTTTCAATAAATTAGAAAAATTTAAACATAATTAGTTTTACGATTAAATTATTTAAACTCAATGTTTTCTCCACAAATGAAAATGAACTTCTTGATTTACACACTTCTCGTCTTTTTAATCCTAAATTTTAATTTTAACTTTATTTTATTTTTTTATCACTTCTGGTTGTGTGTTTATTGATAGTTTCATTTATTTATTTTTTTTTTGACAGTTGTCAGTTCAATTTTAATACTTGGTATGCTCTCTTAATAATGTAATGTATTGTAATTTTGTGTATGTACATATTTACACTTTTTTTTGCATTGCAAGTTTTTTTTCAGCACAAACAACAGTTATCTTCAACAAAAGTTAGTCACTATTCATGTTCACAGTAACAAACTTCAAATATTTTTTTAACAGTGAGCTTTTTATGTTATTAAAAAACTTCAAATAATTGTTCTCATAATTTTAATAATTTTTTTGTTGTTTATTAGACGCTATTACACTACAAAAATTATATTTAGAATTTATGCATATCTATTTTTAATAATGTCTCATAACGTGCTTAGACGTACAACAAAGATTTCAAGAATATTTTAGAATGTTCTTAAAGTCTTCTTTACAAATATATATATTCCTTAATATTTTATTTAATAAATTTTATATTTCGCTAATACAAATAGCATCATTAGCATAAACTTAAAACTAAATATAAAAAAAAATTGAAATGGAAATAAAAAATACTAACCAAATTAAAATAGTTAACACTTTATAAATTAATAAAAATTAAACGTATTTGTTAATTTTAGTGAAGCTACTATATATATAAAAAATTTTAAAAAATAAATAAAAATGAAAAATAAATATAATCAAAAGAATAGAAAAATAAAAAAATCGAACTGTAATTTTAAACTGAGATAAATAGAAGAATTTAAATTTATTATTTCATTCAGACATTTATAGAAATATTATCAAAAATTCTATTTATTTTAAGGGTCTCTAATGAATTAAAAAAAATCCTTTATTGCAAACATGTAAAATGTTTATATTCAAATCAGAAGAAAACAAATGTCTCGAAGATAAAATATAATTAGCAAAAGCAGATTAAATATACTTTGTCATTTAGTCTAGTTTATAATTTTCTACCTATTTGACTAACATATAAAAAATTACAAAAAGAACAAGTAAGTTTGTATACTGCAGATTTATGTAAAACTGGTATTTGATCTTTATTGTTAACTAAAAATAAAGTGTGTTATGTGTCAAAAATAAAATATTGATGTTATATGTTGTTTAAAAATTTTTGACAAAAATTGAAAACAGTGGCCACAGTATGGAAGAGATCTAAGAATTCTTTCATTATTAGAACGAGAATTAATGAAATTTTTAAATTAATGTTTTATACAAACTCTGTAAAAAATACTATTAATTAATTGGATAGGATAACCATTATTTAAACCAATTTGGTTTATAACTTTGCGTTCTTTAGCAAAATACATAATACATGTCTATGTAGAATTAACTAATTTGTTAAATAAAATATTAAAATATATGTATATATTCGTGGAAAAGACTAAAAACATTCTAAAATATTATTTTAAATATTATCCACTTTAAGTAATGAACTAAGTACTTTAGCAATATTAAAAATTTCAATTTTGAATTTAATTCACTGCGAACATGCGTACGAATAAGAAAAAATATATTGTAAACTGTATATATTTTCACGGTTGAAAATACTGAAAAAAGTAACTGTGACCACCGTTCTTCAATTTATCATCAAAAGGTTTATTATTTTTCTCTATTTTGCTCTACGATTTTTTGATACAGATTTTCTATCAATAGGTTAAGACTACATCTATTGTAAATTTGTAAAATTATTTAAGTAAAAACACTTTTTCAATATTATCTTGTTATTCTTAATTTTTTTTAATATTCATCTCAAGATTCTAAAAAAAATCTAAGCTTTATTTACAGAGTTAATTTTGATTAAGTTGACTGTATTGCATGTAAAAAATTAAAAATAATTTTTGTTTTTGCTGTTAAAATTTGTATAGAAGCAGCTTTTTCAAGTAATTTAGAATACAGTAAATATTAAAACAAAACTTAAAGTAATTATTGTAAACAAAACAAAAAAGTATAAATACCGTACATAAACCAATTATTTTATAATAACAAACAAGAAAGAGTGACAGAATGCTTTGAGGCAACACGCCACAAAACGAAATGCATGCAATAAAACAAAACAGAAAGAGTAGTCTTGGTTGGAGAAATTTGAATACCACTTTTATTAATTCAATAATTGCCAGTTCAAATAATTAGTATATTATGTATAAGTGTTAAATTATTAATATTTTATGATGTGAAAGCAGTACCGTTATAATTGATAATAAAGTTTTTGAAACCTCTTAGAACGTCTTGCAAAATAAAAATAAATTAACAAAAATATACGATAATTACAAAAAATGTTAATTTCAATATTGCAAATTTAAATAAAAAAATAGCAAACAATGTATTTAAAAGTAACGTTTAAATCTTAAATAAACATTTTAATAAAATATCAATTTTGTAAATATAAAGACCATAAGAAAATTTAAAAATAAAGAAGTTACTTATATATAATAATTGTTAGTTAGACAAATTCCCTGTAAAAAATACTTAATTTTATGTAAAGTAGTTATGTAACGTACTTTTAAGATGCTAAATACACAGGTACCTTACAGTTTTCTTAACGGTTATACTAGTTTCTTGCAATTGCAATGAAACAATTCACTCACTAGATCAGCAAAAAAATGTTTGAATAGTTTTTTAACATATAAAATTTTAGTATTTACTCAGATTTTTAGTTTGTGTAAAATTTTATTAAATAAAATTGGTAAAGTAGCACATTTTTAAGTTTTTGTATTTTTAACAAATTTTAAAATCCTTGTAGGGCAACAGAAATTTCAATAATTTATATTTAAACATGTATCTGTTATGAACACACAGAAATTTACAATTTTACAATTTAATAATTAATTTCTGTTTTTATGTAAAATGAATATAAGTTATACAAACGTTTTATAACTAAGAGATTTGCATTTAAATTAAAAAATAAAATAAAACGATAATGAGCGATAGTTCAATAGTAGTACTACACTTTATATTACCATGCATTAGAAAAATTTAGAAAATCTGTTTATACATACTTTCTACTATCGTACATATTGTGTGACCGTTTGAACCGTTTTGTTCCTATGTAGAAAGTCAAAAGCAAAGTCTGTAAAAGTTGTTTTGTAACCGTTAATAATCAAATGTAGAAAAAAAACAGATCATAATTATATCCAGTAACAATATTTATCAGAAGTCAACAGCGTTCGCATGCACATACAGATAATGTTACATACTTTAAAAACACTAAAACTGTTAAAAAATAACATTCAGCAAGATAACTAAGACGATACGTCGTTTTTACAAGTTTTAATATAATAGCATAAGTTTTCACAGCCTTAGTCTATACGTCAACTTACTCTTTTAGATTCGAAACTATCTTGTCTATACGGAATTTCCAAAGTTCACAAGCAAGGTCCGACATATCGTCAGAAATATCCAAGCTCTTACATACAAGCCAGTCAAGTTCTTGCCCGACATTTTTCGCAAATTTACAGGTCTTCTTACATCTTCAATTTTTAGCATTTAATTCAACGTTTGGAAACTATAAAGTTTAACCCCAAAATCTTGTGAGTTTTGATGTCATTTTTTACCAAAATTTCTATTAAAGATTTACTTATTATTATCGAATGGATTCTGTCTCACCATAACAAGGATTTGAATTTGGTTGCTCTTATTAATCAGTGTTTATCATCCATTTACTTCCAATTTGAGAACAAGTTTTACAATCAAGTTTTTGGTAATGTATGGGTTTTCTTCTATCGCCTGTTGTAGCCAATATTTAGAAACATATAATCGTTTGAAACGGTTGTTTTGGAATCATCAAAACCTAAACTTTGGTTTAACTATGTTTCCGACATGTTTATTGTTTTGTATCACTAGTCCAGAAAGTGCTATTTTGCGAGTATGAGCATATTTATAGGCCAAGGTGAAGCCGAGACCTACAAAAAGCAAATGCTCGCAAAATACTTTTAGGCAGAAAGAAGACTTATCTGGCAATAATTTTGTAGACATTTATGATCTTTTAAAGGTTTTGGAAGTACTATTACATTAACTGTCTTACAGTCACGTGAAAACTACCTTAGTCTTAGTATGCTATTGACGATGGCGGTGAGAAAAATCAGTGCTTTCTGACGATAGTTTTTAATAGTTTTATTTGAAATTTTGTCATGACCGAAAACTTTACGATTTTTGAGAAATTGTATAATCTGCGGGATTTCGAACGAAAAAGCTGGAAAAGTAAATCTGAGTAATTTTGCGATAAAAATCAGACAGTTTGAGTTAAATCTATCCATACGGTCAGGGTCGGCTATTTGGTAGTTTACGGAGCATCGTTACTCAAGATCATCGGGTTGTGGTTCTGTTTTTTTAGCAGGAGAATAAACTAGACCGTTTGCAAAATGAATTCGTAGATCAAGTCTAGAGGAAAAGTTACGTAAAATTTTTTGCATGTGCGAAAATTAGTTACAGTCGTAATTTAGAGAATCTAATTTGGATGTTCAAGACTCGTTTTTGTAATATAGTAGAGCTGAACGTACTTCAGTTTGTAATTTGTTTAGATCTCTTTTGTATTGGGTGTTAAGGGTTCTTTGATATTTATATTTTTGCGAGGAATTCATTGACTGCTTTCAATAGGTAGAGAATTTGAATATTTGTTAGTAGTTGAAGTGGTAGCGAGGTTATGAGAAAAAATGATTGTTTTTTGAAAAAACATAATGTTTTTATCAAGCCAATTTTGCAAATGAATAATTTGGGATTAGGCCAAGATTATCAGTTAGTAATTGATTGTGATCTGAATTAAGTTCAGGAATAGAGTATCTAGTGAGGAAAAGAGGATATTTTGAAGGATTACTATGTCTAAGATATCTAGGCGGTAGATGTTATAGAAAAAAGTAAGTTTATGTGTTGCAATAACTGATATTGGTATTCTATATAATTGATAAGTATACGGCTGTTTGGATTGCATACACGGCTATTCTAAGCAACATGTTTACAATTGAAATTTCATACTGCAATGGATGGTTGATGATTAGGAAATAAACGATCAAGATCGTCGTCAGTGAGTAGAGATTTGAGTGGTTTATAGCATGGGACAACTCTAATATTGCCGATAGAAATTTTGCGCAATATTGACGTTGATTGTATATGATCACGGGCAGGGTCAGGGAGTTGATAATGCCGAAAAAATCTTTTAACAAAACACCGGTGCCACCGTCTTTATTGCCACGATCGGTGCGATGAAAGGTATAATTGGAAATTTTGGGTTGGCGTTAAGGTGAGTTTCCGATAAAAGGACAGCATCGATTTCGTACTGATCAAGAAAGTGGTAAAGTTCTGTAGTTTTATAGTGAAGGCTATTACAATTCGAGAAGGCCAGCTTAAAGAATATTATATTAAGTTTATTTGCCATAATTGATTATTGAAAAATAATTCTTTGATAGATTAAAGAAGAGGAAATAAAATGGTAAATGTAAGTTGAGCGTTATTCCAAGCAAGAGATTTTTGTACTGCAGAAGAGGATGTGCGCTTAGCAGCAGCAGCATATTGGTTATAATTAGCGGAGTGAGATCCTCCACAATTAGCGCATTTAGCTGGTAGATCGCGAGTCTTAGTATATGTGTAAGATGGTTGAAAATCACCGCAGTTTACACAGCGATAAAGAACCCTATATTTTAATTGCAAATGCTCATAAAGTTGGCACCAAAAACATTTGTGCGATCCACGCTGAGAAATTAGGATTTCTACCTGAATGGCAACTCTACAGCAATGTTTCAAGTTGAATATCAAATTTGCTCTCTTGGAAGTAGGATTAAGAAGAAGGGCATAGAAACTTCATTTGCTTTGTGCAGTTGAATGACCTTGGGAAGGGGAAAATTAAGAGTTGTTAATTTGTTTAAGATTGTATCTGTTGGAGTAGTCTTTGCAATATCACTAATTATTACTTTTAATAGTTTATCACTGAGAAGTGCATATGCGTGGTTGGAAATATTTTTTTCGATTAAGCTTACCATAGCATGGTAGTCCGAAACAGATGGAGGAGTGGTTTTAATACCTTCATTAATATTAATAGCATTAGTAAAATTTATTTTGTGAGAATCAAGAAATGCTGCAGTGGAAGGCTACAACGACTTTTCTCTCAGGATTATAGGGGATACATGATTGTTATCTTTGATACTAATGGGTTTGTAGATGGTCGTATTGTGGTTTCGAGATATATCTGCTGGCATCATTATATTTGAATGCGTTAATTGAGTAGAGTTAGAATTGGATAGCGCTTCGTAATCAGGGGTACAACTAAGCTGACTGATATTGTCTTCTTCAGCACTAATTTGGGTTTCAAGAAGAACAAGGGATTTTTTTGAAGTGAAACTTCTTTATCGGCGTTGGAAAAAAATTTAGCGTCATATTTTACGCGTCACATTTTTTACCGTCAGATGTTTTTCGGTTACGCGTAACATTTTTCCGTTACGCGCCATCTTTTTCTTGCCCCTACCACGGTTGGTTCAGACGAAGAGTACTTTCAGTTTCTCCAACGCAGTAGGGAGAGCATGTCGCTTATTTCGTTACGCCTCACATTTTTAATTAATACGACTGCTAATTTAATGAACATCAATTAATTGGCATAGAGTATAAATTCTGAAATATGTTATTAATTTTTGTAAATCAATTAACTAATTTTTTATTATAAAATTCTAAAATATTTTTAAATAAATACAAATTGTACAAGGTGTTCAAAGGTAGTAAAATAAATAAAAAGTTCGCCCGCGGGTGGGCTCGAACCACCAACCTTTCGGTTAACAGCCGAACGCGCTAGTCGATTGCGCCACGGAGGCACATACTATAGTTCACAAAACGGATGGTTATAAGGTACACGATCAAAACGTTGCTATAGGATACGATCAATTGTTGTTTTGTAATTAATGGCTTATGGTAACTGAAATATGAAATTGAATCTACAAAAATTAGTTAATTGATTTACAAAAATTTGTATTCATGTTTATGATAATAAAATCCTTTTGTTTAAAATTTATTTAACTTTATTTAACCAATTTCTGAAAAGTTGCATGTAGATCATTTTGCGAAAAATAAGGCCATAAAGAAGTTTCACTTCTTACATGTGTACACTAGTACATGCCCTAATTTTTTTCTGTGTTTTACGTACTGGTTAAAAACCTTCATCGTCAGCACTAGTAAAAGGGTCATGGTCAAGATTCACCAGAAAGTTTTGACAGCATTTTTTTTCATTCTAGCTATAACACTGAGTAGTTCCTGTAAAGACATCGGCGCACAAGCTTGAAACAACATGTCTGCAGCTGCGGACATGTTTTGTAAATTACATTACGACACTGAACAGCAATAAGAACAATGTGTTACGTACGAAATTTTCATTACGGAATACCCTGTATATTTAATTGAAATTAGATTCCGGTTTGGACGCCCTCTACCGATCTTTTCTCGTGGCTGTCATTTTACGACAAAATCGTGAAGCTGTCAATTGCCTAAAATGGTCTGGACGTCTTAAAGTAATTTTTCAAGAGTCATCCGTAATAATGGGAATCAAATTGTAATTACATTACGTTCGTAAAATATTTGAGTCGTCACAGGGTAAGATAGTTACTGCCGTTTTATTAAAATTCGTTTGTAATTTTTCCTTAATTTAATAGCCGTTTCCCCACGCTTAAGAAATACCGTTACCGAACACGTACGATTTTGGAAGGCATATTCTCCACCACAAAAACGGAGTCTCGACAAACTTTACTGTGGGAGATGTTATTTAGTGTATACTAGTCGATTGTGTTATCAGCCACCTGTGCTAAATTGTTACCTACAGTATACGATACAACGGGTTTTTATATAACATTTAATGATTTATTAATACTACTTTTTTTAGCTTCCTGTTCTTTGTGAGTTAGTGTGTGATACGATTTGCTTTTCACTATTTATTACAGGCCGCTGGCGGGGAAAACGTTTTCTTCGCGAAAGTGGATACTGGATTTTGGGGTGAGTTATTTGCTTAACTTTTATATCGTGATCACGAAAGTTACTCACTGTATCGCATGCTGTGAGGGAAAAACATATTTACTACGAGATTTTCGGTGCTGTTCGTTTCGATCTTAAATGTGTATTGTGTGTTGCCGATACTGCGGGCATTCAGGTATTAGAACTTCGATATAACCTAGTAAATCTTATGTATTACGAAATCAAAGTTTTCTACACTTGTTAACGAAAATTGTTAGTCATTCTAGTATTTAAGGATTGCGCATTTAGCGTATAGTTGTCAAATTACTGCGCTACTAAATTAAAACTGTGATATTTGTTAATTCTACGTAGAAACCATTCGAGCATCGATAGGTGAAGAAATTTCATATACTCTTATTAGTATCCAACGTTAATACATTAAAGTGATTATAATTGTTAATCTCTCTTGTTATTTTTCTTTCTCCTGTGATTATCGTTATCTATTAACTAATTTTGGCTACTCAAACATCAGAGTAATAAGGATTACAAACCTCAAATTGATTTACAAGTTTGGATCGTCTGTCGTGATCGAGGCAGAAGTGTTATCTTGGATCAGATCTGGCGCCCTTCCTGTGAACCTCTCCCTACCTCCGACTGTGTGAGTTGGCCGTGCAAAGTTCGTAAGACATAAAGCTTGTAACAAATGATAACTTAAATTTTGTAAAATATATATCAAGATACATTTTAAATTGAAAAAAAATTAATTACAGTTTTTACTTTGACAGATCGTAGGGGAATTGTTAAGTGAATATCGTTACATACTCTACTCCATCTTAACCCGTAAGTACCGACGCCGGTCTCGCAGACCGGCACTCAGTTTTCAAGTTTGAATATCGCGCTTAATTTACTGAATTATATTGTATCCGCCAGTCTATGTATTCATTGACATTTCATTAGTTCACATGGGAAGGTGACAGTGGTTACCCCTGTAATTGGATTAGATTTTGGTAAAAGTGTCTTAAGTGCGGTCTCACAGACCGGCAACGGTGAGGATGAGATTATTTTATGCACATTAAATGAACCCTGGATTTCGTTTGTTGGGTTTCTGATAATCGTGTTTTGTAGGTTATAATGTCCAGGCCCATCACGTGTTAGAGCAACAGATAATAAATTTGAAACGACTTTGAACCGGTGGTTTGATGAATGTGATACTGGTGATGACAATTTACTAAATAAGTATGACGATGATATAAATGCGAGCGATATTGATGACGACGTTATTGAAGATGAAGAGCAAGTTCAACGTATGAAAATGAATCAAGCGATTCATCTGAGAGTTTTATTTCTACTTGTCTGTTTGGGAAAAATTTATTCAAATGGACGACTGAGTCACAGAACACAAAAACAAGAACAAGAAAGCATAATATCGTTTCGTAACTTCCTGGATTACCTAACCGTCCTACTAAGCAAGTCCCAAAAATATGTGGAACCGGCTGATTGACGATAGAATACTTACAGAAGTTTTACATTAGACAAATGTGAGAATTCAGAGAGAAAGGGCCAGATATTCAAATAATTGACGTTCAGAAATCAAAGAATTAGATATGATTGAGCTCAAAGCTTTTATAGGGCTACTCTTTTTTACTGCGGCATTCAAGTCAAATCATGAAAACATAAGAACTCTCTTTGCAACAGATGGAACAGGTGCTGAGACAATTCGCGCCGTTATGTCCAAAAACCGATTCGCATTTTACTGAATAATCTCAGATTCGATGACCCTGATTTCCGAAAAGATTTCGGATGTATATGTCGAATAAACCGGTCAAATACGGAATAATGGCATTGACAGATTCAAGAATCCATTATTTTTTCAATGGTTATATTTATGCTGGAAAAGGCTTAGATGGAAACATAGTGTCACAACTTTAGCAAAACCAATGCAATCTGTTTTATGTTATCAAGGCGTATACGCAAAAGTAACCGAAACATCACAGCAGGTAACTGGTTTACATCAATTGATCTTGTACTTTACTTATCGAGAGAAGATGGCCTGACATATGTTGGATCACTAAAGAAAAATAAAAGAGAAATTCTGAGTAAATTCCTATCGAACAAAACCAGGACCCCCGGATCATAATTATAGGGATTCACATCAGAGATTACAATGGTGTCGTACGTTCCAAAAAAATCGAAAGCAGTCTTATTGGTAAGCTCTATGCACCATACCAAATATGCAGATCCAGATCTAAACAAGCCGGAAATTATTGCTTTCTACAATGGAAGAAACGCTGGCGTAGATGCGCTTGATGAGAAATGAGCAAATTATTGCACCGGACGTAGAACTTGGAGACGGCCAATGACAATTTTTTTTAGAATTCTAGATATAAGTAATGTCAATGATTTTGTACTTTACAATTCTTGCAAACGTAACGAACCAATAACCAGAATTTACTTTCTGAAAAAGCCAGAGAATTAGTCACACCTAAACTTGAAAGACGTTCCAATAATCCCCATGTAGGGCAGAAACTCAAATTGACAATCGAAAGAATTTTGGTCAAAAAGGGCACTGCAATTCAACCACCAAACGAAGAAGAGCCATTGCCAGATAGAAGACTGACAAAGAAAAAAACTTGTAGTCTTTGTCCTCGCCAAAAGAAAAGAAAGACCGCATTTGCATGTATAAAGTGCCAAAATCCTATTTGCCTACAAAGTTCAGACAAGTTTGTCAAAATTGTCTCTAAATTTTCAAAATTTAGATTTAGAAATGCGTTTCCTTAATATAGATATTTTATGTTCGTTTTTGGTTCCGTTTTTTCAATAAATTTTGCTAATATTTTGTATATTTTAGAATAATCATTTACACTTAAGCAACATTACTAATAAACCCCTATAACAGATTGATAAAAACACCTGAAATCCAATTTTAATCGATTTTACAAATTGCCGGTCTATCAGACCGCACGACGGTGACTATGTGACAAAAGTGTGGGACGACACTTACGGATTAAGTTTGTTTCTTTTATAATCTACAGGCAATCTAATAACATTAAATGTGCTAGAACGTTTATATTGCAAAACGCTTTACAGTTATTATTGTGTGATATTGTTATTAAATTCAATAAAATCAAACAATTTAAAATAGATTAAAATACAAAGTGTCAATGAAGAAAGTAATTTCTAAACTGTTCATGTACGAGCAGGACATGAACTAGTTGTTAACTTTATTGCGGTCAAGATTTTATTGTCAAATGCAAATAGTAATTTGGTTATCTAATAAATAAAAAAAAATCTGTGTGCGCAACAACGCAAAGAGACAATTAAACCATTCACCGATTGGTATCTAATGAAGGAAAAATTATTTGATTAAAAAAATTAATTGGTTAACTAATCGATTTCTTATGTAATCCACGTAATTAATACACTTGTCATAATAAATTTTCATTACACATTGAACGAAGTAAGGATTATAAATGTAGCATAATAATTAATACATAGTTGACAAATGTAAATAGTTCGTTAATTTGAATACCAGAATACTCTTTTTTACTATCCTTGGATAAATATCAACCAGTTTGGGTGCGGAAAGTATTACTCTTTCACATCATAAACATTGTCTTTGGGTTTGATTACGAAAAACTATCAAAATACACTGTAAATCGAAATTATCTAAATACGTTCTTTGTTTCAGTTAAATTGCGCAATTAGTGTAACGAACGTCACCTAATTCGTGGCAAGTTTTAAAAGTTTGCGCTCTCAATGTCAATAAGACCTTGATCAAGAACACGAGGAAGGTAAATGTTGCATTATCTAAGATTTATCTATCGATCGGACAACTATAAATATTAGTTACCTTCAAGTTTATTTTTGTTTGGTAAAAAAATATTGGTTATTTATTAGCACAGATCAAGGTATGTTTTAGTAATTAATATAAGTATATAATTTATAGTATGTTTTTTTAACAGTACTCTGACTGTCATACCACCGATCGCTGCTTTTTTTCTCCAAAATTTCAATGTGATTTAATAAAATTCGGTCTTAGAAAGTACTGATTTTCAGGTATGGCTACAAAACAGTTAACGATGTTAACTGAGACAAGGTCGTACATATAAAAAATATAATTGACGACGCCAACATGAAATATAAATTTGCATAGTGTTTGATATAAGAAAAATGTTTAGATAAAACGCAAGTGTATATAAGCGTACTTAATTAAAATTCAAGCGCCGTTCCTGAACGGAAGTAAATGAATATATACGCATGTCAGTCGGACACGAGGCGACCAAAAGAATACTTCCGTTAGCGACAAAAGTGAGGACGTCGGTTACCTGGCTGGTAGCTAACCGACTTAGCCTACTGATAAGGTTATTTATTGCTTTTTGTTCAAATTTACACCATTCAAAACGCAGACGCTATTATACTAACATCGTTTACTAAGTATACAGTAATGTCAGAGCTTTTTAATCCATAAGCGTAAGTATGATTCACATGTACGCAATAGTTATAGGATTACAATCACAATTATTATTGAAAATTAATTAATAATGCCAATTTGTGTTTGAGGTTGTAATTCATACTTTAGACGAAAGTCGTACTGTCACCAAAATTCCTTGTAGTCTGGCCTGTTGTTAAATACTGTTACTTTAATCTCTTCTTTACAAAAAATTGCACTTAAAGTTGCAACCGCACTAAACTGCACTGGTTATTTACTTTTGAAAGATTACCTCTTCTCATTTCTTTTTGTTAAACTGCGTTGGTACCTGACGCTGAATAAATACCATTGATCTGTTTCTTAATTATCTTAATTATTGTTTTTTTCTTAATTTTTATTGTGTATATACGATACACTTTTATTGACTACGGCGTTTAAGAATTTTTTTATTTTGCAATAAACTCTTTTTAATTGCACCTTTTTTAATAATAAAACTTGCAAAATGCTTACAAATACAGATCGCATCTGTATTTAAATTTATTTGAGGCATTTAATTCATTTTAAATTAGCATGAAACTTAGATACAAAAAAATATAAATTTTTATGCTAATTAATTAGTTTAGTTTAACGATCAACTCAAAGTAAATGCATAAGAAAAATAACACACAATCGACATAATTTAAAATGTTTAAAATTTGTTTACTATATTAACGTTCAAGCAAAAACGTTAAAGCAACCAAAAATTTATAAAATAACGTACGGTTGAGTACTGTAGTTTAATTTATAATGTAAAGTTACTTAATTTGGTTTTTGGTTTAAGTTTGAAATGGTTAAAATATCCTAAAGATTTCTTTTTATTAGATTTAAATTTGTTTATAAATAAAAAAATGGTTTTGGAAAAAGTGTTACGGTGTAACAAAATGAATTCTGTTTTTTGCTAAAATTTTAAAACATATATAAATTATAACTACTAATGAGTTTTTTAACACAACATGAGTAAGATTAAATCTAATAAACTAAACACGTAATTCTGTAGAGAAAATTTTTGATAAATTGATATCTACTTGTACTTTTTATAATTTTAAAGAACGATGTATAAAAAAACAAGATAAAATTATTATTTATATTCATTAAAATAATTCAAAACTAAATATAATAGTGGTAAAACTAAGTTAATATATCGAGCACAAAATATCTATTCTTTTATCTCAATAAACAGAAATATTCTACATTTTTCTGTTTATTGACAATAAAAACACATCTGGGGTCTAGTATATTGTAGGCAATGCTGGTATCATTTCTGGCCAAATGCCTGCGTTTTTAATTATGCAGTGCACGCCGCTTAATAGAATTACGTTGGGACTTGAAGTTTTTGATAACAATAACCAAATGATAACAATATCCAATGTTATTAACAGGTTGTTAATTTAGAAAGTGAAATCAAAGCGTCAACTAGAAAAAAAAATTTATAAAACGTTTAAAAAAAGCAGTATTTTTAGCGAACGGATATGTAGCTTTAAACCGTTTGTTGACAAGAAATTAAAAACAACGTTATGCTAGTTCTAAGAACTACACCATTCTTTTCAGAAATTTTCTGACTAAAAATAAATATAAAATAACGATATCAAATAAGACGTAGTTAATTTAATTTGTTATTCTAAGAAGGCACATGCTTTCCAAGTTATTTCTCGAAGATGTTGAAACAATGTACCGTTTCGTAAATCAGTCAAATTAACTAAAATGAATAAATAAGGCTGCAAAAATAAAATAAATATGCAAAACAACTTTTTTTAGAGTACAATGATGAAATTTTTCACTCGAAACAAGCGTATTGTAAAAATTCAGCTCAAAAATGCATACAAAATAAGTTATTGGTCATGTACAGAAACAATCTTGAGAATAAATGGATAACATAAACCGAAATTATGATTACTATAAGCGGCGTTTTTTCTATTGTAACGTCCCGTTAGAGTTCATTACATTAAAATTCAATTTTACATTCGTTTATTTTTGCAACTAATATTGCACGTAAATTTATTCAGTTTGGCAACGTCGCGTTGTTTTAACTCGACTTGAGGTAGCTTAAACTTCCACTTCCGTTTGAACAATCTCGCGCAGTTCACGTGTGTGATGCGAGGAAGACAAAATTTTCTTGATTATGGCGAAAAAACCCATGTAATTTCATTTTTATTCATTCCATCTAATTATTGGTGAGTTTAACTTTATTTTGATATAATTTTTCTATTGAATTCAACATTTTTAGTGATTTCGTAATGTAGCGCAATCGTTAGACAAAGGTTTTTATTTTGAAGGCCGTTGTTGTAAATGCAGCGTGAGTACATAATGTCATTCAAAAAACCATTCTAATTATTTATATTTAGGGTCTTTTTATTAGATCTTTTATTTTTATTCTGGATCTTTTCTTTTACTGGATCATTTATTCTGGTTTTGTCTTTTAATTACTGGATTTTCCGTCATTGGATTTATGCTTGCTGGTGTGGTTGGAAATCTACATTGCTGTTGAAGAATTTTATCACTACAACAAAGTATGTGCTAAAAATAGAAGATATACGATAACGTCATATCATGTGGTGAGTCAATTGGAATTAAGTTACATTTTAAATTCAGTTATTAAAACTTTTCACTCGATAACAAATTAACCGTTTACTATTTTTTTTGCATTTAATATTAATTACTTATTAGATGTAAGATTTTACGCTTTTTATTCATCACCAATTTAAAGGTGATTGGCGCCCTAATATTTTATTTTAAATACTGTTTTATTCTAAATATGTTTAATTCAAATATTGTTCTTTGTTCTCTAATGTAAATAGTATATTAAGTATAGTTAATAAATTAACGGAGTTCACGTCTTTGTAATTATTTCCATTCAAACCCATACCCAGAGGTCTGTGCTTACGATTGCTACCGTGGTCAAATTATTATTTTTACTTTTTATTATACGTTTTTTATTTCGGAATATTTTTTATTTTACACTATATAGTAGCATGCGTCCGAATTGTTACTTTAGTAAAGTGATAACATTACCCTACAGAAAACATTACCCGACTAAAACAGTATCCGTGATTCTAATAAGCGGCGAGCGCTGTAGTAGTAATTCATACCAAAATTTAAATCATTAATTTGGTTCTGAAGTCCGAATCTTTGAAGCATCGCCCTGTGTTTATTTCTAAAGATACATCTAAAGTGCTAATAAGCTTGTGTATCTATATTTTATGTGCCTTTAAAAAAGTATAAAAATTAAAAAAAAATTAAATTAGCACATCTTCGTTGGCTTCCGGATTGAAAAGAAGATTAAACAAAGTAAATGAAACAAACCACTCAACCGATTATAATTTTATAGAAACGTTTGCAGGATTTTATTCATTCTATATTTTGTTTATAAACAGAAATTAAAGTGTACAAATTATTTTTGCAAACGCAGAGATTTAAGAATCAAAGCAAATTAACTGGTAAAACATTGCTTTGCACGTATGTCGGAACTAATAGCGTGTGTAAGTAGCTTACTTGTGCCGCCGTCGTTTGCAATCTTTTACTAACCAAAAACGGTTTGAGACTTTTAACATTTAATTATTATATTGTAATAGCGAACGCTTCCACGGCCGGAGTCTATACTAAGATAAGAACGTTTTCCGGGTTTGGACCGTTTTAATGTTGTAACCGAAGTTGCCAACGTTTCGCCCACTTACGTAAAGGGCTACATCAGGGCGTGAGAGAAATAAAAAAACTCGAACAAGCAACCGAAATCTAACTAAACACTTCTCAAAAGTTAGGTAATCAGCTTGTGAATCAAGCCAGATTTTAAACTCTGAAAAGGTAAGAAAGAAAACGATAAACTTGAAAAAGCAAACGAAAATTTAACGAAGAACCACTACAGAGTTAGGTAATCAACTTGTGAAGCAAGCCAGATTCTAAATTCCATAGAAGTGACTCAAAAAGAAATAGACTCCGTATATAAAGAAGAAGTATCGTCACGACGATTGAAAGAGGGCGTGTTTTCGATAAAGGACTAATGACACGGAACCAAAGAGGGCATAGCTCAAAACCATGATCACGATTGAAGTTATTGGGGTGTTTGATGATTTCTATGCTCTCTCGAAATTTTCTGTTAAAAAGGAATGGAGATTTGGCAATCACCGAAACGTGATCAAAATCTATCTTGTGACCTGTAGTGAAATGATGTTCAGCAACTGCAGACTTAGAAATATGCCTTTTTCTTATACAACGATTGTAACGTGTAAATTTTTTTCGTTTGAATACGTCTGATTTTCGTTAACAGTTTTGTATTCACTGTTTATGCAAATCCTTTTGCGCAATAAATTTCGCGCACGCACATGCGTTATGAGCCTTCTTCTTAAGTACGAAGTTATCCTCCATCTTACGTTTCGCAATGAAGTAAAACGGACATTTTTTTGCGTGCTGCAAAAAGTGGAATTACCACTTATTTAATTTGTGTTTGTGAATTTTTGCCCCAATGGTGAAAATTATTTAAGCTGGCG
Organism: Aquatica leii; assembly: GCA_035610365.1. Taxonomy (NCBI): domain Eukaryota; kingdom Metazoa; phylum Arthropoda; class Insecta; order Coleoptera; family Lampyridae; genus Aquatica; species Aquatica leii. Next base: position 19,372,286 of record CM069434.1, on the reverse strand, counting down.
TTTGTTCGTAGCCCGCATTTGTTCGTAGCACCGCATTTGTTAGTAGCATTTGCATTTTGTTGTAAAGAATAAAACCCGTTAATTAGAAGGGGTAAGTCATTTTTGTTTTGATTCGAATTGTATAATTCATCGCAATTTACGTTCTAGTTTTTTTCTTTGTTCCGGATTTTTGGTTTCGTTCTTATACGATGTTTTTGAGTATGAAAATCTTATGAATACGATTTCGATCTTTATACGTCTGCGATTATGGAAATTACGATCTACGATTATCAATTTTATTGATTTCAAAGGCAAGATATCAATCAAATCTTCGTGAAAGATACGATTTACGGAAATTGCATCAGATTGCATCATTCAATGAGTCATGACCACACCTTAATAGAAGCTGCGCGATTCGCAAGTGGTAAAATTAAACCTTCAAGAACACGTATGTAGATATCTGTAATTATTAGTTTTAAGTTACGTTTTTGGTTTCAATATTTAACCATTCATATATAAAAAATATTGTGGCGCCCAACTTATAAAATTTTTGTTTATCAAATTGAAAATTATTAATCTTAAGTAACGTAAGAATTCCCACGACTCTAATTAAATAAATATGAAAATTCTCATTGTTCTTATGTAATTTGTTTTTTTTATTGTGTTTGTAATAAATATTTTTGTGAGCTGGCTGGTGCATTAATTCATTTATTTTGTTATGCGTTTATGTTAAGTAAGTTTATTGTCGTTACACGATCATGTTCTAAAATGCGAGTAATGACGTAACGACCGGTTTCACCAATGTAGGCTAAACCACATGAACAAGGGATTTGGTATACACCTTGAGATAAAAGTGTAAAAAATTTGTCCTTGGGAGAAGGAAGAATCTGAGAGATTTTGCCTGTCAAGTTGAAAATAGGTTTGATACCATTCTTACAAAGAAGTTTCCCTATTTGATCTGTAACCTTGTGAATGTAGGGTAAAAAAGCCAATTTCGGATTGGATTCGGAAGTAGAAATGTTCTTAGGTAATCGAGTACGTGGATGTAGACGACGATTAATAACTCAATGAATATCTCGTTTCATATAACCATTATTCACTAAAGTTCTAGTAAGACGACAGAGTTCCGAGTCTTTGGTGTGGCATTTATTAGGGAGGCCGCTCTTCTTTAACATTTATCCAAGACATGTTAAATGCTCGACGTTACATCGACAACGTCTTAAAACCAGTTCTTCCACCTCTTCTTCAAGAACGTCCAGAAGTTATCTTCTAACAAGATAATGCGCGACCGCATGTGACAGTAATGACACAAAGAGTTTTTGAAGAGAATGACGTAAATTTGCTACCGTGGCCTGCTAGATCGCTAGATTTATCGCTAATGTCTGAGACAGAATGGATGTCATCCAGCTCACCCTCCAAATAGCATAGAAAAATTGCGACAACAGCTTGAAATCGCCTGGGATGAGATACCCTAGGACGCAATAAATCACCTTATTTCCAGCATGCTTAGAAAGGTAACTTCTTGCATACAAGCACGTGGTGCATTTTATTTGAAACCCAGTGTATAATACTCCACTATATGAAAATATAAAACCTTTAAAACATTTTTTTAAATAAAATTTAGGAGACTATCTTGACATGATTTTTACCAAACACACAATTTTACTTAAATACCTACTTTTAAAACATAGTTCTTGTGCTGTGCTTTGTAAATTCAAATATTAGAGTCTTATATATTTGGAAGTTGGTACTAGATAAAACATTAAAATTTTATACTGGATATAGATAGACATAATAGTTATGTTTTCAATGCGGATTTTTAAATTTTTTCAAAGATTTGACAAAAGGACAGAGATGATAAGAAATAATATATGTTACTCACGACAAAAGTTACATAGGATAATTTACTTTTACATAGCGGTTATTTTGCAGTTTTGCACCGCATTAACCTTTGTTATGCTATACTTAACTTTCGACGCTTGTTACACATTGAAACCTTTTGTTTCGGCAAAATTAAGGCTCCGGCCGACTCAAGCGCAGAAGAGCGTGTTTTTCTTTATATTATGATAGGCGCCAACAAGTCTATGTCCAAGTTGCCCACACTTCTCGACACAACAAGACTTGAATATATTTTTCTATTTTGGTACTCTAACAAATACTTTAAAGAATTCGTTTGAGTTGTTTAAAGTAACACTTTATAGCACCCGAACTGTTGTTTTGTTCGATTGGCAATACTGATATTTGTCCATTAAAATACAGCAATCCAACTATCCTACATGTCAAATTTGAAATGTTGCCAACTTATTATTAAAAAAAGTAGTTTTCCCTAATCAATAAAATAAAAGCAAATATGTAATTCACGTTCATTTTTACATATAACTTGTAAAATATAAAAAATAGTTTAAGGTATACGTTTTATAAGATATTTTGAAGCAATTGACCATTAGAAAACTCCACGCTTCGCGAATCGTTTTCTAAACCTTGGTCTCGTGCGCTAAAATGGTCCCTTATGAAACTAGTATTTTAACACTTATAACTTAACAATAATAACAATATACGAAACGTAAACTTTACACCATCCAAGCGCTTGTTTAGAGTACGATTTAAAAAATAACAATCTTAAAAAACAACAAAATAATTCGGTCGTCAACTCCTATTTTGACCGTCCGCCACTGATAGAAAAAACAGTGAAACCTGACATCTAAATATCAAATGAGTTAATTTTTAAGGCGACCTAACCTTAACCTCAAGATCGTTTATCACTTGTGGTAATATTCCCACAACGATAACGCTTAAAGAAAATTTGTACCACTTATCTTTTTAAATGTCCTATCAAGGTCTCGAGTATTGAGCAATGGAGGATGTTAGGTCTCGACAACGGTAGAGGCTTTAAAGTACGATTTCTTGATGAACTACCTAGTGAAACTAAATTAATAATTATGGGAGCATCAACATATCTAGAATTAATTTGCGTGGCTAAATCCTCTAGTTGATCCTGCATTAAACAGTAATACAACCAAAAAAAATTGGCTCCGAAATTTTTGAAAACGACAAAAAAAGATGCATTAGACATAACAGCAGAAGATACTGAAGAGCGGGTAGAAGTAGACAGATTTGACAATAGCGACACAGCAGGTTTTCTTCGAGCACGGTAGGTTTAGGACATGTGTTTACTAATTCTAGTTTTTTTAAGTATTGTGATCAGCTGTCTTCCATTCGGGAAATATGCTAATTCGATTGTCTTCTTTGTTTGCAGGCCCATCTAATTATGTCCTGTATTGCTCACGTGTTTTTTATGTGTTTGTTTTAAATTCGAGCACGTCTAGGCTTTCTTAGATAGATCTTAAGGTTCTCATTTCTTCTGTTCTGAGACTTTATTGGTTTTACAATTATCGGTTAGCGTTTCTATATCTAAATAGCTCTTGTATTTATTGTTGGTGTACTATGTCTTTGAAGGCTTCTGTTGTTTTGGCGTTTTTTTGTTTGAATTTGTACTTCTTCGTAATGGTATCTGCTGTTGGTAATGCCTATTCCGAGATAATTACACTAAGACGTTTGGTTAATCATACAGTTGCTTTTATCTACCGAGATGGGCATGTATTGTTGTGCTATTCTCTTAAATGTTTGAAATCATCTCTGGAGATTGTCTTTACTGTTTGGTCGTCCGCAGAGCAGATTGTTTATAGTTTTGTTTTTCTTATTTTATATTCTGTTAGGGTGCTTATGCTCTGTATCAGTTTGTCTATAATTAGGTTAAATAGCATTGAACTAAGAATGTCCCCTGTCTGATATTTTTACATACGGAAACGTTTCTTGTAAAATTTTTTTGTTCTTATTTGAAAAGATGAACAATATTAATAGTTTTTAAGATTTGTTTTTTTTAAATATGTAAATTACATCTTGCAGTTTTATTTTGTAAAAGGTTCTTGTCAAAACTCTAAAACACATGAAAGCAGGGGTTTGGTATTCAATAAATTTTTCTTATATTTGACGTATCATATAATAGGCATATAAGTGCTAAACTGCCTCCAGAAGTTAAACATTTGAATCTGTAGTGCGACTCTTTCGGAAAACAAAATCGCAATACTAAATAGTATTAATGGTTAAATCAGTGCTGCATTCTGGGACTTATGTAAACCTTAAAAGTATTACAATAAAGTATCTGTTTTCGGGACATAGCTTCCTCCCGAACGACACTAATTTTGGTGAGATTGAGGTTTTTCTCAAAAAGTAACAAAGACTTTACACTCTAGATGATTACATGGAGGTGACGTAGACGTGCAGAAAGAAAAAGCCTTTAATAGTTACTTTAATGCGGCCTAAAGACTTCTTGGGCAGAGATGACATTGAAAAAAAAATTACGAACAGAAAGGTCACAGACGACAAAGAAAAAATTAACTAGTTGAAGATAAGATCAATCAGAATTGAAGAAAACGAACCGTTTTTACTTGTAATCTAACAAAACGATTTCTGTCAACCATATCAAAAAGTTTCTGTTAAGAAAGCCTCTCGAGGTAAACCTACTTCCAAAGATATTTTCAATGACTTCGTCCCTTTCTGGCCCGATGGCAAGCATATTACTGAAGTAAAGCTACTGAATTTAAAACAAATGATGCACCTTATTCCAGCGGATACAATGCCGTTTTATCAAAATTTGCAAAGTGCTGATATTACTGAAGACGTTGACGGGTTTAACGTTCAAAATCTAGATTTTCAGGTTGCTCCTGAAGAGTATTCGAAAATATGAAAATGTAAATCGTTTTGTTTCTTTGTTTAATTTTTTTTTGTTTATAATAAAACGTTCTTTTACAACATTTAGTTGTTTGATTAAAAAAAAAATTTAAATGATTTTTAACAATGCAGAAAACAACCAACCCACAAAAACCATTTTTTTGTAAACAAGATTCTTAAACTGCAATTGTAAAATAGCTGTAATCGTCGTATAAAAAACGTACAATTAATTTAAAACAAATAAATATTGACTGTACAATGTACATATTTTTTATTGATCCAAAACTTTAGAGACCAATATCTCAGTTTAACAAGATTTAGCTTGGTAGCTTTCTATAGAACGCCGTCCACTTGAAATTTTGGTTATTATTTTTGTTAGAAGCTTTAGTTTAGAACATAACAGTATAACAGTATACGGTTTGTTGGATTTTTTCTGTCGTATTTTTTGGCATCGGTATAGTTATACTCTTGTTACGCATGTCTGATATTAGTATTGGTTCTCTATTATTAAGCTGTTAATTCGTGATCTTGATGTTTTTGTATTTTTTAGTTTGGCAACAGCTGTTTCCACCTCGTCTATATTTTTACTAATCAGTCTTTGAATGTTGTTTCAACCATTGTCAGTATTTTGCTTTTACCAGTGGTGTAAAAAGCATGAAAATATTCCATCTGGACATTTTCATTTAGGGTATTTATTTTTTATTTGTTGATAGAGTTTCATCTTCATCTTAGCAGTTTCTATACTCTTCATTGACCACCATGAAAATCATGTTTAATATCTTTAGTAAATCTCTCCCAATGCTCTTGTCTTATTGTTCTAATTCTAGCATTTACTTCGTTTTGTATTTTATCACATCCGATGTTCTTTGTCAGTACGTAATCTAACATGAATGAATGTATGATTAGTTGTATTCATGCTAGGTGGAAAATGTGTTGGCAATGCGTAGTATGTAGAGAATTGTCAATGCTTTCTTTTGCTTATTCGTGACGTCCTTATTGAATCTGAAACTCCGTCTGTATAATCATTGCCCACTTTGCCATTGAAGTGACTCAAGATGATGGTTTTATTTATCTCGTGATGGGATAGTGACTAGATTGTCTTGTAATTGTTTGCAAAATGCTGTCTGTCTTCTATGAGCTTCTCTAAATCGAATGCATATACTGCGATGATATATGTTGGTTCCTCGTTGGTCTCAAAGTGATTGTTATAACTCTGTCATTGACGTATTTGATGTTTCTCAAATAATAAAAATCCTACCCTTGGGTGTGTTATTTTGATTGATTTTTTTCCATTATATATGAAACTATAGTCCATATTTTTATGATATAAAATAATGAAGTACTGTATTTGTACTTAATTATTCATGTTTAAATCGACAATAATCTGAACAATTAAATTAAATTTGAAATAATTTGAAATTTGAGTTGTAAAAGTTTAATCGTAATTTGTTTGTGCCAATTAGCGTAAAACATAAATATGTATAAGAAAATGTTGAGAACATAGTTTATATGACTTTTTAAAACTAATAAATAACAAAAATTAAAAAAAGTAGACATTAGATATAAACACACACGTGAAACATCTAGAGAATTTCTTTATATAGAAAATGAAGGTAGAAATTACTAAAAATTAAAATTAATTATAAAGCAATAAATTATACTTTCCTTTACATTGACACATGATTAAGTTTTCAATAACGGTCGTTCTCTTTTTCTATTCTAACACAAAAAATACTTAATAACAATTATTACTTGGTGGTCATTTAAAATTTGTAATTATTTTTAAAACGTAGTAATTATTTTTTTGCAGCAGCTCGAACTGATTGAGATTCAGCAGTAGCCGGTAATCTTCGTTTCTTGTTGCCCGTAATATATCATTAAGCAGCGCACGAGTCAGATCTTCAACTTAAGCGGTGTTTGTAGTAAATTGTATATACGGCCGAGGGAATGTGCGTAGAAGGCAAAGTAAATGACATTTGGCCCCAATTAACTTTTAACACTCATAAAGTGTTGCTACACATAGTTAGACGGCATGTTGTACACGCAACGCCAAGTACATTTGTTTAGTAAAAAAAAAACTGAATTTGTTTCTCGTGTTTAAGTAATGACCAAAATTGCAATATAAAAATTGTTTGCAAAATTTTTTATATGGGTCGCAGCTGTTCTGCAAGAAGTAATTTAAACGTACGCTTCTTGTTAATGTCTATTAGTGTTATGATTATGACGACCGAAACGTTATGGACATGACAGAAATTTGTAGGTTTCAGGTTTCAAATAATTTTTTATAGTTTTGAGTTATAAAAAATAAGGTAAACACGTTTTTGTTTAATATTAGGATGTCACTAAAATAGAATTAAAGTCAGTCTTAAACATTGATTTTAAAAACATAAAATTAATTTTGTATTCGAAAATAAGATTAGTTGTAATGCAATTATATTTATAAAATTGAGGTACAACTGCTCAAAAACATTCTGAAAAATTGGTCATCGCATTTATTAAACTATAAGTTTGTTTAAATATATATAATGTGAAACTAGAACTAAACACAATAATCACAATTTACAATTCCAAAGATTATTTACATATAAGCAATACGTTTTAAAAAACATATTTAAATTACGTTAATGAAATTAATGTATCCATATTTAAATGTATTTTAATTTGCAACGCAAAGAAAGGATCCTGTCACTAAATCAAATTAAATTTATGTGTTATAAGACGTTATCAAATAAGAAAAAAATTAAGAAAAATAGGACACAACTAGACAAACTAAAAGTAAAAATTAGGAAAAATTTATGTAAATTTAATAATGTTTTATTGTAATTTAATTTTATATGTGAAGGTATATTTATCGATCTATTTAGCTATACATTGTTTGATTTTGTTTATTTAATTCAAAACGGAAATATTTTATTAAATTTGTGGTAAAAAAAACTTTTCTTGTTTCCTTCAGGTTGTTTTTGCAACTCACGCGAAGTCGGGTAAATTATTTTTTGTTTTTCAGACGGTACTACGTTGAGGTACAGACACAAAGTAAATAAAAAACTTTTTTGAAATAGTTATGTACTATACGTCATTTAATAATTTTTAATTTTTTTGTAACTTCTATCAGATTACAATTTTTATAAGTTCAGTACTGGTGCAGTAAACGTTTGTACAATCAAATATATTTTTCAGATATTTTCTTAAAAGTGATAATTGTTTAAAGCAAATAAAACAACACTAGTCGTTCCAAAAAACCTAATTTTTATTATATATTTTTGATCATAAAGCTAGGCTGGCTATATAATTCAATGTAAGAAAACGACTTAGGCAATAATTCTTCTTAAAATTTTAAACAAATTTAGTCTTGTTGCTTACGTATAATCAAAATGTTTGTGTTGTGTTGCGTTAAATAAAAAAATTTTTTTTTTAATTGGTTAAAAGTGGCCCAGTTTTGAGATATTTGCAATTAAAGTTTTCAGGCACATCTTGACTACCTAATTATTATGTTAATAAATTAATTAGAACAGACAGTAATGTTCTTACCATTACTACTGACTTAGCTTAACAAAACCTATTTTGTGTACACGTTCTCGTTTATCTTTGGTTGTCACTAAAACAATGCAAAATTGAGCTTTTGTAGAACAGAGTTTGACAATCTGATTTATTTCCTTCTCGATTTCTTATTGAATTTCTTTAGCTGATGCTAAGCGATTCGTGTAAACAAACTCGTACTTCATAATATGTAATTTAAATTTTCTTTATTATGTACTGCCGAATACAGTAATATTGTTATTATCGGCATTATCGTAATCTTGATTGGCAACCACGATAATTTTATCGTCTTGATAAATTTGTAGATTATGGTAAATTTCAAGCCATTTATGTATAAACATTTGGTTGTCACTTTTTTAGAATCTGAGTATCGGTTTGACAAGTTGTTGCTATTTTTCTTAATAAATATTCCACTTGAAAACTCTCATTTTTTTTGTAGTTTTTTTCCCATAGTTTATTCAATCTATTATTTTAAATTTTGTTGTTGTTTCACGAAAATATCAACATATAACTGTTTTTTAAATTCAACTGTTTTGAAAAAGCGATCACGCTGTTGTCAATTGTGTTTAAACGGTCTCATTCAATAAGCAGCAATACTTTTCCTATCTTCTTTTTTCGCTTTGTATTTTTCTACTTTAGTTGTAAAAACTACACCAAAAAAATTTTGAGTTTATTTAAACCCGTTTGTTACATGTCTTTAGTAATAAATTAAAGCATTTCTTACAAAAACAGTCCTTGTAAAAAATTTCAAAATTCTACCATAAGATGGCATCACTAAGCATGCATTAAAATGTAGCAAAATTTCCTACATAAGCAACTTATGTCCGACGTAAAACAGTATTTAAACTTAATTAATTCCGCAAAAAAGTTCTTGTCAATAAGGTTCTTGCCGAGAACATTCCATGTCATCAACATAAGGTGTTTTAGCTGGAATTCTTATGTGAAAGTGTCCTTTATTTGATGTAATTGTTGACATTTTAATAAAGTGATACCGAAAAACCTGTTGTACCTGAAAACCGTGCCAAAAAGGTTAAGAAAGAAAATGTTATCAGAGACCAGAAAGTGTAAAGAGAGGCGCACATAAATCAGAACGACATAGTTCTAAAAGAAAATGAGTAGAACCCGATTGTCAGTAAAAAAATAAAAAAATTCCCACTTCTCTCAGTTCTTGGTTTTTTTTATTATTTCAGTTGTAAGAGATAGAAGTGTTTTATTATAATCGCGAAAAATACAAGAAATGAGATACTGATGCGTTTTTACTAAATTCCAACTAAAAATCTCCAAGACAGCCACTTGGCAGGGTTAATAAAAACGTTACCTGCCAAGCAACAAAGATCTAGAAAACATGCTTGTCAATATGATCGTGATACCAGTGCAAACAAACAAATCACAAGCTTTTTAATTTTTTTTCTTTGTTTACAATGTGCGCTAACTATGTAAATATATACAAAGATTTCTAGAGCTAGGTTACGGCACATCCAAGACTCTGTTACGGTAAGAATTATGGGTAACTAAATTTAAATGGAGCGATGGCCGCAGTAGCTCGGTTCTTGTAGGCAAAATGGGGTGGGTTAGAAATTGTGAAGGGAATATTTAAATCAAAGATGTCGTTGTAGATAAAATTAGTCAAATAGTGATTAGAAATTGTTAGAAATAGGCGCCACACAATTTGTTTAGTTACGGTCCTGTTAAGTAAATTGTAAAAGTTTAACAGGGCTCTAGTAGTAGCGAAGGGTTGCTGAAAGAACACTGAAAAGGTTAAGCAATAAATAGCAATCAGTAAATTTGATGTAAATATAATGAATTTAGAATAAATGGCAATTTACAAAATAATCAATAAAACATTCAATTTTGAATTATGCAAACAAAATATGCGTGAAGTTGAGTAAAACAATCGATAATGGATTTCAAATATTACAAAAATACGGGATCTAAATTACCTTGTGTTAAAACAAAAGTAGTAAAACTAATTTAATTACGTTAGGTTCGCAAAACAAACAACAAAAAAAAATTTAATTTGGGGCAGCGATCGTTATTCGACAAGACAGTAATTTCAAATTTGAAATACAAAAAAAAATCTTACCTTATTACTTCGCTGATGGAACTCCGTGCACGGTATTTCCAGTCGAAGTTTCCTTAAATAAAATATTTAAAACAAACAATTGGCCGTCGGCAAATAACAGCCGAGAATTAGAGTTAGGTTCAAGTTTACTATCTCGTAGATCAGAGAAGGCGTGACCAAATTTATATAGGTTAATAGGTCAGTTACAATTACGTTATAGGTCAACAAATTTCAAGGTAAATCAGATAACAAATTCTTATAGAAACAAAGAGAAATTAAATTAAGTAAATTAAACTAAAGTTTAAATAACAAAAGTGAATTTTAAATAACCAAAAAAAATGTAAAATTTTAAAGTATAAGGAAAAGTTCTTGAATTTCTAAAGTTGATTAAGCAAGTAGGATTTTGATAAAAAGTTCAATGTAGAAAATCAAATCTTTGAGATTTGCACAAATATGAATTAAATCACAATAAAACGAAGGGTAACGGTTGGTTTTTTTTACTTAGCCAGTTGCTGCAATCGAAGTTGACTTTTCAGCGTAGCGTTAGTAGAGTTTACAGATGAACAAAGTATTTTGGTAGTTGAAGGAACTTTCACACGTGGAGTAAACAATCCGTTGGAGAAAACGTTCATATGAATTAGAACAATTTCGTCGGAAGAAAAACCGCTATAAAGAGGAAGGGAGAGAAGCGAAGTTAGATTAACTAAATAAAACAAAAACTAAGTACTTTACCTGGGTATAATAATCCAGCGTTAAGAAAACTAAGTACACTTTTAAAATTTAAATTAACTTATAACCGTAAATATACGATTTTTAGTAATTTTAGGAAAGAAACAGGTTCCGTAGATATACTAAAAGTTAGGAAGGTTTCAACGTAATATCCGGTAAAATCACCGTGTTTTTGAAGTGATCTCAACAAGAGTTTGTCAGGAACTGATTAAAGAAGGAAACGAAAGAATCTAGATCATAATGACCTCACAAGAAAACAAAATAAATTCGTCAGCAAACTCGTGAGAACGCTCGAGTAAATGATATTTTAAACAATAATATTTATAAGGACTTGTAGAAAAGCAGCATTTAATCACGTATTAAGCGAAAATAATACGCTCTTAATTACTCATAAATTACAAATTATCGACTTTAAAATGTAACATAATAAAGCGTGAGATTAGTAACAACAGCAAATTCCCACACGGCTAACTTAAATGAATCAGACAGTGCCGGATTTAGAAAAAATTGCTCAGGGCGTAACAACTCCCTTATGGAAACAAGTAGGTCACCGGTAGACAAACGAGATACATATAAAAATAGACCTAATAAAGCCCTTCCAAAGCAGCATAATTCTCTGAGATTTTATTGGCAAAAATACTGTCAGTTAAAGCTATGTCTCGCTTAATTCTGAAAAGTTACACGATTATTGTTTTATATAAAGTCTACTGAGCGATATTGACTACCAAATTTAATATTAAATTTAGTCTGCAAAGAGAAAAAAAGCTAGCAGCTGAAAAAAAAACTTTATCTGCAAAAGGTAGAGGCGTTTTATTCTTTAAAGAAGGTACAAGCCACTGTTATAAGCTTCAACTACATGCAAAATTTACCTCTACCTTACATCAGAACTAGTACGGTTTTCTTTACTCGACAGCTATGCACTATGTGCTTGGTGTACATGATTTATCTGATGACTCTGCTTCAATATACGTTTACAACGAAAGTGTAGGAAAAAAAACAGAATGATGATATAAGTTTGTCCAGACTACGTTTCTGAGTAAACTAAAACTACAGAGCGTTTTTCAACTGCGTATTTTGTAAAGTTTTTAATGTTTCTTATACATTTTGGTCATCTAAACTCAGTTTCGTCATCTAAGTTTTGTTTGTTTTTGATATAAGTAATTGTTGCTTTTTTTACTCAAAAACCTTGGTTAGGTTTTTGTCTAGATTGTTTCTTTCCAGTCTATTTAAAATCTCAATTTAGGTTTCAATTGCTAGTGTAGTATGTTCCTTTTTCTTAGATCTTGATTTAGTCATGATATATATTTATTACATTTCGGTATTTTGATTTGATTGATTTCTTTTTTTGTAAAAATTTATAATCAAAATCACTTTTAAAACGTATCAAAACGAAATTTGCATTGATAACGTGTAACAAAAAAATATAGTAAATTTATCAACATTGTAAGACAAAGACTAACGTTTTGCGTATAAAATAATAATTCGTAAAAAAACTAAATTAATATAATTCTAAACGCAATAGGAGGATCACTTACCGAAATAACATAATTAACTTGGGGAAAACTTGGAGCGTTTGGTTTTCTCATTAATTGTATGAGTCTCATAGGACTTACTTGTGATAACCCAGTATGTACGTGTTTGTTATATATTTTAGGAAGTTCTGGGAAGGTGCTGCTAGCTAGTTGCATTCTTCGAAGGAAAACTAAATTGTAAGTATTATATTTCCTTTAATTCCTATTATTTACATTGTTAGTTGGTGGTACATACGACTGTACGCACATATCAGGTTATTAATTCAATTAACTATAAAACTATAAAACGCGTGGGTTTTTTGAATGATCGTAATTTATATGTTTATGTTATAGTTTACAAATGTAAAGTTATACTTTTGGAATGTCAAAGTTAGACCAAAAAGTTTAATTCTTTGTACAACGTGTTGCCCAGTCGAAGGGCTTACTTAAACAATTATTGTCTGTAATCTATGTAAATTATTTTTTTTTCTTTTCTAACTTTACTTTTTGTATTAAAATAAATATACTCGTTGTTAAAACCTTTATTAGATTTAAACGGTATCTGCCATCTTTCATCTTTTTGGCGCCTTTTTGAATTGCTTTATAATTGTCACATTAAAACCTACGATCCACTCACCGAATCAAGCTAAGTTAGTCGCTAGCAATTAAGTTACGAGAAAATTTTCGTCAAAAATTTAGTTAAGAGGTGCGGTTTTCAATGCTGTATTTCAAATTTTTTTATAAATACATTGACTATAACGGAAAAAGTAATGATCTCATGATCGTTGCCTCAATTTGTATGTATTTTGTTGCTGAAAATGTTAATATAGGTTCAAAACCTAATAATATTTATATTTTAAAACACTATGACCACGAAAATTTTAAACATAAAACTTAATTAAGTCTTTTGTTGTTTTTTTTACTTTATAGAGTACTGATGAACATTTTTGTAAAGTGTGTTTTCTTAAGTTTTTTATTTACTTACTAACTGTTTTATACGCTAAATCAAAATTTGACTTACATTCTATTAGACAAATGTTAACTTTTGTCCTTGTTAGGAAGTTCGCTTTTTTTTGTGTACTGAAAACAACTGTTGTAATGGGTTTTTTGCTAATTTAGAGCTTATTGCTATTAAATCTAAAGCTTTCAATGCTGCTTAGTCATTGGTAACAATTTGAATTCTTCTATTTTGATAAACAAAAATATGCCAAAGTAGCTTCTAGCCATTCCTGCTCGAGTACTCTGTGCAATTACATTTTTATAGATACGTACGTTAAAACACTATTCATGTTCAAAAGTGCTTGATGGCAGAGCCATCTCATAGTATAATTTTACTATGTGTCTATAGTTAACTGTAAATAGCTATAAACGACGGAAAATACGTTGAATTAGTTTAACACCCGCGAAATTCAAAATCAGCTTTGAATAATTTGTCGGAATAAAACCAAAACGTAAAAGGACATTGGGGGTAAGCAATGTCAATGCAATTGTACAAACGCCACTAGAGGGAACTACTAGACAGCTGTTTCGCCCTTTTGGGGCTCATTAGTAGTAGGAGGAGATACACTCTAATGTTGTTCCCACAATTGCATTGACGCCCCTTATAGCTTATGTTTGAGTACGACGAAGTTACAATTCAAAAGTGTTTGATGGCAGAGCCATCTCATAGTATAATTTTACTATGTGTCTATAGTTAACTGTAAATAGCTATAAACGACGGAAAATAGCGTCAAATAGCACATCGCCGTCTATTAACACTTGAACGTCATTTAAGCTCACACTCCATTATGAGGGAGAAATATAGTGAATTCATGCATGATTATTTGAATTCAGGTAGCATGTCCTCAGTTTCAACTGCGGATATTGATAGTGTACATAGTTATTACGTACCGCATCATTGCATTTTTAAAGAAAATGATCGTCACAACATTCGTGTAGTTTTTGACGTTTCGGCCAAGGATAGCGCAGGTATCTCTATCAACGAGACGCTTTTTGCTGTTACGAAGCTGCAAAGGACGTTAGCGCTATGCTAATTTGTTTTTGGTGGTTCAAATTTGTTTTCACTTGCGAGGTACGTCAAATGTTTAGGCAGATTTTACTAAAAGATTTGCATCGGCAATTCCAATTGTTCCTTTGGAGGTTTTCAACTATCCAAACCTTTAGATTGAATACCGTAACATATGGTTACGTTTCTTCACCTTTTCTAGCTATTCGTTGCCTCTTGCAATTAGCACAGAATGGCAAGGAAAACTTTCCACTTGCTGCTCAAGCCATACATTCGAATTTATACGTTGACGATTTTGTTTGTGGAGCAGACACGTTAGAATCGTTATTAGAATTGCAAAACCAATTGATTACACTATTAAAGTCGGGTTGTTTTGAATTGCGCAAGTGGGCAGTCAATTCACTTTCGTTGTTAACTTCGCTGCCGTCTGAATATTGTCAGAACTATTCGGTTGTCTTTGAGGAAGACAACTTAACTATTGCAAAGGTTTTAGGTCTTCAGTGGCAAGCATTAATTGATTTGTTTTTATTCATGGTTAAACCAGTAAGCGCCCTTTGTACCAAAAGATTTATTTTATCTGAGGTCGTTCGCATATATGATCCTTTGGGATTTCTATGTCCACTTACTTTCTTTGGTAAACGATTGATACAGCATCTGTGGCTTCTAGGATTAGACTGGGATGCACAACCCCCAGCAAACGTTTGTAGTGAATAGTCAAAGTATAAGTCGTCGTTGGTTAGCTTGTCAAACCTTCGGATTCCTCGTTGCTCTAAACCCGCATCGTTTGCAAATTGTTCGTTACACGCATTCTGTGATGCGTTCGAGTTAGGTTACGCTTCTGTCGTTTGTCTTTGTTTTGTAGTAGAAAATAGTGCCTTTGTTTCATATGTTATAGCTAAATCAAAGGTCGCTCTAATCAAACGACTATCAATCTCGCGTTTATAATTGTTGGCAGCAGTTTTGGTTTCAAACTTAGTTTCGTTTGTTTTCAAGTCGTATGCCAATTTGAAAGACATTAAGAACATAGTTGCTTGGAGTGATTCTAAGGTCGCATTAGCTTGGATACGTTCCTCTCCACATAAATGGAAAATGTTTGTCGCAAATAAAGTATCTCATATCCAAGAACGCATCCCTCCGAGTTGCTGGCGTCATGTTCGTTCGTGTGACAATCTAGCGTATCCAGCTTCGCGTGGTCTTCTCTCAGAGGAGTTGCTTAATTGTTCGCTTTGGTGGGCGGGTCCGAGTTGACTTTTGCAACCCGAAGATTATTGGACTCGAGGAAAACTAGATTCTTCAATGCAGGATACGAATGGGGAATTGAAATACGTGACGTTTACAGCGCAACTTGTGTGCAACGCACTTTTAGAATTACTCGACCGTTTTTCGTCGTTGTGCAAGATACAGAAAATTATTGGTTTTTGTATTAGATTTATCGATAATTGTCGGAAAAAGGAAAAAAAGTTTGGTTCTTTAACTCAGCATGAACTGCATCATGCACCTTTTCGTCTAGTTTGAGTAGTTCAACTTGAAGCGTTTGATTATGAATTTGTTGCCATTTCTAACAGACAACCTTGTTCAAAAAATTTCCAAAAATTGTCGCTTTTTGTAGATAGCCAAGGAATTTTAAGAGCAGCTGGTCGGCTAGAAAATGCCTCGTTGCCCTTTGGTACCAAACATCCAACTTTATTGCCTGGAAAGCATCGTTTAACTACCTTGGTTATAGAACAAGTTCATTTAGAAAATAAGCATGCTAGTATAAATACTACCATGTATCTAACGCAACAAAATTTTTGGATAGTGTCAGCTTGTAGAGTTATTCGTCGTTGCTTATTGTCATGCCAGTTTTGTTTTAAGACTAAACATATTGCGTTTGAACTTCTTATGGCCGATTTACCAACTGCTCGAGTTAGCCAAATTAAAGCATTTAGTTGTGTTGGTGTCGGCTATGGTGGTCCTTTTCCAATTCATGTATCGAGACGACGTGGCACTAAGGTCGCCAAAGCTTACCTATGTTTGTTTGTTTGTTTTGTCACCAAAACATTACATGTCGAGATTGTCTCGGATCTAGGTAGTGATACATTTCTCGCAGCTTTGCGTAGATTCATAGCACGTCGTGGTCGCTGCACTCGAGTTCTTAGCGATTGCGGTACCAATTTCGTTAGAGCCAATAAGGAATTAATTTCTCAATTTAAAGTCGCTGTAGAGGCAGAAGCCATTGAATGGCACTTTAATCCTCCTTCCGCACCACACTTTGGTGGTTTGTGGTAAAGCGGAATTAAATCTATAAAATCCCACATAGCGAGAGTCATAGGTAAGCAAATTCTCACTTATGAAGAATTAAACACGATAGTTGTAGAGATAGAAGCCGTTTTAAATTCACTCCTCTCTGCAGCTTAAGCTCTGATCCAAACGACCTGATCGCTTTAACTCCCGAACATTTCTTGACCTAAGAACCTTTAACATCACCCCACGAGGCAGATTTATCACACTTGGGCATTAATCGGTTATCGCGATGGCAGTTGGTCCCAAGGTTACACCAAGATTTATGGAAACGTTAGAGTAGTGAATATCTCTACACATTATACCAACGCGGTAGATGGTCTAAATGCCGTGCATTTGAAGCAGTTGGTACCTTGGTCCTCATCAAGGACGATTCGACACCCCCTCTTCAATGGAGGTTGGGTAGAATAGTAGAGTTGCACACGGGAAAAGACAATATTCCACGCGTGGCCACGGTTCGTACTAGTAAAGGTCTATTTAAGCGCCCATTGATAAAGCTGTGTGCTTTGCCGCTGCAGTAGCACATGAGACCTTAGAATTATGTTTGGTTTCTTTTGCGATATATACTATATAATATTATTATTTTAGTTTCTTATTTTGTTCGTGTTTAAAGTAGTTTAATCGTATTTAGAAAATCACCCAAATTTGATGATTTTGGTGGGCGGTTATGTTTCGTCCTTTCCCTAATCTAATTATAAAATTTCGTAATCCCTTGTTCCTTGTATATGCAAAACATTTGCTATACGTTGTCACGGGAAAAAATAATTATTGTAAAAAGCCAATTGTAAAAATTAAGTTGTAAAAAATTGTATCGATATCGACTCTGGGAAAAAATCGTATCGGGTTTCGACTTTTCTGGTCGAATTGTTGAATATGGTTGTCGATAGTTGCTAATATGTTAAATCGAATATGGTTTGAGATCGGTATTAACACAAATTAATTGGTTAGAAGATAAAAAGTAGATTATGGTGGGATTCAATTAATTAGGACAAGATTTCGCCGCTGGCAAATAGTATCAGCAATATTGAAGAAGACATCACTGATGTGTAGATGAAATAATAGAGACATTACTTCTCTAACATCGTAGCGTCGTTGTATATGCAATATCTTTTTTTTATAATATAATTTATTTGAAACGTGCCGGCAAGTAGTTTAATTTATAGTTTTGTATGTTGATGCACTTGTAAACCTGTTAAATAATTGACAAACTTGTAAAGTAGTAACATATGTTTTTTTCTTGGTATGGATATTATTTTTCAAACACGTTACATACAAACAGTGTTCTTATGCTGAAAACCATCTTTTTAAAATAAAAATAAAATCTATTGTAACAAAATATACTTATAAACCTTAGAAAATACAAATTTATTTTAATTAAATTAGTAAATTGTTTGTAAAAAAGTGTGTAAAAATTTTAAGAAAGTGGTAAACTGTTTCAAAAATTAATTAATGAAAAAAAAAACCTTAGTTTTAGAAAATTTTCAGAATAAAAATATAAAATGAAGTTTTTTTTGTAATAAATTCAATTGGATTAGGGTAAAAGAAAATATTCAAATAATATAACAGAAAAGAAAAGTTTTTAAGCAAAAAAATAAGTATACTAAAATAAACAAAAATATGTGATATACGTTAAAAAATTTCAATCAAGTAAGAAAAGTGAACGAGTAAAGAAATAAAATTGTCACAAAAAAGAAGTACTACATATAACAAAGAAATACAAAAACAAGATATTAAAGCAAAAGTAAAGTTTTTGTTAAAATTGATTAAGTTGCTAAAATAAAAA
The DNA here is from genome assembly GCA_035610365.1 of Aquatica leii. Taxonomy (NCBI): domain Eukaryota; kingdom Metazoa; phylum Arthropoda; class Insecta; order Coleoptera; family Lampyridae; genus Aquatica; species Aquatica leii. Next base: position 19,353,669 of record CM069434.1, on the reverse strand, counting down.
AAAAACAAAAAAAGTGTAACTATTGAAATTAACTTAAAAAAACAAAAAAAAATAAAACAAAATATAATTAGCAAAATCTAATAAAAAATATAACATAAGCAAGTAGAATTTATTTGAATATAAAACTTCTGGTTTTTAAGTTGCCAAAATCTGCAGTTACACATTATCTACGCCTCACTTAATTGAGATAAAATGAAAATTAAAAAAACTAGCACAAGTTTTATACTGATAGGTCGTTAAATTTTAAGCACTGTTTAAATGACATAAAAAAATAAAAATAAAGCGTAAGATAAATAAAAATTGTAAAGTACTTAAGAAGTGTACTGAATTATAAAACTTGTTGTTTTTCCGACTTATGTTTATTTTCAGTAATTGTTACAATAATTTAAATTATGATAACAATAAAAACTAAATTTTTTTTATTAGAAAAAACAAAACGAGATTACGTAAACGGTTTTTCTTAAAAGGTATTTTTTAACGCGATACTAAACATTACATATTTTAGCAATATAGATGAAAAATACAGGATACACGTACATTCCTAACATTCTGGTATTACTAATGTCACTCGTAACATTTGTTTTTATTTTTACACGAGAAAGATAATCAAATGTCATGGTTCTTTAGTAAAATCCGCGATTATTCACACAAATTACCACAAATCACTTTCTCCTTATGAGCAATAACCAAAAAACTCTTCATTTAAAAGTGTTGAACGTAAAACAAATTTAACGAATTAAATCGTTGGAAAAATCGAACATAACAAATGTTTTGAAGATACGATATTAATTAAGTAAAAGTTATGATAAAATATGCAATGTAAGTAATCAACTTCTGCAATGTACAATCAGCCTGAGGCTTTTAAATATACGTTTTATTACGGAAATACCTTTAAGTTTTAATATTGTTTATTATTAAAATGTTATAAAAAGTACAAGCGTTTCTGCTATTTAATATAATTAGGTATGTGACAACGTTTAGCATATAAATTAGATTAAGCGTTTTATTTATAGTATTAGATAGAATGTATTGGTAACTTTAAGAAATCAATTCTAATTAGTTGGTTAATTAGTTATTCGGGGGTACATAGATAAAAACTGTTTCTTAAATAAAATTGCTGCAAAAAAACGTATGTCGAAATTTTAATGTTGCAATGGTGCTTAAGTGCATAAGTTGATGGTTTTGTCTCAAGGCTTGAAAATGTTGGTTAATAAAATTTTTGCATCTAGTCAAGGTGTTGCCACACTTATTCTAATTTTTTTTATTTTTTTATAATTACTCTTTTTTTTTAAATTATTTAATTACAGTCAAATATTAAAAACAAAACCGTAATAATAACAAGAAAATGATAAATTTAGTATTGTTTTGTATAATTTTGTTTTAGAATGTGTTTTAATCTTGTGAATTGATTTGCTTCTTTAACAGCTTAATTAGAATAAAATAGTCGTTTGGCAATTCATCACAGACAAATAAATAATGTATTTCTTCAAAAACGAGTAGTATTTATAGTGCATAAATTAACGATTAGAAATTATTGAAGAAACGAAAGGTATTTGATATTAGATAAGGTGACATAGTACAAGTTTTGATTGCATCTGTAACATTATTTATGTTTGTGATAAATGTTGTTGCAAACCGAAAAATTGATGTTGCATTTGGATTATTTCAAAACTGTTACTTAAAGATTATACACTGTATAAAACGTGGGAATTTTTTTAATCAAAAAATAGTTTTGCTTAAACGTGCCGACTAAAGCAAAACAAATTGATAGTATTAGTAAATGTTCAAGATTTGTGCTTGAATATATATAAGCAAATTAAAAGTTTTTGTAGTTGATGTGCATTTCGGTTCCCAACGGGGGCGATACCGCTCCCTAATGAGCGCTAGAGCTTTTCGTGGCGACCTCTATTGTCATGAAAAAACATTTTATCTAGCCGTCTAAAATGTTTATTTTATTATTATGGCGTAAATAAACACTAAAACATTTAAATAAGCATTAAGTATAAACAAAGACGTGATTTGCGAAATCAAGCATGTTTTGGAAAAAAATACGGAAACTTGTAATAATCTGTTTGCAAAGCAAGTGCACCGGGGCACCGCAAACAAACAAAGGCGTACGATTTATTGCGTGCTCGAAATGAAATCTTTAAAAGGCAAGGATAGTTCTTCGGATGTCTTATTGTTTTTGTGTGCTTCGTCATATAATCGGTTGAAAAGTTAATGTGTTGAAATCGTAACAAATTGTGAATTCCAAAATGTCTGAAACTAAAAAGAAATGTCGGCGGTACAATATTGAGCATTTGAAATATGAATTTACGCAATCTCCAAAAAACCAATTAGTACCTATGTGTTTATTTTGCCAAAAAAGTTTTTTCAAATAAAGTCATGAAATCTTCTAGGCTCCAAGAAGATTTTGTCGACGACACTGCAAAACCACGTGACTAACAAAAATTCGAAAATGGCATTTTAGCGGAAAACTACTTGTGAAATCAGTTGCGGATGACTGCAAAACCCTTAAACCAACAAATAATCTTACACCGTTCAATTTCTTAAATGCAATACCACGTATCTGAAAACCAATTTGAACACGTGTGCAAAAACAAGTATCTAACAGTTTCTTATAATGTGATTGTGGTGCGCACTGATATATTAAGCCCAAATTTTAACTTGTAAGTATGTTATTTGTTATAAATGTTTTATCAAACAATAAGATTTTAATCTACATTAGTCCTAACCGATTTTCGTCCTTTTTTGTGAATGTTCTTGGATAATATTGGTAAAATCATTCACTTTAATCAAAAATGCAGATACGGGTTTTTGCAAAATTCTTTTTTGTTTTAATTTTTAGAGATACGTGTTTTTCAGATGGCATCAAAAAACAAGCCATTATCTCACACAGAATTGCAGAAAATATTACAGAGTGAAGAGTTTTTCGAAGATTTACTTATATTTGACAATAATGCAGAGTTAGAAGACAGCGTCGAAGAGTTCTCAAACTTAATTCATGAACCTTTAGCAGCAGAAATAAATTGTCCGCCCCAGGAAAATGTCGACGAAAGGATCAGTACGATAGAGACTGTTAATATTTGCCATAGTGTTCTGTTGGTTGACAACAACCATGAATTTGGACTAAATAATGACAGTATCAATAGTAGTCAATCCGAAATAGTCGACAATGAAGAACCAAATATATTAAATTCACATAGTAACAACTCGCATGCTACTGAAAAAACTACTGAAGATTGCGAGAGTATTCGTACGATTCAAGATAATGATGATAGCATGCCGGAAGGTGAAAATAGCGAGTCTTTAGAAAGCGACGTAGAACCACTAGACTATTCAAAAGAAAAAGATTTAAAAAAAAGAAATCGTAAACGTAGGGAAAAAGGCTTACAATATAAAACTTGAAAAAAAGTAAAGAGCCTGAGAAGTATATTTATGAAGAAGAAAAAGGAGCGCGGAAACCAAGACCAACCTGTCAGTCTGTGTTGTGCAAGAAGGCTAAAAATAGGTTTTGTGAATCTTTTAGTTCTCTAGGAAGAAAGAATATTTCTTAAAATTTTTGGAAAATGTCCTGAGACACGAAAAAAGTGTTCGTTTCATCGTTAGTTAAGTCTGTGCCCACTCGACGCCCAAATAAGCACACTCAAAAAGCTGCAGTCACTTAAATATTTTGTGAAAAAAAACCGTGAAAATCTTCGTATTTGTAAACAAATGTTCTTAAATACATTAGATTTAAAGGAATTGATGGTAAAAAGTTGGGTAGTTGCCGCAGTTAACAACAAACTTAAAGATAGCACAGACATATTGATGCTAACTAAAAAACGAATTCTTGCAAAACTTAAAATCAGGATTAATACTTTAGAAACATTTTCAAATGACCTTTCTACTATTGTAAGTCTTCGTCCAATAGACTTTACATGGAGCCATTATTCCAGAGAAAAATGAATGTATACCAGGTATACAAAGATTACTGTAGTACAAACGGCGTTAAAGAATTCAGTTTACCACACTTGAAAAAAGAAATGAAAATGAAAAATATATTTATTTACAAACTACAGAAGAACCAGTGTGATATCTGCATTGGTTACAAAACTAAAAATGTTGCTAAAGAAGACTGTAACAAACACATTAAAAGAAAAGAAGAAGCTCAAAAAGAAAAAGAAAATGACAAAAAAGAGACTATATAAAATTCTGAGTTAGGTATTCTTACAATGGATGTGCAGGCAGTAAAACTAGCTCCAGTATTACGTGCATCTGCAATTTACTACAGAAAAAAGCTGTGCGTCCAAAACTTTACAATTTTTAACTTAAAAAAGAAGGAGATAAGCTGTTACTTATGGCATGAAGCTAAAGGCGGTCTTGAAGCTAACATTTTCGCAAGTATTAGCACCAAACATCTTTTCCAGTTTTTGGAACAGGAACCCTCAACTAAGAACATTGTGATCTATTGTGATGGATGCGGTTACCAAAACCGGTACAACACTGTCAGTAATGCCCTTTATCATTTTGTAAGTGAAATAAACGTAGCTGTAATTCTATAATTCTTAGAAAAAGGGCATACGCAGATGGAAGTCGATAGCGCACATAGCTTGATAGAAAGAAGACTAAAAAATAAAGATATAAAACTACCATTAGATTACATAGAGGTCTGTAAGAAAGCGCGACCTAAGCAACCCTTTTACGTAGAATTTTTGGATCATACATTTTTTAACAATTTTTCAAAATTGTACAATTACCAAAGTATTAGACCAGGAAATAAAAAGACTGATTGGCTCATTAATAATAAAAGATGTCTTAAATATAAAACAAATAAAGGAATATCATACATAATTAATTATTCTAATGACTGGAATAATTTGCCTCAAAGAATTAAAGATAATCTAAACCCTCAAATAAAGAAATTGAGTCAAAGTCGCCTAAAAATTAAGCAACAAAAATACGAGCACTTACAAGATCTCAAAAAAGTCTTGCAATCTGACTGCCATAATTTTTATAATTCCCTTCCACATTAGGAATGTTTGATGCTAGTTTCTATTTTTCTAATGATAGTACTTACTACGTTTTTTACTCTTTCATATTGTAGAACATAAAAATGATTTTATTTTTTGTATTTCTCAAGTAAAAATGTGTAAACCAAATAAGTTGTTAATCTTTATTCATGTACCTAAAAAAATAGCAAAACCTCGTAACTGTTTGTTGTTTGTAAATTGTCAACCTATATCAACATTAAAAACACGTAACTAGCTCGCAAAACCACTAGTGCAGTTTTTTTTTTTATATTAATAGCTTGTACGGAGTCATTCATTTAAGACATTATTTCAAAAAACTTGAGATTTTTTCCCTTTTTTAAAAAATCAGGTTTTTTCAGATACTTGGTTTTGCGGTGTCGTCGACGATTTGAATAAAATACACGCTCATAAAAAAGACAAAGATTTATCTTATTTTCAAGGACTTTAAGAAAAACATTTAAAACAAGCATTTATATCAAACCTTTTTTCATCGTGTTCTAAACAAGAAGATGATGGACTTTGTGCTTTATATAATACATCATAATTAATCGTAAAAGCGGGAAAACGGCTCACCATTAGTGAGGAATTAATTATGCCGGCAGTCAGAGAGGTAATCAAAACTGTTCTTCATAAGACACCATCAAATATCATAAAAAAACTTCTTTGAGTAATAATACAGTTCAAAGAAGAATAGATGAAATGGCTAAAGACGTTATACTATCATTATGTTATTACTTTGAAAACTTCCAAATTTTCCATTCAACTTGATGAATCAACTTTACCAAATAACGAAACACTAATCGTGTCTTACGTCCGAAGCATAAAAGAAGAAACAAATTGTCAAGAGATATTATTTGCAAATAATTTGGAAACGAGTACAAAGGGAGAATCCATATTTAACACCATGCACGGAAACTTATTTGCATCCACAAATGACATCGCTTATTTGACAGACTTTTTTAAAATATTTAATGACGTTAATTTACAATTGCATGCTAATGAGTTGAATTTCATAAAAACAAAAAACTTCATTGCTGCTTTTGTGGGAAAACTTCTTCTATTCGAACAAAATCTAGGAAGAAATGAATACAACCACTTTTCTACATTATCAGCAGGAAGATTTTCTTACTTACTGCCAACACCTGGTTGCTCTTTACGCTGGTTTTACAGAAAAATTCCAGGATATGTTAAATATGAATATACGAAGCTGGGATTTAGACCCTTACGCAAATGCAGATACAGCAAAATTATCAAAATTAGAAGAAGAACTCGTAGAACTCATGAGATTAAGAATCAAAAGTAAAATTCAAAAATGGATAGCAACAGTTCTGGCTTCAAAAATCAATATCAGCTCTTCACCCTGGATTGTGGAAAATAGTACAAAAATTTTTTATTTGCGTTTTCTTTATCATATTTGGCTGAGCGTGAGTTTAATGCAGTAGCTAATTTACTGTCTAAAAAAAAGAATAGACTGCAGATCACTGAGCGTAGTGATTTGCGACTAATGTTAACTAAATTGAAACCCGGCATTAACAAATTGTTAAAACTTTATCAGTCCCCACCATCACATTGATATTTATGTTTCTTATTAAATTTTATTTTTTTTTTATATTTTTTACTAATTTGGATTAATCGTCTTATCTTTGCCTTTGTGCAGTGCCCCAGTGCAAAATGCTCCAGCTTTGCGTATTGTCTTGCATTTGTTGGTTAAGTTATAATTTTGTTTTAACACATTGTATGGTTTTTGTTTGAATTAAATGTATTTATTAAAATATTATTTTGTATTTTTAATTAATTAATAATCATACGAACCTCTGCCACGACCACGAAGAGCATGATTAGAGAGCAAGAAAATTAATTTTTAATTTGTCATTGTAATAGACATAAAATTGGTATAATTAATTATTATGTAAAAGGAGGCATTGGAATTTGTTTTCTTGTAAAGAGGGCGGTAGCCCATAAAAAATTGGAAATTTTGATCTTTTTTTTTTAAATAAAATTTGCTATTATTAGTAATTGCAAAATAATTGCTCTCCGGACATGCTGCCAGTCCCAAGCCCGGATAAAGAAGGGTTGACGGGCCAGATTGGCAATCTACACGTCGTAAAAAAAAACAACGTTCACAGAACCACGCATAGCCTTGGAATCAAGACGGGTAAAAAGGTAACGACAAAGCAATGAAAATGGAATAAGAGAAGGAATACAGGTACGACATAAAGACTGGGAACATAGAACGTGCGATCGTGGAATAATACGAACCAAAAAATAGTAACTGAAATCTCATAGAAGAAGAGTGACATATGTAACATAACCGAAACTAAAAGAAAGTGAAAAGGGAAAAAATCAACAATTACGTTCTTATAAACAGTGGAACGGAGAAGCATGAAAGAGCAGAGAAAGGCGTAGGAACGCTGCTGCCTGAATAATTCATACAGCGTATTGTAAAGATTGGCTACATCAATAAAAAGATATTAAAAACTACATTAAAACTAAACAGGAAACACCTACATATAATTAGTATCTATGCCTCCGACATCTCCAAATCAAATAACGAAAAAAGAACATTCTATGAAGAGCTTCAAAATTTAATGGACACGATACCGCCCAGCCATCACATAATTATCATGGGAAACCTTAACGCTTAAATAAGTAATGACATAGTATTTGGCATCAAACAAGGTTTCAATGAAGACGTCAGAAATGACAACGGAGATTTGCTGGTTGTCTTCTGCGCTTACAATAACCTGAGAATTAACAACACATTATTTAAACACGATTTTAAATATAAATATACATTTAACAACGCACAAGAACAACGGTCGACTATAGACTACGTTACAACCAACAGAAACTTTTTCGGCGGAAACCTTGAACGTACGAACGCTAAACTCAGCGAACATCAATAGCAAACACGCATTACTCCTATGTAAAATAAGATCCAAATTCCAATATATAAAAAAAGCAAATGCCGAGTATACTAAAAAGTTTAATGTAGAATCACTAGAAAACGACAGTACTAGATACATATACGCAGAGCGACTGAAATGCAAAATACAACAAACGCCATTACACCATGATGACAACCCGGAGGAAGCCTGAGAAAAAATAAAAAAACATCGTAATAAATGCCGCAGGAAAGACTGTGGGAAGGCAGAGAGTCAAGCAGGAAACCACACTTAATAATAAAACACTATAGTTCACAGAAGAAGTAAAAGAAGTGATAGACAAAAAGAAAAGAGCTTTTCTTTAGTATAAGTCAACGAAAACAATTAGAAATTGGAGACAGTATGTACGAGAGTTCTACAGCCAACCAAAGAATAAGACGACTGAAAGAAGAATACTGGGAACGGTTTACAAAAGATTTGAAAAAAGACTTCTACAGCTCGCAACAGAAAATCTGGAAAATGTTAAGAAATAGAAAATTGGAGGTAAATGAAATCTTGAAACTGAACGTAATTAACAACAAAAAGTGGATAGAATACTTCAAAAAGCTATATAGAGAAGAGCAACGCACACCTGAAGTAAGAACTTTGACAGAAAGCTACAATGTAAAGATAAAGGTTGCAAATGAAGACATACTGGAAGAACTAAAAACATTAAAGAATAGAAAAGCCCCAAAGCTGAACGGAATAAGTAACGAGTTCCGAAAGTATGGTGGCGGCTGCCTAGCGGAAGAAATGACAACTCTGTTTAACATAATACTAGAACACGGAAAGGTTCCTCGGGAATGGAAAACCAGCATAACCTTCACTATATTTAAAAAGGGAGAAAAAGACAACCCCAAAAATTACAGAGGAATTACACTTCTGAACGCAACACAAAAAATTGTTCACGAGAACATTACAATAAATGAGGAACAACAGGGGTTCCGCCAAAATCGGTCTACAACAGACGCTATATTCATTGTGCGCCAGATAGTTAAAAAGGCGATCGAATTTAACGCTTTTATGTGTTTTGTTGACCAGAAGAAGGCATTCGATCAGGTTAGACTGGATGACGTAACAATGATACTGCAAGAAAAAAAACGCCAGAGCAGCTGATAAGAATAGTAGAAGACATAAACACGAACACAACGAAAATCCACACAGCAATGGGTTTGACCGCAGTAATAAAATTCACAAGCGGTATCCGTTAGGAAAACTCAATGAGCTCAGTGCTCTTCAGCATTGTGATGGGTAAGCTGATAGATAGAATAAAAATCAACGCCGGATATGTGATAGGGCACGAAGTTATCAACCTCTTATGCTACGCAGTATAATTGCGGATTTAGAAGACAATCTTAATCTTTTCTACCGAGAAGATGTAACGTCCCGTTAGAGTTCATTACAATTAAAATTCAATTTTACATTAGTTTATTTTCTGCAACTTATATTGCACGTAAATTTATTCAGTTTGGCAACGTCGCGTTGTTTCAAATCTACTTAAGTATTAGCTTAAGCTTGCACTTCCGCTTGGGCCACCCTTGGCCGTGCGCGTCGTAGAGATGCGGAGAAGACAAATTTTCTTGATTATGGCGTAAAAACGCATACAATTTAATTTTTATTCATTCCATCTAATTGTTGGTGAGTTTACGTTTATTTTGATATAATTTTTCTATTGAATTTAACATTTTTAGTGATTTCACAATGTTACGCAATATTTAGACAAAGGGATTTATTTTGAAGGCCGTTGCTATGCAGCGTGAGTACATCATGTCATTTAAAAAACCATTCTAATTATTTATATTTAGGGTCTTTTACTTTTTTTTTATTCTGGATCTTTTCGTTTATTTCGGTTTTTACTGGATCTTTCATTTTGGTTTTGTCGTTTAATTACTGGATTTTCCGTTATTGGAGTTTATTATACACATTGGTTTTATTCCTGCTGTTGAAGAATTTTATCACTTCAACCAAGTATGTGCTAAAAATAGAAGATATACGATAACTTCATATCATATGGTGAGTCAACTGGAATTAAGTTACTACATTTTACATTCAAATAATTAAATTGTGTTATTAAAACTTTTCGAGAAACATACGCGATAACAAATTAACCGTTTACTATTTTTGCATTTAATATCAATTGACAATTAGATGTAAGATTTTACGCGTTTTATTCATCACCAATTTAAAGGTGGTTGGCGCCCTAATATTTTATTCCAAATATGTTTAATTCAAATATTGTTCATTTTTCTTTAATGTAAATAGTGTATTATGTTATAATTAATAAATTTAAGGAGTTCACGTCTTGTGTATTTACTTGCATTCAGCTCACACCCAGAGGTCTGTGCTTTCGATTGCTGCCGTGGTTAAATTATTATTTTGTTTTTATTAACTGTATTCTCACATTTTTTATTATACGATCTTTATTCAGTGAATTAATTTTTATTACAAAGACCAAAACACTTGTGATCTCCAACGAACCGAGACCATGCAAACTAATGCTAGACGACAAAATGATAGAGCAAGAAATGAATTTTACATACTTAGGGGTAGAGATAACAGCAGAGAGAATCCAACTTAGTTAAGTCATAACTTAAGTCATAAAGGGGGCACGCATAACTAGATATCTAAGAGACGAGATCTGGAGAAATAAATACCTCCGAACAGAAAGCAAAATAAAAATTTACAAGGCGATGGTAAGACTTATGCAGCAGAAATACGCGCTGACAGCAGCAAAACTAAACAACTGATGAAAACCTTAAAAACAAATACTTTGAGAATGATAACGGAGAGGACACGGCGTCTACTGTATTTACTAAAAGAAAGCAACTGAGACTTCTATACTTTAACCTCAGGTGGCTGGTATAGAGTACCGCGAGTGGTTGTAATATAAAACTCTTAAAACGTTTTTAATTAAAAACTATTAGAACGATAATTAACGCACTGCGGTCTGTTACAAGAAATGGCTCATCTTAAACTACATACCGTAAATCTACTGGATATCAGTGAATGTGTGTGTGTGTCTAACCAAAAGTCTTACTGACTTAAAATTTGGTATGGACCTTCCTTTTTAGATTCTCTCAGTTCTATAATGCTCTGATAAAGAAACCAGAATTGGGTGTATCCGACATTTTTAATAGTCTTTCTTATATCATTTTGTACGTATGTAAATTATTTCAATTATCTTTACAGTTCCTTATAGAGATAATTCTTTATAACAATATCTTGAAAAAAAAAGTTAACATTAACAGTTTATTAGATATTTTATTTATAACTTAAACTGAATTTTATATATAATCTAGGTTCGAATTCTGCCTGCGACAATTTCTTATAGAAGAAAAATTGATTTGCTAAAAAGGAAAGCAATATCGATATGACAACATAACTTTAATTTACCATATTTCGGTTATATCTTAATAAAAACGAAAAAAAAATTTCAAAAAAATTATAGGATGCTAGGAAGTGAATAAAAACGTGTACATATCACTTTAAAATGAGTAGAATAAAAAAAATTTTAAATAAAAATTGTTTAATGTGTAATACTTAGTACTTTTACTATTATTTCGCTTGAGCAAATCAAATTAAAAACCTAAGCTTTCTGAATTTTCTAAATTCTCTTTCTTCTTAAAAAAATATGTAGAAGTTCTTTATATGAAAGTCGTGTGGTGACCACACCGGTTTTTTTATTTTATTCGTACCTCCCTATAAACTTATTTGCAATTTTATGTAGCTGTTATTTAGAGGTTTTACTGCATTAGAAAAATTTTAATTTTTGTTTTTATTAAATAGTTTAATTAGATTAAAAATATGGAAATAAACATATTTTTGCAAAAAGTAGTAAAACAGTTAGATATAAAATATGGTTATCATCATCGATTTTAAAATCGGTTTTATTATAAATTCGCTTCTTGAGAAAAACGAATTTATTGGCACTTTGTTTTGGCATTTTCATACACTTCTGATGAACACTTTAGGAAAAAATTGGAATAAGACAAAAATAATGCTAATATTTTTTTCAAACCTTAAATTAAAATGAGAGTAACAATAAATGATTTTATTGACTAAAATCAAAAAATTTTTTGGTCAACCCAGAAGATCATTTTTACGATAGCATAATAAGTCGTACATACCTTACCTACTTACACAATAATTTGTACATTTAAATTTTTTTGCGATATCATTCCCAAAATGACTAAAAATATGCACCTTTAATAAATGCATATAATATGTGTACATTTATAGAATTTGTCAGAATGTTGTAGCCGGGCACTCAGTTGTTTTAATTCGGAGGTTAGGCGTGAATTCGTTTGTTCTTAATAAGTAACGATAGACAAAAAAACCATGTTATAGAGTTAACGTAATGTATAATTTGAATGATGTATGTATAATAAAAAAAAATCATAAATATAAGTTGAGCGCCACCAGTTTTCTTGTTTTATAAATTAATAAGTAACTAAATCGCGATGAAGTTGGAACTCGCTTATCCATAAAAAAACTGAGAAAAGTAATTATAAAATTCCTAGATATACTAAGAAATTAATTTACAATCGTATTAAATCTCACTATCATTGTTTTTACTAATTTTTAGCAAGTGCATTAATAACATAAAGTAATAAGGGAAAAAACTACAAAACTATTAATAGTTATACCTAAAACTTAGCTTTCGTGTAGTTGCAGCATATGAAGGACAATAAAAGCGGAAGCGACGATAACCGTGACAGCGCCCAGTGGCGTCTTAAAAGCTAGGCGGAGTAGGCGGCCGCCTAGGGCCTCGAGCTTGCGTGGGGGCCCCAAAGATACCAAAAGTACAGAAATTTTACTTGATAATATTATTATTATAAAGCGTTCCAAAAATGGTTTTTTGGTTTGATTTGACTACTTAGGGGCCCCAAAGTGGCTCTGCCGCCTAGGGCCCCGACGATCCTTAATCCGCCACTGACAGCGCCGTAATCAAAAACCTAATGTGGCCAAAGAAAAAAAAACCTTTGATCTTAGTAGGCTTGTAGTAAAAATTTGACAAAACTTATAAGTACGGATGTGCTTAATTACTGAATTATACTAAGCACATAGTGTTATTTGGATACAAAATGGACGATAATTTGTTGATAAGTTGCCACATGTCCTATAATGTAAAAAAAAGGATTTAGAAATTGTAGAAAAGCTTCTGAAGAGTGCTTAATTTTCGCCGAAGCGTGATGGTGTCCTAAATGAAACTAAAAGTTTCCTATCAATAATTCGAATTAAGCGACCACAAATACATAGAATGCCAAAGAATTGAGCACTTAGATCTTTGATAACCGTACGATCTACTACTATGTACACAAATTCAAAGTAAGTAGTCGCGTTTGAAGAACCACAACTTCCTTTTGAAAGAATTCTCAAATAAGACTGTGTTTATCACAAGTTTTGCGATATCACAGGTGTCAGATAAAATTTTTGTGACGTTTAAACTGGAATTCAATTCAATTTTTGAAAATGCAACAACTTAGGCAACTACACTTACACCAACTTACATGTTAACTTAAAGTAAATTTTATTGAACCAACCCTAATTTGATTACCTAAATTTAAAAAAACCGTTACAATGTATGTACTTTATATACTACATTCAGCACATATTCCGGCGTTAGCTATGAAAATTTTTTGAAAATATAGTATTCAAATTCCTTGATGATTTTACCGAAAGTTTTAAACATACATTTATAAACTATTTAATCTTTGCAGAATCAGTTTTTTTTGAAACGCGTAGCACTAAGAGGGTAAAAATTGTTGTAACAATCAGCAATACGTATATACTTTTTTTTATAAAAAAACAGAACATATAATCAACGTCAGTTGCCATTTGTGTTAAACATGTTATAATAATTTTATTTTTGTTGACTATGAATTTTGCAAAAAATTCTTGCACTGTACTCATTGGTCTATAGTGTCCACTGCCCTTTTTGTATATTATTTATATTATTAGAGTGGAGTATAATTTTGAGTTACACAACATGATCTTCCACTGATGGTCTTGTCGTGATGTTCGGTGCTCAATAAAATGACAGCAGTATTTTTTTGTTTACATACAAACAAAAAGCAATATTTTAGATAAAAAATTTTTGAATGTAATCCAAATATCACATTTTTTTAATTTAAGACGGTGTTTATTGTTGGTGTTGGAGTATGTAGACAAAAAAGCCCAATTTCTTTAAATTTATTATTTCTAGTAAAAACATAACATACCTATGCAGATTTGTTAAAGTGAATTAGAAAATATCTGCTCTGTGTTCAAACCTAACTAAAATCTAAAGATGTTTTTCTTCAATTTTTACTAAAAAAATTGTTTTTATTTTTTAAATTTGCGTTGGTTTTTTTAATTTAAATGTTTCTCTAATTGGGTTTTTCTTTGAATTTTTTCTACAAAACTTGTGCCTATAATTAAGAAAAAACAAGTAAAACAGTAGATTTGCAATTTAAAATTTAAAACTATTATAATCACTTTTTATTAGCAATAAATTAATAAGTGATTATATTAACTTATCTAAACAAGTCAAAATTCTAAGTTTAAATAATTAGAAAGATAAACGATGGTTATAACTTAAATTGGTATCAATACAAATGTAAACTTTTCATTCGAAATTATTTAAATGTAATTTTAAAAGTTAATGAATTAATGTTAATACAATTGTAAAAAAATATTTTTTTAGACTTCTGTTATACCCTATTTTTTAATTAGAAACTAAGCCGTTGAACTGAGAGAAAATATTAAAATAATTTAAGAAGGATATTTAAAATGTTTATTGTATTAAAAGTCGTTACGTTGATACACTTCAAGTGATTTTGATTTTGTCAAAACAAATAAATAATAACGAAAATAAAAAAGTTAATACAAAATTAGAAATTATATTTAATACGTTTTAATTTACATAAACAGGGTATAACATCTTTATATCTTTATCAGCAATATTATGTCGTAAATTAATTATTTTAAAACGTCAACAGTCCATTAATATACAGAAGCTAAGTTTTAAGAGTAAAGAATAATTACTATCCATGCGGAGCATCTCGCATTATGTAAATTTCTTAATAATTAAGTAGTAGTAAAAGAAGAAGGTACTAAAGTCTTAATTGGTTATTAAAATTAAAAAGTTCGTAATATTTTTTTTAGAAATTTTGTCACCAATACGTTATTAGTGTATGATAAATGTGACAACAATAACCTAAAACTAAACGTAGTTATAATTAAGTATTCTAATGTCTATATTCTTATTAATGTTAACTTTTTTAATGTCAGCATATAAATTATTATCGAAGTCAAGGATGACTAGATGGTGCATAATCTATGATATTATCTCTGTATATTATAGTTTAGCAATGATTTTAGCGATAAATTATTATTTTATACAAAAGCTTGTTATTTGGATATTATTTGGTAAACTACACAATTTTTTTTGTATAACATTATTGTTTAAATGGACATGTTGAAACTGTTTATAGATAATAAATGAAAATAGTGCGTTAAAATTATTGATTACCTTAATACATTTATGTAAGCTAGCTATACTTAATTGAAATTACCACAATTACATTTGCTTATAATTAAGTAAATGTTATACAGTTTAAAAAATACTTATGATTTGAGTTAAAGTGACTTCATTGTTAAATTAAAAAGAAAGAAACATCTTATGTATAATAAAAAAAATATTTAAAAAAATATTAGGTTGAAAAAGAAAAGGAAGTAAAAAAAACAAAAATGGAAAAACTAAATTTACTAAATCGATCTCAGAAAAGCAAAATTAACAATTAAAATTAAATATTGAAATAAAAGTTAAAAACAGAAAAAAGAGTATTAAAATTGAAAAGAGATACAATACTAAAAATAGGAAATGTGAATACAATCTCAGAAGTAGTGAAATTCAACAAAAATTATAAAGTAAAAAAGATAAAAACTGCTAAAACATTAAAAAAAATAAAAAAGAGTAATTATCTTTTTTGTACTGCCTCAGTAGTTACGTAAACAACAACAAAAATTTAGAGCAGCAAAGTGATAAATCAATATCTACGTAAAACTATGCTTTTAAAGTCAATTATTATTTAGTAAGAAGTGTGTATCTAGTATTATATTTAAAACTAACCTAAAGTTTTAAATTGATTGTTAAAATTAACAGATTTTGCTATTAGATTTTGTTAGTAGTGTGTAGTAGCAACATTAAATTTGTCATGTCCTTAATATAATTTATTTAAATTTTTCACAAAAAATAATGTATGTAACTCTCGTCAAGAGCTATGCTTCACTTTTGACGCTAGTGACATAAATTATTATTAGTAAAGAGTGTGTTATTTATAACAATTTATAAAATAACTAACAATAATAATAACGATCTTATTGGATTACAACATAAGTGAAATAGAAACCAAAAACATTTGAAATAGAAAGATCTCACCATAGAAATAAAGCGCGTGTACAAGACACCTAATTATAATAAAAACTACGTGATCAATATCAATCAACTTCAAAATTAACTAAGAAAAGAAATTTCAAAAATGAAAATAATGACTAAAAATTACTCAGTTTATCGGAAAATTTATATAAAATAACACTTATTCATCTTAAGAATATAATGATAAAAACCAATAAAAAGCTTGTTTATAGTGTTTACCAAGTTTCAAAAATACCATCAAAAAGTTTTATTATTCCTGTAGGATAAAGCGTGGACGTGAAATTTTAGACCCAACAAGCAGATAGCTTCTTTGCACTACATCTGTCAATCTGAAATAGAAAATACATTATTAAATAGTTTTATTCAACAACAAAAAATTATTTTACCTAAAGGAAACATAAACTAGTGAAAAACCATGAGTCTACATGGTTACTATTACAATAATTTGAATGACTTTGAAATGGCTTGCTTTTTGCATGAGAAATTTTTTTGATGTAATTTCTCTAGTATTTCCCTAACATTTTTTCTTCTTTTAATCTTTTCTTTATAAGTAAATACACAGTGTGTCAATTTAAAAACTTTGGATTGTGACTATATTTACAACAAAAAATTTTATCAAAAATTACAAAAACCCGTTTGGACAATATGGAGAGGAAACCAAATCGACATGGTCAGTAGCAGACTCCCACCTACTTTTTTACTTTCGGCCACCTTAACTTCAAATATGTAAATTGCAATGCACCACTTATGATATATTGTTAAAAACGTCTATTCTATATTTTGACATAAAAAGTTTCTTACATTAACATCTGTGTAAGAATTGGCAAATATCAATTTTTTTAAAATTTGGAATTTCTGCATCGTAAGATGACGTTACATGAAAAAAGAATAATTGTAATTAAATAATTTAAATGTAGATGCTAAGATAAAATAAAGGCGTCCTGTTAATCCAAAGTTATTTAGTGTAAAGGTATAAAGAGATGATTTTATAATAAGATTTTAGGTTAACATACATAAATTGCAATATGTCAAAGTGTTTACCAATCCAATAAATTATTACTAAATTACCTATGGTATTGGAAAATTAAAATTATACGAAAAATATTAAAGTTATATCGAAACAGAAACTGTATAAAAAAACATCATATAATACGTTTCAATCCGTTTCGTACACTCGCCGCTGCGCGGTTCGTTTTATGGATCTTAGCCTCTTGATTGAAGCGTGTTTATTTTGTAACTTGTGTTTTACTACATTATGATAATGCAATTCAAAAATTCCAGAATAAATGACATTCCACTGTGTTTTTCTAAATAAAAAAATAGACAAAATTCAACTTATTGCTTCACTTTTTGAACTGTTTTAGAGTGATGTGTAATTTTAAAGGTTGACAGCATATCCCCAAACTTCATTATTTACTAATTACTTCAAAATTGTTAAGTGAAATGTAATTTTTTTAATTTCTGAATAGCAATTTTAAAGATCTTTTCAACGATGTATTATAAGGATGTAGTTGAAAATTACATTTTTGAAGTTGTGGTGGCCGGAGGTGAAATTGTAGGTGGAAGCGATGTCAAATTAGTTTCTCCTCCGTATTGTCAAAACGGGTTTTTGTAATTTTTGATATTATTTTTTGTTGTAAATATATTCCTAATCCAAAATTTTCAAATTGACACACTACTGTACCTACATATGTGTTTAATAATTCTCCTGTGGTCATCACGCTTTCAAAGCGCTAAGACGTGCTTCATCGCAGTCGAAAGTGTGTGAAAACTTAAAGTGCAATTATTATAAACCAATTATAAACAGTTACTTACACAATAACAACCTCAAGCGGCAAAAACCGTAAGTTATCTTTACTTCTTAGTAAAATACCTGAACTAACAACTAATGGAATCCCAATGGAAGTTCAATCGCAAAATAAGCGTAAATCTGATTCATTAACACCTCCTCTTAATGAGGTACAAAAGCGATACTCGTGGGAGCCAACCATTCCAACACAAAACAAATACAGCTTGCTTACTAACCTGGAGACTGACCCCAACGATAAACTCGACGATAACTACAATCAACACGCAAATGCATACGGCAAATCTGGTACCTCGATAACAAAACTAAAAATACCACTTATTTATCTCCATAACAAAGTAAATCACACTGAATTAACTGCAGACATCAAGAAATTATCAACTGGCGAATTCACTACCTTTTATAACGCAAACACACTAAGAATTAACTTAACTAAAGAGGATGACTTTAGAATATTAACAAAACACTTCAACGATAACAGTATCAAATATCACACCTACCAAAACCCAAACAGCAAACCACTTAACGTTGTAATTAAAAATGTACGATTATCTCTAACAAATCAAGAAATTTTTACCGAACTAAGTAGCTCACTTCCAGTTATTAAAGTCACACGCCTGCTGACTAAAGATAAACAACCGCTACCAATCTGCGCAGTAGATCTAAACGATAATGAGCACGCCAAAAAAATTTTCACTCTTAAAAGTATTCACCATTCGATCGTCGCCGTTGAATTGAGAAGAAAACCAACAAACACACCCCAATGCCATTGCTGTTAAGACTACAATCATAACAAAAATTACTGTACACTTGACCCACAGAAATTATTTTACCAACCCTAATCGCTCATACGCAGATCAAGCGCGAAATTCATCAACAACCAATTCCAATTCAAACAACGCAAACCAACCAGACAATTCGGCGACCCCACCTGATGTTAGTAACATAGTAAAAATCCTCATCGACCTGATAACCCCTTACCTTCCCTTAATTAAAAATTTCATCACCAGCACACTCCTTCCTATTCTTCTCAATGGACCCTAAACCCCAAAAACCCATAGAAAAACTAACAATCCTAAACTGGAATGCCAACGGAATCCTAACTCAACGAACACTTCTTATATCCTTTCTTGCCAGGCACAATATAGATGTTGCATGTATTACCAAAACTCATCTATCAGAAATAGACACACTCAAAATACCAGGATACCTAGTGTACAGGAAAGATAGAAATGCCCGAACTGCAGCTGGCGGAGTAGCTATACTCGTTAAAAAGAAAATAATTCACCACCCCATCTCCAGCATTGCTAACCTCACCCTAGAAACAATTGGAGCTAAAATTAAGCTAAATGACCAATACCTCACATTAGTATGCACCTACAGGCAAACGAATAAAAAACTAATAGAGGAAGACCTTAAGCTACATTCAACACTGCTGAACCACTCTTAATGATAGGAGACTTTAACTCAAAGAATCAACTATGGGGATGCAGAGTTAATAATTCTGAAAGAATAAAGATGGAATGCTACGCGACCAAATATTCTTTTCAGGTAATAGCTCCGGATAAATACACTTACTATCCATACCGTAAGGATCACCTACCAGACATCCTGGACATTGTCTTACAAAAAAACTTCGCAAAACCGGTATTTCAAACAGTGGTAGAAGACCTTCACTCAGACTACTTACCTGTAATTATAACGTTTATCGGCACTCCGCAAGTGACACAACCAACCCCTTAACTCATAAACGGGTTAGTAAACTGGGACGACTTCCAAATTAACCTAGACAAGCAACTGAAGTACCCAACTAACTTAAGCAGCAACGAAGGCATAGACATCGCAATATCCAGCTTAAGAACATCAATAACCAGTAGTGTAATAAAAGCAACCCTTCCTCCCAAAATCATAAAAAGACCTTATCACCATTACCTACCACACAAAATCACAGAATTGATTAAAAGGAAAAACCAAGCCAGACAAGAATGGCAAAGAAGCAGAGATCCTGAAACAAAACGCCTGTTAAACAAGTTAACACACAGTTTAAAGCGAGAACAGGACGAGCTGAAAATCAATATATACCAGAAATATATCGAGGACCTTCAACCACACACTAACTACAACACTAAGCGTTGACAACACATCTCTTGCTACCGACGAAGAAAAAGCAGCAGCTTTTCCAGCTTACTACGAGAGAGTTTTCACACCTAAATATATCTGTGCTCCGCATGAAACCGCGTACATAATCAACCACATAGAAAAAAATCAGCCTGTGATATCCGAACCAATAACCCCAACTACTCCCCAACACACCAAAGAAATAATTAGTAAACTCCCAAAAAGGAAATCCCCCGGATATGATCTAATAACAAACTTAATATTAACTCACCTCACTAATAAATCCCTAGCACACCTGACCACAGTATATAACGCGTGTCTCCGCCAAGGCTATTTCCCAAAAGCGTGGAAGCACGCCCACATACTACTATTTCCCAAGCCGGGTAAAGATAAAAAATTGATAGACAGTTATAGGCCAATAAGCCTACTCACTACGCTCTCAAAAATCCTAGAGAAGATCATCCACAGCCAGTTAATGAAAGAACTATTACCACTCAATGTACTACCACCATTCCAGTTTGGCTTCAGAAAAGCACACTCAACCCAACATCAACTCCAACGAATTTCCGAAAAAATAGAAGAGGGATTTGAAACTAAAAGCTATTCTGTTGCTGAATTCCTAGACGTCGCCCAGGCCTTTGTCAAGGTCTGGACCGAAGGCTTAAAAAGCAAGCTAATCAAGATCAAAGTCGCTAACTACGTCAAAGCAATAATCTTCTCTTTTCTTGACAATCGAACTTTTGCAGTACGTATCAACACCACAGTATCAGAAACTAAGATCATCGGCGCAGGTATCCCACAAGGAAGTGTATCGGGGCCGGTGCTCTTCAATATATTTACATCAGACATCCCCACCACAGAGGCTACCTTAGCGACCTTTGCGGATGATACTGCAATTCTGACTCAACATACTGACCTCATCCACGCCGTAGAGACACTGCAGATAGCAATACATCGAATATGCACATGGTACACGAAATGGAATATTCACATTAACCCAACTAAGTGCCAAGCAAAAATATTCTCCTTAAGAAAGATCAAAAACTCTCCCAATTTAGTAATAAACAACAGCATCGTTCCTTGGAATCCGGCTGACGCTACCATAAAGTACTTAGGGGTACTACTCGACACGAGGCTCACATGGAAACTCCACGTAAATCATAAGTTGAACAAAGGATATGCGAAGTTGGCGCAGCTGTATCCCCTCATTAATAGGAAATCATCGCTTAAACCAAAATGCACCATGATGATGTACAAATCGCTTATTCGACCACTGGTGCTCTACGCATCGCCAGTATGGAGTAACGCAGCAAAAACTAACCTGCAAAAAATACAAAGACTCCAAAATAAAATCTTACGCATTGCAGTGAACGCCCCGTGGTTCATTCGAAATGAACAGCTTCACTACGAATTAGACGTAACTACTGTTCACAGCTACATCAGTGCGAGTGCTAAAAAGTTCTTTACGACCATTCACAACTGTCAAGGCGCTGTTCATTATAACATAGGCAGACAAAACATTCATCAAAGACTAAAACGCCAATTGCCTCAAGACCTGTACCTACTTAAATCGGACTGTGCTTAACCTGTAAGTAACTGTTAAATTAACTGTAAGGGAACTACCACTTCTCATTGATTATAACTTTATTGTAGCTACTTCTTACCTTACTATTCATATCAATGCCATGAATAACATTGTAAATTATTGTTGAACTGGCAAAAAAAAATTCTTCTAGTATCGGTTTTTTAAATTTTTACCAGCGTTTTGCAGACATTTATAACAAATTGTGTGACTTATTAAAACAAAGACTACAGAATGATAGGTTTCTACTACTATCCTGACAGTAAGTGAGTACCTTCTTGCTTAGCTGGCTCTTATCTCTTTTTTTAACCTTTTGTATCTATAAGGCCTACAGGTTTTTTGTTGATATTGATTCCTTGTTAAATTTGATTTATATCAGTTACAGTCGCTTGAGTACCAGTTTTTTCTAGAAACCCGTATTGTTTATTGCTTATTATTTTATTTAGATATTTTATGATTCTGTTGTTTATAATTTTTTCAGCTATTTTTAGAACTTGAAAGCACCGATATTGGTGTATAATTTGATACTTTGTGTTTCCATTTTTAAATATCGGAGTTACTACTGCTATTTTCATTTCATTTGGAAAAATACCAGTTTCCAATATTTTATTTATTATTTGAGTAATGTAAAATATAACATAAGAAAAACAAACTCTTAAGATTTTTACAGAAATACCATCTTTTGCTGCGGTAGTATTGTCTTTCATTGAATGTATAATTTTTTCAATTTCATCATTGCTTGTAGGTGTTAAAAATATACTATGAATTGGTGATGAATTAGACTGAATTGTGGACATATTATATCTTTCAGATTTTTTGTAAGGTTTTTCCGACATTAATGAAGTAGTTGTTGAATTCTTCTATCATATTTTTATGGTTGTTTATAGATATTAATTTGTCTTGTGTTATAATTCCAGTGAACTGATGTTTAATTTGAGTTGATTTTGTGTTGTATAAAATTTGTTTGTTTAATTTCAAAAACTTTTTTTGATTTAAACCAAGTTTTTTATATTCATTATCATAGTACTCTCTTATCAAAGTAGGTTTTAATTCTGTAATTTTGTTTCTTAGTTTTTTGTATATTAACTCTTTTTCAGTATTATTTAAATCCCGCTTCCTTTTAGCATATGTTTCTTTTTTATTTTTTAGTTGGTTTTTAAAAGAATCTTATCCAATACTTGTCATTTGATTTTATTTCTTTTTTATTAGTTGCTTGTTGTATTTTATGCTGTAGGTATTGTATAAGTATGTTGTATTGCTGGTTTACATCTAAATTGTTATCAATTTCCAGTAGATCAGATTATAATATAGTAATAATCGTTTTGTAATTTATATATGTATAAATATTTTTAAAGTATTCTTGTTTTGTGTTATTTATTTCAAAAATTATTAAATTATGATCTGAAACTTCATGTTCTATTATTGATAAAATAGTTTTTTCCATCATTGGGCTAGATAAAACATGATAAATAATTGCATTAGAACTTGCTCTTGTTGGCATATATTTCTCAATTTTGTTGAGTATAAAAATATTATTTGATTCTATAGTATTTATATATTCTGTAGTTTTATTGACAGAGAGAAGATCTATGTCAATATCACCAAAAAGCAAAGTATTTTTATTAAATTTTTCTAGAATTTTATCAAATTTTTGAAAAAAGGAATTTATCCTTGAATTGCGACATACATACAATCCAATAATGTGCATATTTAAACATTTAATTATAAGAATATTATTACATATTATCAAATTCTAATGACAAATTTTTTTCAGCTGGTAATGATGATTTTATAAATATAGCACTTTGTTTATTAGATCGAGATGAAAAAAAAAATTTTAAATTGTTTAAATTAAAAAAAACATTCATGACCATCTATTCCAATACGACAGTAAAGTTCGCATATGACATATTTTAATCGTACATTTTACTACAAAACTTAAACGAGGTTATATTAAATGATACAACATTCCAATGACCAAGCTCATCAGAAAAAAAGCACGAAAAACATACTGCAAATCTTGTAACTAAAAAGCGGACGTATTTACTGTAAAATATTTGTCAAAGTCAAGTTAAATAAATACAATTTTGTCAGTTTATTCGCATTTTTTTGCTGAATAACTATAATATGTAAACGCATACCGCATTTACCCAGTTGACTGACGTGTGTGAAACAACACAGGTAAAAATTAGTTGTTATAGCAATCTCTTCCGTAAGTAAAATTAACGACAACACATGTTTTGATTTACTACAAAATTATTTTCAGGTACTTATGGTTTATATTTATAATTTTGCACATAGAAAACATCTTGATTAAAAGCATCGTAGTTTTAACACAATTACTTTAATTTATTACCTATAATTATAAACGTAATTGTGATAAATGTAATAAGTCATAACATACTGCTGTAAAAGTTTATAACAACAACCAAAAAATAAAAAAAAATATTGTGCACAAACTGTTAAACTGAATAACGGTCTAAATGTAAGTAATTTTCACAATTGTACAAAAACATAATTTATAGAGAATTATAATGGATAGTTCGTTGATAGTATAACCAAAAAAAGTATTATGTTACTGTTCAATTTAAATGGAAAATCTTCAATGAACAGACCTCATTTAAGATGGCCCGAGGTAGAGGCGGCGTGAATTCCATTGTTGTAAAAGATATAAAACAATCTGTTTCAGACATACCAATTAATTTTATAAGTACGTTTATTTAATTTATGAAAACTATGTGAATATATAAGGTAAACAAATTTTGTAGACTAGATTAAAAGTAAAGCACAGAAATTAATTTAATAATTGCCAGCACGGATGAGCGGGATCAATTGCATAGATCAGTTAGCGTCATTTCAAAAATTATGTTTTCTATATATGTCTAACCTCAACAGTTATATTAATACGTAAACGTCACCACACTGTTTATCATTCAAATCTTTTACGATTCATAAGGAAAATGGTTTGAACAATAATATGCGTAATAGGTACTACTAATGAGTCACCTGGAAAAGTGGTCAAAACATTTTGTTTACTTTTCGTATTTTTTTACGCAATAACGAATTTAAATATATAATAAATAATAATTAATTGAACATGGTTGAGTCAAATCTTGTTTAAATAATTACAACTCTTAAACTATTTGTATTAATAATGCATGGATTTGTTATAAACACTGCTCGACGCAAATTGCTAAGTATTTTCTTAGGAATTATGTTTATTTTAAATATTTTTAAATTAGCGCCCAATGCATTGCGTTTTAATTGGTTTTTTCCTATTTAGTTATATTTTCAAAGCACAATATAATATTTTATAGGTTTATAAATATTTTAAATCGTTATACTTACTGTTAGCGTTTTATTATTTTTATAAAAATTTACGTTGGTACTTGTTTTAAGTAATGTAGAAAATGTTGAACGATAGCACATTTACGTTTAATGCCAGTCGTATATAAACAAGACATTCAATTTAATTTGAACTTGAACATTGTTCTGCATTTAATTTTTTTGTACTAAACATGTTTTTTCTACTAACCTAAAGAATCTATAACTCAACAGAAATGTTAATAATTTAAACAATTCTTACAATACGTACTAAAGTATTTCTTGTCTTTAACCGCAAATAACAATTACGTAAAAAATTTGAACAAATATATTAAAATAATAGTTATTCTTATATGTATTTATCAAACTTAATTTTAGTCGTTGAAATACCTTTAGATAATATGTACCATATTATTGGTACAATTAAATCAACAGAATTCTCTAAGCTTTTAGACTAATCTACCAACCGTTTTACCACACTTCAATCATTTGTCAAAATTGCCTTTGTGAAAAGCATCCAGGAGTTGTCAAAATAAATTCATAATCCAAAATACATGATACAAATTGTTAAAATTTTTAATAAAGACAATTCGTGTTAAGAAAAAAGAAGAAAAATACAATTTAAAAAGTATATAAAATATAGTGGACGATTAGCCTGCAACGTACAGCAAAAACTGGAGTACAAGCTTAATATTCGAGAAATGAATTATAAAAGTTAGTATGAAAGCCCCGTAAAAATGTTAATTTTTAAGTTTTGTATTCAAATATTTGTTTTTTTGTGCTGCCAACATCGCAAATGTCAATATTCGTTGATTAGTATAGTTACGTAATGGGCAAAGAAAGCTTTAGTGTTCTAAAATGAAAACTAAAAATCTACTTAAAAATAAGTGTTTAAAGTCAATTATTATATTAGAACAAATATGCGACAGGTAGAAAAATCATTTCAAAAATCTTGAAAAAAACTATGTTAGAGATAATATCAATTTTGGCAGATTTAGTAATAAATGTACTACCAACATTATAGTTCTAGTGTTTTTTTTTTATTTTTCCAAAAAAGAATATAATTTTACAAGGGCAACACAAAAAATTATGTACGTTACTTTAGTCGAAAGTTTTACAGCCGTGCGGCGTCGCGTCACATTAACGTTGGTTAGGCTATGATGTAGTTTTGACGCTTGCTACGTAAATTACTAATATTAAAACGATGCGCTGATCTAGTTAATAAATCTCATTGCAGGTATTTCATTTGAACTTTTTACTTTGCTGGTCAACTTAATCGTATTTCTATAAAGAACAAAAAATTATTAATTTGCTGTAGACAATATTAAAACAACTACTAGTAATATTTTTGCTTTAGTCAATTTATCTGACATTGGAAAACATAAAAAACTACGCTATGCATTAATGGCTAATGTTCAATCTATTTTTGCAACGCAATTCTGCCTTATTAACGCTGATTAGGTAAATTATTTATCTAAGTTACGTTTAAAAGTAACTCCACCTACACTGTCTCTGGGTAGATTGAGTAGCTCAGTAAATATGTTGCCGGTCCCAAGCTCGGATAAAGGCGGGGGAGTCAAAGACCAGATTAGCAACATTTCTGAAGTAAAACTTTACATTGCTCATCGAACCGTACACATGCCTCGGAATAAGACGAACCCAATGATGACGACATATGCAGAAAAAAGGAAAACGAGATGGAAAAAGAAAAATGTGATACGAATTGCAACCTGAAATAATAAAGTAATTAATGGAAGAGAACAACCCAGTAAACACAAAATTGATAATGTTTAGTAACAGTTTCAAAACAAAAAATTTATGATTCACTCTTGTTTCAAACATAAAAGAAACCTAACTGCAATAAAATAGCTATAAGTCCATCGCTGTTTCACTTATTTGAATCAGTATAGTTTCGGTATTTTAAATTCAAATCTGTTGCAAACTAAATGTTGCATTCGGTTTACGTTTTAAAAGCTTCGTTCTTGAACTGATACTAAATGATCGATACATGTATGATTTTTTGTTTCAATAATGAACTAAAACAATTCTTTCAATAATATAATAATACATTTTCGAATGCACGTTTCAAATTTTATTGCACAATAAATATTTTTAAATACAATATCACATTGAGTTTTTTACATATTGCAACTTTCCTGGATGTGTCTTTTCACGGAAGCCTCGAAAACTGCATCAGTTACTGTTGGGTAGCAACTTTTAACCGCATCTGTAACATAGAAATAAATATTTCATTTATATACATACATAATCATAGAGTTACACAAAATTAATTACATTTTTTAAATAAAAAACAACACAAACTTAATATAAATATCACTTTAGCAATTATAAGAAAGTTATAAAAACACTGTGAATACCTTTAGCTGTACATAATCGTATAGAAAACTTGAAGAATTGAACTGTAATTATAAATCCTAAAGTACCATCAGATTTACGCAATAATCTACCTTAACGCAACCATGTGTGTTAATTTACATTTTTTTATACAAATTAAAACATGATACATAAAGAACAGAAATGATAATAATATCGATTACATTTATGGATTATAATAAAATGTTTCGACTTACCGTTTATTGTTCCATTTCGTAATTGTACACACAGCATCACTTATCAAACTGCAACCGAACAAGTGAAAAGATATCAATTTGCAGCGCAAGCGTTGACGACAGTAATCAAAAGTATAGCAACGACTAATGCTGACTAATCACAAAGTATTCGTTTTTCCTAGAACGATTCCACTGTTTTGAAAATAATTCAATCTTATTTAATCGATCTTTAAACAATTCTAGTTATTCCAAAAATATTCGGTTTTAATAAATCAGTTTATAGACGGTTGCTGATTATAGGATAAAAATTGCAAGTACTGAAACGGTTTAAAACTGATTGTGAAAAATCGGAACTCTTTCAATTTATTCACTGTCAGTTACATGTAAATGATATAAAAATGGAACTAACACGAAACAACGTAATGAAACAATTGTGACTGTAACAGTTTCAATCCGTGATTACTGGGAAGTAGTATTGGAAGAACTGAAAGAGCACAATATCAATATTTGTGCCGTATAAGAAACAAAAAAGAAAGGAAAAGGACAAAAACAGTATCAAGACTACATGCTGATATACAGTGGTGTCAAAAAACAAGAACGGGCTAAAGAAGAAGTAGCTTTTTTGATACACAACTAATATAAATCAAATATACAAAAACTTTCCTACATATCGCGCATAGTTAACAAAAAATAAACTTAATTTCAGTATACACACCGGAAGATAATAAGCCCCGACATGAACGAGAATATTTTACGATGAACTTCAAGATACCATTAAATCTCTTGCAACGGACGACATGATAATTATTATCGGAGACTTCAATGCAAGAATTGGCAATAATATTATAGCGGGAAAGTTCAATATAAATACATATTTAAAAGTACTAGAAAACCTAGGTCAATTATCGATTATATATTGAGTAATAGACACATACATCTAGCTCAGATACAGAAAATAAGAACCCTTAAGTTGGGCAGCCAAACCTGCTACGTGGTTTCCTCGCAACAAAAAAAGAAGCAACCGCTAGCACAGTTTTCAGAATCAAATTAAACCCTGAGTAAAGAAAAATATAACGGCTTACCCCTAATCAGTTTTTCCCTAAGTAACCACAAAATTAATTCTCATATTCACGTGAAATAATCTAATTGGGCATAAAAAATACAGAGTCTACAGAGCGCATCTGTATTGCACCGGGTCTTCCAGGAAGTGAATAAATTATACTGTTATAAAATTTGACATTGCTGACGAAAGAGAGTGGGGGTGTCGAGGGACAAATTTTATACTTGGAAAAATTTTTATACTCGAAAATAAATTAATCTACCAACTCTTTAACATAATAATAATAATAAGTTTATTGTGTTCTTATACATAATTCTATATTTACACTCGTCAAAACAAAATACACAGTATGTAAAAAACAAACATTAAAATAGAACTAACATTATAAGTTGCCGTTAAAGGGATAGTTTAAAAACTCGTCATAATTATAAAAAGCTTTATCTAAAAGAAACTTTTTAATTTTAGTTTTAAATTGTTTGTAAGGCAAGCACCTAATATTTTTTGGCAGACTGTTATAATATAACGGGGAGCGGTGTTGTGATCCTTTAAGTGATTTACTTAATCTGCAGAAGTTGGGTTTAATATTTTCTTTATTTCTAGTGTCATGCTTATGAATATTTGTCTGCTGCGAATAATTGGCTAGATTCTTTTTAACGTCGCAGAGTGACTCCAATATAACTATAGATGGAAAGGTTAATATTTTCAAATCTATGAACGCAGCCTTGCAGTCCTTGCGGTATCCTAATCCTTGAATAATTCGTATTGCTCTACGTTGTAATTTGAAAATGTATGATGAGCAATGGCCCCATGACAGAACTCCATAAGTCAAGAGACTATGAATTGTCGCATAGTATGACGCACATAGAACTTTGCTTGATGTCAAGTTTGATAATCTTCTAAGAAGATAAATTGATTTATTAATCTTGGTAGAAGTTTCTTGGCAGTGAATGCTAAAACTGAGTTTTGAGTCTATGTGGCATCCAAGAAATTTGACACTTGTCTGAGATGAGGTATTATCATAGGCTCGTAACGTCATAGTTAATGTTTCAGTTTTAAGATTGTTTAACATTAACTGATTTGTTAAACACCATTTAGTAATGGAGTCACTTGCAATTCGGGAGTGCCTAATCGCTGTATCTAGATTTGTATTGTAGACAGTTACAGTTGTGTCATCGGCGTATAGTAAACAATTTAGATTTATGTTCAAATTGAAATTTAAAGGCAGATCGTTAATGTATACTAGGAATAATATTGGTCCAAGAATCGATCCCTGCGGAACTCCGAGTGTAATTGGAAGTCTGTCAGATGTTTGCTTATTAAAGATAACAAACTGAGATCTATTCTTCAAATAAGAAAAGGTTAGTTTGATACTTGAAACGTGAAAATAGTAAATCTCTTGCGATTTTTTTAGCAATATCTGATGTGATACGCAGTCAAAGGCTTTGGACAGATCAAAAAAAGGTACTAACTGCAAATAGACCTTTCTCAAAACAATCTAGAGAACCATTAACAAAAACTTTAATAGCATCAGAGGTACTTCTGCCTTTACGAAATCCATATTGTTTGTTATAAAATAAATCATTTGTTTCAAAATACTCTGACAATTGTTTAGACACAATTTTTTCAACTATTTTTGAAAAAACAGTTAATAAAGAAATAGGCCTGTAGTTGCTTGCATCATTTACATCTCCTTTCTTGTAAAGAGGTATTACTAATGCTAGTTTTAATTCATCCGGGAAATCTCCACTTTCGAGAATGGAATTGGTCAGGGTAACAAGAGGTCCCAGCAACACACTGATGTTATTTTTAATTAATTTAGTGCTCATGCCATATGCATCTTTGGAGGTATTGTTTTTTATTTTATTTTTTTCGTATTACGAACTTCAGTAAATGACACTTTTTTGAATTTAAATGTATTTAATTTTAAATTTTGTCGAGTTTGATTTAATTTACATAAACTGATAGGGTTTGGCATGTTTTTTGGTAAATTGTCCATAATCACTTTAGAAATATTCGTAAAATATTGATTTAGTTCGTTAGCTTCGAGCATTGTATCATGAATTTTTGCATTAGTTTGTTTACGAGAATTAATCACAGACCACATAGTTTTAATAGGATTTGGAGAGTTTTTTATGAAATTATCATTGGCTTGGATTCTTGCGGCTCTTAGTTTCTTCTTATAGTCGCTTTTCAGACATTTACAAAGACGTTGTAGATTCGGTGTTTGATATTTGTGATATAGTTCATTGAGCATTTGCAATTTATCACGTAAGATCTTTAGCTTACAATTGAACCAGCATATATTCACATCTTGCGTTCTGGTGTTTCGCTTGATGGCAGTAAAACTAGATAAATACGTATTGTGGACGACATCGAAGAAAGTTGAAAATTTTGTTTTAGTATCCATGGTTTTATCATGTAGGAAAGTCCAGTTAAATTCTAATAGTTGATGATGGAATAGAAATTGTCCTTTCATTGTTAGAGGCCGATGTATGGTTGGTTTATAAGTTACCGTCTTGATTTCATCTTTAATATTTAGTTCTGAAAGTAGTCCCAAATGGTCAGATAGTCCTGTTTGTATAGTATTAATATTAAAACGAGTTAAGAAGTTTATAAAAATGTTATCTAAAGAATTGACGCCTCTAGTAGCACACATGACAGTTTTCATGAAACCAAAAGAATTAAATAAATCGCATAAAACCTTTGAATTATAATTTTCTGTGTTAAAGTGTACATTGAAATCTCCAGTAATTAACATTTGATGTTGTGGATAATGTAGAAATAAGATTTCCAGAATTTGTTCAAGGTTATTAATAAATATATTGAAGTCGCCATTGGGAGATCTGTACAAGCTAATAATTATTAAATTCGGCTTAAGATGAATTGCAGTTACTTCACAATGCACTTCAATTGTAAAATCATTAATAGCTTTTAGTGGTTTTGATTCCACATCACTTCTTTTTAAAATTAGAACACCACCATGATTCACTTGCGACCGACAAAACGAAGAAGCAATGCTCCAAGACGTTATCTCAACTAACTTGGTAAGTTTTTCATCAGTGCACCAATGTTCACAAATGCATATAATGTCGAAATTCTTATCGCTAAAAAAAGCCTCAAATTCATTCAGTTTATTGGTTAAGCATTGGACATTTAAGTGAAACAGTTTTAAATTAAAGTTAATTTTATTATTGCAATCTGTATGCACAAATTGCTTTTTAGTATTTCGATTTATAAGATTTAAGTTGTTTTTGCCAATCGATCGATCCAATATAACATATCCATAACATAACATAACGACCATAAAGTACTATTAGAAAAAATTGAAACAAAACTGTCACAAAAAACAAACAACGAGCCAGAAAAGAAAAAAAATTAATATAGTCTCTATAAGAACCTTCAACAAACTACCCAAAGCTTTAGAAAAAAAAAAAATAATAGAGACAGTTGATGTCAACATCAGCTGAGAAAAACTAAAGAATAACATTAAAGAGGATGCGAACAAAGCACTTGGCACCCAACCTACTTGGTACCAAGAACGGACCATACAGAAAATGCAACACCATAGTTTATCAACAAAATAAAGAAAAATTGATAAAAAAGAAAAAGTCATACCTAGAATACAAAACACTTAAGACCCTAAAATCATACGAACAATCCAAATTACTCCGCAACTTGTAAAATTAGCTAAAACCAGGCACTGGAAAGTTTTTCTTGACAACATGAAGAGTGACTTCTATGGTCTTTAAAAACTGATTTGTCTGATCAAAGCAATGCTAGGTTGAATGCCTTAAAAACCTATATAGAAGGAAGGAAGAAATCATTAAGCAGAATCATACACCAGAAATAGTTACTAACCATAATATGCAAATAAAGATGAACGTGTAGAGTGGACAATATTAATAATTGGGTATTAGGTAGACAAGAGAAGTGGAATGAACATATAAATCGAATAGGCCAATAAAAAATAGTAAGAATAGCACGTGACGAGTCATCTATAATAAGAAGTACTACAGAAAGATCACGAAAGAAATGGAGCGATAATCTCACGTTCAATCAAGACTAGGCAGGTTATGAAAAATAAACAAACAATTGTCTACAATAAAGAAAGAAGAAGAAGAAGACTCGTGAAATTAGAAAACAAATAAATTTGCAGATGGTGATAAAATCTCCGTTTTAGAAGATTTTTCTGTTAGTTCAGAACATTTTTGTAACAGTAAAAAATTAAAGTTTAAAAAAAGCTCTAGTTTGATAAAGTTATGAAGCAAAAGCGCAGAACTCTCAAAAATATGTAAGTACAGACTTAGTATTAAATTTCTTTTTTGTGTTGTATTGCCAATGTAATTGTAATCATTTATTACTGTCTCCATATGTGATTAAAAAAGCGATAAAAATTATAGAAAACAATAGCATATTGAAATTTGTGAAATTAATTAAAGAAGAACGAAATGACAACAGTAAGAATCTATTTTCGACTTTGTTTACAATTAGATATATAAATAACTCTTATATTAAAGTAATTACAAAAAAATATCTACATTAATACGTAGGTATTGGTGGTTAATTTTGATATTTCGGGACTGCATAAAAAACAATAAAATTATTTACACAACAATATAGTTAACTGGTAATTTCCGGGATAGTGCCAATCTGAATAAATTATAATCATTGAACAAATATTTTTCAATTAAACGAAAATTTTAATTCTTCGTTTTGCGTTTTTTTAAAGAATATTGACTTTTAATAAATTAATGATTATAAAATGTATCATACGAATATGAACAACTTCATTTCGCTATGTTAATTAGTCCACCAGTCAAATTTAATACTTTTAATTTCTTAAAAATAACATTGGAAAGTAATTATTCTAAATAGCCTGATTTCATTTAAAATGTAAAAATTAATGGTTTTGAAAAACTAATTGAATTTGGTTGTTAAAATCTGGTTAGCTTTTACATACTAAAATTAAAACCTCACTTTTGTCATTTAAATAAAAACGAAGGAAAGGTATAAGACATAAATATTTATAAAATTAGGAAACCACTTTTCTTTATATTTAATAAACAAACTACTAATTGAACATTTTTAATATTTTGTATAATATCTATTACTATCTTCTTAAGGAGTTTATGTTATCTTCAGTGGCGAATTTACGCACAGGCAGACTAGGCACTTGCCTGGGGCGGCAAATTTATGGGGAGCGGCAAAATTTTGAAAATAAAAATGTGAGTTTTAGCTTAATGACACGACAATAGGAACCCTGGCGACTCACTTTCATTTTATGTGTGACAAATATTACGAATCATTTTACAGTGAAACTCCGTATTATAACGGGCTTTTAGAACTGTTTTAAATCTATGTCACTATTACTAATATTTATGTCTCTGTTTGATTCACATAAAACACCATTTCTCTCTCGGTTACCCCTGCCTGATTTTTTTATTTCGGTTTAAAACATTAATGAAAACCCTGTATATGAACTGCAATACATTTTTACTTCAACCGAAATTTCCTAAAACGGAAAATTATTCAAAATTTCTTCTTCTGCATCTTGCATTTTATCGTGATTGTGCACTCTTCAAAATAAACTAAGTGCAATAAATACCTATTGCTGTGCGAAATATTGTTGTGTATCTTTCTGTTGTATTTTTAAGAAAATAGCAGATGGAAGAAAACTTTAAGTGGTAATCAATACAAGAAATTAAGAAAAGAAAAAGAAGCTAGAGAGGACTTTGTATTAAGGAACAACTTAAAAATCAACAGTTTTTTCAATAAACCAAAAATAGGCACCAATGAGTACAAGAACCAGAATTCGTCAAATGAAAAGCCAAGTACTAGTAATAATCTTACGGAACTTCTTCGTGACACTGACACTCAGACTAGCAGCAGTGGCAGTACCAGTAGTGGCAGAGAAGTTCCAGAAATGTTTGATAATCTCAACCATGTTAACCAAGACACTCCAGTTAATGACAAGATAAGTGATACTTCATCTCCAGCTTCACATCAGATTAGAGAATTAGAAATATTTGACTGCGATCCTATTAATTGGTCAGTGAACGAAAGAACTCGTGATTATGTGGCGAAATTTGGTTTTCGCCAAAATACTAATGCTGATTTTAAAAAACCAATGAGAGTCAGGTACCTTACAGCAGATATGTTTCTACGCAAACTTACTAATGGTGAATCATTGCCTAGAAAGTGGTTAGTGTTTTCTAAGAGCATTGGATGTGTTTTTTGTGGTGTTTGCATTATGTTTTTGGACAAGAACTCAAATAAAACAAAGTTTTGCGAAGGTGGATTTAATGACTGGAAAAATGCAAGTGCCTCAGTTTCAGAGCACGAAAATTCAGTTAATCACAGAAACTGCCTTAAAAACCTTAACGAACGTAGTCAGTGTAAAGGCCGCATTGATAAGCAACTTGTAGAACAATTTCAAGTTAAAGTTAATTATTAGAAGAGCGTCCTTCAACGTGTCGTTGTTGTTGTTAAAGCATTAGCATCACGTGGTATGCCACTACGTGGACACGACGAAAAGTTTGGAAGCAGCAGAAATGGAAATTATATGATGCTGCTAGAAGTTATAGCTGAGTTTGACTCATTTTTAGCATGTTACATAGCTAAATATGGCCACCCAGGTAGCGGTAACACATCCTATTTATCGTCAACTATTGCAAAAGAATTTCTGACCATTTTAGGTAATGCTCATACAAACGAAATAGTTAATGAAGTAAAGAAAGCCAAATACTTCTCATTAATAGTTGACTCGACATCAAATTTTTCACATGTCGACCAACTGGCAATTTGTAATAAGATATGTCAAAGAAGATGGTTCTCCCATTAAACGTTTTTTGACATTCCTTTCTAATACTGGACACAAAGCTGAAGAAATGTTTAATTCTATTATCAAACTTTTTGAGTGCAATGGTTTGGACATTCGTAATTGTCGAGGACAGTCCTACGACAACGCGAGCAACATGTCTGGTGTATATTCCGGACTCTAAGCTTGAATCAAAGAACTAAATAGTCATGGTGAATTTATCCCCTGTTCTGCTCACTCGTTGAATCTCGTCGGAACTAATGCAGCTGATAGTTCATCAACCAGTAGGTGGAATTTACTTCAAAGGTCAGTTTCTGACAAGAACGGCCATTCACATATTATTCTGAAAAATCTCAGTTCTACTAGATGGTCTGCACGAGATGACGCTTGCAAAGCTCTTAAAAATAACTGGCAACAAATTCATCAAACTTTGCTGAACATTTCCGAAGATTTAACAGAAAAGGCAGGTACACGTGCTAAAGCAAGTGGTTTAGCTAAAAGATGGACTGTCTAGCTAGAGACTGCTTTTATGACTGAATTTTGGGGTTTTATACTTCAAAGACTGAACGACACCAATAAAAAACTGCAGAGCACGGACATTGATCTTACATCCGTACTGCAGTTGTACGACTCATTAATTAACCTCATAAAATCAACACGCCATGAAGTCGATTACTTTAGTCCTCGTAAAAACCTGAATGTTTTCATTGTTATTGTCGATAACTTAAAAACACAACTTTAAATAAGAAGAAATGCTTACGATGAAGTAAACCAAAAGTTTCAAGTGTTAACTCAAATTAAAGTCTTGAACAATGAAGAGCTAAGGAGAGCAGGCGACAATCTTGTTCGAGAATATCCAAGTGATTTTGAAAACTCTTTCTTGGATGAAATTATCCATTTTAAATGCTTTTTGGAAGAAGCTCCATTAGAGCGTTTTAGTCTAGCAATGAAAATAAATAAAAGGGAAGGAAAAATTAACAAAACAAGCGGCACTAAGATGCCAGATGTGCTGCAGCTGCAATCAACAATGGACTATAATAGGTTAACACCTCTCAGGCTTTGCCGCCTCATTCGTAAGAATGACCTTCAGATGGTCTACCCAAACATAGATATTGCTCTGAGAATGTTTGTGAGTACGGTTGCCTCGAATTGTTCAGTGGAAAGAGCATTTTTATGGCTTAGAAGGGTGAAAACGTCTCTGCGCACAAACATGAGAGAGGATCGCTTAAATTCTTTGGCGGTACTGTCAATTGAAAGTGACATGTTAAAGTCAATGGATTTTTCTAAAATTATCGATGTTTTTGCCCAAAGAAAGTCTCGAAGAAAATTGTAAATTCTCCAGTATTTTTTTATCGTCTAATAAATAATGTTTACACCAAAAATTGTTTGTGATTATGTTTCCCTTAATTATGTTTAATAAAATATATTTTACTTTTACTTAAGGTTAAACCAAACAAGATATACAATTAATTTAGGTGAAAAGATTATGTGAAATTGAAGAGTGTAAGGGAAGAGGAAATATATAGGAGAGGATGATGGGGCGGCATTGCCTGCCATGCCTGGGGGCGGCAGTACGCTAAATCCGCCACTGGTTATCTTGCGTGAATTTTATAATGTTTCTTAAAATCACAAATATTTAACGGGATTGAGATTGTGTGATTTGGCAAACAATAGTAAAACTTCCACTTTCGGACGATCTTTGAATTAATTTTGCACTATAGGTCCTGTATGAGCTGTTCAATTATTTTGCACAAAAACAATGTTTCTCATCTCATCTTTGGGATATAGAACATGAACAGTAAGTAACATCACGTTATCACATTATTTAAATTGTATCTGGTTTTGTTCCGTTTCTATAATTGCACGCATTAACGAATAAGTTTTCATCCAAAAATATAACGTTTGACCAATTTCTATTTAGATTTTCATTACAAAATTGCAACTTTATTGCAGCACGTTCCAGTAAAATAACAAAATTATGTTGGCGGGTGAATGACAATGCATTTCTCCATTATAGAGTCGGCACATAATTGTTAATCTACTGCACTTCTTAAAGTCAAAACGTTTATACAAAGCGTTCATTATCAGCCAGGTCTATGATGGCATTACTTCGAGCCGGTGTTGTAACACGTAATGCACCAAGTCAATTCGTAGCCAATTCTCCAGTTTCATTAAGGTGATTCTAATGGTTTACGGTTTGTCTCTAAATTAAAAAATTAAAATGTTTATTGCACGCTCATTAGTTGAGTTTCTTTAAACTGTGGCCATGTTCTTCAATTTGTACTTGTGCATGTTCATTTTCACTGTTCAGTCTTATGTAAATGTCAGTTTGAAACTAAGTGAAAAAATTACTGCTAATCGAATAAGAAGGATCGGCTAAACCGCCGAAAAAAGCTCATCTTAAGTACTAAAATTAAGAAATTGCTTAAAAGCATTAAAAACCAATTAAAAAAATAGTGAAACAGAAAATGCTGCAAAAAATGTGAATCTAGAACCCGACGCGATTAAGAATCCGACGTGATCAAGAATCCAACGTAATAGACGGCTAAAGCAGCACTCTAAAAACATATTTAAAGTAAATGTTTCTAATTGATTTTGCCAAACTTGCCAAAGCACAAATGCATCTACGTCCTGAAAGTCCACTGCAACTTAAACAAGTAGCATTTCCAAACACCGACATAACCGTCTACTGCAATTACAGCCACTCCCTTTAGAACAAACCAATTTCCAACCACCCGTTTTGAACATGTCTACTTAGACACCGTAAAACCATTTTCCATTTCTGAAATCAAACGCTACTTCTTTACTCGCATCAATAAATTTTTACAATGACTCGAAGCTTAGACCATCGAAAACATTGAAACAGCGACAGTGGCTCGCATTTTTTTACAATAGTTAGATCGCACAATTTGGAGTACTTTATTTTAGAGACATAGCTACAACTACGCAAGTGTTTCTTCGACGTCATGCTACAAAAGCACCTTACGATCAACCCTACAAAGGTCCGTACTTGGTCGTCTAACGTAAGCCAGAAGCAATTTTTATCAAAATTCAAAACCAAAAAACACTATCATTATCAATCGCCTAAAAGCTGCATACACCACAGACGATGTCCAAAATATCCTGTACGACTAGCCACAACCTAAACCATGTAGTTTAACAATACACTTCCGGTTTATAACTGGGAAAAGAGACCTGTAGTGATCTAAGTTCTTATTAGCTCGTATTTAGTGTTGAAATAATTAAATACCATAATGCAGAAATACACATAGCAATTGCATTCTGTTGACTTACATTTATTACAATTATGTCGCGCGAAAGTAGGTTTGGTAACAAACTGTAACGTAACCTTTACGAAATGATGTAATCCCAATTCCTTATAAATCATACTTAATCAACAAAGTCACTACGCAAATAGACTTATGTTGCCAAACTGGCACATGAGGCCAAAATACAACCCATGTAAAAAACTACACATAAAATAAGATTAACATAAACAAAAAAAGTAATTAAAATTTTTTTTTAAATTAAGTAAAAAAAATTAAACATCTAAAAGTTTAGAATTTAGTAAATTTTACAAGAGAAAGAAAATAAAAATAAACGAAAGATAAAAATTCAAATTATGTTAAAAACTTTAGTATGGTTTTCTGTGTTGTATGAATTTTGTCCAGTCGTAAAATGTCATTTACGCACTGGAAGTTACATGTGTGTTACGCTATGCTCAGTGATTTTTACACTGTAAGAAGGCAAAGCAATTGCGATTTTGATGTGTTGTTTGTGAGAGCTTCGCTAGGGTAAGAATGCATTTCTATTTAACGACACGATTTAATTTCCTTTAAAGAATTTGAAAATGCAATAACTATTAAGTTTTATTTATACTTACGAAGACTATATGCGACCAAATAAGTGCCTTATTTTTCTACTAATGTTTAAAAAAATTATTATAATAACGTTAACTAACAAATTATTAAACTAAAAAATGCAGAACAAGGCTAAGGACGAAAACGTTACAATCAATTTTATTTATACACGAAAATATTTTGTATAAAAATAAAATGCAGCAAATATTTTTTTTGACACAAAATCATTCTACTTTGATTAAGTATTTATAAGTTTGTTAGCGATTATTAAAAATATTTATTATAATCTCCTTTTTCGTTTCGTTTTTTGTTTAGTTGAGTGTACATTACTAATCAGAAAAAGCACTTTTACTTAAAATTTTGTGTTCACAAATAAATTCGTTATCATTTAAGAAAAAATGTAATAAATTACCAATGTTTTTAATAAAATACATTATTAAAAAATGCATAACACTCCGTTTTTTTTGTTCATTATGTATCTGCCATAAGAATCTATAATCTATGTGTTTTGTAAATACACTTTTACAATTTTTATCATATTATTTCAAAAAGAGTTTGTTTTAAAAAAGATCAGTAAATCGAAAACTGGTTCCTACGGACCCCCAGGATCTCTGAGTTAATTCAAAACGTCCGTGAAAAATTAAAATTGATTTGGGGGTTTTCAATCAACGTCAGGGGGACTGGGCAATATAATATTAAAAGATTGCGACACATTTTTATTAATATGGAAGTTAAAACAAATAACAATGAATAAATTATTAGCAATTTTTACGTTCTAAAGAAAATATAAATATAGACAGGTGCATAAAATATAAGTAATAACAAGCATGTCCGTGAGTCAAGCCTATCTGCACATTTTTATACAGGAACGCAATACAGCCCATATCTGCACCAACTAGTCTATAATATGAACTATAAAAAAGTTGTGCATGTACTCAACAATTTAATTCGGTGTTATGCGTGATGTGGAATGGGTACAACAAATTTTGCTAGTCTGGTAAAAACACTATAATTTTTTGTATTGTTACGCAGATAGCATACTTTTGTTACGTAAATATATTAGAATAACATAGATATGACTTTTTAATTTAAATTAATTTAAACAAAGTTATACTTGTGTTTGATTGAAAAAATTATTACTACAGTAATCCTTTAACATTCATTAAGATTTTTTTTTTATTAAAAACTTAAAAAGGGATTGTAAGTTTTTTTAACGCAAATGTGTTTTTAAAGAATATATTATTAGTGTATCTGTAAAAGAAGTTAGACAGATTGGGTTTTATAATTTAATATAATGCGCCCTAAATGTTACAGCTTACTATTTTATATTTTTGTTTACTTCTGCGAATAACCAAATCCGCGAATGTTAGGATTACTGTAAATAGCTATAAATGACGGTAAACACGTTGAATTAGTTTAACACTCGCGAAATTCAAAATCAGCTTTGAATAATTCGTCGGGATAAAACCACAACGTAAAGGGACATTGGGGTAAGCAATGTCAATGCAATTGTGCAAATGCCACCAGAGTGAACTACTGGACGGCCGTTTCGCCCTTTTGGGGCTCGTCAGCAGTAGGAGATACACTCTAATGTAGTTTCCCTCTGGTGGCGTTTGCACAATTGCATTGACATTGCTGCCAAACGATTCAATAAATACTTCTAAGCTTAAGAAACATTTATTAAATATGCATAGTGACAAACAAAAATAAGTATTTACCGTTTTTTCAACAAATTCACGACAAATATTTCAAAACACCGACATTTCAAGAACCCATAGGAACATCTAAGAGAGATGACGATGTACTGCGTGGTTCTTATAATATTGCAAATCCCGGAAGGTCGCGCGCTATTGGTGAAAAACGTATTCTACCAGCTGTAAGTGAGGTAATACGTGTGTTGCACAAACTAGCTTTCGATGTTATAAACGGAATTCTACTGAGTAATAACACTGTACGAAGAAGGATTGACAAAATGGCTCAGTGTGTAGGAAACTCTTTATGTGACTACTTAAAAACATCTGAATTTTCTATACAGCTTGACGAGTCAACATTGCCAAGAAACGAAGTTTTATTTTTAACTTACGTAAGATTTGCAAAAAAAAAATTTCCCAAGAATTGCTATTTGCCAAATATTTAGAAACTGATACAAAAAGTGAAATTTTATTTACTGAATTAATAAGATTTTTTGATGTAATGGCTATACCCTTGACTAATATCATCTCCGTTCCTACGGACGGTGCTGCAAGCTACACCAAATGTATTATCGGTATATTGTGTCATTTATCCACATTAGTTGATTGCAAAGAACCTTAGTAAACGTTTTATGAATCACTACATTATGTACTTAGAGCAGTTAATAAAGTCAAAAGCAATGCTTTAAATGACAGATTATTTGCTGAACTTTGTTTGAAAAATGATGATGACTATAATCGTTTACTACTTAACACAGAAGTACGTTGGGTATCTAAAAATGCATGTTTGGATCACTTCTATTCGCTCTTTGATTTAGTGTTGGAATTTCTGGAGAAGACAATGATTTGCGGCACAATTTAATTATCTCAAAATGACATCGCTTATATGGCTGATTTATTTGCCAAATTTAACGAGACTAATGTGAAACTACAAGGTTTTAATCAATTTAATCAAAACTAAAATTGTAATATCTAAATTTGTTGCAAAACTTTTGCTGTACAAACAAAACTTGGGAAGAGGAGAATGTTCTTAGTTTCCAAATCTTTCAAAATTGCAAAATAGAGATGAAGATTTGTTTGCTTATTGTAAATACTTAACGGCGTTTCATTTGGACTTTAACCAAAGATTTGAAGAAATTCTTCACTTGAATATTCCCGACTGAGTGTTGAATCTTTTTGCAAGTAGTCAAACTCTTAACACAAATTCAGATAAATGTTTACTACCACAGAAGCTACTTATTAAATTATTCATAAATATGGAACTGAAACCAATGTTTAAACAAGGATACGACAACCTCTGGTTACAAAAACAGATCCCAATTTTATATCCAGCATTATGGGTTATTGTACAGAAGTTGTTGATTGCTTTCCTGTTTTCTTATTTGGTAGAACGCGGATTCAGTGCCGTTATAAACCTCATCACAAAAAAACTAACCGACTAGAAATTAGTAGTAGTAGGGATTTGATCCATCAGGTTTATCCAAGTTATTAAAAAAAAATTTGATTAGGAAACAAAAGTATTTTATTTTTACGTCACCATCCCAGTAAACACGGATTGAAACTGTTACAGTCACAAAATTAAAACAATTGTTTCATTACGTTGTTTCGTGTTAGTTCCATTTTTATATCATTTACATGTAACTGACAGTGAATAAATTGAAAGAGTTCCGATTTTTCACAATCAGTTTTAAACCGTTTCAGTACGTGCAATTTTTTCCCCATAATCAGCAACCATCTAAAAACTGATTTATTAAAACCAAATATTTTTTGAATAACTAGAATTGTTTGAAGATCGATTTAATAAGATTGAATTATTTTCAAAACAGTGGAATCGTTCTTGTAAAAACGAGTACTTTGTGATTAGTCAGCATTAGTCGTTGCTATACTTTTGATTACTGTCCTCAACGCTTGCGCTGCAAATTGATATCTTTTCACTTGTTCGGTGTTCGGTTGTAGTTTGATAAGTGATGCTGTGTGTACAATTACGAAATGGAACAATAAACGGTAAGTCGAAATATTTTATTATAATCCATAAATGTAATCAATATTATTATCATTTCTGTTCTTTATGTATCATGTTTTAATTTGTATTAAAAAAATGTAAATTAACACACATGGTTGCGTTAAGGTAGATTATTGCATAAATCTGATGATACTTTAGGATTTATAATTACAGTTCAATTCTTCAAGTTATCTATACGATTATGTACAGCTAAAGGTATTCACAGTGTTTTTATAACTTTCTTATGATTGCTAAATTGATATTTATATTAAGTTTGTGTTGTTTTTGATTAAAAAAATGTAATTAATTTTGTGTAACTCTATGATTATGTATGTATATAAATGAAATATTTATTTCTATGTTACAGATGCGATTAAAAGTTGCTACCCAACAGTAACTGATGCAGTTTTCGAGACTTCCGCGAAAAGACCACATCAAAGAAAGTTGCAATATGTAAAAAACTCAATGTGATATTGTATTTAAAAATATTTATTGTGCAATAAAATTTTAAACGTGCACTCGAAAATGTATTATTATATTATTGAAACTGTTTAAGTACATTATTGAAACAAGAAAATCATATATTTATTGATCATTTAGTATCAGTTCAAGAACGAAGCTTTTAAAACGTAAACCGAATGCAACATTAATTTTGCAACAGATTTGAATTTAAAATACCGAAACTATACTGATTCAAATAAGTGAAACAGCGATGGACTTATAGCTATTTTATTGCAGTTAGGTTTCTTTTATGTTTGAAACAAGAGTGAATCATACATTTTTTGTTTTGAAACTGTTACTAAACGATATCAATTTTGTGTTTACTGGGATTTACCGTTGAAGACATCAAAGTTAAATGTATAAATTTTCTATTATGCATTTATGTATTTTTTTACTCAGGGGTACGTAGACAAGTTTTGACTATGAAAAAGTGTCTATGGGTAAAATGAGTTTGGGAACCACTGTTTTAGATCAAACGTGACAAAGAGAGAAATTTAGCAGATCTCGCCTGAAGTTTTAAAACTATAATTTTATAAAAATAATTTGTTTTATATACCTAAAAAATATTAGCTTCTACAGTAAAAAGTAAAACAAAACAAAACTGCAGAGCTTCAGATTAATGCCGTTTATGAAATTAAATATCTATTTATTGAAATAAATGTAAAACAATTTAATTTCAAGCTCAAACTAAT
Source organism: Aquatica leii (assembly GCA_035610365.1). Taxonomy (NCBI): domain Eukaryota; kingdom Metazoa; phylum Arthropoda; class Insecta; order Coleoptera; family Lampyridae; genus Aquatica; species Aquatica leii. The sequence continues at coordinate 19,309,290 of CM069434.1, read as the reverse complement.
CTATAAGATTTTTGTTTTTTCTGCGTAGGTATGCAATTTGTATAAAAAGTAGGGTTTTTATATTTAAAACGTATTTTCAATAACAGCTGTTTAAGGCTAACTTAAAAAAAATACTATTTATTAAGTTAGTGCCTAATTACACGTTTTTAGAAGGTCCGGTATCAATCAGCAAAGTAAATAATAAAGCTTGATACATATAATAATAAACTTTAATTACAAACATTATGACAATGCTAATAACAAAATTAAACAAAGTATAAAGATTGTTTTAAGAACAAATTAATACATTCTATTACTAAAACTTAAAAAAACAACAACAATAAAAAGCAATTGTTATCAAAACTTACGATTATCAAATATAAAATTGTTTTATTTACGTTACTATAGGATTTTGTTAATCAAAATAAACTTTCTCAATTACAAATTTAAAAAAATTTTACAATATGTGTTATAACTAAAGACATGCAGTTTTACATCAAATTTGTTGACTTAATTATTAACAAAGCAAAATATTGTGATTTAACTAACATGAAAAAAAAGTTTAAATACTGCATTTGATAAGCGATAATGAATTCAAACAATGCAAAAATTTGGATTTATTAAATAAGATTGTCATTTTAATATTTTTTAATGAAACAAAACCAGCAAACGACACGACACAAAATCGAATAAAACTATATGATCTTTAAAAACAGTTGATTAGAAAATTGTAATTTTTGAAATTCAGTTATACCAGTAAATCTTAGCGTGGAAAGTTTTGTAGTTGTTTTGATAGAAAAATACTTGTTGCAATTAGTAATCGTAAATGGTCTACCACAAGTACGAGTAGGTGCAACTGCTTTTCTATTTTTATCTTGTTACATGGTGGAAAAACAAATTACATAATCGTCTACATAAGCGTATTAAGAAAACACACTTAACAATAAATCATTCTTTATTAAATCAGATTTAGTTTTTTACATTGAACGTATGTTGTACTATGACAGAAAATCTCAAAACGAGGAGGAGTACAAGCGTTGCCTTTGCTGTTGTCCTACATAAAAACTAAATATTAGTATAAGAGCAGATACAGACATTACACCTACAAGAAATAGGCAAAAAAGCACATTTTTTATCTGATAAATGTTTCTCGGAAGTCTTATGCAACGATCAACAATAATAATTAATTACAGCGTTTAGTTTTATTTCTTAAACGACTACAATTATTATTCTAAAAATATGCGATTTATAGAGATGACGTTAATTCAGAAAAAAATAAATCTGAAGCGCAATTCTTTTGCAGCTTCAACGAAAAGGAGAAATTCATTTTTCCAGAAAAATGTATTGCTCGTGTGTGTTTTTTTGTTAACATTGATGACGTAAGCATGGAAAATGAAAAAGTCGTCCCATCTTAAGACATGTATTAAGTAAACAAACGCCAACATATCTAATTCACGGGAGTGTCCAAGGTCTAATCAAGGTGGTCAGGAATTTTATTAAGCGTTTTCGTTAACGGTTTAAAAATTACGAAATAATTTTAATGAGATTAATGTTGACAGTGCGTAGGATTTCTTCCTTCGTACACAAGATATGGGTCATTTTGGTCGTTTTATTAATTGCATAAAATTAATACTTCCTGAATTGTTTTGAGTAAACGATGCAAAATACTAACAGCGTCGCGTTACGAAGCAACTTGCGCATGTTTATCATTGTTGAAGAAACATCTACTTTCAACGTAAACTTACAAAGTAAAAACTAGTCGCTTAACTATACAACAAATCTGAACTATAAATAACATTTATCTGTTACTTTTTCTTTTAAAATAACTATAGACATTCATAGAATGAAGCAACGTAGTATTTCAGGTTTAGTCTTCAATATCACGTGCAAGAAAATCGTCCTTGATTTGCTTCCTAAATTTTTGTTTTTCTCAAACTACAATCGTAATCGTATTTGCAAAAGCAAATTTTATTAACGCAAAAGTCACTTTAGTTTAAACATTACTTATATAATAAGAAAAAATGTAATGGCAGAATTGCACTAATATCAGAGTACCAAGTGGGCATTTCCTTTTGTGTTTGTTAATCTATCGAGGTCAATTTGTGGAGTTACTTCTAACCTTAAGTTGGTAAACGTACACTTACGTTGCATTAATGACAGATTATTAACTAACATTAATTATAATTGAAAAATATATCATCGTGTTAATTAGAACGTGTCCAAAAACTACAAATTTGTTTTCTTCTAAGTTATAAACATTTAGAAAATATAAACGTCTATATACAACTCGTTTATTTTGACCAATTAGAAAAAATTAGAAGAGAAGCAATTAAAACTAATTTTTACTAATTACAAATTGTTAAATGTTTTAGAAGTTTAATACAATAGTTTTATAAGAACATATGGATTAAATTACCTAAATAATTACTTTGTAAAAATAAAGTTTGTTAGCAGAATTGTAATTTATGTTTAATACACTGAACGATAATCGCAAGTGTATTTGATTAAAAAGTTCATTGAGACAATGAAAACATGTCCATAAGCTTTATATTTTCAAAATTAAAATAAATAACATAAACATACAAACATTAAAAAGTTGCGCAAAAAAATGTAAAATTAATTGTTAGGCTGAATCGTGTTAGTCATTAAGTTGTAAACGAAATATTTACTTGTTTACAATAAACATATCTGTTTTTCTGTGCAGATTTGAATTGTTATTAAATACTTCTTACAAAAAACAGAAAACCGAAAGTTAAACGGCAATACATATGTATAAATATTAGAAACAAAATTATTCTACATAACAATATTATAGATATTTGTGCAATAAGTTAGTAAATGTAATTGCTCTTGTATTAGTCATGAGATGACGTAACGTATAATAAAAAAAATTGAACTGCACAAATGGATTTTTTTATTGGAATATATATTACATTTGGATTTTTAAGTAGTAACAATTAATTCTTTTTCAATTAAAAATTAAACTCATTGTTATATTGCGTAGGTTACTTCCAAAAAGATACTGAATTTTTTTATGCTGTATACAAATGTTTGATACAAATAAATTTTCTAATATTGAAAAATTGACTAGATGAACAGTTTTTAATACTACTGAAATGAAAAGTTTGTGAGCATTTTAATAATTGGTGTAAAGAAAAATAAGTGAAAGTGATGAATGATGAAGCTTTGCTAGCATATTTTGAATAAAAATCCAAGGTTTATAAGAATTCTATATTGTAGAGCATTTACTCAATGTTAACGACAGCATTATTATTAAAGAAAAAAAATAGCTATAAAAAAGATTGTATACTTAAAAACTTGTAGAACGTCTTTATTTTATCTTGGCATCAACATTTGAATTCCAATTGTTAAGTTACAATAACTTTGATTTCTTCTTCATGTAATGTCAACTTACGCTGCAGTGATACCAACTTTAAAAAATCCAACATTACTAAAATCGTGTAAGAATTCTTACACGGATTTTAGTGTGAGAATTACTGATTTTTATGTCGAAATAGAGAATAATAATAAGTAACATTTTTATGTACAAAATTGATAAGTGTAAACAGTATTATATAGAAATTCATCTAAAATAAACTTATTAAGAATGTTATCAGTTTGCTATAAAATTGTTCTACAAATAACATTACCTTTTTTCTAAATTTAATGTTACTACGTTATATCGGCTGTATTGCCAAAAGATTCTTCTGTAAAACTAGTCAGGAGTAGGCAGAAGCACAAAGAATAAGATTGTTATCACAAAAGTCACAAAAGTAATTGTCCCGGAACAATTCTTAACATAAACAAAATCACAATTTTCTAAAAATTCAAACCATCCAAACCGACTTGACAAGAAATCTACAAACTACGATGAATCTTATAGTAAAATCAAACGCCCAAGAACTATTTTACTTAAAAATTACACACTCTAAGTCTCCTATCTATGTCTTTTAAGTCCTTTATTAAAATTTCACTACATCCAAATCTTTTACCAGACGACTGACTAAAAGAAAAAATCCTGATTTATGAGAAAGAAGATGATTAGTTTAGATTACGCAAAACTGTTAAATTGCTCTGAGCATCATAGATGAAAAACAATGAGTTAAACGCAGGCGTATTATTTGTTTAGGTGTTTTCAATGAAAGAAAGATTGGCATCACTGTGGAGGTCTTTGTTCTTGACAAACTAGGGTTCGCTGAAGTATAGTCTTAGAGTATTGTTTTGGACGACTTAAATTTTATTGTTTTTTGAATTTAATTTGCTTTTACCACAAAGAAAAAAAATCAAATATTTGAGAGAGCCACGACCTTTATTCAAGTGCAGATTTGACGTGGGTAGAGAAGGTTAAACGATTATCTAATATCGCACCAAAGTAATTGGTGGATTTGCACCAGGAAACTTAACTATTTAAAATGGTCAGTTGACCATAAAAATGGTATTTTAATTTTCTAGAAAAGATTATCGTTGCACTTTTCTGGGCATTGGTACCCACAAGCCGATTGGTATACCATGTATCTAAAATGTTTAACACTGGTTGTAGGCGTTAAGATGATAGTGTCGTCAGCTTAGTTCTATGTTGGGGGGTTTCGGAGTGTCCTACGTATAAACGTTGTAAAGAGTTGGGGAAAGAACAGAACCTTCCAAAGCTTTTTCTGCTAAAAATCTGATTGAGAACGAGACATTATGTAATTTTATGCAAAAGTGACGATGCGTAATAAAGAAATGGATAATACGTACTACCCAGTAAACACAAGATTGATAATGTTTAGTAACAGTTTCAAAACAAAAAATTTATGATTCACTCTTGTTTCAAACATAAAAGAAACCTAAGTGCAATAAAATAGCTATAAGTCCATCGCTGTTTCACTTATTTGAATCAGTATAGTTTCGGTATTTTAAATTCAAATCTGTTGCAAACTAAACGTTGCATTCGGTTTACGTTTTAAAAGCTTCGTTTTTGAACTGATACTAAATGATCGATACATGTATGATTTTTTTGTTTCAATAATGAACTAAAACAATTCTTTCAATAATATAATAATACATTTTCGAATGCACGTTTCAAATTTTATTGCACAATAAATATTTTTAAATACAATATCACATTGAGTTTTTTACATATTGCAACTTTCCTGGATGTGGTCTTTTCATGAAAGCCTCGAAAACTACATTAGTTAATGTTGGGTAGCAACTTTTAACCGCATCTGTAACATAGAAATAAATATTTCATTTATATACATACATAATCATAGAGTTACACAAAATGAATTACATTTTTTTAATCAAAAACAACACAAACTTAATATAAATATCACTTTAGCAATCATTAAAAAGTTATAAAAATGTGAATACCTTTAGCTGTACATAATCGTATAGAAAACTTGAAGAATTGAACTGTAATTATAAATCCTAAAGTATCATCAGATTTACGCAATAATCTACCTTAACGCAACCATGTGGGTTAATTTACATTTTTTTTATACAAATTAAAACATGATACATAAAGAACAGAAATAATAATAATATCTATTACATTTATGGATTATAATAAAATGTTTCGACTTACCGTTTATTGTTCCATTTCGTAATTGTACACACAACATCACTTATCAAACTGCAACCGAACAAGTGAAAAGATATCAATTTGCAGCGCAAGCGTTGACGACAGTAATCAAAAGTATAGCAACGACTAATGCTGACTAATCACAAAGTATTCGTTTTTCCTTGAACGATTCCACTGTTTTGAAAATAATTCAATCTTACTTAATCGATCTTTAAACAATTCTAGTTATTCAAAAAATATTCGGTTTTAATAAATCAGTTTTTAGACGGTTGCTGATTATGGGATAAAAACTGCAAGTACTGAAACGGTTTAAAACTGATTGTGAAAAATCGGAACTCTTTCAATTTATTCACTGTCAGTTACATGTAAATGATATAAAAATGGAACTAACACGAAACAACGTAATGAAACAATTGTTTTAATTTTGTGACTGTAACAGTTTCAATCCTTGTTTACTGGGTAGTTAGAGATAAATTTTGACTGAAACAAGGCTATCATGCCAAATTCAATTAAATACTTTTGAAACGTCTAAGAAAACTGCTTGGGTAGCTTGACTGTTAGACATAGAATGGTAAAAAAATCGATGACTCTGAGAAGTTGTTCAGTTGTGGAATGCTAAGAGCAAAATCCAAATTGTTCGCCAGAAAAAACTTGTAAACGGAAAATTTCAAAGTATAAACAAAGCTCACTTTTCGAGATGACACAAAGAAACTTATCGAACGTTAATTTTGTGGAAATATATAAACTTCTAAAGGTTTCAGAAGTATTATTACATCAGCAGCTGTCTTCCAGTCACGTGGAAAGCAGTCTAGTCTTAGTATCCCATTGAGGATGGCGGTGAGAAACATTGTTGCTTTCTGTGAAAAGTTTTTAATAATTTTATGACCGGGAGCTTTACGATTTTTGAGAAATGTGTAGTTTGCAAGATTTGGAGAAAATAGTCGATCAGTGATTTTGCAATAAAAACCTGACAACATTTAAGCTTATTCATCTATAAGGTCAAGACCGAGAATGAGCATTGTAGCTCAAAATTATTGGTATGCAATTCTGCTTTTTCAGAAAGAGAAAAACTACACCGTTTGTAGAATAAATTGGTAGATCAAGTTTAGAGAAAAGATTATGTAAAATTTTTTGCATGCGCTAAAATGACTTGGAGTCTTGATTTAGATAATATAATTTGGATGTCTAGAAGTAGTTTTTGTTAAGTTATTAGAACTAGACGTACTTCAGTTTATAATTTGTTTTGGTCTCTTTTGTACTGGGAGTTTAAATGTTTTTGATATTTATGTTTAACGCGGTTTTTGTGACTAATTAATTGTTTGATTTAAATAAGTAGAGAATTGGAATATTTGTTAGTAGTCGAAGTGGTAGCGAGGTTATGGCAATTAATGACTGCAGTTGAAAAAAACGTTATGTTATTAAGGCAATTTTGCAAATAATTAAGTGGGATTAAGCCAAGGTTATCAGTTAGTGATTGCTTAAATTTAGTCCAATCGGTATGAAATCGTAAACAAGGCACAAGATCTGTTGTAAGCGTTGAAAAATGTGTTATAACGAAGTTGTGATCTAAATTAAATTTAGAAGTAGAATATATGGTAGGAAAAAAGAGATATTCTGAAGGACTGCTATGTCCAAGATGTCCGGGCGGTAAGTGTCATGGAAGAAAGTAGGTTCACTTGGTGCAATAACTGATAATTGAGGATGACTTCCAAGATGTCCGGGCGGTAAGTGTCATGGAAGAAAGTAGGTTCACTTGGTGCAATAACTGATAATTGAGGATGACTTTCTACATAATTAAAAAGTTTATTGCCGTTTGGATTGCATACACGGCAATTTTAAACAACATGTTTACAATTGTAATATCTTGCTGAAATTATGGTTAGAAAATAAACGTTCAAGATCGTCATCAGTGAGTGGGGCTTTGAGTGATTTATAACATGAGACAACTGTAATATTGCCGACGGCAATTTTGAGCAATATTGACGTTGATTCTATATGATCGCGGGAAGGGTTATTTGTAATGTTTTGTAAACGTATGTTTACGATACCGGGCCGAGAGACACAGCAGACAATTAATAAAGCAGAGAGTAACCGTAACATAGTGTTTTACTAAGTACCATAATTGTCATAATATTTTAACTAGAGAGACATTTTATTGGCAACATGAATAAAGGAAACAATAAAATTAAAACGAAATACGTCTAGGAGTGTATAATTCGAACATAACTTCTTAGCACGTACTTTTATTTTTGTAGGCAATTGGAAACGGAAGTTTTGGCTCTAATAAGTAGTATTGAACATTTCAATCTAAGGTGGACGATTTTACGGCATATGTAGATCGCTTGGAACAATTGTTCATTTGTAATGTGACGGAAGAAAGCAAAAAAGTGTTCATCTTAATAACATTGATCGGACCAGAATCATACAAATTATTAAATTATCTGGCATCTTTTAAGATACAAAGTAGTTTATCTAATCATACGATAACAACTTTGCGTGTTTTGAGCCGCAGAAACTGGTAATAACAAAACGATTTACATTTTACAGGATTATACAAAAATTCGGTCAACCGACAACTGAGGTGAGGTTAGGAAGTTGGCAAAAGAGTGCTAATTTGGTACATTTTTAGAATATACACTGAAGGACAAATTGGAGTGAATCAGATCGTACATTTAATAGTGCATGCAAGTTAGCACTAAATGTGAAATTAGAAGACCACCATACGAAACTGTTACATCCAAGAAATTTTAATAAAATAGGTCAACCGTTAACTTTGCAGAAGAAGATCGTCAGCAAAAACAAAAAATAAGTGGTTAAAAGAAGATTGCACAAAAGTAGCAGTAAGTTTAGATGTGATAGATGTTTGAACTCACACCCAAAGTCACCATGCTTTGCAGTTTAATGAAATTGCTTTGTATATAAGAAGCGGTACATTAGATCGACAAAGAAGAAGAAGACCTTGATGATAGTATCCAGGAGGAACAAGACCTACATGAAAGTACTAGTCACTTAAATAATTTAATTTTGAATTTAGGGAGCATTTGTTCAATTCAAAACATCCTCTATTGATAACATTATTAGTAGCTAGTAAGAATTTCAAAACGGAGCTAGACTCAGGTGCTTGTCGGAGTGTAATCTGATATAATTGCTATAAAAATAAGTTATCACAGTTGCAACTGAGAAAGGTACTATATAGTTTTAAATTTATTTTTGGAAAAATAGTTGTTGTAAAGAGAGAATTTATAATAGATGCAAAGGTGAAAATAGTTATAAGTTTTTATGAATTGTACTACTCCAATAATTTTGAACCGCTTATGGATAGTTGTTACGTTAATTTTCATTACGTACGCCTTTGCTGTTACGGTTGAAATCGTCATTAGGTACGCCTATGTGTTTTCGACGTAAAATTAGATTCAGGTGTTGACGCCATCTATCGGGTTCGTTGGTCACTTTGATTTGACAGACGGCATCCGGTGACAGACCGGCATTTTGCACTTTACCATCGTACCTGTTAATATCTATGTCTGCGTGAATTGAATATCGTTTTCAAGAATCATCCACGTGTTGGGACACGATGGAAATTAGTAGTTTCTCTTAAGTAATTGATTTCATCCACGCAGGGTGAGTGATTTTATTCTTTCTTTACTTAAACGTAATTTTTATGTCTTTTTGGTTAGCACCATGTGCCACCTTCATGAATAGGGATATTCGTATCGTTACATAAAATCCTCAAGGGGGAAATTATAAGCGAAAGCGGAAGATCTTAATTACTGTAGACGATTTAATTCTATGCGGAGGCAATATCTTCACCATGATGACTATCACATTGTTCGGAAGATCTTAATTCCTGGATCCGATTAAATTCTATTCGAAGGCAATTACTTAATACCACCAGAGGCGTAACATTAATGTAACAGCAGACGATAAGTGTCGGTTCGATTACTGTCCCTTAAATGTGTCTTTATTTGTAGTTTGTGAGTCGCCAGGTAGACACGTCTATGTTTTTCAGGAAGTTAATTACAGGAAGCCAGTAGGAAAAACGTTTTTCTGAAGGTCGCCCTGGAATTTTGGTAAGTCAATTTTTACTTATTTATGCGTTGTCGCTACGGTGTAAACTCACGACTTATTATCTTTGCTAATTGTATGTTCGAATTGATTTGTTACTGTTGTTTGTTACTAAATTAATTTAGGTAAATTACTTATCGCTTGTTGCTTATATCCACAATTACTTATCTTTGTTAATGTTACTTACTGATAAAATTTTATACATGTTATATTACTTACACGCTTGTTTGACGTGTAGTGTAAGTTGCCGATCCTACTGCTATGCTCTTTTCTATATTCTATACAGTACCGGTGTATATTTGATTATTTAGTTGTTAATAGATTTATCTTTATAGAGGAATTAAAGTACCATTGTTGTTAACGATCGAGTTTCTTTTCCTTTTATTCGTTTCTTTCAGCAGTTACGAACTTAACATCTAGTTACAAGTTTTCTTTACCATTCTGTGGTGAGCAAGCAGAAATGACTTTGGATAGGCTCTGGCGCCCTTAATTATCTTTTCATTATTGTCTAGGAACCCTCCCTTCTCTCCGAATCTTGAGAGTTGGCCGTGCAGGTTCGTAACCAGCAAAAACTTGTAACATAGTAATTGGTTAGATGTAATGTACTCTAATTGGCGTTTGTGGAAATTTATCACAGTGTCAAAGATTTTGCCAGTTCAAACTGTAAGTAAATAAGAAAGTAGATGCATTAAAAAAAGTATTTAAAACTGTTTTTGAACAATATAAAAATTCTTGCATTAAGGACTTTAAAACAAACATTGTGGTAGAGGATAACGTTACGCCAGTATTCCACAAAACCTACAGCGTGCTGTATGCTGTAAAGAAAAGTTTTGAAAAAGAGTTACTGAGGCTAACTATTGTGGGAATCATTAAACCCATAACGCAATCTGAATGAGCCAGTCCCATAGTGGTTGCTTACAAGAAAAATTAAAATATTTACATTTGTGTAGATTTAAAAGTTACCATAAATAAAGTTTTGGTTAAGGAACATTATCCTTTACCAAACATTTTAGATATTTTTGCGTCATTAGCACAAAATCAAGTATTTATGGTGTTAGATTTGACTGGGGCATATCAACAAGTAAAGTTAAACGAAATTTTACAAAAATACGTGACAATTAATACATATGTTGTGTTGTATCAATTTAATAGACTTAGATACGGCATTTCATCGGCACCTGACATTTTTCAAGCTATTATAGAGCAAAATCTACTAAATAGTAAAGGTAGATCTAAATATATTAGTGGGTAGGAATAACCTGAGAACTCAAATGTAATAGCGAAGGCTTCCACGGCCGGAATCTATACTATGATAAGAATGTCTTCCGGGTTTGGACCGTGTCATTGTTGTTGTAACCGAAGTTGCCAACGTTTTGCCCACTTTCGTAAGGGACTTCATTAAGACGTGAGATCAATCGCAAAACTCAAACAACCGAAATCTAACTAAGAACTTCTCAAAGGTTAGGTTATCAACTTGTAAAACAAGCCATAATCCAAACTCTGTAAAGGTAAGAAGGAAAACGATAACTTAAAAAAGGAAACGAAAATCTAACAAAGAACCACTACAGAGTTAGGTAATCAACTTGTGAACCAAGCTAGATTCTAAAATCTGTAGAAGTGATTTAAGAAGAAATAGTCTCCGTATATAAAGAAGAAGGATCGTCACGGATAGTTAAACTAGACTCTGATTGGGTTACGGTTGCTAAGGGGCGTGTTTTCGATAAAGGAATAATGACTGGGAACCAAAGAGGGAATAGCTCGAAACCATGATCGCGATTAAAGTTATTGGGGTGTTTGATGATTTCTATGCTCTTTCGGAAATTCCTGTTGAAAAAGAATGGAGATTTGGCAATCAACGAAACATTATCAAAATCTATCTTGTGACCTGTAGTAAAAGGATGTTCAGCAACCGATCATGTTCTGAAATGCAAATAATGACGGAACGACCGGTTTCACTAATGTAGACCAAACCACATGAACAAGGAATTTGGTATACACCTTGAGATGAAAGTGTAAGAAATATGTCTTTGAGAGAAGGTAGAATCTGAGAGATTTTGCCTGTCGAGTTGAATTTGGGTTTAATACCATTCTTACGAAGAAGTTTCCTTATTTGATCTGTAACTTTGTGAATGTAGGGTAAAAAGGCTAGTTTCGGAATGGATTCGGGAGTAGAAATGTCCTTAGGTAATCGAGTACGTGGATGTAGACGACGATTAATAACTCTATAAATATCTCGCTTCACATAACCATTGTTCACTAAAGTTCTAGTAAGATGATGGAGTTCCGAGTCTAGATTCTCAGGTTGACAAATAGAAAAGGCACAATGAACGAAAGATTCAATAACAGAATGTTTCTGTGCAGGATGATGATGAGACGCACCATGAAGTTATTTGTCGGTATGGGTGGGTTTGCGATAAACAGAATGGCCCAGAAGTCCGTCGTGTTCTTAGTTAGATTTTGGTTGCTTGTTTGAATTTTGCGATTTATCTCACGCCCTATCAAGCTGCTTACGAAAGTGGGCGAAACGTCGGCAACTTCGGTTACAATAACAATGACATGGTCCAAACCCGGAAGACATTCTTATGATAGTATGAGAACTTAAAGTTTGTTTGGCCGTTGTAATGTAGCGAAACATTCGAAAACAGTAAAAAACTTTTGCTGAGTCATAGAGTACTTGTACATTACGATTCTAGTTTACCGTTACAGCTAACCGCAAATGCTAGTCCATACAGAGTTGGTTCGGTTTTAAGCCATTTAATCGATGGTGTAGAAAAACTATTATGTTTGCCTCGAGCACATTGACGCTAACGCAGCTACGTTATTCGGATGTAGAAAAAAAAGCCCTAGCTATAATATTTGGAACTAGAAAGTTTCATAAATATATATATGGAAGACAAATTATTATTCTGTCGGACCATAAACTCTTAGAATTAATATTTGGTTCAGAGGCATAATTGCTATCGGGTTATACTATACGTTAAAATACAAAAAAGATAGTTCAATATTAAATGACGATGGATTATCGCGACAACTAACGATATTGAACATGTTAATAACGATAATTATTTGAATAAAAATAATGATCAAAGTTTAACCAACATTGAAATTGGTAAAGAAACGAAGCGTGATCCTATTCTGGTTAAGGTTAAACATTATATCACGAACACGTTTCTGATAACAATATGAGATCTATTTCGGGAAAAAAACTGAGTTGTCTATAAAAAACTATTGTATCATATGAGGATTCACAGTTGTAATACCAAACTTGTTACAAGAACAATCTGTTACGTAGTTCACATGCCGGTATTGTAAGGATATAACTCTGGGCACGATCGTTATGTTGCTTGCAAGGATTATCTGTGCAACAATGTGAAGTGTGTTAACTGACTTGCTTACCCAAGCAAAAAAAAAAAAGAATTAATTTTGTGGCCCATGCCAACAAATATTTGAGAAAGGGTTCACGTGGATTTTTTTTCGTTTAGTGCAAAAACATTCTTATTAATTTTTGATGTTAAACCTAAATAGTTTGAGTTGTACTTAATGTCAGCAATAACCGCAAAGGCAGTAATTCGTAAATTGCGAACGAGTTTTGCATTTCTGTGTATTTCAAAGACTCAAGTTAGTGAAATCGGACCAAATAAATAAAATTTATACGGTTTTGTACTAATAGTGGCATCGCGCTGAAAAAGAACCCACCTTACCAACCGGAATCAAATGGAAACGTAGCGCAAGCGGTTCGCACTATTAAAGATTCCTTAAAAAATATTTTAGGGGAGTAAAGGAAACCTTGAGGTGCTGATACAAACATTTCAGTTTATTATCGAAACACGCCTTCCGCACTTACGAAAATCTGGATTAATATTTAAAGTCAAACCAAAAACGAGATTTGACTTAATTAAACCATATTCTATTCATAAAGAGAAGTACGAAACAAAAATTCCAATTAAGGAGATAATGTGTTAGTTAGAAGGGTATATATTAATGAGCTACAAAAGTGGGTAAAAAGGAAAACTTTAAAGAAAATTGGTAAGGTATATAGAGTATTATTAACAGATACAAATAAAGAGAGAACCGTTCATGTTGGGCACGTAAAAAGGTCACACTTACCTTGTAGAAATTTTGTAACTCCAGTTGTAAATGGCAACGCCATTATTGCAAGCTCTAAGAATCGAAACTTGAGTAATCTCGATTTCGGAACAGAGACTTACAATAGTGGCTCTGCCACACCTGTGATTGATATACGTAATGGGAAAATTACCATTAGTAGTGAGTCAAAAAGTATGTGCATTTCTGTTTCGACTCCTACAAGAAAAGTTACAAAATTTGGCAGAATTGTACGCTCCCCACAAAAACTAAATTTTTGAGTGACAATTCCATAAAATAAATTAGTTAATTTTTGTAATTAATTAAGTTAACATAGTGATTTACTAAGAACGAGATTTTTCATCATCTTGATCAACCAGAGAGACACTTTAGTAGGGAGTTGATGGTAGTGAAGAGTATAATTGGAAATTTTGTGGGTATGCAAGCATTGAGGTGAGTTGCTGAGAAAAGTATGAAGCGATAAAGTTCTATTGTTTTATCCTGTAATCCATTGCAATTCCAGAAGAATATCTGGAGAGGTGTGATATTTGGTTTATTCGCCATAATTGTTTATTGAAAAGTAATTTTCATAAGCTGTTGGGTCTTCTCTAAGAAAGCTGAGGTTCATATTTCGGTAGGATTGGACTGACTAAAAGTTTTTAGCATGTCACCTAGAATTCTTACAATTTGAGGTTGTTTGTTAGGTTGAGAGAATGGTGTATCATTCGTTGTATTATTAATTGCTAGTTAATAAGTAGTTAAAAGCACTTTTTTGGTAGATTGAAGAGGACGAAAAAATGGTAGACGTAATTTGAGTGTCATTCAATGCAGAAGATTTTTGTACTGTAGAAGGTGATGTAGGCTTAGTTGCATTAATGCATTGGCTATAATTAACGGGGTAAAATTCTCCACAATTATCACATTTAACATGTAGGTCGCGAGTCTTAATGCATGTGTAGGATGGATTAAAATCATTACATTTTAAACAGCAATAAACAGTAGTAGATTTCGATTGCAAATGCGTATAAAGTTGACAGCGGAAGCATTTGTGCAACGGGCGCTCTGAAATTAAGGTTTCTACATGAATTGCTACTACAGTAATGACTCAAGTTGAATATTGAATTTTTTTCTCTTGGAAGTAAGATTAAGAGTAGGAACATCGAAATTTTGTTTGCTTTGTGCGATTGAATGGCTTTAGTAGAAGTAAAATTAAAAACGGTCAATTCTCTAATTACTACTTTCAATAGCTTACCATTGGAAAGTGCATATGTGTGGTTGGAAATATTTTTCTTTTCCATTAAGCTTATCATAACACGGTAGTCCGAAACAGATAAAGAAATGATTTTTATACTTTAACTAGCTGACCCGGCAAACTTCATACCGCCTAACAGTCAATAAATTTCGTGTTTTGATTAACTAAACTAAATTTATGATTATAATAAATAGTAAGTTTAACACAAAAAAATATATAAAAGTACAAAAATCAAGTACATCAATCGGTTTAATTCTCTTCATTGAAGCAGCTTGCGAAATACGACAATTTTTTGTTTTTTTAGAGCGGATGGTTTGACGACGCGTCAACATGCCACGTACAACTAACTATGAGAAAAACATGAATTTTCTAAGTTGAGAGCACAAACAATCAAGAATTAGTCTTTATTCTTAGCCGGCAAAGTTGCTAGCTCACTTAACCACTTGTTATTTGTGTGGTTTGGAAATACTTTGCTGATGAGCTCTTCTTTCAATGACACGAAATTGCAAACATTCTGAGGAAATGAAATCAATCCGTTCGATTCGTCGACAGGAGCACGGCCATTACCGATAATCAGCAATTGCTAGGAGAAATCTTTAGCATATGGGTCGTTCAACAATGCAACTGTCGTGTTTGCTGTCAGTTGAAGTTTCTTCACATAGCGCCACAGATTTGATGATGTCATCGGCCGCAGTCAATCTTGGAATGACTGGCAGTGTTTGGCGGAAATCGCCAGACAGTAAATTCATTGCGCCACCAAAAATTTGATAATTGATGATTTTAAGGTTACTAAAATTTTTGCTATTGCAGAGTATTTTGCAATGTTATATGTCGGTTGTTTAGTAGTTTGAAGATTTAATGGCAATTTTAACGCTGAACGATCCGTACGGCATTCTTCTAACAACGTGGCCGCTATTCTAGAAGAAGCAACTGCTACCGCAATTTCGGATCTCGCACTAACAGTGGGCAAAATCAATGATATAAAGAATCTCTTTCCAGTTCTACCAGGGGCATCTAAGAAAAATAAGCCACCATTTCTATCATCAATTGCATTAATTAATGTATCATAGACTTCTTTTGGTTTTGGGTTCAACAGTAATACATTCGTATGAACTGATTGGTCTAATTTATGTCAATCATATTCACGTTGACGTTCCAATACTCTATTAAATACGTCATTCATTCCTCAATCTGACGCTGGCATTTCTAACCTGATTAACAAACTGCCGCACATGAGGTAACACATATCTTCGATCAAGAGCAAAACCTGGTTATGTATCTCCTCATTCACCTCAAAATCGGGATTCTTTGAACTTACACGAATTCGATATAAAATGTTTTCTGACATGTTATCTTTGGATTTGTTCCAAAGGTCCCGTGGATTAGTTGGGAAGCATGTAGAAATGATGATAGCAAATGCGTATCTGACTTAGAGATGCAGAAATAACTGCTTTAGCGATTGTCGTGTCCCAATGAGTATCGTTTTTAAGCAAATTGAGCTCTTGACATACTATACAAAATGTGGGGCATTATACCATTAACAGTTCGTAGTGATTCAAACAATGATGTCGGACCACAAACATTTACCAACAACAACCGCAAATAGAAACATTCTTTATTATTTGGATGATCTGTGTAAATACGACCAAGAGTATCAGTAGCATATTCGGATGATCAGAAACCGAATCGCCTTGTCTCCGACGTAGAAATTTCTTTGATGAAGCGTTCCAAGTGTAATAACGTGGCATCTCTGAGTCAATCAACGTTTGTGCGAACCAATCAATTTGACAGTTGTTTTCTTTTAATTAAGTCATTTTTTATTTATCATTTGTTCTATATTTAAGAAGATTGATATAAATTTCTGAACGCACGCATAAATATTTGACAACCAAAAAATATCTCAATCCTTTTTTAACTGACAATATTCTATACCTTTATTTAAATACCTTATTTAATTTGAGGGCAGAGTTTACCGTATCGACTCGATGAACATTAAATGTTTGATAGATACAAAATCCAAAAAACATTTCGTATAAGAATTCTTTGTTCTTTTATTTTATTTTTTTGTCAATTTTTCAATATTTTTAATAGTTATTCTGCTATTCGAGACGGAGACAAATTCAACAAATTAAAAACCATAAAAATCGGTCCAGTCGTTCTTGAGTTATAAGTATTCGAACGAACCGAACGTTGTTTTATATATTAGGAAAAACATTAATAGCATTAATAAAATTACTTCTATGGGAATCAAAAAATACTGCAGTGGAAGGAAAAACGACTTTTCTTTCAGAATTTTTAGTCATCCTTGTTGCTGACGGGCTTGGTGTATGGTTGGATTGTAGTTTTGAAAAATTTTATCAGCAAACATATCTGCGGAGGTAATTTTATTTGATTGCGTTATTTGAGTAATGTTAGAAGTAGAATGCGTAATGAGAAGTACAACTAACCTGACTAATAGGATATTTTTCGGCATTCATTTGAGTTTCAATAAAAACAGGAAATTTTTTTTTCAGTACGAGTTGAAAAGCTTCATTGGTAGCACTAGTAAGAGAGTCTTAAATTGGTTTATCAAAAAACTTGGATAGCAGTTTTTTCAAACCATCTATGGCACTAATTAGTTCCTATCGAAACATCAACGCACAGACTTGAAACAACATGTTCACAGCTGAGAACATGTTTTGTAAGTTAGATTACGCCACTGAAGAAACAGAAACTAAACGTAATAGGGCAAAAAACAATAACGTAATAACAAACTTAAACTTTGTAAAATATATTTTTAAATTGGAACAAAATTTATTGACAACTTTGATTTTGACAGATCGGAGGGGAATGAGCGTTGCGTAGGTGCGTTACTTGGTTGTTCCTGTTGTTGATTCTCTACCGCTTCTAACATCTTATTTAGGTTGGTGGCAAATGAGGAGCATTTTTTCAGCCTCAGAGTTGTGGTTCAAGATCTAGTAATCCATACTCTTTCTAAAAATGGCATGGGATATTTTAGTATTATTCTTGAAATATTTCCAAGTTAAATATGCGTTAGTACTGATGACGTATTTTGTTACTTTTGAATAATTCTTATTATTGATTACTTATACTTTTTGTACTTGTTATTTTGACGACTGTAGAAACTTGTGATAGTGAATTCGACTACTCATGTAACGAATAATTATTTGTTTCCCATTGCTGTGTGTTAGTTTCTATAATTTTAAGCAAACGAAGCACATAATCTGTGCTTTCAGTTATGTCTAAGCCAACTCTGTTTCAACGCTAACCTGACTTTTATAAATGATTGTGAATATCAATAGACGAAGAACCTTAATTTTTTAACAAGTTTTTTTTTGTTTTAGTACCTCAAATGTTCACTTTTTGTCATTTTCTTCCACTCACACATACATATGATGCGCTTTCAAAAGTAGTTCTAAAAAATGTGTATGTTTCAGCACCACGCCGAGTGGTGTCAATGTCATCGACTCTTGTTTTGTATGTTACACTAGCATCGCGTTATTCAGGATAATTTTCTTTTAAATTTAATTCGTGGTAATTTTCAGCCAGCCGCAATGTTATTGCTGTTTTAGTGTCATTTTTTTTCCTTTTATTTATTTTTAGCTTTATCATTATTTTAGTTTAAACGTTCGCTAGTGATTTGCACTCACATTCAACACCCTTGGGCTTACGAACAATTTTGATAATAATTGGCAAATCTTTGGATCGTGACTACTTCTTCCACACCACAAGAACATGAATTTGTCAACACAGTTTTTATAACCAGGAGAAAAAACGTCCTTTTATTTGGTTTGTAACATATTGATTAGAAGTCTTATGATTTTCTATTTATCAGAATCTCCAGGACTTTCAGCGACGAAAGAAAAGGTAACTCATCTCGAATTGGACTCTACAAACTGGTCGAATGAACAAACTGTTCACGATTATTTTCATCGATTGTTGGAGGTACATCATTACATTCATCATTACTGAGATTTTGTAGTCATTTTTTCTCTTAAAAGTATCCGATAAATCACTTTCAAGGGCATCTTCAACTTTTGTAAAGGTGGCTGGCTACTGTATACTTTGTACATCCATGGAATTAACTCAGGTACGAAAGTACATTGACATTGTTACCTTACAATGTTTATACGTTGTAATTTTAGTCCGTGATTTATTCAAAACTTATTTGAATTATGCCGGTATGAAATCAGCTTTCAACGTTTCCATCTCTATAGCTATTTACTTACTCGCTCTGCCATAGTATTTAACTCATCATGAAATCTAATAAACATTAAATTGCTTACTCTAAAGAAGACAATAAAATATTTTAAAAAGTTCAGTAGACAAAAAGCTACTGAAAATCTGTAAATGGTTGACCAACTTTTGTTGAACAATGCTTCAGAAATCTTTGGAAAATGTAAAGTATATGTTAGTGTTTCTTAATGAGTGCTCACGTAAGTTTTTAGTATATTTTCTTACATTGAAAACAAAAGTAAAACGTTTGAACATTTTAAATGTATGGCAAAAAACCGATAACAAAAAGAACATCTAACACAACAATATACATGAAAAATAAGTCAGCGCACGGAAAAAAATAGATCTTAGCTATTTGAGAGTTTTTTGTTGTCAATGTTATAATTTCAGACACACACAAAGCTGCTAAGAGGCTATGTTATGTCAAACCTTCTATTGTCAAAAACAGTGTGTATAATCTGTTTAAGAATTTAAAAAAAAACGGTATTAACTGCAGTATCATACAATTAAACTAAAATCAAAGTTTCTTGTTTGAAACCTTACCTACTGTATTAAAAAAATTGAAAAAGTAATTCAAATCTAATAATTGTTAAAAAAATTTCGATCATTATTAGTGTTGTTTACCATATTTTTTTATTAAAAATTTTATATGTTTAGTACAATTTTCTACTCATAGCTGTTTTTCATTTTTTTTGTATTTTTAAAAACTGAGCTCATAAACGTCGGACAAAAATTTCGTTTCCGCATCAACAACAAAATGATAATGATATTAAGAACATTAGAAAATAGAATGAAAAGATAACACTAAAAAGTTTGTGGATAAACAACATTATAAGCAAAAATTGAGTGTTAATTAGTGATAATTTTACAAATGTCATTATCATTGGAAATAAAACGCGGAACAATCGACTATGTAAAACTAATTAAAATTTTTTGCAAAGCAACCAAAAGCTCAAATTGTTATTGTTAATTTTTATATTAAATCTCTGTCAGCATAGTAAACCCATAATTATTTCTATTCATTAATTATAATTATAGTAGTATTCAACTTTGGTCTTGCGACTTCGAACTTCATTATATTAACTAATTACGTTAACAATTTTATCACTAACGGTAAAACCTTGAAATTACTGTTTGAAATATATTAATTCTAAAATATGTGTTAATTGAATTAATTAAATATAACTTTTTAAAAGTTTTAATTTAAGCGTTGCTAGTTTTAACGGAGCAAAATAGTGAATGCGCTTTATCTCGCCTACAATTCTGTCTAAATAGCATTATGACATTAATATTAAGAGTAGGAAGTAACGATTGTGTCTTTTTTATGACTCAGACGCCATTATTCTATAAGTCTTAAATATTGTTATTAAGGACTTAGGAAATAGACGTATTGTCTTAGCAATACAATTGCGAACAAGTTACGAACGCGTTAATGTATAATTATCACCTTTAATTATATTGTTCTGTACCCACATTGCATTGATTACAAAATTTCTATTATCAATATTAATATTAAATCATAAATAAATTAATCAAAAAAGCATTAATTAATTACACGTTGATTACTTATACAATAACTCATAAAAGTAAAAAATAATGTAATTAAAGCTTCTGCAGTTACTTTCAGTGTCCATAAATCAACACACAAACGTGAAAATATTAATGCCCAGATTTCTATTTTTAAAATCGTAAAAAACTTTCTTGATTGTCTTATTAATTAATCAAAAATATCTGCCAGCATTAGTAAATGACAACTGTTGTCGATGTTTTTTAAATAAGTTTATCTAGAGTAAATTAAGCAAATTTTTGTAATTTAATATTAAAATTAATAACTACGCGTATATTTACCTGAGTGAAAGAATATATTAACGTACGCCCACCAATTAAATTAAATTATGGAAATTAATTTTCTTCTAGCTAATTAAATATTAACAAATCTGTACATTATAAAATAATACACTAATCTTTATTTACTAAATCTACCGTCTCTAATACTTCCGTGATGTTTATAATAAACAGAAGTAGTTAATATTTGCATTTGGTTTTATGTATTTTTTTTATTAATATTAACGCACACGTTGATTTTTAATTAAATCTTCATTCATAATTTGTTTTACAGTACCTTATAATTAGACAAATAAAAATTTTGTTTTAAATATGTAGGGCAGGATTTAATATAAATGCCAAACATTAATTTTTGTTAATTACTACTAGGTAGAATGAAAATGTAAATATAAGCACGGAAGTTTTAATATTATAATGAAAATATTTTTTATTTTACTTTGTACCAACCTGTTGAAATATGAGAATGTATCTAATTGTAATTAAAAAATTAAAATTTTTGGTTTTTTATTTCGTAATGTTTATCATAAATAATTTATACTAATTGTTTTTTTTTCAATATTCAATAAAAACTAATGTTTATTAAAATTTGTAGAAAAAATGTTTATTAAACATGTAACAGTAGCAAAATTAATAAAAAAGAAACTGTTATGTGCAAAATCTATTATTATTATTATTCTACACGTGTAGAAAAAGTTGCGATTTTTTAGTTCATAGTTGAGAGGATAAAAATCTACATAACAAGAATTTAAATTTTTTAGTTTAACCTTTCTTTTAAGAAAAACGTAATCGGATGTTTCCTAAAAAATAATTTAAAATAAGTATATACACTCGTGTGATACAAATGAAAATCTTCTAAAAATATGAGATTATCAAATGTAATTTTTAATAATTGGTAATTAGTTTTTTTTCAACTTTTTATTAATCTCAGCTTAGCTGCTATTTTTTGTTTTTTAAAAGATCATATAATGTGTTGACGCTGTATATATGTAGGAAATCACAAAAAAGTAGATACATGATGGTAAATAAACAATTTAAAAAAGTGTTTACGTTGACAAATACAAGTTTGAGGTTAAGAAAAACAGATAAAGAAGTAAAAAAATTAGCTACTTGTTTAAAATAGTTTTTTATTTTATAAGAAAAATTGTTAGTTTTTTGAATCGCGTGATTTTTAAAATTCGATTTTTTAAAATAATGATAACGCTCAAATAATACCCATTCTAAGTAACAATAAACATTGGTTATTGATAAGTTAGACATTGAGCCAATGTTGAGATCTTGGTAGAAATATATTGCGTTGAGTCATTATGAGGCTATGTAAATTTTCTATATGTATTCAATATGGTTCAAACCAATATTGGTTCAACATAAGTTCGATCTTAATTTATTATGTAGGTTGTTCATTAGTACTATAAAGAAAACCAATATAACACTTTGCTATCTTGCCGCAATTAAAACAAGTTACAGATGCAATAACATAAATACTGTATCACTAATGATTCTATATCTATATATATATAATCTATTATTACAAGCAATGTTGACTAAATTACGTTTTACTATAGTAGTACCTACATTATTATAAATATTGCTCCAATATTGTATTTTAATATAAGCACAATATCGCAAAACGTTGCATACTCATAATCGGACCAATGTTGAGCGAGTTCTAGTCAGTAGTAGCCTAACATTTTATTGCTACCTGGACAATACAATGTTTAATACATTCCTGGTTCTTATAGAATGTCATTGTAACCACCGGTGGCAATGCCATCTTCTAACATAAACTCATTGCTAAATTGCCCAAAATTTAAGATTACTTATGTGTCTGTATCCTGTAAAAGTCATGCAGAAACATCTACGTTACCATTAATAGTAAAACATTTATGTGTGCAAAAATTATTAGTGTTGATTCTCAAGTAAGTAATGACTTAGTAGCATCTTTTTCTTGTTTTGCATTTAAGTGTTTTTTAATTAAAGCTGACAATCTTTGATATTTTTATTTCGTAATTTTTCTTCTTTTAGGGTTACTTTGCCCATAGAAAAAAGTTTCATTTTTCTCTTGAAAAAAAAAGGTTTGTGTTCAAAACACACAGTGATGAAAATATGTGTCACAACAGGCAATAATATTGGTTTACAGTGTATCTAAAATTTAAATAAAAACATGCCCCAATGCTTTATATATGTTTACTTTTACTCATTATTAAATTTAAGTTGGTTTGTTTCTAACACATAAAAATTTTGCACAATTCAGTATTAAAAATTATCAAGTATTATACGCAAATGTGCATAACTGTCGCTTCTGCTACTTGTACAAGTTTTCATATTCCCTTATTGGTGATTTGTATTAAAAGCGTATCACAAGTACAACACAGTGCCATATAAACTTGTTTGTGTAGTCTACTCACAGCGTTGATTTTAATGGTATATATCTTTAGATGCAAACACTGAAGTGTTCCCGAACCATTTAAAAACTTTGAGACGATGGTCAGTAAAGATGGAATATTATTATTGAGATAATTTAAGAATATAAAAAGTATTCAAAAGAAGTTGTATTTGTTCTAGTCATAAGTTGAAAGTGTAAACACTGTGTCGATCTAAATAAATAAAGTGTTTAACGCATGTGCTAAAATCAATAAAAGTGCATCAAGTGTAGATAATAAAATGATAGTTATATATAAATTACATGTTGTATATATACTTTAATTAAAAGTGCAGTCTGTTTTCCGTGCCTTCGACACTCTCTACAGTTTTTTTTAAGAAAAAGAATCTCTTTGTACCCAGAATGTTTTTGCCTAAAGCACCCACTTCTAAAGTTAGTCGTCGGTCGTTTGCTTTCCAGTTCAGAAATACTGTTATTTCGGGATCGTTTTCTTGTTTACGACGCAACTGCTCAGGTTTTTACTCGTTATCAACTATAGCAGTTCTTAGGAGACATTCGATCTTTTCTTCAAGTCGCAAACAATGGCTGCAGTATGCCGGACATGGCCTTTTGGACAAAGCATCAGCGTTCCGATGACTGCTTCTGGCACGGTGTTCAGTGTCATAGTCATACTCTTTCAGTTTCTCGATTTGACGATTGCCAACAGTTTTTTCTAATCATGCAATTATTATTTTCTGGCCTAGACAAACTTTGTTGAAACAGCCGATGGCTCTTGCCAGGTTACCTGCATCGGCATTCAACATTTATTTTTCATTTTCTCATGAATAGCTTAAAATTGGTGAAATTGCTAAGACCTGTTTTAGTTGATAGAAAGCGTTTTCGCAGTTTTCATTCCATCTAAATTCTGCTCTTTCTTCGGTCAATTTTGTCATAGCTTTGGTAATGTTTGCAAATTTAGATACAAATCGTCTACAATAGGTGCACAACATAAGAAAAATGCAAACTTTATACCTGTTGGGTGGTTTTGGCCAAATTTTTACTGCTTGGACTTTTACTAGGTTTACCTTTACTCTATCTAGATACAACGTGGCCAATTATTGCATTTATTTCTTGAATAGATGGGGATTTTTTGTTTTGGTTTTAGATTGGCTTTCCGCAGTCGTTGAAACACTTTCTTCAGGTTGCTCAAATGAACTTTCAACTAAGATCACGTCACCTTCAAAAATCGCAGAAGCGTTACTCAGGCCAAATAGCACTACAATCAACTGTCACAAACAAACTCAAACTGTAAACGATGTCTTTTTACGGTACTTGGGTTTCAATTCCATCTGCGAAACCTTTATGAGCATTGATAAAAAAAGATTTAATGAACTGCAACAAACTATTACTACAGTTTATAAAGAAACACACGCGATCACTTGTTTGTTTAATACAAAACGTTTTATCAACGGTATTAAATTGTTAGCAATGTATCTATATAACGCGAGAAGCGTTTTACAAAGAGTGAAATTGCAAAGCCATTTTCAGAATCTAATTTGGAAAATAAATACATCTTGATAGCAATAGATTATTTTACGAAATGAACCGAGACTTACGTCTAACTTAATTAAAAAACAGCTACAGTGGTACACCTATTAGTGATAGTGTTTTTCTGTCACTTTATAGTTCCGTTGGAATTACATTCCGACCAAGGCCGCAACTAATCACGTGTTTACAAAAACAAAGGCCAAACACCATCTTAAAATACGACTGCCATGGGACTTCCAATTTGGACGAAAATAGGAAAAAATAATTGCTGAAAAAGACTACGTCAGCAAATTGATGAAGAGACAAAGTACATGATGCGGTCTGTAAAAAACACGTAAATTGCTAGCGATAAAATGAAAACCAAATATGAAATCAATGCATAAAACAGTGGGGTTTAACCGAGCAACATGATCTGGTTGTGTAATCTTTAAAGAAGACGTAGTTTGTCGCCAAAACTGAAAAGGCAGTTAGAAGGCGTACTTTCATTAAAGTGCACGATGTACGTGAAAATCATGATTAAATGTTTTTGAAGTGAAACTTCTTTATCGGCGTTGGAAAAAAATGTACCGTCACATTTTACGCATCACATTTTTTCGTTACGCGCTATCTTTTTTTTTTTAAATTTAAGATATTTAAGGTTAACCTCAATTTCTGATTGAACGATGACAATGACAGTAATAATTCTATTTCAATTAATGAAATGCTGTAATAATCTTAGTAGCAAAAAGTTAAAGTGAAACACGGTTGGTTTTTCGTTACGCGCCATCTTTTTTATTTCTGAAACGCAATAGCGACGTGATAAATAATATATCAATACTAAAGTGATCAACAAATCAAAGGTTTTATTTTAATTTTAATTCCAGTGGATTTTTAACAAAAGTAAGTAATTATATCTCTTTTTCTATTACTTGGGTGGGATTGTGGTATTTATTTTTTTAAATTTAAGATATTTAAGGTTAACCTCAGTTTCTGATTGTAACTATCGGTCAATGTATATGATTTCATTAAAATAGTATTTATTAATTAATACGACTGCTAATTTAATGAACATCAATTAATTGACATAGAATATAAATTCTGAAATATGTTATTAATTTTTTTAAATTTAAGATATTTAAGGTTAACCTCAATTTCTGATTGAACGATGACAATGATAGTAATAATTCTATTTCAATTAATGAAATGCTGTAATAATCTTAGTAGCAAAAAGTTAAAGTGAAACACGGTTGGTTCAGACGATGAGTACTTTCAGTTTCTCCAACGCAGTAGGGATAGCATGTCGCTTATTTCGTTACGCGTCACATTTTTAATTAATACGACTGCTAATTTAATGAACATCAATTAATTGGCATAGAGTATAAATTCTGAAATATGTTATTAATTTTTGTAAATCAATTAACTAATTTTTGTAAATTCAATTTCATATTTCAGTTACCATAAGCCATTAATTACAAAAATATATAATAACGATGACAATGATAGTAATAATTCTATTACAATTAATGAAATGCTGTAATAATCTTAGTAGCAAAAAGTTAAAGTAAAATAATTGTATTATTTGTATTCATGTCTATGATAAAAAATCCTTTTGTTTAAACTTTATCTAATTTAACTTTATTTAACCAATTTCTGAAAAGTTGCATGTAGATCATTTTGCGAAAAATAAGGCCATAAAGAAGTTTCACTTCTTACATGTGTACACTAGTACACGCCCATGTTTTTTATTTTTATTTATATCACAAATTACTTGACTCAGTGTAAGCGAGCCTGATGAAGTGTTCATCCTGAGCACAAAACGTCGCAAAATTACTGAAGTAGTTGCTTCTGTCCAACCTTATAAAAGGAGTCATTAATTTGACCAAACTTTAGAATAACCGTTACCAGGAGGCGAACCGTTCTATTAACAAGCTTTTATAAAGTTTTTGCAGCGTATTAATGACGCCATATATTGTATCCAAAAGCTATTCAAAGGCAAAGTGTCTAGCCCCGCTTGCTGACCATAACAACGTTACCCAAGACTAGATCCAAACCAAGGTAACAACAAACAGGACCAGAAATCAAATCGATAGAATGAACTTTCATTTTATAAGCATGTACAGAGATTCTGGAAAAGCGAGATTTGGAGTTACAACCGAGAAGCAACAAAATTTGTTCCAAACCCGAATGGATTACGCCATTGCACAATGTGTAATTACAGATCTTGAGATGTTTAGAAAGGTTGTACTAGTATTTATGAAGTTTGGACGGCTAGATAAACTACGAAAACAGCAACCACCGGTCGGTCACCAAGAATTAGTCACCTGCAAAGCTGTTATACAAAAAATAATGGAATCTCAAGAAAGAAATGTAGTTCTACAACATTAAAAAATTGACAGTACCCAAACTTGATTGAGGCTTAGATTAACTGTTTTAGAAAACAGTTTGAAATCTGTTAAAAGTCGTTTTTCAAGTGTTGATCTATGTAAAACATCAGGTCAAAAAAATCTTGCTACTGCTATGCTTAAGAAAGTTGCCGAAATAGAAAAAATTTCCGCTATCGCCACAATTCTTTCTACCGCTGCTGCACCCAGTTTCTTGTTCTGTTACAAAACAATCTTAAGAAAGTAAGTATGTAAAGAGTATTGAAAGAAAGTTAGAGTCAAATTTCGAATCGAGTGACAGTGATATATAAATTACTTGTAAACTGTCTTTTTTTAAACATCGTCAGATTATAATAGTAACTTTAAGTAAAAATTAGTTACGTTTATGAAAATTAGTTCAAAATTTTGTGTAAATAGTTAGTCTAAATAAATTAGTTTTTAAAATTGTTGCAATATGTTTTTTAGTTTTCGACTCACAAATAAAAACCTTCTTTTTATAACACAATACTTTCAAATTTCTGGTTAATCTATAAACACGATTATAATTTGTGCTACATTCTTAAAATTAAGAAACATAAGCAACAGTTAGCTTAGAGTTGCATTCAAATGTAGGTCAGTACAAAAAAAAGTGTCAATTACTACGAGCTTATAGGGATGGCACAATATGTATTTAAACAAAGCGCACCGTTTCAAAATTGTTACATGCAAAAATAATAAGCGTAATAAGAAGTGTAATATAGTATTTATATCAAATCGTGCGTACATACGACAAACCTAAAAACAAATAATTAATTATTAGAAACAAAGTACTTACTCAACATTCTTAAAATGCAATTAACTAATGGCATATCTAACGCAAAACCCCTAAAAGTTTTGCAATTTAAACTGATACTTATACGCATACCACAAATAAGAAGCTAAAAGTTTGATACAATGATTAAAACCAAAGTGCGTAAATAAACTCCCTGAAGTAGTTTAAGGTATATTAACAGGTTCATTTCAATTTCCCATTTAACGTAGGTTATCATAGTACGCTTCAAAGATGGTTCTTGTATTCAATGTATGCTTTATTAGTTAGTTACTAAAATTTGACATAGTAATAAACATGTGCGCCTGACCAAATTAGATACGATAATAAAAGCGAAATCAAATCGCGTTGAAAAATGGAACTGTATCCTTACCCCCAACAAATTGGCCACAACCAACACATCCAAAATTGCAATTTATTTACTCACTACCAGCGTGGATAATCGAAGATACTTAAAATGTAAAAACTTTTAGGCATGGCGTTAACACACATATTATCTGCTACTTAGTAACGTCACCTCGTAGATGGCGAGGGGGTCAAAATTCATACAGCAAGAAAACTATACTAAGATGTTTTTAACATAAGAAAATTAAAAAAAAAATTTGTAACAGTTCCTTTTAGGAAAGCTAAATCATTGTCTAGAAGCAAAGTTTTTTTGCAACAAATCAGAAAACTCAAGACAGATGGCAATAGATTGTACTTTTTAGATAAGTTATGGCTGAACGCAAGACACACTGTAAATAAAGTATGAACTGATTTGACAATCATGATTTCACGACAAGGTCTTGTGCATGAAGTAAAGCCTGGCTTCAAAAATCCATCAAGCAAAGAAATTCGACTTATAATCCTTCATATAGAACCTAAGAATGGTTTTATTGATGATGGACTTTTATGTCTTTTTACTTTCTGCATTAATTCATTAATTATAAGACATAGATGGATTCAGAAACTAGATGAATTTAGTGTGATTTCGTGTTTACTTATACCAAACGCTGTAAAATTCTACATCTGTCTCGTTTGTGTGAAAATGTATCGTGTAAAACTGTCGAGCGCATTTAGGATATTTATTATTCGCCATTAAAAAGCAGTTTTGACACCTACAAGTTTTAAATTCAACTGTTTTAGAATATTGTTTGCATCATGGTAATTATGCAACTAACTCAGTAGTTCCAAAATTTTTTGTCCCACAAACTTCTTGTCATTGTCAAAACTTGCCCACAAACACTTGAGTGAAAAAATTACCTAAATTACAAATTTAATTTTAATGTTTTCAATTGTAAATAGTGACGTTAAAATAAAATATAAATAAAAAATTTTGTTGAAGAAGCATTTATTGAAATTATAACTTTCGTCTTAAAATACAATAAAAATGTTTAATGAATTGGACGAACCTGATGGGATTTTATGAGTGTATTTATGCCAGGGTTAATGTTTGTAAGTAGCAACCGCAAATCTCTACGACGGTTTTTTTGTGATAAGGCTCATAATGGCACTGAATCCAAGTTCTACCAAATATGAAGATGAAAACGCAATCAACAGCTTCTGTACAATAACCCATAATGCTAGATAAAAAATTGGGACCTGATTTTGTAACCAAAAGTTGTAATATCTTTGTTTAAACATTGGCTTCAGCCCTTTATTTGTGAACAATTTATTAAGTTGCTCCTGTAATAGTACGTATTCATCTCTATTTGTGCTTTCAGTTTGACTACTTGCAAAAGGGTTCAACATCCGGTCGGGAATATACAAGTGAAGAATGTCTTAAAATGTTTGGTTAATATCCGAATAAAACGCCGTTAAATATTGACAAAAAACAAAGAAATCCTCATTTTTATTTTGCAATTTGCAATGTGTCACCTTGTAGTTTTAAATTAGTTTTAATTAAATCATTGTCTTTACTCTCGTGGAATTCCAACACTGAATCCAAGAGCGAATAGAAACGATACACTTTTAGATAACCAATGTACTTCTGTGTTAAGCAGTAAACGATTATAGTCATCATTTCTAAATAAAGTTAATAATCTTAGTTGAGGCATAATGACATAACATAGTGATTCATGCAAACGGTTACTAAAGTTTTTTTGCAACCAAATGATGTCGAGGAATGACACAATGTACAAATAATACTTTCGGTACAGCTTGTTTTCAATGTACCAGAAAGCTTCAGTGTCGTCCTACTATTGCCGGAGCAGTCAGTAGCAACGAAGATGATATCAGTCAAAGGTATATCTTTTACATTGAAAAATGTTTTTAATTCAGTAGATAACGTTTTACGTTTTCTTATTGGCTAGATAGAAAAATCAGAAGTTTTTAAGTAGTCACATAAAGAGGTTTTTACACATTGAGCCGTTTCGTCAATCCTTTTTCGTACAGTGTCATTACTCAGTGGAATTCTTTTTATATGATCGAAATTTGGTTTGTGCAACACGATGTGCATTACCTCACTTACAGCTAGTAGAATAAGTTCTTCATCAATAGTGTGCAACTCTCCGTAATCATTAAAAAAATACAATAAGAAACACGCAGTCCATCGTCATCACTCTTGGATGTTGTCCTTATGAGTTCCTGCAATGTCGGGTTTTCAAATATTTTGCTTTGATTGTTTGAAAATACGTTAAATCTTTATCTTTTTTGTCACTGGATTTTTATTAAATTTGTCTTGAATTTCAATAAACTGTTTGCCATCGTTTCATTACAAAGAAGACACATAGGCAGAGAGCTATTTTTCTGATGACTGAATAAATTTCAGATATTCAACATTGTATTGTCTGAATTTTTTCTCTGACTCACTCATACTGTTATCTGCAAAAAGGAACCAAAAAAGTAATTAATTTGAGATTCCTTATTTTATGATTATTTTCAAACATATGTAAAGCAACACTGGATTTAATTATTTTTTTATGTTTGACACATTTTTCATGCGTTTTTTGGTTACAGTCTTTACAACCAATTTTATATATTCCGGATTTATCACACATATCTATTAAATCATTCAGGTTACCTAATACGTTTTTTATGGTATTGATAGTGGTTTCTACTATTTTGAAATCAATTTAAAAAAAATTTTCTAGTATATGTGGAATAAGACGGAAGTTTTACATATTTGTTTGCTTTTTTGCTATGCTATTTTGTAAGGTAGTCACATTTTTAATATTTAATTAATGTTTCTGCGTTTTAATGATATTGTTGTTTATTGATTCTGTAAATCCATTGTATGTTGCAATATGTGTAATATATTGTTTGTTAAAGTTATCTTTTGACAATAGGAAATTTTAAAATCATAAATCTAAAATTGAAAAGCAGCAAGTTTATGTGGAAAGCTATAGTTTGAATCATTTGCTATACATTGCATAATGTTGATTTGCGGTAAATGTCAGTATCTAATTATTGCATTTTTGGTCACTAAAGTGTCTAAGATAGGCAATTTTCCATCGTTTTCTATTTTATGGGTTAACTTAACAGTCTCAAATTTTAAGACTTTAACAAATTCTCGGGGTCTGAAAACACTATACTCAAATCTGCTCATAAACAAATTATCCAAAAATAGAGACAAGCTGTTGCTCATCGTTGTTCCGTTTTTTATTGGTAAATGTTACCGTTAATTTAAAGTATGATTGATCCATACATAATACTACTAATTTTACCAAATTTTCTATTTCAGAATTATCAAAATGATTTTTAGATAATATATATTTTAGATACTCTAAGGTCTTATCAATCTTGATACTCGGAAACAATGCACTAACATCAAGTGATACTAACATTTCATGTTCAGTCAGCACAACGTTTTTAATGTTTTTAATAAATTCCTAAACATTCTTGATACTGCGATGTGTTGGTTAATACTCCGATATCAAATAAATTCAACAGTTTGGAGATTTTTTGAAAGCTTCAAACATTCTCTTGTTTTGATGATTCGGAGACATGTAAGTACTAGAAGTTACTTCTAAAAAATTTTTTATATACTTATAACAAACAACTTTCAGTTGCATAAAATCACAATCCTAGTAACAACTGACTAATAAGTGTCACTGATGCATTTCGAAAAAAGTATTTTAGTGCAAAATTAATTACCTATCTAAAAAAACACACTTCGGTACTTCGTCAATATGATTTAATACTGTTCCACCTGCCACTATTAAATTGGTGTTCAATTAGTTGCTTGTAATATTACTGGCTATTTATAAATTTTACTCTGTCTAACAAAAATTGTCTAAAAATTTATGTTTTAAATGTCTGCACAGTGTTAACTAATTTTGGTTAAAAAAACTAACTGAAATTTTAAATATTTTTTAAACATAAAGAAGAGATTGGTGAAGCTGGGAAGTTTTTACAAACGGTATCAGTTACAATTATGAACAAAAGAATTTAATAATAAGAATATTTTTGATATGTTCGACAAGATGTAGTGTTCTTCATCGGACTATATTTACACCCAATTTTGTAGATGTTTTGCTTTCATTAAAAAATTTGAAGTTTATAGTACCCAAATATTAAAAATTTTGATAGTTTAGGCATTTGCATGACGTCTTATTATACTTAAGTAGCAATCGTCAATTGTAAACTTTTTTTTATTATTTTTTAAAACACAAACTTGCTATTGTACAAATAATAATGAATAAAAAAATTGACAAACTGTTAAACTATGGAAGTAATGTTGAAAATCCATCGCACAACTGTTTCGAAAACGAAGTTAAAGGTCAAAACCTTGAGTAGGTCTTTAAAAATTGTTAAACAATATCTCGTCTATTATTCACTCAAAAAAATACTACAAACAACAATACAACTTAAAAATAAACGTTACATACATTTTTTGTGAATGTTTGAATACGAAAATAGAGATGAATTAAGAAGAGTATTCTGCAATAATTATTCCATATGATCGATAGGCAAGTCAAATTATTTCGTCTAGACATTTACTTGCATACATTTAAGTAAAAAAAATAATATATTAATAATTATATTAACATTAATTTACATGGCACAAACCTACACTAATGTGAATCAGGTCTTTGATCTTAAATTTCTCGTATTTTTATTATACTGTTTTTTTAATTACAATTTTCTTATGAGTATTGTTTTTTTAACGTTTAGAAATTTTATAGTTTAGAAATATCTTGTTTCTAGTTAGTGTTAGTAAAAAATCGAAGTGTTAAACTGGATACGTATCGAATCTGAACGAATGACGAATACAAGTAGATATTTGATGATTTCACTTGTCAAGTATATTATGGGTAGACCTTGAAGTTAAAATTTTAATAAGTCAGTGCATGACGAACGCTTAATATAAGTTTTTATCTATACTATAATTATAGGCATAGTATTTTCATACTTGCATGCAATGAAAGCGAACGCAAATTGTCTCACCTGGTTGACAGTAAAACAAAATATTACCTGTTAATTAGATTTATTAAAAACGTACTTGACAAAAAAACCACCTGCTAAATATTTTCTAACTTTAATATTGACACATCTGTTAGTATGATGTTCGTGCCAGAATGTCGCGAAGAAGCTTGCATATACCTAAGTTCAATACTTTATTGTAGCTTTTTAAATTTATTGTAATATTATGGATACTCTAAAACAACCTACCGTGCAAAGTGTTTTAGAAAAGAAAATATAGGTGAATGCAAATTTCTAAAAAAAATTGCAGATGTTAAAAGTGCGCTGTTCTTGATATAAGATAAAGATAACTTCAGCGTTTTACGGCGTTTCATTAGTAAACTAACATTTACTTTGGATCACCTGCCTTGTTTTTATTATTGTTTGCAGTACTGTCGCTTTTTTGTTGGTCTTCTCTAAGTTCAACAACGTAAACGCACCTGTCTTTGTGTTAATCCTGTATCTAATATGGAACATAATTCGTAACGTGTTATTATATTTAGAACGAACATTTGCACTTACTCTTCCCTCGGATAGTTCAATCAAGGACTCAATTATTATATAACGGTCTTAAGTGGTTATTCACTAAGCACTAATAGAAATAGGTCTGGGAATATGATTACTTTAATAAAGTTAAAAGGTCTTCTTAAACTAATCATGATATAAGGGTATGTAAATAAAAATCTGCAGATTTTTAACAGATTTGCTATTTTATATATTTCAAATTGCATAAGAAGCTTTGTTAGTTAACGCGAGTTATTATTTTTAAAACTGTTTTTTCAATCTAAGTGATTTTTTAGTATTGATTTTAATTATGTTTTGTAACTATACAAGAACTCGACTGGATAATTTCAGATTTGTTTGTCATGTACTTACATCATCACAGCACCGTAGTTCTTATTTAAGTTTTTTATAATATTTTTTCTGAAATAATTTTTGTTAACATTATTTAATGTAACGTTTAATTTTAGTTTTATTAAAAACATTTATTTGTAATAAGGACAGAGGTGATAACGTAGTTTAATCAAGTTATTATATTTAAATACACTCGAGTTAGAAAAAACGTACACTTTTCAAACATATGCAGAAATAATATTTTTAAAGTAAAAGTTATAACTTAATTTATGAAAACTATACATTAGTATATTGATCTTTAAGTTTGGAAAAGTAATAGTTTTCCAGTGAGTGTGAATGTTTGGATCAAATTTACATAAACATGTAAAATTCACTTTTCTAACGTATAGATCATGCTGTTTTTTCGTGTATTTAACAAAAATAACGCTATTATAAAAATATCAAAGAATAATAATATGTTATCAAGGTAGGTCCAGACCAAAAAATGTGGACCATTTATATTTTATAGACAAGTGCACAAAGCAATTAATTAGTATAAACACCATCTACAAAAAAAATTACTGCGTACTTAGGGTTAACCGAGTAAAACAACTTCACAATCCATTATTTTTGAATGACATCAATATCAAAAACAAAATAAAAATTAAAAAAAAAAGTTAACAGTTTGACGGAAGGCTATCTTCCATCTCTAAAACGTCAACATCAACAGTAAGAGCAAGCGAATTAATTCTAATTTGCCAGTGTCTGCGTTGTAGTTAGTTTTCTCATTTTCTAATGTAATATTTAATAATTTAACAAATTGTTCATTTACAATTTTCTCTAGTAAATAAAATGAATTAAAAAAAGTGTTGCTAAGTGAAACATTGAATAAAAGTGTTGCTAACTGAAGTAGTAAAAAAAAGTGTTGCTAAGGAGTATAGATCCACTTTTTTTACGATCTTTAGTTAAACAAAACTCAACGAGTTGCTACGTACAATTTTTGTTTTGATATCCTAACCAAAATCTTGAATTTTTTATTGGTGTCTAACACAGAGCACAATATTACCGAAATCGTTCAAACTAATCCACAAATTTTATTTTCCCAATACACAATAAATTTTTGTTGCGCGTTGGTTTTTACGTAAGGTTAGTTATTTAATATTCAGTAAAATTATACAAGAAATATGAAGTAAAATATAAAACATTTATTTTCTAGCACATTTACGGCATTAAAATCTTTATTAGATTTTGAAGCCCATCCACAGCCGTTATAAGAACAACCATGGACGTTATTAAGTACTAATAGATGTTTAATTAAATGTATTCATAGTTTCTTTTTATGATTATAAATTATTAAAAATTTATTTTGTATAGGAACGAAGCTATTTACCCAGACAGCACACAACATATTTAAGACGTCTGTTTTATGTCTGTTTTATGTCTGTTTTATGTCTGTTTTATGTCTGAGCGTCTGTGGCTCTAAAAAAACGTTTTAACGATATCTACTGTAAGACATTTTAAAGACGTCTGACTTAAGACATTTGTTTCAAGATTCTTCAAAGTTTTCTTTTTAAATGGCAGAGTTGTATTAAAAAGTATGTTGTAGCCTTTGTCGGTATGTGTATTATATTATTTTAACGTTTGGCAAGAAAGAATTTTAAGTGTTTTTAGAATTTAGTGTTGGCACTGCTGCGGCTGGCAATTTAACGTATAACCACAGCATAACGTATAACAGAATTTTAATCTTAATTTAAATGTTTTTGGTACAGAAATAGATAAATGGATTAGTGCAGTACCGGATAGAAAAGTTGGCGTGCAGATGTAACCTTTATCTATATGCAGTTAGTCCTTCCTCAATCAATCAATGTGCAAACATTTTAACACGTGTTAGTATATAAACAAAGTTAAATTTTTTCAAAATGCTATATTTGGTAAATATTTAATATTTTTTTTGTTCAAAATATAAGCATTTTATATAATTTTAAGGATACCAGTGTCTAAAACGCGAGGATTTAATAAGTGATAAAGTGGTAATGCCGCCTCCTAAAATGAAAGAAAACAAATTTGTAGTTGGTTATTATTGACCGTATAAATATTAACTATTACTATTAGTACAATATGGTTCTATTACAATTTTCCATTCTGGATAATTCTCCTGTTGTCGTTATCAAACAAGCTGAACGTTTGTCGCACGTCGCAGCGGACACCTTCAAAGCCTGGAATAATATTCCAATACGAAGAGCGATGAAAGTTTATCTTGTTTGTTAACGACAACACAAGAATTATCCAGAATAAAATTATAATACGAATGTAACTCGTGGAAACCTAATTTTTACTAAAATATGCTTTTGTTTTTGATTTTTGATTACCAGACATCAAATATCAAAATCGTAAATCCGGTCATTTATAACGCCAAAACTGCGGTTACAAGGAAGAAAAGAATAGCCACACGCCATACTAAATCAAGCTATAGAATGATTTTTGTTCTGACCTGATCAATTGTCTAAAAATAAACAAAGTTCAAACACTGTTTTAGGCAGGTAATTTTCAATGAATTGCATTAGAAAGGAACTTTTTCCTGCTGCTTTTTCTGTGTATATGCAATAGTATGCTTTATCGGTTTTTAAACTATGCACATACTGACACAGTTAAATGTGTTAGATAAAATAAGTCTTGTACGGAAATCATGGAAAGTTGTAAATTTTGCATGTAGTCAAATTTGTGTAGTAATTAACTGACACTTTTAGGTTAGATTTTCTTAACAACACGTCTAGACACTACTGATGTTCGCGTAAAAATGTAGTGGTTCAAGAATATATAAAATTTTAGTACTAAAATCCTCTAAATCAGTGATTTAGAATATTCAAGCATTACATGGATAGATCGACATTTTATTTCACACATGTACAATATACTGACTTTAGTGATTTTAGCACCAAACGATGTGGCTACGGCAGGTATAGCAATTTTCATCTCAAACTCAATTTGACCAAAATATGACTTATGAGGTTTTTGCAATAACCGATTCATTTAGTTTTTTATGCATGTGCAGTTTTACCTAAAATATTTTTTGTCCTAAACGGGTTCTAAGGAGATATCTTAAAGATGTGTAAATAAGATGTCTTCAAGATGTATAGTTTATTAACATTCAATGTCTTCAGTATGTCTTAAAGATGCCTAAAGACGTAATGAGATGTCTGCAAAATGTCTTAAATATTTTGGCTTGACATCTTTGAGATGCATTTACGATGTCTATGTGCTGTTAGGCTATGTACGGCGTTTTCACCCGTAGAGCAACGTATATAGTATATATGTATGTTGTTCAATCCATAACGCCAGTGGTGCATACAAGATTTAATTTTTTATGTTATATAAAATAAAAAGTAAAAATGAACAATTACTTTAGTTTTTATTACAAGTATATCTGGTAGTTTTGAACAATTAATACTTTGACGTTTAATTATTTACTTGTCAAATTGAAGAAGAAGTGCTCAAATACGTTAAAAAAAATGCACCAAAACAAATAGAGAACTAGTTATTACCAAAATCTAAACAAAAGTATAAAAAGGATCGTTTTTAAAACAAGGCATTGTGAGAAGGCATTATGGTTTATAACGCTTTCTCATAAATCCTTGATTGTTATGTATACGTATAGTAACTCAAGATAATTTAATTGTTGTAGATCACCATATAAGTTAGATAAATCAATTGTAAATGTAAGGTAAGTTAATGTTAAAATGTTGTACGGTTGACATCCAAAGCACTTTATTTAAATTGTTTTTTATTTCTTATAATTATGATTAAATTAACTGACGACTATGGTCACTGTCTAACTGTTCACCCTATAATTAGTTAACACAACGATTAACTATTAATTATCTACTAACAACTGCCATTTAAAACTTAAAAATGGTGACTTTAAAAACTGTCTTGAAAAAACTGTATCCTAACCGACCCCTTTATTCTATTTGTATGTATGTAATAGAATTGCCAACGTTGCTAACTCGTCACTATGGCTTAAAGCTGCTCGTTCAATCCTGATTACATCTATTCTTAATTTCTTACTAAGTGTAATGCAATCACATTTTCGCATTGCTTTTTCTTTTTTTAAACATACGCTTTTTTTTCATTTTGTTTTTGCTTAAAATCTTTGAAGTTGGTTTAATATTTATTAAATTGCTTAAGGTATTCAAAGCACTAAAAGAAGATATTCGTATTTTTAGTCTAGAAATGTTTTTTGTGTCTAATATTATCAATTTTCCAGTATGTTCTACATGGTTTGTTTGCAAAGTACAAAGTTCTTGGCAAAAACAAATACCCAAAATTACAAACACTAAAACAACTTTAGCAAAAAGTAGTCATCTGGTGCTTTTTTTAAAAATCCCGTTTGTTAAGGGTTTTTTGATTTATAACATTCAGATTTGCGTTTTAAAAACATAAAGTTTTTTATATTTATAACAAACGTAACTTTCAAGTAATAAAAAGTATCTGAACATGATAGAGACTAGAAATGTTAATATTTTAATGTAATTTCTAGTAAGTCTCTAACATGAAAGTTTTTGGCAAATAATGTTTGCTCAATTGTGACGCGTAACAAAGCACAATATCGTCTTTGATTACCTTAACGCTTTTCTTTTTATGCCATGTTTTAAAATCTTGAATCTAATCTTCAACGAAAATAAATCGAAACTTACAGCAGTGGCCTCATCACAAACTTCTTTGGGAATTTTATAAACCATAACAGTTTCAACTAACATATTGAAATTTTATTTAACTATGGCAACTTATCTTATACTTATCTTTTAACTAATTAACCAAATTTTGGGTATGACGAAAAATAACGAACAACATGCAGTATATATAAGCGTATAACAGTTTCGGATAATATTTCTCAGCTTTGTTTGCGCCTCGGCTTTCACACATTCGTCACGATCACCATTGGCCTAATGTACTTATTTTTGAGTAACAGTCTTTGCCGTTTATCTGTCAAAAATGTTTTTATACAAAAAACTAGGTTCTACGTCGCACGATATTACAGCAAATTTAAAATGCGATTTGATGCTGCAGAAAGTTTACGTGCCTGTTTCTAGCAAAAATCCTCTGTAGTATAAAATTACTTGCATTTTTTTAAAATACAAATACAACCAAGAGTGTTTCAAAAACCACTTTTTTGACGTTGTTAATTATGTAGTTAACTCTTGGTGACAAGTTAAGAATGTGTTCTATAACCTTGTGCAAACCAGAGACCAAACATGTAAACATCCAAACATGGATAGATAAAATACTTCTAACGCTTTGAGCGCATAAAGAGCTGAGTCTGAATACTTTATTAATACTTTCTCTGTTTTATTTTATTCTGTATAAAGTATAAAAAGTGACAAATTTATACTATGAGATAGTTTTGCCATCGTATTTCACTCATGTTAGTAATATCATTTGTATTCTCTCTGCTGAAAAGCCTCAAAAAGGCAAAACGGTCGTTTAATGGTTTACTCTGGTAGCATTTTTACATTTGCATTGACATTGTTATCTATGCTCAAATTATAAAAAAAATGCAAGACTGATACGGCGCTCAGAAAAACTAGACGACCACAGACACCAGAAAAAGCATCAAAAACAACAAACATATTAGCTCGATTTTCTAAAAGAACTAACAGAAAGAAACTAAAATTTAAAAGTCCAAGAAAAGCACATGGAATGAAATAGACGTGGCCTATGTCCAGCAACAAATTATGAAAAGCATTCCAACATTCTTTCCCTTGTGGTGCTGTATTCCAACAAAAATTGGCTACTATAAAGACAATTTTTACTTTGGACACCGCAGTACAAAGTAGGGATCTTGTACTTTTTCAATACCAAATGCGTAGATTTTTAAGCCACAATATCAGTTTTTTCTAGCGTTTCTACTTTGTATGATTAATTGCAACAACTGATATTTTTGGCCCCAAATGTTCCATTTTCTTTTTCTTGATTATGTTTATGGTTTTTCTGCTCTTTCATTCTTAAGAACTGTCTCATTGCGTACTATTTCAACTAAATGATTTTAAAAATGCGACAGTATATCCACATTTTGAAGGATTTTATCTTCTTAAGTTTGCAACGTATAAACTTTCCAAGGTTTAAAAATGTTGCTCTAACTTGCTCTATTTGATTTTTAATGGTCCAATTTTCCATTTCTTATACAGCTCAAGTGTTTGTACTTTTCTCCTTGTTCTAATCGATTTTCATTGATGATAATGTTAATTTGCATGTCTCTCCCAAACAACACATTGGTACAAAAAACGTCTAAATGTCCGTCTAATAAACGTTAATAACGCGTTTAAAAACGTTTTAATGTCTAATAAATGTCTATTAGCCGGACATTTAGACGTTTTTTATACAAATGTGTTGCTTGGGCTATTTTTGCTGATAACTGTAATTTTAGTTTCTTTTTGTATACTACAATTATTCTCGCAATTGAACGGTGTTTGTAAATTATTTGTTTTTTGCTATTAAGACTGTAGCGTCTGTGTCTTAAATTATTAAATGTTTTATTTATTTATAAACTCTCTTTGTTTGTTTTTTGATGTCTCTATAAATATTGCTTTAGATTATATGTTAAACAGCAGTAGCAACAAAACACAACACGGCTATACTTCTTGTAGGTATATTCAATAGATTCTTTCTGACGCTATTGTAATTAAAACTTTTAAAAGTTGTTTATGTCACACACGGTCAAAAGTTTTTTGTAATCAACAAAACAGACATAAACATCAATATTTACATTTCTACATTTTTCGACTAAATTTTGTAAGCTGAAAAAAGTTTTTTTGATGCCTTGATTTGTATCTTTTGGTATTTTTTTGTGTTTATATTATTCATTGTTCTGCATTCCTCCATGAGTTGTTTAATAAAAATATAATTTGTTGTTCATCTATTCTTTCTTTTTCATCTTATTTCTTGAAGGTATTTGTTTATTTTGCTGTTCTCAAAATTGACTCTTTCAATGTCTTCCTTACTATGTTTTTGTATTTACCTTTTTCTATTTATACGTTCCACGAAGAAAAAACGCCTAATTTAGACAAAAACGAGTTTAATACAAAATTACTGGAACGGAAACTACAAAGCTCTCAAAGTCTCAAATTCTTTAAAAATAGTTTGACGTTTATGTTGACAAGTGTGCAAAAACTGTCAAATACCGTTTACAAAAACAAATAATTAAAATCTATGGCAGTAAAGGGCAATAAAATATGTAATAGATGGTTAAATATTAGTAACAGCAATGCCAACTTTACTTACAGTTTGCTTAAAGTCTAATAAAAAAAGTTTATGAAACAAATAAACTTTCAATTTAACGTTAGACTTAACTTGTAAGTAAAATTAAAAGATATCAAAGTAACTTACTAAATCTGCTTTTACTATTAATATTACTTTAGGTAAGTGAAGAAAGTTTAAATACATAAAATTATTCAGAACATTCGTTTGAGTTTCTATAAAATGAACCATATACGTTATTATTAAAGCACATATATTTAACGTGAATTGGTTTTCGTAGGTTTAACGATAATAACCGTAAAATGGTAATAAGTGACTACGTACTGCAATTGCATTAAAAGATACGTAGCAACTTATTTTAAAATTTACTATTAGTCTTATTTCCTATATGAAAATGCATGCATAAAGAAACTACGTTAATTTAATAACGTTGTAATTTGTTTACAACAAAACTTTTAGAGCACACCTTATATAATATACTAATTAACAAATAAAAAACAAACGTAAAACTAGAAAAAAAGCTGTAAAGGAATTTGTATTGTGCTAATAATAATTAATTTAAAAAATGTCTTTTTAATAATCGAGTTTTAAAATCAACTTGAAATTAATATTATGTTTAATTACAACCTACTCAAACACGATTTTCTAAGATGCGAGTTAACTATTGGTACTTATATTTTTTTTTCTTCGCACAATTATTTTAATTCGTTATAAAGTATACTATTTATAGAGAACTTCCGCTTAACTACCAGTTTTCTAATTATCATTTTTATACAACCAGTTTTTTTTGTAAATAATGTCTCTCTAGGATTTGGATAAAAAGACACGTGGAAATATGGCAATTAAATAATGACTCGAATAGAATAATTTATACTTAACCTATTAGCATCTTCAGTTGACCACGGTTCAGTGGGTCAGAGAGAACGGCAAAAGGTCAAGGCTCCTACAAGGTCAACTAGACATTAAAAAAAAAACGTTTCAGATAGTTTTTGTCGGCTTTTAACGTTTGTGCTACTTATTTGATTGAATTATGTCTTTTTCGTAAATACGCAATTTCGAAACGTTTTTAGGTGCCAAATTATGTAAATGTCAATTTGCTGTAAAAGTCCGTGAATTGTTAGAAATAGGCAATATAAGTAAGATTACGTATAAATTAATGTTGTTGCTAAAATAAATTTTCTATTACATTACGTACATAAAGTTTTGTAACCGATTAATGGGAATTTGTATGCCACTTAATGGATTAAATGGGAAAATACGTTAGGATTTCACACCTGCACACTTGTTCTTTTAGGTTTTTTAGTATAATTCTGTTTCAACGTTTGTGAACTTTTAAAAAAATATAAATAATAGTGACTACAATTGAGGTTTCTAAAAAATTGGGTTTGGTTGTTAAAAACGAGAATAGTGTCAAAATGCAACTTTGTAAAAACCAACCAAATTAAGTGATTTTATTTAAACGACGTACTAAAAACATTAAGAATAACAAATCTTGGTAGTAGTACTATTTCATATTTTCACAAATAACATAATTCTTCTAGTGTTAAATCATCAACGCTTAACGTTACAAATACCAGAAATTTTAATATTTAGGTTGTGATGTATAATTTTTATAAAATAACGTCTGTCTTATCTAATTATGTTGCTAATTGTCAAGTTACCATAATGTAACAACATATTTAGGTACAAAACATAAAATTCATCAAACATACTAAGCAAATCCGATAATTTGAAATACCTCAACTTTCTAGTTTCTTTAACATTGTCTGAGATAGATAAATAGCAAAATTTTTTCGTATATAATACAACAAGTGGTCGGAATCTTGCCGGTAATAACCTTTGTCAGTCAGATCACGAATAGTTGTTGTGAAAAAATGCTGTAATTCATGAAATGTCACCACGGCAACGTAACAAAAGCTGTGTAAATAGTAACAAAATTTTACCAGTTTTGGCGAAATCGCAGAATTGCGGTTTGGTAAAACAATTTCAAAAGAAATACGGACAGAAGTAGTGATGACTATTCCACAGAATACAAACTTTGGCGTAATTCTGTGTGGGAGCAGTTTAAAAAGTTTTGCGACACGAGAAAATTTTCCCTGGCGGAAGTATCACCTATTTCAAAAGGAAACAGTATATTAGAAGATTACGCATTCAACATGAAAAAATGTGATGGAGAGGATTACAAAGATTCTACTTTTAAAACAATGTGGAATACTACTGCCAAAATGGTGCAGGAATTATATTTTAATTCGTTTAATGTGAAGATG
The DNA here is from genome assembly GCA_035610365.1 of Aquatica leii. Lineage (NCBI taxonomy): Eukaryota > Metazoa > Arthropoda > Insecta > Coleoptera > Lampyridae > Aquatica > Aquatica leii. The sequence continues at coordinate 19,265,455 of CM069434.1, read as the reverse complement.
AATCCATTCTCAGATATTGAGTTTAACAGTGCGCGTGCAGCAAGAGACGGAAGGCAAAAGCAATTGCAAAGGATTGCAGAAAATATAAAAGTGAGTTCAGAATCTATATTAGATGACAACTACGAAAAAATGATTGACGTCTGAAACGAAGATACTCCTTCAGAGCTCCAGAAAAACTTCTATCAAATTGCAGCAAGAGAGTTTGCTTGGAGAGGAAGAGAAACGGCTAAATGTTTGATCGAATATTTTCAAGAAGAAGTTTGCATTTCTTATAAAAACATGTCAAATATTTATTCCGTTTTATGTTCATTTTCAGATTGTTGAACGTAACGTCACCACAGATCGTCAATTTCCGACTGCTCATCCTAACTGGTGTGAATCTGGTATTTGGTACAAGAATATTCCTGTAAGAATTAATGAAATTGGTAAATGAACTAAAAAGAGTGCCGAAAAAGCTGGACTAGATGTAAAGAGATTTAAGATAACTAATCATTCTACGCGTTCAAGTGCAGTAACCCAGATTGCAAAATCTGGCGTGGAGGAACAACAGTTAATAAAAATTACGGGTCATAGTTCAGCAAGCTTGATTCGCCCTTACTTGCAACTGGACACTCAGCACCACGCACAAATAATAAGTAAAATGAGAAAAGAGGAAAAAGTACAACCGATGGTAAATAATTCTTGCATTCAAAACGAAGAAAGACCAAAAATTGTTTATAATAATTGCGTTATAAATAATAATAATTATTGTTAATAAAGTTTATTGTTAAATTTTTTTACTTTTATACTCACCTGTATTATAACTAAATGTAATTGCACCACGTGAGTCAACACATATCTATCGAATAATAGACTCAGTAATGTTTGCTGGCAGCGCCACAGAAGATTTATTGTCTTTTTATATACTATATAAACAGAGCATCTATATTCCACTTGGACAACAAAAAGGCCACTCGGAGCACAATACAACAGGAGTAAGTCTGGTTGGTTTAATAAAACATTGTTTGAAGATTAATTCTTAAACGCATTAAAATATTTTTAAAATTTTCCAGAGGAACAACTAAAGGCTCTCATTGGAGATAATCTTGTTAATCACCTAAGCATAAATGTTATTTAAATCTGTCTACCATACAATATAAAATTCATTTTGCTTCCTCCGAATGCAACTCATGTTTATCAACCATTAGATGTTGCATATTTCAAACCACTTAAATTGACTTGGCGCAACTGTCTTTCAAAATGAAAGCTTAAGAACAGGAGAACTGTCCCGAAAAATGTTTTTTCGACGCTGATAAACTACTGTCTTCAAAAATTGATAAAAATGGTAAAACCCGCCAGAATCAAAGAATCTTTAAGCTGGTTTTAGGGAAAGTGAAATTTATCTGATTGGCCAAAATATGGTCTTCAAAAGACTTCCATCCGATTGGAATGTTGCATCTGCTCAACGAGACAATGAAATAATTGATAATGCTTTTAAAAATATTTTTGAAGAATGTTCACAGCAAAGAAACTGAGTCAAAATTTTGAAAATTCCCAAAATAAAAGCTGAATGTAAGGGTGGGTGTCAGCGTAACAAACATGAAAGAAACAAAGGAAGTTCAAGGTCAAGAAAATCAAGAAGAACCGATAGCATCAACGCCAAAGGTCCACAAACTAAAAAGAAACAAAATATGTCTTTCAAACTCCGACTCAGGCTCTGATACTTACTCTACTCAAGAGAGCTCAGATACATCAAAAGACTTAAGCAAAAACTATGCCCAAGAAGAATCTGTCGATTTAAATAATTTTCAAATAAATGAATTTATCCTCGCGGAGTTTTCCTACAGCGCCCAAGCAAATTAAACCGCAAAAAAAAATTTATTGGTCAAATCCTGGAAGTCAAGAAAGATGAAGGTGTATTCGTGTAAATTTTTAAGAAAAAGTTCAGGTTTTAAAATTATTTATGTTTTCCCAGAAGTGCCCGATATGTAGAAAATATTGAAAAGAGAAATAATAATACGACTAAAGCCACTCGCAATCAAACGAGGCAGGCATATATTTTCAGTCAAAATTTAATTTTTTTTTTGTTTATTAAATTTTATTTAAGCTTTGTAGTTCTACGTCTTAATAGCCAAACAACGCATTCCAAAGAAATACCATGTTGTTCATTTTTTAAATAAAAATTTTTTTGTCTACATATTTTTTAAAAAATCTTTTACGAGAACATTGCATCGTTCAAGTAAGTCAAGGTAAGTGATAAAAAAAATATTAAGTAACGTTCAACGCATGTAAATAATTTTGATTATTAGGTTAAGACTTTCAGCGTTTCAATAGTTACTCTTTTAATAATTTTCAAAATTCTCATACTACATACTATATACTCACACTCATATTAAAAACGAAGATGATAAATGTTTGTTTTTGATATTAGTTTTTTGTTCACAGTATAATTTTTTTGATACAATTTTACAAAGCTTTCTCGTAATCTACAAAAAACATCCTTCTGGACATCGCAACAATTTTGAACCAAGACTTGTATTCCAAATACAGTTTTTGACTACTAGTAATTTCTTTTAATACGAATTGAGTACGCTCTATACTTTCTTTACAAGTCTTGCATAATATGATGTGAATTATTTTTATCAATCTGTAGTCACTGCAAAATTTGTTATAAAAGTAGATTTTAATCATTCTTGTGGTATAAATGCAATTAAATCGTCAAAAAATTAATTGAAAATGAAAAACAATAAAATTACAGAAAATGGTATAGTTTAGAAGAAAGTTAGACGCAACTTAAAACAAACATTTTAAGTGATGCAAATGAATCTGTAGGCCAAACAAGAACTAACAAAAATAACAAACTTTGAAGGTTCTGCAAAGAGGTAAAAGAAAAAGCAGAAAAAAACTAGAATACGCATCAAACAGAGCACAGCAAACATATGAGTATTATGAAAAAAGAAGAAACGAAACTCACACGCGTGTCAGAAAAATTACTTATGAACACTGGGAATGCTTTTCAAAAGAAATGAAATACGGTTTTTATGTCATGCAAAACAAATATTGCGTTTCATAAGAAAACAAAAATAAGAAAAAAAAACAACTACTAAAAGTAGAACATATAGATCATGGATTGATTATCTACAAGAACTATAACGAGAAGAAAAATCTACACCGAATGAATAAAACTAGTAAAACAAACGATTTGTTAAAATACGACAAAACAGCAATAACTGAAAAACTAACAAGATTAATTAAAGTTAGGATGCATAACTTGAGTTTTCAAAACTCAGCGTGGTATTTAAAACTGAATAACTTTTCAGTTATTGCACTAGAAATATACTGTTTTAAGGCGAGTTCTTTTATATTTTTAAATTTTATATTTTTTTTTTTTTTTTTATTGGTGAGTTACTTCATATTTTTTTACAATATGTATTTTTAATCATACTGAATTTGATGTCGTCAGTGAGCAGTAAAAAAGTACGTTGTTGGAACCCAGGTTTTGAAAAAACTTTGATTGCTTGGTATGAAGAAGAAGATAATGCTGCTTCTATTCTTAGTAGTGAACCTTCTGACAATGATAAAAAATATCAACTACCTGAAATCGATAACAAAACTTTTCAAAAATTGTTAAAATAGTATTAAGATAGTGAAGACGAAGATCATGTTTGGAAAATCGCAAAACTGTAAGTGTTTCGCAAGATTTCTTTGTAAGAAGAAATAATTTCGTGTAGAGCCTTGTTTGTCTTCAACAAAATAAAATAAGAACACATAATATTGTCTGGTTTACATTAGAACCTGCAGTAAGAAATGAAATTTGTTGTGTAAAAGATGCATGGGGAAAATTCATCATTTCCGAAATAGTGAATGAGATTTTCATATGTACAATAAGGACGAAAAAGTAGACTCAAAGTTTTTTGGTTCTGATAGTGAAAATACTGTGGTTTTGCATGTATATATTAACCCAAAAAAAGCTGGTAAGATTCTAAAAAGTTTTTGAAAGGCCGCAAAAGTTTTGAAATTTCTAAATAACCAACTGTAAGAGAAACATCGGTGATTCTATTCCTGCACCTTGTAATCACATTCTTCAATTGTTAGAAACTATTAGAATAAGTGCAAAAATATTAAGAAAGTCTAAAAATAAAAAGAAAAATGCTTAATTTCGGGAGAGACTTTAGCAGTTTACAAAAAAATTGCGAACAACACTTTTTAAAATGAGCTGTTGTAAATGTGCAGACTTTATGTTTTGCAAGTGTGATAAATCCAAAAGAGTGCCCTAAAATTAGAGAAAATGCAGTTTTGATCAGAGAACTGTTAGGAAAATGGCAATAAGTCCTCTAGACATTATTGCAACGAAGAAACTACAAGCTACTCAAAGTAGAAAACAAAAAGAACCAAAACGAATCAAAACACATAAAATGGAGTCTGGTGCCTCTAACGGTCAAGAAGCTTGTACCGAAGCAGAAATTGAAACCAGTTTTTTTCTTTAATTTTATGGTACATTTATTATTTATAAATTAATTATTATGTGCTTTTATCCTCATAGGTTTTTCTAGCAAAATCACGCAGTTTTGGTGCCGATACTGATCTTAAAGAGAAGCTGCAACATCTATTTTTAACGTTGTAGTTTTAGAACCTTGTTGTTTTACTGAGCTGGGCCTTCTAGTATAAAGAAAACTAATCAAATGAGTCTTAAAATATCATTATTACCAATGGTTTGCGATAAAACTAGAACGTCATCTTGTTCTGCTGCAGCAATTGGAAATGTTGTTTTGCAAAATGCCGGTCTTATTAGTCTAGAAAATGTGTCATAAGTTATTGGCAAAAACAAAATAAAAAAGGAGATAGACGTAAAAAGACAAAAAGTTAAACAGGAAACATTTAAAACAATTGGGTATCTGCAAGGTCTATACTTTGATGGTAAAAAAGACATCACTTTGGTAAATGTCAAAAAACTATATTATAAGAGCTTATTACGCTGATATCGGAGCCCAAAACCACATATTTGGGGCATGTATCACCAAATTCTTTTACAGCAGTAAATATTTTTAGTGCTATTTTAAATTTCATTTAAAGTAGCGACATCAGTATGGAGAATTTGTTTGCAATTAGTTGCAATGGGACAGCAGTCAATACACAGCAGTCAATACGGGACCCAAAGAAAGCATCATTAGACTGCTAGAAGATTTCTTAAAAAAGCCGATGCAGTAGCTGGTCTGCCAACTACATGCTAATGAATTACTACTCCGGCACTCATTGCAATACATGGATGGTCACACTACAAAACCACGATGTTTTTCGGAACCGCTAAGAAAGTTATTGCTTAAATGCAAAAAAATGCCAGTTGTTAGTTACCACGCTTTTTCCAAGGCAAAAGCCCATTTTTATAAACTTATCATATTTGAGCACAAATCAGTGTTATTTGCTACAAATTTGCAATGATTATCAGCGGTCATTGTCCAGCAGATTATTCATTAAAAAATTTTGACAAATTAACCCATTCGCAATGACTGATAGCTGCCAATTATATTCTTAGATTTTATATTTTGACGGAAAATCCAAATGAAAATTTGAAAATATTGGTAGAGTATGTCATCAAAGTTTATGCTCTAACCTGGTTCAAAATTAAAGCATCACCGTCTTGTAAAAATGATTCTAGACATCTTTTTGCACTAAATAAGGATTTTTGATATTTGTTAGAAGATCTACTTAATATTGTTGATCTAGATATACAAAGAAATGCCTACTTTGCACATACTGAAAACATATTGTTGGCGATGATTACTGACGACAGAAAGCATATTCGTAAGCTGAGGTTGCGAAGTAGAATAAATGCATAAAATATTAAGTTAGATAAGCCGCGTTTATCAAAGTTTTGAATGTGATGACTACATAGATATTTTTGATTGGCAGAACGTTGCTACTACAGAACCACCTATCTTACAAACAGTTGGAGGTAAAAAATTATATGATATGGTAAGCATTACAGCTGTTGATACAGATGTGGAATGGACGGTAAAAATAATTACTGAAGCACCTGCAGCTGTATGTAGTTTTGCAGCAAGAGACAACTTTATCCGTGCAAGGATTGCATCTCAAAAAGATATGCCAAAACTTGATTGCAAGCAGGATTATAAGCCTTGAAGCTCTAAATAGCAAAGTGGTAGGGTGTGGAGAATGGTAGAACTCGACGTTTATCTACTTTCTCGTAGCAAGTCCGGATTATTACCGGTATTTGTAATAGTATTTGTATTTGTATTAGTAATAAGCAAATAAACAATAAAAAATTAAATTGTAGCATTTAGTTTAAATTTTAGTGCCGTTGCACGCCTTCGAAAGTACTGATTTTAAAATCAGCATTTGCACACTTCATAACAAAGCAAAAAAGTATGTATTTCTTGCTATGAAAACTTTGTTTTCAAAAAACAATTTTGTGTATCATATTTGGCCCAATCTAATGTACAAGCAGAGAAGCCACACGTAAATTTGAAAAAAAGTTCGTCCAGAAATTATTTCTTGATAGAATGTCAAATTTATTATATAGATCTACAATGTCGGCCAATCGTTTTGCAAATATAAGGAAATTTCTTAGATTCAATGACGGAAAAACACATCCAGTTAGACTTGAAACCGACAAATTGGCCCATATTGATCACGTATGGGAATTATTTTTGAGTCAATGTAGAACTGTCATGATACCATAAAAAGTACGTTACAATTAATGAACAATTGTTGACGTTTAGAGGTAGATGCGAATATATCCAATATATGAGATTAAAACCAGCTAAATACGGAATAAATTTTTTTTGGCTGTTAAAGCGAAACATGTTACGCAATTGATGGACTACTGTACGTTACAGCTTAGTAAAAATGCTTGTAAGAGCATGTGTTGACACTTTAAGAAAAAACAAACAAGAAATTTCAAATGCATTTCAAGCATCAAAAGACCGATCTGTTTTAATAAAAATCTCGCACTTCTGAGCTGTGTCCTAAAGAAAAACCAAACGAACTAAAAAAGTACGTTCTTTTCTAAAGATTTAGATGTAGAGAATAAAAAGAAGAAACCTGAAATTAAAATATTTTGCAACAAAAAAAGGGTTGATCATAAAGATTAAATGGTGGAAATCTACACAACAAATACCACTAGATATAATCAAGACTAGACACAATAAAATAGAACCCAAGATAGATGGACAACTCAAGAAACCAATAGACATTTTAAACCATTTGTTCTATAATTTGTTAATAAACAAAATAACAAAAAAGTAAATCCATAAAAATAAAATTCTTAAAGATCACATTATTAAGTTACGAGAAGCTTGAAATAAAATTTAAGAAACAAATACAAAATCTTTGTAAAGTAGTTGGATGCTTGAAGAATGTAATTTGGAAAAAAAACACATCAGAACGAAAACAAAATCAAAAATATAAAGGTTACATAAGACTAATAATAACTTTTGCTGCGAAGATGACACCTGACACAGCCAAGACACGAACGTTGGAAACAAGAATGGTGATAATCTTAAGCAGAATTGTCAAAAATACTCTAAACGACCAAATAGAGAGTAATAAAGTTGCAACGCCACTAGAATAGACTAATGGGCGCTGAACAGAAAAAGAAATTGGAAAAAACATATAAGTTTGCTTAGAAAAAAAACAAGTTAGTCTAGACAGCCAGAAATGTATCACCATGAGGTTGAGAAAACACGGACCGTCCACGCAAAAAGTGGAGCGACAACATTAGGTAGAGATATACCGACAGCTTTATTGTTTTTAAACAATTAATTGTTTTTCTCATTTCTTCTTTTGTTATTAGAGTGAAGAGAATTCTCAAAATTTCGAGTTTTAGTAGTATTTCGATAGTCATCTTCGAACAACTATTTCAAAATAATTTTCTCAGGATTTGTTTTTCTCATTCTGATCGATAATAATTTCGTTTTACATACTAATTGAGTTCACATATTTGATTTTATGATGGAGACTAAAATCATCATAGAAGTGTTATAGTCTTTTATTTTAATACATTACTCAGGAACCCGAAACTTTTTTGCTTGATAACATTCTGACAAATCGATGTTGTTTTCGAGCGTTCATAAGATCAAGCTCCTCTTCTGTCATCGATTTTTGTTTAAATGTATTTTTTAAGAATTGATGAGTCCTTTAATATGATTTTTGTTTGAGTACAAAGATCTTTAATGTCTTTAATCATTATTGTGATTTGTATTTTTGAACGGGTTGTCTTGGCTTAATGTTGTCGTTTTTCAGTTTTGTTGACTTTATTCGGCAATCTGCATGTGTTATTTGCTAGTGTTGGTAGGATGCTCTTTAGTAGCAAGTTATAATTAAATGAAACATCGACGCCGGAATAAGTCAATACTTTTGTAACGGTGGTTTTAAATATACAGTTAATGATTATGTAATTAATTATATTTCTTTGATAATATTGACAAAGGCCATGTTACAGCTGATTATTTACAGTAACAAAATCGTATGACAATTGTGAATTACTTGGTATTAATAAAAGGAATTTTTTTAGACATTGAACTTTTTACTGTAGAACATTTGTTTTTAATTATTTTGATAAATGCTCTTACCATTCTTTGATAACGTTTGAGAACTTGTGAGTTTTTAATTTTGAATAAACTATTACACTATTTAACCAAACAATAATTATACTTTATGCTACTTGTACAACAAAAAAAATTCATTGTGGTTATTCTACACACTATGAAAAGATCTTAGAATTCGTGAATAAATACAAATTATATCCACTAAAATTAATTAACTATGAAATTTTAAATAATTTGTATTTTTATGTAAAATATAATTAAAACAAATAATAAATTTTCCCATTTGAATAGTTTTACTTTTTGAAATGAAATTCTTTTAAATTTACATCGTGAAGAATAATTATTACTGCAGTTTATAAAAAACTTTACGACACTTACGTAAGGTATTAAATTAACAAATAAATTTTAATTTGCACTTAATGCAACTGGTGATTTACGCGCATCTCAAAATACGGGTAAGAATTAATTACCTTGTCCATCAGCATCCCGTACGACAACAGTCAAATAAAGACCAAGTTAGGTGTCAAGATAATGATCTCGGATTACCATAATGAAATCAATATCGCATATTAGTGAATATATGAATACATTTACTATCTACGCTCACTACTGCTTTGCCTGTACCGTAGTAATACATATGCATGAAGCGGTTCCACATAGAACCATGAATGAGACGAACTCACTACATCTTCTTTAAGAAAATATGTGGAACAAATATTTCCAAAGAGTGAAAGCACTTGCTCTTTTAAATTTTATTTAGCATATTTTTTATTTATACGAATAAACAAAAGCATTTGCAAATTATTACTATCGATATCGTCTTTTATTACATAAGAAAAATTGCATTTGCTTTACATTACAATTTTTCTTAAAAATTCATAAACGTGCAGTACTTTTTCCACCTTTCTAAAAATAATTTAAACAAAATTAATTCAAATTTAAGCGTTGTTCTCAATTTAAAATAGAAAAATTGGTAGTGCTTTTGCAGATAATAATAACTTATATAAATGAGGTGTGAAATAAGCAACCATGCAGAATACTTTCAGGTTTTAAAAAATTACATTAAGTGTGTAAAATATAATTTTTGTATGCTTGCGTAAGAATTTGTAAAATTTTAGAATTCATAATTTATACTTTTAATATTTGTGTGTTTGTTATTAGTAAAAAGTAATTACTTGTGCGTTTCAGCTACTTATTATTTTGGTGATTTGTTAGAATTTTGTTTGCTTCAGAGATTTGCAATTTGCATTGTAACTTAAGATGCACATACATTACAATGTGTTAAATTATTGACTACAATGTACAAGTACGGTTAAGAACTGTTAGACATCAAAAATTATAAAATATTACAACATATTTAATTATACTGTAAACAAAATCTGTAGATATGTACACCGCCGGTCATAAATTTAAGAACAGCAGATGACACAATGTATTTCAAGATACTGTAAATTTTTTTAATTCTGAAATGCGGATTTCAATGTTTTTAAAATAAAAAAAAGTAATTAACGATTATTTAAAGTATTAAGAAATTAAAAAAAAATAATTTAGACACTTACCACTATTATCAGTTCGTTGCATTGCAAGTTGCAAAAAAGTTTTTTTTTGCAAATGCGTTCATTCGTTTGCTTATCAAGCATTTTTCACAGTCTTAACGAATATTAAGACAAGTGTTTGGCGATTTTGTTTTTGTAAAAAAGTGTAAATCTATATTTGTTTGTATTATTAGTTATATTTTTCTTAGTTTAACAGTATTTTTATTGTACTGTATATTCACCGGGAGTTTTGACCTAAATATGCCTTCCGTTACGTTGACTTACAAATTAAAAAAAAGTTTACAAATAATAAATCTTAATTACAGATAAAATTTCTTTACTATTAAAAGTCTTTAATTAACATATTTAAATAGTCTTTAATTATGTTTGAATTCGTAGTTTTTAATTTTTATGTATTTAAACTTTTTAGATGCTTTTGAATTTACAAATACATAATACGCTTTTCATATAATTTTTTTGGAATAAATGGTATAAAACGTATGTATTTGTTTTTTATTTTTACACACAATTTCTTGTCTATAGATGTGGGTATATTTAGTTTATTAAAAACTGAAAATTCTAAATTAGAGAATAACAAGGTTTTGAATCAAGTTGCAGAAAAGAATAATTTAAATCATTTGTTAAAAAATGCTTTTGCTTATGGGATCAAACATAAGCATTAACCCGGCCTAAGGAGAACCAGAGACATCTTCTCTGAACTCACTTAGGCAACTCATGGCAGGCGCCTCCACGTCGCGGGGGTGGGCCCAACTTCATAAGTTGGTGGCTAAGTTCTGCTATGGACCCAGTGTCGCGGGGTATAACGCTTCACCCTTGCCCAGGGTTACGGGCGAAGACCACACCGGTAACAAAGTCGGAGAAGAGGAATTTCAGAACGGCGGAATTAGCGCAAGTGGCAATCTTGCTTTTGGGATAGATACAGAAGCACAAAGGATAGATCAAATCCTTAAGTCTAGGAAGACAGTCGATCTAATGGAAGACAACCATGATTAAAAAAGACCTGGCCCTCCAGGTTGGGGGTTTGAGCGTCGGATTTGCACTCCGTCATCGGTAAAAAAAATGTATTCGCAAAATTTCTCGAAATTGCCTCGGAATTGGACGGATCTCACGGTAAACGAAAATTGGCAAAGAAACGGATTATGAGTATAGGTACATGGAACGTACAAGGAATCTCCACTAAGACAGAAGAAGTTTTCAAAGAAATAAAAAAGTATAATATGGACATTGTCGGACTAACAGAAACGAAAAAGAAAGGAAAGGGAACAGAGGAAAAACATGGGTATATTCCTATTTACTCTGGAGTGAATAAAGAGGAAAGAGGTCAAAGCGGTGTATCGATAGCCATTAAAAATAAGTACAGAAGAAATATTAAGTCCTGGGATCAATTAAGCGATCGGATACTCCAAGTACAAATGGAATTAAAAAGCCATCAAGTAGGTTCTATTGTAGTTTATGCTCCTAACGACGACGCTACTGTAGTGAAAAAAGATCTCTTTTACCAAGAATTGACGAAAGTGATAGATAACATTGCTGATCGTAAAGAACTGATTATCCTCGGAGATCTGAATGCACGCACGGGATCAAAAAATAATGACCCTATTGTCGGACAGTATGGCGAAAATGTGGTGAATGATAACGGTGACAGACTAATTGAGCTATGTCAACAACAAGCTCTAAAAATAACAAATGGATGGTTTAAACATAATAACATCCACCGATACACATGGACGCAACCTACTCGTCAACTAAAGTCAATTATTGATTACATTGTGATTAGACAACAGTTTAAACCTACAATAAAAGATGTACGAGTTTGGAGAGGAGCCGAATGTGGATCAGATCACCATCTGCTAGTCTCAAAAATTATGTTCAAGTTTAGACACATGACAGCAACCCAACAGGATGACGAATTGAATGATGAGCGGAATGAGGAAAATGGCTTGCAGTATAATCTAGATAGTTTAAAAGACGACTCAACTCTTTTTCTTTATAAGCTGAGACTTGCACAGAAATTATCAGAAATACCGGATGATTCAGCAAATAATATGTATGAAAAGGTGAAAAGAGCAATCCACGAAGTGGCAAACGAAGCCCTAGGGAAAAAACGGCAACCTGAAAGGAACAAAAAAAGCGAACCGTGGTGGGACGAGACAGTGGAACAGACGGTAAAAGACAAAAAGTTAGCCTATCGAAAATGGTTGAATACTAAATTAGATGAAGATCTCAGAGAATATCAAAGCAAGAGGAAGGAAGTACAGCAAGTAATTAGGACAAAAAAGAATGAAACATGGCAAAAAACGTGTGAAGAGGTGGAAAACTGTAGAGGAAACACAAAAGCAAACAGAGCTTGGAAAATCCTGAAAAGTATGAGAACCCAGAATAAAGACGCAGCAGGCCTAACTCTAATAAGTACAGACCAATGGACAAAATACTACAGGGAGCTACTGACGGAAAACTGCGAGGAATTTTTGGATCCAACAATTGTAGACAGAGAAGAATTAGAATATATTCCACTAATAAATCACGAAGAGGTTTAGAATGCTGTAAGAAACATGAAGAACGGAAAAGCTCCAGGCCCCGGAAATCTCAATATTGAACTTATAAAGGCTGGTCCTACAATGTTGTTAGAGACACTGGCTAAGATCTTCAACAAGTGTATCAGTGGAGACGTAATTCCTGAAGAATGGAAAAAGTCCACAATAACATCCATTTATAAAAAAGGCGACCGAAAAGAATGCAAGAATTATAGGGGGATTAGCGTTATGACGTCAGTAGCTAGAATATATGGTAGGATATTAAAACCACGGATTGAACAACAAATAAAGGAGCCTGATGAACAGAATAGTTTTAGGCCAGGTCGGTCTTGCATAGATGGAGTTTTCACATTGAAACAAGCAATAGAAAAAAGTCTTGTACGATCTATGAATACACATTTAGTTTTCGTAGATCGTCACAAGGCTTACGACACAGTTCCACTGAACAAGCTGTGGACAAGCATGATGAAAAATGGTGTATGTAGGACCTATGTGAATGCAGTAAAAAATTTCTATACGGGATGCAGTAGTTCAGTTAAGATAGGAAAAAGGGTAACACCTAAATTTGAGGTGACCAAGGGACTACGTCAGGGATGTACTCTGGCTCCAACCCTCTTAAAAATTTATCTAGAAGAAGCATTGACAGATTGAAAGCGTAAATGTTGTGGAATGGGAATCCCGATTAGGGACGAAACTTTGTATACACTCCTGTTCGCTGATGACCAAGTCATAGTCGCCTCTGATATGGATGATGCCAATTACATGCTACGAAAACTCATAGATGAGTATGAGAGGTGGGGTCTGACTATAAATGTGTCTAAAACAGAGTACTTGGCAATAGGAGAAAATGACGTAGCCGACTTGGGTGTCGGAACTGAAACAGTTAAGGGGTGCAAGTCATTTAAATACTTAGGGGTAACATTCACATCCGATGGCAAAATGGTGGAAGAAATTAAAAACAAAATAGGACAAGACAAACGTACAATTCGACAGCTAAATTCTGTACTGTAGAATGATAAAATAACTAAAAAGACAAAACATATGATATACCAATCTATTGTAGAAAGCATCATAACATACGGATCAGAAATTTGGGTATTGAATAAACGGGACAGAGATAGACTTCTTGCACTAGAAATGGACTACTGGAGGAAAAGCAACGGAACATCAAGACTTGAGCATGTAAGAAATGAGCAGATCCGACAGGACATGAAAGTGGATAAAACTACTATTGATACTATAGAAACAAAACGACTTCTGTGGTACGGACATCTAGAAAGAATGGAGGAAACAAGATGGCCACAGAAAATTTGGAAATGGACCCCACAAGGAAGAAGAAAAAGGGGAAGGCCAACAAGAACATGGTTTCAAGAAATTCAAGATGCTATGGCCACAAGAGACCTACGACAAGGAGATTGGTGGGACAGAAAAAGGTGGAAATCGAGAAGCGAGAAGCGGCGACAGCCGTAGTAACCTCGCAAATATATATATATTTGTTAAAAAATTATTTGAACGCATTCTTCACGTCTTCTAATATCACAAACGTAAAATTTTATAACACAGAATAAAAACAAATTTAACTAAAAGTGTGGAGTGGCAAATCGCAATAAGATATACATTTTTCAGTTATAAAAAGAAACGATTCAAAAAATACCTATAAAATAATTTTTAATAAAAAATAAATAAAAATTAAATGCTAAAAAACGTTCAAATAAAAAACTGAAATTGTGTCGGTTGGTGTTTCTCACAAAAATTTAGTAATTAAACATTTGTTAAAATTACAAAGATATTGTATTTCTTTTTATAAATAAAACACTTAAAAACCCAGTGAAAAAAAAATAGAACTTCAAATAATGTTTTACAAACGTTTTTAAAATACATGTAAACACAAAAGTGTTACAGCCCAGTGACTTACACTCTATATGAGACTATACCTTTCGTTGTAATGTTACTTAAAACTATAATTTTTAGTTATAACTTCTTACTATTAATTATTGAATTTTAATTGTATGTATGGTAAATCCAATGGGGTTGTAATAGCAAGTTTAATTGTTTACTATTATCCAGCAAGTTAATGGCTAGTTCAGACGTGTAATGTATTTTACACTGCATTTTACTATCACTTGTTTTACATCTTGACAGATGTCTTTATTTGGAATGTACTATGGTGCATCGTTATAGTTCAAAAAACCTTATTCTGGAAACGTTCAAAAATTGCTGTCAGATGCCGTGCCCCAAAGTTTTATCCCATAAGTCCAAACAAGTCGAATGATTGCGTTATTTGCCAGAATTTTTTTTACTAATTATAGAGCAAATTTACGACCAAGTAGCCAGTAGTGTTTTTTAAATTTAGTGCTAAGTGGCTTCCTTTTAGTCCAGACATGGGTTTTTCACGTCAGTCTCTTGTCCAAATGTAATCCTAGATTTTTTACTGTATCTGTTTTCGGGATTACTTTATTATTCATGATTAAATCTGGTGCTTCTCCATGTCTTTTGGTGAATGTTACATTAACAGATTATTCCTCGTTTATTTTTATTTTCCATTTGCTTATCCATTTCACTATTTTGTCTATGTTGTCTAGTAATATTCTTGTTGCTTCTTCTAAATTATTATTTTTGACCAATACAGCAATATAATCTGCAGAGAATCTTTGGTGGTTGGAAAGTCTGCTGTAAATATACTATATAAAATTGGTCTCAGGACACTACCCTGTGGAACGCCAGCTTTTATATTATGAATATTTGTTACTATCTTCATATTTAACGTAGACGTATCTTTCTTTTGGGCGAGATTCTAAGACGATGTAGAGTGAGTGAGAAATGTTCCTTTTTAATTTATACAGTAGATCCGGATGCCAGACTCTGTCAAAAGCCTGACTGACATGTAGGAATACTGCATTACAGAATTTTTTTTTTTGAAAAGCTGTTTGTATGTTTTTCACTGCCTTATGATTTTGTTCTACTGTACTGTGCTTTTCTTAATATTCAAACTGATGTTTAGATACAACGGAGTTCTTATCTATTTCGGATAGAAGTTTTTTGCAATAACATTTTCTGTAACTTTCAACATTATAGGCAACAAACTAATTGACCTGTATGACTTAATGTCGTGCATAAGTTTTCCTGTTTTACGGATTAAAATAATTTCTGCAATTTTCCATTGAACAGAAAAGTATCCAGTTCTCACGACGGTAATAATAATTTGTGTCAGAAAAACTATTCCTTTTCGCGGTAAGTTGTTCATTATTTCTGCAGTTATAAGGTCATGCCCGGGAGATTTGCTTTTATCGTAAGTTTTTAATAATTTAGTCACTGCATTTGCTGTTGCTAATTTGGGTATTAGAGCCAATTGGTTTGGAGTGGTTAAATATTGATCTATTTTATTATCTGTATTATTATGAAATCAGCAAACGCATCTGCTTTGTCCTGATCTGTTTTTAGCATTTTCTGTTTTGATTGGTGGTATTTGATTTTGTGGTCGTTTAAGTTTTTTCGTAGTTTTCCATAAATCATAGTCTGTATCTATACTTAGAGTTACATTGCTTAGATAATACTCAAAAGAGTAGTTGTTATGTTTTCTTATTAGTTCTCTCAGTTCTCTACAATTTCTTTTTAGTTTTGTTTTATCTTTTGGATATTTTGTTAGTTGCCAGTTTTTTCTCAGTTCTCGTTTTTCTAGTATTTTAGTTCTTAGTATAACTGAACCTTTTTCCTGAACTCTTGTATACTTTTTAACTATCTCAGGGGGTTGTGTTTTTTCTTTTGGTTTTGGTATTATGGCAGCAATAATTGGAGTATGATCGGAAAGCAAATCTTCATTTGTTTCATTTTGCAAATGTTCCTTAGATAAACCCTTAACGACAAAGAAGTTTAGTAGATCTGGTAGTCGATTTTGGTCCCTTGGCCAGTATGTCGGTTTGTAAGTTGACAGGTGACTTAAACGCATTTCGTGAATTACTTCATACATAATTCTACCTCTTCCTGGTGGCGATAACCTTAAGCGCCAACTTTTATGTTTCGCATTGTAAAAGTTTTATAAAAGAATGTTTATTTGGAAGGTAGCTTTGTGGGAAGTAGATTTCTGAAACAAATGATGAACCTCCTTGATCTTCAATCATAGTGGCAGCCGCTTGTATAGGATTTTCTTCAATTTTAGGTAGTTTATAGTCTTTAAGAGTTTTTCTTACTACTACTGTTGCTCCGCCTTTAGCATTCCTTCCCATCTGGATATCTTGTAAACGTTTTATTCAGCAATTTTAAGTTGCCCAGTTGTGTGCAGATGAGAATCGGATATTAATAAGATATCTATTTTGTTTATTCATAAAAAGATTTGAATTCATGTTTGTGTTTTAAAACTCCGTTTGCGTTTTATTCAGCGATTCTCAGTAATTGTGGCAGTATTTATTTACGGTGACTAGCTTAGTTGTTGAATTTCATGTTTGAATGTTTGTTGTTCTTCCATTGTTCGTTGTAAATTTGAGATTATGTTAAAAAAGTTTGATAATTTGTTGTGTTATTGATGATTATTAGATACTACTAGATTTGTTAATATGTTGCCATGGTAGTCATTTACTTGGTCTACCATTTGTGTATACGTGGGTCTTACATTTACAGCAATGTTCTCATCAGTTGCGTTTTTCTCAGTCATTACATTTTGTGTTTGTGGTTTGTTCATTACTTGGAAGGCATTACTGTTTCTTTGTGGTTGTCTTCTGTCTAAAATCTTTAAATAGATCTCACATTTTTTGTAATTTGCCGGATGCACACCTCCACATAGTACATATTCTGCCGGGTTGCGATCTGCTTTTGTTTTTTTTTTACATGTACGATAGTCTTTATGTCTATCGCATTTGCACATTTGTAACGCTGTGTGCACTGATTTCTTGTGTGCCCGTAATTTTGACATCTTTTGCAATGTATTATATGAGATTTTTTATAAGGCGTTGTAATCTTATTACAACATTTGATAATTTTGTTATGTTCTATATGTCTTTGTTGTTTTCCTTTGTTTTAAGGTCTAGAATGAAGAAATTTTTAAGCTGCTTATCTACTATATTATGAACATTCATAATTTTTGTAACAGTGTGTCCTGCTAATGATTTTTTTAATTTATTGTATTTGTGTGCTATAGTGAATATTTCTTAGTACAACCTTACAAAACTTTTCTTCTGAAAGAGCAAAATTTTTGTATTTATCTTTTCTGTTGTATTTTCTAATTTTGTTTCAGTGTTATTTTCCTCTGTTTTATTTTTTAACGGGTCGTACATGTTTTTTGAGATAAAGTTTGTTTTAGTTATTTTTTGACGTGTAATATTCTTTCTGTGGGCTGATATTTTTTTTTTCTTGGACTTGACTTCTTGAAAGTTCTTTTCCAGTAATATTTCTACTTCACTCAGATTTCCGTTATCCCTGTCAATTTTTGTTTTGTATATTTGCATTCAAGTCAGAATTTTGGTTTTGCAATTTTTGGTTACTTGAAGTATGTATTACGCTGGTTTTCTTGTAACAATAAAAAAAAGGCAACGGCTAACACAGTTTTCCCAGAGATGGAGTCGCAGGCTTTGTAATGCTAAATTATAGATTAAAGCTTAAAAAGGCGCCAAGACGATAAAATATTAAATTAGGGAGATATCGTCTAACTCTACCCGTAGCTGGAAAAGAACAAATAACACGACAGAAGTAATAACACAGAATATATATTTATTGTATCACAGAACTAGTTAAAGAGGACAAAGACAGTCTATAAGTATAGTTATATAAACGTTGCAAACAATATTACATGGGTTGATATCACAGTCCAAATATAAGTTACGCTCTTTGTCTGGGTAACACGTCACATATCTACGTGCCCTAATCGATCTAATTTTCAATTTTAACAAAGGAATGATTTTACTTATTAACCTTTTGTTAGTGTACCGTAAAAAAATCACTTAGTAAGTGTTTTGGGGTATGTCATACCCCACAAACTAAATTCACTCAAAATTTAGTTTTTTTGACATTTTCCTAATTAAATTATAAAAAGTGAATTTTTACTTCTCTTGAAAAACAAAAAAATTTTGTAACAACAGCATTTTTTTAAAAGTCTATTTAATTTGCCCAAAACATAAATTGTGCTTCTCAAAAAAAAACACCCACTATTATGAAAATTATATTGCTAATCTACATACTACTACAATAAACTTAAACACATTTTAAAACAAATGTCTGAAAAACAAAACACAACTTAAATTAAAACAAAATCACTGAAAAATAAAACAGTTATGGTCTCTCAAAGGTGGCACAATTTTCGCAGCTCAATAAAGCGTGCTCTAAGCACAGTGGAGTGTCACACTGCATACAGACATAAAAAGACTTTCTGTCCTTACTTCTCGGACAAACGGAACATCTACTACTTGTTTTACGTCGCTTTGAACCAGGTTCATGATGAGGTTTGGCTGGTTGCAGTTCTCGTAATCCTTTGCGTAAATTGGGATTTTGTCTTAGTTGACTTCTAAAACGCACGTCTTTTCAAATTTCAATTTTTCGTATTTGTTTTATATGTTACCTGAGCATTTACTTCGGCGGTGTTCAAGAACGAGAAAAATAAAGTAAGCGACCAGCGCCGACTGTTTTTTGCTACACTATAATTAGCAGATAGTTTATCTAAAGTATCATCACTGCCCTTTGTTGAATTATAAAAATCGATAATTTTAAGCAATTTTTTATCACCAGATTCTTCAACTATAGTACTATCATAGTGTAAAATAGAAAAGAGAATGACATTTTTAGATTTTTTTGCAACATATGACCCAGCCGTAATATTCTGTTTGAAGGCAAACATTGAACTGCGACGTTCTCTAGTTTGTATGTTTAGAAAAGTTAATGGTATTTCACGTTTATTTTTTCTGACTGTCCCAACCGATGTAAGCCGATGTATTTTGAGTAGATTGATCGTAAGAGAGTAGCTGGTGAACCAGTTATCCAAAGTAATATTTTGTTTTTTTCTAGATACTGGCTGAATCAAACGTTCAACTATATCTTGTGGGTTGTTACTGCTTTTAAAAGGACCTTCTGGCTGTGTGCCAACGTATACTTTTATGTTTAGGCAATAAAATGTATTTGCGAATACTTTTCAGCCGTAATTTGCGGGTTTCTTGGGAATATATTGAAAGAATGACACTCGTCCTCTGAATGGCTCCCACTTCTCATCAATTGTTAGGTTTTCACTAGGTGTATAATGCCTCTTACAGTTATGAACAAAATGTTCGAATACTCCTCGAATTGCTGCCAATTTGTCAATCTGTTTACGTTGTGCTCTATTGGTGAAGTTGTCAAACCGCAGTGACTATAGTAAACTATAATATCTTTGCTGTGACATTGTTGTGGGGAACAAATCAATGCCACTACCATCAGTATTCCAAAGATCCGCAGTATTGTACTGATGTCTTTTATCATACTTAAGAAATTTAATTGCTAATTTGACATTTGTATAACGAACAATATCATACAGCACTTCTTCTGTGAAAAAAAGTAGCCAACAATCAAGCGGGTTATTTTTTTCTCGCGCGATATCAACCACGCCGGGTAAATGAATTATTAGATTCTCTGATCTGGTTCTTACGTTTTAGGTGTTTGGAAGTTTTGACCATTTTGATTTACATTTATCTAAGAAATACCTGTTACTATTGGCAGACGAAACATTTTCTGATTATTCCGGTTCTACATTTTCAGGCAATCCTTCCACTTCCTCTTTTGAGCTTTCTCCTCCGTCTTCTATGTTATTTCTGCCTCAACTTCTTTTCCTTCGGACACACTGCTTATAATAGGTTCATCATTCTCTGACAACCCACCAAACTCATCCCATAATCTTTGAAGCTTTCGCTGGCCTTCTTTATACAACATATTGCTAAAATATACCACATTGACAAATAACGTTTGAGAAGTAAACTAAAAACCGTGTTATTTAACATTCAATGCGATGTACACGAAAAATTACGCAAATAGTGTTTCGGGGTATAGCATACCCTAACCGTCTTCGCCGACATCTAATATAAAAAAAAAGGCCATAGACAGGGTACTGCACGCGTGTTCTTTTAAAATATGTATAAACTAGAGCTATCAACAGCCAGAGATCTCTAACTTCTCTAATTTTAAGTTTATAGCTGTAAATAGAAACACTGGGGTATAATATACCCCGAAACACTAACAAAGGGTTAAGTTAAATTTCAAGAATACAAAAATCAAAATATCGAGAATTACAGCGCACCCGAGAAGTATGTGACACACGAAAAAGAGTTTAATATTAATTGTGATTACAACCTAATATGTACGTGTAGCCATTCTAATAATTGACATCACCAACGAAGTAAAATAGAAAATGCAATACTTACAGTATGGTATTAGCTAATTTCGTACCAGTCTGGCAATTTGACATAAGCGTGCATACTGTGTTAGCACAAGTAATTTGATTTAATGCATACAATATTTGACGTAAAAGAATGCGCCGAGCTTTTCTCTAATTAACTTCGCACTTGTGTAAGTATTTCTTCACATAGAGTGGTATACAACCTCTTAGCCTTCAGTGACCTGACGTCTTGAAAACTTTTCGACAAATAGGTGTTACCAACGTCACTGATAAAATTACAGGTAGAGAGATCGGACCGGTTTTAGAATTAATTTAAGCTTTCAATACAAAAAAACCTTATAAAATCACACACCCCAAAATAAGCTTTCACTCAACACTACGCAAAATTCGCCCACATATTCATGTGGAATGTCGTGAACCAACTTAATAATAAAAACTTTGTTGGGCCAGAGAGACAGCTAAGAGCGGTCCGCATTTTGCAAAACGTTAGCAGGAAATGAATTCGTTTTGACAGCCGGCTACGAAGAAAAAGGTAGGGCATGTCGAGGGATAAATTTTATACTTGAAAAATTTTTATACTCGAAAATTGGTCTACCAACTTTTTAACATAACATAGGTAGTTGTTGTTTTGAGTAAGCAGTGAAATGTATTGCTTGATTTAATTTTATCACCTGTTGATTGTTTGTTGCTGTCTTATGTTGGAAGCATTCCCAAGCAACATTTTGTAACCGTGGTTACGTTGTAACCAGTTGCAAATTAGTAACATTAGCACCATGGTAAATAAACCGTTGCAGCAACGTAGCAGCAACTTTCGTAATTTACTGAGGTTTCAAATCTATTACAGAAATAACCATTTTACAACTATGGTTATAAGTAAGTTTTTCTTAAACCCTTACGTAACTACAGTGTCAATTTAGTTACATTAAAACCTTCATTTCGGTTTCGAGTGTAACAGTCTTGAAACTATGGTTACAAGTGTGAATTTCTAAAACTACACTACAGTGTTAATCTATTCGTTCAAACAGCAACAGAAGAAGTGCATTTTACGAGATTTTTATAAGACACATAGTCCATTATCATTATCCAATAAACAGTACCGAAAGTGTTTCTAATTCAAAACTACGTAGGTAAGTACAATTATTGGTATATTATATTACTATAATTTTAATCGTGCATTTAAACTACTATTTCTAATTTAATCAACGTTGAAGAATTAGTTGCCAATTATAAGTAAGCAAATTTTAAATTGATTTTATTTTCTTTTAGGATAAAATATAATTTGATTGCAAGGACATTACAATATTACACACAGTGATCAGAACGTGTAAATTAAATCGCCATTGCGAACACCTATAATCTTTAAAAAACCAGTCAAGATTATGATCATTGAACCGATTATAATTGCACATGTGCATTTGTAGCGTAATACAAATATTTAACTAAGAATTACGTAGACGCATTAAACTATAACATGTAAGGAATATCTTAATCCGGCATGGTCTTTTAACACAAAGACATTTTTCTCTTAACAAAATTTATGCATTTACTATTTACAAAATTTATAAATAATAGACATAATCCGCTTTCCTTGAAAATTTGCCGTAAAAACCTGTTTACTAGTACCTACTTGCAACAGATGTAAAAATTCTTTTATTATATCTTTTTTGTTTGAATTTAGTTCTATAAGAAACTATAAAAATTTAAATAATGTACATTTATTATAACTTTTTATATATCTGTATCTTTTTATTAATATATTTTTATCTCTACTTTTGTTTTAATCTTTATGATGCAGTTAGTAACTAAAATCTTGGATAAGTTGCTTAACAAAGCGGTTATAAAGTAGTTTCAAATAATGGTAATAAGCATGTTTTCAAAACAGTTACATAGCAGTTGCTGTAAACGGTAACTACAATGTTACAAATCAATTACAAAACCGCGATGATAAACCATTACAGAAACGATTTAGAATAGGTAAACATGATTTGTAAAAAACCGTTATAGCAACGCTGCAAAACAGTTACAAAGTAGTAATTGCAACGGTTTCAGACACGTTGTAAAACGGTTATAATATTACTGCAGTTGCTTTGCAACTGACCAAATCCGGTATTGAAAACGTATCAGGAAAGACTCAGCAACTATTCTGTAACTAAATACCTTACTGAAACCATAGTTGCAAGAGAGTTTTACAACCGTTTTGTAACTGATTTTTGCTACTTGGGTTGAAGCTGTAATAAAATCATTGTTGGTATATTTTGAGGTACTATGTTTGAGTAATACGACTGCTGTGTATATTGTGGTCGGTTTCTTTTAAGAATGACTTGGTCTCGCCGCGTGCGACTCCGGGGTTTGCGGACCGTGGGATTTGGCGCTACAATTTTCCCTGTTTGCTCGCCGCTACTAAAAGAATCCTAATTAGTTTTTTTCTTTCGTTTGGCAATATGCTTAAGTTTAGCGGATGATCTTGCCCGAACTGAGGCCGTTTGTAAAAAAAATGATTGATTTTGGTCGATCGTCGAAAGTTTGGAAACTTGCAACACGACGCTCGTCGATCGGGCAATTGTCGGTCGTTACAACGTAGACGTCGTAACCGCGACGGCACGATTGCGCGAGCTCGTGCACTTTCGTACACAAACTACGGCACACGCACGTTAAGTGCGCATCTGTCGCTTGTCAAAATCTGCGGCGGCGGCGGTTAGTCTACACGCGGAGCTATTTTGTCGATCCGTCTTCGTACAATATTAATGTATTGTATATGTATATGAAATCTTTTATATAATGTCGAAAGCTGCTTTGTGCAACACGGTGCGTATTACTTCACTTACAGCTGGTACAGTTTCACCAACAGTGTACGGCTTTTCGGACATCGCAATCATTAAAAAAATATAATAAGAAGCGCGCAGTTTATTGTCATTTTTCTTAGATGTTGTCGTTATGAGTTCTTGCAATGTTAGTATTTTCAAACACTTTTCTTTGATTGTTTGAAAAAACGTTAAATCCTTATCTTTTTTGTCACGATGGATTTTTTTAGTGTCTCTTAAAGTTTTATTGAATCGTTGACATCGTTTTAGCTCTTGGATTAATTATTTGAGATGTAAGGATAAAATTTTATGCAAATGTCATATATTGGGTAGGGACTCAGGTGTACCAATTATTTTTTAAAGAAAAATAAATAATTAATAAAAAGATATAATGATACAGTTGTATATAGTAATTTCAAACATTCGTGGATTAGGGAAGTTAACGAAATAAACAAAAATATAAAATAGCAAGCTATAATTTTACAATTTTACAAAATTATTAATAATATATTCTTTAGAAACACATTTGTGTTAGAAAAACTGAATCCTTTCTTAAGCTTTTAATAAAAAAGAAATCCTTAATGAATGTTAAAGGATTACTGTATTGATAATTGTGATATTTAATTTTTTTTATCAACTTAAACAAGAGTATAACTTAAATTAAAAAAAGATATCAATTTTATTTAAATATACTTAAGTAACAAAAGTACGCTATCTGCGTAACAATAGAATAGAAGAAATTGTACTTATTTTTGTCCAAGATTAGGAAAATTTGTTGTATGCACTTTAAATTACGCATAACGTAAAACTTTTATACTTTATATTATTGTCTAATTCCTGCAGGTATTGGCTCTATTGCGTTCTTGTATAAACCTGTTTAGATAGGTCTAACTTACCGCCGATGCCTGTTATTACTTGTATTTTATGCACTTAGAACGTAACAATCGATAATAATTTAATCATTGTTATTTATTTTAATCACAGATATAGAACGTGATTTAGAACCCAAAACATTTTAGAATTTCATGGATGCAAAAGTCTTAAAAATAAAATGATGACTAGAGAGTTTAACGTGAACATTGCATTGAAAACACATGGCAATGTTCTAATTTATGTTAATAATGACGTTTTTTGTAAAAAAGTGCAACAATCGTTAGTTTAAAAGAAATAATTACAGTTTGTCTTTGCTTGATGTATTCAACTTTATGTAATTAACAAAATGGTAAAGTAATTCTTAATTCTAATAATAAACTGAATTTGTTCAAAGTTTTAAATTTTGAAAAAGTTTATGTACCGTAATTTGGTCGTTAATGATGTATTTCTTTTAAATAAAAATATGAATGAACCAGTTATACAAACTCAAGATTGTAAATTATTATAATTTTGCAATGCGTCTATTGTCAACGTTACATCATAATAAGATAAATTTGAAAACTTAGTAACGTAGATACTGTAAAAAATTGCTTCAATGAAGCATGTATAAAGGCGTCACTAAGAGAAGAAAGTTTTTAAACAAATTTTAAACAAAAACTTTTAATCATGGACACTTAAAAGTTTGTATATTCTAGAAAAATAGTCAATTGCAACTTTTTGGAAGCTGTAAAGGTACAGACTAAACAAAAGTACAAAAAATGACATAAAACACTAGATGCAATTTAACGCGTTTAGTATTGGTAGTTAATTAACATTTACAAAATTTATAAAATTCATTAAATGTTTTAAAGTTTTGAGTGTATCCAACTTGACATTGGCAAAGTGTTTTTTTAATTTGGTAGGAAATCGTGTAAATTTTTAATCTTGACATTTACAGGTTTCCGCAAAGAACATTTACCAACAGCAGAACTATTAATAGTTGTAGTTCAGCAAAACTAAAAGCAATAGTATTAAACATAAATTAACACGTAAACAACGGTAAAGCAACAGTCAAAAAGCAAACGGTCTCTTAGAATAAAAAAATTATACATAAGCAAGATAAATAATAGAAGGAACATAAATCAAAATCTTAAGTTGAAACCCGTTAGGTAAAGGCTGAATTATAAAAGTTTGTAATAGTGGCAGGTTTGGCGATAAAAAAATTTTAAAATCTTTTTTATGAAATCACTGCGATCTCAAGTAAACCTTGATTACACGCATTTTGTTAATTAGCAAAGTAAATTTGCATCTCACATGTAAATTACCTTAGAAAAGTGAACGTAAAGTGTAAAATTATTCTTAGACACCTAACAACTTCAAAAGCAAGTTTTTAGTATTCAGCAAGCCACTTTATTACGCAGAATCGATATCGCAACCTTCAATAGGTTTAGTGTAATTAGCATACGTAGTCAGGATAATTTTGCCATCAATTATCCTTAACGGGCACTCCTGGCGACAGAACATATCGAGCAAAACACTTATCTTCTCCACCGTGTTCATATGACATATATTTTATGGTTAGCTGATCCCAACTCTTGTAGAGAATTTGCACTTCATGTACTTAAGAAATGAGTTATATTTGTTGTAACAAATCATTGAAATTTATTTGTTTTGTGTTGTTTTGTAAGCCTTCAAATATGATCACTACTTTAAAATTTACATTTTCTCTACATAAGAATTTTTTTATTGCACAATTGGGTTTAAGGTAGGCCAGTTAAGATACACCTGCTCGTTCCATTTATTATACCTTTTGACGAAAGATATTTGACAGAGCTTATAGATTTGAAGTCGTAGTTTAACGAAACAAGGCTTGGCCACCACTTGCAGACGAGCCCACTTCGAGAACATATAAATTACATTATACACATACAAGGGCACACCAGCCGCGGATACAAGTTTATTAAGGAGTACCAACGTCGACAACCGACCAACTATAATAAATAAAATATCCCAATTCTCATGGTGGGTTACAAAAGCGTAGGAGAAATACGGGTACATAACGTTAGGTGTCTTTTCTTTATGTAGGTAGAATCGAAACTAAATATACATGGCTGCGCTAGTTAATTGCAGCTTGCGTTTTTGTTTTTTTTAGATCTTAATTATTATCTTTTGTTGCAATGATCGATTGCTTTAAATTGTATAATTATTTGTACTTGTGTAAACGTAATGTTTGTTGGTGACTAAGTGATAATGTAAATGAATGGATAATATGCTCAAAAGTTTTACTATAAAAAGAGCCACTGATAAAACAAAAATTTGTATTATTATAAACAAAAAAACTTGTAGGGCTTTTTTATTAACATTATTCAATCACTACGTATTTTTGTATTTTAGTTAACGGAGATCAAACATTTCTAAAAAACAGAATCTATAAAAATATAAACAATACTTAAAAAACACTTTAATTTTTTTAACAAAAAAAAGAAAGAAACAATAATACTGTATCCGCCAGACTAACTAAATAAAAATTATATTTATTTTTTAATCTCTGTAACTTAAATGTTCAAAATGTTTACATTACAAGACAAATACGCTTTATATCAATTTTTTAAGTCACTCAACATATTTATAAAAAGCGGTTGATGTAACTGCCGAAAAAATGTTTGTGTTCATTCTTGTATTTTTGCAGTAATCATCGGCAGAGTAAAATATTTTATTTTTCCTTATGTTCTTAATGTAGGCATCAGATGACGTCAGATCTGGTGAATAAGAGTCTGTTCTACGTTAAATTATTCTATCATGAAAAAGCTGACGAAGTAAGTTTTGGGTACGCGCAGTTGCATGGCTCGTTGTATCATCTTGTGGAAACAATTGTGTGCTCATTCTTAAATTTTGTGCACCAAAAAAGTTCTGTAAATCTTTCACAAAAGATACAATAATTCACTGTAACGCTCTTGGTTTACAGTAAGTGAATCCTTGAACAAAATTATTTCATGACCATTAACCGTGCACCAAATCGTAACTCGGACATTGTGAAGTGAAGTGGTAAAGAAACAAATTGTGTGTAGATTAATATAGCCGTAAGGATGAACATGACTCTTGTCTGAAAACCATATGTTTTTTGAGAATTTAGCATTTTTGTACATTAAGTTCAATATTACTTAATTTTTTTGTCTTTTTCGGATATAGTGTTTATTATTATTAAACGATATTCCTTGTGATTCGTTTTATGTTTTAAAAAGTCTTAATTTCACTCAGTTCTGTTAAAAAATAATTATAGTAGTTGTAGAATTAGATCCGCGCGAGCTTCCGCTTTGTATGCTGCAAAAACTGTACAATATAGTTGAAAATTGCACTTAACAATTTATTAAGCACAAAATTTACTACAAAAAAGTCCGCGAAAGTGTGTAATTATATCTAATAGTTTAAATGTTACAGAATTTTAATGTAATGTAAGACATTTTTGTGCAACTTTGCACACTTGTATCTTCTAAATTATTGAAGGTAATTGTACCCTTCCGCAGCCTTTTTTATAGTAAATTATGTCTTCTTTAAAAATATTTATGTGCACCTTTCCTCTATTTTGCACCGTTTTAAGGTAATAGTTTATTTGTTATTTTAAGTTATTAAGCAAATCATTTCCATACAAAAATTGTGGCGGTTTTAATGCAGACATGATTTACAAGAAAAACAACTCCAAATACCTGGTGTAATATTACAATACCAACAAAGCTATCCTTAGCCGCAAACAAAAACCGCGGTGGTCACCAAAAGCAACTCGACCAAAACACGAATGTTCTACTAAACCGATAATTTATGTTTAAATTTTGAAATGCGTAAAAAAAGTAATAATTAAATAATTCTTGTTTATCAAGTTTTATAATAAAAACTATCAGTAATTACTAGTTTAAATCATAAAAAATTTCATTGTAAAGTTACCAACATAAGACGAAAGCATGTAAGATAAAATTTGAGTAAATTTTTAATGTTGAAATTGTACCGACAGTCAAGGAATTGTAAAGATTATTACAGTTATGAATTTGTTAAGACTAGAGAAAAGATTAATGTTAAAGTCAAGTTCATCTCTTTAATGCTTCTTTATAGTCAGTAGCGCATTTGATTAATATAAATAGGAGAAAAATTGTAGAATCGGTAAATTTTTGTTCCATTTGAAAGTTTTAAAAACTCTGGCGCGGTCCAAAACCGAAGAAAGTTGCATACGGATGTTCTTCTTTTGACTTACTCGCAAAAAAAAAGTTACTATCGGGCTGGTTTTTAACGTACTCGCCTTGATTTTTTTCCACTTATCCGAAGAAAAGTTACTGACGTGTGGGGTCTTTTTTTCGTAGTCGCGAAAGGAGAGTTACTGACTTGCTGGTTTCTTTCAGGTACATTTATTTTTTTTTCTATGAGTGTACGTCTTGTATAAAGTTGTTAATTAGTGACAAATTGTTACGTAATTCCCAACTTGCGTCCAGTCAAGACCCAACAAACCGCCATACGTGATCTTTAATTTGAGGATTAGGCGCCATATAAAAAGGTCAGAAATTAGTTAAATTTATTTGGATATGCGTTTGTAGGTTTTTTATTTGATTATTGTACGAGAGATGTGATAAACTGTGTAACGCGAGAAAATTGGGAATGATTATTTAATTCTATCGCTTAAACAAGATTTCTTGTTTGTCTTTTTGTTGTAAACGGAGAGAGCAAATTTAACATTTTTTTTGTCTTTGGCAATTAACAAGTCGCTTATAAGGTTAGTTTTAATTTTTTTGCGCTAAAAGATTACGCTAAAAACACCTAAAGAATTTAATAAATAGGCATGTAGATTATTTCGCGTCGCGAAATGTTTTTATTGCGTGTCTAATCTGCTGTAAGTGTTCTTTAGATATAACAGGGAATTGCGAACGCGACAAACTGTTTAAAAATATTTAGTTTTGAAACTGTGGATGCACATGTTCAAAGGTGATATCTCCACTTTGCAATTGTGTCATAATCTTTGAAGCTGTTGACCTGTGAACCGCTATAAAACTCGGGTAAAATCCAGTAATCATTTAGTTCTGTTGTTTTTCTTTAATGCGCGTCAATTAATTAGAGTGTGGTAAAAACCATCGTCAGGGATGACGCGATATAAATTGTTTATTTAATCATTGAATTATTTATTTAATCTAAGCGTATTCAATTAAAGTCTGGCTAAATTTATGAAAGTTCCACTTCAGCTCTAAAATTAACTGAGTCTAGAAAAAAAATTACATTTATCCGAATGCTCTGAACCGTATATAAGCCAGCAGAAAATGACAGTTAGCAGACGTGAATCTGAATTTTTTGACCTTTCCTTGCATGACATGCTTGTGAGCGCAATATTATTATTTGAGCTTTGCGAAGGTAACTTTTTGCCTTGAAAATATTTTGTGTCAAATAAAGTTCGATGTTTTGAGATTTTGTTGCTTGCTTTGTGTTTTTTACCGTACATCACTTGGAAAAAAGAACCTAAGCGTTACCAACACAACCCAATTATTTCCTAATACTTGTTGCCTAACCAAAGCTTAGATTTGACAATGTAAATAAGTACGATAATTTACGACATTAAAGCTTTACAACCAAAACATTGCGCTTTAATGTTGGTGCCAACAGTGAACTAGTGGTGGAACAAAGAGAGTCGCGAAATTATGACAGAGTTTATTGAGCATTTTGTTAAAGATTTGAAAAGATTAGACCAAAATACTTATTTTTGTGCTTCTCTAGAAACATTTTCTATAAGATGTACCCTCTAGTTTGCAATCATTTTGTAGTAAACTATTACATACTACTAAAGCTATAAATAAGAAACAACAGCCGAGAGTGTTTGGATTTTTAATATTAATTCAATGCCGAACACAATTTTTGGTCTTCTTGGAGAGATAAAGGGCAAACAAATTGAACTACAAAAATGGAAAAAATTAGTGACGATGGTTTATTTACATGCCATGATGTTTGTTCAAGTGCATATATTTAAGATAACGCGATCCAGTTTCTCTTTAGATATGTCGCTGAAAGCTATGTTTAATCAGCGCGCAGCAATTTTTAGCAATGAACTTGTTATCACAAAAAAATCTCTATAAGTCATTGGTGTTACTGATTCATCATCTTCCAGCAATGAAGAGGTTATGGGAAACAATTCTCAGGCATTTCATAGACAAATGTTAAATACAAACAATTGGTGAATTATCATACGAATTTATTCTCGTTTAGAATACTAGTTATTTGTGTTTTTTTATTTTTTTATTATTTATGTATGCATTCTTATTTTTGAAAATTGTAATAAATTTTGTTCATTATATTACGTAGGTAATACTGTGTTGTATTCGGCTTCCATTGTCGACAAGGCATTCTACTTCTTGACTTCTGTGTAATAACGTCTCCAGCAAAATCAGCATCGCTCTAACATGTAATTTTTGTAGTCGTTGAGGAAAGTCAGTCCATATTCAATTGTTCCTTGGAGATAACAAAATATTCGTTTCATAACTTTCCAGACTGATACTTTTGGAATTGATATAGCTTTAGAACCAACACCAAACGCATATGATATATCAGCCCTTGTTGCAATGGCCAAATACATCAAGCTACCAATGGCTTTCCGATAGGAAACACTATCTGCTAGTAAGCCATCCTCAGAGTTCGACCTTTCCTCAGCTGGAGTTTATATAGCATTTGATTCGTGCATATTAAACTTTTTTTAAATGCTTCTAGTGTAACAATTTTGACTTATAAAAACGTTTTTTTTAACTTCTAAACCAACAAACTAGTCCATATCACTAATTGTAACTTTAATTTCATCTTAAAATTAGTTTAAAAAAGTAATTAGTTTTACATTATTTGTATTAGCCACAAGTCCATCGTCTAAATACAGAGCAATCGTAATTTTTGATTCGTCACAGTTTTTAACAAAAACACAAAAAATAATTTTTTCAGAAAAAACACAAAGCGTTTTTTCCAACATTTTTGGTGCTTGTTTAAAACTGCACAAACTCTTCTTTAATTTACACACTCGTTCGCCTCCATCATCAAAGCCTTCCGGTTGTTTTATGTAGACATTCTCGGTTAGTACACCATACAGGAAAGCAGTTTTTACGTCAAACTGTTTCAGATACATATTCTTGGCCACAGCTATACCAAGAATAGGCCTTATTGTGTTGAAACGTACAACAAGACTAAACGTTTCGTCATAGTCGAATCCTCGTTTCTGCAGGTATTCTTTTGCCACTAACCTAGCTTTGAATCTATCAAGATTATGTTTTAGTCGCAAAACCCATCTGTTATCAATGACTTTTTGATGGTGGCAAGTCAACTACTTTCTAAGTATCGTTTTTCTATAACAATTTTATTTCCTCTTCCATCATCTTCTGCCACTCTTCAGCTTCAGAACTCTTCATCGCTTCTATGAAAGAGGTTGGACTCTCACTTTTTGCAACAAAAACATAATGTTTTAACTTTTCCGGTTTTTTAATGTCACGTTTGTTTCTTGCATTTGAAGGTTTGTCTAATGCTAAGACATCTTCCTCCAAAACTAAAGCATTGTTGGCAGTTTCATGTTCATCTTCTTTCGTAAGACTAAAACATGTTTTTCAAGTTCAACTTTACGACTTTCTCTTTGTAACAGTACTGGCTTTTTCCTTTCTAACTCCTCCTCTTTAAAAATGACATCCCTGCTTAGGATTACTTTTCGATCAGCTTCAACCCATACTCTGTAGCCGTCCTTTTCTCCACAGTAACCAACAAACTTTGCCGCAACACTTTTTCTATCCCATTTTCTTCGTTTTGCAGGTGTTTTATCTTTAACTGTTATAGCACCAGTTCGATCGAGTATATACGCAGCTGTATTAACTACTTTAACCAACAGCTTTATTGGTAATGTTTTTGAATGTATCAACAATCGGGCTAACTCTACCAGTGTCCTATTTTTGCGCTCTGCAACGTCATTTTGTTCATGGGTGTATAGCATACTAATTCCAAAACTAATTCCATTAGAACACAAAATGTCTTTAATTAATGAATTGTCAAATTTTGTTCCACTATCACTAACGAATTCTTTCTCATGTTTAATAGTTTTAACTTCATTTAATAATACTTTAATGCACTTGGCCATTTCACTTTTAGATTTAATAAAAACACTCTGCGGAATATTGCATAATCGTCCTTTAAGCGCAAAAAGTATCTTGCACCTCCAAGCGACCCTTCTTCCGTAAGCTCACAGAGATCAACTTTTCAGCAGTAAATCATTGGTGAACGTACTATCATGTCTAAATTGATAGTATGAAATTAAGTTTTCTAGAACAAAATTTTTGTTTGCCCATTAGGTTAACGAAAATTCTATCAATGATTTACAAATAAAGTTTGTCTTCTGTTCGTGTTTGATTTTCTCTAGATAATCATCAATGACTGATAATGTTTTTATTATTGAATACACAAAGATTCTACAACTGAGGTGAGTTTTTCGATTTCAAGGCGTGAACAATTTTGTAGATTTTTGAAAGAGTGTTAGCCACCACCAAGTTTTACCAGACTATCGTATAATCATAGCGCATGAAGCGCTTTCTAAACCTTTGAAGTTGGGCAGACAACTTATTAATATTTTTCGATTGCAATATTGCACCAATGGTTTGTAATTGGTTTCTAAAACAATCGGAATACCGGTTACATATTCACTGAAATGCCCAAATCACAGCTCAAGCTTCTTTCTCCACCTGAACACACCTTCGCTCTGTATCCGATAGAGTTTAAAAGACATACGAAACAATTTCACGTGAAACATCATCGTTTTGCATTAAATTGCTGCCGATACCAAAATTATTTTCTTTTTAAAATCAAAAAACGTAAAGTTTTTACAATTTTTTAAACACATCTTTGTAGTATCGAATTATTTTTTGTGTAATTCTTTTCAAAATAAATGTGTATTTTCTTTCAATAAAGAAGTAAGTGGTTCTAATAGATGTGATTTATTTTCTATAAACCGACATAAAAAATCTTAACATTTCCGTTTTATTTGTAGGTCTAGGGAAATTTTCAAGGATCTTTATTCGACAACAATGGCCTTGTTGAAAGCCACAGAACATATAGGAATGTGAACCTGGATGTTGTTTAGTTGTCAGCTTGCAAAATAAACTTGAGCTGGTTGCCCTAAACAAATTGGTGCCTTAGACTTCACCCTCTCTACTGTGCTTCTGAAACGATCAGGTGCAGAGGTGGCTTTATACAGATATCAATCTGCTTGAATAACAGCATACGGCCGTTTCCAAAGGATGATGTCGAGGCTTGCGACTGCTTCACACCTTATGTAGATGAAATTTTGCAACTGTTAGAAGATATGTGGCAATGCATGTAGCTTCAGAAAAGCAAGTCTTGTAAAAATCAACCAGATATGATCGTTTACATAGATGCACCTGAGCTTGATGACCTACTTGATGACGATGAGCTAGATGGGCTGTTTGTACACACTGACAACTCTTCAGATAACAAAACTAATTAAGCTGAAAACATACATACGTACATGAACACGGAAGTTGAAGAGTATCTTGAACATAGGCGTTCCAAAAGATTTAAGAAAGTTGAAACGTGTTTTCCCTGTTACCTATCATATTTTTTTTTACAAAAGATTCTTTTAATTATAAATAAACTTTGTTTTTGAGCAATTTTTGATTTAAAAAAAAATCTTTTATTAAAAAAATTGCGTAGAATTCGAAAAAAATAAGCCAAAAAATAAATCGTTGTTTTGACCATGTGGTCAATTAGTGTCAAAATACAAAATGTCGCACATATGCATGACATACTGTTGGTGAAAGATTATGAAATGCATAAATAAAAACACATAACACAGTAACATTGTCTTATTTATTATTGATGAAATTGTTTGAAACAATTTTTCTCATCATTAAAACATAAGAAAGCACTTGCATTTAGATAGTTTACATCGTATACGATTGGTGTGCCAAATGGGCCAATGTGCTATCTGGTCTTGTCGCACTCTTTGAGGAAGGATGCAAGCCGCAGGATTCCGTCGTTTCTTATTTTGCAAGTCTTGTTCTATATTTGATTTTTACTCTCTTTGTTTGCCAGTTGTTCAACCCGATAACATTAGCTCCATAACAACTTCATTAGAAAATGTCGATAACGTAAGGGTTTTTGAAGGTTCTTTCCGTTGTGTACTTGTACGTTTGTAAAGAAGACAGGCGTTTAATAATGAGACATCTATTAAGTGGTAAAACATTCAAAAGTACCACTTTTTAGGTTTTATAGTTATTTTATGTCTACCAATCACACTGTCTGTTCTACTTCACCCATATGACGATTGTATTCCTTTACCAAGTTTGGGCAATCTAAATCTATCTTTTTTGATTGTGATTTTTCATATCATTGTATTTGTTGTATGGACAAGATTCCATAAAAATTTAAAAGCAAAAACACAAGTTTATTATTTTTTCAGACGACAGATGTTATATCAATGGTGTCAACTGTAGTTAAGTACTCATCCATTGTTGTTCTTGCCGATTTTTTGATATCTGGCAATTTACAATTTGGCAGTCGGTTTCTGCCTACTATACCTAGAGTACCTAACTCTTTGATCAAGTTGTACCATAAGCGGAACTGTTGTATAATAATTGTCAAAATACACGCGATAATTGATGTTTTGTGGTAATTTACGTAGGAGCCTCATGACGACATTGGCACTGGCCCTAAGATTTGGCTGCGCACCGTCGGACCTGGTTTGATCGGCATTCTTCTGACCTGTGTAAACTTCAAAATTATACGTATATCCTAATACTCCAAACAATACAAACTTGTAACCTTATTTATGTGGTTTTGCAGGCATATACTGTTTCAAGAAACTTTTTACTTTAGTCGCACAGATGTGTACGTCAACAGACAGATCTCGTTCATATGGCACAGTGTGAAGGAATTGGTCTAGTAAATAGTTCATAACTGAACGTAATTTGTATAGGCAATCATGATTGAGATCATTGCAAGTTATCATATGTGTATCATTGAAATGTAAAAATTTGCGAATTATTTCAAAACGCTTTTGTGTCATTGCTTTTTTTATACATTTAACACCAAATGATTTTGACCAATAGCTTCGGATACTTGCAAAATAATGTATCACGGACATCATCACACTTATACCTATATATTTTTTTATGTCAAATAAAGTAAAATTTTCTGGGTGTTTAGGTACGGTTTGAGTGGAATATAAATTCGATTGTTCTGCCACAGCAAAATACAACGTATCGGTAAAAAAATGTTTCAAGAAATTGAGTGGAGTATTGTTCATAAAGACCGAAGGAAGTGCAGCATTACCGCGAAATTAGATAGCAACTTCTGGTATTTGGAGGTTTCCCTTCCGCCAATTTATGTTTGCGTACTTTTCTTTCAGTTTTTTTAGTTAATTATTTTTTTTCTTTGATGTCATATCAATCAAATTGGTTTCTTGTCGTAGACTTTTGCGTTTTTCTTTACATTTACCTCGCTTCAGACAGGTTTTCCTCCCTTTTCCTAAGGTTTTTATGAGAACATTTTCATTTTTATCAACGTCTTCAGATGCATTTTCTCCTGACTTGAATCGTCGTATTGTCCCCGACTTTCGGTTTCCTGGTTACCTTCTTGACGTGAGATAGACGGTCCTTCTTGACGTGAGGTGGATGGTAAACTTTTGATATCGATATTTTCGTTGGCAAAAAAATGGGATATTTTCAAAATCAAATAGTTCTTTAGATGCATCGATTTCATTCAGATTTTCAATTGAAGTGTACGTTTCATCAGGAAAATGTTTCCGAAGAACGTCTATTTCATCTGAAGATAGTTCAAAGTCATCTCTACTGTCAGATAAATTTGGGACGGCTTCTTCTAGCTCTTTTTCTGTGAGGGGTCTTTTTCTGTCTCACGAAGACATTGTCTTTTGGTGGTAATGCTAGAAGTAA
This sequence comes from Aquatica leii, assembly GCA_035610365.1. Lineage (NCBI taxonomy): Eukaryota > Metazoa > Arthropoda > Insecta > Coleoptera > Lampyridae > Aquatica > Aquatica leii. The sequence goes on along the minus strand of CM069434.1, from coordinate 19,228,871 downwards.
TTACGACATTTTAGTTTTAAATTGTAGTAAATTTATGGTACTTTTAAAGTGATTATAGTGCTACTTCAGAGCCAGAATTGCTCAAACGCCTTTTGCGGTGATTTGGAAGTCGAAAAATTTTATATAGCATCTCGGTACATACAATAGAAGATAAAAGAAATAGACTACTCTATTTCACGTAAGAAATTACAACTGTGCACAATTAAATATTGAAATCAAACTGACATAACGTTTTAAATATGTGTTACTGTGATTTGCTATGGACAGCAAGCGTTAAAATTCTTTAATGTTAAAGTAAGCTGCTCGACAAAGGTTAACCTTTTGTTGTAATTTAAAAGCCTAAATCATCTTACTAAAGTATGCGAGGTTATTTAAAAACCGTAAAATATTTTACGGGTTCAACTTAGAACTAAAACAATCATATACACACAGCGCTTCGTTATATATTTTTTAATGTATGATTTTACAAACTACATCAAATTTTAAGTGGCAGTTGCAGTTTTAGCATATAGTAAGCGTTACAGCAATTCGTACTTAAGAAGAACGTAAGATAGTAAAAACAGTAGCGAGAACGTAGTATTCGTCGTAGTGCCATTATGTAGTCTTAAATAACCAACTCGTATATGGTCATCATGATGATCGCGATGATCATGTCTATGATGTAATCTTAGTGGTTCAACATCTCTTTGTAGTTCATCAGTCAAGTAAGAAAATTCATTTCGGCTACGGGAACTTGCTACAACAATACTTAAAACAAAGGTTACAAGCTGAAGTTTCAGTTACCTGAATTGATCGGGTGAATAAGCAGAAGTGCTAAAAATATAGCAAGAATAATTACTTTACTTTTTGACGCCATAAAATATTACTTTTCTGACTTTTTTTTACCACAACTTTATTGAGAACTTTATTGACGCGTAACTATAACAAAATAAATGCATATAAAAAATTGCGAAACGATTACTGTCTTTTTAATGAAATTTTTTTAGAAAATCACAGCAAGTTGGCATATGTCAAGGTTTTAAATATTTTGTACAAAAATAATTTAATTTAATTAAACGACTGGTTATATTGTATTAATTTTTACTTTTGTTAATTGTACAATAAAGCTTTTGGTGCATCCTCTGTGAATGCACAGTTAATCTCACCCTTCAAAAAGATTGTATGTTTCATACGTACCCATGTAATTGTAAGAACTGAATAGAATAGAACACGCAGCTGTGGTGTTATACGAATTAAAAACGTTAACTTTGCCTGAACACTATTTTATCCTAAACGCTATAATTTTATTACAGTTTTAACCATGATTTATTTACGCATTTAAAAAAAAAAAAATCTTAAGTCTATAATTTTATTTCGCGCATTTTTCTTTATGTATAAAATTGTGATAAAAATTACAACATCACTTGACAGCGTGTAGTGAAGTGTGATGATTGAAGTCCTGGGAAAAGGACATTTTGATATATTGTACCCTATGATGGATGAGTAAAATTTCAATACTAACCACGAAGCAAAGCTTTCAAACTTCTATTTAGCAACATGTGTAATCATCAGTGATGCGAAATAAATCTAGAAGAAACTAATTTTTAAAAAACTTGTATGCGCATAACGTTAATGACATTTCTTATGTAGTTGTGACCTTTTTGAACTTAGAAGTTTCCAGATAGCGCTTATAAAAATACCGTTTAAGAATTTAATCATAAGAGAATTTTAGCATTTTTGTCAAATAGTAATATATAACTGTTTGTCTCACAAACCTGTCTCGATGCCGTATTGTATTTAACAAGTTTTATCCCGTTACTCGAATCAAGCAAGATTTAATGAGTATCGTCAAACTAATTATTTTTACTGTAAATAATCAAAAGTTTTTCTGTGAATTTAGGTTCTGTTTTGTTAGGGATCCGGATCAACAAACAATAAATTTTGTTAAATCTATAATACACGTATTTGGTATTAAACCAACTTCGTTTTATAATAACAGCGACCTGACCTAAGCCGGAGGGTATTCAGACAGGGGCCGGTGAGAACAAAAGAAGCTTCTCTACGGCCCGGTGTCAACTGAGATGACTACGGACTGCAATCTGGACTTATGTAGGGAGACCGGTATATTTTATCGCAGAATCTAAATCGACTGGACCTTACGTCGGATTCATTATAGCAAAAAATTCCTCAACTTTTTTTGTAAAACATTTTTTTATTCTACAAATATACCTACTATTTTATGCATCCGGTGGTTTTCTTAATTTAATTAAAGTTATGGTAATATTTTTAATAGATTTTAAAAGCGTAATTACAACTTATTTAGTTGTCCAATTAGTATAAAAACCAACAAATTCACACACTCTGTGTCTGTTTGTAAAGTATAAAAAAATCTTACTATTATTTTAATAGATTGTCATTAACTACAAGAGGGTAAATTTTAGACACCCTTTTAGAGAATTCTTAAATACAATATACTGAATGGAACAAACTGGATATAGGATCTCATCCATCTTCGATTTTATGTTTGTGTAGTGGACCACATTCCTATTGTGGTTCCTTCGGGGTAGGGTCTAACAACAAAGTGGATTTTTTGTTTCGTTGTAACTATTCTTCGAACGTATTGCAGTTTTGGGGTGTCGGTACAATATTGCGCAAACATTATTTTATTTATGTTTGTGTCTTAAACTATAATTATGTTTGGAGTTTACAAAAAAAATCTACGCGTTGAAAAACGTACTTAACGTATACCGTAAAGACGCGCACAAAAACACATTAAAAAAAATTGTTCTTAACGGAATATATACATCTCACACCTGCAAGCTTTATATCACATACGAAGCAAGTTTGTCAAACGTCTCAACAATAACCTAAGCCAGCTTTATGCGTGCTTGATTTGTACAATTCTAAACCACACAGCTTCTTACTGTCACACAGATATCACTGCGTAGTACTTGATGTGAATAAGAATATCATTATATTGTTAAAAAGGTTTATTTTCTTTTGCTATCTTTAAATACAAAAGTGTTTAAAAGTCTTTCAGCAATTTTTTCCTTTATACAATTACGTCTCTTCGACGTCGACGACATTTATATTATCTAGTAATTGAAATCTGTTCAATGCTGACAATAACCTATTTGCAACAGAATGGTTTCTACCAATTTGTATTGAACAATCCTTTTACAGATACGCAAATTGTATTTTTTAGAAATAAATTCAAACAGACTTTTCCCATTTAATTTTAATTCTTTTGTTTTATATTTTTTCTAATTGGTTTATTTAGTAAAACCATAATGGATTTTATTAAACGTTATTAAATTTCAACCGATAATATTATAAATTCATTTAATTTTTAACGTCTATTTAAATTTGTGTATAAAAATAAAATTTGCATGCATTCGTAGCATTTTTATTAAGTTTATGATTACAATCAATGAACAAAACGCATGATCATATATTGTCACTTTTTGTTTTGCCTGTAATTTTTTTTGTTGAATTTTTTTAATTGATTAAAATAAAAGTTAAATCAACAAAAAATTCAAAAAAGTTTCTATTTCCAGTAAATGTATTCAGAAAAATTACCTGTTTAACATTGATAAAGTTAAGAATTTCTTAAATGTTTTGTTTTTATTTTTTTATGACATTTGTTGATTGTCACGGAATGTTTGCTGTAATTTTAGGCATAACAGTGTGCTGGACTGTTCTTTCACTAATAGCCAAGTAGGTACTAAAATGTCGTTTTCTTTGGTAACTGTCCACTTAAGATCTACTCTCGACAGTTACTCGCGACAGTTAATCTCAGCTGCTTATCCATTTGAGAGTAAATTTACAAAGTTCTACTCTCTAGATAGCTCTCCAGACTGTGTCCTCAGTTAAGTTCATGTTTGCAAGTTCTATTTAGTAAATTAAAAAAAGTCCATGTGAAAAACATGCTACAAAATTGTACTGAAAAGAAAAAAAAACAGTGAAAAGAAAGTGTCCCAAACAGCAATGTAAGCTTGTATCAAGATTGCAGCAAACTTGTCGTGACAACTATAAAACTTGCACCAATATTGTCGTGACAAGTTTGGAGACTTGCAGCAAGTTTGCTGCAAGTTGACTAAGGAAGCAATAACAAGCTTGTGGCAACCTTTGTTTCGATAAACTTGCAGCAATATTGTCATGACAAGTTTGGAGACTTGCAGCAGGTTTGCTGCAAGTTAACTAAGAAAGCAATAACAAGCTTGTGACAATCTTGTTTCGACAAACAAACTTTTTAATCGAATAAGTATACAAACCTAAGATGCAAACCAATAAGTGCACTAAATTGCAATAATACTCACCTAAATAGTCTACGATGAGTAAACACAGAACTAAATAATAATGTGTTAGAATACAAACACCATGTAAATGACAGACATGACTTTTATTAACATAAAAATGGCGAAACATGCGCCTGTATTTATGTGTTTACGCCTGCGTACTGTAAATTTAAAAAAGAAAGTTTTCTGCAAGCTTGCAGCAAGCTACTCAAATGTCTCAGACGTGTGTCGTCAAAGTTGCCAATATTACCAATATTGCTGTAAACTTGCAGCAAGATTCGTAAACTTGGCAAGGAAAAAGCAAACTGAAAGCAAACTTGCTGTAAGTTTACATGCTACGTGGGGTTAGATCAAACAGTGAATTCGGCTTAGAGTAGAGTTAGGTGTACGTTTTATGTTAACTAGAGAGCTTCAAATCGAAGATGCACAGCAATTTTGCAATTTTGTTCGTATGAATGCAGGTATTAATGCATAGAAATAGTGCATCAAAACATAATTTGATATTTATGTTTCATGTTTATAACTTGCCCGCGACTCCTACAGCAGCTTGCAATATTTATTTCGGATACTTGTTTGTACCATAAACAGAATACTTAAAGACATTATTCTTGCAATCTATAACTCGTTTAAGGACATGAAGGTAAACAAATTTATGTTTTTTAGTAGAACGTTATTTTAATGTGACTTATAATAAACTATAGTGAAACGTTCGAGAAGTTATTTGCAAATGCAAGAGCCTTCTAAAAGCTGTTATCCATTTTCTAGAAGATATAGCAAAAAGTAGGGAACACTCGAGAAGGATTCGCCGATGTATATATATATATATATATATATATATATATATATATACCGACGGAACAATTCGTAGGTCAGTTATTTGCTGGAATACATCAGTGTTAAGAAGATTATCAAGTGGAAATAGATCGTTAGCACGCGCGTGTCTAGATAAATTGACCGAGAATAATCGTGTACGTGATTTTTAGTGTAAACAATTGTGAAGCTACCCGCGGACGTTATCTTATCTTCTTGTAAGTGATATAAATTAGTGTAAGTGTTTTCATTAAATATTAATACATTTAAGTAGTTCGGTTAATTTAAAAGTGTACATATTTCTAGAATAAGTAAATGTATTTTTAGTCGTTTAAATAAATTAGTTTTTAATAAATAAAGACGCAACAGTGGTGTCGGGTGTGGGGTTCCGTTGGAATTACACTCCGATCAAGGCCGCAATTTTAAGTCTGGACTGTTTCAAGAAGTTTGCCGACTGTTAGGAATTATGAAGACTAGGACAACGCCTCTCCATCCTCAATCTGATGGCATGGTTGAACGGATGAATCGAACAATGGGCAAGTACTTAGCCAAGGTAGTGTCCGAACACCAAAGAGACTGGGATCAGTACTTGCACCTTTTCCTTATGGCATACCGATCATCCGTTCACGAAAGCACAGGCCAAACACCATATTGTGTAATGCTCGGTCGTGAAATACGCCATGCGACCTTCAATTTGGGCGAAGACCGGAAGAAGAAGTTGCTGGAGAAGATTACGTCAGCAAGCTGGCCAAGAGGCTAAACGAAGTGCATGAAGAAGTCCGTAAAAACACACAAATTGCCAGCGACAGGATGAAAACAAGGTATGACGTCAAGGCGCAAAATGGTGGGTTTCAACCTGGCGATATGGTCTGGTTGTATAATCCTCAAAGGAGACGTGGTTTGTCGCTGAAGCTGCAAAGGAAATGGGAGGGCCCTTATGAAGTCGTGCAGCGTATTAACGACGTCATATACCGCATCCGAAAACCGCCCAGAGGCAAGCTAAAAATGGTCCACGTCGATCGTCTAGCCCCGTTTGCTGGCGATAACAACAATATGCAAATCCAGGTCCGAACCAGAGTAATAAGTAGCAGAACCAGGAATCCAATCGAAGAAATGGAGTTCGAGAAGTTTATGAACTTATACGGAGGTTCTGGAAAAACTAGGTTCGGAGTTACCACCGAGGAACAACAAGACCTGTTCCAGACACAAAAAGATTACGCCATCGCACATTGCGTGAGCGAGGATCTTGACATGTCCAAAGGGGTTGCAGTCGTGTTTAAAAAGAAGTTTGGGCAGCTAGATGAATTACGAAGACAGCAACCGGCAGTCGGAAAAGTTTTAGGGCTACGTGGTGACGGACGCTTCGTTTTCTATCTGGTCACCAAGAAATACTCACGTGTCAAGCCGTTATACAAAGATCTGTGGCGAACATTATGGAGTCTCAAGAGAGAAATGGAGTTCCATCATGTTAAAAAATTGGCAGTACCTAAGCTTGGTTGTGGCTTAGATCAACTGAATTGGAGGACAGTTCGAAACATGTTGGAGATCGTCTTCCGAGGAACAGGCATTCAAGTGTTGGTCTGTAGTTACCAACCAAGGGGAATATTGGGTCAGAAAAAGTCCATTGACTGTTACTTTTATGGGCAAGGAAGTTGCTGAAATGGAGGAAGCTGCCGCTATCGCCACGATCCTTTTTACCGGTGTCGCATTCAGTCTCCTGTTCTGGGACAGAACAGTCCTAAGAAGGGGACAGTGAAACGTTCGAGAAGTTATTTGCAAATGCAAGAGCCTTCTAGAAGCTGATATCCATTTTCTAGAAGATATAGCGAAAAGTAGGGAACACTCGAGAAGGATTCGCCGATGTATATTTATACCGACGGAACAATTCGTAGGTCAGTTATTTGCTGGAATGTGAATACATCAGTGTTAAGAAGATTATCAAGTGGAAATAAATCGTTAGCACGCGTGTGTCTAGATAAATTGACCGAGAATAATCGTGTACGTGATTTTTAGTGTAAACAATAGTGAAGCTACCCGCGGACGTTATCTTATCTTCTTGTAAGTGATATAAATTAGTGTAAGTGTTTTCATTAAATATTGTTACATTTAATTAGTTCCGTTAATTTAAAAGTGTACATATTTCTAGAATAAGTAAACGTATTTTTAGTCGTTTAAATAAATTAGTTTTTAATAAATAAAGACGCAACAATAATGTAGTGAAGAAAGGATAGATTGGTGAACATGATCGCATTGATGAGACACTTGAAGTAGGTTGCTGTGGTACAAAATTGTTGGGTGATGGCATCGGTGTAGACGCACTAGATCATAGGATTCCAATCTTTTATGGACTACTGCCTCTTTCACAAAAAAAATCCAACGCTCCTTTTTACACAATAGTTAATTATACCAATGTTATGTCTGTCTATTATAATCATAAATTAAAAATTAATTCTCTCTCTCTAATCATGTTCCTCGTAGTCGTGATAAAAGGTCGTGTGATTATTAATTAATTAAAAATACAAGAACACATTATAATAAAGACATTTAACTCAGACAAAGACCATACAAAGTGTTAGAACACAATTATAACTTAATCAACAAATGCAAGACAATACACAAAACTGGAGCATTCCGTAGCACGACGATTAATCAAAGTTAGTAAAAAAAATTATAATAAAAAACAAAATTCAATGAGAAGCATAAATATCAATGCGATGGTTGAAGCTGGTAGAATTGTAACAATTTGTTAATGTCTGGTTTCAACTTAGTTAACGTCATTCGCAAATCACCGCGCTCAGTGATCTGCAGTCTATTCCTTTTCTTAGACAGTACATTAGCTACTGCACTGAACCCACGCTTATCCAAATATGATGAAGGAAAAGCAAATACAAAATTTTGTACTATTTTCCACAGTTCAGGGTGAAGAGCTGATACTTTTAATGCTTTATTAGTTGTGAGTTCTACAAGTTCTTTATCTAAATTTGATGATTCTGCTTTTTGTACTTTCTTAATTTTAGCACAGTACCATTCATTACCGAACGTTTATTTGGAACAGATAACTTCGCGTTTTGATGTGAAAACACCAGGTAATGGAAGGTTAACTTTAAATTCTTGTCAGTATTTAGTGTAAAGCGCTTTGGGTTATGGTACTTGTTAATAGCTTTGCACAAAAATAGTTCTTTTGGAAGTAAATTTGGTGACAATGACTTCTTCGTACATTGGTTTACGTTTAGGATTTTGTTGTTTTTCAACAAGTCTTTGTTGTTCTTCGACAACAACAATTGGCAAAATCTTTTGCAATCTTTAATTGTGCATTTGTCGCCTGTTAGATGCATCAAAACAAATCCTTCTTCGACTAAAGGCATGTTTATGTTGAGGTTTTGGATCCAAAACCCACGGCTAAACTACCCGCTTTGTTTTTGAATTTAACTTGCATGAAAACTACGCTACAATCTTAATTATTGCGTTCATGCGTTGGGTTTGTTGAAAGGAAAAAAATATTGTTTACTTTTAGCGGCGTCGATCTTGAAAATTCGTTAAGTTGGAATGTGTTTTTGGAGTGGACGTTTTTTTGCGATTTGATGGTTTTGTTTTTGACCACTAATAAGCCGTTGTAGTGAGAGTTGATTGTCGTCTTGTCGGTACTTGAAAACAGTTGATATGATTTTGAAAACCAGAGTTTTCCCATTTTCACTCTGCCGATGGTTAAGATGACGCGAAGTTTTTTGGTGAAATTGTTGCGCGTCTCTTATATATAAACAAGTACTACATTCACGTTCTTGCCGATTAGTTTTTTGCATAAAAACTCTCTGGTTTTAAACATCCACTAGATGTCTTTAACGGGCGAAAACTTTTCGGTAAATAAAAATGGGATTTAAGGTGTCACAGGAAAGATGTTTTATAAAAGAGTCAACAGTACATAAAATGTCTTCTTTAAAAATGTGTTTGGAAGCAACAGCAAAACTCAAACTCTTGGATACCATCGATTCATGTTCTGAAATAAAAGTCAAACTAGATAGTTTAACTACCGTTACTTTTTAAAAAAAAACTTCAGTTGTCAACCGTGGAATTAGACTGCTGGTGAGTAATGTACTCAAAATAATTCTAATCATCTAGAGATAGAGACTCACGTCTGGTTTGCTTAATCCGTTCGCGTATCAACGCCAGACTAGCACGATGCAAAATGTTTTTAGACAAACGTGTCTAAATGTAGAAATTAATTTTGAAAAATTCAGGAATGATGTGATTATGAAAACGACTAAGAAAAGTTAAAATGCACGAATATTTGACGGAGTTTTGAAAATACGAAAGTTTTAAAAGAAATACTCTCTCCGTAGAAACTTTTAACGTAATCGCGACCGGAATCTATGCAAAGATTAGAACTTCTTCCAGGTTTGAAATGTGTTGATCTTGTAACCGAAATTGCCACTGTCTTCGCCGCCACATCTCAGATCCCATTCGTATTCATACTTGCAAAATTTTTCAATCAGCTAAAGTTTCTAAGTCCAAAATTTTTAAGTTAGAAGAGTTAGCTTTAAAAAGTCTTCGTAGGAACCACGATATCATCGTTCTTCCAACCGACAAAAACAGCGTTACTGTTATTTTGATCCACACGAATTATGTTGAAAAAATCTATTTTTTCAAAGAATACGTACGTTCCTTTAACTCGTAATCTCAATTTGAAGATTGATCGCGAGGTCAATAAAATCATCATCTAAACCACCTCGTCGATACTTAGAAAGTCCACAAGCAAGGTACACGTTTTGGACTTATCGTCAGTACTATCGATTTTCCTACTTACAAGTTAGTCAAGCTTTAGTTCAACATACTTTTAGAATTTACAGGAAAAGCTTCCTAAACTTTGATCAATTCATTCAACGTTTGAAATCTATAAAACTTTTAACCCCAGGATTTTCTTGTGAGTTATGATGTCACTTCACTTTTTACCAAGATTTTAATTACAGATTTGCTTATTATTATCAACCAAATTCTGTCTCAGCATAACAAAGATTTAAGTTTATTTTTTTTTATTGATAAGTCTTTATCATCCACTTAATTTCAATTTTCTAACAAATTTTAAGAATAAGTTTTGGGCGTCGTTATGGGTTCTCCGTTCTCCCTTGTTGTAGCTAACATTTTTATGAAATTCTTTGAAACGGTTGCTTTTCGAATCATCGATATTAAAACCTAAAGTCTGCTTTAGGTATGTTGATACCTTTATTGTTTGGTTTAATAGTCGCCTTAAATTGTCTGGGTTTCTTGATCATCTAAACAACCAACACCCTAATACCAAAATTACCATGAAAATCGAAAAGAATGGTTCTTTCCTATTTCTCGACATTTTTGTGACACGTAATCCCAACGAACTTTTAGCTATTCTGTTGATCGCAAACCCACATACATTCGTCATCAATAAGAAAGTCCGAGAAAGCATAGAAATCGTCAAACACCCTAATAATTTCAACCGTGGCAATGGTTTACTGAAGACACGCATCCTTTCCAACGTAACCCAATTAGAATCGAGCTCTTTCTGAATTTTACTTTCAATTCTTTATTAGTTGTGAGTTCTACAAGTTCTTCATGTAAATTTGATCATTCTTCTGTATCTGCATTTGATAAAGGGTCTAAAACTCAACTTGGTATATTCATATTTAAAATACTCTGGAATCGCTCTGTAAAATCAGCGTCCAGCTGTTGGCAGTAGGTAAATAAATTTTTCTGTTTTACGAATAATGCTGATAATGTCATTCACCTCTTCCAAGATTTCGTTTGAGCAAAAGAAATTTTCCCACAAAAGCAGCTATGACGTTTTTTGCTTTTAATAAATTTAACTCATCACCTTGCAATTGTAAATTACCGTCATTAAATGTATTAAAAAAGGTCTGTCAAATAAGCGATAATATTTTTGGACGCAATCAATTTTCCGCGCACTTCATACTCTCTGTTTTCAATGAAGTCCCATACTGAGTCAAACAGATTGAAAAAGCGATTCAAACAAACACCTTTTAAGAGCCACCGTACTTCTGTGTGCAGCAGCAAGCGATTATAGTCTTCATCGTTTTTACTACAAAGTTGCCCAAATAAACTGTCATTTAATAAATTGCTTGTTATCTTGTTGACTGCTCTAATAACGTAATAGAGCAACGTATGCAGGCGTTGATTAAGATTTTTTGCAACCAAGTGCTGACGATTAATAACACAATGTACAGCGAGTACATTTGGTACTGCTTGTTTTGAATGCGCCATGAAATCTTTCTAACGCTCCGTCATTGCTGAAGCACCATCCATAGCAACTAATAAAATATTTCAAATAGGAATTTCTCTTGGAAATGTGCATGGTATTAAATGTAGATTCTCGGTTTCCATATTTTTTGCAAATAATAACTCTTGACAATTTTTTTCTTTTTTTATGAATCGGACGTAAGCCAAGAGTAATGCGTTATTTGGTAAAATTGATTCATCGAGTTGAAAAAAAAATTTGGATGTTTTCAAGTTCCAGTTTCTTTTCCTCATTTCAGTACTCGACACCCTTTGTGTCCCACAAAATCGCATTTTCTTCATAAAGTTTAATTAATTTTTGTATTTCTTCTTTTGACCATTCTTTTTTCCGCGCCATATCTGTTGCGAGGACTCTTACAATCCAAAAAGTTACTCTGACATTTGCATAAAACGTAATGTCCACATGCGAGCAAGTCTCGACTTGCTTGCTGTCGGGACCGTTATACGTGTTATCCGATAGTTACTTTTAAAACTGTCTCCACTTAAGAGAAATATTCTTGAGAACAGCTTTCCAGAGTTTTTTTCAGAAATAGACACGTACCTAATACAGTAATTTCTTTAAATCAGGGTATCCATTAGTGTTTGATTCTTCTCATGCGTTACTAATATTTATCGAGCTGATTGTTTTTTATCAAACATTTGCATTTTATTTCTTTGCACGTTGCACCTACTAGCAAACGTTATCTAAATCCATAAACGGTTTTCAAGCGTCTTCAAATTTTGATGAATGCACAACAAGCGTTACAAATTTGAACACAGATCGTTGCTTATATGCGTTAAATTAAAGTAAGGAACCGCATTACTCAATGGCACTACATTAAACTAAAGTTTTCTAGGTTTAAAATGGATGCTTGAAACTACAGTTTCAATTTTTATTGCTAACACAATAAGGTTGTTAGAGGCTTTATATATTCACCAGTCATCGTAGATTTGAGTCATTATATTATTAATTTATTACATTTACCATTATAACCCATAGCAGCATCCGAAACTTGTTAAAAAATAGGAAGTAAGTGGACGATAATCATTTTCCAATGAGAGATGAGACAGAACCTGTTCGATGATAATAAACTAATCTTTAATAAAAACTTTGATACAAAAACTGACATTAAAGCTCACAGGCAGATCGTAAGGTTCAAGGATTATTGTTCTTAAACGTTGAATAAAATGGTGAGAATTGATGATGTGAAAAGAGGTTTTACCTATAAATTCCCAAAGAATGTTGCCCAAAAATTTGGTTAACTTATAAGTAGAAGATTGGATAGTACTGACGATAACTCAAAGAAGTATACCTTGTTTGTAGATTTTGAGAAGTCCGTATAGACGAGGGGGTTTTAAATGTGGAATCGAAGTTTTTACCTTAAATTTATAAGGTCACAGATCAAACAGAGAAACTTTGTAAAAATGGTATCAAATCCATATTCAGCTCAACAGGTAAAATTTATCAGATTTTCTACACTCTCATCTCAAGGTGTACACTAAATTGACTGTTTATGTGGTTCAGTCTACATCGGTAAAACTGGTCGTTCTGTTATCACACACGCATTTCATAACATGTTCGTTGTATAAGAAAAGAACATATATTTTTAAGTCTGTTGTTGCTGAACATTATTTTACCACAAGTCACAATATAGATTATTATAACGCTTTGGTGATTGCAAAATCTCAATTCTTCTTTGATAATAAAGTCTAAAAGAGCATAGAAATGATCACTTCTCTTCAATAATTTTATCGTGACCACGGGTTTGAACTATTCCTTATTTGGTTTCTGAAACAACTTTTTCTTTATGGAGACTACTTTTGCTTAAATTATTTCTTTAAAGTTTAGAATTTTATTTGGTACAATTGATTACACAACTCAAAGCTTTTTAATTAGATTGTGGTTGCTTGTTGAAGTTCTTTTATGCCCTGATAAAGCTTTTTACAAAAGTAGGTAAATCGTTGGCAACTTCGGTTACAACATTAACCCTTCATTAGTCGCTGTTTTTTAATAAATTCATAACGCATATAATCATATTTGTCATTTTCTTTGATTTTGACAATTGAAAGATTTTGTACCTGCACTCAAACTTGTAAATAAGGTTTTAATAGGTCAAATGCTAGACTTTGCAAGAACGGTCGCCTTTTTTTTAATACCAATGTCAAGGTCTTTCATAGAATAGAAACAACATTGTACAAAAGTTATAACAAGAATGAACTAAATTATGAATGCTCTTAATATATGTAATGTTTATATGAGCGATCAGCGTACTGACAATTTTTTAAAGAGTCTTCGGGTTGTTGACGTATACCTCCACGTTAGAAACGCATCATTTTGCATGCAAGCTTTTTGTTAACAGTAACATATTCTGATAAACTAAACCCGCACTTACAAAGATCTACAAATTCCTCAAAAAAATTCTTTATAGGTGCAAGTTTATCATTATTTGCTCGTTTTGTACGAGTAGCTTTATCATCTATTTTTATACACCTTAGAAAAAACTAAAAATAATATAATGACATTGTACAATACGTCTTAATACATTTCTGACTGATAGTAACTTTCCTTTTGTAGTCGCGTGTGGGCTAAATATATTGCAATGGCTAATAAGTTTTCGAGCTGTAAAAAACACAACATAAGTTCAAGATCCGGATGTGTTTAAACGGCATTCTTACGTTAAATTTGGTACTGGTTGGAGGTTGAGAACAACACTCGGTAATAGTAGAATTTTCTTCTATCAACGTCCATCTTGTGCCAATCTATAAAAAAAATGTTTTCCGTTTGGGGCAGGTCGATCGTAAGCGAGACAAACAATTTATCTCGAGTATATTATCTTTTTTGCATTACACCTGCATTTCAAGGTATTTATACTTTAATTCTTAAACGTTAATTCATGTGGGAGTCGAACAATAGAATAAGACCGTTAGTGCAGAAGCGTAATCTAGGAGTTCGTCGGGAGTTTGCTAAGAATAATTTCAGAACATTTGGTACATCAAAATTTAAGTAATAATTGTTTGATACAAAGTCAATAAACGCATGATAACGTGATTAGAAAATATCTCACCTTTTTTTGTCATTTTATTACAATTGCTATTTCATAATTTTTTTGTAAGGAAAAGTTTAAAAGTACGTTGCTTACGTTACATTAATTGAACCAAATTTCATCTCACTTGCACGGCTGACGACACTCGTTCGGGGACATCCATTAATTACGTAAGCTCTTTTTCGGTCAGTTTAGACTCCTCCCCCCCTCTTAGGTGATATTTAGTGAGATTTGTCTGATTTCTATTCGCAAGGAAATGTGGCGCAAGGCACCGATTCACTAAACAAAGTTGAGTACTAACAACTCAATCTACGACCATCTTCGGCTTAAGCTAGATAAACAGGTGAGACGTCAAACTACTTTATTGTTTTTTTACACTTTTACAATTTGCGTGTTAGAACATTGTCAAGCAAAAAACTTCAACATTAGAGTCGACACTGCTCCAAATATCATCTGCGTTCAAATAATTACTTTTTAAGATTCCCACATAACACAGTAGCTCTATGAAAGCTTGAATCTCTAGATAAACAATATCATCTCTGTCACGTGCAAATTTTACTCTAACAAATAATAAACTTAGTGATGTTTTCTACAATAGACTATAACATTTTATCTGTTAAAGAATATTTCCATATTTCTAAATTAACTTTAAGACTTCTCGTAGGTATCCGTAAAATTGACAAACAAATAACATATTTTTTTGTATAGTTCTAACAGTTTTAGGTCTCATTAATTTTGTCCATGCTGTAATAACCATTCCTGACGACTTCTCCTTTATCAAATTCCTCAACTTGATTCTCACTTATCTTCTGCTCAAATTTACTGTTATTTTCTCTTTCCTTAAAATTGTCTACTTAACAACTACTTTCATAAACATCAACTTTCGCGTCTGATGAAAGACAACAAAATTGTAATAAAAAATAAACAACGTACGTAAACAGAAATAAATTATTTAACAAAAAACGGATTATTTGAAACCAATCAAGTTTAGTCGCTTCAGTCTCAGGTTCCGAAATTAGAACTTATGATGTGCACATACTACACCAGTTTTTTTATCTATAAGCGTGCTTTTGTCTATATCTGCCATATATCTAAAAATGGCTAGATGACGGTTGATATATTTGTTAACGTATAAACATATAAAAAAACACATGAGTAATTCCTGTGATAGTAAAGTGTTATTATTTGTGGACAATCATGAATCATGTAATAAATGCGTTCAAAACATCCGAAATTCGGTCTATCAACTTTCTTGCATTTACCAACTCAGAGTTAATTAGTGTTCTACAATATGAAGATGATCCTTAAGATCTTTCTATTGTTCTAACGCCCAAACAAACAAAGATAGCAACTGCGTTGTTTGCTTTAGACAATTTTGCTCGATCCAACAAAGTAGAGATCATTAAAATTATTGAGTCTTCTACCACAGCTAACAAAACGTTGTTTAGTTCTGTAGATACACAATCGTACTTAAAACTTAACCAAAACGTACCGTCAAACGAAATAAACGATTTCGTTAGAAAAAACAATCCCTAATTTATGCGAGCGTTTCCAAAAAGAATCAGATAGAAACCGGAACAGAGATGCGAATGTTAAAATTGTTAAACGTTGTGACCGGTTAGTTTAATGCTGGTAAATATGAAGAAAACAAGACAAAACATATATAATCGAACAAAATAAATGCGAAGACTGTTGAAGACTCTAATAAAAAACAACCTTGCTAATTAAACAAAAACAAGTAAAAAAAGAAATGATTTCGTCAAATAATTCTGAGGTTTCAAGTGAAACTAATAATCTTTTATCTGACTTTGACATCGACATAAATGACTATTTTTTATAGAACTTTTGCTAGACGATGAAAAACTGTATCCTAAAAATTATGTTTTAGTAAAGTTTGCAACAAAGAAGAATATTTACTATATTGTAGAATGCCTCCAGCACGTAACTGACCTCGAAGAATCTATAGTTAAATTGATGCAGTAGAAACCGAGTTGTGAATTCTTCTATCCCACTGTAGACGACATTATTGCATAGTCAATTACATATGCTTTGACGTTTCATTTTTGTATTATAATGCATTATTAAAAAAAGAAAATTGCATTGTGCTATTGTGTACGTTTTCTTTTTAAATTTTGTAATCGTGGCCTTATTTTAATTGCTATGATTCAACCCTTCAACAAAATAAAGGAAATGAGATGAAACCTGACTTTAATTTGACAAGTCCCAATTTGTCCCACTGCTGTTCTGATTTGTCCCAAGATGGGCCGCGGTATTTCTGTCATCTGAAGTAAAAAATGTGCACTCTTATACGTACCGTAAAAGCATTAGCAAACACACGTCAACATACATTTTTTGATTTGGTAATTTATGGAGACTTCTCTTTTTAAAAAATTGACAAATAAAAAAAATGTCCCAAGCATTTTGGCTCATACAGTAAAACTGTGAGAGGTATTTATTAAATCCAACTTTTTGCATTTATAAGTTTCTGAATTAAAAACCTCATTATTAGAATAATATATGTTTTTAATTAGCAGATATCTTCGACTCATAAGTTTAAAAAATTTTTTTCGGTTTTAGAATTACTGAAATTATACTTATTGTCAAAAACATTAGAATTTTGTTTTTGTCTATAGGTATCAACGGATTAGTAAATGAACCTAGTTTTGTTTTGCACATCGATTTGTTTGTAATGTAATTATACTTAACAAATAACTAAAGATATTCCAGCACATCAAATTTATCTTGTAAATCAACTGTAATTTCAGAGTTACCCAAATATGGAATCCGTGGTGTACTTGGATTTGGTTGATCAAAGATTTTACTCAATATTAGATTCACCACTTTCATCTCACAAACTTTTTGATAAATTTTCATATTCAAAATTAGATCCATCTGAGTCGCCCATAATTCTTGCTAACTATCTCAACTACGCAAGTTACAGACATTTTTTGTTGATAGACACTGTAAGAAATTCACTGGCAAACTACTTTATAACAAAACATATTTTTTATTGTCAGGTTATTGAACTTCATCGATAAAGTTTCTAAATATAATTAATTATTAAATTTTATAACTGAATATACTGTAAATAGTAAATTTGATTCATGGATCATTCAAATATTTTTTTTCAACAGTTAATTTGGGCGAGTACGTAATAGTAACATCAAATTTGTAATAGCTCGAGTTTAATGGATTTTTTGAGACTATATTACTCGAGATTACCTGAACTAGGTTTTCAAGGAAACTATTTCGTAAATGCTTGACAATGTATATATTGGCTAAACTTTTCTATTCATCAATTTCACCTGTTTTTTTTTTTTTAATATTAATCAAACTGCTAATAAGTATTTCTATACTTGAATAATTTAACAATAAATAATTTAAAAATAATTAACTAAAAATATCCAAATTTAATTTAGTTTCTAATACCGTTTTGTTACCTATGCGTTATAAAAAATATGCGTTTAGAAAATGGAAGTTTATTTTAACAGCGTTTAAGTTTTATTAAAACAACTTTAAAAATTTAAGACGAATTACAAAGCTCATGTGTCCATATATTACAATACCATTTTTGCCATTTAAACTGTGTGATTAGAAAAACTTTAATAAACATGTATAATACGCTTAATTAATTTGATAAAAATAATATATAAACATAGACAAAAGATACGTGCAAATGCTAATTACAAACTGATTTGAATTAGAGCAGTACCAGTCTGAAGATACTATAATTGATATAAATATGCAACGGTTGAAGATTCACGTTTTACATCTTCACATTACTTATTATGTGTATCAAAGTGTGTATGATAAAATATTAAACTGTATCCGCATGATACAGTTACACAATCTGCACAAATGAACTTCCTGGGTGGGTTTTATAGCAACAAAGCAAGTACGTGCATTCTTCCACAGCTTGGAGATTCATCCAAGTTTTATAGATGGTGTCGTCTGATATGTTTCAGCCGGAAGGTTCCTGCCTTTTACATGCCACATGTGTATCCACGTGAACTTTAATTTTTACCTGTCTGCTTTTGAATAGTTTACGTCAGTAGTTAAACCCGCATCCCGCATTATTCCATCTTAAATAAAATTAAAAAATACAAAACATCTCCAAATATGAAATGCTTTAAATTCTTTTCTTTTAAAACGAATGTAATTAATTTAGTATGAAAGTGGAAAGATAATTCTAATTGTCAGTCTGATTACATCGGTAACAACAGCAAATACGCTATGTAACAAACTGGATGCGCTCGCTCACTATTCTTATTTATATCTTAAGTTTATATAAACCGACAAAACTTTTACATTTTCAACTGTTTTTGCAGCTTTTGTGCAGTTATTATATTATAATTGTAAATGACATTTATAATCATTTGTTCTAAATATATTTTTATTACGTATATTCACTCTAAACCAAGAATTTTAGAAGTTATTCCAAATATTTTCAAAAATTCTAGAAGTAGAAATTACCTAGAAAGGCTGTATTCTATGAATTTTGGCAGTTTTTTAAACTGTTGAATTTAAAAAAGGATAACACGTGTCGTACCTACATTTCACCGGCCTGGAAAAGTATCGCAGACGAAAAAATAAAAAATCTATTTCGAATATTAATACATTAATATTTGCATATCCGCACATTTATTAGAAATAAAAATTTAAATTTTTATTAATGTATTTCAAGATTTTCACTAATTCACAGTATCTTCAGTTTTTGTAGGTTAACCAATAAGTTTATATCCCACGAAAGGTATATTTCCATAACTTATGACATCGTTCAAAATGTAAATACAATTTTTTGTGCATTATTAATTGCAATGCTATAAATTCTTAATTTTTTTAATTTGAGTACAAAATAAGATAGCATAAATGTTAATACTGTTCTAAATTGCTTTAAAGGTATTTAACAGTTTTAAATTCTGATAGTAAGTCTTCTTGATTGTACAGAATAATCAATTATTATATCTCAAGAGGAAGCCAAATATTCTAAATAGTATTTACCGGGTACGAGGAATAAAGGGAAAATTATTGCCCGTAAAAAATTCACATTTAACTTTTTCATGAAGAAATACTCAATAATATAACTTTTTAACAAGACAAACTAATCTTTTTATTGTGATAAATGCAATAAGTAGTCGTCTTGTTACCGTGGTGTAATGCATACGTAAAAACAAAAAATTGCATGTCATTTTTTGCACAAAATAAAGAAAGTGCTTATTAACTCTCTTGCAAGTATTAGAAAAAACTATTGATAATTTGACTCTTTCTAATACAAAAAAAGCAAAACGTTAAGCATGACATATATTTGAATCTTTTGTAAGGAAAAAAATATGTATTTAGTGGAAGCACTTCAATAAATAAATTCAGTAATATTATGCAAGATTTTGGATACAACAAGAAGAAAAGTTTCAGAAAACAAAGAAGAAGTAATTCAAATTTAGTGGAATAGAATCGTTATGATTTTGCAAGAAAAGTATTATAAAAAGTATGTTTGCTTTGATTCCATCAAAAACATGGTTTTTGATAAATGCAAAAAAAGGAACTGCAGGTATACCCAGAAAAGTGGAAAAGTAGTGTTGCTGTTTTAAATTTTGAACAACAAAAGGAGATTATTGAGTTATGAAATATACACGAATTATGAATTATGTGGCAAGGGGAAAAAGCGGGAAACTGTTTAATTTAGTTTTTTGAAGAAGAATTGGATAATTTGGGAAACTCTAAGGAGTCGTATCGAGTAAACTAAAACACTGAGAATTTGTCAGAATTAAGCAGATGTGTAGATGCTGCAGAGATATTGAACAAACAAAAGTGGGTGGATTAGAGGATGAGATTGAACAAAATATATTAATAATTGAGGTTAGAAAGTTTTCAAATAAGGAGAAAAATTGCATGTCACGCTCAATTGTTGAGAATAGGCAACTCGTCCTACGGAAAAGTAATTTAGTAACATAGCAACAGAAAATGGCACATAAATTAATATAAACAAATAAATTTCAAGGTGTAAAACCGAGTCACAACTCTTACCGCTGAACATTCAGTGGTGTTATTAGACAACATTGTACAATCTTAAAAGACACTAAAATTAATAAAAGTAAGTGACAAAAATGACGGAGATAGAAGAAATTAAAGAAATGTGTACGCAAAACTGAAATAAATTTGATTTGATGAATGACAAAATAGGAAAATTAAAGCAACAAATGGAAAAACAACAGTACTGAAGAAACGAACGATTAACAAATACAAAAGAATTGCAATTCTTGAACGAGAAATGAGGAGAATAAAAATCTAATTAGTAACGAACTAATGGACGAGGAGAAAGAAGAACGAGATACAAAAAACAAAATTAAAATAATACTCAAAGAAGTAGGGGTAAAGCAAGAATGGAAAAGTTTAAGAAAAAATACAACAGGAACACAACATTAAAATTAACAAAAGACAAGACAAAAACTGAAATTGTAAGAAATGGTAAAAAATTGAAAAGATCGAAAATATGGATTGAACAAGACTACACGGAAAAGGTGTAAAGGAACGTAAATTATTAATACCACATTGAAAATCCGCAAGAAATCAAAGACAAAAAAGTAGTTTAAAATATAACAAATTAATAACGAATAATAAAACGTATTATGCAGAAGATCTAGTAAACGTGACATATAATAAAAGAGTTGGAATGAATGAGAATGTACAAAGGAAAATCAACATATGCTAAATCTATAAACACACAATCGAGGAGGAATCTTCTGAAGCAAAAACGCTGGAACAACACTTAGAAAGAATTACTAAAACGACATGAACAAAAAACAAATAAATGTATATGACAATAATTAAAAGAATAAACAAAAATTTAACGACATTGAAGATTATTTAAAAATATAATCACAAATGCTGATAAAAAAGTATGTGGTACTAGGCAAAATAGGAATAAACACAAAAGAACTGAATAGTGAAATTAAAGAGTAATTGAAGAGGCGTGGAAGAAAAAACACTGTAGAGACAACATCTCAAAAAGGAAAGACAAGATACGTATGAACAATACAAACTACAACGTCAGAGAACTAAGAAAATAGTTGCAAAAGAAACACCAAACTATTTTACAGAACATTAAAAGGATTAAAAAGTAATAAAGAAACTGCTACGAAAAGTATGAACATAAAAACAGGACGTCTAATCACTAATGACAATTTGATAATAAACAGATGAAGAAAATCTTTTAAAAAACTTCTAAGCAGTAACGGAAAGAATAAAAAAGTAACGCAAGAAATGACTCAAGAGAAAAACAAAAATAAAACAGTAAGTAAATAATACAGATATCCTTTACATAATAAAATAAGAAAAGTTAAAAAAGGTAATAGATAAAATTAAATACGAAAAACACTTAGTTGTGAAGAAATTATACCCAAAATGGTAACATATCTAAGACAAAATGCACGGCAATACCTGCCGAAATTAATTAACTTTATATGGAGAAGAAAAAAAGTACCACAACAATGGACCAACGCAATAATTCTGCACAAAACATAAGAAAGAAAAAACAACGAATGTAGAAATTATAGAGGAATTTTATTGCTATCTGTGATGACCAAGGTATATGAAAGAATATTAGAAAAAAGGCTGAGTGTGAAAACAGAATACAAACTACAAAACGAACAGAGTGGATTTAAGAAATACGATAGTATGCAAGACCATGTATTAACACTACAACAAATAACAGAAAAAGTCACAACCAAAAATAAATCAGTATGCTTAAGCTTTATTGATAAAAAATGGAAGAAATTTATCAACAGTTTAGAATAAACATAAAGTACACCATAGAGGTATAAGAGGTACTCAGTATGTTATTTTATATATTCAGTTTCATCGTTAACCAGGTGTTCCATAAATTGCTACAAAAGAAACTGGTGTGGTCACCACACGACTTTCTTATAAAGAATAGGAACGTCTACATATTTTTTTAAGGTTATGTAGTCATAAAACCACTTTGAAGTAATATGTACACGTTTGTATTGACTTACTAGTAGCATGCTATAATTTATTTAAAATTTTTTTCCTCGATTTCATTAAATATATAACCGAAATATGGCAAATTAAGCTTATGTTGTCATATTGACTAACACTTATATTTGTGCGCTCTTATACTGCTGTCCCTTTTAGTAAAGCAGTAAAAATTATTGTTTTTAACGTATCTTGCTTTGCCTTCAAGATATGGATATGGAAACTTATTTTACAACGTTGCAAAGTAATTAAACAGAGTTACTCATACAATTACAATTTGCTTGGTAGTGCGTTCTTTAGCAATTGTGTTTCTTTCTTGCCGCTCCACTGTAAAAACTTTGCATAATACGTGATACGTCAATGTCCTCCAAGTAAATGTTTTGTAACGCGTGTACATTGATAATGAGCGAGCGTTGCTAAGCCCAAACAAATTTGGTAATACATTTTCTTCTATCAGCAAATGGATTTAACTCCAATTAGAATAAGAACGTCTCCCGGGTTTGGACCATGTTAGTGTTGTAACTGACTAAGATAAGAAGATTTTCTTGGTTTAAACCGTGTCAAACTTGTAACCGAAGTCGCCAACGTTGTACCTACTTTTGCAAAAGGCCTCATCAGAACGTAAAAAAAATCGCAGGACTCAAACAACCAACCGAAATCTAACTAAGAATTTTAAAAAAGTTAAATTATCAAATTATCTTCTATGGAGTTTAGAATCTGGCGTGGTTTACAACTTGATTATCTAACTCTGTAGTTATTTTTTTGTTAGATTGTTGTTTGCTGCTTTAAGTTTATTGATTTCTTCTTTATTTTTTTAGGAATTTAGAATCTGGTTTGTTTCAAAAGTAGATTACTTAAACTAAGATTGGTAAACCCTTTATTTTGTAGGAGAGTCTATAAAAACTGCTTGATAAGTTTTCTTAGGGCGACGTTTCGTGGAACGGTTGTGTCCACTTCTTCAGGCAAACTGAATTTATTAAAAAGTAACAACATTAGTAAAAAGACAGTAACAATTCGGTGAGAGCTACAAATTTATCTTGTACTTATTATAAATGCTGCTTGATAATTATAGATAATTACTTACGTAAAACAAATACACAGTAGAATGGTCCGCAAACAACGTCATTAATACAAAATTAATAAATAACAAAAAACATTTAATGTAAAAATACACGAAAACCACTACAAACTAAATCACTAGTGATTTTTAGTGATCTATAATTATCAAGCAGCATTTATAATAAGTAGAAGATAAATTTGTAGCTCTCACCGAATTGCTACTGCCTTTTTACTTATGTTGTTTTCTTTTTAATAAATTTAGTTGGCTTTGAAAAGTGGACACAACCGTTCCACGAAACGTCGCCCTAAGAAAACTTATCAAGTTGTTTTTATAGCCTCTCCTACAAAATAAAGGGTTTACCAATCTTAGTTTAATCAAGCCATTAGAAGGTCTAAAATACTTTTCTTAATAATTTGGTTACTTAACTTTATAGCTGTTTTTTTATAAAATTTTGTCTGCTTGTTTGAATTTTGCACAACCTGATACAACCCCTTACAAAAGTAAGCAAAACGTTGACAACTTCAGTTACAACGTTGACATGGTCCGAACCTAAAAGACTTTCTTATCTTGACTGAAAACAAATTTATGGGCTGATAGAGGAATCGTTTCCAAATTTTGTTGAGTAGGTTGAAATTATCTGACCCAATCTAACGAAACTTATTATGCCATATATGACAATTTCTGAAAGTTCTAGCATCTATTTGCTGTTCTGTTAGTCGTTATAACTAAAACAACGTGTTTATCATGCCATTTTGTAACATAAACTTGTTTTCTGCAAAATGGTTCACAATATGTTTTTTGAAATAATAAAGAATATGTTACAAGCTTTAGGTATTTTACGAACCTGCACGGTCAACTCACAATAGTCGGGGAGAGGGTAGGGTTCCTAGATAATAATGAAAAGATATTTAAGGGCGCCAGAGCTTATCCCAAAGAAACTTCTGTCTGCTCACAACAGAATGGTAATAAACTTGTAACTAGATGTTAGGTTCGTAACTGCTGAAAGAAACGAATAAAAAAAGAAATTGAATCGTTAATAACAATTTCACTTTAATTCCTCTATAAAGTTAAATCTATTAACAATTAACTAGTACTGTAGAGAAAATAGAAAAGAGAATAGCAGCAGGATCGGCAACTTACACTACACGTCAAACAAGAGTGTAATTACCATAACATGTATAAAACTTTATCAGTAAGTAACATTAATAATGATAATTGATTGTGGATATAAGCAGCAAGCGATAAGTAATTTACCTAAATTAATTGGATAACAATCACAAGTAACAAATCAATCCGAACGTACGATTAGCAAATATAATAAGTCGTGAGTTTACACCGTAGCGACAACGCATAAATAAGTAAAAATTGACTTACCAAATTCCAGGGTACTTTCAGAAAAACGTTTTTCCTACTGGCTCCTGCAATTAAACTTCCTGAAAATTAATCGTGTCTACCTGGCGACTTACAAACTACAAATAAAAGACACATTTAAGGGATAGTAATCGAACCGACACTTATCGTATGCTGTTACATTAATTCTACGCCTATGGTGGTATTAAGTAATTGCCTCCGAATAGAATTCAATCGTATCCAATAATTATGATCTTCCGAACAAGGTGATAGTCATCAAGGTTAAGTTATGGCCTTCGAATAGAATTCAATCGTATCCAGTAATTAGGAGCTTCCGAACAAGGTGAGAGTCATCAAGGTTAAGTTATGGCCTCCGAATAGAATTCAATCGTATCCAGTAATTAGGAGCTTCCGCTTCCGATTATAGTTTTCCCTTGAGGATTTTAGGTAACGATAAGAATACCCCTATTCATGAAGGTAGCACATGGCGCTAACCAAAAAGACATAAAAATTACCTTTAATTAAAGAAAGAACAAAATCACTTACTCTGCGTGGATGAAATCAATTATTTAAGAGAAACTACTAATTTCCATCGTGTCCCAACACGTGGATGATTTTAGAGAACGAACCTTCACTCACGCAGACATAGACAACAACAGGTACGATGGTAAAGTCAAAATGCCGGAAATCTCACCGGATGTCGTCTGCTCAACACAAAGTGACCAACGAATCCGATAGATGGCGTCAACACCCGAATCTAATTTTACGTCGAAAACACATAGGCGTACCTAATGAAAATTTTGACCGTAACAGATTGGACAGTCATGTACGTTCTAATTTTACGCCAGTGTAAATAGTGTAATAATATTTGTCCCAAAAAGTACTATATCTTATGAGAAAAAGAGAAAAGTTTACTGTATTACTTGATTATTGAGTTCTTAAAAGTTACTTTTATCAGTAAAATATGGCAAATATTTTACTTTTTTAACATCAAAAAATGATTTTCCTTAAATTTTGCATTCACCTGGTTGTAGTTGTTCTAGATCTAAATATTGACCGTCGCCAGTGTCTGCAATATTGTCACTTTTTATTAAAAGCGACTTTTGGCATAGACTGCGTCGTAGATAAACACCTAGACTTAGGCTTGGTCCTAGCCTCTTCTTGAGAGCCAAAACAAGAAGTAGAACTTGGCCTTTGCCAAACAAACTGACATTTTGCAAGACATTGCAGCTTGCATCTTCAGAGTGGTAAATGTCACTGAAAGAAAAAGTGTAAATGCCGATATTTATACCAATAGCGATTAGCGTAGTTAACGGACCTTATGTTTTCGTTACCGCTTGACTGACTTTGTTGTTACTTGGAGTAAGTGTTTGTGTCCTTTCCAAGAAGGTTGACCTTTGTCTTAGAGGATATAATACTGGTAGCCAAGATTTGCTGAGTCTTAAACCGTCTTCTTGGTTCATATTACATGGATGTTTTTCCTGTGGATCCAGTTATATAAAACAGACGGGACGCTCTATTAAAGTAAAAGAACATATGGCTGACTGCAAACACCGCAGAGTTACTAAATCAACAGTGGCAAAACAAGTGTGGAACCAAGGACACACGCTGAACTTTAACCAAACTAAAGTGTTAGCTAGAACTCCTTTCTACTTTCCCAGATTAATCCGCGAAGCTCTCAAGAAAAGACTAGGACCAAGCCTAAGTCCTGGGTGTTTATCTACGACGCGGTCTAAGCCGAAAGTCGATTATAATCATAAACATACCAACCGCGAAAGCTTAAGATTTTATATTGTCACTTTTGATCACCTCCTTTTCAACACTTCAACTTGCGCTGTTCGATTGATTCTTCATCAAAATATCTTCCTTAATTTAGGCAACTTTTAATTTTTTCTCTGTTCTTTTTTTCGCTTTCACTCAGATACTTTCTAGAACACCGTAAAAAATTTATAATGATAGTTTTTATCAAATGATGGTAAAACTAAATGCCAACAAATGCTAAGACAACTGTAAAAAAGTTTCTAGCGAATGCACAGCGATTGCTCAGGCGTGTATCTACGTATTGTTATTGTTTACAATTTAAATCAAATAAAATATTTATCTATCGCGTAGCTACAGGAATGTTATGTATTTAACCTATATATTTAAAAATGGATAACTTTATGTAATTGACAGGTGGAATATTTTATTCATTCTTCATACGATTAATTTGTAAAGCTTGTAAGATCTCAGGTCACAGGTGCCTCTTCCGGCCCGTGTAAAAATGAATATATGTCAATATTTTAGAGTATTGAAAAATAGCTCTTATAGAACTAATTTCTATGCATTGCAACTTTAATTATAATGAGTATGCTATCATTCACACCACAAAACAATTCCATTTTGTAAATGACAAAAATTAGGACAAGATCGACTTTCTCGAGACGAGATCGAATTTATTTAGTCGAGATCGAGATTTTCGAGTGGAGATCAAGGTTCTCGAGTCGAGTTTGAGATAATACAAAATTTTAGAGTATTTTGAGATTTTAGACGAGATCAAGTAAAATTTCGTGTTGATCTCGTCTCGTACAACTTTTTTTTACATTTTTTTTGTAATTGTATTTATTATTTTTTGTGTTTCATTTTTTTTAATTTGTTGCAATATACTTAATAAGATACTTACTTATTCCATTAGCTTTTTCTTTTTTGGTTCCGAATATTTGTGCAAAAAATTGGTTTAAGCTGTCTTTTTTAAGTATATAAATGCAATCGTTTAGACAACTACGTAAATTTATAAAATGATGTCTAATTATTAATATGTTATCAAAAACAATAATAACAAAAATAATAATAAAAAGCAAACCAACACTTTCTTCAAATTAAAAATTATTTTTTTAATTTATATCAAACAATGTACTTATACCCCGTCATGCAATAAACAGACTTTAAATTTGCTAATGAAATTAACAAAACCTTACTAATCAGTTCTAAAACACAAAAATGTGAAATGGCAACAATGAAAAATTATATTTAGTCAGTTATGATTTTTGTAAATGGAAGATTATATATACAGAGTTCGCCATTACTCCGGTCTCGGTTTTTAGTGCCTTTGTATCAATGTCAGCATGTACTCTGTTGAAAAGCTACATGTTTTAAAAATATCTTTGTTTATACAGGGTGTTTAGTTTTTGCTAGGCAGCATAAAGTTGCACTTTTTTAAATAGCAGCCTATCAGTTTTTTTATGGTGTTCGATGAAGGCCTAACTTAAATAAAAAGTACTTTTTAAATTGATTGCGACGTTGCCATTTTAGAGCAATTTCTTTAAAAATCAGAAAAAAATTGTCACAACACTGTTTTTTTTTGAAATTTTAGAATCTGTTTTTGTAAATTTGTAGGTTTAAGTCAGAAGTACTTTAATAGTCTACAATATTTTTTTTAATTTGCCATGCTTATTTTGTATGAGAGCGCTAATTTTCAAATTTGTCAAATTACTGAAACTCATTTTTTTAGTTGGCGCCGTTAATCTCTTTCAACTGTTTCTAATGTAAATTTTAATTATCTATCGATTTCCACTAGCACTTTTTTCTCCTAACATCTACAGTTATGAAGATATTTATAAATTTTTAATTAAATCACAACAAGCTTTGTTTTATACTAACATTAGAATGTCTTCCGGGTTTGGACCGTGTCATATTTGCAACCGAAGCTGCCAACGTTTCGCCCACTTTCGTAAGGGGCTTCATCAAGGCGTGAGATAAATCGCAAAACTCAAACAAGCAATCAAAATCTAACTACGAACTTCTCAAAAGTTAGGTTATCCACCTGTGAAACAAGCCATAATCTAAACTCTGAAAAGGTAAGAAAGAAAACGATAACTTGAGAAAGCAAACGAAATGGTAATCAACTTGTGAACCAAGCCAGATTCTAAACTCCGTAGAAGTGACTTAAGAAGAAATAGTCTCCGTATTTAAAGGAAAAGGATTGTCACGGATGGTTAAGCTCGGCCCTGATTGGGTTACGGTTGCTAGGGGGCGTGTTTTTTTATAAATGACTAATAACCGGGAACCAAAGAAGGGATAGTTCGAAACTATGATCGCGATTGAAGTTATTGGGGTGGTTGATGATTTCTATGCTTTCTCGGAATTTCCTGTTGAAAAAGAATGGAGATTTGGCAATCATCAAAACATTATCAAAATATATCTTGTGACCTGTAGTAAAATGATGTTCAGCGACCGCAGGCTTGGAAATATACATTTTTCTTATACAACGATCATGTTCTGAAATGCGAGTAATGACGGAACGACCGGTTTCACCAAACCACAAGAACTAGGATTTTGGTATACACCTTGAGATGAAAGTATAGGAAATTTGTCTTTGGGAGAAGGAAGAATCTGAGAGATTTTGCCTGTCGAGTTGAATATGGGCTTAATACCATTCTTACGAAAGAGTTTCCCTATTTGATCTGTAACCTTGTGAATGTAGGGTAAAAAGGCCAATTTCGGGTTGGATTCGGGAGTAGAAATGTCCTTCTCAGATTGATAAATCGAAAAGGCACGATGAACCAAAGATTCAATAACAGAACGTTTCTGTGCAGGATGATGATAAGACGAAGCATGAAGGTATCTGTCCGTATGAGTAGGTTTGCGATAAACAGAATAGCTCAGAAGTCCGTCGGGCTTACGAGTCACAAGAACGTGAAGAAATGGAAGAGAACCATTACTTTCGATTTCCTTAGTAAATTTGATATTTAAGTGTTGATTGTTAAGATGATCAAGAAACTTAAACAATTCAAGATGACCATGAGACCAAACAATAAACGTGTTGTCAACATATCTAAACCACACTTTAGGTTTTAATATTGATAATTCCAAAGCAACCGTTTCAAAGGATTCCATAAAAATGTTAGCTACAACAGGTGATAGAGGAGAACCCATAGCAGCACCAGAAACTTGTTCGTAAAACTTGTTATCAAATTGCTAGCTAGCCAAGTTCTTGTTCAACATTATTTGCGAGTTTATAGGTAAAACCTCTTCTCACATCCTCAACTCTCAGCATTTCATTCAACGTCTAGAAACTATAAAACTTGAATCCGAAGATCTTCTCGTAAGCTTTGATGTTACTTCACTTTTTACTAAAGTTCCTATTAAGGATTTGCTTATTATCATCAAACAGATTCTGTCTCAACATGGCAAGGACTTGAGTTTGGTTATTGAAAAGTGTCTATCCTCTACTTACTTCCAATTTGATAACAAGTTTTTATCGCGATTTATCTCACGCCCTGATGAAGCCCCTTACGAAAGTGGGCGAAACGTTGGCAGCTTCGGTTGCAACTATGGCACGGTCCAAACCCGGAAGACATTCTAATGTTAGTATAGATTTCGGCCGTGGAAGCCTTCGCTATTTTAAGCTTTGTTTTAATCAAGCATGTTTGTCCTAGTAGGTAACTTTAAAGTGTAACTTTATGCTGCTCAGCAAAAACTAAACACTGTATAAACAAAAATATTCTTAAAACATGTTTTTCAATAGAAATGAGTACAGTACTAAACATTTTATTCTGACAGTTATACAAAGGAACTAGAAACCGAGACCGGAGTAATGGCGAACCCTGTGTATATAACTTTTATGCGGACAAATGATGATTTTGAATCTTATTATTCCAATTAAAGATTATTATTTTTGCATATAAAATTTTCCTGTGGCACAAATTAAGAACAAAATATAATTTTAGCAGAAAAAGATAAAATACTTTTGATGTTTTAAATTGATGATTTATTTATTATTTGTTAACAATAAAAATGTAATTGTATCTAAAAATTTAACACAAAAAATGTAATTACTGAAAAAGTGAAAAGTAACTCACTACGATAAATTACATTGTTTTTCTGAAATAAATTACCGACGTCATTACTTCTGTTGTATTTTTTTCTAACGTTTGGTTAAGTGTGAACAAACTAAACAATCAATCACAAAAACGTAGATCTTTTATATTGGTAAAATGACGGGTTGTTCAATTGATTTTATGTATTAGTCACAGAAATATTGGATCAGAATCGTTAAATGCTGAAGTAAATACTGAGGGTTTTCTAGTAAAGCACCTTCTTTCATTTATTATTTGTAGTTATAACTATGTCTACAATGCACTAATCTGCCGAGTTTCGTAATATTAGCAGATAATCTGCCACCTTCACGGTTGTCAATCTACGATTAAATACGTTGCAGCAGCTGTTCAGCTTAATGATTCCGTTTTCTTTAAAACTGGACAGCTGACAAAGTGAATGAAATGTTCAGGATGTTTTTATTAGTATCAGCTAATACTTTACAACATACAAAAGAATTTCGCTCGTACTTGTGATAAATTAATTTCATCGCAATTTGTTTTGTGATTAACATCACGGTAAAGAATTTTAATAAAAGTCGTAATTAGTGCGTTTCATTTGATAAACGAATGTAACTGGTTTCGAACTATACCACATGTCAAACGTTTTTGATTTGTATAGATTGTATCATTGAAACTATACGCTAAGTATTTATTCTCTCATGGTCACCCCAAAAATATATGAAGCGTAAATGATTCAGAATCCCTGTTCTGGTAGAAATCTTTATATACCTGTACAGAATTCAGTTGAATTACAACTGACCTACATGTCTTATGTAGCCCACCTAGATCTTTATATCGATGGGGGAAGTGGACAATGGCTTCATCTTTTAGGTCGCTGCGATGACCGTTGGGTCCAGATCTGACAGCACCAGTGAGACCTGTCAGCTATTTGAGAATAAACTTACAATTTGTCATATGAATTATTTGACCGTTAGGATTTACCTAAAACATTTGATATAATCGCAATGTGATCTTTGACTTTTAAAATTAATTGTAAATTTGATTAATCTCTTACACCAATAATTTATCTTATTAAACAAAGAATTTGCAAACTACTTTGTTGCATAAACGATCAACATTCTATTAATTACAAACAGTTTTATTATTAAATGAGTTAATCATTGGTTTGATTTTTTTTTGTATAAATTATTTTTCTAACAGAATGTTAACAATATATAAAAACATTTAAAAAATGTTGCATTAGAAGCTTGTAAAAGTTAATGTAATTCCATTACTTTTGTCAATGAGATTGTATATAAAATGTATTTTTATATACAAAAAGTAAATTTAGATTAATTGTAATCATTCTAAAACATTTTTTATGTAGAAAATTATTATGCGATTTGTTGTAAACAATATTTTTTTTATACTAAACAAACTGACTTTAATTTATATTCTTATAATAATTATATGTAAGCGCAAACAATAACAATTCTTTTTGGTCATTTTTTTGATAAATTTAGTGTTAGTAAAATCTAAGTAGCAGCAATATAACCAGATAATAACTAATATTTTTGTTACTTCTTTTGCAGT
Organism: Aquatica leii; assembly: GCA_035610365.1. Taxonomy (NCBI): domain Eukaryota; kingdom Metazoa; phylum Arthropoda; class Insecta; order Coleoptera; family Lampyridae; genus Aquatica; species Aquatica leii. Next base: position 19,196,689 of record CM069434.1, on the reverse strand, counting down.
CAAAGTTAACTGATTCGGTTAATTTATATTTTTTTTCAAAGCTTTAACTAACAAAAGTTTTATATTTTTTATACAAAAACTTTTGATATGAAAAGAAATTAACAAGCTAAAGGCTTTTACTATTTTGTTAGAAAAAGAATTACTGTAATAACTTTAGTAATTCATAATTACGATTGGTGCACAATAAAATCAATAACAATTAAAACATTTTTATTTATTTATGCAACGTTTTCACAAACAACGTTCAATGTTAAGATTGTTGACAGTAAATTTTTACTTTGACACTTTAAACTTCACGACGTTTACAACTAAAGCTTTGATACAGTCAAACACGTTTAATTTTATTATTCTAAATCGCTATTCAACTTATAATATAAATGCGACAAAAAACACAAACATTAATTTTTAAACTAAAAATTTTGCACGTGTAGATACATGATAATTTTGTCTAACATAAAAGTTTTTCTAGAATACTTGCAATTGTAAATGCTAAAACACGTTTCTCAGGTTTAAAACTGTTTGCTCATGAACATACAGTAACCTGTTATATGCCTCATTCAATATGTGTTAGCCGTTCTTAGTCTTATTGCATTTGGAAGTTTAAAAAAAAATCATTTGACGTGTTCTTGATACCTATTTTTTGGAAAAACAAACAATAACTGCTCAGCTTCGTCGTGATAATTTTTACATAAGTCGGTTAATAACATTCATATCTCACTTATTATTGCATCAAAAATTAAAACCAGATATCAAAGTTTCTGTAGCAGGTGTTCCTCTAGGTAGCAATTATGAGACTGCGTACCAGATATAATAAATAGTAGAAACTATCAACACCTGAAGTAAGCAAAACGGCCAAAACGGCAAAAAGTGATACGGCGTCTTATTAATTAAAAAACGGTTGATTACACACCTAGCTAATCCGTGAGAAACATCTTAAAAACCATAAACACGTACTATAATTCAATTTAAAAAAAAAACAGCATAAAAATTAGATAAAGCAAAGCCAAAATACAAATAGTAAAAGTAAAATAAACGTTATTATTGTACTTTTCAGACTAAAATACAGTGTGTTTCTGAAATACGACTACAAACTCAAAGAGTAATTTCCTAGCAGCGTTAAAAAGAAAATTTTATTTTTAAAAAGTTTGTCTAAAATGGCTCATTTTTGAGATATTTGTAATTAAAGTTTTTAAGTCGGTTCCGACCGACTGCGACTGTTTAAATAAGTGTAGACTGATTGTTGCTTTTAAGTTTGCGGCAAATGCTGTGCGATCCGTATTTTAAAACGTTTTGATCGATTGTGTTGATTGTTTTCTTTAATTTTCCCTCATTTAGAAAATAAATTGTTAATAAAATAATTCCAACAGATACCAATCTTAATTTTGTTGTGTTGACAGTGACTTAAGTTAACAAATCATATTTTGTGTTCTCGATTACGTTTATTTGTGGTTGTAACCCATACGAAACTTTAACTAAACAAGCAAAATAAATGTAAGAAAGTATGCACTCCAAATTCAGTTGTCTTAGAATTCTGTTGAATAACTTGCTTTATTTCTGCATTGATTTCTTTAGTTGATGCTAAGTGATTTGCGTAAATTGCTTTCAATAAATTTTATTTTGGTGTATATGCAACTACCTAAAGTAACTAGAGGTGTTTTTTTACCTACGAAAGCTGTGGGCGAGAAAGACTATGTACTAACAGCGTAAGAACAAGTAAAAGAATAAATCATTTTATTAAAATCAAAATATTTGTTGTTATCCTATGTTTGTGCATGTATTGCAAATTGTACTAGAAAAATAGCTCGCAGCGTTAACATGTCTCATAGTACGGTACACCGTAATTTGAAAAATTTGTATCCGCATTCTTACCATGTCCAACAAGTTAAACAGTTAACCACATAAATTAATCTTTTGAATTGAATTTAGCGTGAAAAGAATCTTAATAAAACTCAACTTTTAACTTTTATTGGCGGTTTTCGATTAATGTTTAGGCGGGTATTTTATGAAATACTTGAATTGGACCGTTTATTTTACTAGAAAAGCTTACGGGAGACTTGTACTTAATTTTTGTACAAAAGCTTTTTATGACTTCCCCTTTGAAATTCGCAGAAAAACGTGGTCTATGCACAATAGAGCTTCCCCGTATGTAAGCTGCCCTGTTTGCTATCTTTTAAATATAGTTTTACGGGTTGTTGGATTGGAAAAAACAACCTCAGATGCTGGCTGAACATTTATTATAACTAAGGTAACAAAATCTGATCACTTATTTTTTCGTATTTATTTAATAGCAACTTAAAACATTACAAAAATACTTGTATTGTATATTCAGTTTTATTTTTCCAGTGTTTTGAATTTGCTAAAGTGTGATCACCCGTGAGTTTAACTGCTTATCGGACGTATCTCCAGATGGTAAATAGCAGGGTAGATAAGGTGTCATTGTACGCAACTTTACTAGCTGAGCCGAGACAATCCTGTTTACCTTGACAGGTACTTAAATACCACTATCACGCAAACTAGCTTTCCCAGCTCAAGCTGTAGTGTAGTGGCAAAAGCCAACACTGGGATAACAAGAACTATCGCTGCTTTACTGACTTTGGTCAGCAAGCACGGCAGTCAAACACGAACCTCTTGCTGTTATGAGCATGTCTTACAGGCAAGCAGTGTTGAAGGGTTCTGGCTTAATTGTCTAAACCAAGAAAAGACAACCTTATTAAAAATTTTAATCTAAGGTAGGGAAGACTAAACCAATAGATGCGTAATTGAAAAAAAAAAACAATCGTCACTGGTTCCAACTTTGGGGCACTAGGCAAACTCCTTTGCATATAACTTTCCGTGCGTATCGGGGCATTGCGGATGGTTAAGCTCGACCCTGATTGGGTTACCATCCGTGACATATATAGGTCTATCTACATTTAAAAAAAAAAAGAAACTCTGAGCAAAACATATCCGCTGATGCTAAGCGCGAACCCGAAAAACCTAAAAAACTTTCAAGAGCCACAAGCTCCAACGGCAGAGACGCGCAAGTAAAATCTACTTAAACAGAAAGCAAAGGCGACCAACTTTGCAACGCAACAGCGACACTAAACGGCGCACGCAATTGTACCAACTGCCAGAACAACAGCGGCGCAATAGCACACCGGCGTTAAAAAAACGACCGGTAAAGCAAAGGAGAGAAACCGAAGAAACCCAAAAAAAGTATTTAAGGATACCCTGACGGAGTTACTTTTGCAATCATAAAAAAAACGTTTTTTAAAAATACCATTAGTCCTAAAGAATTTAAAGTCATAACAACTTAGATGGATTGACGAACTGCAGAAAGAAAAGCGTTTTCAGGAATGTGCCCATAAAAAAAATAACTTGCGCAGACGAGATAACCAAAGAACGGTTATTCGGCACGTCAAACAAAGAGAAACCACTGGGGAAGAATAAGGAACTTGAAATTATTTATCTCAAAGACTATTTTGCACTCAAAAAGATTATTAGTTAGGTACCGAAAACAGCACTAGAACCGGCCACTCTACTGAAAAAAATATCGGTACAGAACAACATCAGTATCGAAACGTGGCGGGTCGTTAACGCTAAAGCCGATCCAAAAGGAACCCAAAACGTCTTGTTTATGAACAATGGGACCTGAAAGAAGATACCTCAAATTTTCGAAAATCATTTTCTGGGTGATGGTCGATTCCAAAAAAAAGTAGGAAAGAACCAGATGCAACAAGCTATGTATGGGTATGGATGTAAATTCAAAACGTGCATGAACGCTCTGACGGCAAATCTAATGCTCAAAATTGTTCAGATACATATGCATCACTGCAAAGTAGTTTCAGTGGCCCTCAAAATTTATATCGTGATATTTTGTTCAAGAGCCTTGGATTCACTAGGAAACAGTAAAAAAGTTAATGCCTTTAAGTCGATAATTAATTGCAGCTCAATTTGTGTACAAACTTTGCACATGTATAATTGTAACCAATGCACTAAACTTAAAGCCATTGTGAAATTAATGTTCTAGATCTAGTGACAGCTAAAATATCTGTAGTAGAAGAAGTCATCAGAAGAAATTATCGGATCCGGTTACCTTCCCCGCGACTAGACAGAACCACTGCCACCGGTGGAATTTCTACGGTTGAATAACATTGGAACCAACAGACTGTTGATTCTTGGTTACGATGCCAATGCACACTACACTTTGTAGAGGATCACGAACTCAAATCCAAGAGGTAAAAACTTTTTAAATTTAGAAGTAGTAAATAACGGAAAAATAACCGTGTCACGCAGTAAAGTTATTGACTTTACGTTTGCTAGTCCAAAGGTGAGCAAAGTGATAAAAATGTTACATGTATCAGAAGAACATTTTTTATTTGATTATAGATACATTTGATTCAAGATTAAATCAAATGAGAAATTTGAGTACAGAAACCCAAAGAAAACTGACTGGAAGTTGTTCAACGACATTTTAGCCGGCCAAATCAGCGACTGTTCTTCAGTTGCAAGATCAACGCACTAGCTAGAATCATTAACAACATTGTTCATTTATTAAAATCCACCTTTGAAGCATGCTCCCCAAAAACTGTCAAAAGACCCTCAACAAGGTTGTTTGGTGAAACACGGAGCTTGACAAACCAAGGAAACGCACTTGAAGGCTATTTAACTCAGTCAAAACAAACAACAACTACGATGAATACAAAACCAGCCTTACAACATACAAACATGATATTAAAAAAGCAAAGAAAGCCTAGTGGAGAATGTACTGTAAAGATTTAAAAACATGAACTTACCATCTCTCGCTTTTAAAAAGCACTGACAACATCGGTTCTATTTTGACCGAAAACTAAAAAGTTACAGACTTAAAGAGTTGAAGGTACTCTGCAAGGACTATTGCAGCCAAAAAAAACTAGGAATCAGAGAGAAAAAAAATTAATCCTGAATACGAAATCAATACGCTTAAACTATTTTAGTGTTCAGGAGCCTATAGAATTTATCCCATCCTGGTTAGCACTTTCGCATATACCAAACTATTTGTAAAAATAAAAGTTGAGTATCATAAGCTCTGAAAATCGTAAAAGATATATGTCACTCTTAGCTTTATACAAGAGTAGTTTAAACACTTAAATTATCTTACTAGAAGTAACCTAATTGAAGTTTGTTATCATTTAGCTGCTCTAAAAATTGATTTGATTAACATGTCCGCAAAAAAAATTAACATTACTAACTCCATTAGAAAAAAAACCACACAACTTTCCTATAAGAAATGAAGAAATGTCTACATATATTTTTAAGGTTATGTTGTTATAAAACCACTTTGAAGTGATACTTACAAGTTTGTATTGACTTCCTCACATGCTATAATTTTTTTGAAATTTTTCTCCTCGATTTCATAAGGATATAATCGAAATATGAGAATTTGAGCTGAGTTGTCATATCGAATAACCCCTATATTTGTGCATCTCAATATTTCTTCCCTTTCAATAAAAATCATTATTTTAACGTATCCTGCTTTTCTTTTAAGATATAGAATTTCTTTCTAAAAAAAATTGTCGCAAGCAAGATTCTAATCTATATTATATTTGTGAATTTATTTAAAATTATAAATAAAATATCTAGTACTGTTAATGTAAGAAAAAAAATTATTTAAATAAATCGTTAGAAAGATTTAATTCTATAAGAAACTAAAAATAATTCGAATTATTTATATACGTACAATTTTATATAAGAAAAACTGTTAAAAATAGCGGATACACCCACTTCCGGGTTTTTTATCAGACCCATTTTTTGATAAACCGAGAGATTATGAAAAGGCAGCTCCGTACCAATTTTCAAGTTACTAGGACTTATGGTTCGAGAGTTATCGTAGGTACATCCAAAGATAATGCAAGAAAGATCCACACTCCGTGCATAAACAAGTCAAAAAAGAGAAAAATTGTTATTTTTAACGTATCTTGCTTTGTCTTCAAAATTATGTAATTTTTTCCTAAAAAAAAATCATTGCAGGCAAGATTCGAACCTAGATTATATATGGAATTTACTTTAAATTATAAATCTAATGTCTGATAAACTGCTTATGTTAGAAACGTTTTTTATTAGGATAAAATGTTAGAAAAAATTATCTCGATAAGAAACTGTAAAAATAATTAGAATTATTTACATACATACAAAATTATACAAGAAAAACTGTTAGAAATGGCGAATACACCCACTTCCGGTTTTTTTTATCAAACACATCTTTTAATAGAACCGAGAGAATATGAATAATCAGGTCCTTACAAAATTTCAAGTTACTAGGACTTTTGGTTTGAGAGTTATCGTGAGTACATCGTTACACACAGACACACACACAGACCCCCAAAATTTTGTTGTCAAAAATACATTTTTCTGATTCAAGAGACCATTTAACGTAAAATTATGCAAAAATATTTTTTTAAAACAAAATTTATAGGAAAGTAAAAAAGTCAATCAGATGTAAAGTAGAAACTGACGGAACAAGTATGAAGCAAATCATGTAAATAAAATGCTTAGAGACTACCTTATCAAGTTAAGGGACGCTTGAGAGAGAAGTTAAAGAACCAGTATAAAAAGCTAATAAGGTAGCTATAATAAAGAAATGAAAAAAATTTAACATAGCAGAACGAAGACAAAATCAAGAATACATAAAACTACTATAAGATCAATAATGACCTATGCGGCAGAAACGATTACTGACACAGTCAAGACACAAAGAAAGTTAGAAAAAATATAACACTAAAACAACAAACTAATGAACGTTTAACCAAAAAAATGTAATGACTATATCAGAAGAATGGAAAAGAACAGGTTATTCAAGACAGTCACAGATAAATCATTATCAGGTCAAAGAAGCACGGCTGTCCACCCAAAAATGAAACGACAACATTACGTAGAGGCATATTAAACAGGTAGAAATGCTTAATAACAGAAAAAGAAGAAATTAATTCAAAAGCACTATAACGAAAACAAAAGAATTTTGTGACAATAACATTTCTCAATCCATGCAAACGAAAAAAATTCATGCCTAAAGTCCAAGCGATTGAAACTACAAAACAAAACAGTAATAAATGTATCAAAACAAATTGCATATTATAAGAAAGAAAAGCACGGGGTAATGCAAAAATGTAAGAGTGAAAAGTAAAAACAAAGAAAACATTGCACCAAGCCTAAAACTAAATAGAAAAAATAGAATAAAAAGAATAGCTGAAACACAATGGATGAGCTCAACCACTAAAGTTAAAAAATTGGAACAAATTGGAAAAACGTACATTAGTAAATAGAATGCTTAAGCGCTTTAAAAAATAATTTTTGAACAACTTTTGTTGTAACTTTCTGCAAACTGCAGAACATGCAATACCTTAAAGATCAATGACTTTTAGAACATCTTTATTTCATAATCTTAAAAGTTTTAACTAACTAGGATAGTTTATCTTTATTATACTTTTAACAATATCTACTGTCGAACTAATTTGCATATTTGTTGTTAATTTGAAATGTTGAAATTTTACAGTAATTTATATCTTTCTGCACAAAACATACAGTTTATTTAAAACATTACTAAATTAATTTTTGTAACCTATAAATAATTTTTTAAATCAGGAAAAATGTAATAAATATAATTTTAAATTGATTCCAAATAAGTACTTTAAATTAAAATTGCGTCAATCAAAAAAAGTGTTAACAATATTTTAGATTGACACCAATTATATTAGTCAAATAGGAAAAATAAACAAAAATTTAAGAACGATAATTAAATCATATGTAACATGTTAAAAAGTAAAACATATAAACAATTTTATGTGTGTTTTATTTATAGATATACCCACTCTTTGTTTAATTACATTTATTGTATATTATTTCCAAACATTTAGTTATGGCAAGATTTTTTTCAAATGGTTTTTTATCACCAAAAGCTTAAGAACCACTGTCATATACTATACTCAATTATCTATAGATGTCAATTGTCAATGTCATTTTGAATTGAATTAATTTTTAAATTAAAACAATAGTTTAGTATATGTATGAAATAAATCGCACGTCTGTGAAACTTTTATAACTGGTCTCAAAATTCTAGACTCGGCTTTTTTGTCGCCCCGTCTGTTACCATTTTCACTCTTTTTTTAAAGAATAATTGTCCCGTTTTAACTAGGTCATCTTCTCCTTGTTTTATTAGCTCGTCTATTACGTCATCTGATTCAGGACACATGATTTTTGATGTACTTTATGTTACATTTTATGTCTTCTGAAGTTACGTTCATAGTTTTTTTTTAATTCTTGTTTCACAGCGTTTCGTGTTTCATTTTTTTGTTTTATAGCTATTCGTAATATGGTTGTCTTTAGAATTTGTTTTTTATCTTTTATTTTTTCCCCTCTCTGTTTTTAATGCAGTGATATTTGTACGGTCTAGTGACCTCTTTATACTTTTCATTTTGTTTTTTTGGATTATTTTTTCAATTTGTGTTTCTAACTGTTTTATTTTTTGTTGCTTGCTTTGTTTGTTTTTGTAAATTCCAATTTCAACTTTTTTCTTTCAAACTTCGGCTATTTTGAAGCCTACGTCTAGCATTCTTTTATTTATCTTAGCACTCATGTTGTTTATTGTGAGTTTTTGTAGTTCCGAAGTTTTTAAATTCTTGCTTAGTTTGTGTTCATATTATGCCTGTTTTCTTTTAAAATTTTTGTGGCTATCGTTGTTTTTGAAGTGTTAACTTTTTTCTTTCTTTCCATTCTCTCATTAACTTCTATTTTTGTTCTCAATATTATACAGCCGCGTCTTGTGTTAATATTGTTTAATTGTGTTACTTCTTTAACAATTTCTTTAAATGATTATAAAATATTATCTATCTCATTTTTATGTTCTCCGTTTGGGCTGACTTATGTTCACTTCCTATTGGACTTATTTTTAAAGAAGGTGTTCAGTATATATACATTTTCTTGTTCTTCAAAATTTATGAGCATTTGTCCTCTTTTACTTCGTTTCTCTAATATGTGTATTCCGATCATACCTTTATTCGGTTCTATTTTTTCTCATATTTTAATGTTAAAGTTTCTTATTATAAGTGTATATTGGGCAATAATTGTTCTTTATTGCTTTTGATACTTCTTTGTAGAATGACTCTACTTCTTCGTCATCATAACTCGTAGTTGGAGCGTATAATTTTTATGTTGCAGAAAATAGATATGTTTAGAATGATACATGTAAGTCTATCAAATGTTCTTTAAAGCCACAGAAAATAACAATTAGATCATCTAGATTCGATAAGTGCGTAACAAGCATGCACTGTAATACTATTAATCCGACGATAATCGATGCATACTATTATTTTTCCATCGTTTTTCGGCACTAAAACAACTGGAGCCACATACGCTGACTTGCATTCTTTGATGATGTCACCTTCTATCATTTTCTCAATTTCACCTTTCAGTATTTCCTTCTTCGCAGGTGATAGTTTGTATGGCGGTACTGCAATTGGACTGTCATCGCTTAATTTAATAGCATGCTCAGCAAAGGGCGTCGCTTTCTGGTTATCAGCGAATACTTGTCGATGATGTGTTATTAGATCATTGAGCTGTTTCTTTTCAACATCATTCAATTCAATACCTTCATTGTCACGAAGAGCTAATGATATCTCAACTGTATTTATTGCTGTATGATTTTGATCATCCATTCTAGGTTTTGCAAGTAAGGTATAAGCATCCTGTGGTTTATCTAAAAACCAGTATTCCATTTTTGGTATATTTAATAAGATATTAGCAGCAGTAATAAAATCTACACCTAAAAGTGTTTTGCTATCTACATGTTCAGGTACAGCTATAAATTGTTGTGGAATGGCATATTCATGAAAAATTACTGTTACATCAAACAACAAAACAGGAACATTTTTAGGTTTTCCATCTGCTAAATTAATTTCTATAATTGATTCAGTGTATGGTAGTTTCTTTTTCAACAAATGTATACATAATCTTTAACCAGGTATGCTTGATTGTGCACCAGAATTTACAAATGCTAATCCTGTAAGATTACTTACTGTAATACGTAGTATTAGACGTAGGACATTAACTTGTCCGAAATTGGCAGCTAACACTTTAATAGATGAAACGCTGTTTGCTGTAATGGTTGCATTGTTTTAAGACACAGATAAGGATGATCTGCACTTTGCACATTGGGATCTCACGAACCCAGCTGTACCACAACCATAGCACGTAATCGTTGAAATTGACCGTCTACCCAAAATAGTAGTCGGTGAAGTTACTACCTCTCTTGTACTTCCATTTGTGTTTTTTCAAGTTTGAGCTGCTGTCAGCTTTCTGTATTTACTCTGTACTCTGACCATATACTTTGCAGTATTTACATTTGGGTCGTTTTGACTGTTTATTTGATTCTAAAGTCTCTGACGCTTTATAAGTTTCATCTTAATCCGATTCAATTGATCAAGCCTTTGTTATCAATTCATTAAAGTTCCTAATTAAATCTCTCGGGACTCGATTTCTAATTTTTGGATGTAGAAGACTATAGATCATATCTAACTTATGTAATTCATACAATATCGGATAATTTTTCGACGGTAATTGAGATAGTAATGCTCGACAATGACTAACAAATTGATCGGTTGATTCTCGTTCAGTTTGTTCCTTTGAGAAAAAATCTGATGAGGAGACAAGGTTTTGCCAAATGCATGCCTTAAACCTTTAAGGCATCGTCCCAAGTCTTCATCAACGATTTTGCTCTTTGAAACCCGGTCGCTGCACTACTATTTAATATCATTGGTAAACCTCTTAAAGCATTCTCATCCGTAATGTGAAGACATTCTTTATAAATCGAAATTGCATTGATGAATGCGTGAACATTTTCTTCCTTTATACCGGAAAAGCGAGACTAACATTTTGTGAAACTTGTCATCTCAAAATTAAGTGCAGGTTGTGGGGTAACAGCACGACTTTGATCTGAAACCATTTGTCGCATTCCATTTCATAACATTTGGAACTGTGCTTCTGTCATGATTATGGGGTCTGACATTTTGTATTTTGCTTCTGCACTACTAGGGTGATTTGTCGGAATTGATTCCGTAACAGATGTATCCTTTGAAGTAAGTACACGACGGCGTAAATCGTATACGTGCGTGAACGGCTTGTTCTTAGAAGGAATCGTGTTACAGCTGTGTACATAATTCGACAAAGAAACCAAATTTGACAATATTCTCTTCGTCTCTAATAAGTTTCGCATTATACGTTCCTTCATATATATATAGTTTAAAATAATGTGAAAGTTTTGACTAGAGTTCTTCTGTATATCAACACGTGGTGAAATATAAATTTTAGAGTCACTAAATGAAAAAAAAATTTGAAGCAATTCAATTTGTATAAATTTAACTAAAGAAACCAACCAAAAATTACCAACTTATTAAAACAGTTACTAGTAACTTTTTCTTATTCTTAAAAAAATTACTAAAATTGTTTATAAACAACAATTTAAAAAAAATAATTTTGTGAATATCTAAAGACATTTAAGGGAAGTTTTTAATTATATTACTCTTATAAAAGTCATTAAATTTAAATATAAATTCTGAATATTTTGAATCATTAACACATGGTACACATGTAATCAAAAAAAAAATAAAAAAGAAATTAACAACTTCTGAAAAAGTTACAAATTTTTCTCAAAAGTTATTTGAATATGTAACTAAGTTTCTAAAAAAACTTTAAATTCTTAAAGAAATTACTAAATTGATTTTTAAATTGCAATTAAAAAAAATTGGATTTGTTTTAAATATCGTAATTGTTTTTACAGTTTTTTAAATATAATTCCTAAATTTTTCGAAACCTTAACACATGGTACAAATAAAATTAAAAAAAACTAAAGAAGAAATTACTAACTTCTGAAAAAGTTACAAATTTTTCTCAAAAGTTATTAGAATATGTAGCTAAGTTTCTAAACAAAACTTTAAATTCTTAAAGAAATTACTAAATTGGTTTTTAAATTGCAATTTTAAAAAAATTTAATTTGTTTTAAATATCGTAATTGTTTTTACAGTTTTTTAAAAATAATTCCTAAATTTTTCGAAACATTAACAGATAATACAAATAAATCAAAAAAACTAAGGAAGAAATTACCAACTTCTAAAAAAGTTAGAAATTATTCTCAAAAGTTATTAGAATATTTAACTAAGTTTCTAAAAAAACTTTAAATTCTTAAAGAAATATACTTAATTCGTTTTCAAATTGCATTTAAAAAAAAATTAAATTTGTTGATATCTAAAGATATTTGAGGGAAGTTTATTTTAAATATCGTAATTGTTTTTACAGTTTTTGAGTTTTTAATTATATTATTCTTATAAAAGTCACTCAATAAAAATATAATTTCAGTATTTTTCGAAACAACACATGGTACACATGTAATAAAAAAAACTTAGAATGAAATTACTAACTTCTAAAAAAGTTACAATTTTTTTTCATAAGTTATTAGAATATGCAACTAGGTTTCTAAAAAAAACTTTATTCTTAAAGAAATTACTAAATTGGTTTTAAAATTGCAATTTAAAAAAAATTGAATTTGTTAATATATAAAGATATTTGAGGGAAGTTTATTTTAAATATCGTAATTGTTTTTACAGTTTTTGAGTTTTTAACTATATTACTCTTGTAAAAGTCACCAAATTTAAATACAATTCCTAAAGTTTTTGAAACGTTTACACAAGGTACAAATGTAATCAAAAAAACCAAGCAAGAAATTACTAAAAATTTTGTTTAAAAGTTACTAGAATATGTAACCAAGTTTCTAAAAAAAACATTACATTTTTAGAGAAATTACTAAATTGGTTTTTAAATCACAATTTTCAAAAAAATTAAATTTATTGATACCTGAAAATATTTGAAAGATTTTTTAATTATCTTATAGGTTTTTACAGTTTTTGAGTTTCTAATTTTACTTCTACAAAAGTCACTATATTAAAATATAATTTTAACATTTTTTGAAACATAATGAATATAATCTAAGAAACTAAAGTTAAAATTAGTTAAATCTTAAAAAACTTACTAAATTTTTTCAAAAGTTGCTAGAATATGTAACTAAGTTTCTAAAAAAAACCTTACATTCCTAAAGAAATGACTAAATTGTTTTTCAAATTGCAATTTAAAAAAAAATTAATTTGTTGATGTCTCAAGATATTCCAGGGAAGATATTTAATTATCGTAATTGTTTTTACAGTTTTTGAGTTTATAATTATATAACTCTTATAAAAGTCATTAACACATTGTACAAATGTAATTAAAATTAAAAAAACCAAGGAAGAAATTACTGACTTCTAAAAAGGATACTAAATTTTTTCAATGTTACTAGAATATGTAACTAAATTTCCAAAAAAAAATTTTCGAAACACATGGTGCAAATGTAATCAAAAAAACTAAGGAAGAAATTACTAACTTTTAAAAAGGATACTACATTTTTTCAGTGTTACTAGAATATGTAACTAAGTTTCCAAAAAAAACTGAATTCTTAAAGAAATTACTAAATTAGCTTTCAAATTGCAATTTAAAAAAAATTGAATTTGTTCTAAAGATATTCCAAAAAAGTTATTTTAGTATTGTAAATGTTTTTACAGTTTTTGAGTTTCTAATTATATTACTCTTATAAAAGTCACTAAATAAAAATATAATTCCTGAATTTTTTGAAACATTAACACATGGTACAAATGTAATTAAAAAAACCAAAGAAGAAATTACTAACTTCTAAAAAAGTTATAAATTTGTTTCAAAAGTTATTACAATATGTAACTAAAAAAGACTTTAAATTCTTAAAGAAATAACTAAATTGGTTTTGAAATTGCAATTTAAAAAAAATTGAATTTGTTGATATCTAAAGATATTTGAGAGAAGTTTTTTTAAATATCGTAATTGTTTTTACAGTTTTTAAGTTTTTAACTATATCACTTTTGTAAAAGTTGAAATATAATTCCTGAATTTTTTGAAACGTTTCATGGTACAAATGTAATAAAAAAAAAGTTATGTCTTTCTTCCACCGCAGTAACTAGCACCTTGTGATGAAAAAACACTTTTACACACTTCTTTAAAGTTTCAATGTTTTTGGCTACTAGTTGGAACCCCAATTGTAACGTAGTTTTATTTTATTTTAACGTGAGTAAATAACATTAACAAAACTACATATATACATTCACGCATATGTCAAAATTCGGATTGTGTCTCCACTACTAGTACTGGTTACAATTGTACATTTAATATCTATCAAATACAATTTTTTTTAAATTATGACGTCATTGTTTCAATAGCAACTTTTTTAATTTTTCAAACGGGGTTTTTTATGTAAATGTAATAAAAAATACTACTGTTATTATTTATTTAACTTTGTCTGCTCATACAAATGGTTTATTACTTTGTTTCTATAAAATAATCTTTAATTAATTTAACTTAATTTACATTTATGCAACTATGTATTTTTAGTTTAAATAAAAGTTTGCAAATAATTACTGACTTACGTAAATTGTCAACACTTTACTTTCAATATTTATAATAACAGTTCTAATTTTTCTTTAAGTTAATGATACAAGGTGTTGAATTTTAGATGCTAAATATACATTTACGTAAGACCAATTCAAAAATTGATAAAAATTTTAAAAGGTTTTTTGAATTAGCAATTTCACTCTATAATTTGACCTGATTGTATGAATCACCTAACGTATATAATTATACAGTCGCCACTATAGTTTTAACAAGTTAATTTTATTAAACGTCAATATTGTATATTGCAAATATCGTTGTCTAATCGATATAATTTTACATCCAGTAGCTGCAGACTTTAATAATAAAACCGGTCGGTCATGACGAATATTTTCAAGCTTAGAAATACATAATAGACATAAAACTTGGTTTGATCGCTGCTCTAATTATTGATCAGTATCTGTAATTTTCTTTGACGGATAATTAACTGCTTTATACATTTCCTTCACTATGTTACTAGACCTAATAATAACCTTGCTTATGAAATAACGAGTGTAAATAAATTATGAACATTAGTAGCGAAGGCTATACATTTCATAGATTTAAACTTAAACGAATTATAAGTAAGAATGTTTGATGCATTCGTTTCTTCTTTTCTATGATGACACTAGTGGTTTTCTTTTATAATGATTTCTATGTAGCGACAATTAAAAACGTAATGTATACATCCAATTACGTCTTAATTAAAATAACGTTTTTTTTTCTAGTCTGAAGTAACCCTTCAGGTATTATCTGTAAGGGTGTTTTGCACCCTTCTCTTTTTATCAATGGTAAACGAAGGCCGATGCTTAAATTTGATTTGACTTCCATATAAATAATATATTCAGGCACACGTCCCAATCTTTCATCGATCCGTATTTCGTATTGACTGCATTTGTATGGAGTAAGCCTTATAAATATCAATAGCATTTTTAAGTAGTTGTATTGTTGCGTGGTTCATACCTGTACATGTAGCCTGGCGTTATAATAATGGCATTGTAGAAAATGCTAATGCTGTTATAAAATACCTTTTAAAACGCACTTACATGGATTTTTTATTAGATTTATAACTTATGCTTTTATATTAATAACCCTATCAAATAATTACTTTCATAATCGTTCAAATTTTATAACTTGTTTGTAATAATAATTTGAAGTATTGGAGTAAATCACGGCATTGACAAGGCGACCACATAATGAAGTGCCTATTAGGAAAGTGACCAATATAAGCGAGGGTGGTTACTCAGTTGGGGGTGACCTCAAGTGTCCAAACATATCCCCATGTATCAATAAGCAATAGCTGGACACAGTTGACAAGGTCTAACATTGATGTTTAACGATACCTCGTCCATTGATCATTCCACCCTCACTTTTATCTCAGTTTAGTACTTTTAACACCGTTTGTTTGTTATAACAACCTCTTACGTCCGACTTAAATCGTTTGTTAAGCAACAAGAATAGCTGTTGCTTTTATTTTATTTCTTTTGTTAAATATTTAGTTCTTCTTATATAAATCGCAGAACGCACTTAACAAACAATACCACAGCGTCGTATAATTTGATTCCTCTTTTGAATATTTATTGATGGAATTGATTTTAATGTTATTTTAATGCAACGTGTTTTTTATGACTGCTTCATTGTAGGTTTCTCTTGTACAGTAAATATCAAAATTCTTTATTTTTTTATTTATGTTTAACACAAACAGTTCAATAGTTTTTTAAGAACAAATTACATTTTTTTGATTTTTGTATATTTGTTATTTTAACACAATTAACCGTTTTATATAGAAACTCAAACAAGAAAGTAAAACAGCAGTACTCACATAACTACGTCTATTTTGTAACTGGTTAATTAATTATTGTTATTACTGTTATTTATCAATTTCAGTAAAGGTAAAAAATGATAAATTTATAAATAGAAAAAAAGTACTAATTTAGAATAATCGATAAACGTAAATACAGCAATTTGCATAATTATAATTTGCACATACTTGCAAGAAACTTTTTCTAAATAACCGTATCTTGCTTTCCATGGACTAAAATAGTAAAAAAAATAACTTTGAAAGTTTATGTTGATTAAGTATCTGTTAAGTACAGAAGTATTAACTAAAATAGAACATAAAACTATCATCTATACCAAAAATGTGTTTATTAATAAATTTAATAAGTTGTTTATTTTCTTCATTCATTATCTTAAACGCATAATAAACATTTTAAAAATCAATTTAACTAAAAATGTTGATGTGACGCGATTCACCTATCTCACAAGATAATTAAGAATGTATCTTATGTATGAATGAATAAGTATTAATGATTTATGGATTTATTCAAAGTGCAGTTAATTTATTTTTGACAGTTTATTATTTTAACTAAATGAATTAATTGTTAATCGACACGATGTAGACAACAATTTGTCTACAATGCAGCGCGATTAGTCTTTGCATATATTTATGAGATCATAAAATAGAATAGTGAAAATTAATTAAGCACAATGAATATGTATAATTAGATATTCTAGTCGATATCTGACAAATACAATATGTTTAATTATCCATATTATTATTTGCTAATAGTATAGCCGCTACCTGAATAAAGAAGTCGTAATTATACAGCGTGAATTCATTACGCATCGAATCTGCATTGATGAGATGTGTTTATTATCAATGATTGTCTACAATCTTAATGTTAAAAGTAAAACAAATCATCACTTGAAAAGTTTAAAGGTCAAACACGTGTAAAAAAACGAAGAATAAAATGATTTTATAGTTTTAGATCTCCTACAGTGCCACGAGAGCATTATTACACCTGGGCAATAATAGTTAAAAATAAATAGAGAAAAATTTTTAACTATTACCTAGTTTCTTTTCATGTTACACGTACCTATCATAAAAATACCTATTACTATGATATGCATTATTTGTATTGTTACATAGCGACTAACTTGTACGTAGAATGCTTTTAACAAAATTTTTGATTCAAAGTCTTAATTATTTTTTTTAAATAATTGTGCAATCACACATTTTTGTTTCTAAACATAAAAAAAACATGTTTTTTTACTTATACAGTTATGATCATAATTTAAACATTGCTAATATATTGTAAGAAACAATTTTTTTTCGGATTCTTGATATGTGCTTATTTTGTGAATTAAAACCAGCTTGCCTAAACTTGCAACATAAATTACGCGTTTGCAGCATACATTTTTAACCAGTTAAATATTTTTTTTCTCTAATTTTTATTATTTCAATGTATAGAATTTAGTAGTATGAGAATGACTACGTGAAAGTTAAAAAAAGTTCTATTGCACAACGTATGGCTTCAGATTACACAAAAAAAACTTTTTCTACAAATGACGTTAAACATACTCAACTCAACAGCAAAATCTTTTGAATTTTAATTTTTATTAGAAGAACACTTAGGTGTTTACCAATGTTGTAATTTAATGTACCTTAGTAAAAATATCGTTCAGTCATCACACGCATTTCAGAATAGAATAGTATAAAAAAAATATTTTTAAGTTTGATGTTACTTAAAGTTTGAGAAATCATGAATATCTACAAGAATTTAAGCAACTTTAATTGTGACTAGTTTTGAATTACTTTTACAGTAAAAAAAAAATTAAAAAACTATAGAATTAATACGAATCTTTTTCAGAAATAAAAAAAAAGTATTAAGACTGGCTCAATACTTTAACACCATAAAGAAATAAAAATTCGTATAAATACATTTATTTCTAATTTGTAACCTATGTATATATATATGTATATATTTTGTTTGAATTTACATAATATCAAATATCAAATAATGATTGTGTTTATGACATCAGAGGTTCAAGTCGGTCTTGTTTTTGCTGAGCCACTGGAGAGTGTTATCTGACAGGTCGTGGATTTTTTGTAGTTGGCTTACAAACGCAGTTATTGGACATTCTTGCACTATGTGCTTGATATTCTGCTCTGGAATATCACAATGTGTGCAGTGAGGTGAAGTTAAATGACCCAAGTACACATTGCTTTATTAAATCTTCCGTGATTGACAAAGATCATTACTCTATCTGTTGTTTGATAATTTTACCATTCGTTTTGTTGGTCTGGTTAAAATCAATCAATTATTGTGCTAATGTTGGATTTCGTGGTTTCAGGCAAAGACTCAGTAATTGAAGCAGAGTAGGCACGAAATGGTAAAGTTAGATTTTTATTTAATTTTTCTGTCTGAGATTTAAAAAAAGCTTGGCGTCTTAAATTTGCTAAAGAAAGTTACTTAAAACAGGTAGCTAGTGTGTAGGTGTTGATTTGATTGTACCTATTATAAACTTCATTATCTGGTTTATCTGGGTATCTAATAAGTATACGTATTTGCTCAAAATGGAGACAATATTCTGCAGCCGAGTACATAAGCGATAATGCAAACGTGCGGAGCACTTAAGTGTTAGCTCACTATAAAGAATTTGCAAGTTCTGTAATATGATAACTCGGGAGTAAGTTTGGCTGCCAGTATATTCCGATTGGGTTTAAAAGTGAAAGTTTGATCAAGAGGCCCAGGTATTTTGGAGTTAGGTTATGTTGTAGCATAACATCTTGGAACACTAAAGGTATAGTTTGCTATTTTATTATTAGGGCGTAGTCCCCACCCTAACAGCACATCTCAAAGATGTCAAGCCAAGATATTAAAGACATCTTGCAGACATCTCATTACGTCTTTACACATCTTTGAGACATACTGAAGACATTGAATGTTAATAAACTGTACATCTTGAAGACGTCTTATTTAGACATCTTTAAGATATGTCCTCAAAATCGGTTTAGAACAAAAAATATTTTGGATAAAACTACACATGCAATAAAACACTAAATACAAAACACTTTTTATTGTAGGTCATACTTTTTTTTTTCATAAGAGAACATCTATTGGAGGTTCTTTTCACGCAGTTCTCGATCAAAATTTCAGTTTCTTTCTGTGATTTGCACAACCCGGTTTGTTCAACAGAACCTAAAAATTATATTTTTATTTAATCTAAATTAGAGGTTCTTTATATAGACTAGACGACTATTTTATTAATTTATATGTCAAAACTATATAGAATATCAAATTACATTTTAACTGACATGTAAATCAGAGAAAATAATTGAATTTTATATTATTTTTTATCTTACTCACGAAATTTTGAAACATTAAATTTACAAAACGACCTGTTGCCCATTCTTCTCATCCAGCTGTACCTGAAAGTATAATAATTTGTACCGTTATGAGGCTCAGCGTCCTTTTAATAAGATCATCACTAGATGATCCCCGTAGTAGGAATAACTGAGTAACCTAAAAAGAAGAAAAAATAAATCGTTTCTTTTGAATTTCAAACATAAGAACTTTGGATTTCTAACAGTTAATAGAAGTAATAGCTAAGATGAAATTAACTGTGTATGTTAGATTATTTTACCCTTTAAAGCAATCATCTTTTATTCTTATGACATTTAAATCTATTTGCTATAGGCGTAAGAGTCAATATCAACTTACAGCATTTTTTAAATCATTTTCATTATCAAGTGTTTTTTATAAATTCTGAAACTCCTTCTTGTTTATAAGAAAATTTATTCCTGGTAGATTGCAGAAACTACTAGTAATAAGTTCCTGTTTATTTAGCCTAAATTGTTGCATTAATTTATTTTTGACTTCTTTACCTCTGAGAGGTCAGTCACTAGTCCTCGTAAAATGTGGTTTTGTTGCATTAAGGTTTAGAAGTTCAAATTAAACAAAAACATTTTTATACTATATAAGATTGCATATCTTATATAGTACAAAAATGCAAGAAAACTATACACAAATATACGTTATTTCAAATATTTACTATTTTGATTCTTTTTTTATTTTATATTTTACACTAAAATTGTTTATTAAAGACAGATTTGAACAGTATTTAACTCGCCAAATTTTCACTACCAATATGATAGTATTATAACTTATTGATTAATGATCATCTTCAGTAAAAAAATTTAACGTACTACTTTTGTTGTTACATTGATTACAATTCCATAATTCTGGTCTACTCTGCTCCTATTTAGTAATAGGCATAGCTTTTTTAGATGGCTATGTAATAGGGCATGACAAATTCTTATCCTCATCTAAAAATTATTTGACAATAAAATAAGTTACTAATCGTTGAAAGTTTCATAGCATAACTGCTAACTCATTATGCTACCTTCAACTCTTTTTAAGTAAATTACTATATTGTTAATCTTCACTTTTATGTCTATTTTTAACTAATTGTAAAATATATTCGTACTTTCAACTAATAATGTTAACAAAGGTTTTAAATCATGATCCTTAACAAAATGATAAAATAAATACCACAGTAAATAGACACACCCCCAGGCAATGTTAATCAGACTAAGCAATGCCATTTCGATATCTGATGTCTAGTAAATAGAAATTAGAAACTAAAATACAGAAAAAGGTTTCTACGAGTTACATTTGTATTATAATTTTTTTCTGGATAATTCCTGTGTTGTCGTTATGAAACAAGCTGAACTTTTATCACCCTTCGTATTCAAAAATTATTCCAGACTTTGAAGAACGTGTTAAAATGTTTGCACATTGTAATTGCTATATGCAATTTAGATTAAGAAAAGACCAACTGCATATATATAGAGGTTACTTCTGCACGCCAATTTTCTTATCCGGTACTGCACCAATCCATTTAACTGTTTTTGTACCGAAAATATCTAAACCAAGTTTAAAATTTTATTATACGTTATACTGTAGTTAACGTGAAATAAAGGTTAAATCCCACGACGCGCAATGCTTCCAGCCGCAGCAGTGCCAACACTAAATTCTAAAAATTCCCGTAGTGTATCTTTAAAACACTTAAAATTCTTTCTAGCTAAACGTTAAAATAATATAATACACCTACACCGACAAAGGCTACAACATACTTTTTGATACAACTCTGCCATTTATAAAAAAAACTTCGAAGAATCTTAAAACAAATGTTATTAAACCGTTTTACGTCAGACGTCTTTAAGAAGCCTTACAGTAGATATCGTTAAGACGTCATTTTAGAGCCTCAGACGTTCAAACATAAAACAGGCATAAAACAAACGTCTTGAAAATGCTATGTGCTGTCTGGGCACTGTCTCAAGACATAGATTTTTTGTTAAAGCAAGAAGGACCATTATGCAAAGATTTGAATTTGCTTTTCTTACCATCTACATGGACTTGATAAAATCTGTCAGAAAGGAGGCAGTCATAAGATTGAACAGTTTTGGTTTGTTATTATTTTATATAATGTAATTAAGAGATTGTGATGTATGTAGCACAATTTAAATAAAACGACAACAATAACTAGTATTTGTACTAAAAATAAAATGTATTAAGAGTAATAAAAGTTTTATTCCATAGGTGGCGGAACAAAACATAATAATTGGCGGCGAGATAAACGGAGAACGCGAAAGTAAAAGAAAGCTTCGTGGAAACTTAGTATTTCAAACCAGAGAATAAGAAATTAAATATGGTTGTAATAGCACTAAAAAATATTGGCGAGTTCAACTCCGGCAATGCAGTAACTTGGGCTATTTATGCAGAACGCTTAGAGTTTTACATGTAGGCATATGAAATTGAGTCTGTTGAAAGAAAACGTGCGATTTTTTAACCAGTTTGTGGTTCAAAAGCATGTTCACTAGTAGCTTTAGCTGCACCGAGTTCATTTCGCACCAAACCGTTAAAAACTATAAAAAAACAAGATGAATTGATTTTCATTTATGTAACGGAATTAAAAAAAATTGCAGAGCAATGTAATACATTAAAAACTATGCTACGGAAAAAAATAGTTTGTGGTGTTTGCAGTGAACCTCTTCAACGTCGATTGTTGACACAAAAAAATGTGACCTTTAAAACGGCTTTTGAAGCAGCAACCATTGTAGAAACAGCAGATTTGAATGCGTCGGAATTTAGAAATAATAAATCATCGATAAAACACAGTACAGATGTTGGTAACAACCAAGGAATTTAAAATGTCAACAAAATCGAGTTGGATATAAGTATGCACCTGACTTGTGCCGTTATAAGTATGAAAAATGCAGATGTAAAAAGGTAGGACATATCGAGAGAAAGTGTTTAACAAAAACAAAGAAAAAATATTACAATACAAATATGGTGATAGCAGCAGATGAATCTGCACAAGAGAATTTTGATATATTTGCACTACACGCAGATAATAATAAACAAATTTTAGGTAACCCAGGCATAACATTAAGCAGTACTAAAATTACAGTTGTATCAAAGAGACAACATGACAGAAACCCTGTATAGAAATGGATTCAGGTGCAGGAGTATCGATAATGGCTTTTGAAACATTTAAAAAACTGTTTGGTTTAAATAAACCAAAGCTGGAAAATACAACTATGACTTTAAAAGATTATCAAAATAATGTTATAACTAAAGAAATAGGCAATGTTAACAATGAATATGCTGAACGTCATGCAGTGGTGCCGCTGGTTATAATTGAAGATTGTTGTGGTAGTTGATTAAGAAAAAAAATTGAGTTTGGGGATTGGGATGACAAGCATTTACCAACAACTAGTTCAACTAATAACCATATCAAAATCAGTATAGGAAATAGTCACAAAGTATATTAAAATTTTTAATGATGAATTAGGTACATATAGAGGTACTCCAATTAGTTTACCAGTTAATAACAAAATGCAAGCAATATCATGTAAAACTAGGCAAATACCATTTGCTTTACTACCTAAAATTGAAATGTAATTGGATAAGTTATGAAAGCAAGGTATTTTAGAGCCAGTAACACATCCAGAAAGTGTTGATGTTTGATGATATGTTAATATCAACTAGATCAGAGCAACAATTAGCAAACAAATTAGAAGTGATTTTGAAATAAATTTAAGAAAATGGTCTACGACTTGAAACAGAAAAATGTATATTTACAGGAGTAAAATTTTTAAGATTTTAAATAGACGTAAATTGAGTAAGCGTTACAGAAGACAAAGTTCAACTAATAAAAAACGCTCCTATCCGTAAAAACAAACAAGAACTTTAAGTATTTCTGTAAATGTTGAATTTTTATCATAGTTTTTTGAAACAAAAAGGAACAGTTTATTTTGATGCGAGGAAACCATTAATTTTAACAGTAGATGTTTCACCTTACGAAACTGGGGCTGTACTTAGTCATTAACTGTTAATAGGATTCCATTTAAGAACATAAATTCGGCACAAAGAAATTATTTGCAATTGAACAAAGAGGTTTTAGCAATCATTAATGGCTTTAAAAATTTTACAATTATTTGTATGGTGACAAATTTGAAATTCATACAGATAATAAATCGTTGTTGAGTATACTAAGCAAAGACAAGGTAACTCCGGATGTTATTTTACTTCGTTTGTTGCGTTGGTCTTTAATATTGAGCAGTTACTATTATGTTCTCAAATTTGTTCCAAGCTCATGCTGATGCCTTTAGCCGACTGCCACTTAGTGTCAACGATGTCAGAGGTATTGTTGGTAGAGATAAGTGCTGAAGTTGTAATAAAAACTGAAAAAGTGATTTGCTTGACAGCAAAGGATCCTCTGCTTTTAAAGGTTTGGGATTGGGTACTGAGAGGTTGGTCAAGTGAGCCGTTGCAAGATCAGATTAAACCGTTTTACCATAGACAGACAGACAAAAAATGTTTATTGTTAGGTAGTAGAGTTATTATTTCACTAGCTGCGAGGTATAGAGTGTTGCAAATGTTGCATGAAACGCAACCACACTATAAAAAGTCATTAATCTGATTATGTAAAAGCAAAAATTACAAAACAACTTGATGAATATTTAGTTTTAATATAAGACAATGAAAATATATAGAAATTGATGGATAAAAATCGAATTCTTCTCTTGTTCTTCCTCTTCTTATACTCTTCTAAATCTCGTTTAACATCTTGAGAAACTATAGCACTATCTTTTAGAAGGCAGACCGGGAGGTCTCTTTAAATTTGAATTTTTATCCTTTGCCCATCAATCGTCTGTCATTCTGTAGACGTGGTCTCTCCAATATAGTTGTCTTAATCTCCTAAAACGCACTATATTTTAATTTTGAAATTTTTTTTATAACAACGTTTTTTATCTAGGCTCTTAAACTTACTTTTTAATAGCTCTTAATGTCTTCATCTTTGCTGCCCTTATCATTTTCTTTGCTTTTGTCGTACCTGTTTGACTTTCCACTGCATAAGTGAGTACAAGTCACACGGTTGTTTTATATACGTAAACTTTGCTTTCAGTGAACATATATTTGTTCTTCAGCTAGCCAGAGATTTTTGATTTATTTAAGTTTGAAGTTTCTGCTGTATTGCATATATTGGAGAATGGGTTTGTCGTTTAGAGCCAATTTGTATCTAGTGAGTCTTTTTGATATGACCATTAATTTTGTCTTTGTCTTTGTCGCTGTAAATTATACTCGTTATCAGCCATCAAAATTGCGTCGTCAGCATAGCATGGTATCTTTATCAATTTTTGTCCCACCCTGTATCTTCCATTAACTTTTTTTTACACTAGTAATTACTTAATCCATAACAAAGTTAAACAAGATTGGGTAAAATTATTGTCCTGATGGATTACTGTTAGTACAGGTACTTTTTATTGAGCTATTTTATTACGTTATTGTAAAGTACGGATGACCTCTTTTTCCGAAGTATATCTACCACGTCGACTGTTTGTAATCTCTCAAAAGTTTTTTGAGATTTATTAGGCATAAAAACAAAAGTTTTTTATATACTCTGTGACATAAAAAGTGCAACATCAAAAAGGCGTAAGAACCAAACTTGGCAGAAATATTTAACTAATCAAAGGTAGTAATTAATTACAACTTCAAAGAAATTAAACAACAGATAAAAACATTTTTTATTAATAATGTGTTGGACCAACTCTGTTAGTTTCACACATCCGCACCTTTCTTGGTATGGATTCCACCAGGTGGTCAATTTTTTGCTGAGGTATTGCATCCCAAGCAATCTGTAATTTATGGAAAAAAACTTTTAGTGTCTGTAAAAGATTGGCTAATAGTTTGAGTTTTCTACTCATCATGTTCCACACATGTACGATAGGCGAAAGATGGGGGCAATGTGGGGACAGGCATTATCCTGTTAGAATATTGAGTCCTTCAGCTCCTAGAAGAATGAAAGGATATGCGGTTATACCACTTCATCAACATATCGGTGGGAATTCAAATTGCCTCGGATAAATACCAACTGCAACCTGTTCCATAAACAATAGCACTCCATACCAACAGTGTAGTGAGCATACTGCTCAGCAAAAAACTGCACATTGCGACGTTTTCCACGTCTACTTCCCAACCCATTGACAAGGTAAACTACTCCAAAAGTTGCTGTCGATGACGAACCGTGAGCGGAAGCACAAGCTATAGTCAATAAGACTGCAAACCAAAAGTTCTAATTCGACGGTAAACTGTACGAAGAGTTCTTCGTTTTAAAAGCATCGATCGGCTATTGATTCTGCACTAGAGAATCTGTCGCTTAATGCTATTAATCGTAGATGGCGGTCTTGGGCCGCATTTGTTTGTCCATTCATCCACTTCCTTGTCTACGACGTTCTTGACCTTTTCTAGACCGTGTTTTTCTATTAATTTAATAAGTTGTTTTTAGATGATCGGCAGTATCAACATATCCCATGCAGCTATTATAATTTTTCACAACTTCAAAACAATCAATTGTGTCTTTTGTTCTATTATTTCTTTTTTGATCAACTGTTCTGATAAAATTTGGACAATAAAAATTACTAGCAAGCAAAAGTGGTTTTTTGTCCATTTACTTCATAAAACAAATTCTATCGTCGGTATTCTTTCAGGTGGACTTATCTCGACACATAGTTTTATTTGTCTTTATATGATTTCATAGTTCCACATCAATATATATTAACTTTTTTAATTCGCGTAAAGGAAACAAAGACTTAAAGTAATTGTCGAAATACAAATGACGATTTTGTCCTACAGGCGACCTTGACAAATTTTTTATACACCAGTATAAATGTACCTACTCATTAAAACTCTAACCCATACCTTAAATCCTCTTTTTATAGGCTTGTTAGACATAAACTGTTTGAGAGATCTTTTAATCTACTTTTAAAGAGAATCATCGATTCATTTTCTGAAATACTTTTTGATGGTGCGTAAAATGTTGTAAAAGTTTGAAATAGTTTTGTCAAAAATAGTCTAGTCTCTACGTTTAGGTTGCAAGACATTGTCATTCAATGTAGGTTACCTGATTCGAGCGATCAAGCTAAATGTATAGAGATTTCTTAGATAAGCTTGACTGGACCAATAGTTGTTGCAACTGAGTAATCTTTTTATGCTGGTTATAATGTTTATGGCAAAAAGTATTTTTATTTTCGAGTAAACGGTTTTCTTGTTATTGAACTGAATTGTGTTCCGTAAGGACTAGCTTGGTAGACAAAATGTTCAAATAATGATTTAAAATAAACACAAAAATAAATCGATAGGAAACTCCAACTTGTCATCAATATTTTGTGGTCCACAATTTTAAATAAATTCTCCTGATGTAGTGTACCTTGCTACCTCAACGTTCCATACTAATCAAAAAAAAATTTTTTTGCATGATGCAACAGAACAATAAACCTATAGATCAATAGACGTCTATAGTAAGTGTGCCAAAGAAGATCTATATTCCAAAAACTACAAAATTATTCCAAAATGTACACAATCTAAAGAAGATGACCACATATCTTTGCAAACAAAGAAAAAAACAAGAGAAAACATCACAATTCGCAGTAACAGAAAACTGCTGACAAACGTTGCCAGTTCTTTAAATAGACTAACTAGAAAAAAGGTTTTAGCTGATGAAAATTCAGTACTTCCTAAATAGAACCTTTTCCGCGAGGTGTTTACAACATGCATATATATTTCTAAAAATTATTAGAAAATAAAATAATAAAAAAAAATCGTTTTGTTTGAGTAATTTGCGTATCAATTCTATACTACCACAATAGAGAATATTTTTTGAAGATTGTGTATAAATTTAAAATTATATTTTTTTAAACACAAAGCTACAATAATTAAGAAAAGTTGAACTTCGCAAAAGTGACGATTTCTTGGCTAAACAAACTTCTTACGTCAATGATAATGAAACAGTTATTTGTGTCAACGATAGCAAATAATGCATACACAACAATAATGTTTATCATCAGAAAATTTAGATGTAGAGTACTCTCTTGTTTTACTAATCTCATGTGTTCTCCAATTTGAAAAGTTAAAACATATTTTTCACAGTATTTATTTAATTTTTGAAGTGAAACTTCTTTATCGGCGTTGGAAAAAAATTTACCGTCACATTTTTCGCTTACGCGTCACATGGTTACGCGTCACATTTTTTATCGTCACATTTTTTTCTTGCCCCTACCACGGTTGGTTCAGACGAAGAGTACTTTCAGTTTCTCCAACGCAGTAGGGAGAGCATGTCGCTTATTTCGTTACGCCTCACATTTTTAATTAATACGACTGCTAATTTAATGAACGTCAATTAATTGGCATAGAGTATAAATTCTGAAATATGTTATTAATTTTTGTAAATCAATTAACTAATTTTTTATTATAAAATTCTAAAATATTTTTAAATAAATACAAATTGTACAAGGTGTTCAAAGGTAGTAAAATAAATAAAAAGTTCGCCCCCGGGTGGGCTCGAACCACCAACCTTTCGGTTAACAGCCGAACGCGCTAGTCGATTGCGCCACGGAGGCACATACTATAGGTCACAAAACGGATGGTTATAAGGTACACGGTCAAAACGTTGCTATAAGATACGATCAATTGTTGTTGTAATACTCCACAAATTCTACAAAATCATCAAATATCAGCCTTCGTGTCGCAATCGGTTATTTGTATTCATGTCTATGATAATAAAATCCTTTTTTTTGTATTCATGTCTATGATAATAAAATCCTTTTGTTTAAACTTTATCTAATTTAACTTTATTTAACCAATTTCTGAAAAGTTGCATGTAGATCATTTTGCGAAAAATAAGGCCATAAAGAAGTTTCACTTCTTACATGTGTACACTAGTACACGCCCTCATTTTTTTTGTTCTAGGTTCTAACTTATGTCATGAATATCGTAATAGCTATACAACTATGTTTCTGATATAGCAGAGATAAACTAAAATGCTATCATTCTATCTGTACTACTTGATGCTTTACCTATCGTACTTTCTCTACTCCTGAGATAAAAGGCCAGTCAAAAACTGCTAAATTGAAAAAATAAAGCACCAAGGAAAATTCCCAATTATTTTCTTATAACTTATAATCAAAATTTTCTCTTATGCAAGTGTTTAATATTATTTATTACATATAATATTGTGCAAAAGTGTGATGTTTTAGAGTGTTGGTTTGAGCTTAATGACAACCCGATCAATACTCAAAAAATATTAACCATAACAAAATAGACGTTTAGGATTTACAAACGGTGCAGTGACCAAAAGAAACATTAGTAATTCTATGGTCCAGAAAAAGCAATTTTTTGTAGTTCGGTTAACTTTGTTTTTGTTGCAATTTTTTTTGCTAAGTTATTGCTAAAGTAAACATAAACAAAGTTTATCAAATTAAAAAAAAAGTATAAAAAAATTAACTTACTAACAACACTACCTTTGTAATAATAGTGGAAATTTCAACAAAAATTATATTATTTAAGAACTACCAGAATATAGAATCAATAATCAGATCATTAGTTTGCTTACAGTGTATTAAAAACTTCTCATTAAATATTCATATTCTTAATCGCCTAGAAAATTAAATGTATATAGGCATTTTTTAAACAGTTTGAGAAATAGAAACAAATAAATAGTGATTACATTTGCCTACAAACGCAAAAATTAACTTACTTTACTATAAAAATTAAAATGTAAAAGTACTAAATATAAAAAATATAGAAAGTATTTTTTTTTAAATTTAAGCAGTTAACTGTTCCTGTATTTATAATTTGAAAAATCTTATCTGTGTACCAAAAATTTTACAAATGATCAATTTCCAAATCTCAGTATTTAAATATGTCCGTCTTTGAAGAATCCGATTACTAAACACATAGCAAGTGTATTTTGTGAGCTTTAATTTTATTAATGATTTTATTTATTTTCAAAAACCGTTTTGATTTCGTAAATAACATTGCTTCGTACTAGAAATCTACCAAAAACAACACTTTCCGGTAATGAGAATTCTAACGTTATTTTTAAATTAAAATATCATTTACATTTCCAAATAACTTAATATTCAATTAATTCATTTTGAATTTAAGAAAATGCTCAATGTATGCGACATTTTGATAAAATTTACTAACGAGGTTGTGGGAAACGGAATTAATACCTAAAGTATGTGTAACGTTGGGAAACCGTCGCGTCGTTAATGTATTACCAATTAAAATTAAGCTAATACTTATTCCTGAATATATCAGACGCGGAAACAGTTATGTATTAAAAATATATTTATAAACGCATAAACGAATTTTTAATTATGGGGTAACGCAGTTTTCTAATTTCTCATGATCAACAAATTTCTTATGAATTTTAATCGGATGAAGCTTTTTTGAATGAATTTTTACGTGCGCCGAGGAATTCGGCACACCATGTATTATATTTTTCAGTTTTCAGTCAACGCATAAAATGTTTCCATGAAATTAAAGGTTCTCTCAGTCACAGTTGATTAAATTACTTCTTTTTGATATCAATTTAAAATGAGAAATGCAACAGAGACAAAATAACACCCTTACAATCTATAATTTCGCACGTTCCAAGAGTTCCAAATTAATGATACTAAACGTAAAAATCCAGTTTGATTTGCATAAATTGTTACAGTGGCGCCTTTTATTGCCATGAGTAGCATTCTTTCATGATGAAGACAGTTTATTTGAAATGTATTAAATGTAACAATGTATTGAACTACTTAAAATATAAATTATTGTATAAAAATAAGTAAAAAGGAGGCAGCGAAGACCAATTTAGTATATACATTATGGTGTACAAATATTTTTAAGTTTCTGGGTTGGACCCCTGGAGGGTTTGTATTATTTATATACAAAGCTTATGTTGTATTTCACATTATGTGCACCTTGTTCGTGTAACATACGAGAGTCGATAATTTATGCAGGACTTGTATCTATATTTGTATGTTGATAATTGAGCTATGATTTGTATACCTACGTTTACTAAAAATAATAATGTACAAATTTGGAATAATTATACTCGCTTTGTTTTTTTTTTGTAACGTCTAATGTACATAGCATTAATAATGCATGCATGTTTTAAACTATTGGAATACACGCAAGTTGTGTTCTTGACACATATAGTTTTTTACTAACACTATGTGAAAATATTTGAAAACAAAACTTAGTTTTATAAACAATTCATATTAAAAATTGCGACCAAAATTGAACTAACACAAATAAATCTCATTTTTGCGTGTGTTTTGGAATTAATAAATTAGAAAATCTTGTGCTAACATTATATATTACGTTATTTTATTTTTCACGATTTTTTATTTAAGAAAATTTTAATTTTTTGAAATTTATTAATTTTTTTTTCATTAAATGAATGAAATTCATGAACTAATTATTAGAGTATTTGGTTTGCTTTTTTTTTGATGAAAACAAAATTTTCTGCGAAGTACATAAAAAAGTGCAAAAAAATTGTATGAAAAAAAAACTACGAGGAACATAACAATTTTTAGAAAATAGTCAAAACTTGCCCACAAGCGTCTGAACGAAAAAACTAGATAAATACATAATAAAACAATTACAAATTCAACTATGATATCATGAATGGTAAATGGTGACATAAAAATAAAATATAAATAATTTTTGTTTAATGACTAGGATGAACCTAATGGGATGTTATAAGTGTATTTATGTCCGGCTCAATGTTTGTGAGTAGCAACAGCAAATCCCCATGAGTACTAATTTCCAGTCGGTTTCTTTTTTTGTGATGAGGCTCATAACGGCACTGAATTCACGTTCTACCAAATAGGAAGACGGTAATGCAATTAACAGCTTCTGTACAATAACCCATAATGCTGAATATAAAACTGGGATCTGTTTTTAACCAGAAGTTGTCATATCCTTGTTTAGCATTATTAATTATTGTTCACTTGGATATTCCCGACTGGGTGTTGAATTCCTTTCCAAGTAGTCAAACTACTACAAATGAGTACTTATTGAATTATCTACACATCTTTAGTTAAGGTTTAGATGAAACGCCGTTAAGTGTTGTGAATAAGCAAACAAATCCTCATCTCTATTTTGCAATTTTGAAAGATTTGGAAACAGAGAACATTGTTCTTCTTAAAAAATTTGTATGTGCAGCAAAAGTTTTGCAACTAACGCACATATTAGACTTTTAGCTTTGATTAAATTTAATGTGTTAAGGGATTACGGTACTGATAACTGTGATATATACTTTTTTTAATCAACATAAACATAAATATAACTTTGCTTAAATAAATTTAAATTAAAAAAACAATAATTTTATTCAAATATACTTATATAACAAAAGTACACTATCTGCGTAACAATACAAAAAATTATAATTTTTTGTCCAAGACTAGCAAAATTTGTTGTATGCACTTCACATCACACATAACATAGAACTAAACTGTTGATTAGATGCACGATTCTATTGCGTTTTTGTATAAACCTGTACAGATAGGGCTGACTCACCGCAATACCGGTTATTACTTGTATATTATGCACCTGTCTATGTTTATGGTTTACGTACGTAAAAATCGCTAATAATTTATTCATTTATTTGGATTAAATTTTTTCATTCGCAATTTATGTAAATAAGGTTGACAAAAATGAATAACTTATTCATTCAAATTTACATTCTTGTCAGTACATCCTAACTGCCGCTGTTAAATTTTAAAAATACGGCACAACTTTTGAATTGTTATCTGTACAACAACCTTCAGAAGGAAAAAAGAGACATCCTTTACTACTCGGATACACAATGCAATTTGAAGAGTGTTTTGACATCAAGTACTTTGTTTATTATTTACTGCATTACCGTTGTAGGGTAGATGGCAAAAACATTTTTTACCTTTCATAGGATATTTGAAACTTCTACATCTGTCGTAATAACATTCATGTGTCTTGACAGGTTTCAATTTAAAATGCCGTTACAGAATAAGTTTAAGGTAATCTGTTTCTTTTTTTCTTCAGTCTGAAATCTGTTCATCAACTCCTCGTCGTCTAATGGTTACATATTTTTGGGTTATGTCAATATTGCCCTGAAGATGCTAGATAGCTTTGTTATATTAAAAATTAGTAGTTCAATTTGCGAGTATGACAATTTCTCTTCAAGTATGAAATTTGTCCGTAGAATTTCTTACTCTTTCGCCGAGACTGTCAAATTTTAGACAGCACTTTTACTTCACTTCCTGCAAGACCATCTACGAGTTCTGTACTTTCACGCCCGAGGCAACCTTTACCTTTAGATTGTTTCACGCAAATATGCAATTACATTTTACATTTTGTAAGGTTGAAACAGAGTAAGTAGTGTACATTTTTCTTGATTGGGGGTTTAATTTGAATCTGCTAATTGTCTGTAGCGGATATTGGTACCCACCACATGTTTACCGTTATCACCAAAAATAACTAGCAGGTGGCCTCGTTAGAAAACTTCCATGACGTCACATTATTGACAACGGTATTATCTTATACACCGTCAAGGGTTGAAAACCTGCAGGATTATCCTTCTTTTGAAGATTAAAACAAACCCTGGGAAAATTTAAGTCAAAGGGAAACGCTGCGCATTTGCGTTCTTAAATGATTGGATGTTAAGGAAACCTTTTACTTGTGTTAACATTATATGCTCGTTTAGATTGGGTTTAATATTACTTTTTAGGTAACTCAAGTACGGAAATTAGCTAATGTAATACTGGATAAAACCTAACTGTGAGTATTACTATTTGTGCTTTGGTGGTCATGTCGTTTATAACCGTACGTGCATGTTAAATTAACACAATTAATAATATTTTTCTGCTTTACGAACTCATAAGCAATGGGCGTTGAGTCTGGAAGGCTTAAATTGTTTGTTTGTCTACAATTTTAAGATTTGCAAATATAAATTCAGACGTTATAGTTATGTAAAAGTTTAGACCGACAAGGTCAGCTTGTTGTACGGTGTGTTGCACACTACACTACTTACATTACTTCTGTGGTGTTATTTATTCTTTTCCATCTATGGGTAGAGTTAGACGGTATCTCCCTAACTTAATCTTTCATCGTCTTGACGCCTTTTTTGTAAGATTTACGTTATAATTTCGCATAACAAAACTTGCGATCCCTCTCAGAAGAAGCTGTGCTAGCCGTTGCTTTGTTTTGTTACAAGAAGACCAGCGTAACAATTTATTCTTGGCGGTCCAACTCGATAAACCTGATTTTTTCATAACAGCGTTCCTAAAATTTATTTAGAAAGACCAAATGAACTACCAACAATAATAGAAATATTATACAGGTAAAATTGACGCCGATATGAAACAGCTTGATTTAGAATTTTGGGATTGGATCGATTTTTTTCTGCAATTAAATAAAAACTTTAGATATCTTCGTTTGTTTTCTTTTATTAATGAACAAAAACATTGCTTTTTTTGTGAAATGTTTGGATAGCTGGTTGTAGAACGTCAGTTTCTTAAAATCGGCCAAAACTCAAATTAAAATTATCATTAAAAATGTAATGAAAATAAGAATTTTTTACCTGGCTGAACATTGTACGTGTTTGCTAGTTTTTCTATGCTCAAATCCGAGCTAAAGTTACTTTGACGAGTATTTCTGCGACAATATTAAAATTCTAAACATTTTAAACAATTGATGCATTTTTTTCAAGTGTTGTCGCCTCTTTTTCTTTTTTGAACAACATTACTAACTCTTGCATAAATGCAAGCAATTATAGAAATCTTAAATTAAAGACCTTAAAGATTCGAGAAGAGGTTTGAACATTCTTTCCGTTCTAGAAATTTTTCTTAAAAAGCACAAAAGTACAATGTTTATTTTGACGGTTTTTAGTTGTTTTTTTCTTGTTAGTCACATAAAAAACACTTAAAACATTTTTTACATCTTTGTAAGGTAATTGCGTACATTTGTAGATTTTTCTTACTGTGGTAGCAGTCTGGTATCGAAAGAATTCCATGTGGTGCAAAATATTTGAAAGATATTTTTGTCATTTAAATATTTGAATTAGCAACTAACAAAAACTAAAACGTGCTGACTACATGTTCACTATTGTAATTTAACTCGAAATATTTTACTAAACACTGAGCAATCTCTTATGTGTCGTATTTTGGTGATTTTGTGGGTAGATAAAGCTCTGTAGGAACCTTGTCCGTTTATTTGTAAAAAATTTAAACGTCATTGTTCTGTCTTTTTTTTCTAACTGTGTTACGTAATTTATCTACATTTCTATTTACTAAGCCTAAAGCATTATTAATTATGTTATGCTTTATTACTTTTATTAAACCTTCAGCTGCTTGTAAATTTGTGCATTATTGATTACGTTGATTTATATTGCTCAAGTACTTTAGTAAGTTGTTCGTATTGAAAAGAGGTGCTTACGATTGAACTGCCGAATGTAAAGTTACACTCCTCAAAAGTGTCAAGCGTAATATCAGTGCAGTAACAACTTTTTTCAACTACTATGCTATGGAACTAGGGGTAAGTCTTTCGTTTTATAATCAGTTATGATCACGTCTTGCTAGTCGAGAAAAATTTTTTTTAGTAGTAAGTTGTTTTTTCCTTTGGTTCATTTTGTTCTTTATTAACTGTGTGTTGCAATTCTACTAAATAAAGAAAATGTTACACATTTAAAAATTCAAAAATTTGCCATAAGCAGTATTACAATAAATTCTATCGTAACACTGATAATTATTCAATTATCAAAACAAAACGTAAAAAAAATTATTAATTTTATTTATATGTAATAATAATGTTAATACTTATTTTACGTATGTGTTTAAATTGTGATTTAATTACGTAATAAGCAAAATGTTTTGGCTAATATTGTCAAGTATCTAAAACTAGAATAAATAATTAAATTAAATGTAAATATATGTTAATAATTTACGATTAATTAAATTATACACAAATGGAATTGCTAAACGCAAATTTTTTTATTGTTTTTTTGTTTGCCTAATATTTACTGGATCACATCCTTAACAATCAATCTTATATATTTCCGATTTATTTTGCATTTTTACCGGTTATTTAAAATTCTTTAGAAATTTAAAAAAATATTTAAAAACCTAAAAATTATGTAGGATAATTTAGTAATTTAATATATTTATTATCATACGTACCTTAGGAGATTTTTTATACAAATTTTTAATGTTCGTAATTTTTTTGTTTATAGTTTAATCATTAAAGCTGTTGTACTCCGCAATGTTTCTAATAAATTATTAGTGTTCTATCTATTTCTAAATATTCTGTCATTCGTCTCCTTTGTAGTAAACTCACGATAAAAATTGCTTATAATAGTTTCGACATTTTTTTACTTTTATGTTTCCTAACATACTGCATTCAGACAATCGTAAAGCGTTTTTAAATGCATTAATAACAGAACTGTGGAAAATGTGAAATAATGTAAAATTCTGCATGAAAAACCGTGTTTCAGTCAACCGCAAAGATCAGTGTAACGTGCTAACCAGGATATCCAAAACATGATTACAAGTTAGATAGAAACGAGTAATAAAAAATTTTCCAAATCATTAAGATTTGTTCAAGACATAAAAAACAACGCTTACCATAAAAACATTAAACAATCGCCTAATAAGACTGTTCGGTTGTCCAATGCGGATGGGTTTTTCTAACGCAAAACTTTCAAACAACGTATTTGCAAACTTAATACCAAGGAAAATCTTTAAAAAACTTTATATCATGATAATTTTCAAGATAATAATAATGACTTCAAATTTGGACAAACAAGACAACGACTTTATACAGCTCTACGAAAACAACAATGTAGCAGCTTAGAAAAGCAGAATTAAACAACTTAAACACATTAAGTATTAAGCGACACAGACAGGAAGCTCATTAAGCACTGGCATGAAAATTTTATCAAACAAGAAATGTTCTCTTGCAACACCTAAGCAAACAGTTAAAGTTAAAATCCCTGAAGTAAATCGGTCTAAAACAGGCCCGAAAACTGTAACTATTGTAATGGATATCAAAAATTAAAAAAATTATAGTTTTAGAACAAATGTAGAAATTCTTGTATAGAATTTAGCAAAGAATTTTTTCCGCAAACGTTCCTGCTAATTTAAAAGTGTTTGATGGCAGAGCCATCTCATAGTGTGATTTTACTATGTGCCTAAAGTTTACTGTAAATAAACGGTGGTTGAAATTAGTTTAACACCCGCGAAATTCAAAATATGCTTTGAATAATTCGTCGGGATAAAACCACAACGTGAAAGGACATTAAGGGTAAGCAATGTCAATGCAATTGTGCAAACGCCACCAGTGTGAACTACTAGACGCCCGTTTCGCTCTTTTGGAGCTCATCAGCAGTAAGAGATACACTCTAATGTAGTTCCCACAATTTCAACGTGTTACCACCGTTTATAGCTAATTACAGTTCCTGATAATGAGATAAGCTTAAGAGCAACAGTCTAAAAAATGCTATTTTCGAGCGGACAACGGTTTCAGAGGTGTAACTACTCAAAAATGTTCATGAACATTAAACCAACTATGCAATTTAAAACGTCACTGCTTATCTACGCGCTCCAACTTACCTTAATTTATTGTATTATGTTGCTGAAGATGGTCGCATAATAAAAAAAAACACGCACAATGTTAACCAAGTTGCTATGGCAATTGCTGTTGTATTTTGTTTAAACAAAATTTGACAAAAAATCATTTTTAATTCATTTTGAAACGTACTGTTGCGTTTCGTTCATTAACGCGTTTACTTACTTTTATACGTATTTGGCAGAGTATTTTCTCGTAAACTTTTTTTTTCAAAAGATTTTAAAAGAAAATTGTTAATATAAATTTAAATTTATTTCAAACTGTTGCAAGCATTTTTTTAGTTAAACAATTTGTTACAAAAATTTTCTCGCAACTTTATTGTTGGCGGGTAACTCAGTTGTATCCGCAAGCAGGTCGTAGGCCTCGGTGTGCTAATCCCACAATAAATTAAAAATACGCCAAAACAAGTAAATATATCCCAATACAGACCTTGTTTAAATCTGTCAATCACTAAAAGGAACCAATTGACAAAACACAAGTTCTAGCAATAATATGTTTATTTCAAGAAGGGAGAATAGTCGTTAAAACCAACAGAAAGAAATAGACCAATAACAATTAGAAATTTTTCAATTATTACATTAATATCAC
The DNA here is from genome assembly GCA_035610365.1 of Aquatica leii. Classification (NCBI taxonomy): domain Eukaryota; kingdom Metazoa; phylum Arthropoda; class Insecta; order Coleoptera; family Lampyridae; genus Aquatica; species Aquatica leii. The sequence goes on along the minus strand of CM069434.1, from coordinate 19,158,824 downwards.
AGATATAGTATCAATGTAGGCTTTTTCTTTCAAGCAACCCACCATACAACCAACCAACTAACAAATATTATAAATGAATGTTTTTAATTTACATATAAATATTACTCGTTTATGATTATAAGCGACTTTTGGCTTAGACCGCGTCGTAGTTTAACACCCAGACTTTTTAGGTTTGGTCCTAGTTGCTTCTTGAAAGCCAAAAGTAGAACTTGGCTTTTGCCGTATTGTCATTCGTGAACCTAAAAAAACTGACGTTTTGCAAGACATAGCAGCTTGCATTATCAGAATGGTAAATGTAGTGTGTTACAAGCTTTAGGTATTTTACGAACCTGCACGGCCAACTCTCAATAGTCGGAGAGAGGGGTAGGTTTCCAAGAAATATTTAAAAGGTGTTCCAGGGCGCCAGAGCTTATCCCCAAAGTGACTTCTGTCCGCTCACAACAGAATGGTAGCACTTGTAACAAGATGTTAGGTTCGTAACCCCTTCTACTCGGCTGTTCGAGTAGCAGGCGTTTGTGATTAGATAACGACGATCTAAAGAGAAAGGTATGTTGTCATAAAAGAACAAGTAACCACAATAACAACTTTAATCTAGAATCGTTGATGATTATCACAGGATATAAGAATTCTCATTACAGAAAATCAGTAGTATCGGCAACACACAATACATAGATAAATTTGGTTTACATGAATAACGAAGAGTAGATTTATAGTAAATCTCAGTTGCATATAGCATGCGAGAGACATGAAATAATGATAATAAGTACGGCCTTAATATTACAATATCATAATAAATATTGGGAGTACACAGCATACGTCATACACAATAAGCAATAAGCAAGAAAAATTACTACGGAATTAATATTCACACAGTTTCGTGAGCGACCTGGTTGACTACGAGGTAAAACATATAAAATCACTTACCAAAACACAGGAACTTCCGCCGGTGTGAAGAAAGTACTTTCTCCGCCACGTAGTCCTGTAAGCAATTTGAAATAGCAAGTCGTGTCAAACTAATTCCTCACGAAAGTGAAATCTACAAAATCATTACTTAAATTTTAAAGTACACACATAACACAACCCGAAAGTCGGATGCTGTTATACCCTTTTTCTGTGATTTAATTAATTCCAACAGTAGGCCTTATAAATATTTAGAATCGTTCCAACACAATATTCGTCGAGGGTTATCTCTCGTCTTTCGGTATCGATTTGAATTCATGGGCCGGATGGTGGTAAGAATGGCCGGTGACGATACGAATACCCCACGATCGCAACGAAGCCACAACTTTCCCTGGTGGACGTTAAATTATAACCAGAATGCCCCTAGTTATGAGGTAGCACATGGCGCTGACAAAAGACATAAAAATTACCTTTAATTAAAGAAAGAACACAATCCACTTACTCTGCGGGAGCAAATTTGTTATTTAAGGAAACTTCTCATTTCCATCGTGTCCCAACACGTGGATGATTTTAGAAAACGAATTTTTTACTCACGCAGACATAGGTTAGAATATGAACGCTGTCAAAGTCAAAATGCCGGCCTCTCACCGGATGTCGTCTACTCAATACAAAGTGACCAACGAACCCGATAGATGGCGTCAAAAAATATAAAAGTAATTTTTTTACTTAAACTAATATACAGGGTAATGCTGTATTTAAATTTATGCACGTAACAAGTGTTTAACTACCACGCGTTCTTAGCCGAAAGTTGCTTATAATCATAAATAAGATAAACGCGAAAGCGTAAAATTTTAAAATATTACTCAATCAAACTACCTCGTCTACTATGCAGTTGCGAAATAAGTCGACAATCGACAATGATAATAATGGATCGAAAAAAAGTAAAATATAAATACAGAAACTTACCAAACCGACACTTCTTTGTCAATTTTAGTGACTATTTATCTGATTTAAAACGGAAACCATGCTTAGGTACGACGGTTATTGTTATTTTGCGTTTGACTATGACGAATTAACGTAAAACGTCTACTTTGATTTGGAATGTTTTCGTTTTCCTTAGCACAGAAAAAAAAACAATGTACATGTCTTAAAATAACACCAAGTAAACAAACGTTCACTAGCGACTTCCAAGCTGAAAAAACAAAAGCAAAAAATTAACGTTTGAGAGCGATATACCGCTTATCCCCACTCATAAAGAGAATTAGTAACGTACTTAGACAGTGCCGTGGCTAACTTTAATTCATAATAAATTTTTTCGATGAATACACAATAACATGTAACAAATTGATAAACTACTATCATTTTTCACTTATTTAAGGTACTTTTTATATCGTTTACGATTGGATAACATATTTTTTTGGTAAACATTGGATAGTAAAAAATATTTCAATTTTATGGTTTCTAAGAAGCTCAGGTTTGTTAATTTTAGATCCTTAATTGTAAAAGCGTTTAAATCAAATCATTTATAATTTAAAAAAATTAATAGTTTATTGTTTAGGATGGTTAAAAAATATAGAAGTTATATGTAAATGGCTATAGAAATGGAAACGTTGAAAGCTGATTTCATACCGCATAATTCAAATATGTTTTAAATAAACCGCGGGTTAAAACTACAAGGTGAAGTAACGATGTCGATGCAAATGTGAAAATGCCACCAGAGCAAACCACTAGACGGCCGTTTCGCACTTTTGCGAGTCTTCAGCTGTGGAAGAACACTTTACTGTACTTTTGTACTTCAATTAAAATCAGCTTTTAACATTTTCATCTCTAGAGCCATTTACATATTAATATTCATGGTTGATAAATATTTATACTGAGTAGGTGCTGCCATCGTATTTCACTAATGTTAAAAAATATTTTATGTTTAAAGAGTTTGAAAACAAGCAGAAGTTTTTTGGGAAGTCTCTTTGTAACCTAATCCGAAAACATTTTGCAATGTGACTCAATGTACATAAAAAATGCAAAATGTGACTAAATCAAATTCTGGCAAAACTTTAACTTTCACTCTTCACGATTCGGCACGCAAACGAAATGATATCGTTTTTAGTAATTCCTATAAGTCCATTAATTTACTAAAAAGCGAACTAAAATACACATTACAGTAATTTATTTCAGGTATTTCAAGTAATTTTTTTAATCAATTGTTTTATTTATTTTTTTCACTGACAAAATTATAATTCTTCATTTTTTTTAAATTTAAAGCCAATGGTAAAAAAATAGTAGTAAATAAGAGTATCATATATTGCCAAAATCGTGTGAGCTTTAGACAACACTTAAATCATAAAAGTATTCTGAAAAAAGAACATGTTGTAGTAAATGTATTGTTTACTGTGACAATTACTAAACAAAATTGAATTTAACCTTAAAATTATTGTCATAGAAAACAAAAAAATTACAAAATGTTTAAATTTTATTGAAAAATAATTTAAAATCTAAAATAGTAATCGATTAACAGAAAAACAATACGACAGTTACTAAATTTAATTACCATGCGTTTTATTGTCATGAGTTTAAAACGAAAGATTATGATTTGCTTGTAAAAACTGAAAAAGTCTAAAATGGTAAACTAGTCAGAAAGCCAAAGTGTTTCTATCTAACGTGTTTGGAAAAATACAAAATCTTTGCAAACTGTTAGGCAAGGACCAGTTGCGTTATGTACGCAACAAACATGCGGTCGCTACTATTATTTATCAGACAATTAATAAAAGAAGCGATAACTAACGACTAACGTATATTTATATTTACAAGTTTGTCAAATAACTTAAATTGTTTACATGTGCTCCACAAAGGCTATAAATCAATTTACTTACAGGCTAGTTTCGGATAAATATAATAAAGTCAAAAAAAAGGATATTGCCTATGCAACCACAATTGACACGAAACAACGTCTTCTTTTCCATATGTGCGTTTGTACAATTGCCAGATGCTGATACTTATGTACCTTAATTACCCATAAGTGCGACCCAAATGACCATTGGTAGTAGTTAATTAGTCGACTGCATTCATGGGGACCAATTCTCGTATTTTCCAGTAGCCAAAATTAATTATTCGAATTGAAATCGGTACGAACCATACTACTTAATTCCATCGAACCATGAATGCGCATTACATTCAAAGAAGATAACGGAGTCTACCAATTGTTGATATCGATACAATTTTTTTTTTACAATTTTTTTTTTTTACAAATTATTTTTTCCGTGACAACGTATTTCACTTGTTGTTGCATACGCAAGGAACACGGGATTACAAACTTTCTAATTAAAATAGGGACGAAACACAAAGTGTGTAGTAAATTATAATGCTGCAAAAAAATGTAAATAAAAATTTCTTTCAGTGATTCTTAATTAAAAAAATTTTGCCTTTGTTTTATTTTTGTCTGTTGTATGAGTAATGCTTATTTAATTCTTATTTTAAAAATTGCTAAAAATCTAAGGGCAAAAAAACGATGAGAAAAAACATCATTAAATGATTCACCTAAAAACCTTTTCAAAGTCTGTGTTTTTTTTAAATCTAAAATGAATAGTGGGAAAACAACATTTTTTAAATTAGTATTTTAAATACTAGCAAATTATGTATTTCTAAAACTAAAGAACGTTTGAAAAACATTTAAAAAATTTATAACAAACATACATATTTTTATGTAGGTACAACTTACTATGAATTTTGATTTTGTTTTAAAAAACGTTACAAATAAGATTGTATATTTATCTGAAACTGAAACTATTAGATAACGAAATAAACGTAAACAACTCGTTATAAACCTTTGTACAAAAAACAAAAACAAAAAAAGTTTGTTGTTGAAAGAATAAGTGTTTTTTTAATACCAATGCTAGATCGATATAAACTATAAAACTGCGCATAAAATTTTAATTACAGTTTAAAGTACTTAAAATTTTTGCAATTTATTCTGTGTATAAAGATAAGTTTTTAATTGAGAAGAAACGTATACCTAATTATCGCAACATACATAAACAAGTCCATTAGATTTGCTTAATTCACAAATAAGAATTTAATCGAATTGATTTCCACTGATATTAAAATAGTGATGCTTTAGTGTGACGGTTTAAGCATTTTACGATGTACCACTTGTAAGAAGCTTAATACGATAATAAAACGTAAAGTTCATAATTTGCATCATGCGTAAAGGACTCGGGGATAAAGTCGGCGCCTTAAGTGGTTCACGAGAGTAACATTATTAAGAAATAAATAATTAAGACGAAGTTTATGGTACTTCTAGATTAAAAATTATTAACATGTTAGTGACACTTTATGATCGAGTTAAATTAACAACTATGTTGTTACCCAAAAAATCCACTAAAGCATAATTAATTTTTTAAGTTTAAAAAAAGTTAATGAGGATTGGTTTTGAAATTGAAAAAAAAATTGCCTACAGTTAAAGGCCAATTCCTTTAAGTACGTTTCTCTGGTTCATTACTAAAAGCGTGATAAAAAATATAGTCAAACGATGTTATAAATTGATTTTTATGTTATATCCGATTTAGGAATTATACAACATTTTTAGATATCTAAAATTTACAGTTAGAAAAAAGTTTGTCAAAGTGGCGATAACACCATCTGCAGGTTACCATCAGGTCACCATGTCACACATCTTGATATTTAGCAACGGACTTGCGACACAAATTGTATTTAGGATTTTTTTATAGATAGGTGAATTATAGCTGTTAGAAAATTGTTGAATAAATTAACTTGTCTAGGTTATAACTATTAATAACATAGTCACCTGTAATCAATGATCAGGTTACAAACACGAAACCGTTTGCTGAAAATAATTAAATTTAACCGTTTGCAAGCCCGCACCAGTGTCATTACGAATAATTAAAAAAAAAATCAATTAAAAATAACATTCTGCAATGATTCTTTGAAGTTTTGATCACAATTTTTTGGTATTATTTACATAAAGTTAAATATATTGTTGTTGCCTTTATAATAAATTGTTCGTTTATTTCAATGATTTCGTGGGTATTGTAAACGTGAACTATAACCTCTAAGTTATATTTTTAAGCTGTTTGAAAAGCATCAGAAACAATAGAAACAAACAATCACAACAATAGTCGATTTTGACAATTTGGTAAGCAACTCATTTTACAATTACACAACGAAGTCGATACTTATTTACAATGCAAAACAGTTAATCTTTCTGGCCGAATTTGCTAAATATAAACACAAAACTGATGGGATAATGATCATTCTTCTCGTAAATGACGGAAACAAGAAAGTAGTGGTAATGTATTTTTACTTACCTATTCCGTTTGAAGTAATGCAGGATTAAAGATATATAAAAAAATGTTAAAATGTGAAAAAATACTGTGCTATATTTTATTTAATAATAAGGTCAATTCGTTACAAAAGAAATAACGAAATGTTCTGGTACCAGACATGGAGTAGCAATATTTGCAGGTGCGAAGAGCGAGGACATTCTTAATAAATACCGGAAGTAGTCTTAACAATAGTAGATACGTGCAGTTGCATTATGGCCAGGACACCCCCACCTACAGAAAACGACGTGTTTACGCATAAATTACGCCCAATTATACTGGTCTGTACAATTGTTGGTTACTCTTTATGACGTTAAGGTTTATGGCGAAAGATCAATAAAAACAGTACAAACATGGTAGATTCACGTTTATGATTCAAGAGGACATTACTGAAAGACAATCGTTTAAAATTATTGTTCGTTTTTACTTTCGAGTGGAATATTCGGCATTGCCATTTTTAAAATGAGTTCATTTGCATACGGGAATTAAAAGTTTTGATAACGGTACGGTTGGAATATAATTAGACGTTATGTTCGATAATACTGGAGATTTGCACAGTCGTAGAAAATCATTAACAATCTAGACCGTGATCGCGTACGTCACGATTACTGCTCGCTAGGGGCGTCTTTCATCATCTCACCCTTTCACTTTTAATAGCCCCATAGAGATTTTTATATCATTATCTATTTATACCTACCCACTTACATTTAATTTAAGAATTAAGTGTTATAGTTCAACATGAACAAAAATACCGAAAGTTTCTTTAAAATGAAAATTTGTACTAACAGGACCAATAATATTTAAAAATGGTTTTGGTTTCATTTATTAACGTGTGATTCTAACTAATATTACAGAAAATTACAATATTTATTATGCAAGTAGATGGTTAAATAAAAAAAATTAATGTTTATTTCCATAGAGTACTTACAATCCGGCAGTTTACAATAACATTGTAATAAAATATTTTGCAAATACAAACTTGTAAATGCCGTCCTAGCATTTATGTAAAGCGGTTAATGTTTTGTTTTTGTTTTGGTTTGGTATCCTAGTTTCTGTATAAAATCTAAATGTTGCCTTGTAGTAAATGTTAGTTAATTTTTATATCTTTATATTGTCCTATAAGTTTCACACCCACTTGTGTGATAATTGTAGTTGTACACAAGTAATTCTTCTAAACATTCAATTCTAAAACTTAAATTTGTTGTTAGCTAATTTTGTCACATGTTTACGTAATAAAACTTAGTTTGGTATAATAAAGAGATCGTCAAATAGTTTTAGCCAATTTACCCAAACTCAATCTCAAATAGAAGATACGATTCCCTATTTTAATAAACAGCAAACTTTTAACAATCAAATTAAAGAGATTTATTGTTATTGGTTTTTTTTAAATTATTAAAATTATTAATATATCAAACAATATAAATTATTTAAATCTATATATATATAAATGTTATGTTGGTTTGTGTACGCTTCAAAAACTCAAAAAGTTCTGCACCGATTGAGTTGAAATTTTAACATGATATAAAATCCGCATCAAGGATTGTTTTTATCTATTTTTTGCATCAGTCACATATCTGCGACCGCGAGAAAACAGTTTTTTTAACGATCAGCTGTGTACCAGTGACTGCGCCATCTGCCATAAGCGAGGAAAACACTCGCTGACAACCGCAATAATAATGACGCAGTCACATGAGAAACAATTTCGTTCCCAATTACATTGTTTATTTATAAAAAAAATTGCATCTGATTCTGATTATTATACAATCTGAATTAAATATTCACTTAAATCAAGAATTTTTGGTGTGATAGTGTTGTGATCGAACTGCGCCTTTCACCAAATCGTAAGTAGAGGTTATATTTTATATCAAAGATGGACAGTAAAAATATTATTAACTGACAGGCAAAATAAAAGGACTTATTATAATTCAAGTGGGTATCTAACAGAAGTGAGTGGTTATATCTTTTTTATTGCATCTAACACGTGGACGTAATTATATTATTTATTTTGGATTAACCTCACTTTTAATGTATATAAATATAATTACATTAAAACTAGCAATTATTAATTAATACGAATGTCAACCATTCCATCACAATGTGCCACTGCGAAGCGTGGCAGGGTACAGCTAGTTTTATATATATATTTAAATTTCAATCATTTATATTGGTTGACATAATAATAATTTTAACACTTTTAACAATCAGATGTTTGCAATTTTAAAGTAACATAATTTACTTTGTATAAAAAATGTGATTTAAAACAGTTACTTTGCTTGTTTTGCAACACATGCAAACAAAAAAAACGTTTTTTGATTAAGTTGTTTATTAAGAAATTGTCAAAATTCTGGATAGATTTATTTATTGCCTCACTTAGAAATAACTTAAAAGATATGACATACTACAAAAAAGTATACATTTTTAAAGATTTTTTAAGGTTAATGTGTATTTATTCAATACGATAATAAATTAAAACACAAAGAACATACGTAGAAATATTATAAAAAGAAATAAATTGTTTCCATTATTTAGGTGCTATCGTAGAAGCAAATAGAAAATAGGAAAGGGAATTATACAAAAAAAATGAGAAGAGCCGAAAATATATTATACAAAAGATAAAAAAAAATATTTATACAAGTAAAAGTTTAAAACTTTTATATTTACTATACAGAGTATCCTATATAAAGACAACACAAATCTACATTTTTTGTTAAATACACCCTGTATATTAATACGTTTTTAGAATTCCTTTAAGGTTTACTTTACAATGATTTAAAGTTATATCACTTCACAAAATTTCAAAATTATAAGCAGTTTGTTTAATGAAGTGCAAAAATTTTATAACGTAATACCCTGTATATTATTTTAATTAAAATTAGATTTTGGTTTTGACGCCCTCTGCCGAATTTTCTTTTACTGTCATTTCCTGTCAAGAGGTTAAACTGACAACTACGTAAAATGGTTGGTGGTGCGAAATAATTTAAGTAAGGCTTGTTTCTAAGAACATCCACGTTAATGGAAATGTAATTATAATTTCATTACGCCTTTAAATTAATTTATCCCTCACCGGGTAAGCTATTTACATCTGTTTTGTTAGGATTTTTTTTTAACTTGATAGCCGTTCTACCACGCTCTGGTTTCATGTTTTAATGCAGTATCGAACAATGAGAGATTAATATCGATAAATACCTTCACTAAACGATTAGTATTCTGGAAGGCCTATTATCCACACCGAAAACAAAGTTTTGACCAAAATTTACCTCCGAGATGTTACTTCTTATACGTCAGTCGATTGCGATATCCACTTTTTCATAATTGCGAAGAACAGCATTCGGTACATCGGGTTCTTGTATTTAATTTCTTGTAGTAATAACAATTTTGTAGATTTCTACTTTTGTGAGTAATTTGGTTGACACGATTTGCTATTCATAATTATTTTATGCCTACTCAACGAGGAAAACGTTTTCTTCGGGCAAGTACTGTATTGTGGGTAAGTTTTATTTAATTATGTCGCTGTCAATAAAGGTCACTTACGAAATTTAACTTGTTTAACTTAAGCAACTGTAATAGTAGTTTTAATACCATTTAGGTATTGTCAGTAATTATTTCTGTGACATCGCATGCTGTGAACTCTAGTTATTTAACGTGTAATTATCGATATTGTGTAGATTTATGTATTGTGTGTTGCCGATATTTCCGGCAGTTATTGATAGGACATTTCTAAGACTACGTTATTAAATTAAAATTTTTATACCTATTTAATTTTTCCTTTATGGTAACATACCTTTTTCTTTTATTGTGGTTACACGAACATAAGGGTAAAGTTTGCTACAAGTTTGGACCGTCTGTCCTGATCGAGACAGAAGTTTTAGTTATTAAAGATCTGGCGCCCTTAAATATTATTTGCTTGTACCTCCCCTATCTCCGACTGTGTGAGTTAGCGGTGCAAAGCTCGGAAGACCCATAAGCTTGTGTTTGGGAAACAAAAGCTTGTAACAAAATGATATTTTGATATGAGGATTAGCACTATTTTAGGTATCCATAAAATATTTGAACACATATTGTGTAATACAGGGTGTTTTGTATTAAATGTTAAAGATGCAGAACGTTAAAGAGTCAAAACTCAATTTTTTTTAATGGAACGACCTAATTTGGAATTTGACGTATAATTTGTAACCAACTTTTTTCCAGCCACTAGTAGAATACCCAGTCAAAGAACCAAGTAGTCTAGAGTAACAAGTTAAAAGTAAATTAGGTACAGGAAGGACAAAAGCAAACAACAGAGTAGACCCGAAGGATATAATAGCATTAAATTGGAATCACCAACTTTAAACGCATCGAAGTAACAATAAATTGATGAAATAACGACATACAGATTAGCAGCGTAGTTCGTCAAATAGCGTTGCCAAAATTGGTACTAAATATGCAACATAAATAAAATAAACAGCAGAAAATTTAATGAAACATTGAGGGATGTGATGTCCAATACGGTGAGTCGCAACCTTGAGCTAATTACAACAGCGATTAAGACGGCCTGCGACAACAGTATGCCGCGCAAAACAATTGTATATATTAGTGGTCAGAGGACCTTACAAACTCGGACAAATAAGTAACAACGTTTGCAGGAAATGGCAACGGATAATTAATTCATTAAATGACAAGGCAAAAAATATAACTCGTCTAATATTTTTAGAAGCTAAGACTAATTAGAAATCTGCGATTTGCACGGCTAAAAAGCAGGCCTGAAAAGATGTATGTACAGAGTTAGTTTCTGCGTACAAAGTTGAAATTAAAATACCTAGGTCAGAAGGCAACTCTTCCGAATTATGAAGAAACAAAGAAATTGTAGACAAACTTTTTCCTACACCATAGTACAGCTAAATGAGCTGTAGGAGTTACTTCTCCTCTACATCCTTTTTCTAAAAAAGAGCTAGAAAAGCAATTAGCATCTGGAAAGCCTCGGGTCCAGATGGTATCCCCGTTGAATGCATTAAGATGGTGGCTAGGAACCATCCGGAGGCCTTTATAGACATGTATAATGACCTGTTTTAAGCAGGAAAATTTTCGAAAAAATGGAAGAGAGTCAAATTATCCCTAATACCGAAGTTTGGTAAAAGCGACAAACAAGGGTTATTTTTTCGTCTAATTTGCTTAATAAATAATATAGCAAAAGTTTATGAGCGTCTTATTTTGGGCAGACTACATAAAGAAAGAATAATACAAAGAGATTTCTTGCTTAGGCAATATGGCTTTGGGAAAGGGAAGTTGACAATAGACGCGGTAGAACAGACTTATAGACTTGCTAAAGATGCTAAAAAAGGTACCTGGAGGACACGCACGATTGGTGCGCTAATTTCCCTGGACATCCAAAATGCTTTTAACTTGGTTCTGTGGGCACTGGTGGTTGACAAGATGAGAAAAAAACTTTAACACAGACTTCATTAAAATAATTAATACCGGTAATCTCAGATTGCAACACATAATAACCCGTGGTGTCCCCAAGGTTCTATCTTGGAACCCTCAATACGGAATCTGCTTTACGACGACCTTCTGTCGGTATCGCATCCGGTACAAATCAAACTTACAGCATACGCGGACGAGCTTGCGATCTTCGGGCAGGGTGACAGAATTTAGAAGGTAATATAAACAAGACTTTAAATACGGTGGACAAGTGGTTCAGCCAACAAGTTAAAAGCAGCAAAAGAAAAGACTGCAGCGATTGCATTCACGGGAAAAAAGTCAGCAGCATACAATTTATACGATCAAGTATTTGGGAGATACTTTAGACAAACATTTCAAGTGTGCTTCGCACATTACAGAGGTGTTTGAGAAGACCAACAAAAAAGAGTCAGCTCTTGCTAGGCTAATGTCTAACGTTAAAGTCCGTAATTCAGTAAGAAGGATCATTATAGCGACAGTTCATTCAACCATTTTATATACCGCTCCGGGTTAATATCAAGTCCTTAGTATTAATAGAATTAAAAACTTGGCAGAGAAAACTCAAAGAAAAATCGCATTGAGAACCATCTCTGAGTACAGGATAGAAGCAGCTAGAGTGTTAGCCGGCACTGTTCCTATAGACCTAATGGCGGAAAAGCAATATAACGTCAAACTTTAAGAAAAGAGACCACTATGCAAAAATGGCAAGAGAGATGCGCGCTGTATCAGAAAGCGGAATGAACTAAAGTACTAATCTCAAACTTAACTAAGTGTCAAAAAAAATGATAACATCAACTACCATAGCCCCCAAGCGCTTACGAGACACGGGTAATTACCTAGCCGGTATTAAAAAGAAAACCAACTCTTCATGTTTTTAGTGTGGGGAAGAATTTGATTGATGCGAACCATACTATCTTCGACTGCAAATGGAGGCACAAGGAAAAAACTGAGCTAAGGAAGAAATTCTGAATAGATAAAAATATTATACAGATGATGCTGGAAAGTCCGGTAGGGTGTTCAAAAATAAATAATTTTTTTGCAGATACTATAATAGATAAAGAAGTAGCGTGGCAAAGTTGGTACAAAGAAAACTGTTCACAACAAAACTTCAATTAAGAATTATTCACCTTACGAAAGTGGGCGAACCGTTAGCAACTTCGGTTACAACATTGACACGGTCAAAACCCGGAAGACGTTCTTATCTTAGTAAAGAATCATAATGAATAGAAATCCTCAAATTTATTATTAATTTTGTACCGATTTTAGAAACATTTATCCAAACACTTAATAGCAACAAAATTATAACATTATTAAGAAACTTTAATACCAAAATAGGCAAAAGCAAACAAAGACCATTAATTTGACTCTTTAGTATAGGTATAGGAATAAACAAAGCAATAGACTCAGCATATTTACCAAAAATCATTAACTGGTTGTATTTAACACTATGTTCAACCAACATTCAAAAAAAAATTTTAACAAAGTTTTAACAAGTAGTGCAATTAAAGTAAAAGCTTTTTTAAAAATTCCACAACAACGCCTATATGCAAGTTGTGAGTGGCATATGGGTTGTACACAGTTTGGTTTTAAAATACAGTGCACGCCGTTTATTGAAATCGCGAATAATGTTATCAGTTAGGTAATGTTATCAATCAGTTTATTAAAGAACGGACCAAACGTATGCTAATACATAGAAAAAACACCGTTTATAGTAATCATAATTTCGGTTTATATTATTAATTTTCTTTTAAGGTTTCCTTCTATACATAAGAAATAATCAGTTTTTCATGAACTTTTTAGCTGAATTTTTACAATACGCTTCTTTAGAGTGAAAAATTTTATTATTGTACCCTAAAAATAGTTGTTTTGCATATTTAGCGCTATTTTTGCAGTGTTAATTATTTATTAAAGTATTTTGAAAGCATAGGGGTTCTTATAATAACAATTTCATTTAACTACGTCTTGTGTAATAACGTTATTTAGTATTTAATTTTATTTTTAGTATCAGCAAATTACTGAGAAGAAAAGTGTAGTTCTTATAAAACTGAATTAAATATCGTGTTATTTTTGATTTATTTTTATTAACGGTGTGAACAAACTATTTAATGTTACAGGTCCGTAATTTTCGATCTATATAGCTCAAAAAAATTTTTTTTTAATTTTTTAAATGTTTTATGAACTTTCTTTTGCTTGTACTGATGCTATGATTTCATCTTCTAAATAAACAACCTGTTTATCAGATACACGTTATATGTTTTCTAACCAATAAACATTTATTTGTTTTTCTGTATTTTGAATATAGTCATCATTCGGTTATTGTTATCAAAAACCCCAAGTCCCAACCTGATTGTATTAAACGGCGTGCACTGTACAACAAAAACACAAAAAAGCTTTTTTGTACACAGCTTCTTATCTAACGATGTAGAAATAAGACTATACAATTTCAGAAAATGTTAATAATTATTAAAATAGACAACCAAGAACTGCATGTTGTAACTTTTGCAATAAAACATCGACGAAGCGCTAATGCTGACTGGTATACATCAATTTGTTTGCTGAAACTTATCGCTGAAGTCAGCAAAAACATTATAAACCGGCACATCATTGTTTACCAAGAAAATGCAAGTGCTCATACAGCACGACAAACCATCAATGTTTTGACCAGTAGAAACATCCAATTAATAATTCATTGCCCATATTTGTCGAATTTATAGTTCACTGACTTTTTTTTACTGATACATCATGATGAAGCATTTAAATTACATGTTTTCGACGTACCTCGTTCATAGTATTTGTAGTTATATTTATTTTATATTTTATTTGATTGTTAATTTGCTTTTAATGTATTCAGATATTACATCAATTTTAGCATTAAATTGATTTATTTGGTATATAAGCAAATCTTCAATTTTAGATCTAAAAGTTTTCTGGTTTCTGTCTCTATTTAGTTTCAACTGAATATATAACGATTGTATTTAAATCTTTTGAATTATAAAGAGCCCCTCTACAGCTAACTTCACTTAAGAATTTTTGTTCACTTTAAGTTTTGAAATTATTGTTCTATTGAGACAATCAGTATTTTTACATTGCTTTAGTAGCCAAAAAAGTTTGCCATATCTTTGAATGTATTGCCATTTTTAAAATCTGTATGTAAAGATGAGACTTTAATGTGATTTGTAATTTTGTTGTTGTGTATTGTTTTCTTTACAATATTGTCCAAAATACAGTTTTTATAAATAACTTCTGTCAGTACCGCCATAAAAACCAGTACCTTGATTTCCATTACTTTATAAATATTTTTTTGAAAACACAACAAATTTTAATTAACTAATTATTCTTTCTAACTAAGAATTAAATAACTTAACAATTTAATATTATTTATAAAAAACGTAATAATAATATTTCATTTTCGACACATAACACACTTAAATTATTTTTAGTTAACAATAAACCTCATATACATATTTATATTAGATAAATCTGGAGTATATAATCTTACTTGTTCTTTTTGTAATTCTTTATATATTGGCCAAGCAGGTAGAAAATTCAAAACTAAACTAAGTTAATATTTATATTTGATAAATAAATATTTAAATTTAAATAGCAATATTTTTATTATTGATTCTGCTTAGCCGTCTTTTATCTACATTCATTTTTTTTAGATTTGAATATAAAAATTTTACATGTTTGCAATAAAAGATCTCGTTTTAACTCATTAATGATTTCAAATTTTTAATATTCGACATTTGTATTATTATTCTGACAATTTATGTGACAGCTAGTATTTACTACAAACCTTATACATACATTCGATTGCACAAAGTTTCATTTTGTAATATTGTTTTTAGAAACAACAGTTCTACAAGGTGGCTATTGTATATACAAAATAAACAAACGCGTTGTACGAGTAAAATTTTTTTTTCAGCGCCTACTACTGATAAACAATGCAAGAGGGCCGACTAGAAAGCGTTTAATAAGTATTTCTAATCAACTTAAAATTATAAGACGCAAAACGTCAAATCCCACTTAAATACTACAAACAAAATTAACTTTGAGTTAGTTGTTATAGAAATTAGAAAAATCTAAAAATGTCTTATTGTTGGTACAAAACAATTAAAACTAGCACAGTTAAATAAGTTAAATTTGTTAATAAAAGATATATCAATAAAGATGTTTAAATTCTCATAACCTAAACATATTTAAGACAAGGTCATATTTTTGTCGTAAAAATTTAGTATTCAAACCCGGTAATTTATTTATTTTATGTAGTAATAAATTTTGAAGTTTGCCATTTTAGGAATTAGAATATATTATGTAACTTTCCTTAAATGGTATTGTTGTAATTTAACTTATTTGATACTTTCGTAAAACATTTTAACTACAACAAAACATTCACATTATTTTAAACATTCATCATTTGACGCGATAGAGATTTTAATGAATTTTTCATATAGTTTTTTTGTAATTTTATGACAACGTATTTACAGTTTTTTTTAATCTAAAACTGCTTTTTGTTAGAAAAAATGATATTTTAATTAAACCTGTAATTATTAATTATTTGTTAGTAGGAATATGCTAAACATAAACCTGTTTATTTATATTACTGTCATGTACAACTAATATATTATTATTTATTACAAATGAATGCATAGTTGTAGAATTTACGATACAACAAAACAAGTTTACCTAAATTTTAGGATTAATGCCTTACATTCTTTAATTTACGCATTTAACAGCAAATACAATATTGTAATCCGTATAATAGCAGATTTAAAATTGTAGTAATAAATTCTTAAAACGCATAGACTGATATATTTTGTCAAAAAAAAATGTAAAAAATAATTTTTTAATTTACAAAGCAAAATTAACAAATACTAAATACAACATATATCGATTTAAAAGAATTTAAAGTGCATTTCACAAAACAAAAAAAAATGTTTTGCTTTGATACGACGGTGAAAGGTTTTTTTCTAATTTGTTATGTTGCACTTTTATTAAAAAAACTGAACTTTTGTTTAAAACCAGGCGCTAAGTGTCTTTTATGTCTATTTATTTAATTATTCAACAAAATTTCCATGAACCAGGTAGCAAGTATAAACTTCCTTGTTATATAACAAAAAAAAATCGTTTTGTAAACTAATTATAGCTTTAAATCAATCGTTTGTTGAATAAAAAACGTGTTATTTAAAAATCAAACTATTATATCTTAGATATAAAATATAAATCTTATTTAGTGATAAGTTTTTTTAAGCAATATTGAAATTTGAAATATTCCTATGCATAATTACATAATAAAATATTGACTAAATAATTAATTTAAATATTTTTATAATTTAATAGAAGAAGTTTAAACATTTTATGTACAGTTTTTAATTATAAAATCTTAATGTGATATATCAACCGTTATATTTCTAAATTTACTTAGTTTTAATACATAATATAAAAACAGTTAAGGTAAAAATATTACTATCTACTATATTTCCTAGTTTAGTAGTTGCAGATTACGATAAAAACTACTTTAAATACTATTTGTATAATTTACTAGAGATTTACATTATTTTAATGATACGACGTCGAAAATTTATGTATGTGCTATGGAATTATTTCAGAATAATTTTTCTGGTTTCAAACAAATGAATGCTTATGGAAATTGATCAAAAATAATTTTAATTTATAAATCAAACAACTGCAATAAAATGTAACATGTTAAATAACTGTCCAAAGTGTCTAATATTTATTACTTTATTTTTGCAATAAAATAAGTATGTGCTAATTTAACAATTAAATTTACATAAACTTCAAAAATTGGTGCTTTAAAATTTGATTATTGATCTTATCTGAAGAATAAAAAACATTTTTTTTAATGTTAAAATACTTAAGGAATGGGTCATTTATTATGATTCAGATTTTTGACAGAAAAATCAACGTACGATTAAAATTTACTATTTCTAAAAAAACGTAATAAAGTTGCATCTGCTTAAATTACTTCAAAGATATTTTTCTCTGCGTTTGATTTCAATTAAGAATTTGAGATAATCAAATAGAAACTGTACGTAGTAACCTTTTGATATCAATAGTATAAGCCGCATATCCAAAAAAAAACGAATTTTTGAAGAATATCTCTCACTATATGTCTGAAGCAGACATCGCCACTGTTGAAGTTGTCAAATGTAACAGAAGAGTACCACGTAGTGTTGATTTGGTCAGTACCGCCATAAAAACTAGTACCTTGATTTCTATCAGTTTATAAATCTTTTTTAAAAGTAACAAATTTTAATTAAAAAAATTATTCTTTCTAACTAAGAATTTAAAAACATAATAATTTAAAAATATTTATAAAAAACATAATAATAATATTTCATTTTTAACACATAACACACTTAAATTATGTTTAATTAACAATAAATGTCAAATACTTATATTACATAAATATGGAGTACGTAAATTTACTTGTTCTTTTTGTAATTCTTTACAAATAGGCCAAACAAGTAGAAAAATCAAAACTAGACTAAGTAACTATTTATATGTGATAAATAAATATTTGAATTTAAATACCAATATTTTTATTACTAACTCTACTTTTTCCAGTCATATTTAGATTTGAGTATTAAAGTTTTACATGTTTGCAATAAAAGATCTCGTCTCAACTCATTAAAAATTCTTAAATAAAATTTCTATTGATATTTCTATAAATTGTCTTAATGAAATCTTGAATTTAAATCCTTCTGTTCTTCTTAGTTCAAAGTATAGTTTTATTTTATTCTTTTGATAATACTTATTTATTTTTCCTTATCATTTGTTTTTAGTTTTCAGTATCTAATAGACCAACTAATATTGACAAACACGTTTAATTATCATTAGTTTGTTAACTATTTTCATTTTGGTTAGTATTTTTTATTTACATTTTAATTTTTATATTTAGTATTTTAGTTATTTCTTAACTGTGCTGGTGAAATCGACACACACAAAAACGCTAGTGGGGTTCCCGGAACCCCAAAACAAAAAATTAAGAAAAAAGTATTTTGATTAAAAGTAAAATATAAGTTTCAACATAGTAAATTCTAATTGTTTCTCTATTGTATTACTAATTTTATACGCAATTATTGCATAACATGTTCGTATGGTCGGTGCAGATATGATTCCCGCACTTTTTACAGACAACTTTCGCTCTCTAAGTCTACTGCAAAAACACATCTAGTTTTTCGCAACGTTTTTGCATTAGGAGAGGCTATGTAAAGTTTGTTACTCAACTGTGTAGCGACAATAGTTTGTAAATCTCTTTGGTAAACTGCGCCAATCTCGACAGTCCATGTGTTCGCGTATAAGATGTTTTCCTAATTGAATGAAATAGGATCTTTTTTTAACCTGATATTCTTTTGGTTGAATTTTCATAATTGGCCAACGTCTAGTGCGCTTTACTACTAAATAATTCGCACATAATTGATCAAGTGTATAGACGCCGGATTTGATCGTATTATAATCGTATAACATGTTTGGTATTCCATTTGCTGCAACTATAGTTTGATGATTATCGAAAGCAAAAATACTTATTTTACCACGGCAGCAGTCGGAACACAGACCTCTGGGTGTGAACCTGAATGAAAGTAAAATACACAAGCGTGAATTCCTTTAATTTATTTGCAACTATAACATAATACACCAACTATTTACATTAAAGAAAAAATGAACATTAGTTGAATTAAAACATTATTAGGGCGCCAATCACCTTTAAATTGGTGATGAATAAAAAGCATAAAATCTTATACCTAAGTATTAATCGATATTACGTCAAAAGTAATAAACGTTTAATTTGTTACGGAGTATGTACTCCGAGAAGTTTTTGATAACTCAATTTAATTAATTTGAATTTAAAATGTAATTAGTAGTAGCATAAATTTCAGTTGACTCACCATATATGATATGACGTTATCTGATACCTTCTATTTATAGCACAAAATAACGAATCCAAGGAATGTAGATTGGGAAGCAAAAACAGCAGGCATAAAACCAAAATATAAATCCAATGAATAAAAATCCAGTAAATAAAAAAAGAAAAAAAGACCCAGTAAATAAAAAGAAAAGACCCTAAATATAAATGTATAGAATGGTTTTTAATCGACATGAAATTACAATTACTTACGTTGCTTGAGATGCAACGGCCTTGAAAGTAATTCCTTTGTATAAATGTATTGCGTAACATTGTGAAATCACTAAAAATGTTAAATTCAATAGAAAATTATATTGGAACAAAGATAAACTTACCTGCTTACCAGTTGGAATGAATAAAAATGAATTTGTATGCGTTTTTACTCCATATTTAAGAAAATTGTCTTCTTTGCATCACTACGACGTGTAAGACCTAAAGATGGCTCAAAGGGAAGTGCCAACAAAATTGATTACTCGGGTCGATTCAAAACACAACGCGACGTTGCCAAACTGAATAAATTAAAGTGCAATACAAGTTGCAGAAAATAAACGAATGCAAAATTGAATTTTAATTGTAATGAACTCTAACGGGACGTTACACATTGTCAATATTAACGTATGTCACAAGTTGGTACAGATACAAAAGTATGCTTTCGGTTTTCTTTACCGGTGTAAACAAACGCGTTGCGTGATAATACGTACGAGCATCGCACATACACATAGTTTTAATTTTATATTTTCCCGGTTTTTTGGGCATATAAATCTTAAAACTGCATCTTCCGCTGAATGGAACCAACATTTTGTCAATAGTTACGTTTTCTCCCCGTACATATAAAGCCTGCAACGTCTTCTCCTCCCGATTTCATTCCTCCAGATAAGTACATTAATTCTATAAATGCTCAGCCAATTTTAATGGTTTTGTATATGATGAACAAGGTTCTCAAAATTTTTTGCGTTTTCTTGAGTTTTCAAATGTGTAAGCGCTAGGATAATGTTCAAAATGTCATCTGTAATGTATAAATTCCATGTGGCATCATTGGCTTCTACACCTTTTATTATTTTTTTTTGGCCTGGGAAATGCATTACAATATTATGACGTCTTGTACGAGTTCACTGTTAGCAATCTTTGGCTCATTTATATTGTTTGTTTTTTGCAAACCAATACTGATTTATGACTAATTATTTGTCACCATTAAGTTCTATGTCTGAATTTTTGTCAAATGCCGTCAGAAGAAACCTCCGAACTCGAATTATGGTCGCTTGACTCAAACTCTTAATCACCTGTTTCACTTTCTTCATCAGAAAAAAATGAGGGATCATTTATAATAGCATCTAGCTCCGCCTCCATCAATGATCTATTTAGACTATCTTTTGTCGGCATACTACTAAATTATAATTGAAAATGTTAACAAACAGACAAAAATAAAATTAGGGATAATTACTTGCTGGTAGGGTCTGTGCGGGTTTAAATGCCAATTTACAAATAAACTAACGTCGAACGCTATTAATGTACACAATATTAGAACATAATCTAATATTCGAGCATTTAAACTTTTGATGGTGCAGTGTCCTATGTTTTTTTCAGGTCTATAAATGTTATATGTAATTTTTGATTAATTATTTGTTTTAGACAGAACACATTATCAGTACATGTCTTTCGGGTCGGAATCCGTTTTGTTTTTTCTTCTCCTGGTTATTGTACTATTCTTTAACAAGGTTTCTTAGTATCTTTTTGTTTATCCTACTGATGGTGCTAGTTTCAGAAATTCCCCGTTAGTTATTAGGGTCTTTTTTGGATCTTTTTTTGTGTATACATAAAATATACGCTAGTTTTTCTTCTTGAGGTACAGCTAGATGCCATTATAAATAATCCTTTATTTATAATGGCATCCAGCTCCGCGTTCATCAATGATCTATTTAGACTATCTCTTGTCATCTTTCGTTGCATTTCTGTAAGGAACGGACGTCCTTGCATACATTTGTAGAAAATGTTCACATATTAAATTGGAGTTTGTGGCGTACTGCTTTTGTCGTTATACTGATACTCCGCTTTCGTTGTTAATATAAAAAAAAAAACGTTATTTAGTTTGCTTTTCTTTAGTCTTTACGCATGATGAAGTAACTTGGAAATTTAGTTTTTTTCTATCTACAGTTTTTTTGTCTGATACGATCGACTTTTCTTCACCACGTACAAATGCGATGGTTTACTTTGTACGTTAATAATTACAAATATTACGATATGTTATGATTCTGGAAGATTTCTGATTGTTTTGTTACAAATTACACAGTTATAATTATTGAACATCAATTTGATGCAAAAAGGAGCAATCCAATCACGATAAAAAACTAATAAATTACAAATTACAAAGATTTCATATTACATCATTCAATTAAGTCACGCGATAACTAGGCCCGAGCTAGCAATGTTTAAGACAAATGATAACCAACCTTTGATGACACGTATGCAAATTTAAATTTAATTGTAAATGATAAATTAAATTTAAAAGTACTATAGAATTTCTACGACTTTAATTATAAATTTGCAAATATGTCTTATTGTTCTTGTTCTATATTTTATATTATTGTTATTTTATACAAATAAATTTATATGAAATGCCTAGTGCCTTATTTGAATTGTTATTATGTTAGAGAAAGTTACATTCTACCGCTTTGCAATGTAAATTTTTTACAAATAAAATTTTAATTTTTGGCATTGTTATTTTCTTTTAATAATTTGCTGTATAATTTAATTTCATTGTAAAAGTTAGTTTCCAAAATTGACTAAACAATTTCTTATACGTTTACTTTTTTTAAATTTTATTTGTTAGGTATCCTGTATCAACAAAAACGCAATATTAACTAGATACTTATTATCCTTAAACCAAGAAAATCACATACAGTTGCCGAAAATTTTATTTTGCCAGCGGGTCTAGATATGATTGAAATTGTTAGATCAAAAAAGCAAGTAAACTTAAAACCAAACCACTTGCTGACAATACTATTGAACGGATAATAAAAAATATGGTTACTGATGTTCGAAAACAAATAGTCAAAAAATTAAAACTCATATTTTGCTTTGCGACAAATCTACTGATGTTTCAGATTGTGGTATTTGTGCACTTTGAAGCAAAGAAAAGTATTACAGAAGACATAATTTGTAAAACGATTATTGAAAATACTACAAGCCAGTGTTTGTACGACACGTTTTTAGAAAACATTTGCGACTACGAAATTAATTGGAAATGTGTCACCATTTGTAGCAATGGCGCTAAACCTATGACTGGCAAAAAAGCGGATTGGTTGTAAAATTAAAATTAATAATTCCAAATGAACACACTGCTTCCTTTATAGACAAGTTTTAGCAGCCAATGTTTTATTTTCTGATTTAAATGACATGCTGTAAGAAGTGATCAGAATTGTGAACTATATTTAATCCTTACAAACTTGACTGTTCACAATCGTTTGCTCAGTCAAAATTTTCTTTATTATACAAAAGTCAGATGGTCATCCAAATACAGGACATTGACAAAAATTTTAGAACTAAAAAAGTTTTGTTTTTATCAAGTAATTAATTAAATTCAAAAACTTTCGAATAAAATATTTTTAATGGATCTTTTTGATTCTTTGAGTCGTTAATGTTTTTACAAGATGCCAAATCTGTATGTGCATTTATCTTTGTGACTTTGTTTGGTTCTAAAAATTTGCATTTCTTGCTAATTTTTTAACCATCTGAATATACTAAAAAAATCTAAAAGGGAGAAAAAAACATTCTAACAGAAAAGGATAAAATAAAAAAATTTCTTTAATTATTTAAACCCGTTCAGCAACTGAGTATTCTATTTTAGTTTAGTTTAGTTATTTTAAATTATTAAGCAAATCATTTCAATACAAAGTTTTTGAAAAGTTGTGGCGGTTTTGATGCTGGTGTAATATTACGACAGCGACAAAGCTACCCTTAGCCGCAAAAAAGTCGCGGTGGTCACCAAAAGCAACTTAAGCGAAACATGTTCTACTAAACCGATAATTTATATTCAAATTTTAAAATGCGTAAACAAAATAATTTAATAAATCTGATTTATAAAGTTTTATAATAAAAACTATTAGTAATTACTAGTTTAAATAATAAACGATTTTACTGTAAAGTTATCAACATACTACGAAAGTAGGTAAAATAAAGTTTGAGTAAATTTTGAATGTCAAAATTGTATCAACAGTCAAACAATTGTAAAGATTATTAGCGTTATAAATCTGTTAAGACTAGAGAAAGGATTCATGTTAAAGTAAAGTTCATCTCTTTAATGCTTTTTCAGTAGCGAATTTGTTTAATATTAATTGGAGAAAAAATTGTAGAATCGGTAAAAAAAGAAAATTTAATAAAAAAGCATGTCGATTATTTCGCGTCGCTAACTGTTGACAAAATTCAATTTTTAAACTGTGGATGCACATTTCCAAAGATGAAATCTTCACTTTGCAACTTTTACATCTGAAAGGTTGTGGTAACGTAGCTCAAATCATGCCATAATCTTAGAAGCTATAGAACTGTGAACCGCCATAAAACTCGGATAAAATCCAGTAATCATTTAGTTTTGTTGTTTTTTTAAAAATACGCAACTGGGGTATGGTGAAGCAATTGTCAAGAATCACGTGATATAAATTGTTTATTTAATCCAAATGTATTCAATCAAAGTCTGGCTAAATTTCTGAAAGTTCCACTTTGTCTCTAAAATTTATTGTGTTTAGAAAAAAATTACATTTATCCGAATGCTTTAAAAGTATCTAAGCTAGCAGAAAATGAGTCAGTAGACGTGAATCACAATTTTTCCACCTTTCCTTGCATAACATGCTCGTGAGCGCGAATTATTATTTGAGCTTTGCGAAGGTGACTTTTTCCCTTGAAAATATTTTGTGTCAAATAAAGTTTGATGTTTTGAGATTCTGTTGCTTGTTTTGTGTTTCTTACCGTACATCACTTGAAAAAGAAAAGCTAAGCGTTACCAACACAGCTTACGGGACTCTTTCGATTTAGAGTTTTTAATACTAATTCAATGCCGAGCACAATTTCCGTTCTTCTTGGAGAGATAAAGGGCAAACAAATTGAACTACAAAAATAGAAAGAATTAGTGACGCCGGTCTATTTACATGCCATGATGTTTGTTCAAGTGCATGAATTTAAGATAACGCGATCGGTTTTTATTTTAGGTATGTCACTGGAAGCTATGTTTTATCAGCGCGCAGAAATTCTTAATAATGAACGGTCTTGATCATAATTTGTTATGACAAAAAATTCTTTATAAGTCATTGGTGTTGCTGATTCATCATCTTTTAGCGATGAAGAGGTTAAGGGAAACAATTATTAGGCATTTCATGGACAAATGTTAAATATAAACAATTGGTGAATTATCATACGACCATATTCTCGTTTAACATGTACAGAATACTAGTTATTTGTGTGTTTTTATTTTTTTATTATTTATGTATGCATTCTTATTTTTGAAAATTGTAATATTGTGTTTGTTTTCAACACCTTCCGATAATTGCAAGATTTGCGATATCTGTGAACTTTTTTACAAATTGTTTCACGTAAAAATACCCATAACAACTAAACAATTGTTAACATGACCATGGCTTTTGAACGACGTTGACGTGATCTTTTACTATTTCTTCATTTTTTGCAAAATATTTGTTTGATTGGTCAGTTGTTTCAGAGTCGTACGCATACATATACATTTTATCTTAATAATGTTTTTTATGGCTAATTGATAGTCAAAGATAAGATTATTACAGACACTCTTTTTTCAAAAAAATTATAGTTTTTGGAACCAGTCGATATTTGACACCTCTGAAGCACAAAACATTAAAAAAACGTACCTATCAATTGTTTTAACGATAAGATAAAAAAATCTTTATGTAGTTTTCGTTTTTTTTTTTGAACTGTTAACTATCAAAAAAATTGTTTATAACGTACACTGTTTTTGCAAAAAAATTAATACAGAGGTTTCTGGTTAACAAAATAAAACATTGAATATTACTAAATATACTTTTTGTTTGATTTAGAAACATAAGTGTATCTCAATAACAAACAATATCAATGTTATAAAATTTTGCGTAGATGTCAAAAAGAAGACCAATCATCTAATAAAAATTACATTATTTTATAATCCTCGCAAAGTTTAGATATACCAATTTGGATACATACATCTACTAACGTGGAGAAGAATATAATTTTAATCTATTGTAATCGTTTGCTATTTTAGTAACGTCACAATAAAAATCGGCGTTTTTCTAATAATTTTATATTGTGTAATTTTACTGAACTTTGTATTAGTTGGTTACTGGTGTTATTTTTTGTAGTGCTCTGTTTGGTTTTTCTTGTATTAATGTATTTATTTTAAGTATAAAACGTTAGCTACTATTTTTGCAACTTGTACATTTTTTTTAATACTTTTGACTTGATTTAACATTTGTAGACATTATTTAAGTCATCTTTCGTTGTATTTCCGTAAGGAACAGACGTCCTTGCATACATTTGCAAAAAATGTTCACATGTTAAATTTGAACTTGTTTCGTACTGCTTTTGTTGTTATACTGACAATCCGCTTTCGTTGTTATATGTTACATCCGTTTGTTGTTAATATAAAAAAAAAACTTTAGTTAGTTTGTGGTAAGTCTTCTCTTTAGTCTTTACGCATGTTGAGGTAACTTTTGGAAATTGCTTTTAGTTTTTTTTTCTATTTACAGTTTTATTGTCTGATACGATCGACTCAGTTTTCTTTACTACGTATAAATGCGATGGTTTGCTTTGTACGTTAATAATTACAAATATTACGATATGTTTTTCTGTGCGTTATGGTTTTGGAAGATTTGTTATTGTTCCGTTACAAATTACAAAGTTATGATTATTGAACATCTATCTGATGCGAAAAGGAGCAATCAAACCACGATACAATACCAATAAATTACAAATGACAAAAATTTTATATTGCATCAATCAATTAAATCACGTGATAACTACGCTCAAGCTAGGAATGTTTAAGACAAGTGATAACCAACTTTTGATGACACGTATGCAAATAACTTTTGATTATTAGTTTAAATTTTTTTTTGTTAGGTTTCAATATTTATTATAATTTATATAGGTATAAAAATATTGTAGAAGCCAAATTTAAATTTATCTGTAAATTAAAATAAACTTTAAAGGTACGATAGAAGTTCTACGACTCTAATTAGAAATTTGTAAATATATCTCATTGTTTTTGTTCTATATTTTATATTATTGTTTTTTATACAAATAAATTTATGTGAAATACCGGGAGCCTTATTTGAATTGTTATTATGTTAAAGTAAGTTGCATTCTACCGCTTAGCAATGTAAATTTTTTAGAAATACAATTATAATTTTTGACATTGTTATTTTCTTTTAATAATTTGCTGTATAGTTTAATTTCATTGTAAAAGTTAGTTTTCAAAATTGACTAAACAATTTCTCATACGTGTTAATTTCCAAAACTTATTTTTTTTAAATTTTATTTGTTACATATCCAGTATCAACAAAAACGCAATATTAATTAGATACTAAGTTGCATATCGAGTCGTTAAAGCAGGAAAATCACATGCAGTTGTCAAAAATTTTATTTTGGCAGCGAGTTTAGATATGATTGAAATTGTTAGATAAAAAAAGCAAGTAACCTAAAAAGCATACCACTTTTTGTCGATACCATTAAACGGATAACAAAAAATATCGGTAGTGATATTCGAAAACAAATACTCAAAAAATTAAATCCCATATTTTGCTTTGCAATTTGACAAATCTACTGATGTTTATGTTTTGTAAAACATTTATTTCAAATATTTACAAGTCAGTGTTTGTACGATACGTTTTTAGAAAACATTTGCGACTACGAAATTGATTAGAAAAAATGTGTCACCATTTGTAGCGATGGCGCTAAAGCAAAAAAACGGATTGGTTGTAAAATTAAAATTAATAATGCCAAATGAACACACTGCTTTCTTTATAAACAAGTTTTAGCAGCCAACGTTTTATTTTCTGATTTAAATGACATGCTCTAAGAAGTGATCAGAATTGTGAACTATACTAAAGGTATATCCTTACAAATTTGACTGTTCACAACCGTTTGTGACATGGGTTCGCTCATTCAAAATTTTCTTTATTATACAAAAGTCAGGTAGTCATCCAAACAAAAGATATTGACAAACATTTTAGAACTGAAAAAGTTTTAAATCAAGTAATTAAATTCAAAAATTTTCGAATAAAATGTTTTTAATGGATCTTTTTGATTTTTTGAGTCGTTAATGTTTTTACATGATTTATCTTTGTGACTTTGTTTGGTTCTGAAAATTTGTATTTCTTGGTAATTTTTTTAACCATCTGAATGTACTAAAAAAATTTCGATGGGAGGAAAAAAACATTCTAACAGAAAAAGATAAAATAAAAAAATTCTTTTAATTATTTCAACCCGTTCAGCAACTGAGTAGTCTGTTTTCAAATTTTTTTTCAAAAGTTTGTATAAAACTTAACAATGATACATTTTAAAATAGCAAAAAATACTGTAGATATAAACAAAATATTGACGTTTTCTAATTAAAAAAAAGGAAAAATATCCAGAGTTGGCAGAAGACGCTTTTAAATTGTTAGTGTCATTTGCTATTTTCTACATATGTGAACTAACGTTTTCTTCAATAGTGAACATAAAAACTAATAAGACAAATAAACTCAAACAAGAAAATGCTTTAGTTATGAAAATGGTAAGAACTATTCACTCTGCCTTGGTAATTATTTGTAAAAAACTATGGTTAATTTTAATTCAGAAGCCGTGTGGTCATATGCCTCTAATGGAGAACAACAACAACTTTGGATTTTTGGGTCACCGTATTCTCTATTAAAAACTAAAAAAATATGTGACGTCATATTGCAACACTTGTGCAGTTCATTGCGCGCTTCTGTACGATAAATGTCAAGTTTACACATTTAAATTTTTTTTTAGTTTGCAGACAACAAAATTATTTGTAGTACGAAACTGTATAAACATAACCAGCAACCTAATACAAAAAAAGATTTTTGTTGTTCCATCCAATGCACAAATGCGAAAGAAATCAATACGAGGTTGGATCTATTTAGAGCTAGTAGCTGTGTGTATTGTAGTAAAAATCACTTTTACTTCAGGTCAAATAACAGTTTTTATTTCCGGCATATATTTGCTATTTTGTCAGTGTTTAGAATAAGTACGTAGTTTTTCCAACTCTTCTTCTATCTCGTCCTCAAATGAAACATACGACTTGGATCAAAATTTCCAGGGTCTACTTTAAATTTGTTTTGTAATTTTTTTTGTTATTTATGTCACAACTATAACTTTACTAGTGGCTTAGCCACAGAAACAGTAAAGACTTTATGAACGACGACGATTCGACGTCTGCCTTTTTTCTTTCTTCATAGAGTCGGTTGCCATAGGTTGATATGTAGAAGTTGCATTTATTTTATTTAGTAATTTACAACAAGGAATTTCCGATTTGAATTATATTTTGAGGTCCGTCGTATCGACAACTTACATTACATTTCTTTATTTTGATTTTGTTTAACTCTATATATCCTAATGTTTTACGGTATTTGGTTTTTTTGGATTTTGTAAAATTAGCCATACCGATTTACCACCACGGATAACGTAAGTTGGTCGGAGATTTGGGGCTGAAATAAGTTCGTTCTTGCTTATGACGTTCTATTCTTTTTAAGAGTTCCAATGTAAACCACGAATGGTTATATAAAATTGCTTCTTATCAAGCACATGTGTTTGAAACTAGTCGTTAGATATATTCACTCAAGAATTTAGCTGCATGACGGCTATTCACACACAAATTTTCTTTTGGGCTGACGAGATTTAACACCTTTTGGTAGGTTTTACAAAATGGCGATTTAACAATTTTAATCCGTTTTCTTTTAGTGGTTTTTTTTTTGGGTTTTATTTGCTTGGTGTCTTCTGTCTTGTGCTTTGATAATTTTTTTTTCTTATACGGATGAGTCTATTACTTGGCTTTACGGCGATGATTTCGAACTCATCTGCGAATTACTGTTTCGGCTATTACTCGAAGTAACGACATATTGGGTCTACACTATCATCACCAAAGTAAATAGTTATAGACACACGGATACCAGCGTCATTATTTACCTGGCATCTACAAAACACAGGTCAAATTCTTCCGTTTATTTACTAACGAAAATAAAGTTACGCTGTACCGTGGCCTGCGTAAGCACTACATTTGATTAATAGTATCCTAATTTAATTGTTTCTATTATCTCTACATGTTATGTACGGTTGTTAAAAAGACAAAAATCATTTTCTAATTTATACTTAAACTAATTAAGCTTGTATGTAAGAATTTTTGTAAGGCATTGCATTCCGATGATTAACTTCGTGATACAGGGAAATTAAACCTGAAATCCAAATTGACTATTACAAGCTTGTACTATCAACGTTTTGTATTGCCATTACTACAGGCAATTTCATTTAGGGGCTCTTACTAAACTTTAATATAACTTCACGTCACTTTGTTAATTCTTTAAAATCAGTCACGTACTGTTGATAATCACCTTCTTAAATTTATAGCCGTGCAGTAGCGTGTTATTTGTAGTTTATAAAATTACTGAATTTATTTGATACATGTTAGACAATTTTCTGTGATAATAAAATTGTTATATTGTTATTTCTTTGCGTTTAGTGTATCTAGGTTTTCTCTTCCTAAAATATCATTGGTTCTTATAGTTTTATCAGGTTCGTGGGAGTTACCTACTGCTACAAGATAAACAAAAAAAAAATTTTTGTAAATTAATAAACGAAACTGTCATTTTCTTGTTGACATCCAGTGTTTTATTTCGAGATGTACTTTAGTGATTGCGGGTCTAGGATTTCTGTTTTGCTCTAGCCTAGACGTGCTGTACTACTCATCTGCACGAAAAAGTGGCACAAAAAGCATTGTCTAATTGCAAGCAAGCAGTTTATTGTTTAATCGATTTAATTTATTTTTGTCTTTAATATTAGGACTACGCTGCCATGCTGCTCTTGTTTTTCTGTTTTTTATTACTAGTATCATTATTTTAGTAGAAATATTGAAAGTACTAGATTTTAGATTGTTTCTTTGTGGTATTGCCTTTCATTCTGTTTTCTGTACAATTCTTTTTAAGTGGTTTGTTGTATATTCTAACTCATCAGTTGTTTTTAAGCTTAGCCTTGTGTTAGGATTTTTGCTAACATGATCTTCAAGTATTTTCCAATTGGTCGAATTGGAAAGTTCAGAAGTCAGATAACGCAGAATGTTTGTACTTTGCGAAATATTATGATTACTTTTTTTTAGGTACAAAGCATCATTGACTGTTTCGAGATTTAATTTAAAACGCGTGATGATTCTGTGGAGCAAGTTTTTACATGGTCGGATTACAAAGGTTATAATTTATTTAAATATTGTACTTTAAAAAAGGAAACTGGCGTATATCTTATGTATACACAAAAAAAGATCTAAAAAAACTTTTTAATAACTGATAAGGTAGAACAAAACGGATTCTGAGCCGAAAGATCATGTACTGATAATAAGATTTGCAAAAATTAAACATCAACCCCAGACTAATAAAGGCAGTACAAAATCTTTACAAAAGTTCAAAAGCTCGAAATAAAATAAATAAACTGTCAAATGAATTTGAAATTTTAAAGGGGTTACGCCAGGGCTGTCAAATGTCAAGAAATGAGTATGCTTATATAATCTACAATTTGGAATATATGGTAAAGAAACTAGTCGAAGAGTGCGAAAAAAGTGGTTTGACAGCTAATATCGAGAAAACAAAATATCGGCATATTGAGGGAATACCAGAAAATTTTAATATTGACGATAATTAAATAATAATTACATGTAATGAATACAAATACCTAAGAATAAGATTTAACAGAAAGGAAACTGGCGATCAAAAAATAAACAAGAAAGTAGTACAAGCGAGGATAATGATTAATTTGAATGGGATCTTGTAGAATAAAAATATCACGAAGCAAAGCAAATTCAATATTTATGAAGCAATGATTAAAAGTACACTACTATAAGCATGTAAAACGTAGAGAACAAGCCATGAGAATTTCACAAACAGAAATAATCAAAAAGGAAGAATTTAAACGACGTATGGGGAGAGACGGAACAATAACAGCCGACAATACCAGAAACCAACTACTATAGTACGGACATGTTTGTAGAATGGATAATAGTAAACTACCTAAACAGACAATGGAATGGAACTTGTAGTAAGACGAAAACGAGGAAAGCCAAAAAAATCATGGATACAGGAATATCAGAAATCTATTAGCAAAAGAAATGTCACAGACGATAAGTGTTACAATAGGAAATAATGGAGACTAAGATATGGACAACAAACAACAAACAGAGAGTAAGTTAAATAGCACAATCTAACAAGAGTGTCGTTAACTTCTATTTCTTCCACTCTCGCACATACATGTATGTATGTATAGATTTTGAACCTTGTGCTGGTCTGGTTCGAACGAGTGTCCCTAGCTTTTGTTTTCTATCTTTCTCGCTCATACATGGCTGGATAATTTTTGGGCATATGGTGAATTGATTCGCGTACGTTATGCATGATAGCTGTGTAATTTTGTAATTAAGAAAAGTGTTCAATACCATCCGTGTGAATGCCTACTTTATCCTTAATACAAATAGTGTTAATTCACATTTAAAATTAATTTTTATTTTTACACCGACAACTTGGTGTTAAAAATATTATCAACCGGAGTTTAAAATTTCACCATATTCGCACCATACCTCGATGTTCAAAGTTACACCGTGGTACTTTTTACTGTACACCTAAGACTCTGATTCTAAGGCTTGCTCTTCCAATATAGAAAGAAGTTTGTTTAGACTCGGCGTTACAAAACATTTGTGCATATAATCTTTGTATCAACCAAATAATAAAATAATAAATATTGTTTTATTTTTCTTGGAACAATAATTAATGGATTTCCACTTCATATTCTTGTATCCAAGATCTCAAATCACAGCATTCTATACATGGTTGGTTTTATTAAAGAGTCGTAAATTTTATTTGTGATTTGTAATTTACGAGTAACTTCAGAATGAATAAAAACGTCACGTTTGACCGTAACAATGATTTAATCACATTGTAGAATATTCTTTATAGTTAAATTTTATGTGACTGTAATTATTAAATTAGTTTATCAATAGAGAGTATACGACTTTTACTAACGTGGGCCATCGTAAATATAGTTCTGTAATATTTTACTATGATATTAATGTTATTTTGCAACAATGTCTTATTTAACCAATTAGTTTAAAAAAAAACGCACGATTGCTTATTAGACCTTAAGACGCACATCCGTGCTGATTATGTTGAACAAAAAATGTTATTATAAATGCACGCGTTACTCTAATTACTACATTGTAGTGCAAAGTGCATGATAAGTTGCGAACTAACTGTTGTTATTTCAAGTAACTGAAGACACTGCATTACATAGATAAAGCGTTAACCTAAATGCAACAAATTCACAACGCACTTGAAGTACGCACACGAATACGAAATGAATTAGAAGACGTCGGAAAAGCAATTTTAGCATAATTCTCATTGTAACGTATAAAATTTCACGAACGTAAACCGTAGTGAATAAAGTAAAAGAAAATTGTTGCGATTTTCTATCGAATCTGCTATAAGGAAAGCACCTCTCATTGTGTTCTTCAAAAACCCATCGAAAACTAATAGAAGGTACACCTATAAGAAAGTAGTAGTTTACGCAACCCCTGTTAGGCTATCGGTAATACGAGGGTGTGAGGAAGGGTAGATTGCGACTCTGAAAGATCTCGTTAGTATTTATCTGTCCCTAAGGACCATAGCGTCACGGAGATAGAAACGGCTCGTGGCCCGCTACCGCTGCTATTACCGCAGTACGATACTTTGCCAGAGAACTATTCTACTGTTCTCCATCATTTACTGTTATCAGCGCGTTTCTTGATTAATTTTAATTATTAGGGTGATACTGTAGAAATGTAAAAGCCATAAATTCTTAAGTGAAAATATATTTTTTTAGTTATATCGTAAAACGTTTACGTTTTACTTATTATCATGCACAGCAGGGCATACCTGTGTTTATGGTTGTTTATGTTAGCATTAATTATTTTTAAGTTTAATAATTGGTTAATTATCTTTACACAAAATACATACATAAAATAAAATAAGAGCAAAGACTTGCATAAAAATTGTAAACTTTTTTTAATCGAAATAACATTACGTAGATAATTGAAAATGTTGCACCACTTGCATTAAGATGAAAGTTTTTTTAGTTATTTAGTTATTTTGTAAAAAACAAGTGGAAATTATTATTAAAAGTTTTATTTGCCAAATGGAAAATCCCATAAAGAATAAATTTACACAGATTCTTATATATAGTACATTACAGTTGTTTGAAATGGACAATCTTGTTTTCTGAATGGAAAATCCCATTTAAATTCGGAGAGGAAATTCCCATTAAAACCCTTGGTGGCAATTTTATAGAAAAAAGTTACGTTAAAGCTTGGTGTAACATTCTTAGAGATTCAAGGTTCTAAAAGAAAAAAAGTAAAATATTTGATAGTGGCGTCAAATAGTAGAAAAAAACAAGGAATATTTGAATCCCAACAGTTATTTAATTGTAACTAAACAGACACGGCGTAGATGGAATAAGCAGCTTTTTAATTAAAGTAACTTTTATCTAATGAACTAGGCAGATACAAATACTTTCTACAATAAATATATTGAACAAAGGCCAACTAAATCGTAATTGTAGCATCTAATTTAATAATTATTAAACATTTCTAGATTTTCCTATCAACGTCCAAATAGAACATGTTACGTGCAAAATTTTTCTAACGTAATACCCTGTATATTGAATTAAAATTAGATTCCGCTTTTGACGCCCTCTGCCGATCTTTTTTTGTGACTGTCATTTTACGACGAAATCGTTAAGCTGTCAACTGCATAAAATGGCCTGTGCCGCTTAAAGAAAGAAGAAAATTTCGAATGACATCCTCAATAATGGAAATCAAATTATAATTTCATTACGCTTGTAAAATAATTTAGTCGTCACAGGGTAAGATAGTTACTTCCGTTTTATTAGAATTCTTTTGTAATTCCTTCTTAATTTGATAGCCGTTCCACCACGTTTTGGCCCACATGTTTCTATTCAATAAAGAATAATTAGGGATTAATATTGACAAATACTTTCATGGGACAAGTATAACGATATATATAAGACCTACGGTTAAAACAAAAAAAAAAACCGAAGACAATCACTTTTCTTCGAGATCCTACTCATGCGGCAAACACCTAGGAAACCAAGTTTCATTGAATGTGTACAACAGCATTCGACAATCGGGTTATGTTATGTGTGCTTTCTTTTAGCAATAATTACCAATTTTGTAGATCTTGATTTCGTGAGTCATTGTGTTGACACGATTTGCTACTCAAATTTATTTCAGGCTCACTTGCCGGGGAAAACGTTTTCTTCGATTAAGTAGGTACTGGATTGTGGGTAAGTTTATTTAATTAATTTATCGCTGTTAGAAAAGTCACTCACGGAATTTTGGCTAGTGTTAATTCCGTAATTACTATCATTGTTTTAATACCATTAAGGTAGTTTTATTAATTATTTTGTGTGTATCGCATGCTGTGTACAAACAATATTTACTACGAACTTTTCTTCGCTGTTCGCTTTGACTTAACCTACATATGTATTGTGTGTTGCCGATACTGTTGGCATTGATGCACTATGAATTAGATAGACTTGTGTTAATCATCTACGTCACTAAATTAAAATTTATATACCTGTTAATCTTTCTTTTATAGTAACATACCTTTCTCTATTACTGTGGTTACCCGAACATCAGAGTAACAAGGATTACGAACCTAAAAATTAGTTACAAGCTTGGACCGTCTGTCGTGATCGAGGCAGAAGTGTTAATTAGAATTGATCTGGCGCCCTTAAGTATAATTTCCTGGAACCTCCCCTATCTCCGACTGTGTGAGTTGGCCGTGCAAGGTTTGTAAGACCTAAAGCTTGTAACAAACAAGATCGTGAGATGTCAAATGACTATACAGAAGAAAATTCTTTTAACACATTTTCCAGTAAACATTTTGTTTTAGAAACTTTTATCAACAGTATTTCAAGTACCAGCTTTACTAGTAGTAGTACAAAAAGTAATACAGAATTAAATAACAGTAAGAGTAACTCCCTGCAGGACGATACTTTGGA
This sequence comes from Aquatica leii, assembly GCA_035610365.1. NCBI lineage: Eukaryota > Metazoa > Arthropoda > Insecta > Coleoptera > Lampyridae > Aquatica > Aquatica leii. The sequence goes on along the minus strand of CM069434.1, from coordinate 19,122,929 downwards.
GGAAATACCTGAATATATTTACAATAATAAAAAAAATGAAATTGATACAGATTTGGGTGAAGTTATATTTACAGAATCTAAACTAACAAAAACAAATGTATTTGCAATGGTGTTTGGTTTAGCATTACAGCATAAACTGACAAATGAGGCATCTTAGAATGCATAAAAATTTGGGTCAATCGAAACGATGATAAAACTTTCAGCACGTCAACTTATACAATCAATTAACTTTTTGATTTAAAACCTGACAACATAAAGTACGTTCCCAAGAAACACATTGGTATAAAAAACGTTTGAATGTCCGCCTGATAAACGTTTATTAGAAATTAAAACATTTTTAAACCTGTAATGAACGTTTATCAGACTAAGATTTAAAAATAAAACGAGAAAAAACAGAAACTTTAGAAACCAAACCTAGTACCAAGGATCGGTAATAGGTCTAATAATCGTAGAAACTGAAGAGAAATTTAGAGAAAGAGAAGCTAAAGAACGAACAGGACGTACGAGTTTCTCAGTTTTAGAACGACAGTGCATACAAGTATTAGACTCATGAGTAGTTATAGAAGAAGGAAGTAAAGAAGTAGTAAGAGAATCAGCAAACGTATTAACAGAGGCTGCGTAAGCAACCGTTTTATTTGTATAAACCAAAGATGGTTCTAGAAGTATGTCACTCCTTTCGGATGTTGTAAGACTAAGAGAATTGCTACGGTTAAAGTTCGACTCCAAACGTTTGATTAAAAAAATAATTTCAGAAAAGGATGTAATATCCACCAGTGCGAAATGGGATTGATACAATGGAGCTAAGTTGCGGCGTACGATTTTAAGCTGCGTCTTCTCCGAGGCTGGTTCTAACAATTGCATAAAAAGATATTCCATAATGGCAACGTACATCCCAATAGATTCCTTAGATTTTATCACTCGATTACAAATAGTATCCATTAACCGTTTATCATAATCTAAAGACAGAAATTCAGCTTTCAACATTGCAGTAACCTCATTCCAAGAACGTAAAGTATGTCGTCTACTTGTAAACACAAGAAGAGCTTTACCCGATAACACCTAAGAAGCTGAAAGAAAAAGTTGATGCAGAGAAACTTTACGAGACAAACACAACTCATCAATACGAATAAGAAACTCGATCAGTACAAACGGATCTTCACCAGAGAAAGTAATATTCCAATCAGCCAAGTTCATTTCCGAATCAGAGTCTGATGAAGTAAGAAGTGGTGACTCCTCGTCTAAAGAATACATAGTTAACACACTAAAATCACAATAGAACCTATAACAACAAACTAAGCAAAGCAGTAAACCAAAGTAGAAATCTGCTAATACATGACTGACTATAACTCAAATCAAAGTAACAGTAAGTACAAGTAGTATCACTAATAACTAACCTAATAAGCGAAAAAAAGCGAAAGTTAATCGACGTAGTCAAGTTATTCCAAAAAGTAAAGCAAAGTCCAACGACACGTATCTGGCCACTAGTCTAATTAAAAGAACAGTAAGTAAATAATAATATATCCCTTAATATATCCTTTTATTTGACATGTTACATCATAGAATTAATTATAAGGTATACAAGATCTTAAGTAACTAAAAACAAAAATAATACTATCCAAGAAAAAAAAGAAAAGAAAAAAAACCGACAATAACATTGCCAAAAGGAACGAATTCAGTCTGACTGGTAAAGGTCGACTGATCTTCCATCCGCCCTTAAATACTTATTAAAATAACAAAATAACCTTTTTTTATTATATATATATTTTTTTTAATTTAATTTTTTTTCACCGCTTATGAAAATCATCTTCCCGCAATAAGGTTACCAAAGACAAATTACTAATATAAAGTTAAACTAAAACACTAAGATTAAAAAAGTAAAAGTTAAGGAAGTAACTCCGACGTCAAGTCTTGCAGCAATCCCTAACGAAGCAAATCGAACCCACTAAAGACAAGAAAGGCAAAATAACTAATAAAACTAGAAGAAATTATCGTACACACAAAATCAAAAGAAAGTCAACAATATAAGCTACCTATGAATGATAGTAATCCTAAGCTAATCACAATTAAAGAAAATAGCGAAAGAATTATAGAGAATGAGAAATTCGATATAAGAAAATCGAGCCCTTAAAGTTGGGCAGCCAAAATTTGTTACAAGCTTTAGGTCTTACGAACCTTGCACGGCCAACTCACACAGTCGGAGATAGGGGAGGTTCAAGTGAATAATAATTAAGGGCGCCAGATCATTTATAATTAACAGTTCTGCGTCGATCAAGACAGACGGTCCAAACTAGTAACGAATTTTTAGGTTCATAATCCTTGTTACTCTGGTGTTCGGGTAACCACAATTAAAAGAGAAAGGTATGTTACCATAAAAGCAAGATTTATAGGTATAAAAACTTTAATTTAGTAACGTAGAATATTAACAAGAGTATATCTAATCCCCAATTCATAAATACCAGAAGTATTGGCAACACACAATACATAGGTTAAGTTGAAGCGAATAGCGAAGAAAATTTCGTAATAAATATCGTTTGTACACAGCATGTGATACACACAAAATGAGTAATTAAATTACCTTCTTGGTACTGCAACAATAATCGGAATTACGGAAATCTACATAAACAAAAGTTCCGTGAGTGACTTTTCTGATCGCGACAAAATAATTAAATAAACTTACCCACAATCCAGTACCTACTTGAGCGAAGAAAACGTTTTCCCCGGTAAGTGAGCCTGGAATAAATTTGAGTAGCAAATCGTGTCAACACAATGACTCACAAAATTAAGATCTACAAAATTGTTAATTACTGCTAAAAGAAAGTACACATAACATAACCCGATTATCGAATGCTGTTGTACAGATTCAATAAAAGTTGGTTTTGCAGGTGTTTGCCGCATGAGAAGGATCTCGAAGAAAAGTTCTTGTCTTCGGTTTTTTTAGTTTCAAACGTAGGCCTTATAGAGTTATACTCGTCCCATGAAGGTATTTATCGATATTAATCCCTCATTATTCTTTATTGAATAGATACATGTGGCCAAAACGTGACAGAACGGCCTGTAACGAATAAATTATTTTAAAAACGTAATTAAGTTATAATTTGATTCCCATTACAGAGGATGTAATTCAAAAATTTTCTTTCAGCGAAACAGGCCATTTTATGCAGTTGTCAGCTTAGCCACCTCGTCGTAAAATGACAGTCACAAGAAAAGATCGGCAGAGGGCGCCAAAACCGGAATCTAATTTTAATTCAATATACAGGGTATTACGTTATAAATATTTTGCACGTAACAATATGCATGGTATAATTTCAGGCGTAATAAAACAATTGTGGAACCTTTGAACTACATACCGCGTCGAAAACCGACAAATTTATTATATTAGAGAACCATCAACACTAAATAAGAGACTGTTGAACATAAAATCACTTCACAAAATTAATATTGTTTTATTCAATTCCATGTATAAGTGGCATTTTAAAAGAAGTTTATTTTGTTCACTTTCCTTTATTAGTAAGCAGAATTTGTGAAAAATTTGTGAAAGAAGTTGAAAAACTTTATAGAAATTTTTTTTTTAGAACTTGGTCATTGGTTATATTTAATTGACGATACTTGTACATCTACAAAAACATGACAGTAAAATTAAAATAAATAATATGTTTTAAACATTTTTAAATTTGTTGATTACTTCATGTAATTTAAACTCTCTTTAACCCCTTCAGTTCTGATTTATTGTGAATGCTACAAAAAATGTTTTTGAGTTTATTAGTTTAAACATTACTTGTAGAATATATTTTTACCAAACAAATAATTGATATGCAACAACTCCGGGTTTTTCCGGTTTGTACATATGTGTGTACATATCGTCTTAGCTGTTGCCTCTAAACTAAACTTATACATAGTAAGAAAACAGAATTGAAATACATTTTCCCAGATATAAGTTGATGTTTAAGTAATATTACAATACATAAGAAATTGTTGCGTGCATTTGGTGTTTTTACATTGAGTTGCTTCTTTATTATCATCAAATTTTGGCATATGGTCAGTCGCATCATACTGTACTTCCTGCAAAGGATGTTTTTCGCTTCGTGTATGAGAGTGTGCCGGAGTTCGAGTTGTGGGTGTTGAACTTGAAGATACATTTAAAAGCCTGTCTAAAATATAATGCAGTATTTGAATATATTTACAAATATTTGACTATAGATAGAAATACGTACCTATCTCATTAGGTTTAACTACTTTTTTAAACATAATTAACCTTTAGTCACTTTTGTTCAAAAATAGCAAATCATCAACTTTATTAAATGGAACATTGCAATCGTTTTTGTATTCGATCCAAGCGTTAATCAGAGCAAAATCGACAAAATTCATAATGACGCGCAGTGTTCATTTTTTGGATCGTATAAAAATTCTATAGAGATGGTCCAGTAAGTCAACTCAACCCATGCTGTTATTGTAGTTTTTACAACTTCAGACCGTGTTACTTGAATATACTATGATTTTTTTCTTGTCCCAGCGCCTAACATTATCTTCTACTCCCTTTCATACATGGTTGGAAGCAAGATTAACAGATTTATTATCAAGTTATTCAGTAATAACAATACCATCATTACTTATAATTTCATCGCAGAAACCCCTTTCTTTCTTCTTCATATCTTTATCAGATATAATTGGAGGTTTGTGGAACCCGTCAATTCTTATTGTAATGGACGCAAATATTCTTCTTTCTGTTATAGATTCAAAAAACATATATGAAGAGAAGAAGTTGTCAAAAATTAGTTGGTGACCCTCCTGTTCTATTCTTTTACATAAATGCAATACAACTGCACCGCCTAATCCAAATTTCTTCTTTTGGTTTTCATCTATTTCGGTGGCTTGTCCTTGGTATGCAAGAAAATTATATTCTTGGCCAATTTTGCCACACAAAACAAATACTGTAATACTTCATGGTGTTGGTTTTCCCATAATATACTGTTTGATCGATAGATTATCTGTAAAGGATATCATATTTTCATCAACGGACAATTTTGCTTCAATATACAATTACAATAGCCTTTGACGTACGGAATTCACTTTGAACAATTTGCCTTTACAATCTTGTAGACGTTCTAAATTCTTTACTAAATGCAAACAAGTTCTTAATCGAAAAAATTTATCTCTGGCCATATTTTCTAAAAAGATATTAATTTTGAGCGAACTTCCTCAGTATAATCGCATTCTAGAAAATTTGTTAAGCCATCTTATCATTATGTAAAATGCGAAAAGCACCTCAAGTTCTTTTGTAGTTGTGTTTGTGAAGGGCTTACCTTGATGATGTGCATATATGTTTGTATACTCAGCCATCCTCTCAAATTCTTCTGTAGGTATGTATCTACGAAAATATTCTAAAGCGGTTAACACTTCCTTAATACTTTCGCAGTTCCGTTCAACCCACTGAAATTTTGGCGCTACAAAAGTTGAGTTTCGTTTTTATTTAACTGTTTTTTTTCACTGATGTGTTTTCAGCTAATTCAAGCTCATTATTTTCGACACGTTTATTTTCATCATTATCTTCTAAGTTAACATCAGCTGCTGTCACTTCCTGTTCATCTAGTTTATTCATCTTATGGGCGCCTGGTTTGATGGGGTTTACTGTAGGATTTTTATCCAGTAAGTCGTCATCAGTCCCATACTAATTGATTTATATATCTGACATATCCCTATTTTCTAACAACGTTTGTAACTCTTGGATATCATTAGGTTTTTCCAAATTATACAGAGCTTTTAGTTTATCTATTCCTCCGATAAATCTGTTAACAACTATTATTGTTACAGCCTATATAAATTTTTCATAAAAAAAACAAACAAATCAAATTGTGCATGTGGATGTACCTTCGTAAAATTTAATTTACAACTATATAGTCGCAATGTACATATACCTTCAAACGGTGTTTACACTAATACTATGAATATTTATTGGAAATAAATGCAAATACTAAAATTTCTTACCTTTCTGAAGCTGCTGAAAAAAGAAATCACAGTAAAATACTATTCGAAAAGCTTTAAAAACTCAAATCAAAACTAACACGGTTTGTAGGTTACAATACCTTTGCGCCAATCGGTAGAACTGGTTACATTATTTACTTATAAAAATCACAGAAAAAGTCTTTGTAGGAATTTTGGTATCTTTGTGCTTCCAGTCGACAAAAACAACGCTACTCTCGTTTTGAACCAAACTACTTATGATGCAAAAATCCGTTTTATCCTGTCAGTGAAAACTTACGCTCTTTTACCTTGTAATCTCACTTCGAAGTTTAAACGTGTGGTTAGCCCAATCATCAAACTTTCTAATCTACCTCCAGAAACCAAACTTCGACCTACTCCTTCAGATTTGAAACCACCTCGTCTATACGGATCTAAAGTTCACAAACAAGATTTGACTTATTGTCAGTACTATGCCATCTCCTACCAACATGTTATTTAAGTTCTTGTCCAACATTTGTTGTAAATTTTCAACTCTCAGCATTTTATTCAAGGTTTGGATAATAAAACTTAAACTCCAAGACCTTATTGTGAAATTTGCTTAGTATCATTAAACAGCTTCTGTCTCACCCTGACATAGATTTGAGTTCGGTTCCTCTTATTAATAAGTGCTTATCATCCACTTACTTCCAATTTGATATAAAGTTTTACTCTTGTTGCCATGGGTTTCTATCACTAGTTGTAGTTAACATTGTTATAGAATCGATTAAAACGGTTGCTTTAGAATCATCAATATTCAAATTTAAATTTTGGTTTAGGCATGTTCACGACACGATTATTTCTTGGTCTCATGGTCATATTAAATTGGCTACGTTTTTTGATCATCTAAATAACAACAGCCAGGTATCAAATTTACTATAGAAATTAAAACCAATAATTTTTTGCCTTTCCTCAACGGTCGTGTGCCTAGTAAACCCGACGAATTTTTGAATCGTTCTGTTATGCAAATCTATTTATACAGATAGATATTTTCATGTTTTGTCATATTATCGTTCTGCACAAAAACGTTTTGTTATTGAATCTTTGGTTGATCGTGCTTTTTTCATTAGTCAACCTGAGAATCTATATTCGGAACACTGTCATCTTATCTTGGTGAACAATGGTTATATGAAGCCAGATATTCTAGTAGTTGGTAATCGTCGTTTACATCCACGTGTTAGAGTATCTAAAGACCCACATTAATAAAGTTACTGATCATATAAAACAACTTCTTTGTAAAACTGGTATTAAACCTATATTCTTTCTTTTTCCAAAAACATATTTTCTACATTTTTATGTATTTTATTTATATGATCTTAGATTTTTTCTCTCTTGTGTCACTCTTTTTTCTATGCTTTTTTCTTACGTCTCACGCGGTTTTCCTCTACTGCGTCTTCCTTTTGGTCTTGTCTTTAATGTTTGTCTTAAATATCTGTTTGGTCTCATTCGTCTATATGTTCAAACTATTTTAACTGTTGATTTTCGATTTTGTGCACTATTAAGTTGATGCATAGTTCCTCATCTGTTACCATACCATACTTCTCACTCAATCTCTTTTATTTCTTTGTGCTACTCCTCTCTAATACTTTTTACGGTTGTTATCTTGTTACTTAGTTTATTTTGCATTGTCCAATTCTCCGATGAGTATCTTAATGTTGGTACGTATATGCTACACACTTTGAGTTTTATCAGTATGCTTACTTCTTTTTTGATAATTACTTCTATATTCAATGCGTAATATACCTTGCTGACCCAGTCTTATTTATTATTGTTGCCAAGTATTTGCAACTTTTAACCCATTTTAGTACTGATTATTTGTTGTAATTTTTTTGCTGATTCGCCCAGTAGCATCTGCATATACGAGACTCTGATTGATATTTTTTCCGGTCTAAAAGCAGCTTGCTCTTCCATCAGTTTTATTTCTATTTTTTTCCCTTAGCTTTTTTTCCAATATCCGAGTGTAGATCTTTTTTAATACGGATGACAAACATATGGCTCTATAGTTGTCGCAGTTATTAATGTCGTTTTTTTTATGTATGGGTACTACGATGTTTTTGTACTACTCTTCTAAATTTTCTACTTTTTCAGGCTTTTTGTCATATTTCTTCTATACATTTCTTTGTCTTTGCTTCGCTATACTTAACCATTTCTGGTGTTATTCTATTTCTGCTATTTCTAAGCTTATTTGATTTTTATACCCCACATCTGTTTTCCACATTTTCCTCGTATTTTGTTTATTGCTTTTCAGAATTCTTTTCTATTATTAATATTATATTTCGTTTTAAAATCTCTTAATTATTGTTGTTCCACATGCCTCTTTTGCTTGTTCTGTTATTGTTGTTTTTAGTACTTTCCGCCGTTTTTCTAATTTCTATTTCTGGTTTTCAGCAGCTTCTTCTAACTTCCATTTTTTAAAGCTTTATTTAGTTTAGTTTGATATGTTTTTACTATCTCTGGTTTTCTTAGTTTGTTTATCTTATCATATTATCTAGCTTTTTTTGTTGTTTTTTGCATAGAATCTTGTGTCAGGGATAACTAGTCTATCGTCCGTATAGATTCAGCTACTCTTATTACCTTTATATCAAGTATAGCGTACTTTGCTTTTCTATTGTACGTAATGTAGTCATTTATGCTTTCTGTGCTCTTCCAGCTGCCCTGTACATAATTTTCTGTATTGTCGTGTGGTTGAAATGGTTGTTTTCAATTAAAAATTGATTTCTTATGCAGAATTTTGTCATCGCTGTTCCATTGTTGTTTACTATAGTTTCTCCGCCATATTTTTCTATTGTATTATGACCCATATCTTGTCTGTTATCTATATGTGCATTTTAATCCTCATTTATGAACACATGTCTGCTTCTGTCTTTTGCCTCTTCGATCTGTGTTTGCAGTTTATCTAAGAACTTTTTTCCTTGTTTTTCTGAGTCTTCTGTAGGCGCATATATTTGTATTAATTATATTTTGTGTTTTTATGTACACGTACATGATTTTTACATTTACTGATTCCCTGTGTGTTATTCGACTAACTATATGTGGGTTAAGTATAATTCCTACTCTACCTTCTAATCTTGAGTATAATAATTGACACTCTTGTTACAGTATTAGTTGCCAATTCCCTTTCTTTTTTTATTTCCCTTATTCCTAGGACGCTTATTTTATATTACAGAATGTCATCAATTATTTTCACTATTTTGCTGTTAAATCCTCTTATATTTCATGTTCCCATTCTCATTATATTTTCTCGCCAATTTTGTCTTTCTTTAATCCGTGCATTTCCGAGGCATTTATTTAATTAAAATTAATCTAAAAATAAATAAGATTAGATTACTTTATAAACTATTTAAATATCAATTAAACTTTTTTTAATTTATTTTTTAAACTTCTCTATAAAAAATCTTATTAAAACGTTAACATTTTAACAAAATTGTTACAAAAAACTGCAAACAAAACAACTCAAAAATTATTATCAAATTATCATTACAAAACAAAACAAATAAATAATCGTTTTTATCACTATTAAAACGGTTTCGGTTCATCTTAAAATGAGAATATTCTTAAGGTTGAACTAGAAAAGAAACTCGAAGTATTCCCTACTTCAATTTGTTTTAGTTATTAAACACAATGGTTTTTTTAATATGAAAAGTAATATAGTAGTACTTAATTATAAATTTAAAATTACATAAAAGCTTCTAAAGAACTGAAAAAAAGCTTACAATTTGTTTTTATTAGTGTTATTTGCTGTGATGATTATAAAATTTTTTTTTTCAGTAACTTAAAAGATTTTTCATTACTTGTAGTAAATTTACTTATAAAATAATTTATACAAAAGATTTATTAAAGTTGGGATGTTTTAATTATACGAATGCAGGCAACTACATTGTTATTAATGCTTTTCAAAACATTTTTTTTATTGTGTAGAAGACAAATATATTATATAAGAAAAAGCTTAGTAAACTATAGACAATAGCCATATAAAATAATATACAAACAACAACATTAAGAAAAAAAATACAATAAGTTTATTCAAAACAACAATAAAATATCAAATTAATTTTTTTTCAATTTTGGTTAAGTTTTATCGAAAAGCAAATTTGTAGATGTTGCTACTACAAAGACGTTCAATCAAAGCTTTAATGAATTTGATGTGTTTAATATATACGGTTTATTCTCATCATGCGCGGACACACAATAACTACAGAATGCAAATGGTATAGTTGTTAGAAGGTGTGAGCGCTCTTAATAACCCCCTAATGACGCCATAATCTAATGTGATATCTTGAGATTGGAGCATCTAGAATGCCATGATAACCCTTTTAGACGACCTCTACGCATGTATCCGGTCTTGTAAGAGGGTGTTATGGTTAAAAGGGGAATGCAACATCTTAGGAAATTAGTCTGTTTTTGCTGAAAACTAAAATATGAAAACTATTTTATTTTATAAATCTTAAATTGTGTAAATTAAAGAAATATTTATTTTTGTTTCTATCTTAATATACTTGACTACTGCAATAATTTAGCTTTATACATTAATGTTTGTTGATGAAATTGGTTTTCAAAAATGTTTCAAATATTTTTTGGTTATGAAAATAGTAACCATTGAAAGTTAATTCAGAAAAATAATTAAAATAATAGTAAAAGAAAGATATTACAATTTACAAAAAAATTGATAGAATTAAAATTATTTTAAACAAAAAAAATTTTGATATTTTGTAAAGTAATGCATATAAGTTGAATACTAAAATATAAATATGAAAAAAATATATGTGCTCTACAAATGTTATTAAAATAAGTATATAACATAAATTAAAAATAATTAAACACGATCAGACCATAATATTATTAAAACAAATAAAATAAAAAAAATTCATTAGTTTCCAAAATGTATTCGAAAAAAAAATTGCTATACTAATACAAACAAATTAAGTATTTTTTTATACAAAAATTTAATAAAAAATGTTTTTAATGATTAATATGTAATTTAATTTGTGTTGGCTGTCCTTATTAAAAAAAACCAAACCTTAAATATAAAAAACAATCACTTAAATTTTATAAATTAACTTCTAAAAATCAAAATTTAATATCAAAAGATTCATAGTCAGGTTCTCAATCTACTTTGAAACTACTAAACATAGCAAATAGATTAGAAGAATTCAGGTTTCGAATAGTTTAGTTTTTAGTTTTATTTTAATCTTCCATTCTAAATACATTTTGTGTGTCAAATTGTCTACTAGCTGAGCCTTCGTCACACGTTCCATTGGACGATTTCATACCCTGAAATAAATTGATTGATTGCGTTTCGTTTTTTTTTTTTAACAGTTGAGATTTAGATTTTGCTGCTACTCTTAGTTTCGAAACTAAACTTTAAAAATAAAATTTTGAAATGGTAATGAAAAGTATTAAAACCTTTGAGAAATTATTTGCAAGTCTGAGAACTTTCGCGAGGTTTTTGTACATTTCCAGAACGTTTACCGAAAGTTATAGAAAATTTTTGAACGTTTGGCTAAAATGTATAAATGCGACACAAACAAATTATAGGTCAGTTATTCCAGTAATTCGAAGACGGCAATTCGAGTAAGTGATAGTGCGATATAAATTAGTGTAAGTGTTTTTATTAAACATCCTTAGATTTAATTATTTCGTTAGTTATAAACGTGTACATATTTTTAATGTAAATAAATTAATTTTAATAAAAGTCATTACAGTATTTTTTTAATTCTATTTTCTGATAAATAAAGTATAAATCACATAAAATTGTTAAGGACGTGAAGACTATGTTACCAAATGACAAACGTGTCATCATCGTATCTAAATTAAGATTTGAATGTTTATAAAAAGCATTAGTGAAAATTAGTGGATGCAGAGATACCATTGCAGTTCCTGATGTTTGTAAGTAAAACTTTTGTTGAATAGTAATATGTGATGATAGATACAATGTTCTTTAAAATATTATTTTTGCTTCTTGCTGATAACGTTAATTGATAAACAAAGATTTGACATTTAAACTAACCTAAATCTCAGTAAATTGCAAAAAAAATTGTGCAACTTAAAAAAATATCTGGGAAGTAGAGTATAAATTTGCTGATATTTGGACAAAAGAGAATATATATGATTTATAAATTTTATGTAACTTGTAAAATCAACGTATTTTAGAATCTTTAAGTGTTAAGATCCTACCGGTTCTTTTAATTGACAGTTATTGAATAAGTTACTGAATTTAAAAGTAAACTTTAAACCCTAGTGACACAAGCTAAAGAATTCCTATACAGAAAAATATGAAATGCTCTTGAAGCAAATGATAAAAAACACAAAATCAATATAAACAGAAACTTGGCATGAGAACCTGAAGGTATAGTAACAGAACTAATTCAATATGAACCCAAAAAATTGATGACAATGCTGACATTCCAAAAAATTGAAGGATGGGCAGGATTACTCCTACATACAAAAATCAGAAAAGCAAATCCAGAAACGATAAATGCATAACCGTGACAAATACACTAAATAGAATATATAAAAAACTTTGAAAACAACGTAGAAGAAGACTACGGACCAACTAAAATCTAACAAAAATATGTTTAGAGCAAGGCGCTCTTCTATTTTTTTATAACACAGATTATTGAGAAGAAGTTATCACTGACAAGGAAGTCTACATATATATTCGCTGACTTAACAACAGCTTATGACAACGTACCCTTCCGTTAACTACGGCAGATACTCAAAAGAACCAAAATTTACAATACAATAATCTAAGCCATAAAAAATCTGTACAAATGAAGGATTTTTGACAACGCAGTTTTTATCGCGCACTAAAATATGCTTAAATTACATGGCATAAGAATCTTGATAACAAAAGAAATGGGTTTATATACTGTCTATGATGCGAATTACTTTTCTAAGTTTAATTTAAATAAATTACACCATTTATCCAAAAACGATTTCTATAATATTTTATGGTAAAAATCTTCTGTTTTTTTTTTAAGTTCTAAAAATGTAGTTAGAAGACCATCTCACAAACCAAGCAGTTCCAGACCAAAATAAAGAAATTAAAAACTAAATAATTAGCAGATTTGGTATAACATAACAATAGTTTTCTAAGAAACACTATTTGGTTCATTATACGTTTTTACGCCTTCAAAACAGTTTAATTACACGTACATATTAGTAGATATATTAGAATACGAATGTTACAATGACAATTTTAAGTTTGCGTAGCGGCGCGTTAAGCAATATACAAGATTTCAAAAAAAATGTAACACGATTTTCTGTAAACAAACACAATTTTAGGTATAATTTTACTGTGTAGATATATCAGAAACGTTTAGAAATTAATAATAACTTATTGTCTTTAACATTTACTTTAACCAACTTACCTTCCGAGCAACAAGTGGTTCTTTGACTATTTATAAAACTTCCTGTGCTGCTACCTGTTTCCAGGTTTTATTCACTTTTCACTTCTTCAGCATTACTATCAGCCAGGATAATTTTACTGGAACACGCATTGACAGTTGTAGATTCTTTTATCTATAATATGATCTAGACCGCACCATAAAAATTTATTTCCAACCACACTTCAAGAAATACATACCAGCTGATCGCTAATCGAAACAAATACTGTTTTAGAATTTGTAATATTCACCACAGCACTTTGATATTCTTTATTCATTTCATCATTTTCACATCCTTAATTCTACAACATTGATTATGCTAGTTAAGTACCTAATAATCATCATAACATTGGATTTCGTATTGTCACAATCAGATTCTCAGTCCAGGCCCACTACCGTTTTTAAATAAATAATTTACAACATTAGTTCAATAACAGGTTTTCAGCCACAATCTTTCAGAATTTTGTTTTTAGATTATCATATTTTGCTCGCAGTTGTTCCAACATGCGATGCTCTACAGCTACGGCATTATATGCGTTAGTGACGCATTTCCAGGCCATATCCTTCAAGCAATACTTGTTATTTAATACAACAAACCAAACAATATTACTTATTAGTTATATACAAACCTTATTTTCATTGATGGTTTTATTTTCTATTACATGTCTTTCTTTTTAGTTTTAGTTTAGTTTAGTTAGTTAGTTCCTGTCTTGTCCAAAATTTTGATTCATTCGGTCAGTACTACCGATTTTTTGTTGTAGTCGCCAAGAAAGCTGGTCGGCTAACTTGTATGTGTTTTTTCCCTTTTTGAGAGTGACATCTGAATTTTTTACCGGATTAATTAATGCCATATTGATTGGTAGCAATGGAAACTACAGAGTTATCAGCCCACTTAACTACTAGAACCCCACTCGTCTTACTAATAGAGTTTTCAAAATAACCTCTTTCTTTTTTCAAGGAGGTTTTATCCGTTAAAGAACAGCTTATAGGTAACCGGTTCTCCCAAATGGTCCCAGTACCTCTATATCCTTTCAAACGTAAATAAGATAATAAACTAAAATTCGTAAATAAATTGTCGAAGCAAAATGAGAATTACAGGCATTTTCGGTTATTAGGTATTTCTTTTATTATTTTAACTAATAGTACTGCCGCCTTTCCGAAGTTTTGTTTAATATCAACGTTAGGAGTTACAGACAGCCCTTGATATATTTTGAAATCTATTAAATAGGTCATAACAGTATTTAGGCACTAGACGTTATATCCAAAGCGTATGAATTTGGCTCTCAGAAACTGTTTATAGCTGAATTTACCGTAATACTTAACCATCCTTTTTTCAAAAGCCAAATCTTTTTTAGAATCAATTTTTTTTATTTTGTTTACGAACAGTTTTATATTCCAGAACTTATCACCTTGATCCATGCTTTTGTTGGAAGCTAAATGCAGAAACCTCAAAATTTGCTCGAATTTGTTGCATTTTATCAAATTATATATCAGTTCGTTTCTGGTGTCAAAACTTTGTTCCCAACACATCTAGTTACTGGGTATATCCTTATCGCTAAGAATTAATATTGCAATAAAACATTTTATTTCTTCTGGCGACACTCCTAGATTGGGTTGGTTTTGAAGAAAACATACTTATTTGTTTCTTCCACTAGATATAATATTATTTTTTTATCTAAAAATTTCTTCATCCAAAATGCTTTCTGTCACGAACTGAGAGGTAATCTGGCGGAAATTTTTGCTTTAGGTGACAAAACCGTTAATTAAATTACGTCGCTTTATTGTTACATAAAAGTAACGCTAGGCAACAATGAGACTATAAACCAAGCGCTTCATGAGAATGAGTTATGTTATGAAACTTGCGAGAAAAATTACATACGTTATAAAATCTTAAGCTTTTGCGGTTGTTATGTTTAAGATTATAAACGACTTTTGGCTTAGACCGCGTCGTAGTTAAACACCCAGACTTAGGTTTGGTCCTAGTCTCTTCTTGAGAACCAAAACAAAAAGTAGAACTTGGTCTTTGCCGTATAGTCGTGAACTTAACCAAACTGACGTTTTGTATGACATTGCAGCTTGCATCTTCAGAGTGGTAAATGTCACTTAAAAAAAAAGTGTAAATGACTCCGTCATCAAAAACTCAACTACTATAAATATTAACAAGAAACAAACTTTGATTGTCAAAAATCCAGTTATGCTTTGAATCTACAGTCTTCCCAAGATACACAAAGAAGGAGTCCCCCTTCGACCGATAGTGAGCACCATTTATTTACCCACCCAATCGTTAGCACGTTATCTAGCTGCAAAACTCTTGCCGTTGACAGAAAATACAGAAACTCACATTAAAGATTCTACAGACTTTGTAGAAAAAATTAAGAACTTGCGTAAAACAAAAGAAGATATCCTAGTCAGCTTTGCCGTGGTATCTCTTTTTACTAAAGTCCCGGTCGACGAAGTGTTGTTTTTGCTCAAGGAAAAAATTACTGAAGAAGTTCTACTCATCGAACTCTGCCTTAAAAACACTTACTTCAATTACAACGACAACTTGTTTAAAGAAGTAGAAGTAGCGTTCATGAGTTCACCGCTCTCTCCAGTTATAGCCAATATTTACATGGAATGTTTTGAAATTGAAATTATGAAAAATGTTGAGTTAAAACCAAAAACTTGTTTCAGATATGTTGCTGATACGTTTTTTGTATGGCCTCATGGCAAAGATAAACTAACTCTGCACATAATAGCATTAAAATTACTATGGAGTTAGAACATAACAGCAGTCTAGCCTTTCTTGATGTACTGGTGATAAGAAAAAATAACGAAAAATTGGAGCATTTCGTTTATAGAAAGAAAACGCACACCAATAGATACTTAAAGCCCAAATCTAACCACCATCCTGTACAGAAAAATACTGTTTTGCATACTTTAGTCAAAAGAGCTATACGTGTGCCAGATAATGAAAATCTACAAAAAGAAAAAGAAACACTGTTGGATCCCTACAATAAAATGGATACGGGTTTAAAGAGATCCAAAACGCATGGAAAAGGGCAATAAATCCAAAAGTTAAAGAAGACTTATCACCGCTTATTTACCATACTGTATGGGTTTGACAGACAAAATAAACAGGGTGCTAAAGAAACCTAATATTAAAACTGTTTTTACGACTAACGATACCGTAAACATTTGGTTTACTTATGCTAAAGACAAACAAGGGGCTCTAAAGCATGCCGGAGTTTACAAAATTCCTTGTTCCTGTGGATCAAGTTATATAGGACAAACGGTACGCTCTATTAAAGTTAGAGTAAAAAAACATATGGCTGACTGCAAACACCACAGAGTTACTAAATCAGCAGTGCCAGAACACGTACGGAATCAAGGACACACGCTGAACTTTGACCAAACTAAAGTGTTGGCTAGAACTCCTTTCTAATTTCCCAAACTAATCCGCGAAGCTGTGAGAATAGAAAAACATCCATGTAATATGAACCGAGAAGACGGTTTAAAACTCAGCAAATTTTGGCTACCAGTATTATATCCTCTAAAACAAAGATCAACCTTCTTGGAAAGGACACAAACACTAACTCCGAGTAATAACGAAGTTAGTCAAGCGGTAACGGAAGATAAGGTCTGTTAATCACGCTAATCGCTTTTGGTATATCGTCATTTACACTTTTTCTTTCAGTGACATTTACCGCTCTGAAGATGCGGCAAAGGCCAAGTTACATTTCTTGTTTTGGCTCTCAAGAAGAGACTAGGACCAAGCCTACGTCTGGCTGTTTAAGTACGACGCGGTCTAAGCCAAAAGTTGCTTACAATTACATACGTTATTTTGGTTCTGTTTTTTGCTAATTAAATATTATTCGTTTTGAAATAAATTAAAAAGGATGATATTAAAAACATGACAAATTTAATGTAGGTACTACATTTATTACTATAAAATCTGTCATTAACTACTAATTTAAAAAAAAAGGTTAGTATACATATATACGTAGCACATGTAATTACAAATACTACAAACTCTTAAATCTATGGTACTCTAGTATTAGAACTTATAAAATTTTTTAAACGTTTTTTTTAATTTGACAAAATTTTAGAGGTTTTTAAATATTTTTCTTACCAGATACATACTACAATTTAAATAATAATTGGCTTTGAAAACATAGTTTTAGATAGTAGATTTTGATTCATCACTTTGCAGTTTTAGAATTTTTTTTGTCATTACATTACGTAACTACACTAATTCACAAAGATTAATGTTTGCAATACGGACAGCACAAAGAAATAATTAAAACTATAATACAAAAAAAATGATGAAACTGGATAAATACAGTCAAGCCTTGACAACGGGCCAAGAGAGAAAATATAGTAAACAATAAGAAAACTGCACATACAAACAAAAATGGATTAACATACTGCAATAATATCTATATAAGAGACTTTACTATCACATATTGTATAACATGTAAATATTTAGGATCTATTATTGCTAATATTAGAAGAATGGAAAAAATTAAAATAAGAAAAACAGCTACAAAAGATTTACATGCAATCGTATAAAATAACGAACTAATAATAGGAACAAAATTACATATACGACAATATAATAAAGAATATAATATTATAAAGAAAAGAGAAATGGCCAATAACGACTAGGATAAGAAACAAAATAAAAACGTTTGAACTGGATATCTTAAGGAGATGTCTACAAATCGCCAGAGAAGACACACAAAATTTGGCAAGTAATAGAAATTATATTGTACATTACAAACTTTCTGGTAAATAAAACACTAAGACGGTATAGATATATTACGAGGATTCCGGAAAAACAATTGTCAAAAACCATGTTCTACTAAAAACCACAAGAAAGAAAAAGAGAGAAAGACCGACCATAAAGTGGAAAACGTACGTCAATAGCATAATGGAAGAAAGAAACACTAAAACAGACAAATTAAAAAAACCAAAAATTATAGAAGCTGAAAACAACAAATCTGTAGAAGGAAATGTCAAAGAAGGAAAAGAAGAAATCAAATGGAATCAAACGATTATTGTCATTGTTTTGGCGTTAAAAATAATAAAATATTTATACAGAAAAAAATTACACAAAATGTTTTTTTGAGGTTTTTATAATATACTAGCTGTACCCTGCCACGCTTCGCAGTGGCACATTATGATTGAATGGTTGACATTTAATGTAATAATATTTATATACATTAAAAGTGAGGTTAATTCAAAATAAATAATATAATTACTAAATAATATAATTACGTCCACGTGTTAGATGTAATAAAAAAGATATAACCACTCACTTCTGTTAGAAATTCACTTGAATTCTAGTAAGTCCTTTTATTTTGCCTGTCAGTTAATAATATTTTTACTGTCCATCTTTGATATAAAATATAACCTCTACTTACGATTTGGTGAATTGGAAACGAAATTGTTTCTTATGTGACTGCGTCATTACTATTGCGGTTGTCAGCGAGTGTTTTCCTCGCTTATGGCAGATGGCGCGGTCACTGGTACACAGCTGATCGTTAAAAAAACTGTTTTTTCGCGGTCGCAGATATGTGACTGATGCAAAAAATAGATAAAAACAATCCTTGATGCGGATTTTATATCATGTTAAAATTTCAACTCAATCGGTGCAGAACTTTTTGAGTTTTTGAAGCGTACACAAACCAACATAACATTTGTATATATATAGATTTGTTTTAAAAAAACATAATTTCTTAACGTGTTATAAACGTGTATCTGATTCATCGTTTTTATTAATTAATTCTTCACTTACATAACTTTGTAAATTGATAAATAAACGCTCCACCACAATGTTCAATGTTTTTTTCTTTTTATCTGTACTTTTTTTTTATTCTATTAGCATGCACTACATAATTAGGCTTTAAAGATTATTTCCATACTTGATTTGCAGAGATCCAAAACGTCCTTTATTTTGAAAGTAGAATTTAATTTTGCTACCATATTTTTAAAATAAGCCCATATCAGTTCTATAGGATAAAATTCAAACAACAAACAACAAATTTTGCATTATCTCTTTTTAAATCTTTTGCAAGTATCTTTTTTCAAAATGTGTCGAGATAGTTCCAAAAGTATAAGTATCGTTAATGAATTAAATTCGGCAATGCCTTCAGGTAATAGTATTTGTCTATTTTTAACCCACCGAATAATGTCAGCTTTTCTCCATGAAAATGTAATTGGGAAACTTTCCTTCATATAGAATTGTAAGATATGTCTTCTAATAATGCTTTTTAAGAAATGGTCAATTTCAATTTTTTTCTATTGGTTCTGGGTTTTAATCTCGACACTGTACCAGTTGTTTGTTACTTACGTAACACTCTATTAACACTGCTTTGACTTATTCCTAAGTATTTGGCACTACGTTTTGTAATTTGATTCATAATTATTTCTTTTAAACCATTCTGCTTTTGGTTTTCAAAAAAATTCTTGTAGTTAGCTTAAATTGTTTGAGCTCGGCACACATATGAGACACTAACTTGTTTTGTAGTTTTTATTGTTATGTTTCATTTAAACATTTCTATTTATACAAAAACTGTAACCAACAAAAGATTTTTGCAGTTTTCTTTTTTACTATTTATTTATTCAAGCAGAAGAAAACAATAAATATTTTTGCCATTAAAATATTTAAAAAAAATTAATTTCAAATTAATAAACTGAAAAATATTTTTATAATATTGGTTAGCGGTTGCCAGTCACATGATGACATAAACATTACCTTAACTTTCCTCTCTGCAGCCCGCTAAATATCAAGCCTGTTGCACTTCAAAATTTCAAAAAAATTCAAATTCAAAAATTCAAAACTTTTGTAATTTAGAAAACAATTGAAAATTTTGTTTATTCAATTAAAAAATAATAATCTACCGTAGTTTTCGATGTTCAATTACTTTAAAAATATTTGTTATTATAACACAGTTATTCTACTTTTTACTGTTATACTTAATAATCCAAGCAATATTTGAAATACCTCATTTCCAAAATTTGGGAGTTCAAAAAAAAAAAGACGTGGGTATTTACAATCTAAATTTAAATAAATTTGAGCAAATATTAGTTATCGTGGTGCTAATTGTTGTTTAGAAACTGTGCATCTTTTTTTATATATCTGAATAAAACAAACACACGCCTATAACTTTACGATTTTAAGATGTACAAAATTAAATTCTTTATCTATCTATTCTTAGTGCATAGAATTGCATCAATTACTTTTTGAAATATAAGACTCAGGGGTCAGAACTTTTTACTCCGAAAATAGTACAATGGAAGCTACCTGAAAAATATTGATTTAAACTTGCTGTTGTAAATTACCTATAATAAAGAAATTTGAATTTATTCTAAATAAAATATGTAAGTAATAGTAAAACGCAAAATTGTAATTCAACACATTGCCTAATAATTGCAAGTCGGAATATTGTATTTCTTACTAAGAAAAGGTGCAAAAGAATAGTGACCTAACGTGACAGTCTAAGGCACGCTTAGGTGGTTGCAGCTGCATAGATAGAATCTAGACTATATGCAAATAAAGAATATAATTTATTGCCATACCATAACATCTTCTCTAGTTCGATTTAAAAATGAATTAAAAATAGCAGCAAATTGAACGTTTGCTAAACAACATTAAAATTGCAAACACTATATTTTTAAACAGAATCAATACATACAAATTGTAGTCTAATCTCTGGATTTAAAAATATCGTAGCGCGCACATGAAATATCCCCATTTTGAATCGGACGTGCGTGATCGCGAGATTCGGCAAACTCGGAGAATCCTCAAGGGGAGGACTATCATACAGCCACGCTTAGAATTGCGAATTCTGTAATCTCAACTTTATTGTTGGTACGATAATTATTTTTTGCCAAAGCATTGCTCTTATATTTTTTTTATCACTAAATACACCATTGGGATTTTTTCGAGCGCATACATTCTTTTAAAATATGTGACTTAATAAATGATAGATATATTTTTAAAAGGCATTCAATGCCCACACGAGCATTATTTCGGTTTCGAAAATTGCTTCCAGCATTGTATTTCCTTGTTTTACAGTTATCTATAATGCATTAGTTTGTTTTGGTCCAACCTTGTTGTACTCTACACAGAAAATGCAATAAATGTCACAATAATACAGGCAAAACATTGTCGATTTTCAGATAACATTTGTGTAGGATGCACTCGCGTAATAGATAGGTTGCTCCCATCATGTGTTATGCAGATATACGAGTTGGCTCTCTTCATCATCCTTGATTGTTACATGCTCTCCCCGTGGCACACCTCATGACATACTCACAGAACGTAATATTGCAAGTATACTGTACAGTTGAAGGTTAACACCTTTAACTATTACATACATTTCCATTTTTAAATATACCTGAAGCGTTTCCTAATTTACTTAAATAAACCATGGGCTGCGGTGTTAAAACAAGAGTAGCTCAGTTAAATAAAACAATATTAAGATTTGGCGTCGTGAAAATAAATGATTAAGTATTAAAAGTTAGACAATTTAAAGGAATTACATTAGCGTCTTAATGGCGATGCAGAAAAAAAACTTTTTTTACTAAACTGCTATAAAAAGCTCATTTTGTAAAGAGAATCTTGGTGGCACGTTCAGGCATTAGGAATGGTGCCGTCGATGAAGGATGATCGAACAGCCACCGCTGAGGTGAAACGTGATCGGGATATGAACTTGTGCAGCGTCATCTACTTATCCATGTAGGGCTCAAAGGATACACTAGGATAACGATGATGTATTTACTAGACAAATCTGTGTACCACACAAAACTTTACAGTAAAATATTTGTCAAAATTTTCTAGCCGCTCCTTGACACAGCTCGACGGTTTCGTCTTGTCAAAGCAGTAAATCCTTTAAACGTATTCATGAAGTAAGGCTGTTTAAAGTTACTTGTGATTAGCATTAATTGGCATGTAATACACTTAAATTAGTGCTTGTTAAATATTAAACAGCTACTGGGATTTTGCATTCAAAGTACTTTTTAAATAATGTGCTTTTTAACTACAGGTTCTATTTATTAATACAACTCTAACTTTGTTTAAATTAATTGTTGTAATAATACATTACTAAAAATTTATTTAAATGCATGTGTATGTTACAATAAATACCGATTGTGTAAAGGAAGGTTTTATTTATCTAAAAAAATGCATTTTTAAGCATATGCGTGTAACGTAACTTATTGAATAAAACTGTTTGTTGCCAAATAGCATGAGTATCGATGAGGCTTGGCAGTGACTTTTTAACCTTCAGGTAGTTACTGCAGTTTTGTGAATTTTCGTGTGCGTGAGTTGTTTAACATGCACAACTCAATTGTCCATGTCCTGAAACTATCCGCGATGTCACCTAATACGTGATTGACACTCCTTACATACTTTAACTTGCTCTTGATAGACGTTTAAAAACGTGAACACTTAAATTAATAACGTCCAAAATAAATATCTTTTACAATAATTACACACACAATCAATTGTAGAGAAGAAAAAATAATTGCCTTTTTAAATGTAATTGCATTTTAATACTGATTTATTATTTTTTGTGATGGTTCAGTAATTCGTAGTAACAATAAATCTTCTTAATAATAAAAAAAATTATATAGCTATTGAATTTGAATAATTACGCTTTTCTTGTTGTGTAGACACCATAGGAAGTTTTTTAGTTAGATATTTATTGACACTAAATTACTTCATCACCAGCTCATTCTTAAAAACAGCTTTATACTACACTTAATTATACTGTACAATATACTACATTTTTTGTCTTATTTATTCATTCTTCTATTTCTCAATGAAAAGTGACTGAATTATTTAGCTGTGTGATGTCTCAATTCACTCGTTTTGTTGTTTAAGAACCCAACAGAAAAAAGCTTGTTTGTACGCATTAATATTGTAAAAGAAGAACGCGTAAAATTATTTTAACAAAGTGACTACAATCAATTGGTTACAAGAAATATTCATACTAATAAATGCAAGCTTTAAAGAATCAATAAAGTTACCGTTATGATTTTGTCTCCTTTCTAAAAAAAGGATTTATTAAATTTGATTTAGTTTTATTTTAAGTTTTAACAAATACTACCATTTATCAATTTACGTAAATAAAGAAAATAATATTTGAATCTCTTTTTGAAAAAAAATATTTTTAGAATTGTATTACATGACTCATTTCATGTCAAACGCTACCAGAGCTGCATTTTAAAATTTTATTATTATGGTCTTATTTATGCACTACAAACAGCCCAATTCATAAAATCATAAGAATTAATAGAAAACGAGACTAACATTTTGTACAATCTCGTACTTTTTCGACTATTGTTACCAAAAAACCGTTTTGCGTTGGTAGATTTTTGTAGCAAAAATGGCATCACTGAAATAACGATCAAGCCGCTTTAATTTGACAATTTACGTGGTGTCATTTTGTCTGCGCATTTTCAAACTGTAACACCTAAGTTAAATTCCCAGGTAAATATTTCGTATTTTTTTTGCTTTTATTCATGCTTTTCTACAGTGTTTTGGCTGTAACAACCGAAAATAATAAAGTTTGCGCAGCGTTCGCGCTAAGGTTATGATTGTAAGGAATATACATATACAGTGAATATTTGTAAGTTACGTAACGCAGGTTACAACTTTTTGCTGTGGGTTTTAGAACTTATATATTTTGTTGTTGAATGTATGGAGGAATCGATTTTATTTGTTTTTTGTCTTATTTTTCTATTATTTTTTTTTTCTGTTTTACAGTTATTTTTGTTGGGTTACATGAGAAACGTTCAGTGAATAATTTTTGTTTTTCTTTTAGGTCGCGATGCTTTCTGCAAACAAAAGGATAAAAAAATACAAAGAGAAGTTAAAAAACGATCCAATTAAATATTTTACGCATCTAGAAAAAGAGAAGCAAAAAAATAAGAAGAGGAGAACATATGAAAAAGTTCATTACAAAAGATGATATTGCGTAAAAAAACAAAAAAAACGAGTTCAAGCTTTTAGAGCAAAATTGAAAGTTACTAAGAATTAAGTAGTGTGGTGTGAGGATCTCCAATTGGGACCTATAAATGCCTGCAATCATTTGGAAAAGTAGTAACAAAAGTAAAACAACAATTTTGCTTTCCGATTAAGAGGTTTGCTGTAGTTAAAAAATAGCCACAAAATTATTGGGCTCGGATATGATACTTTCCAAAGAAGCTTTTTTTAATCATAGTCATAAATTAGATAGTGAAACTGAAGAGACTGTAATAAAATTAAAGACCCTACGGACACAAAAATTAAGAAACAAAAAAGACATCAAGAAAGCTTACGAATTGTTCAAAAACAACCATCCTGACAAAAAAATCAACAAATCTACATTCTACCGCTTGCGACCGGTAGAAGTCAAACCAGTTCCTTTAACACAGCAAATTGTGTGCGTTTGTGCACTTCATTCTAATTTCATTAACATGGTTAAATGCGTTGGAAAATGTGTTTTTGAGTTTCCCAAAACCTACAAAAAATTAATTGAAGCGACAACATGCAATCCCGAAATTGAAGAAGTTGAAAACTTAGACAATGAAATATCTTGGAAAGAATGGTCCAACTTGAGTAATCGTCCTAAAACAATTCGAAAAAAATGCCATGCAGAGCACCTATTGAAAGATTAAAAAAAAATTGAAAAGACGAAAATAAAACCGTGGTTCAAATTGACTTTGCTGAAAATTTATTAGTGAGCCAAGACAAAATACAGAGTGCACATTGGTTTCGTGATCAAGTGACGGTATTCACTTGCATTTGGTTATCAAACCTAGAAACCAAACCGATCGTCATCGTGACCAAAGATACAGCTCACCCAAAGTATGTGTGTTTTCTAAAAATAATTTTTAATTACTTACGAGAGGTTCAAGATTCTATATCAAGCGTCATAATTTTTAGCGACAACTGCGCCCAGTTTAAGAATCGCTATATTTTGGCCTTTCTTGGCGATTTAAAGGATTATGCTTTACTAAACCTCAAGTGAGTTTTTTCACGACATCGCACGGAAAAGGCGCAGTAGACAGCCTCGGTGACACTATAAAGCGTACAGCATGGATAGGTGTCAAATCACGACAAATAATCCTAAATAGTGCCGCCGAGTTTTTGGTCTACGTTAAAAATGAGATAAAAGGCATACATATCACCTACGTCTCAAAAATGGAAGAAGAAAGGCTTTTTCTAGACAGTGTTTAGTCCCACATTCTTCCAATAAAGAACCGCAAAGCAGATGATCACATTGAAGTTATCGATTTTAATAAAATTTTAGCTGGAAAAACCTTTTCGTTCAAATCAAAATCTATCATTCAAATTAAAAAAGGTACAAGTGGATTCAGATTGGTTTGATTAAGACCAGCAGCCACTTGCCTCCTTAAAAACATTGTTTAGAAACGAAAACTCAGATGACAAGGCTGCGATTTACTGACGTGTACTCTGATTCAACGAAAAATGATTCAAAGCAAGTGCAAGAGGCCGCTGCATCCCAACGAAATCAAGCCTGGAATGTTTGTGTTAGCTATAACTATCGCTGAAAATAAAAAAAAGAAAGAATACAAATACGCCGCTATTTGCCAAAGTTCGGTTACAGGAGATAGTGAGGTGCAGGTCATGTTTCTGAAAATGGTTCGAGACAATAAAAAAGTGTGTATCTTCTATAAAAATAATATTTCTGACGTTCCTTTTTATTACTAAAATGTTACCTGATGCTCTGCTCAAGAGCAAATGTGATCACACTTATAATAATTTTGAAAGTAACCTTAATGTTTTGGAGCATTAATTATTAAGTACATACAAATAATAATTACGAATTTTGTTTTTTTTTAAGTTTTAATAACATATTCAATTAAAATATGTTTAATTAATCCAAATTTTATGTCAGAAAATTGTATGAATTTGGTACGTGTAACACCCGTTACAAAAACATGTAAATCAAAGCAAATTGTTACAAGCTTCTAGTATTTTACGAACCTGCACGGCCAACTCACTGTAGGATCGAAACCATACCTGTCGGAGAGAGAGGAGGTTTAAGAGACTTTATTTTAAAGGGCGCCAGATTTTTTGTTCTTTGCAGAAATAGCTCCTGCTAGATCAGCACAGGAGGCTCGAAGCTTGTACAAAATTGTTAAGGCTCGTAAGGCTGGAAGAAACGAAAAAAAGAAACTAAATCGTTAACAACAATTTCACTTTAATTACTCTATAAGGATAAATAGATTAAAATTTGAATCGATAACAATTGGATAGCATGACAAAGAATAATTTTAGTCCGAGTACAAATATAAGCAGGTACTAGAATATCAGAAGTATCGGCAACTTACATTACACGTAAAACAAAAGTGTAACCACCAGAACATATATAAATCTTCATACGTAAATTACATTGATAATGATAATTGACCGTTGATATAATCAGCAAGCGATAAGTCATTTACTTAAACTAATTGAGTAACAAAAATAAGCAACAAATCAATTCGAACGTACGATCAGTAAGTTTAGTTCGTCGTGAGTATCACCGTAGCGACAACGAATAATTAAGTAAAAAGTGACTTACCAAATTCAGGGTTACTTTCAGAAAACGTTTTCCTACTGGATTCCTGTAATTAAACTTCCTGAAAATAATCGTGTCTATCTGGCGACTCACAAACTACAAGTAAAAGAAACATTTAAAGGAAAGTAATCGAACCGACACTTATCGTATACTGTTACACTATATTTTCGTTTACGATGGTATTAATTTATTGCCTCCAAAGAGAATTCAATCGTATCCGGTACTTAGGATCTTCCGAACAAGGTGCTATTCATTAATGGTATTAATTGCCACCGAAGAGAATTCAATCGTATCCGGTACTTAGGATCTTCCGAACAAGGTGCTATTCTGGTGCTGCACTTGTATCGCAGCGTTCTTAGCTCTACAGCTTCCGATTATAATTTTCCCTTGAAGATTTTAAATTACGACAAGAATACCCATATTTAAGAGGTAGCACATGGCGCTAACGAAAAGACATAAAAATTACCTTTAATCAGAGAAAGAACAAAAGCCACTTACCCTGCGTGGATTAAATTAGTTAATTAAGAAGACTTCTATTTTCCATCGTGTCCCAACACGTGGATGATTTGAGAAAACGATTTTTAATTCACGCAGACATAGGTTATAACATGAACGATGTTAAAGTCAAAATGCCGGTATCTCGCCGGATATCGTCTACTCAATACGAAGAGACCAACGAGCCCGATGGCGTCGAGAAATATAAAAGTAATTTTTAATTAAACCAATATACAGGTTATTTTAATTTATTTAAATTTATGCACGTAACAAAATTTTTTACAAAAAAAAGTTTAATGATGTACTATTTTGTTATTATGCATGTACTATTAAATTTCATAATAATTTTGTCTAAAATTCGCAGAGTTCTTTAGTTTAGTGAGTCATCTGGAATGACGGCGCCAAAACATGTAACGCCCGTTACACGCACTTAAACGCGATTTACTTATATCTAGTGATAATTTATTGCATTTGAAAGTTGACTTTATGAAAATGTGTGAACAAAGGTAGGTGGTCAAGAAGAAAACGTGTTCTCTTTCATAATCATGGTTTACCTATCAACTAAAGGCCGTGCACCTATAACACCCGTGACATGGATTGACCCACATTAGCTAACATTAAATCTTTAAATTATTGTATAAAGAAACTAAAGCATAAAAATTTTGTAGACGTGTATAAATGTATTAAAGTAGACTTGTTTATGTTTTTAATTATTCAAAACAAAAAATTAAAAAATAATGTGAGTTTTTCTCTTTTGTGAAAAAGCAAAAACAAATATCTTATATTATTCTGGCAGTCGAGTAAAAGAAACAAAAAAAGTTATATGATTCTTTGGTATATACCGAGTGTATCTGAATAACAAGTTATTTTAGAAGGTAAAATCAAAGCATAAATATAAGCAAAAAAGTTTCATGAAAACGTTTGAAAAAACTCAGATTTTTAACAAAATAAATTGTAAATTACGAACCTGTTGCATTAAATAGTCTTCTAAGGTTGCTGACGCCGTGAATAAAGATAAACTGTTCTAAAAAGTTCTTATCGGAAAATTGCTTACAAGAAAATAAATACAAAATAATGTTATCGCATAAAACGTAATTCAACTACTGTGGTTAAATAAAATTGCTATTTTAAGAACTGCACATTCTTTTCAAGTACATTAGATAATACTTTAACAATAACAGGTAATGTTCCTCTTTTAATATTGATTTAACTAAGTAGGATGCTACACTGTTCTTCGATAAAAGGGGCAAACAAACCACACAAGATTTTTTATGGCTACGTGTCGTGCATTTTTTCAGGTTTTACCTGAACATTTAATGAACTGTAATTTTTCTGATTGCTGTAAAATTGCCTTCAGGTATTATTATATGAGTACACTCAATAGCACCAACTACTGACCGAAACCCTAAAATGGCGTAAAATTGTTGGGTAACAGCCATTTTTTCATTAATTGTATTTGGCATTTTAATATACTCTCTTGTGTATAATAGCACGTGCTAATATTTTATAAATGTTTGTAAGAGATTGTTGGTTTATGCCATGAGTATCTGCAGCATCATCTTAAATCTGGAAACAAAAAGTTCATGATTATATACATTTAATGTATAAAAAGTTAAGAAAACTTAGTCCATAGTGTCGTTTTTATGTGATTGGTTTTTATAATCGGAATAATTCTTTTGATTAGATTGAAAACATTTGTTATTATTAGGGTTAGTAATAGGGTGTATTAGTGGCAAAATAATATTATAAGTTGTGTTAGTACATATGAGTATTCTGTTTTTTATGAAGAATAATTATTCTTCCTAAATATATTTTTTGAAATGTGGGCTGCTTAAACTTAATATTTTATTTCTCATAGCTTTGATCGTATTAATTTTTTAATGGTGTGAATGTTTGGAAAATAGTTTAATCTTCTATTAGAAGCTATGGGTTTAGTTTACTATTCACCTAACTATTCCTCCGGTGTTAGTATCTTTACTATGTCTGACAGCTACGTATGGTAATGAACCTTGTTTGATTGTATAAGAAAACTTTAGATGTCCATTGTAAACTATTAAAAGTGTTAAGGGTGTTATGGATTTTTGTTTCTGGTAACAAATAACAATATTATCAACGTAACAAAATAAAGAAGCAGGTGTATATGGTAAATTGTTTTTTAGAAATTTAAATAAATCATACATTGCTAGATTAGGCGATATAGGTAAACGCTAGATTCCTATAGTAGTGCGCAATTTTTTTAGTTTTAAATGTATAAAACTTGAGTCAAAAAAAAACTCAGTGATATAGAGTAAATCAAATAATTCTAGTGTCGTATGGCTCTTTAAGTCATTCCAATATTTATTTATGAGATCATTTGTAATGTTAGTCAATAAAGATGTTTGTACAAGTGTTCATGTCGTTGGAGTTAAGAACCACTCTACTCTTGTAAGTTCTTACGATGTTTTGTATCTAAAATGATATTAGTTGCTATGTGCAATATTTTTGTGTTACTTAATACTTACTAACATATTTCAGCATATACATATTTCTTAAAGAAGTGCACACAGCGTGCATGAAATGTTGTCAAAAAATCTTGAGTGGTTTTTTGCCCTTTCTATAAGAACAGTATAATATCCAATTTGGTTAAAGATAACATGTTTACAGATGTTTAAATGTAGGTAATTTTACGTAGGTCAGTTCACATACTTCAATTAATGAAAAACACTATAAAAAGGACTAAATAGACAAAACAAATACTTTTGTAATTTATGGCTGCTAGCAGCAGTGTGTTACTAAAAAAGTAAGTAAAATCATATTTTGTTACCCTAAAATTATGATAAATGTTTTCCATTAGGTAAAAACGATGCCGAAAGTTGTTCAGAATTTTTTTTGTAAAAAAGTTTAGTACAGCGTACCAATAAATCTTTCTGGTTAAATCAATAGTCACTGAAAATTGGATTAAAGTGCCTTTTTCAATTCAAACATGAGCAGTGTAAAAATTGCCAACACTATTTCGTGTAAGACAATACTACAACTACTCACAAAATTTGCGTCGTGATACAAAATCTACATCGGTTAACTGTTGCACTTCTCGGACACTTTTACATAATAAGGATACAGATATTAATTCTTCAAAATGCGGAATACCGTATTATAATATTATCAGACATGTTAACTCTGCAAACTATTTACCTAGTACAATTTGCAATACTTGCACAAACCAATATTAAAGTTTTAATTTTAGTTAAAAGAATTATTGTTTTACTTGTTTTTCCGTTGTTAGTACATGAAATGATATTTCTCGCTCACAACTTTCGTAGATAGGAAGAACACACGGCAAAATAAGTTTATTAGACACAATTTAGGCAAATCACTTAGCATCAACTAAAAAAATCGAAGCAAAAATAAAACTGTGGAATTGAGTTCTAAAAAAACTTAATTTGGAATGTATACTTCTTACATTGCAATTTTTTTGTTTTGTTTATTTAGCTGTCTTAGTCTTATTTTGGTTACAACCGCAGATAAACGGAAATATGATGGAATAAAAATATAAAAAGAACAATGAGGTTTGCAAGCTGACACATGCAATACTGACAATGTGTTCTGTTTACAGGGACGATTTTTCTGTAATTTTACCTATATTTTAGAAATATACTTAAAAATTTTTAAATTGGTAAAAACAAAGTTCTTCGGCCGTGAGTCAGGGAATAAACAATTGGTCCCATTGCCCCCCTCACCTAGAACAGCGCTTGTCTTTTTAAAGCAAATTATAAAAATACAAAAACACACTTATGCCCGGTAGCATAAAGTAAAGCTATATTTTATTTATTTATAAATTTACGTTTCGTAACCAATACTCAAAAAAATTGAATAAGAATTTCGACCTACTTAATCAATTTTACAGACAATACACTAAATGCATCAGAGGTTTATTGTAAACGATTAGTTTAAATTATAGAGATTGATGCTTGATACTACTCTGTGATAAAGAAAAATCAATTTTTTGATTTAAAATACGTGAGTTTTTCGATTCTGACAAGTCTTTTTACGGTTGGTAGTACTTTCACTGACATTACAAGTTTAATGTTAATATCAGCATTTGTTTATTATTTAAGCACGTATTATGTAAACCACAAAACGATTTTGTTAAACTAGAAATTGCATGGTTTGCAGAATAAAACTTCTGCTACAAAAAACATTGAGAATGTTGCAAAAACTCCTTGGTAACTATATTATGACATAAAACTGTTTACAATTATTACAAATAACTCAAAGAAGACAGAAAAAAAGTTGAAAACAAAAATCGCCCTAGACGAACATCAATTAATGAACAACACGTCAAAAAAATTACAGATTTGGTGCTTAAAAATTGTCGATTGACGCGAGTTCTTTAGTTTTGGCAATTGTTTTTAGGTTGGTAGTACTTTCACTGACATTATTGTCAAATATTATGTCAATATCTGCTTTTGTTTTAGTTACGCACTTGTTTTGTAAACAACAAAACGGTAATTTAACTATTTTTACAATGTTTGATTTTGTTGGGCAAAGAAATACCTTACGTTTGCATAATTATAAGTACTCTAACATTTTGTGATCAAACTTGACAGAAAGGTTTAGCAACTCAAAAGTAGTAAATGAATAAAATTTCAAAGAAGAGGAACAAAGATGAACACACACAATTTGATTTAATGTTTTGGTCTTTCCTATTCGTTTCACATTTGTTCATTTTTCATGGCATTGATTCTATCAGGTGGTCGATTTCCTCTAGAGTTATTGTATCTCACACACTTTGCAATTCATGCCGTAGAGCTTTCTGTAACTGCGGAGGATAAGTTCCTCAGTGTTCTACCGTGCCATGGTAAGAAATTAAGATTGGCCTCTTTGAATGGGTCCATAAAGTATAAAATATTGAAGAATATAGGGTAGATGTCGGTGTTGACCCGTCAGTGGTAGCACAAAATGTGGCAGAAAGAATTTTAATGCCAAACTTCTGATTTGACAGTAAACTGTTCGAAGTGTTACAGAAAGACCTTCATTACCTAACCATTGATTGACAACTGATTTGGTACTGGAACACCTTCTTGGATTGCTTCCACCTCCCAGTTCTTTGTCTACGACGATTCTGACCTTCCTTAGTTCATCGCATGATAGTGGATCGGTTCCGGTAAGGACGATTGCAATTTCTCTGTACGAAAACCTACCCTCACGTAAGCCAATTTTAATCATTTACTACCTCTGAGTACCCAAATCTTCTTGCCAAGTTTGCTCATTAAATTTTCACTCTTTCTTGGTGTTGCAATTTCAATGTCACAAAAGAATTAACTCTAGAATTTGGAATGCATTTGTGTAAACCATAAATTCGTATTAGTTAATATCACATTAACTTGTCTATCATCGGTGACTTTTACATGGTAATTCTATAATATTCTATACATATTTATTTATAATACTGTTTATATTTTTTTTGTTGTAGTTTCATTCACTTTTGTGAAAAATCTATAGTATCTTTGATGCAGTTGTTGAAAAACATTTGTTACGTGCATAAATTTCAAAATGCACTACCCTGTATATTCTTGTTTGAATTAAAGTTAATTTCCCATTTCTTGACGCCATCTATCGAGCATCGTTAGTACCTTCTGTTCGAGTAAACAAAAAGTCGTCATTTTACTTTCACGTTGTTCGCTACATACAAATATGTCTGCTTAGATTAAATTTGATTTCTTTAAACATTACGTGTTGTGACACAAGGTATCATGAAAATGTCTATAACTAGTTAATTTATTCAACGCAAGGTAAGCGTCTTCTATTCTTTTTCGGATTAAAGGTAAATTCCATGTCGTTTCCTTAGCGTCGCGTGCTACCTACCAAATGTGATTTTTTTTGTCGGTACAAGTTTAAACATCGACAATGGAAAAGTTCAAAAAGGAAGCATTGGACTTACTTATTCAGAGGCAATTGACGTTTAACTAATACCACCTTGGATGAAAGTGCATGTGTAACAGCATACGATATGCTTCGGTTCTCTTACCTTTCATAAATGTTACTAGACACGATTATTTTTAGGTTTGATTACAGGAAGCCAGTAGTAAACCTGGATCTTGGTAAGTG
The DNA here is from genome assembly GCA_035610365.1 of Aquatica leii. Taxonomy (NCBI): domain Eukaryota; kingdom Metazoa; phylum Arthropoda; class Insecta; order Coleoptera; family Lampyridae; genus Aquatica; species Aquatica leii. The sequence goes on along the minus strand of CM069434.1, from coordinate 19,089,409 downwards.
AATTTTTGATTTAACTTTTCACTGTCGCTGAATCATATTTACTAATCGCGTCGAAACGTTTAAAATGATTGGCTTTAGTCAATTAGTTTAAATTAAATTGCTATCGCATGCTAATTACGTCAACTATCAATTATTATTATTGTTAATTTAATTTACTAAGAAACATTTTTGTATGTTCTAACCGTTACACTTACGATTTGAGTGTACCAACCAATGTATACTTGTACTCAAACTAAATTTACTTTACTGTGATGCTATCGAATTACTAATTGTTATTATCCTAATTTTAATCTTTAAATTATCCTTCTAAAGTGATTAAAGTACAATTGGTGTTAACGATTTGGTTTCTTTCTTCGATTCTTCCAGTTTTACGAAGCTTCGGGTCTCCTGTGCTAATCTAGCAGGAGCTATATCTGCAATACGAGATCTGACGCCCAATAAAATACATTTATTAAGTGGACATCTCCTCTCTTCGATAGGTATTGTTTTAATTATACTAATCCTACAGCGAGTTGGCCGTGCAGAGTTCGTAAATTATTAGAAGCTTGTAACACATTATAAGTTATCACCGTACTGACAAGTCCAAAACAACAAAACGGTTGTATACTGTTCTCTAACGTCGTTTTTGCAATTGCATCAATTACTTATTCATTTTTATTTTGGTAGTTCTCAATTATGGTTGTATTTAATAGTTATTTGACTGCCGTTGTTGTATGAAAGACTTAAGCTAGCCATATATTGTTACTTGTATTTTAACGTTGCTAGTTAATTATTGGTCTATATTGCGTTTTGAAATACTTTCTTCTTACTAGCTTTGGTTTTGCGATTTAATATTTGCTGTTGTAAATTTCTAAATTAATCTATTTTAGCTTAATTAACATTAGAAAACAATTTGAATATTTTAAAAGTATACTAAAGTAAGAAAAAATGCACAGAAATAAATAATACTAAAAACCAAATATTTAAACTAGTTCAAAATCAGTGCAGCAGTTGACAAGTTTTTATACATACACATTTTTACCAAAAAGACAGGTATATGTATTAGTATATAATAGTTACAATTAAAAGCTTACAAAATTTAAAAAAAAATATCATTCTTGATTGAACATTTTATTTCATAATTTGATAAAATTTACAACAAAAAACCTAAAAAAAATCTAACACACGTGAAAGTATGTCTGCACAAAAACACAAAATTAATCAATTCATAATTGCATGTTGAAAAATATAATTTTTCTATTAATTCATTTATATTCCATAACCTTTAACCTTCGCCAATTTACAATTTGCATAGTTCGTACGATCATTTTAACTCTTACTTTCATGCGCATTTATTAAATTCTCGTGTCTAAATAAGAAATGGTAATGGTTTTTCATTTGCAATATTCTAATTTTCGTGTTTATTTGTTTTAATTATTTAAATATGCTTCATAATTTAAAAGCGTCATTGTTCTGGAGTAACACTAATAATATTCAATTATAAAATTATGTTATAATTAACGAATGTTTGTAATACATAACATCGTTTAACGTGCAAATTGTTTAATTATAAACTAAAATTAAAATTTTACATAAAATCAACTCCATCAATCTCAATTAGTCGGTTTCGTCACCTATCCATTAATTTTGCAAAATTTTTCACTCTATAAACATATACTTCAAATTAAACAATTATTAAAAATTGTTTTCTAATTTCTTAAATAAAATTAAATAAACATGTATTTTAAATTATGTAAATGTATTATTTGTTTAAGTGCATACAAAGCTTAGCTTATCAAATTTGGGCATTTGTAATAAAAAGATATCTTAGATCAATCAACGGGTTGTTATTATTCTTGTCTTACACAGGAACCACACGATTTCATGATGGACTACCGAATTTGATATGTGAACCACAAGCTATTATCTACAACAAATTTGTTTTAACAATAAATCTAACCGCACAAGCGTTGAATTCTAATTGTTCGTATAGACGATTTAAATAATTTGTCATTTAGAATTTCCTTAGTTGGTGTGGGGGGGCTTTTTGCAACTTTTTACGTGGTTTTCTATTTGTAATGTGCGTTGTATATTTAGTTAAATCTAATTATAAATCCAATGGTGTAGTTTAATGCTTCTTTTGCTGGAACAACCTTGATGTGGTGAAAATACGAGGTAATCGAAGGTGTTAGTTATACATACTAATGTACGCAGGTGCCACTCTGCCAAACAAGACGTGATTGACCTTGAAGGAGTGGTACACGGAAGAAGAAATATTTATTTATAGTTGAAAAAATGCTTAAAATTAAATGACACTAGTGACATTTATTTAATTAAAATCATTGCAAGCAAGCATTATAATAAGTAATGCTAAACAGTAGCAGTTTTAAATAAATAATGAATATTAAAGTAAAAACCGTAAACGTAGAAATTTATAACGGTTTATAAATTAATTACACTTCAATCATAAGTAATAATCTATACAAATTCCAATGCAAAAGTGTAGATTCTCGGAGATACTATGAGAAAACCTGCTGGCTAGTCATAATAGAATATAAAAAAAAAATTCTTTAGAGACGAGTGTTTGTAAAAACAATAAATTTAGATACATTAATATGGAGGTCGTTCGTGTTAGACATTAATTCAATGTCAAATTTCGACTTTTTCGAAGACACTTTTCCTATCGTAAATTTTTAAACATCTTGTTCTAAAACACCGTTTTGCCTTGGTATTTTTAGAAACAATTGGATCACGTACAAAACATTCTGGTTTATTACTTTTCATTGTCCAAATTTGAAAGTGTGTCGCCATTGTCAAAAACCACATAAAATCTTCATGAATCACTTATTATAATTAGTATGGTAATATGTGCAAAAATTCTTTATTATATTGTAATGAGTTTAAATATAGTAAATGTCCACGCTTAAGCGTTTTTAAGTATAATAACATGCATATTATCAATGATCCACACTATTAAAAAAAAAAGAAAATGCCGCGTTGCATTAGCTGAACGCGCGTTTGTAACAACTAACTTTTCTTACATAGCTACTGTTAAAAGACTGTACTTTTATTTAAGTGGCATGGGTACAAAACACCCTTTAATTTGAAACTAATCAATGACATACATTTTTCTCAAGCTTGTGATAAATATTATAATCCTTCACAAATATTTTAAAATGATCATTAAAGAGCGGACAGTCAGGCAAATGCCTGGAGTCTGCCTATTTTGCCTTTTTGTGTAACTTTTTGTCTTTTTTGCCTTTTTAAAGAGTATTATTTTATATTGCCCTTTTACATATAAATTTTGAAAAGTTTGTGTAAACAATAACGCATTACAAAATTTTACTTAAAATTACAAGTGGAGTAAATTGAACAATAATTTAACAACCGATGGGAAAAACCTTTTTTCTAAATTTTTTTCAACATCAGTAATTTTGTATTATCTTAATTTCAATGTTTTTAATTACTAGTATATGTATTATTTTAGATCGGTGCTACTAAAAAGTAGCATGTAAAACAATACTTTGGTAGTGGTTCACGTTTAAAATATAAAAAATATTAAAAAAACTATGAAACAACCATTGGTAAAAAAACGTTATAGAAGATCAACAGAATAAACCTGGGCCATCAAAAACAGCTTTTGCTTTAGATTTGCGCGAAGCATTGGTGTTGGGTCAAATTCCTCCTAAAAAACTTGATAATATCAATTTTCGCAATTTAAAAAAAAATACACCGAACAAGTTGTTCCAGATGAATCAACTTTAAGAAAAAATTATTTAGACATATATTACCAATCGGTAAGCAGTTTAATTAAAGTATCAATAGTTTTCAAAATGCTGGTTTACCTTTTATAGAAAATACAGACAATAAGGAATGATATTGGGGGACCATTACATTTCGACTTCGATTGATGAAACAACCGATTGCAGAAGTCGATATTTAGCAAATTCTGTAGTTGGTAAATTGCCTGAACTACAACCAGAAAAAGCTCATTTGCTAGCATCTAAAGAAATTCTACAAACCAATCACAAAACAGTTGTAAATTTTTTCGATGATTGTTTACGTAAGTTTTTTTAATGATTAATTAATAAAATCCAATCTATTAATTACAATTATATAATTTTATGTTTGTAGGACTTCTCTAGGGTAAGTCCGAGAGAGATGGCCTTCCGGATGAGACGACTCATCTAGATGTTTGCGGTCATGTAGCACTTTCATTCAATTCGGTCGTTGCTTACGAACGAGCACGTGTTTTTTTACCGGCCTTGCATTTTTGTTGTTTATTTAAGCAAAGTGAGTAAAATATTAACGTTTTTATTTTTCGGTCTATCTTCAAATTTCTGCCACAGTAAGTATGTTTTTAATTACACTTTTATTATTTGATTAATAATATTTTCTTCTGTACATTGTTGGCATTGTGGTTAGGGCGGGAGTAAAGCGTGTTTTCTTTAGTTCTAGAAATATCCGTGTTCGTTAAATTTAGTGGGTCATCTCACTCGGAAGTTTTGGGTTACATGACTCGAATGTTTTTGGGAAAGATGACCCAGTATATGTTTTATTATTTTTGTTCCTAATTCAAATTGTTTTAATTTTTAGTTATGCCTACGGAAATTGTGACCAGGCTTCTTGGACTGAGGAACAACTTCAAGCAGCAGTTAATGCTCTAAGAAATCAAGGGGTGGGAGTTAACGAGGCTGCGAGCAACTTTCATGTACTTCAACCTACTTTAAAAAGAAGGTTGAAAACTAATAACTTTAAGAAATTATCATTAGGTCCTACAAGTGTTCTTGGTGAAGAAAATGAACTCAAAATAAAAAATTTGCAAAAAGGCGGTTTTGCACCTCCTAGGAATTCAGTTAGACAAATGGCATTCCGCTTAGCTGAAAAGTTGAATATTAAACATACTTTTAATCAGCAAACTCGGCAAAGTTCTTCTTATTCTGGATGGACATTCTTGTCATTGTAATTCCGTCAAAATGTTAGAACATGGTATAATCCTAATATGTCTACCCAGCCACACGACACAATTCCTCCAACCTCTAGATTGATCTTATTTTAAATCCCTCAAATCTCATTTCTATAACTCTTGTAATTCCTTTATGAATGAATCTGACAAAAAAAATTAGTCTCCTAACATTTGGAAAATTACTATCAGAGGCGTGGATAAAATCTGCTAATGCCCAAAACGGTGTATCTGGCTTTAAAACATGTGGAATTTATCCCTTTGTAACATCACACAAATAATCGGTGCCAAATATGTAACATACAAATAAATGAATGCACCAGCCAGCTCACAAAAATATTTATTTAAAACACATTAAACACAAACTACATAAGAGCAATGAGCATTTTTATAATTAATTAATTAGAGTCGTGGGAATTCTTACGTTACTTAAGATTACTAATTTTGAATTTGATAAATACAAAAATTTATAAGTTGGACGCCACAATATTTTTTATATATGAATGGTTAAATATTGAAACCAAAAACGTAACTTAAAACTAATAATTACAGATATCTACATACGTGTTCTTGAAGGTTTAATTTTACCACTTGCGAATCGCGCAGCTTCTATTAAGGTGTGGTCATGACTCATTGAATGATGCAATCTGATGCAATTTCCATAAATCGTATCTTTCACGAAGATTTGATTGATATCTTGCCTTTGGATCGATAAAATTGATAATCGTAGATCGTAATTTCCATAATCGCAGACGTATAAAGATCGAAATCGTATTCATAAGACTTTCATACTCAAAAACATCGTATAAGAACGAAACCAAAAATCCGGAACAAAGAAAAAAACTAAAACGTAAATTGCGATGAATTACCAATTCGAATCAAAACAAAAATGACTTACCCCTTCGAATTACGGGTTTTATTCTAATTTTCGTAAATACAACAAAATGCAAATGCTACTAACGAATGCGGTGCTACTAACAAATGCGGGCTACAACGAACGCCAGCTTAAATAATTTTCACCATTGGGGCAAAAATTCACAAACACAAATTAAATAAGTGGTAATTCCACTTTTTGCAGCACGCAAAAAAATGTCCGCTCACTACTTCATTTCTAAGCGTAAGATGGATGATCACTTCGTACTTAAGAAGAAGGCTCATAACGCATGTGCCATGCGTAAAATGCTTGCGCAAAAGGATTTATATCAACAGTGAATACAAAAATGTTAACGAAAATCAGACGTATTCAAACGAAAAAAATTTACACGTTACACCTTTAACCCGACTGCTATTCCCGATTATGCTTTCCTTCAAAGTTTAGTGACATTTGACATTGCAAGTCCAAATTCTACATTAACCCCACCTGAAAACGTAAATGTAAATGATAGACATTAGCCATCTGCCAGTCTCATAGATCCGGTCTCTATGTCGACATCTACAGTAACCATAGTCACAAAGAAAACTCCTTCTGAACTGTTAGACGAAATTTCTCCAGTTCCCTCTACATCTGGGATTCAACAAGTAAAAAAACGATCCAATCAGTTGGCAGTAATTTTGACAAGTCCTGAAAATATAAACAAGCGCAAGACAGTGGAAAGGAAGAATAAAAACAAAAATATTAAAAAAGTGAAAGAAATGAAACAAGTTATAAAACGGAAAATTCACAAAATTGCAAAGAAAAGCGTTGATTTATCTTCTTCTTCCGAAGATTACGGCAGTGCAATGGAACTTAATGACAATAGTGACGACTTGGAAGAAGAAGATGATACCGAATGTGCGGGTTGCGGAAAAAAGTACACAATTACTTTGAAACAAAAACGATTGGATTAGATGTGCGCATTGTTCCTTTTGGTTCCATGAGAATTGCTCAAAATATAAACATGTGTGTGACAGATGTGGGAAAGTATTAGGAAAAAAACGTTAATTAGATATAAGTCATCTAGCCTAGTAGTTAGAGTCATCTAACTCGTACACATCGGGTGAGATGACTCATTATATTGTTTTACATTTTTTGGTATATCTTGTATTTGACTTTTTATTTACGCATGTGCATTACAGTTTTGGTTTCATAAATAAATAAGCATACATATACCGTGCAATTGTTATTCTCTTTTAATTTAGCATGGTCAGTATGTTGAATTTATGAAAGGTTGGCCATCTCTCCTGGACTTACCCTAACCCAATGGCGTAAAAAAAGATATTCATAACCACCTTATATGATCAAATCCGCTCAGGTATTAGAAATATTTTATCCGAATTTAAAACATTTAATTTGTGTAGCACATGGAATACGTAGGGTGTGAATTCATTAGAGACAAGTTTGCAATAGTAAACAAGTAATTTCTGCCACCAAAAAGATAAAAATCTCTAACATATTAGATTATCTTTTTGATTATCGGATCTTGTTTCAGGTTTTTGTGAAAGCATTATTACGGGTAAGGGCCTATAAAGAAAAACTTTTAGATGTTAAACTTGGTTATCTGTTACATTTTTTATGCCACACATTTTGAAAAAATTAAGGAGGTACACTTACTATCCGTTCTTTAATGATCATAAATTCTTGTCAATGCTAATTGCTTACTTTTATATTTCTATAAATTCGGATTTTTAATGCTAATGTTATAATTTTCCTACCTAACTAAACAATTTGTTTTAACATTCTTGATTTCAAGCACAGTAATCGTGATCCAAGATTATTTTTCTTAAAGAGATAAGTATACTGCAACTAAAACTTAATTCTTTAATATTTAGTATCTGAAATTTGCCACGAGGTGAAAACACCATTTGTTATTATTTTTTTTGTATTGTTGGTCTTATTCAAAGCACTGATATGGAATCTCACAAACTCCGCAAGATTTTTGTGGCTTGGCCCTATCCGTGACTTGATTTGCCCCACTCTGTGCTTGCCAGTACCTTCATGTTTAGTGCTAATGTTGCTGTGAATGAAACTAGAAGATGTTTCTGTGATTCACTTGTTTTTTATAAGCGCTGTTAGGGACATCAGAGTCTTACATACTCTAGATCTGCAAGTGTGTAACTTTTTTTCTATTCACATTATTTTCAAAATTGATTTCTTAGGAGCAAAACTGAGTGAAAAGGAATCCCAGATCAAGCACATCTGGAAATCTTGTACTTTATAAAAAAATAGCTGTTGGGTAATCAGATGAGATTGATTTTAGTGGGGATGAAGAAGACGCAGAGGGGAAAACAGTGCCAACAAAAAAGTTGTGCAATGAAAATGTAGGTGTTGGAAATCAAGATCTTGAAACTGATAAACACAATCCGATGACACAGAAATAAGAGCCGGAGGCAGTTATTGGGAAAAATTTTTGGTTTGGCAAAAATCGTATAAAGTGGGCACTTAAACCACCAAATAAATCTATAAAAACTGTTTAACATATTATTATAATAAAAGTCTTGACATTACGCAGTGTTGTGCGTTCAGTTAATTCTGCAACTTCAAAAGAAATTTGGAAACGTTTTTTTGTTGATCTATGATTGCTTTTCAGGTTCTGTAGACCAATCTAAAACTACAAAAATCAACAGTAGCAACATACAAAAACCATAGAGTTGAACTAAAAAATACAGATGCAACTGAACTGAAAACTTTCAGTGGTTGTTTATTATATTCAGCTGTATTTAAGTCTAACCATGAAGATGCCATTTTGCTGTTTGCTACAGATAGCACTGAAGGTGATATATTTTGAGCAGTTATGAGTAGAGAACGGTTCTCCACTAACACATCTTAGATTTGGTAATCTTGATAATCAAAATCAAAGAAAGAAAACCGATCCACCTGCAGCAGCGAGATAGATATTCAACAAATTTGTAAACGCAATATTCAATCGGTTCATGCGCCTACGTAAACAAAATATTGGTGGGTTTTAGGAAACGCTGTATTTTCAAAATCTATATGCCAAATAAGCCGTCTCAAAATAAGTATGCTCATTGATACTAGAACCGGCTATGCATTCAACGCATACATTTAAGGTAGTGATGGGATTACTTTGACTGATGCACAAAAAAAACTGGAATATAACCACTCAAGCTGTAATGCGTTTATTAGAGCCCATTTTTGTCACTAATCGGTATATTACCGCAGACAATTGGTTTTCGTTACTGCCATTGCTTGCAGAACTAAGAAAGCAAAAACTCACTTACGTGAATATGTTAAAAAAAATTAAAAGAGAAGTGCCACTGTAATTTTTTGAGAAGAAAAGGAAACCAGGCTCAAATATGTATGGATTTACAAAAGATGTAACTTTGCTGTCGCATGTACCTAAAAACAGAAGGTTGTGTTGTTAATATCATCAAAGCGTTACACTGTATCTGATAATCCTAAAACTGGAAAACCAAAGGTAATTGCATACTATAATAGCACAAAAGGTGTGATTGACTTCTTGGGTTAAAAATGTGCAATATACGGAACAAGTAGCCAAACACAAAAATGAAGCATGGCCATATTCTACAGGATTGTTGATATATCGACTGTAAATGCTTTTATTTTGTACGGTTATTACAAAAACCATCAAACCATGCAACGAGGTGACTTCATGAAGAAATTGGCAAAATCTTTTGTTAAAGATCACATGGAACGTAGGCACTGGAACCCTTGAGTAACCAAAAAAGTGCGGCTGTTGATAAGTCGCATCTTGGATAAAGAGGAAAAGCCCATTGGTAATAAAATTTTGTTAGAAAACAGAAAATATTAAATATTGTTAAATGATAATTGTTAAGCTCACTTTGTTGTATTTGGACTATTTTTTAGGCTGTCTATCTTTTCATCTAGACCTACTCATTGTTTTTCCCGGTTTCGTCTTTTCGATTTTTTCCTAGTAATGAACGCTTCCCGGGTCTTATCTTATGATCAACTTGATGTCCTTAGTGTATACGCACACATCATGCTATTTTTCTTCTATAATGTTAGAAAGAGAAAAGTTAGGAACATATGGTGTAAACCTTGTCAGCTGAAAAACATTTGTAACAAGATGTGGTTACAAAAACAGCTAAAATCTCATGGAATGCAGAATATGAAGTAAGCGATTCTGATTTAATGTTGAACAGATTCACAAAAATGGTCATCCACCTACTTGATTAAGTTGGTTTTTTTAAAAGGTTTAGAGTGAGATATCCTGGTACTCCATTGTTTAATCCCTGAATATCAAAAATGATTAAAGACAGAGATAAGACTTATACACTTTGGATATTATATAATGATCTCGGCGTTTATGAAACATTTAGAATGTAAAAGAATAAGTGCAAAACTACTATTAGAATTGCTAAGAAAGATATATTGCTTCTGATCGTCAACCTAATCTGTCTTATCAGACACTGCAACGTAATATTAGAAAGCATGAAATAGTTGACAGCAGTAGTCTTTTTTGTCCTGTCCACATAAAGAAAATCAATGAGCACTTTTTTGGCCCCCTAGCAATGATACCTCCACTTCCGATTGTTATAATATCATATCCTCAAGTAACTTTTTTTCTGCTATTGAAAAAGTAGACGTTTTAGTAGCTTTTAGAAAGAGTTAAATCTGAAGCAGTTGATATTGATGGAATTCATTTATATGTTCTTGCTGCAAGTCTTGCAATTATTTTTCCCACCATCACTACAATTTTCAATTTTTTCTAATGTCCTGTTCATTTCCTGCCTGTCAAAAAAGTGGTCGAGTTACTCCAATACCAAAAATAGAATTCCTAAACAGCCCTCTAATTTTAGACCTATTAGTATTTTATCGTCGTGAATGCATTTTGCATGCTTGCCATTATGTCAAACAGACGCAATTTTTTTTTCAAATCAGCCTAGGTTTAAACTTTGCCATAACTGTGCTACAGCTGTGTTCATAGTAAGGATAATTTTAGAGCACCTATTGATAAGGGCAACGGTGTGCAGTGTGCCACAGAGGGGAATTCTGTTTCCTATATTATTTTTCCTTTTTATAAACGATCTACCATCAAACTAATTGCTTACAGATCCTGTTAAGTAACTGTATCAAAATAGAGACGTAACAACCGAGGTTCAACTTAAAAAAAAATCAATGTATACAGAGACGTGGTGCGACCCAATCACGGAAAAAATAATATAAGAATCAAATTAAAAATACACAATGTCTTTGTTTATCTAAATTAATTTAACAAAAATTTATTACGATTAGAATCGATTTCTCACGGTTACAATTAAACAATGATTGATCTTAAAATTTATAGTAACATAATTTAACATTAGGCGCCACAAAGTCATAAAGCGTAAAATAAAACGAAAACCTGTAAACGTCGTCACTTCATAGACATGGATCGTAATTGCGGTTGTTGATAGCTTTTGACAACTCCGCTCTGATAACTTGCTATAGAGGGCAACAAAAACCCAAATATAAAACATCTAAAAGAATTTTCAAATTACAATGAAAACTAGCAAAAAATAAACTACCAAACCTTACCGAAAAATATTTCGGTGTTTGAACTAAATTAAATAATTATTAAAAGACAACCCTTAACGATAAACAGCCTGACCTGCATAAACAAAATAAAAATAAATATAAAATTACGAAAATAAGGGAAGAAAAATAACTTTTACCGAGCGGTGGAAAAATAAATTTTTGATAAAAAATTATTCGACCAAATCGGTTGTAGACTACATCTAAAAAAATCTCAATATTTACACTGTAATTACATTTTTGAAATAATAATCTTGAAAAAGACAACGAAAATTGCAACCTTATGCAAAATTTTTCATTAATCCTCCTATTTTTTTCTCTATTGTGACCTTGTCTATTTTAATGTTGATTTACTGCCTTAACGTTAAACTCAACTCTTGTATCCTTTATGTGTACAACCTTAAACCCCGTGAGCATGTCTCCTGTTTTTTTTATAAACTTCTTGGTACTGATCTCAATGCTTACCTACGTTTTTGAATGTTGTTGATTGTTTTTATAATACTAAAAAAATTTCCCGTCTTTATCTATTAACAGTATGTTTTTAAGTTTATCTAAACTGAAACTTTAATTGTTCTGGACACAGAAGCAAAATCATGACTGACGCCTTTGTTGTGTCAGCTTCAAAACTATGAGTTTCCTTACGTTACTGGTCTACTATTTTGCGTCTCTGTCTTCCTTTCGCCACTATTGTTTCTGTTTTTTTTAAAAAAACAGTAGCCCGCTTTAGTGTTTCGCCTATTTTGTGTTGGTTGTACTTGTATTAAGTATTTAAAATTAACATTAGTATTAGTTTATTGTACACTACGTGTGGCTTATGCTCTATGTTCAAGAAATGAGCCTGAGGTAACGCGAATAACGTTTTCAGATAGTTTTTTACTATTGATGTCTTATCGTGATATTGAGTGTGTCATTGTTATGTACAACATAATCAAATGTGTCATGAAACTTCATTCACTAATCGAAGAATCCATCAAATGTCGGATGTGGAATCGTGAGAAATTTAATGTACAATGAAGTTTGGTTAAGAGATTGATTCAGATCTAGACGAAGACGCGTTTTGTCTAGTGTGCTGCTAAATCAACATTTTTGATTCGGGTACTGTTTCAAAACAATTTTTTTCAAATTTGCCACCGTGATTTTAGTTAATAACAAACAAAATAACTTCAAACCCAATGCATGGCAATTAAATTTGAAGTAATCTGTAAAAAAAATTGATTAAAGTGCTTATAAAGAGGTATGACAATGTTGCAACAGTTAGTTTTGTTTTTTTAAATATCAGTTTTTTCTAAAAAAAATTTGTCGCAACTTTTGATTGGTAGTACATTTTTAGTAATATTAACAAACAAATAAAAGTAAAACGTAATGCTTTCTAAAACTTTTCAATCAAATCTCATTTTTAGTTCATTTTTTGCCTATTTTAAAATAATATTTAATAAAAGCGTATGTACATATTATACGTAAACTAAAACAATAAATTAATAAACATATGCATTTAAATTTAAAAAACCAACACATTAGTATATGAAATAGTATTTTATTTAATGTTGAACAAATTTAATCAGTTTTAGCCAAAACGTATATTACTAATTGAATCAAAAGTTTAAAGATGAGTTTCTAAACGTGGCGTGCTTTAATGCAGAATAGAATTCTATTTGTGTAAATTTATATAAAATACAGTTGAATTAAATTTGTATTAATAGTTTAAATTTACACACTAGTTGTAGTTTTAAATATAAAAAACTAAAATATTTAATTTTATTCAATGCAGTTGAATTATATCTTCGATATTGGCAGAATATTACCGATCCATTGTCTATTTGATACATATAAGAAATATCCATTATTTCTTGTATTACCGTGAGCAATATAAATAGAATACAACTGACTGAAATATAATCACTATCTGATGATTCCTACTGGGAGTACATAGTTTCAGGCAGTATTATCAATTACATAGTTCTACTATGAATAATAATACAAATACATATGAGAATATAATTTTAATTACGTTTATAATTAAATATTAAATAATACACAATGTCTGTAATAATAAATGTAATAAAATTAAAAGATTGCGTTTATTTAATAGAAAATTAGTCAGAAATTAAATGCAATATATAATTTAACAATTTTTTTACATAATATAAATAATTAAAATTAATTTTCATTTTATAACTACTAATTATAGTGTATTAAAAAATTTGTTATTTACATATAACAAATTTTAAGTAAATTTAATAAGTAGGTTTTATATGTAAGTTTTTTTAAACAAAAATAATTTTATTTAATTAATAGTGTTTTACAACAATTTTTTAACATTACCTGTAACATTAAGTTTTAAGATATAATACAAATTTAAAAGAATTGTTGATTTTAATCAAAATCTTTCAACACATTTTTTTGATACCAATCTCGCTTTTAAAACGTTCTTTGTCCTAGATGGTTGTGAAATTTTTAACAGTTATTAAAGATATAGGTACCAACGATGTACAAAATTTTTATCAATATTTTTTTAGATGGTGTAAGTATGTATTGTATTGCTTATACATACATTACTATCGTAATATATTATTTGTTTATTATTAGTAAATTATTTAGGTAATGATGTTACTTTACATTTAACTTTACCATTAACGTTTTTTTAAACTTTGAGAACTCGAGTTGTAGTTTATGTTGGCATTTTTAAATGTTTTTTTTGCACAAGATTATGTTTGTAGTGCAAAAACTTTTAATAATTTTTTTAATTTTAAATAACAATATTGATAAAAAGTACAACTAAATAATATTTTTAATGTTTAAAAAACAGATATTATTTTTGTTTTAATAATTATTAAAATAAATTAGAACACCAATTAATTATTTATGTCTAAACAATGAACTACAATATTAATTTACATAGAACAAAAATCAAATGTAACAAAGCTATTTATTAATTTAATTTTAAAAATTAACAACGTTACAAATTTAAACATACATTCTAGACAAGGTCAGAGAGTAACCTTAGATGCAATAGTTATTACCAAATTTATTATGTGTAAAAAATACGCATTACAAAAACAATAAAAAACTAATGATATCAAATAAACTTGTAACTTTTGCTGTTTCTGTAATAACAAACAACAACAAAATTTTTTTTAATGGTCATTTTAAAGAAATTATACAATTGTTACGTGCATAAATTTCAAAATTTAGTACCCTGTATAATCATTACACTAAAGTTGGATTTCTGCTTTCGACGCCTTCTAACGAGTTTCGTTTTATTTTACTTCCTGTCAAGACGTTAAACCGTCAATTACTTAAAATCGTGCTTGCGATGTTTAAATTTTAATTTTCTAACATCATCTGCGTATGTAGAAATTATGATATAAAACGAAAACGCATTTCTATTAGTTTATTCATCACAGTGTAAACTTTTCTTATTAGTTTTTTAAATTCTTTAGTAATTTCCTTGTTAATTTGTTAGCACGACTTTACACGTGTTAGTGCACATGTTTCGGTGTATTCTCTACCAATGAGGGGTTAATATCGACTAAATACTTTTATGGAATGATTATAATTTTGGAAGGCCTACAAGTCTCGACAAGAAATGCTCTCCGATGTACTGTTCCTCATGAGTCAATCGACTGCGATATCAACTTTTAATTTAATATGTGCAATAACACTCAACAACGGTTTTTATGTCTAATTTCTTTTAGCATTAATTAATCATTTTGTAGATTTTTGCTTTCGTGAGTCATTGTGCTGACACGACTAGCTCTGTTTATTAATATTCCAGATTGACTCAACGTGGAAAACGTTTTCTTCGGGCAAATACTGGATTGTAGCTAAGTCTTACTTAATGCTGATTGTTTATCAACTCGTTTAAAACAAGTTTTAAAGTCGTTTTATATTATAATGGTTACTCGAAACCATCAACTCACTTTCTTTTCAACGTAACGTGAAAGAAATAACAGTGCTATTGACGGTGCTGTTAACCCCTGTTATAACCTTACTTTAGACACAGTTGATGCTGTGCTTAGTTAGATTTGTTTAAATTTTGTTTTACTTTTTTGGTTTTTAATAATAAACTATGAAAACTTGTTAAATTTGGTGTTGATGCAATAATTATAAAATAATACCACATTCTATATGATTACGCTAGGCGCTTGTGAGCATTTTTGTCGATAAAAATATGAAAATTAGAAGGATATAAAAAAATACTTATTTTGTATGGAGCATGAAGAAACAACTTATGCATAAGCCTACGTCACATTTCTGGTACATTGTTCTAATGTGAGAAATGAATCCTTCAGCTCCACAACGTCTTCCAAACGCCAAGAGAATTTAAAGAATTATAACGTAATTTATCAGAAACACGATTGAGGCTTACGGATGTTGTTGATGTAAAAAGTCTTCCAGAACTCTTTAGAGAAACTCTGTGGCTCTTTAGGTAAGTTTGAGCAATAGAGCGTTTAAACTCTAGTTGATTTGCTACAAGCTTATAGGTCTTACGAATCTTGCACGACCAACTCACACAGTTGGAGATAGGGGAGGTTCAACTAAATAAGAGTTAAAGGGCGCCAGATATTCAAAAGTAAAACTTCTATCTCGATCAGGACAGAAGGTTCAAGCTTATAACGAATTCCAGGTTCGTAATCCTTGTTGCACTGGTGTTCGTGTAACTAACCACAAAGATGGGTTATCATAAAGAAAAGATAAAACAGGTATAATCACTTTAATTTAATGATGTGGAGTATTAACAACTATAATTCAGTAACGTAGAATATTAATAGGGATAATTCAACAATGTAGAGTATTAACAAGTATAATGCGGTAACGTAAAATATTAATAAATATCATTCAACACTGAAGAGTATTAACAAGTATAATTCAGTAACGTCGAGTCTTAATAACTATAATTTACTAACTAGAGAATTAGTAATGATAATTCAGAAATTTTTGTGATACATTCTAAATACATAAACAAAAGAAGGATCAGCAACCCACAATACATAAGTACACCTCGAGTGTTGATAAGCGAAGAAACTTTCCTATTAAATAACGAAGGCTTACAATACAGTATGCAATATCACCGAATTAGATATTGACAATACCTAAATGGTATTAAAACTATTGCAATTGCGTATGTTAAACAAATTAAATTTCGTGAGTGACCTTCTTTGACAGCGACATAATAATTAAAAAGAAAACTTATCCACAATTCAGCACTTCCCCGAAGAAAACGTTTTCCTCGTTGAGTATCCTAAAATAGTATGAATATAAATCGTGTCAACGCAATGACTCACGAAAGTCAAAGTCTACAAAATTGTTAAAAAAAGAAATTAGATATAAGAACTCAATATATCGAATGCTGTTCCTCGCAATTATTAAGAGGGTATCGCAATCGACTGACGTCTAAAAAGTAACATTTGTTTTCGGTGTGGATAATAGGCCTTCAATTATTTATCGATATTCGTTCTTCCTTGTTCTTAAAAAATTAATTCGAAACATGTGGCCAAAGCGTGGCGAAACGGCTATCAAATTAAGAAAAAAATTACAAAAGAATCCTAACAAAACGGATGTAAATATCTTACCCTGTGACAAATAAATTACTTTAAATACGTAATAAATTTATAATTTCATTTCCATCACAGTTGATGTTTTATTAAAACTTTAGATTTAGACGACACAAGCCATTTTAGGTGATTGACAGCTTAAAAATGATTTAACCGCAACATGTCAGTAACCAGAAAGATCGATAGAGGGCGTCAAAACCGTATTACGTTATGAAAATTTTGCATGTAACAGATTTCTCCGGATTTCTTATGGAGTTGCCATGCATTATGTCTACATACGTCAATAATCCAAGTGAACAAACACCACCACTATTCTATGGACTAATTATATTTGCCCATAATGTTTGGACGGCGAACTTGAATTTTGCCGTGTGAATAGCGCCGCATATTGGTAATCGACTCCTCTCCAAAACAAGAAAATGCCGCTGTTACGGTATTATTGTCTCTCCAGCAAACGATAATTATATCGATAGCGGCTTCATAAAAACCTTGTTTTTTTAATCTATCATTTTTTTATTGGTGAGAAACCACAACTGCGGGATGCAATTTTTGCGAATAGTTCCGGTTGCTTGAATTCTAATATCCCAAAAGTATTTTTGCCTTATTACATTTCCAGGTTTATAAAGTACATACATAGACTGTTTAGGCACCAACTTGCGACCAGAACGTATAGGTTCCCAAATATTTCACTATACTTTTGTCGTAGCATAAATGTTCTTCAAGCTCAAATAAACTCAAGCAGTTACCTTTCTTATCTGGATTGGTGTTATACGCATAATGAAAGAGTTGGTTTATTTTATGAAAACAATTTTTTGTCATAGAACAAGTTCTTTTCTTAAGCCATTTTCAAAATCCTAATAGAAACCTTTGTGCGGTAGCGTTTTGTACCTAGTCACTATAAGAATCCCCAGTTAACATTTGAATTTGCTAAAAGTAACTTTTAAGTCTTGACAATTTTTTTAAAGGGTGTATAGCGTGTTGTTTCTTCTATAAACGTACTCGTGACATTATCAAAGAACGCCTCAAACCATTCTACAAGAGGAACGTCATTTGGAATAGCTGACCGGGAAGCATTAGAATGAAGAGGATTAACTTTGGACGTATTACTAGCAGTCATTATAGGTAACAGCGCAACTGCATTAGGTGATGGGATAGTTCTAGGATGTGAGTTATTGCTTGATAAATTGTCGTGTTTATTAATGTCGGCGCAACTTTTGATTCTATGATTGTTTACACATTTTACTTCTGTTGCAACTTGTAATTGACTTGCAGGTAGATTATCTAAAAACCCATCACCATCCTCGCCGCCGTAATCTTTATCAGTTTAGACTCTTGCATCAGGGGCTTAACGTCGTTATTGTACACCATTTCTATCGTCT
Source organism: Aquatica leii (assembly GCA_035610365.1). Classification (NCBI taxonomy): domain Eukaryota; kingdom Metazoa; phylum Arthropoda; class Insecta; order Coleoptera; family Lampyridae; genus Aquatica; species Aquatica leii. The sequence continues at coordinate 19,071,100 of CM069434.1, read as the reverse complement.
CTTGTAGAGTAAACCCACGTCTAGAGTATAGAAATGCAATCGCTAAAATGATATCCATATGCCTAGCGTTACCGCATGGTAACAAGAATGAAAACACACTGTAGATGTTTACGGCATTGGTACATCTTCTTCCACAAATTTTATTTAGGGTTGTGGTATGCCCATTGTATTGCTTTCTACAAAAATTATCTAACATAATAATTTATTTGATTGAGCATCTACCATAAACATAGACCACATCTTCATCTATCATATTGTTACAAAAATTCATTGTAATCTCTGAAAACACATATTTAAGTTTTCTGTAATAATTTTATATAATTTGTTTAAATTACCTGGTATTTCGACATCGTCAAAAGTTTCAGGCAATATTGCATCACCTAAAAGAATTTTTGTAATAAAGTTAAGTAATCTTTCTTCTAAATCAGTTAAAGATTTGTACGAATTTAAGCTTCTTCCTGTTTTGTTATACGTATATTAGTTTATAAAATAACAAAAATAATCAATTATAAAAGTGAACATGGATTACATAAATGACATATTTTTCTCCACTGATCTGTTGTTTTGTTGCATTTCAAAAAAAAAAAATACAAGAACCCACTTTCTGAAAGTCACAATATTAATTTAACTAAAAAAAATTAATATTGTTACTTTTAGAAAGTGGGTTTTTGTAATCTTTTTGTCATTTGTTACAAAAATTGCTCGCAACTAACTCAATTTAATTCGGTGAGTGGATCATAGGTTTTAATGTGCTAATTAAAAAAAGCAATTTAAAAAGGCGGTGAGTGGATCATAAGTTTTAATCTGCCAATTAAATAGCAATTAAAAAGGCGTTAAAACAATAAAAGATTCAGATGGGAAATACCGTTTCAATCTATCCAAAGCTGTAAGAGAACAAACGACAAAACACAAATTGTAACAAGTATATTTATTTTAACACAGAAAGAAAAGTTACAAAAAAGAAGATAAGTTTATATAGGTGTGACCAAATTCTAGAACGCAGGTCAATATCACAGACAATAATTGTTGAAGTTCTTTTCGGTTGGATAACACGTCGTACAAAAAATTCGACTTGTCAGCCTAACTTTTACATTGTGAAAAGAAAAAATTTATGATTATAAGCGACTTTCGGCTTATACCGCGTCGCAGTTAAACACCCAGACTTAGGCTTGGTCTTAGTCTCTTCTTGAAAGCCAAAACAAGAAGTAGAATTTGGCTTTTGCCGTATTATCGTTTGTGTTTGGGTTCACCAAAGACAATACGGCAAAAACCTGGTTTACTTATTGTTTTGGCTCTCAAGAAGAGACTAGGACCAAGCCTAAGTCTGGGTGTTTAACTACGACGCGGTCTAAATCAAAAGTCGCTTATAATCATAAACATAACAACCGCGAAAGCTTAAGATTTTATAAGAATAAATTTACATTTGTATATTATAACACAAATCTTGATAATTCAGAGAACTAGTTATGTTACACAAAAAAAAAGCTTTATAGTTAATTGTGACAACTTGATATGTACGTCCAGTCGTACGTACAACCGAATAACAACGTAGATGCAAAGAATTGTAGTAGGAAATATATTTACAATTTTGTTTTCTTTTGGAGAATGCAACTAGCTAGCAGCACCTTCTTAAAATTTGTTAAAATATGATAAACAGGTTCATTCGGTGTTATCACAAGTCAATCTCATTCGGTTTATACGATTAATGAGAAAACCTAATGTGCCGAGTTTTCTCTAAATTAATTATGTTATTTCGGTAGAACTATATTAATTTAACAAAGGTTTTAATATCTTTAATCAACGTAGAGTGACGTTATCATAAGAGCTGATTGTTTAACGATTCCAAATTATACTCGTTACATTAAAAATTATTTTAAGATGTTTACGTTTCGACGATATAAGAGACAAGAAAAATCAAAAAACTATGAATAAGCTTGCACCAATTAGGGAAGTGTTTGAGCTGCTAATAAACAAATTTCAAGAATCATATTCTTTCAAATAATTATGTAGCTTTAAACAAATGATATTGGAAAGCAGCTCCATTCCAAACAAGTAACTCACCTGAAGAAATTGTTTTGCGATTGGTGAAACTCATTCAAGGTAGCAATAGAAATATTACATGTGACTAGTTACCAGCATTCCTCTATTGAGAACATTACTAAATAAAAGACAAATAAATGGAACTATAAGGAAAAACAAACGACAGATTTCGAACAAAATTCTGTCGGATAAAAATAAGAAACATGCTTCTTTAATTTTCAGATTCCAGGGAGATATCACTTTAGTATTATAAAGTTGTACTTCTATTGTCAACTAAGCATTATGATGCTTCAATTGATTAATCAACTAATGGCAGTTATATTCGAATTTTTTTCTTGATAAGTAATAAACAAAGGAAAAGAATCCATCAAAATATTTCAGAAATGGAATAGTATATTTTATTACTAGGCTTGAAAGAAGGCTTTTCCCTTGCGAGCTTGCGAGTTTCGGGAAAAGCTTTTTCTGCCGTGTAATAAACGATATTTTTCACCTGTCTACAAAACCAGAATAAAACATAAAAATTAAAATACATTCGTCTAAATCACCCTTCATTAAAACAATGCATATCTAGAATGCATTGAAAATTTGATGCATAATTGTTTTGACGTGTGTCAATATTTTAAAAGATGGATTTTGTAGAATATAATTTTGAAATACCAGAAAATATTACTCAGCAAGCAGCAGAAGTACGAGCAGAATTACTTCCTAAAAAATCTCGAGACAGATATGAAAAAGAGTATCGTTTGTTCTATGAATGGCGCGAACAAAAAAATGTAAAATCTGTGAGTTATGTTAAAAACTAGTAGTTCAATTCGCGAGTATAAAATTTTTTTCTTGAAGTATGAAATTTGTCAGGAGAATTCCCCTACTCTTTCGCCAAGACTGTCAAATTTTAGACAGCACTTTTACTTCACTTCTTGCAAGAAAAAAACCCACTAAAGGAAAATGGATTAGAATCGTTAAATCGTCATTCCTGAAACATGTCTTACTGTGGAAACGTTATGTCGATGACATTTTTTGCATTTTTCAAGGTACGAACCAATACATTCAAAGTTTTTTAGATTTTTTAAACAGCAAGCACGCTAGAGTTAAATTTACGGTCGAAATACCTCTAAACTGTTCCCTAAATTTTTTCGATTTGAATATCTCTTTATTGGATGGTGAATTTGTATTTGATATCTACCGAAAACCTACTACTACGAGCCATGTTATCCCATATGACTCTAACCATCCCTTCTCTCATAAAGTAGCTGCTTTCTTACACTTGTTTAATAGATTACTGGGTACTCCTTTGAATACTTTTAACTACAAAAAAGAATTAAATACAATTCTCCTCATTGCCAAAGAAAACAACTTCCTGTCACATTTGATTAACAACATTTACCACAAAATATTCATGAAACAAAAGGTTAAGTTAATCACATCTCTTACACCGATTTGTAACCCGATATCTACTAATTTTTCTATACCGTACATACCACAGTTACACTATTTAATTAAAAACATTAACAAAAACAACAATTTTCGAGTTTCTTACCTTAGTCCTTCAAAATTACATAACTATTTTTCACATCTGAAAGATATTATTGAACCTATGGACCGCAATGGTATCTACAATTTAGAATGTAGTTGTGGCCGTGTTTATATTGACAGAACGATCCGGGCTTTCTGTACCCGTCGTAAAGAACACACTAGATACATTTCCAATCCCAGCAAATATTTACTTAATCCGAAATCTATTAAATCAACGTTTGCTGAACATGTATTACAACATAAGCATTCGCTTATTTAAGCACAGATTATTCATCTTACAGACAAAAATCGTCTAATAGATATATTGGAGATGGGTTTCGGACAATTCGGCCCCCACAATTTGCCCCTGGACAATTCGCCCCGCACAATTTGCTCCCGGACAATTTGCCCCCGCATTAACAATTGTAAAAGGAGTCAAAACTGATCACTATATTAAAACGTATTTGTCCTGGTTTACAACCAACACAATTGTTAGTTGATTTTGAAATCGCTGCAATGGAAGCGTTTCAGAAAGTATTTCAAGAAATTGAAGTTTCAGGATGTTTCTTTCACTTGGCACAAAATATGTGGAAAAAAGTTCAATCCAGGGGATAGCAAGTATAATTCTTCATTATCGCATTTTCATAATTTTTTTTACAGGTTAACTATCAAAGAGACCATGTCTTCGCTTTATGGGTGCGAATGATTACCGCCCTTGCTTTTGTACCGCCTGCAGAAGTCCCAGATATTTTTGACATCTTGGTCGAAAAAGAAAAATTTCCACCAGAAGCTCAGAAGCTGGTAGATTATTTTGGGGATACTTATATTGGTCGCCGTGGACGTAGACAAAAGCGTCCTCCTACATTTCCCGTTGCTCTATGGAATATGTTTGACCGCACAATACTGAACCAGCATCGGACGAATAATCACGTAGAAGGATGGCATCGCCATTTTCGTGGAATATGTGATAGTTCTCCAAACATTTTTAAATTTATTAGTGCCCTAAAAAAGGAGCAAATACTAAACAATTACCAATTAAACCAATTTAGAGCCAGAGCACCTGCACTCAGGCAACATAAAACTTATGATGCTGTGGCTGAACGCTTAAGACCAGTAGTTTTAGATTACCAAAACAGGGATTCCTTGGATTTTTTGCGAGGAATCGCGCATAACCTTGCCTTTTAAATGTTTAGTCAAGTAGTTTTTAATTTTTTTTACAGTTTTATAATAAATAAATGTTATTTTTGTAGTTTACATTTACATAAGTCATTATTAAATAAATAAATAAAATAAATTTTAAACTGTGATTGGTTTTGACTTTTTTTACAATTTTAAATACGGGGGCGAATTGTCTGGGGCGAATTGTGCGGGGCGAATTGTGGGAGGCGAATTGTCCAGGGGCGAATTGTGGGGGGCAAATTGTGGGGAGCGAATTGTCCTAGAAACGTTATTTACACTTGTGTATTGTAATTGTTATTTATCCAACTATCATTATAATTTTATGACATTTCTTAACTTTAACTTTAAGATTCATTATAACCTGATATATTTATTTTTTGTAGTATCTGAAGATGACCCATATGTTATTATAAAACCGAAACATGTCATAATTGTTTGTATATTAAATATTGGTTCGACAATGGTTTTTGATGTTTTTTGTTGATATAATGTTACGACCAATAATGGAGGATCCTTTTTATCAATTAAATCGTCATTCTTTCAAACCTACCAAAAAGGTGTTCAACGTATCAGCCCAAAAAAAGAATTTGTGTGTGAATAGTCGTAATATATATAGTTTCTTGCGTAAGTATATCTAAAAGACGAATTTTAATAAACGTTGAAATTACAGAATATATTCTTACCTAACGACTAGTTTCAAACACATGTGCTTGATAAGAAGCAATAACCTTTCGTGGTTTACATGTGCGCTTTCAAAATGGAAAAGAACGTCCTAAGCAAGAACGAACTTCTTTTAGCGCCAAATCTCTTCTACCAATTTACGTTATTCGTGATGGTAAATCGGTATGACCAACTTTACAAAATCCAAGAAAACCAAATAACGTGAGATATTAGGATATATAGGGTTAAACAAAATCGAAATAAAGAAACGTAATGTGAGTTGTCTATACGACAAGTTTAATTCGAATTAAAAACTCCTTGTTGCAAATTACTAATCAAAATAAATGCAACTTTTACATTACAAATTCCCCCCTCCACAAGAACTAAAGCTCCAGCGAAGAGAAACTCCGAAAGCAATACGTCGAGAAAATCTACACCATAATACCACACTAACCAACCCACAATAACTGGAAACTCAACCCCAAAGAGAAAGAAGATTTGTTAGCTTAAGATGATTAAAGATTGAAACCTGTAGTGAAAGCGCATGAAGCGAACTGATTCTTCCTAGCGACAAGTAATTAAGTCAAAAGGAAAGGAAAGATAACCTTCCATAGCTCATAAACAAGTACGAAATACATATGTGGTATAATGAAAAAACTATATTAGGATAGGTAGAATCCCGTCATGATGAAAAAATGTTGGTGGTTTCTCATTAGAAAAACTAATAGCTATCATAAAATAAAGAGGTTACTCTATTTATGCAAAACTTTGATATGTCAGCAAATTTTCTTGTACAATTAAATGTTTTTATATGCGTGATGCTAATTAAACATTCTAGTATTTGTCATGTCAAATACAATTAATATTTATCTACTAGCCGAGTATGTTTATAGCTCTAAAACTAGACGTGGTGAAAAAAATTGGTTTTTGGTTATGCTTTCAGTTAAAGACTATACGAACAATACACTTATTTTTGCAACATTTATTTAAAAAAAAATTTAAATTATCGGTTAATGATAATTGCAATAACACAATTTATAGTTACGCAAATTAAATTGAATATTTAATAAACTATTTAGATTTACTAGAAACATCAAAATAAATAATAACAAAAAAAAGCTATAAAAATGCACTATTGAATACATTGTGAATTGTAAGTTATCAGTTTTTATTTTGTAATGAATTTAAAAAATACAACACAATTAAAAAAATATCACAATTTTTATGATTAGTTACGTTTAAGTATATTTGGTACAAAAGACATTAAGTTTTAAAATTCTCATCCCAACCGAAACAGTACGTGAGTTTCCTTATCGTTGAGAATACATTGTACTGTTTACGGTTATAATTGGACACAGTCGATGCTTTTGTTTACTTCAAATAAACGGAAAACAACCTGTCGTATAGCACTGCAATAGTTTATTTATTACATCCACCGTAAATTTTTAAGACAATATTTTCGACATAATTAATCGCCCATTGTCTATAGTTTTTTAACAATAAAAAACCTTCAAACATCGATTTTTATTTCACAAATTTGTAACACCGAAAGATTTGTTTACGTTTTTCTTTTATAAATAACGTTTTATTATATTCACATATTTTTAACAACAATCTAAAAAAAATTACTATTACTTTATGTTTGGATCGGTTTTTTGTTCATTTTAAAAGCCAGCAATTATACTATTACACTCTTAGGATTTGATACACTTTAGTAACTTTTTATAGTATTCAATGTACGACTTTAATATTTGAAATGCAAGTTAATAATCACAGAATTTATTATTATTTAGTATTAACTTCAGTCATTAAAGTAAAAGAAACATATGTGCACAAATAAAATGTACTCATGCAACAGCAAAAGACATAGAACAAGAAACAGATAATATCTCAAAAATAACAAAAAGTTAAACTGAAATATGTTTAAAATAAAATGGTTTCAGCTTAATCGTTGATAGAAGTATTAGAACACACAATATAATAAGCAAAAGCGTAACAATAAATAAAAACAAATAAAAGAAGTAGGTAATTCAAAAGTTAAAACTAAAAGTAAAAACTAGAAAAATTAAAACCAAATTTGCATAAACTGACAACGATCTATTAAATATCATTATATTACCTACACATCACCAAGTTGCAGTATACAGAAAATTAACCAATGTTACAAGAAGTAACTTTTACTAGAAATTACAAAAACACAAATCTAAAAAAGTTACGGAAGAAAAACATTGGCAGCATAAATTAAAAAAATAAACTAATTGTAATAAATTAGAACATTGACTTAAAACAAACATTGTTTATTGACGTCAGTTTATTTAATTAAAAAAATTAAAAAAACGTTCTAAAAAAACTTGTACGTTGAGATAGTGAAAGACGTACAAACAAAATAGTCATTAATATTTAAACTAATCTCAGATTTAAAAAAAAGTACCTAATAAGATGCAAGCAAAATTATTAAAAGCTATAGTTAAAAGTCACCGAACAGATTTAATTTTTTTTAATGTAAACCCGGTACCCACTAAAAGTTTGCTGTTTGGTGTACACACTATCAGAACTTATCTGTCAGTGTCTAATCACTGATTTCTGTAATCAAAACAAAATCGACTTGCAAATTGATCAAATGCTTTGTTAGAATTTAACAATCTAACATTTATTACATAAATAAAACATAAACAAAGTTGAAAGCAAGAAAAAATAATTACTAATAAATTAAACTAAGTTAAAAAATAAAAATTCACAGATATCGCAAATCTTGCAACTATCGGAAGGTGTTAAAAACAAACACAATATTACATACGTAATATAATGAACAAGGTTTATTGCGATTTTCAAAAATAAGAATGCATACATAAATAATAAAAAGATTAAAAAACAAAAATAACTAGTATTCTAGGTGCATATTAAACGAAAACAGAGTCGTATGATAATTCACCAATTGTTTGTATTAAACATTTGTCCATGAAATGGATTAGAATTGTTTCTCATGACCTCCTTATCGTTGGAATATGAAGAATCAGTAACACCAATGACATATGGAGAATTTTTTATGATAACAAATGATGAGCGAGACCGCTTATTATCAAGAATTGTTGCGTGCTGATAAAACGTAGTTTCCATTGACATATCTAAGGAAAAACCCAATCGTGTTATCTTAAATCCATGCACTTGAACAAACATCATAGCAGTAAATGGAATGGCCTCATAATTAGTATTAAAAACTCTAAATCCAAACACTTCCGGCTGTTGTTTCCCATTTATAATTTTAGTAGTATGTAATAGTTTAGTGCGAATTGATTGCAAACGAGAGGGTATATCTTTTTATAAAATCGGTATGCTGTATAACTTATAACGGTTCTACTCATGTCGACTCTCGTTATCCACTCTCGTTATTTTAAACTATAACGATTATGATATAACGGCAGCGATTGTGATGTATAGGCTTGAGAGCTTTTTTTGTATGAAAGAATGATTTTTGGAGATGTTTTGCGCGTTGCATTAAACGAGGAACTGGAAAATGCAATCAGTTTTACCGTGTAGTTAAGAAAGTAAGGTTAGAAGGTTTCATACAGGCAAAGGAGAATTTTACGCGAAAACAGCGACCGGTTTAAAGTAGCTACGTAAACAAAATGTATAAAAAACATGTAAGTTATGTAACGGTGTGTTTTGCAAATCAGTTTTATTTCGAATTAATACAAGATGTTTATACTATTGCGTATTAATTAAAGCCATTATGCAATAGAAAATTGGGGCTATCGAGTGATGATGTGCGTCACTTAATGGAGGTCGTAGCCAACATTTGAATTTTATTTCATACCAGGTAGTTTTAGTCTGGATTTTTTCTATTTCAAAATCTACCGCCCAGATGTTTTACAACGGCACGGCGCGTGCTCTATATCGTATTCACTCTTATACGTTTGGCGGTCGTATAGCACTTTTTGTTTTTTTAAAGACAATGTTTTTTCCAAAATAAGGATTGCAAGATAGTAGGAGACATATCGACATAATTAAAATACTGATACAACAAACCTATTTTACCAGTGATTGTTATGTCGATCGTTATCTTCGACCATTAAAATCTGATAGCGATTGGTCGCTAAGGATAACGAGAATGTTACAGCATCAGGCTGAATAAAACAAACACAATGAGAATAACAAATAAATTATTAATGTAAAACGTTGCAAGATAGAGAAAAGTTGCACATATACATTTTGATAAATGACAAAATTTACTATAAAAAAGGCCGCGGAAGGGTACAATTACCTTCTATAGTTTAGAAGATACAAGTGTGCAAAGTTACACGATAATGTCTTACATTACGTTAAAATTCTGTAACGCTTAAACTATTAGATATAATTATACCCTCTCCCAAACTTAGTGGCAGTAAATTTTGTGCTCTATAAATGTGTTTATGTGCAATTTTCATCTATATTGTACCGTTTTTGCAGCGTACAAGGCGGAAGCTCCCGCGAATCTGATTTTGCAATTACTATAATTATTTTTTAGCTCTGCTGAGTGAAATTAAGACTTATTATATTTTTAAAACACAAAACAAATCGTAAGTAATATCTTGTTCAATAACAATAAACTTTGCATCTGAAAAATACAAAAAATTAGGTGAAATTGGACACCACCGCAAGTTCCAGATTTGTTTTATCGTTTCGTTACACAAGCCTTTGAATCAAGTTCCCTATAAGTGTTTTCAACACTAAAACACCTCCAGTTTTTTTCGCGCACAAGCTAAAATAAAGTTTATCAAACCCACAATTTAAGCGTAGTGTGGAAGTTTTTAATACACTCTCCGTACATTAAAACAATATTGAGGTATTATGCAATTGTACATAATAAAGAGAAAATTTAAAGAGATATTCTGAAGTACAAATACGTTTAGACGCATCAATTATCATTAACAAAAAAAAATTGTGAAAAAAATCCAGGCAGAAATAAAGCAGATTGTCGAACTCGATTCTAAGAAAGTTGAATTTTACATTTATTTATTTAAAGTTTTGATTTAGTTACAACGAATCGTGTACACAAAGTACATTTTGTTAAGTTAAGTCAATTATAATGTAAGAAAATATACATTAGTATCTGCGTTATTAACAGTCAAATTCCATATGTTTAGATAGTCAGAACCGGCCTGAAAACTTGCAAATATCTCAAAATTGGGCCACTATGACCAAATCTTTAAACGCAAAGTTTTTATATACCGCCACAAAAAAACTACTTCTTGAGTTCATAGTCGTATTTCAGGTTGTTATGTTAAAAAGTTGGCAGTTCAATCTTCAAGTATAAAAATTTTTCAAGTATAAAATTTGTTTATCGACATCTATCCCTACCTTCTTCATCGTAGCCAGTTGTCAAAACAAATTCGTTTTCTGATAACGTTTGCTAAAGTATGGATCGTTTGTAGCAGTCTTTTCGGCCCAACAACAAGCATTATTCAGTTGGTTCTTCATGAATATGTGGGCGAATTTTTAAGTAACATTGAGTGAAAGCTTATTTTGGGCAGGTCCGATCCCTCCACCTGTAACGTTATCATCAAGTTATCATTGACGTTCGTAACACTTGAGACACCTGTTTTGTCGAAAAGTTTCCACGACGTCAGGTCGCTGGAGGTTAAGGGGATGTACACCATTTTATGAAAAGAAAAACTGATAAACTGCGAAGTTAATTAGAGGGAAGCTCGGCGCATTCTTTTACGTCAACCGTTGTATGCATTAAATCAAATAATTGATGCTCACACAGTATTGTATTGCATATTACGTTTTAGGTCAGACTGGTACGGGATTAGCTAAACTCTACTGGATATTTACAACTGTAAGTATTGCATTTTCTATTTTACTTTGTTGGTCATGCCGATTATTAGGATGGCCACACCCCAGTAAACACAAAATTGATAATGTTTAGTAACAGTTTCAAAACAAAAAATTTATGATTCATTTTTGTTTCAAACATAAAAGAAACCTAACTGCAATAAAATAGCTATAAGTCCATCGCTGTTTCACTTATTTGAATCAGTATAGTTTCGGTATTTAAAATTCAAATCTGTTGCAAAACAAATATTGCATTCGGTTTACGTTTTAAAAGCTTCGTTCTTAAACGGATACTAAATTATCAATAAATATATGATTTTCTTGTTTCAATAATGAACTAAAACAATTCTTTCAATAATATAATAAATCATTTTCGAATGCACGTTTAAAATTTTATTGCACAATAAATATTTTTAAATACAATATCACATTGAGTTTTTTACATATTGCAACTTTCTTTGATGTGGTCTTTTCACGGAAGCCTCCAAAACTGCATCAGTTACTGTTGGGTAGCAACTTTTAACCGCATCTGTAACATCGAAATAAATAATTCATTTATATACATACATAATCATAAAGTTACACATTATTAATTACATTTCTTTAATCAAAAACAACACAAACTTAATATAAATATCACTTTAGCAATCATTAGAAAGTTATAAAAACACTGTGAATACCTTTAGCTGTACATAATCGTATAGAAAACTTGAAGAATTGAACTGTAATTATAAATCCTAAAGTATCATCAGATTTACGCAATAATCTACCTTAACGCAACCATGTGTGTTAATTTACATTTTTTTTATACAAATTAAAACATGATACATAAAGAACAGAAATGATAATAATATTGATTACATTTATGGATTATAACAAAATATTTCGACTTACCGTTTATTGTTCCATTTCGTAATTGTACACACAGCATCACTTATCAAACTACAACCGAACAAGTGAAAAGATATCAATTTGCAGCGCAAGCGTTGACGACAGTAATCAAAAGTATAGCAACGACTAATGCTGACTAATCAGAAAGTATTCGTTTTTACTAAAACAATTCCACTGTTTTGAAAATAATTCAATCTTATTTAATCGATCTTCAAACAATTCTAGTTATTCAAAAAATATTCGGTTTTAATAAATCAGTTTTTAGACGGTTGCTGATTATGGGAAAAAATTGCAAGTACTGAAACGGTTTAAAACTGATTGTGAAAAATCGGAACTCTTTCAATTTATTCACTGTCAGTTACATATAAATGATATAAAAATGGAACTAACACGAAACAACGTAATGAAACAATTGTTTCAATTTTGCGACTGTAACAGTTTCAATCCGTGTTTACTGGGACGTACGTACTAGAATGTAATCACAATTAATATTAAACTTTTTTGTGTATCTCCTACTTATCGGGTGCGCTTTGATTATCGATACTCTGATTTTCGTATTCTTGAAATTAAACTAAATAAAATAAAGTCATTCCTTCGTTAAATTTGAAAGTTAGATTGACTAGGGCACGTAGATGTGCGACGTGTTGTCCCGACAAAGGGCGTAACTTATATTTGGCCTGTGATATCAACCCATGTAATATTGTTTGCGACGTTTATATAACTATACTTATATACTGCCTTTGTCTTCAACTACTTCTGTGATACGATAAATATATATATTCTGTGTTATTACTTCTATCGTATTATTTGTTTTTTTCCAGCTACGGGTAGAGTTAGACGATCTCTCTCTAATTTAACCTTTCATCGTCTTGGCGCCTTTTTAGCTTTAATCTATAATTAAGCACCACAAAGCCTGCGATTCCCGCTTCGGGGAAACTGTCTTAGCCGTTGCCTTTTTTTGTTGTTACCAGAAAACCAGCGTAACAAGGTACACACTGTATAACGCATGAAAGATTAATTTCTATACGAAAAGGTATAAATTCATTTGGCATCACTTCAACTCTCTTAACTTAGCTTCAAAAACGGTTTGCGTTGTTACTAGATTTTATTTCCAAGTCTAATTCAGAATTTTTTTACAAAACAAATTTTCTTGTATATAAAACTTTGGTCTTTTACTAAATTTTCAAAACTATAGCGTAAAATCTTCTAATAAAGGCACTCAAAAAATAAACTAAATAAAGTATGACGTAAAATACCTCAACAAAAAAAAATTGATAACCTAAACAACTCTTAAATAAACAGAGCTTACTTGGAATTAAAACAATATTGTTTTACAATCCAAATCTTTACGACTAAAACAATATATTTATAACTGATAGAACCAATAAATTATAATTCAATCTTAATTTACGACAACATTAACAGACCTAAGTGAACTCAAGTACATTTGTATTAATCAAATAAGTCAAAATATTGAGTCATTCTCAAAAGTAACAGTACGACAATCACACACAAAAATGCTTTAGACAAAAAAGGCGAGGTAAGATACCATCTGAGACAAGTAGGAAAAGGTGGCCGTTGTTCTCAAGCAAGATTATCTGCTCAAGATTAAAAAACAAATAGAAATGGATGTGTCTATAGTAAAGCAGGAGACGGAGCCCGACATGTAACATTTGAGTATATAGGAAATGTAAAGATAGAAAAGCAATAGTAAAAGCAACAATGGAAATACGATTTATATCAGAAAATAAATACCGACAATGCTGCGCAACAACGTCAAAAATTATAAAACAAAAAAATAGAAGATAGATGACATGGTGTCTAAAAGTCAAACACTGCTATTTGGGATACCTAAAAGACCTAAAAAAATACATTTTTTTAGTAACAGGAAACATCACATGAAAAAATGTTGACAGTTAAAAAAAACACTGTACTGATTTCTGCAGTACTTTTGAAAATAATAATTGTAGTGATAAAAACCAAATTGTCATGGTATGTAAAAAGATCTTTTTTTATCATACCATGAAATAATAAATTTCTTAATTTTTTTATTTGGGCTTGTTACTACAGCAGTATAAATTTTTGTTTTGTAACCGAAGATTCATTGCAATTTTTTAATTTTGAAATTGAAGTTAAAGCACTTTTGGTTGAATTAAAAAGTTGCTTGGAAATCTTGATTTTTACTAATAGATTGTTCAACATATTGCTCCGCCACTGCGGACGATTTCCAACTCATAAATTTCTTCAACGTCAAAATATCACCTACATTTTTAACTAACATAGTAGCAGCAGATTTTTTAAAACTATGACTTGTACTTTTCAGGCTCTTCTAAATTTAAACATTTTCTTAGAATGTTTCCAATTTTATGAATTTCGACAAATTGTCGTGTGCACTTGCCGTTCCTATAGTCAAGTCCCAGTGCGGCGTGTGTCCTATATAAAGTACAACCTTGAGACGGTGTGTCGTTTTCTGTGATAGTGGACTTTCTTGTAGATTCGTATTTTGTATCCTCTAATGCAACAATTAAAAATCGACCAGTATCTACGATTTTGTCCAGACACAACAAAAGTAGTTGTTTACGCCGACAAGTGCCAAGTATTCCAAATACAGTAATAGCCTTTTCTAGCAGATGTTGCTCGTTGCTTGATGCTTGTACCAGATATTTTGTCACTTCTTCTGTGATCAATATTTTCGTTTTATTTGGTTTGTAGCATGCAGATTTTCTACATGGCAAAGTAAAAGCTTTTTCATATCTGCAAGAATATAACTAGAACTTTTATAATTAACAAACAACCTAGAATAATACCAACCTAAAAATGTCAAAATTATTATGGGGCTTCAAATAGATTTCTAACATAAAGATTTTAGTCTATTTGGAGTATTATTCGGTGCAAACTTTTTTGATAATTCCGTTACACAGCGCAGAAAAATTTCTTCATTTATGCCACACACATGTTGTAAAAGCTTTAGATTACCTAATGTATCGTTCCCTTGTTTTCATAGGCAATAATTTACTACTTGCTGTAGCCGCTTCGTTTAGATCAGAGGTTCCCAAACTTTTTTGTGTCGTAGACCCCTTGCTATGTTTTTCGGCTTTTGGGTAGACCCCCTACTTACCTGATATTGCTTTTTTGTAAATTTCTAACTGTAGTGAAGTTTAGTGTAAAAACAGATGTTAAGTTTCATACATTTATTAATTGAATTTAAATTAAAACTACTCAAAATAAAATTTTGTATGTGTTATATAAGATATACGTAACATAAAATAAACATAAAATAAACTAAGCAATAAATAAATGTTTTTAGCGAGAAGGATGAACCTGATGCTTTAATTAATAAATAATAAATTATCAACATTTGGCGTCAATTTTGTAAAGTTTAATCTTAAATCTCCAAGGCTAATGATGTCTAGTCTGTTTCTTTTTTCGTTAGGAGATTGGTAACAGCGATGAACACCATTTTACTAGGTATGACAATGGAAAAGAAATTAAAAATATCCTTGCTATATTCTATAATACGGGATAAGCAACGGGTATGTTGTTTTGCAACTAGAATTGCTGATATCCGTTTTTAAACTGAACCTTAAGTTCTTCGTTTGTACTTATTTCAGTCAGTTTCTCTTGTATTATGACATTCGTTTCTTTTATGTCACCCTCTTTTTCTTCTTCTTTTCAAAAGCCTAGAGGTTTGTTATACCGAGTATCGCTTTTCTTGGGAGGCTAAAGACTAGCTATCCTTCCATCGTTTTCGAGGTGTTCCTGGTAGTCGTTTGGATGTTGGTCTATAGTTTCTGACAACTTTTGCAAACCGGTTATTATCCATTCTGAATACGTGTTCGTTCCAGTACCTTCTGCAAACACGTGTCCATCTTACGACATCCTCCATGTTGCACTCTTCACGTATGTCCTCGCTTCTTCTTACATCTCTAATCGTGTTTCCCGAGATCATGCGGAGTATCTTTATTTTAGAGGTACAAGCCATTCTTTTAGTTTTAACATTATCTGGTTTTGTTTCTGTTGCGTAAGTCATAACTGGCCTAACACATGTTTTGTAGATTCTTACTTTGGTTTCTGTTGCTATGTGTCCTATGTCACCATATGGGTTAATTACCCACGGTGGTATTACTATAGTCAAAACATCCTCAAACCTAGTTTCAAAATCTGAATAGATAGCATTTAAATGTTGAACGTAAAATGAAACATCGTTTTCCTGACAGTTGGTCTGTGAAAAAATTAGGAAACTGGGAAAGTTTGCCCCGTCCAATATTTTGCTTCATTAGTTTACCTCTAGCAAAAAACTTTGTTAAGATGGACTTTTAATCAAATTTAGACTGTCGCCTTGTAACCGCAAATTAACCATATTAAATTTTGTAAACCAATCTGTTAAATAGGCAATGTCTGCTTTCCACTTCATTAAATTGTCTTTTAGAATTTTACTTTTAGTATCCAGAAATTCTAAAACAGTCTCAAAAAGTGCAAGAAAACTTGTCAAACATAAACCTGTCGACAGCCAGCGTATTTCAGTGTAAAGGAGTAATTGATGAAAGTATTCATCATTTTCTTCACACAACTGCGCAAACAACCGCATATTCAACGCGTTGTTTCGGATTCAGTTTACTGCATCAATGACTAATTGAAGAGATTCATGCAATCTAACACTCAAATGTTTAGCAACTAAATGTTGTCGATGGATGACGCAATGTATTGCTAACACCCCTGACACATTTTGTTTTAAATAGCTTATAAATCCACGATAACGTCCAATTATGGCAGGTGCATCTGTAAGTACTGCTATTATATTTGATAAAAAGATTGCTTTTTCAATAAAATAATCCTTCAAAACATGAAATATTGATTCACTTTAGTGTCTGTTGTCAAAGTTCTTGCGAATAGCACTTCGTAGATTTCTTGATTGATAATAAAATGAACATATGCTAATAATAATGCTGCATTACCAGGTAAAGTTGACTCCTCCAGTTGTATAGAGAAATGGGTCGTTATAATAATTACACAAGAAGTTTTCAATATCAGAACTCATTTCATCAATACGTCATTCAACAGTATTGTTGCTTAAAGGAATTCTTTTAATGATATCAGATGCAGGTTTGTGTAAAACAGTTTTTAAAACTTCTTCAACGGCTGACAAAATTAACTTCTCTCCGATAGTATGCGGTTTTCCGGATTTTGCTATAAATAGCGAGATATTGTAAGACGACCGCAAACCACCATCGTTTCCTGGTGACATCAAAGCGAACATTCTGTCCAGCGTGGGTCTCTTATGAAGTTTATCTTTGAGTGTTTGAAAGTATTTCAAATCTTTATCTGTTTTATCAGGGTGACATCTTCTCAGATGATCTCGCAGCTTAGATGGTTTCATAGCGTCATTATCCAAAACCTTGTTGCATAAAAGGCACATAGGCAATTTTTTGTCCGACAATGATAGAATGAAGCCAAGTTTCAAATAATCAACACTGTACTGTCTACATTTCTTTTTAGATTTGGGCATGGCATTAGTTATCTGTGGGCAAAATTAATCTACTTAAATAAGAGATAAAGTCCAGCAGTTGTATATTAAAAAATCAAAGTCAAATTTGAATCGTATTGTCTGGCGTACAGCCATTATAAATGAATGTGAGAAGAAGAAAGTTATCAATGTTACTTAAGGTTTTAATATGATGGAACGTTAAGGAAATTTGAAAGTAACAAAAAATGTTAAAATAAAATATTATACAACGAATAACAAATTGTGATGCGATTTATCTCTACGTACATTTGACTGTCATGTGTAAAAATTCACTGGTTCCACTTTAGCAATAATACACAATTTTAATTTTAATATAGAGCAATATGTACAGTGCAATATCCATAATCCGAACTTCCGTAATCCGAACATTCCAGTAATCCGAACTGGCCTACAGTGTAACGATCAATGGACAAAAGTAAAATTTTTTACTTTTTTTGTGAAGTTATTTGGTAAGATATATGTATTTATAAAAGAATAATAAATGCCTAGCTAAGTCGTAAATAAGTAAATATTGACACACATACATATTTATTTATGTGATCGGCCAAAATATGTAGTTTTATTCCATAATTTTTTTTACATATGTTTTCTATATGTAAACATTTAAATTCTATAAAAAAAAACAAACAAATCAGAGTGTGTATTGGAAATTCTTCAAAACACATGCAGCTGTACAGTTGTGAATTTCTTATTTACTTAATTTATCCTTTAAAGTGGTAATATACTGTATGTTAATAATAAAAAACATACGTAATATGTATGCACAGTTGTCTTTTTTTTACATGTTTCCGAAAACATTCCATAATCCGAACATCTCCTTGCAGCAATTAGTTCGGATTACGGAAATTGCACTGTAATTATAATAGCGATTGCTAAAACTTTGAAAAAGAAACTATTGAGGAGTACTAGTGTAATTTTACATGGTTTGAATATTAAACTACTAATAACTGAAGTCATGATTGACGTAATTTATCTATCTTTGCTAACTACTAGTACAAAACTAAAATTTAATAAAAAATAATGTACTTACTTTTCTCCGGCACTCTCAAAAAAAATAACACTGATTCACTATAATTTGTGTGATAAACTACCAGTTTATATTTTTTTAAATATTTTCTTAGCACTTTCATTTCAAAATTCAAGAAACGAATAAACGTATTTATTCACACTCAGTTAGTAACGTACAGTTTTCGGAATCTCTTAAAGGTTGGTAAGTGAGCGGTTTCCATGGTTAAAAAAACGAGTATGTAATGAAACCTCACGGTCAGTAATGTACACTTTCCAAACCTGTAATTTGTGTGTGTTTTGTTTTAACTAATTTGATAAAATCACAATGATAAATTAAATACGTATATGTCAATTGTATAGTGCCTACTATGTGTTAATATTTTACCGAAATAAACGATAATATTTTGGAAGTAGGTTTTCATTCATTTTTTATTAGTTTCATGTTATTTATTTTTTCCACTACTAGTTGTATACGCTTGCATTATTACGTATAATAGAAGGCCGTGAAGTTGTACTTTTTTAAGCGCAGGTAAATAATATTTCATTATTAACTAGTAGTTAATAATGAACATATTTACATTTTCTGATAATACTACAACAGTTTCAAAGAAAAAAAGTTTACCAAACTGCGTACCAAGAGCAAGAGATTTTATTTAATGCTAATTTAAGTTTTTAAATCGTTCAATTAATAAATTAATTTGATTTTAAAAAGTAAGTTATTTGAAGTTCGCGCTTAATTAAATGTGAATATTATTGAGTTAAATATGTTTTAGATATAATCAATGCTTAAAATAATAATGTTTTTAAACAATTCAAACAACTTTAGCAATAAAAACTTACGTTATCTGTTTATTTTTGTGTTTTAAATCACAATTAAGAATTGCGTCAAAATTAATTCTATTAAACTAATGACAACTGTCAGAATTACTGACTTGATTTTTAATTTAAAATTAATATCTTAAATTTTAAATTTGATTTCGTAACAGGTAGAAAGATTTTAATAATTTTAGTAGTGGAAAAAATTGTATATATAACACGGTTGAGAAGTTCATTATAACCTGCCCGATTTATATCCCTCGACGCTTCGCGTCTCGCGATATAATCTATCGCTTAGGTTATAATGATGCACTTCTCAACCTTGATATATAATATACTATTATTTAATAATAATAATAATAATAATAATAATGTCTTTTATTGAGCTCTCAACTTCATTAACATTTTTCCCCCATAATAACAAAATATATAATAGGCATGTAAATATAAAAGAAATAAGGAAATGAATACTATAATTAAATAACAAATAATAAACAAAAGAAAAGACGCCCAACCAGGCGAAGTTCAGATTTATATTATTACTGGATAATAATATAATCTGCTCTTCCACTTAACCTGCTTCTATTTTAGTTTAGACAGTTTGCGTGTAAAGCGGGTTGAGATAAGTAGATTATATTACTGAAAGATACATAATTATGAAATATATAATTCATTAGAAAGTCAATAATTAGATAGAAAGGATGTAGATACAATTTAAACATATAATCTTAGAACTAGGAAGGAAATCATTATTGTGCCGTTTGTTTTAAAATAAGTAAATTAAATAATTTTATTTTAAAGGTCTTATAATTTAATACTTTAAGGGTATCTGGTAGACTGTTGTATATATTTGCTAGTGTAAAAGAGTAAGATCTGCGATATAAGGAGGTCCGATGTTTTGGAATTAATAATAAGTACTTCTTTCGTGTATTTATGTTACACGCACTATAACTGAGAATGGTTTTTGATGCCAGATATGATGGAGTACCGCTGGTTAAAATTTTATGATAGAGAGCAGCACTATGTAATAATCTTCTATTAGCCATGTTTAACCACTGTAATTCCATGAGCTTGTGTTTAACTCGTTCGCGTTTTTTTATACCAAAAATTAATCGAAGACACGCGTTTTGTAAATTTTGTAGTCGTCTTGTATCTGCACTGTCTAAGCAGGGTCCATATACTGAGCTACAGTAATTAAAGTGAGATAATACCATGCTATTACATAGTATAATTTTAGTTTTTTGGTTAATACTGTAGCGATTATTAAAAATAACTTTTAGGTTAATATAAGCCCTTTGCAATAAAACAGATATGTGGCCTTTAAATCTGAGAGTTCTGTCAAACATAAGACCTAGGTTTTTATGCTGAGCTTTGAGTTGAAGTCTATTTTTGTCTATATTAACAACTAACAAATTTGCAATAGTATCGTATAGGTGATTTTTACAGAATAGCATTGTGTAGCATTTGGACGTGTTTATTTTTAAACTATGTTTATTAGAAAAATCAGCCAGTCTTTGCAGATCGGTATTTATTTTTGACACTGCTTCTCCTATCTCTGACGGCTTAAAACTAAATGTAAGCTGTGTATCATCAGCATATAAATGATACCCACAGAATTTTATCCCATGAGATAAGTTGAAGGTATAAAGAATGTATAACAATGGTCCTAATATTGAGCTTTGTGGTACACCTCGACGTACTTGGAGCGGTGCGGATATATTTCCATTATAAACAACAACTTGTGAACGGTTGATCAAGTAATTTTGAATTAGGGCCGTAGCTGAATTTGTAAACCCCAAATGTTGCATTATAGAGATTAAGATGTCATGGTTCAAAGTGTCAAATGCTTTCGAGTAGTCAAGAAATATAACCACAGATGCATTATTATGCTGTAAGTATGTCATCAACTATATTTAGCAGAGATGTTTCGCAGCTATATCCGTTTCTAAACCCTGATTGGGTATCAGGGATTACATTAATTGCATCTAGATAATAGCGTATCTGTTTATCAATTACTCTTTCGGCGATTTTAGAGAGAAAAGGCAGAATGCTGATGGGCCTTAAATCTGTTATTTTCGTAGGGTTGTTGGTCTTGGGTACTGGTGTTACATTTGCAATTTTCCAAGCATCAGGGAACACAGAATCCAATATACACGAGTTAATAATATGAGTGATTATGGGAATTATTAACGGGCAACATAGTTTGATCATATACATACTAATGCAGTCGGAACCAACGGCATTGCTTTTAAATTTAGCAATAATTTCCTGAATATCACTTTCGCCCACTGTTAGGAGTTCAAATCGTTGTGCATTAGTATGACGTTGATTTTTATAAAAATTTAAAATTTCTTGGTTATTCTTAACATCGAGTGGTTCTATTAGTTCATTAAAAGATTTGTTTATTAAATTGACATCGCTGATATTAGATGGTATTTCGATTTTGTGTTTGTTAAAAAGATTAATAGATTTTAAGGTTTTCCACAAGCGTTTGTTATTATTTTTTATCTCATATTCCACATACGCTTTCTTTTCTTGTCGCACAGCAAACGTTACATAATTTCTTACGGATTTATAGTAATCCCAGTGACTAGGTCTTTTGCTTTTCTTAAATTTCTGCAATGCTTTGTTCCTTAAATTTATCATAAACTTGATGTTATCAGTTAACCAAGGCGACTTAGGCTTACTAATACGGACTGTAGTAATTTTAGTATGATTGTCGAATAATTGAATTATGGTATTATTAAAATGTTGTATCTTTTGATTTATATCGCGTAGCTGTAATAAACGTTCCCATGAAACTGACTGTAGGTCAGTATAGAATTTTTCCAAATCGAAGTTTTTATAATCACGAAACGTATATAAATTAGGTATATTTTTTCCAATTTGGACAAATTCGTATTCGCAATATATCATTTCATGATCAGACAGATCGTGTGAGCTTAATACTCCAGAGGTTTGTACATGTTTACATTTGCTTATTAGAATCAAATCTATAAGTGAATATGTATTTTTGGTTATACGTGTTGGTTCTTTGATTATTTGTTTGAAACCAAACATGTCGATCGTTGACAGGAATTCGTTAGTTTTAGAAGCATTGAAGTTAAGTAAATCAATATTGAAATCTCCTACACATATTACTTCGTCAACTACAGGGATAACCAAAGATAAAGAATATTTTAAAGCTGACATAAACTCTGAGTACGGAAATTCCGCTCTACGGTAGACGGTTCCTACAGCAATGTTAGTACCACATGTATTTACTTTTATCCAAATTTGTTCCATAGAATCGGATGAGGAATTAATAGTTATCAAGGAGTATTTAATGTTGTTCTTGATATAGAAACTTACACCTTCACCCCTGGTAGCAGTGTCTCTATCTTTTTGGATAAATTTATATCCTGGTAAATACACATGAGTTGTAGGTATATTTTTTGTTAGCCATGTTTCGCTGATACCGATTATATCGAAATTTAAGGGCAACAGGTAATCAGATTTTTCATTAAACTTATGAAAAAGCGAGCAAACATTTAAATGACCTATTTTTATACTATCTATTAATACTAACATATGTTAAAGAACTAAAATTAAAAGTAATATTTTCAAGATAACACTCCAGAAAATGAAACAAAATCATAACTACAGAGACTATACATTTCATAATAGACACAAAAGTAGATACAAAAATATCGTTCCTAATGTACATCATTAAAATCCGATAAATTACTTATTTGATAAATTCTGCTGTTTTCTTTAGCTCGCATGAAGATTTTGCCCCCTTTTGTCCACAAGAACTTTACATTATGTTCATTTTTGAACTTCCTCGCTTGTGAGAAAAGTTGGCGATTAAAACTTGTTAAACATTCATTTATATAGATAAAGTTATTACTAGCAATATGTTTTCCCACTTCTCCAATCAAATCTTGAACTTTTAAGTTGCGTTTCACCTTTCTCAATTGTAAAAACTCTTCTTTATCGCATCTTCTTACAAATTTCACTATGATTTTTTTTGATGTGTTGGTGTCATTATTTATTTTTAAACGATGGCAGGTATCAATCATATTTGGTGTTATATTGAAATTCACCGCTACTCCAACTGCCTGCACTGTAGTCAGGACATTCTCATTAGGAGTTTCTGGAACACCGATTAGTTCAACACAATTTATCCGCGAATATTGTTGGAGATCATTGATTTCTTTTTTTAATACTTCATTTTCTTTTTGAAGTGTGACAGTTTTATTTTCTAGAACGTCAATTCGATTTAGATGTTCACATAATACTGCTTCTTGCTTACGTAGACTGCTATTACAGTCATCAATTTTTTCGTGGCATAAATTTAAGGATTTAATTATTTCCGATTGTTCTGTTCTCAATAAACGAATTTCATTTAAAATTTCAGTTAGAGTAGATTTTTCATTTTTAGTGACACAATCGTTACAACTCCAAAATTCTTTGTTTCCAGAAACGCTAACACATTTTCCATAAAAAAATGTATTGCAGATACCGCATATTATATTGTCAATGTCTTCACGTGAAATTCTATGTTTACATTTATTGCAGGTTGTTGGCATTTTGTATGAATAGATAATAGATAATACCCACAAGGTTGTATTTATAGTGATATCTTCAAATGTAAGTAAACGGGTATTAAATTTATGATTTCCGAAATATTAAAAACTTGGGAATGATTATGATTATTTCTCACATCCAGTTTTATAACATCACGTAATTTATGATTTTCTAATTTACTTGAATAATATAAACTATTTAAAACATTAAAATTTCGCACATATTGGAGAGCGCACTTAAAACACAACCGACCTTTACAACATACATTATACGTATTTATGGCTGATTTTAAATATAATTGTATACAACCTTGGCAAAAGTGTTCCATTTGTCTTGAGAACTAGTTCACCTCGAGGCTATGCCCCTCGGTAAACTATAGTTCTCTCGACAGAAATGAAAACCTTTCCGCCTCGGTATGTAATCTACTATTGTCTCGCATTCGTATTTATAGAGTGACGAATTGAAGAAGTCAGTGCAAGTTCGCGAAGCTCTGAGACTGCGCGTATGCTTGCAACAAGATGATACTGGTATATCATTATGTGCAGGTTTTTACAAGTTCAAAATGTATTGCGACCACAAAGCGAATGCCTACATCCTACAACTTACACAAGTTTATAAACATATATAATAAATTTTTTACTTCATAGGTACTTTTATAAATAATGTTAATGGATTTATATTATAAGATAGTATAATGTAAGTAAATAGGTACTATCAGGGTATGTTGAGATCCACTATCGGGGACCCCCAAATTTTTTTTCGCTGACGTAGACCCCTCGCAGGTTGTCATAGACCCTTGGGGGTCGATATAGACCACTTTGGGAATCACTGGTTTAGGTCTAGAATATATTTCGGAATTTCCACCAATCTTTCAATTGCTTCTATCGTGTCAATTTGTTTTAAATAAATTTACTGCGTAAACAACCATTGTTTTGATAAATCCACAGATGCCTAGTAAATTTAATTTAAAATGAAGAAAAATGCACTTCTTACAAATAATCGTTAAGTATTAAAGTATTTACGCTATGATGTAAAGTACTGAACGATACACGGCCGACACTAGCAGACCCGATTGACTTCAATCTTGTCTGCTATTTGCTACATATCGACCTTATGACGTTAATAACTGTTTAATGCATGTACGATATGCTAATATACGTTTCATTTTCTATTTTGATATCTAGATTACATTATTGTTGAGTACTTAAAAATTCCTGTTACTTGAAAACGGTTAAATTGAGATCTACATACACGAGTCGTAAATCTTTATACGTTGTTTTGAAACACTTTGTATAGTTTACAAAAACCAACTTAATCTAAATAACCGTTAAATGGCACTAAGCATATTAATTATTTAAAATGTTATTGCAATTAAAATGTACGTATCACCTGTCGGTAATTAACACTATGTGGCAATACGCACCAAAAATGTTGAATTTAGAAAATTATCGTCGATGTAAATTTGTACGAGTCAAAAAATAAAAATTCTTAATCTCTTTAAATGTCGTTTGCAATCGTTTAACTGTAAATAAATACTAATTATAATTGTAATTTCAGCTAAGTCGCACCAAATTTGGAGTTTACGCAATAAAAAATTTATTATTAGATAAAGAGATAACGTTACGTCTAGTAGTCTACGTTAATTTAATGTTATTACGAACTAGTTCTATTAGTAAGTTGTCATTTATGCAACTAAAGTAAAAGTGGTCTCATATAGATTGTTTTATCAATATCAAGTTCATTAATGCTAATTTACGATCTTATATACGATGTTAAGGTTTAGCTTAGTTTAGACGGTCAATTAAATAGTTTCAAAAATGAATGTCTCAATTTATTTTTATAACTTCGTTTATAAACAATATAATTTTCTTGACTTTTTTAAAGCTTGTTTTTATGTATGCGTAAGTTTTATCCAAAAAATGTTCACACATTCAAAAACCACTAATTTTTAATTGCTTTGACGTTAATAACTGTGATCAATGTTTAATCTTGCATTAATGTCACTTCCTTTAATTTCTTTGATTTTCCTTTTTTGTTACGTGTGAGAAAATATTTGAATTCTCATTGCATAATTCTCGATTTTATCGTTTATAAGTAAACATCGACATTTTTAAAATACGCCAAGATAAAACACACTTTGTTGTATTATGCAAATAGTTTTGGTACTTTTTTTGTAAAAAACCAACCAAATCAAATGTAATTAATGGAAACTGTGTCGCCACAAATTTGTATTTAAATTACTAATAGGAATTTGGTAGACAAAAATGAATTAATTCAAGGTTGTTTACATAATTTAAAAGTAAAACAAAATAACCAAAAAATCTGATTTATTTGCACTTTTTAGTATTTTTTTTTGGTTTTTGGAATAGAAGTAGTAGTAAAACGTTTAACAGTTGTACCTCTTTTGGCGTCACTTCGAAGGAAGACTGGCGTGTGAATGGACTACGTGAGTTGGGTGCGCCAATACCACCTCATCTACACCAGTGCAAATGGTAATTGACAAATAACTTACTTATAGTGAGACATACTAATACACCTTATTTAGTGATGCTTATATCACTTAACATCTTGACCAGTATTTGTATTACCGTATGCATTTAAACGCTATTTCTAAAATAAAGATAAACAAGGAAACGAACGACCAAGTTTCTAAACTCAAAGTAATATTAGTTAATAGAAGGATTTTATTTTAACGTTACTGTAAAAGCTAGAAATCTTATTAGTAGTTAAACCGCGCGCACACTTAATTACAATTAAGCTCTGTATTTGGTTTGTTTTATTATAAAATAAAATTTTATGATGTTGCTACCTTTCTGAACTATTTCAAAAAAATTATCAAAATCAAATATTTATTTTTAATTATCTAAGAAAAATGCATAGCAAAATATACGTTTTGCTAATACTCTTTTATTTCTTTTATATACTTGCAGCGAATTTAACATATCTTCAATTTTTTTTAAATTTTAGTGCTATAAGTAAGTGTTACATGTTAATATAAAAAAAAATTTGATAAAAAGTAATAGATTAACAAACATAAATTTTACAAAGCTTTTGTGAAACAGGAACCAGATTGAATAAAATAGGTTAATTTAATTCATGGTTTAAATTGTAAACTTAATTCAAAAAAATTTTTAAACTTTCTAATTTTTCAACAACTTTTAATTGTCTGTTTTTGAATAAAGTTGAATATTAACAATTGTTTTTAGAAAATTAACTAGAGTAGTGTCCAGAAATCTAGGAATAACTATGGATTTTGAAAAAGATATCCAGGAAAAGAGGTTACGAAACAGAAAAGAGAGACAGTAAAACAATAGGTGAATTTCAGTAGAACTGACAACTTATAAAACAAAACAAACGATAATGTAAGCAGTAAAAAACCTTACACAACAGATTATATAAAAAAATTATGATTTTATAAAACAAATTATAGAGGAAAGAAGAAATTTAATAAAAAACATGCATGCATAAAATACGAAAAATTGAAAATAACGTCAGAAGAAATAGAATTGCAAGTAATGAGTAACGCAACTATTTTTACTGCTACAGATAAAAGGCAGAAAACAAGAAAAATAATAAAAAAAAGCTACAAATAGGAGAGGATTAGGGACTAAGGAAACAAATAAGAACAATTACCAATATTAGTAGGAAAACAAAAAACTATTAAGAAGAGAATTAAATGGAGCGGACAATAAACGACAATAAAACATTTGACAAAAAAAATACAGAAATGAACACAAAAAATAAAAAAAGAAAAAAAAATTGGAAAAGTAACAGAACCAAACAACTACAAACAGAGACGTAAAATATAGCATCAATAACTGAAAAAAAATGAGAAATAGATAATAAAATACTACGACATTAGAATTATGGGACTGAGGGAACTAAAAAAAAGTAGCAAGACACACTACGCTAAAAAATAACTACAATTTATATTTTTACAGAAAATTTATTAACAAAGAGCAAAAGAAGAAATAGGGATAATATCAAGAAAATTTTTATAAAAATAAATACAACGCAATAAACTCAAGAATTATGAACATAGAAATATACCTACATATATAAGAAAAACAATAATATACAAATATATGCACTAACGGAAGATGTGGAAGAACAAAAAACTATAAATTTATACACAAACCTGCAAGCACTAATTGATAAAATTAGAGGTGAAAGTGAATAAATAATATTATAAGCGACTTTTGTCTTAGACCACGTCGTAGTTGAACACCCAGACCTTAAGCCTCTCAAGAAGGGACTAGGAACAGCTTAAAAACTTTGGGTGTTCAATTACAACGCGGTCTAAGCCGAAAGTTGCTTATAACCGTAACCAAAGTAACCGCGAGAGCTTAAGATTTTGTATGGACAATTAAAACGTATGGGAGACTAAAACGTAGGAATTGGTAATGACGAGATTAAGAGAATGAACTGTATGAAAAACTATGGAGAGAATACTTTAAATAGAAACGGAAGAAAAATTATATTAATTAAACAACTTAAAACTAGCAACAACAATTGGAAGACAAGTGCACCTCTATAACTGAGGAGAGAGCAAAAACAATAGTGTGCTACATAATATATAAATAAGAATTAGAGAACAGTACACAACAGATAAAACACGAGTTAGGGATGAATTGGGGACATAACAAAGATATGTAAAACAAAAAAGTATACAAATAGACATAGAAAGAAAAACAATCTGGTGGAGTAAAAAAGTAAAAAAAGCAATTAAAAATAAACAGTTAATATGGAAAAAATACTAAAAGAAATATAACGAAAGAAAAAGTAACAAAAACTAAAAGGAAAAACTAGGACGATTTCGGTAAAAAACATGAAACAGACGTGTAATTAACAGAAAATTCTGGAATACAATCAACCCTATAAAAGACAATAGAAAAAAACTGTAGAAGGAATAGGAAATAACGATAACAAAATTCAATCAGATATACAGAGTATATTTGCGGTATGGGATGAATAATTCACAAGAAAATTTAAAGTAGAAGAAAGAGAATAAAGGAAATATAAAATATGAGAAAAAAGACAATAGCAAAAAAAATAAAAATATGTTACTTTTGGGGAGATAAATAAAGAAGAACTTAATAAAACAATAAAATACATCAAATTAGAAAATGCAACTGAACGAGATAAAGTGGAACCAGAGATGATCTAGGGGGAAAAAGTAGAAAATGGTTGTTAAATATATGTAGAGAAACATGACAGACAAAAGAAATCGTAAAAAAATAGATTTAATACGCAAACTGTAATAACTATAGAGCCATATGCTTAGCATCTACTAGCTTTAAATTGTTTAAGAGAATAATAAAAAACATTAATTAAAAATAAATTAGAAAAGGAGCAAGCGACTTTTAAAACAGATCATCAATCGCAGGATAATATGCATATGCTAAGAAATATAATTGAAATGAGAGAAGAAAACGAAAAAACAAATTCTGTCACATTCATAAACCTGTAAGCTGTCTTCGACTTAATACATAGGAAAAAAGTTAAAAAAGCTTGGAACAAATGCAAATACCATAAAACTAATAAAAGTCATAAAAAGCATATACAAAAATGTGGATTGAGTCGTTAAGATAAAGAGCGAGCAGTCAGAAAGATTTAATATGGACATAAGAATAACGCAAGGAAACATTTTGAGCCTCCTTCTATTAATAGCAGTTATAAACAGAACACTAAGCTAAAAACTAAACCATATCAAATAGTGTTGGAATATATTAGCTCAACCCAAAAAAAGATTGACTGTCTATTATACGCCGATGATATAGCACTAAGATCGGACAGTTATAATAAGATAAAACACTTAGTGAAAATATGAACACACCAAACAGAAAAACTAAGGATACAGATAAACATAATTAAATGCAAAACACTGATAATTAACAACAAATAAACGAACACATACGTATAGACATAAATTATGAAGGATTAGAAAAAGGAACAATTTTTAATTACCTAGGAAGTAAAATATCAGAAGATGCGAATATAAACTTAAACATAAACAATAGTGTAAGTAAAAGTGTCAAATTTTAATATCCACAAAATAAAACAATATTTGGACAGCAAAAGATAAACAACAAAACAAAAATAAGAAATATGAATTGGTGATACCAGTGTTAAAAAAACCCATCAAGGACAATACAACATAAACAAGAATAAAGAATTAACGAAATGAGATTCATTAGGAAAATAATAAGAAAAAGTAAGTTAGACAGAATTATTGATGAACAAATAAGACAAGTGGTTCGACAATCTCAACCAAATAGAGAGAAAGCAATTGAAATGGTATGGTCATGCACTAAAGATGAACCATAATAGATTAGTGAAAAAATTATGGAGATGGGGAAAATGGTATAAAAAGGATTGCAATATCGAAAAAAAGCTAGACACAGAAAATAAAGGATCTTGAAAACAGGCAGGAAAAACAGAACATTAAATGAAACTACTGGCAAGGGACCAAAAATAATAGAAGAAGTAGATCAGCGATCTAACACTACTACTACTAAAATTCAATTTAAAATAGTATTTGTTGCATTTCTCAACCTTGGTATATAATATGCTATTTCATATACATTTACCTATTTAAAAAAAATTATCAGTTATATAAAACCTTATTATTGATTGTCATCTTCAAATACAAACTGAAATATATAATTTTTTATTCTTTTTGTTTTATTTTATTGTAACACCTTAAGTGCCATGTGAGATCACGTTGATCTTGCATTGTATTGATCAAAAACTATGGTCAACGGCGAGAGAAGTTCACTGTGTTCTCACGGTCATCAAGTTTACATTTGACCGCGTGAAACCACATTAGCTCGGAAAGTACATTAAAATACAAATAATCGGAAAGAAGACTTCCTAGATAAACATTTCTATAGTGCTAACTTGTAGGTGTGAGATCATTGTGTTGCCACAGAGGGCTTCAAAACAAGGTTATAACAACAAAGCACGGACGTCGTTATTACATTAGAGTTTGTGTTTTTTTTTTTGTTTTTAGTAAAACTTAATATCTGTATAAAAATAATTTGTATATGTAAGTAAAAAAATATATAACTTAAATTTTAAGCGTTGGTTAAAATAAAAAAATTGAAAACAAAAATAATGATCGCACACGTTGCATTTCAGAATAGTTTGATGATATTTTTTTGATTTGTTTTCTAGATTTTTACAAGCTATAGGTCTTACGAACCTTGCACGGCCAACTCACACAGTCGGAGATAGGTGAGGTTTAAGTGAATAATAATTAAGGGCGCCAGATCATTTATAATTAACACTTCTGGCTTGATCAAGGCAGACGGTCTAAGCTTGTAACGAATTTTTAGGTTCGTAATCCTTGTTACTCTGATGTTCGGGTAACCAACTAAAAGAGAAAGGTATGTTACCATAAAAGAAAGATTAACAGGCATAAAAACTTTAATTTAGTAACGTAGAATATTAACAAGAGTATATCTAATTATCAATTCATAAACGCCAGAAGTATTAGCAACACACAATACATAGGTTAAGTCGAAGCGAATAGCGAAGAAAATTTTGTAGTAAATATTGTTTGTACACAGCATGCGATACACACAAAATAATTAATGAAACTACCTTAATGGTATTAAAACAATGATCGTAATTACGGAAATCAACATTAGCCAAAGTTCCGTGAGTGACTTTTCTGACAGCAATAAAATAATTAAATAAATTTAACCACAATCCAGTACCTACTTGAGCAAAGAAAACGTTTTCCCCGGTGCGTAGCCTGGAATAGATATTGAATAGCAAATCATGTCAACACAATGACTTACGAAATCAAGATCTACGAAATTGTTAATTACTGCTAAAAGACAGTACACAGAACATAACCCGATTGTCGAATGCTGTTGTACACATTCAATGAAAGTTGGTTTCGCAGGTGTTTGCCGCATGAGTAGGATCTCAAAGAAAAGTTCTTGTCTTCGGTTTTTTTAGTTTTAAACGTAGGCCTTATAGAGTTATACTCGTTCTATGAAGGTATTTATCGATATTAATATCTCATTATTTTTTATTGAATAGAAACATGTGGGCAAAACGTGGTGGATCGGCCTGTGACGACTAAATTATTTTAAAAACGTAATAAAGTTGTAATTTGATTTCCATTACCTCTGTAATGTCTTTCGAAAATTTTCTTTAAGCGAAACAGGCTATTTTATGCAGTTACCAGCTTAACGACTTCGTCGTCAAAATGACAGTCACAAGAAAAGATGGGCAGAGGGCGTCAAAACCGGAATCTAATTTTAATTCAATATTCAGGGTATTAAGTTATAAAAATTTTGCACGTAACAAGATTAATCAGCATTTTTTTTGTAACAACTCAACCATCGACTTGTTTTGGAACGACCTACATCCTTTAGCTTATGCTGCTCATTTACAACTTCTTGTATTTCTTCTTCTAATGTGTCCGTTTTCAGTAAATGATTAATTATATGATTTCTGTACTCCGTAACTGATAATTCAGTCTTTGTAATTTTTTTAAGAAATATGAGCATTTACTAAAGCAATTCCAATCAATAATTTAAATTCTAACTTTCTGTACCATTTCAGACTACGTCGGAGGCATAATCAAAATTTGACTTCAATTAATATACTCTAATATATTTTTAGGTTTTTGTATTTCTTTGTCTTTTTGCTTTATAGTAATAATGTCATTTGCATATGGTGTACTTAGTATCAGAACACCTCTCTTATCTTTCTATTTTTGAACGATAATTTTATGACTTCATAAAAACTTCCTAACATCTGAATTTAAACTACACAAAAGTAAACAATTTTTTTAAAAATCAAGTTTATTTACTTTTTTGATAGACACATAAATGTAAAAAACCGTTGATTAGGGGAATAAGTATACACATATAAACATATTTTATTATATATGAGATGTTCGTTATTTCCTTTGATTTGTTATATGTTCTTTTTCAGTTCAATTGAAATTATTTTTTGCACTTTGTTTATGTATAGATACTTTTCTTGAATATAATGCCTGTATTTTTTAAACATTAACAAAGTTATTTTTGAATAAATAATTACTTTCAAAATTTATTCGGTTTTTTAAGTTCTTAGTCTCTGTATCAAAATTGCAACGATATCACATTTCATTTCGTCACGATTGCACATTTTTGTCATAACACATCGATTATGCATAACCAGGTACCTACTAGGTATTGAATGCTGAAGGTTTTTATAATATAATTGAAATTGTATATATGAATGAATACATCTAGTATAACTGGATAGACAGTTGCCGGCGCAGGCGTATAGTTTTCGATTATTTTCCATTCGAATACTCAAATCTAATAACCGAATTACAACGATTATTTTCATAATCGGATGATCGGTTATTTTTCATTCGAATTATCCCATCACTAATACAAATCATAAGAGATTTTATCATAAAATAACATAATATCGGACATGAAAACCAGAGTTCGCCTCACTGAATTTAATATCTTACAAATATTTGCCTGTTGATTCAAACCACACAAAATCATCAGTTTTTATATCATCAAAATCAATGTCTCCCATTATTTTTATACTTTTTCAATACTTTCGTCAATAAAATGAAGTTACTGGATGTGACACACTAACACTAACACTTTAGAGGAAATTGATATTGAAGGTACGGCGTCAAGTACAATTCTTGCCCTTTTAAGTGGATGTTGAGTAGTTTCACTCTCCAATTTAAAATTTGTTGACGCAGTATTATATGCACGATTTTTAAATGGATCACATTGAATCATATCCATAGCTTTTCCAAATGTTTTTGACTTCGTATGATATATTTATTAGGCACACTATAAGTTGCGGCTAAGATCAAATAACATAAATGCGCTTGTTGCTAGTGAACTTTCGGCAGGTCTAAACTTGCATTTATGTTCACGCATCGAATTAGAGATGAACGTCTCATGATAGATAGCCACAGGCCGCATGAGACCAATGTGTCACCACAACAAAAAAAACAATAACTTTTTTCTTATTTAAATAATTACCAGCTAATTGTGTCGCTTTGTTAAATCTGCGATTGAACTGGTAAAGTTCACCGTATTTAAAAGCTAAGTTCTGAAGATCTTTATACGTTAATTAATAAAATAATTAATCTAATTTGCCCACTTTTTTGACTGGGTTAGTTTTTATTTCAGCAGTAAATGTTGCTTTAAACCGACCTAATGATTCTAGGATAGTTTATTCTTTGAAACGTTTCTTTAAAAGAGATTTGTTTCTACCGTACTTTTATAAATTGTATTTATAAAGCCATAATAATTTAGTCTCGAGCTTTTATCAATTTAAACCTAAAAGTGAAAAATTTTTGTCAATTTTTGGCAATTAAATGCTGCATGTTTCGGACTAAATAACTGTCATCTAAATGTACGCAACGCACATTCAGATCGCTTCTAATTGCGCAGTAAAGTAACGGCTAATTTTCACTTCAAACACGAAATTTTTTTATTTATAATGACAATAAAGATCATATTGTCTTTTTTCAGAATCTAAGCACATATCTGAATAACCTCAAAAACATGTATTTTTATTCTAATAGAAAAGTACAAATATTCTCAATCAGCATTGGTATCAATTTATTGACATCCGAGTGTCACTTTAATGAAAATATTTTGATACAAAATTATTGGTACGATTTTTATAGCTTGGTGGTTTGTATACGCTGCTATCGTTGTCAATGCATCATTCTGTTATAAATTCAACGCAAAAATTTAAACGCTCAAAGCATCAATTTAGTTCATACAAAATTCATGAAAGCGTTATACATACTTTTTCATATTGGTCATTTTGCAAACGTTGCATAATATTTTTCTCGGCAATTATTAATCTGAAGATGGCAATTTATTTACTACTAGGACAGGAATCAAATATGTGTAGTTATCCATTTAATCTATGTGGTGTTTTACGCAAAAGACAATTTGAAAATAAGATAAGTTATTTTAAACATAATAATAAAATAATTAAATAATAATTCAACGTCGTGGAATAATAATAGTAATTATTAAAGGTAAATAGATATAATTTTAGACATAAAAGTTTTACCATAGAACATATTAATAATTTTTTTACGGTAAATGGTGTAGATAAAAAAATTATTAGAATATAATTTCATTTTATTTTGGCGGTATTATAAACTAATACGCACACAATTAATACAAATTTAATAACAGAATTATGGAATAATCATGTTATGTGATATGATTTTGGCATCACAGTGACATTCGGCTTTCTTATAGATGGTATTATTTTGAAGCCTCAAAAATGATAGTGACAGTTTACCGATTTCATGCAAAATTTTCGACACAAATTTTGTATAAAAAAAGTGGCCAAAATGATGTCTAATTGATACTCTCAAAATGGTGTTAAAAAGATATCTTTTTACGAGAATTTTGTTATTTGGGTTACATCTTTACATACCAAATTTTTCAGCTTTTGGTAATTTAGTTGTTGCTCGTTCAATCTTTTAAAATGTTTACATTAAACAAAGCACAGATACGTTTATTACAATCTTATTTCAACGTGTTTGGTACAATTACAAAATAGAACAACGATATATAGCAATAATAAAAACTAACAAAAAATACAATAATTACCACGTGACAATCTATTAATTATTAATTGTAAAGTAATACTAACAAGAAATCTAAACTTTTTATACCACTACTTGAGGATCTTTGGTATTTATTTTATAACAAACATACACGCATGTTAGTTTAAATTGACTTAAATATTTAAGTAAAATTACTAATTTCTAAAAATTCTCTTCAAAAAGAAACAGTTTTTTTTAACATTTTTTAATTAGAAATAATTAAATTATAGTTTTTGCATTGTATATCAAAGTTTTATAAATTAAATTTTTTGTTTTTCTTTTGCAACAGTATCTTGTTTAAATTAAATGTAATCAAATGGATTTACAAAAGTAGAGAATGTAATAAACTAAACAAACATATTATCAGCTGCACTTAACACTTAGTATATTATTTTTTTTATTTAATTTAAACAAAATACAAAAATTTGGATGTAATTATAAATTATTTGAAAGCACACTTTAGCAATTAGAAAACAACCGTTTAAAACATAATTTATCTTCTTTAAATTTATATAAACATAATGAAGTGTTTTATTACTTTACTGCACATGTTTTATTTATCTTCCTCGTTTTACTAGACACGAGACGGCAAAAAGCACATAAAAAGGCGCAGATGCAAAAGTATTTTCTAACGTGCAAAAAAACAAATATAATTGTTGTTTTAAGTATATAAAGGATTTGTTTTTAGATACTTTTCTATGTACGGTATATAATAACTTACTTATGGACATTACTAGTCTCTGAAACAAGTTGAAATTATTAATAAAAACGTTAGCTGCAAACGAAACTTTTACAACAGCAAGAATTTGCGTTTATATTAATTGCTAATATAGTTGATAAATTATAGTTTGGTACAACTGTTTCTGTATACAAATACGGTATTTTCAACATTTTGACGTAAGATGAAATATTATACAAGTCTTTGTGTCTATTTCTCGTAAGAGTACTTGTATAAGTTTTTGTGGCAAAGTTTAGATTTAAGTGTAGATGTAGAAGCTGCTTGATTGCCAATAAAACCAGCGCACTGTGTTGTATGACAACTCAAACAGGTATTTATTATACAAGTAGGTGTGACAATACATTTTTCTAATACACGTGTTTGTGTAATCTACGTATTATATAAATATAGGATTTGTAGGTGAGCACGTGCATTAAAGGTTATTTGTATAAAGTAAAAATAATATGTTCTTCTATTTTTTAAAAATGTTATAAATTCAGAAAATCTCATCTTTATTGTGTAAACGGAAAAAACTCTTTCTTTGTGTGATATTTTAATGACTAATAAAAATTCTAGTTTAATAAAAATTTTATGTATTGGCAACAATATTTTTAGCTTTCCAGTGTAATAGTAACATGTAATTAGTCATACTTAGGTTTAGATTTTTTAACACTTTAATTATTTAAATAAATACTAAAATGTTATTAATGTATTTAAATTTATGGTATCAAAAATTAGAAATAAATTGAGTAATTAAATATTTCCTTAATTTGATTTTTTTAATTCCATAAAATTAAACTTGTGTCTATTGTATTTTCTAAAAATTTACTAGTGTTGATTGTATCTGATTGTATGTTTTAGTTTTTTTTGCATTCAAATGCTAATTTTGCTTGCACTCCGATTATTTATTAAGATAGTTACTATAGTGTGTTTAGCCAATAGATAGAGTTAAGCGCATCCTTCAATTTTGTAATTTTAATTTGAACCAATATATAGAGTACACATTAGTAAGCTAAAGATTGAAAAATTATGTAATGTGTAATCTCAGAGGCATTAAAGATTCAAGTACATAGAAAAACATATAATTTTTAATAAATGTACAAAGTTTAAAATTTTTGGCGTTTATAACTTATAACAAATAAATACGGTTTCAACTTTAATTATTTATTAATTTAGTTACACGATTTATTTAAAAAAAATTATCAAAGAACAACTAAGCACTTAAAACGTATATAAATGAGTGATTCATTACATTGTTGCATATTAATGAAGTTGACAAACTAAAATTATGACGTATTTTATGGGAGTTTACATAATATTCTGTATAAAAAAATTGTCTATTCTAACATTTAAGATGACTGAAACAAAGAAGAGTTATTCTCTACACGAATTATCAACGGTTCCATTATAATCTCCATTGCGGTGTCAGTTTTCGACATTCTTTCTTTTTCAGTTTGTGCATGACAAATAGCATTTCTTTCAGATTTCTGCAGAAACATTGCCTACAGATTGCTGTAATGATAGGTAAAGGTCTTACATTTTGAATGTAGTATTTTTCCTTGTGACTTCTCCTTTTATTTGATTCTATATCAACTCAATACTAGAATTTACAGTGATACGGAGACAATCGCAAAACTCTATGACCTTGTTCTTTTACCATTTCATTAGTTACATACTTGGCATAATGGCAAACTCTCAAACAAGATGCAACCATAGGAGAAAGTGGGGATACTTCGGACACTTTTTTTATTTACATGACTGTAGTCAAAATAGAAACTTTGATGTCTATATTAAACTTTCATCATTTATCTATGTATTAACGAAATTAAAACCAGTAATCTTTTTTGATTTTTTAAAATTTTAAAATATAAAAAAATGTAAATTGTCCAAAGTATCGCGCACAGAAGGATATTTTGGACAAACCAAAAACAACTATGAAACTTACAATAAACTATACTAAACAAGGTCCACGCAGAAGTATATGCTATCTTTAAATCTTGGCCTGGTATCGGTGATTGGATTTGGCAGTTTTGTCACAACGTCTTGTTTAAGAACAAATGCATTCTCCTTAGTTATTGCAGGAAATAGCCTCTTGAAGAAGTTCACTTCATAACCTTTCTCATAAGAGTTGCAAACCCTTGCCACAAAATTTCTTCCGTCTTTTGTTTTATTTCTATAAACCCTTGCTATAATATAATTTCCATCTCCTATTTCTTCACTTTCATTTAATTCTTCAAACTCAAAGTCATCACTGCTATCGTCTGCTAATACTGCTTCAGTTTCACTTTCAGATAAAGACACCAACACTTTTTTCTTTACTTTTTCTACTGCTGGCAAGTTTTTTCCGCTTTTCATCTTCAAAGCAAGAAGTGCTTCTTTTTCTGGGGTGTCGGTTGCAATTATTGATTTCTTTTTGTTTCTCCCTTTTCTGGTTTTTTTTTAAGCCAGTCTTTGGAAGTGGTCAAATAATTTCAAGAGAAACAAACCCTGAATTATTATTCAAAGGTAGTGGTGTTGTCTGTTCAGGAGTTTCTATTTCAAGATGATTTTGGGATGAACCTGCAATATCTGGATCTGCTTCATTACTCACTGACACACCATCATCATTGATTTGTCTATCTTCGTTATTCATTGGCCTGTCTGTGACATATGATGACAAAAAATCTTTTTCAGAAAAAACATTCCGATCGTAAGGCCAAATTCCGGTGCAGCGAAATCCAGACTTCACATTAACGGGTGTAGCTGTCCTATCCCAAGCAAGAGCACATAATGGTGGAAGGTCAAAGATTGATAGTGTTTGGCCGGGATTTGACATCATCCAGCCATCAGCGTTTTGATTAAATAATGTTTTAAAGGGTCCAAAAACTGCACGATCCAATGGCTGGGTTTTATTTAATGTGTGGGGTGGAAGAGTCAACATGCAAATGCCATTATTTCTACAAAAGTCAATAGCCTCAATGAAAATATAGGATTCGTGGTTGTCGAGGACTAACAAAATTTTATTTTGTTGAGTACAATGACTGTTTTGCACCAAATGTTCAAGAACTCGAATAAAATTCGCACATATCATCCAGCATGACTTGTGCACCAGATCCAGAGCACCTGTTTGTGTTAGACCTTTCATCATTCTATTTTCGTCGTATTTCTTACGTCGGAAAACCCATACAGAAGGCAGTGCTGCACCACTGGCACATATTATTCCAACCTGT
The DNA here is from genome assembly GCA_035610365.1 of Aquatica leii. Taxonomy (NCBI): domain Eukaryota; kingdom Metazoa; phylum Arthropoda; class Insecta; order Coleoptera; family Lampyridae; genus Aquatica; species Aquatica leii. The sequence continues at coordinate 19,031,540 of CM069434.1, read as the reverse complement.
GTTACCAACTCTCCTCTTTCCCTTGATGTAACTTGGCCGATTTGGTGTTGCCTTTTCTTGCCAACTATCTTTTGAACCTTCTGAACAGTGGTTACGCCGGTCTAAAGAAAGTATCATTTTTGTTGGGAGAATTAAAAAAAAACCTTGTAGGTATTGCATGCCTATTTACCTCGTCTAGATTATAAATTTCCGTAGCTGTGAAATTGAACCGGTGGTACTGACTCTCCAACTTATCAAAGAATTCATTAATATTTGTTCTATGTTTTTGGAACATCAAGTTTGTTTTGCATAGCAAATTGAAAAGCTAGTTTTCTAACTTCCTTTGGTGGAAGTTCATAAAATATATTAGAACATTTAATGAGGTAGGATACTAGGTTTTTTTCCATATCTTCGGTAAATACCGGTCTTACTCGGAAAGTAGAAACAAGCGTAATATATATATATATAAATAGGTAACAAGCGTGTCAGTTTGTGGTATTAAAATCATTTTTATTTAATGCTTAATGGAGATTAAACAACTTACCTAACAAACACGAATTCTTACATCCAATTGGAGGAAAATCGAATGTGTGTCACCTTGAAAAGACGACCATAACTGAAACCATAGACATCACGTCTGATTTAGCCTCAAACATGTTTCTTGTTGCCAAGTTTCCAAATGTCAGATGTAAATGGAACCGCGAAAATAAAATATGTTCATAGTATCCCACTGTCCGAAGTATCCCCACTTTCCCCTACCATATTTGATAGGTAAATAATCGACTTGCTTTCTAACCAAGCTCGTATGTTTCCTTTGCTATTCCTGAATTTGGAATCTTTTCTGTTTTTCTGCTACGACAAGAAGCATTATCCATCACAATTACAGAACCAGTTTTTGTTAACTTCTCTAGTCATTCAATGTATAACGAACGATTCTCAACAACCGCTTTCAGATCTTATGTGGAGTATTATAAGACGATTTTTCTTGCCTGAATGATCTTTTTGAGAACCTATAACGCAAAACCACTATCACATTAAAAAATGTATAAATAAAAAATTTGTTGATTCAACGAAATTCAATTTCTTTAAATAGTAAACTCATCGTAATCTTTTTTAATTGGTTTCTTGCAATGCTGCTTAAAGGTCAAGTGTTTTCTGATATTCACGAATAATATTGAAAACATTCGAGATACACATACCTAAAATTGTAATCGATATAAAACCTAATAAATAATTTTTATCAATAGTACTAACAATTCCTAACTTTTTTTATTCCATTTTTACAAATTAAATACTCAAGTACTCAAAACCAAAGATAATACACTAAACTACCAAACACAAAACGGATGTAACCTTAAAATCACAAAATACCCATAAAATAGCTGTCAACTGTCAACAAATAACGGACACAAAATCACGTGTAACCATGTTGCCATATTAATCTTTCTATTACGAATAATTTACTTATATCTAACAATGTTGAAGAATACAAAATGTTTATTCTAATAGAAACGACCTGTTCGATTTTTTTCGTCTTAGAATGGTTTTGTACAAGCTCAAGAATAGTAGCCCTAGTGTTATAAAACTTACTTGAAAATTGTACCCAAAAAAAATGTATTTAATTTAGCGCGGATTTGTTGATTTGATCCTTTCACCGTACAGAGTATAACATAAAAAATACGATTTGTATCACTTGGAAGACTTGATGGCAAATCATTTATATACAGAGTGTCTTTAAACGCCGGCCTCAAATTTATCTATAAATCTATTTGGTCTAGCAATACGGAAAAAAAATTTCATAAACTAAATTACAAACAGAAAGTTTACTTAAAATATCTTCACTCAATGATTTTAAATGTAAAAATTTTCATTAACCTACCTAGTCCGAAAGCTTATCTAATTCAACATTAAAAGTTTCTATTACAAAATTTCTAAATCTCCATGCTAAACTGTTAGGCAAAGACATAACCTTTATAGAAAAAAATTAACATGTCGTCGACTAAAAATGTGTTATTTCAAATAGTTGGTAACTGTCGTATAGTACGGAAGATTCTAATTCAGAAACGCTGTATGGCACTTTTCTTGAAATTATCTTGTTAAATTGGTGACACATTATAGTAAAAACTCGCAGATTTTTCCAATTTTGTTTAAAAAAATAAATAGAAAGGCCTAGTGAGCTTACTATAGTTGTAGAGTACATAAATTAGCAAATCTAGCATAAAAATTTTGAACTTTCTGTCATTGGAGGAACGGGAGATGACACAAAATAATGACGAATTTCGGTTGTTTTATTAGTTTTTTGCCTTTTCGTATTATGACATGTTATGAAAAATAGCATAACGGCTATAGTAGTACTTACATTTGTTGTCAAAACATTTAGTTTCCTATAAATTAGTACGGAGGGTAGAAAAGTTGTCATTGGATTTAATGACAGCGAAAGTCAATGATCTATTGACAAGTGACGCTGTCAAAATCCCAACTATAAAATAGGTTAGGAACAATGTTAGTATAATTGTGAAAAACAACATCAGAACTAGCGGACAGCTGTTTCGTTCTTTAGGAACTCGTCAGCGCTAAGATACACCGATGTGTTTCCACAACCAATCCACAACTATACTGACAGACAACCGTACTCTTTTATGTTGTGTAGACATTACCAACATATTTAAAATGTTTTTAGAATGCCATCTTGTGGTAAAAATACCGCATAGGATAATATAGAAAACTATAAATTAGTACGGAGGGTAGAAAAGTTGTCATTGGATTTAATGACAGCAAAAGTCAATGATCAAAACGTTTGTAAGAACTTCCTGGGTAACCACAAAAGTGAAGATTGTCGGTCACGTCGAGGAACTGCTTTTAGCTTACAAGGACATAGGATGTAACATGTCTCTTAAAGTTCACTTCCTTCACTCGCATCATCTGGACTTTTTCCCTGAAAATTTAGGAGCAGTCTCGGATGAACACGGGGAACGGTTCCATCAAGACATCGTTAAGCTGGAGAAGAGATTTTCAGGGAAGTGAAATGCAAGCATGTTGGTGGAGTACTGCTGGTTTTTGAAAGAAGAGAGCTGTACGTCAGGGTATAAAAAGAAAGCAAGCACCAAGTAACGATGAATATCTTTTTATTTTTTACTGTTCATAGTTTAAATAGTTTTTTTCCCATTTAAATTAAATTCATATCCATATCTTTATTATTATATCAATTATTATAATTATTATTATCGTTCGATAAATCAATTCTAATTAATTTATCGAAAAGTGGTAAAATTAGAGATTTGGGGCTCCCTCGAAAATGGTGGGTGATGGAAAAAAACAGAAGACATATTTAGATTCAGGACGTCATTTTACATAAAAATTACCCGGAATAATGTCAGGGCTCGATAAAAAATATTTTTTTTGCAGACCAGTGTTACCATCAAATGAGCAAATATGGTTATTTTTAATTTTATGTTTCAGGTCAACAAACCTAACGAAGAATAGAGCAAGTGGAAATGGAACAGAATTAAAACAAATAGACAGTACCTAATGAAGTTGTAACAAGTTTGTAGAAACAAGTCTTTATTTAATTACAATATCAGTAAACAAAATAATTTTTTGTTTTTCTTTGTACCTTTCTTCAAAGTACAGCGATATTACTGAAAGTTTGACGAATTTACATGACAAGCAACGTTAATATGTCTGTAAGTAAGTATTTCTTTTATGTTTCCATAGCATTTTTACAAATTTTAAACTTTGTAATGACAGGGGACTGTAACATTTCTGCAAATTCAATTCTTGTCATGGCAAGACGTAACAATATTGCTGCAAGTTTGTCAAAACAAGATTGTCACAAATTTGTAATTGCTTTCTTAGTCAACTGGCAGCAAACTTGGTGCAAGTCTCCAAACTTGTCATGACAATATTGCTGCAAGTTTGTCGAGAAAAGGTTGTCACAAGCTTGTTATTGCTTCCTTAGTCAACTTGCAACAAACTTGCTGCAAGTCTCCAAACTTGTCATGACAATATTGTTGCAAGTTTTTCAACACAAGGTTGTCACAAGCTTGTTATTGTTTCTTTAGTCAACTTGCAGCAAACTTGCTGCAAGTCTCCAAACTTGTCACGACAATATTGCTGCAAGCTTTATAGTTGTCACGACAAGTTTGCTGCAATCTTGATACAAGCTTACATTGCTGTTTGGGAATGTAGAAGAGTGATTCGTCAATTAGCATTACTATTACGCACCATAGGAAACATACAACCAATTCCAGTACAAGAAAGGCATTGTTCAGTAAAAAACGAAGAAAATATGGTTAATCATTTAGCCTGCATTGAGGTAAATCTTCATATTAGTACCAGGAAAATTGAATGATTATTAGGAATATCTCAGAAAACAATCATAAAAAGTTATAAAACCCAATCGTCTTCATCCCTATTCATTCGTGTTACTGCAAACATTTAGCTATAACGACATCGTAATGAGACAATATTATTGTTATTGGTTGCAAGGCATGTTGGAAGAAAACCCAGATTTTTTAAATAAAACTTTATGGACAGATTAAGCCACTATTAAAAATAACAGAAATATTAATCGGCACAACGTGCATTGTTACGCCAAGGAAAACCTTTATTGGATGAGAGTTGTAGATAATCAACTCTACATTTTTGATGGATTGATAAATAGTGCTGCCTTTTTAGAGTTCACTATAAATACGTTGCCAGAATCCTTGGATGACTATCCTTTGAATAGTCGTCAAAATATGTGGATGCAGTTAGATGGTTGCTCTGTTTATTATGTACATGGAGTTCGGAACCATCTCAACGATGTATTCCCCAATCGATGGATTAGGAGGGAAAGTGCGTTTTTTTTGGCCACCCAGGTCTCTGGACCTTACATGTCTCGATTTGTTACTCTAGAAACGTGTAAAAGATTTAGTCTACCAAGATTCTCCTACTACACGTAAAAACATAATTTTAAGAACACAGAACTACATGTAGTCTATTTCGAAAGTAGAATTAGAAGTTGCTGTACTATCAACCAGAACAAAAAAACAATGAGTGCATTCTAAAGAATTGAAGGCAATTTGAATACCTTCACGATTGAAGGTTCGCAAAAGACATTTTTAGACATTTTGTGTCATTTGCTTATTTATGTACTTTACAACTATACTAAGCTTATTATGCCTTCCTAAGTAATTTTTTTAAAAAAATTGCAAAAATTTGCAGGTCTTCACTAAAATGCGTCACCAATTTATTAAGAAAATATTAAGAAAACTGCCAAATGGTGTTCCTATTGTAGAATCTTTCGTACTATACGAGAGTTACAAACTATTTAAAATAAAACATTTAATCGGCAATACGTTTACTTTTGTCTATAAGTATAGTGGTTTAGAAATTTTGTAATAGACAATTTTAATGTTAAATGATATAAGCTTTTAAACTAGGTAGGTAATTGAATATCTTTACTTTTAAAATCGTTCAGAAATTTTTTTGTAATCACTCCTTGATTGCGCCGCCCCCAAGAAGTTTTCAAAAGTAAAAATACTTACAGTAAACTCCATATATGTGATTTAACCTGTAAAATTTTTTCCCCGTATTGCTAGACCAAATAATTTTCGAGATAAATTTGTGAACCGCAGCCTTAGGATTTCAATGCTAAGCCATTAACTGCATCTATTCATATTATTGTTTACAATCTTTTGCTTCCCAAAACCGAACAATTGGAAGAAATAAAAAACATATTTAAAAAAATCTGGGATGCCATGGAATTATAAAACCAAACAAGTGCACTTACATAAGCGTCATTCAATTTCATTTATTTTACAACACTCGGCTTGAATACAGTTTTTCTACATTTCGAAATGTGCGTCTAGACTAAATCTTATATTTTAAATGTCTTTAAAGAAGAAAATCGTTGAGGAAAAGATTAAGGATTTAGCGGACCAATTAATTGCACAGTTTGGACCAATGACATTATTGAAAAAATTGTCATTTAACAATTTGCACACATTTTGCCTGTTGCGTGTAGAACAAAATTTCTTAGTTGCTCCCAGCCACTTCGGTCACCGCCGGAGCTAAATCCTTTTCCAACTTTTGCTAGAAACGGTTTTCTGTTATGTTTTTGCGTAAATAAACGGTCTTATAAAGTGATGACCTATTAATAATAATTATAAGAGCAAAACTGGTGTATTTTCAAAATTAGCAGCACACAGGTGTAATACAAACAAAAGCTTTTTGCTATTTGCGCTAATCTTATATTGGACTAAAACAGTGTCATTTTTCATATTTTGATGTAAGTTGTAATGGTAATTATTACACTTAAAATTATTTAATACTGTCTGTAGTTTCAAACCGTCATGCGTTGTATTAGTTGGAATCTGCCGATTTGGGTCTTTTACACTAAACAAGACACTTGCTTGACGATTACTATTTCTGGCATAAAACCACTTTATCATTGTTTTTTTTTTAGTTAAATGCATTCTAAAGAGAACAGAATTTATTTTAATTAATTTAAATGTTCACGTTTGTTTTTATATTTCCATGGCAACCCAGATTTATTAAAAATATTATTTTTATTTCTTCCAGTTTTATTGGTTCTTGGAAATTATCTGGGTAATTATAAACCATAGTATGAATAGATGCAGATTTTCTATTCTATTTCTACAAAATATTAGTTTACATTTTTTTTCTCAACAATAAGTAGGAAAGCAAATAATAAAATTTAGCATTCTTATGCTGTTACCACTTTTTTCAAAATATGTATATATAGATTTGACATCTTTAATTCCTTTTTGATAGTTTTTAGTCAAACATTTGCTTTGGCAATTAACCCATCCATAGTTTTTACATATTTAGAGCTTTACTTTTCGATTTTGTGAATTTTTTTTTGCTCTTATTCGATTTCCAAGTCTTAATGTTCATATTTTACATACATATGTCAGAACGTTTTTTACTATTGTGTGTCTAATTTTACTTTCCTATAAGGGAAGTATATCAATCGCAATTTTGCATGCTTTCACGTTTTAAAGCCTCTTGAAATTTGAGTGTCTGTGCGTATGTGTGTTTGTGTCTTCCTAACAATTTATACAAATAAAAAAAATTTCTAACATTAACAGTTTATTAGATGTTTCATTTATAATTCAAAGTAAATTCCATTTATAATCTAGGTTCGAATCCTGCCTGCAACGATTTTTTTTAGAAAAAAATTACATAATCTTGCAGGGAAAGCAAAATACGTTAAAAATAAAAATTTTTCTCTATATTTTTTTGACTTGTTTATAAACGGAGTGCTGCATCTTCCTTACCATTATCTTTGGATGTACCCACGATAACTCTCGAACTATAAGTCTAGTAACTTAAAATTTAGTATGGAGCTGGCTTTTCATATTCTCTCGGTGTTATCAAAAAATTGGTCTGATAAAGAAACCAGAAGTGATTGTATCCGCTATTGTTAACAGTTTCTCTTATAAAAAATTTGTACATATGTAAATAATTCGAACTATTTTTAGTTTCTTATAGTGATAATTCTTTCGAACAATTTATTTAAAAAAAAAATTTCTAAGATTAACAGTATTCTATATTTTATTTATAATTTAAAATGAATTTACAAATATAAAATAGGTTCGAGTCTTGCCTGCGACGATTTTTTTAGAAAAAAATTCTATATCTTGAATGGAAAGCAAGATACGTTAAGATAATAATTTTTACTGAAGGGAAAGCAATATTAAATAAAGGGTTATTCGATATGACAACATAGACTCAATTTGCCATATTTCGGTTATATCTTAATGAAATCAAGAAGAAAATTTAAAAAACAATTATAGCATGCTAGGAAGTCAATACAAACGTCTAGATATTACTACAAAGTAGTTTTTACAACAACATAACCTTAAAAAAATATGTAGACATTTCTTCATCATTCCTTATATGAAAGTCGTGTGGTGACCACACCAGTTTTCTTTTTATTTATGTTGCTGATGTTTTTGTTCTACCAAATGCCACTCAGAAATCCTATTACGTTCTTCACTTTCTAAATTTTATAGCATATTTTCTAATTTCTAACTTTCTTTCTATATATTGTTACACCTAAGTACTTATATTTGTACATTATAATCTATAAAGACTTCAAACTGATGCAAACACTGATGTTTGCTTATTTTTTGTACAAACTTTAGAGATGCATTCTATGTCATAAAAATATTGCACCAGTAGATTTTGATCATCGGCGAATTTAATATGTAGAGGTATATTTATAGGTATGGCCATTCGTTTACAATTTTACATGATAATTTGCATTTTAAGCGGGGGTCCTACAGCCTTTGCCGCATCTCGCATTTTAAGAACCGTCTGCTTTTGTCGCTCCACTTCTCTTCTTCTATAACTCTGTCTAGTGGTGTGGGGTGGGTAAATACCTAATGGGTAAGTAAATATTTTTTGGGTATTTAGCCTGGTATTGACCTGAGGTTTGGGTAAATACCTAGAAACTGGGTATGAAGCCGATACATTTATATATGTATAGGCTGCATTCAATTAACTGATTGTTTATTTGAAAGGTGAAATTATAGCATTTGTACAAACAAACAAATATTAAACTATTTTGGTAAAATATATCAGAAATTGCGGATCTATTTTACTGTAGTGTTACAAATTTAAAAAAAAACTCACATATGTATCATATAATTAGAAGCTTCTGGACTGTATCGAGGCGACAAAAACAAAGAAACAAAAATAAAATTTAACGAACGAAAAAACACATTTGTGCAATTCTTCTGAGAATTCAAACTCTGAGTAGTACTCTAAAATGTATGCAGATTAATGTTAAAGGTTGGTATTAGTATTTTACCTAAAATACATGAGTTTAGTTATAACATTGAAAAGTTGTTAAACGTTTACAGGTTTCTATTTATTTTGCCATACTTTACACCAATTGAGTATTTTCAGTAAGTAAAAGTAAATACTTAAGTAATCACCGGTTTTGGGTATTTACGCGGGTATTTTCCCTTGGTATTTACCCATAAATAGAAGTATCCGGGTAATTTACATCTCTAGCTCTGTCGTTCACTGTTCCGGTAGTTCTTTCTATCAAAATTATTGTTGGTCTTTCTCTATTTCTTTTGTTTGTTAAGACATAAATTAAAGCTTGCCTTGGTCACCGATTTTTTAATAAATCTTGACATTCGACTGGCTCTTCTCAAGAAGTCAATTTCTACTGCATTTACCTTTTCTTTATTTCTTTTTGATATTTGCCAGCATTCTGGCGCATATGTCAACATCGATTTAACAATTGCTCTGTACATCATCATCTTAGTATAGTATCCATTTTTAAACATTTTTTACTCTAGTTTGGTAAAACTTCTTATATGTAATTTTAAACAAAGTAGGTGACAAAGAACATTTCTGTTTCAGAACTTGTAACGTTGTAGGGCTTAAAGATTATATTATCTATTTTAATTACATTTGGAGGGTTTTTATAGCTATTAACAATTGCACGTATGTTTTTTTAATATTGCCGATTTTTGTCAAAATGCTAAAAAGCTTTATCAATAATACCGTACCAAAAGAATTTTCTAGATCAATATATATGAGATGTGTAACAATTTTGTTTAGTTTTTATTTTTCTTTATCTAAGCTTGATCTTCCTGTCTTAAAACTGCTTTGCTTCTTTAATTCTTTAAAAAATGGTATTAAATTAACAGTACCATCTGTTGACATGTTTACAATAGTACATATTTTTTAAACATCTCGATTTCCCTACTTTATCAACGCTAATACTATTCTAAGCACGTACGTACAGTGCGTACTAAACTATGTTGTCGAATGTACCTTGCCCGTCGTTTTCCTCGCCACTCACTTACACCAAAGCGTATTTTATTTTGTTTTTGAAAAACACAATCACAAAATTTAAACCACTTGTTCAAACAATGTTGTGTAAAAAGCAATTTTTATCTACATAAAATTTTCTCAATAATAAGCAAATGTACATTCATAAATAAATATTTCCGTATTTAGTTAATTGAATGTTGAATTCTAGAAAACATTTCAAGCTTTCCAGATTATGCATTTTGAATACTTTTGTGAGATGTTCTTTTAACTTGTCAATTTCGTTTTGGTTGTTACTTGCAATAATCACATCATTAACATACATAAATAAATACAGTTGAGTCTTTTTAAATAAATCCATGATTCACTTTTAAATTTTTCAAGTTTTTATGATTTGGAAAATTCATTGAACTTACTATCCCAGTATAAAAGAGCTTGCTTAAGTCCATATAAAGCTTTATTTAATTTACATACTCAAATTTTTTGTTTTTTAATTCTATCCAGAACTTCTTCTTTTAGTTCTTTTTGTAGAAATGCAGATTTTACATTTTGTTATTTATGACTAACATTAGAGTTCTAATAGTTGTTAACCTGACTACTGATGCATATGTGTTCTTGTAGTCATATTCCCTTTTTTGCATAAAACTTTTTGCTACCAGCCGCGTTTTATATTTGCTGATTTCTCCATTTCTATCTTTCTTTAGTGTAAACACCTATTTGTTTCCAATAATTTTTGAATCCTTTGATGTTTCTACATAATCCCATACTTTTGTGAAAAATCTTTTTTACTGTTTGCTTTCAATGAGCGTAGTCATCTCTTTTTTTCGTAGAATCCAAATTTTCTGGTGCTTCTTTTATAAATCTCTTGCAGTTTAATGCTGCGTGTTCAAGTTTGTAATCTTTAAACTACGCAGGTGACTTTTTGTACCTTTTCTAAAAGTTTCTTATTCATTTTGTGTGATTTTTCCATTGTCGGAGTATTTTCTTCTTTAATTTGCAAGTACTCAAAATTTCTATACACCTTTGACTGAGTTTCAACATCTGGAACTAGCAGATCTTTCTGATCATTTTCAGTTTTTGTATCAACTATAGTGTACAGATTATGTGCTTTTCCATCAATGCTTATGATTGTTTTTGCTTTATTAAATCAATCATCTCTGACTACACAATCTTTTTCCTTTTTATGTCTCGTAATCTGTATACGTTGTTCGTGTATTCCACCAGGTCGCTTTTTGAGCTTAACTTTTTTTTTGTGTTTCTTCTTAGAGATATGCTTGTATGCTACACTTACAAAAATACTCAAATTTTTGAGGTTTGGTTTTTTGCCGTAGTACTATATTAGGCTACCATTCTTTATATATGTAGGTTGCACAAAGAATTGCTTCGTTTCACATGTTTTTTTCCAGATTTGACTAAAGTATTATGGCACGTGTTTTGTCCAATACAGTACGGTTGCATATTTCTGTCTTACCATTCAGTTCAGAGCTATAAAGAATTGAGTTTTTAATTTGAATACCTTTCAGTGTGCAAAAGTTGAAAAAGGCTATCACAATATAAAAAAAGCAATTTTTGACCTGAGTTATGCACTTAGACTAGCTACAAACATTTTAAAATAATCAAGTACCTCATCTTTTGACCTTAACAAATAAACAATGTAATTAGTGTATAAACGTCTGAAAGGATTAATTTAAGTGACCTTGATGCCTTTCAATTTAAGTTTTTTTAAAAAAGTAATTTTGTTATTTTGCTGTACAGATTTCACATATTTCAAGTTTAGCATTATTACTAGAACTACTTAAATTTAAACCTTTAAACAAGTCTGTTTTTAAACAGTATTGCAACGTTTTTATTACTTAGATGTGCCAGTCTACAATGCCAAATTTATTTGAAACATTATATACATTTGATTGAACTTTAATAACACTAAAAGTTATTTCGTACAAATTATTAATTCGCTTTCCAGGTGCAATTATGTTCGAGTTGTTTCTAATAACATTTCCATTATTAAACGTCACTTAAAGCACGTCTTTTGAATTCTTTGTACAGATAACAAATTTTGTTTTAAATTCTTAACATAAGCTACATTATTTATTGTTACAACTTTATTATTTTCTAAAACTATTTCAATTGAACCAATTTCTGAAGCTATCAACCTCTGATCACTTTTTGCTACTGCATTTTAAATTGAAAAGTTTAACTTACTCAAATTGTTGAAATGATGAGTGCCGTTCACTATATGGTCAGTTCTTTCCGAGTTTACAATAAATTTGATTTTATTTTCATTTTGCTCGTCTTTATAGTCATTTTGATCTTGATAATTTGATGTCAAGAAAGCAATGTAATTGTCCAGGTTTTTTTAGTTTGCTTGTTTTTTTTGACGACGATCAGCACGTTTGTGTCTCATTTTTCCACAATTATGGCAAGTGTATGGAATGTTTTGCTGTTTCCATGCTGTAAATTCCAGTTTCTGTACGGTTTCTTTGTATTATCTACCAATAAATTCCAAACAAATTGTAACTGCTTCTGATTGTTTCTTCTTTTTTATTTTACGATCTAGCAGTTTTTCTTTTACAAATTTTAAACTTAATTTTTCTGGTTTTAAAGTTTCAGAAGCTGCTACAATTGGATCAAACAATAATTAATTTAAATCAAGCTTGCGAGTCAGTCACCAGAACATCAAACTAATGCAGCACAAACACAAGCAATACTGGTTAAAGAAACGATTAAAACGTTTAGCTTTTGTTGATAAGTTTGCCGTTATTTTGACGTAGCATTCACAAATTGTCAAAGAGATGCGATAAATGCATCTACATATATATCACAAAATTAGTAATTAATTTTATTTTTGCGTTATATTTTTCAGTTGTCGTTCTGTTATCAGTCATATCGCAGAAAGACAGTTTATAAATTATCTCATAATCAAATGACAAAATTCCTGCAGTAATATACACAAATACTATATAGCAATGAAGATATTTTGTTTATTTAAATCGAATAAATCTACATTAGTAAAACCATCAACTTCTGCAGAGTCATTACCAAAATCATCAATTGTTGCAAAGTCAATACTAAAACCATCAATTTTGCAGTTTGTTCTCAACAATTCAAAAAACGCAAACTTAAAAAAATTACAAGAAGAAAAATTAGACCAGCTGCTTTTAGCTGTGGGCAACTCAGTAAAACCATAAACATAACCAAAATACAAAATAATTGTCTAGCATATAAAAAAATAATATAAAGATAGCAGAATCTTAAACTTTATGTAAACGAGGTTGTGTTTCGTAGTGTAATAAAAGGAATGCCACCGGAATTGAAGAAACCAAAAACACTTTCGTTTTCGTCACTTTGTAGCAGATGACCTTCTTCAGTTTATGGCTAAACAAATAAACGTATATACACACAAAGGAAATATTTAAGCTCGTTTTACCACTAATGGAGTGGAGCTTTATGTCCGTTTATTCAAACGTTTGGGGAAATATTCGTTCAAAGCAGTTAGACATGACTCGCAGACGAAAAAAAAAATTACAATGACAATGCAAAAGCGGTAGCAAAAGATGCTTCTGTTTTTGATAATTTATACAAATTGCGACCGTTGATAACACATTTCAACGAACGCTTTGAGTTTGTTCTAATGCGTTAATCGTTTACTGTCGATGAGCAAATGGGAGGTAACCCAACTCGTCAATATATGCCAAAAAAGTCACATAAATGGCTTTTGCAGTTTATGATGATACTGGTTTTTCGTATGAATTTGAAGTTTATTTGACGTTGACGATAATGTAATTCCAGAAAGTATACACCAGATCTTGGAACTTAGTCAAAAGCCGTTTATATAAAAAAATTCTCACGTCATTCATATTGTATACTTTGATAACTTTCATACGTCGTTGGTTTGTTAAGGTACTTTAGAAGCAATGAAATTTATAGTGTGGGTACAGTACGTGAAAAACAAGTGCCAGATATCAAAATGTCAAAAAAAACACAGCTGACGTAACAGAAAGTTGAGTGTAGTTGTTTCTAAGAATGTTGGCACTGCATATAGAATTGATATAAGCAGGTTATAGCGTGGATGTTAGCGTCAAACCATTTAGATCTCTAAAAATTGATCAGCAATTATTGATTCATCATCAGTGAGTATAACCATCACATGGGTGGAGTCGATGTTATCCATAGCTTTTACGGCGGCTACCGCATTCGAATGAAGACCATAAAATGCACTAATCGACTTTTTTTATATTTTGGATAAGATAAGGATTGGTGTTGCTCAAAAAAATCAACAATGGGTCAATATCGTCTTTACCATCACCTACACCAAAGAAAGCTTACATTCTAACACATGATGATATACGATAATGTAAACCATTACAGCACGTTTCATGATCAATTTGGCAAAAACACGTGCAAATTTTGAGGGTGCAAGTACGAAACCCAAGCATATTGTGCTAAATGCAATCCTGCAATTTTCCTTTAAAAATGTTCTTTCTATTGTTCCATCGACATAAATAATTACGTATTGTAGTATTTTGTTTCAATATTTTTTTTTCTATATAAATTATTTTTGGCGTAACTGCTCAAGTTCGGTTTGTCTATTTTTACCTGTACCAGCTGTAAATTACAAATCATTAAAATTTTGTTTTTACATTCGTGTTTCTTATATTTTTTACCTTAAACTAAAATTATAAATTAAAACAAAAATTAGAGCATTAGAAGGCTAATTTTCAATTTGCTAAAAATAATATCAGCTTAGAGCTACTGCTTTACATTAAAATACCTGTAACAGCTACTGTTCGTTCATGTTTTTAAACTTCAAACCGAACAAAAAGTGTTTAAGTACATCAGATGCTTTAGCATTGTGGAAGTAACTTTTATTTAAACTGTTAAGATTGCATTTCCGTTTGTCTTGATTTTGAAGTGGAATTAGTATACCCACACGTACAAAAGACATTATATAGCACTAATTTAATAATTATCATACAATAGATGTGGGTTGTACGAACTCTAAGAGGACATGGAATGACAACCGAGATCACCACCTTGTCAAGTGTATTTTAAAGATTGAAGGCGCGCCTAAACTTTAAATATTTGTGTCAGTTGTTGATATGCTAAACGAACTACAAGATTTTGTACACGATCTATAAATGAAAGCAAAAGCGTGTCAAATCATCATTTAGATTTTCTTAACAAAAAATCTTATTATTAAAAACTAAATTCGAGACAAAATAAAGATGTGTTACTCAGCTTTCAAGTTTGTCAGGCTATAATTTACCATTGTGTAAATTAAACCCATCTGAAACTAATAAACAGACATGGGTGCGCCTCAACCAAAATATGTAGGATGTAACACATACGCAAAAAAATGTTTCATTATTATTTGACACTCACGTAAGTATATATACGTCGATGCTTCAAAATTAAAGTTTCGTAGAAATTAACAGTAGCAGACCATATGGCCTCGGGTGCGCAACTATGTACATTAAAAAAACATTTAAATAGTATGTTACTTTATAAAGATAAATTAACACTTGTTGAAGATGTTGTCGTTAATTGCATTATAATTTGACTTATTCATTATTCTTTATGTAAACAAGCGTATCTTTTCGACAATAAACTTTAAATTATGTTAGCAGCATATCAATATTCCTGTAGTATTATAATAATTACACAGTTTAGTTGCGTTGCATCTGAAGTAGAAAAATTAAAATGCGATTAACCACATTTGTTTATGTATAAAATACGCTACGTGTAATTTTTACCAGTTGCTCTCACATTTATGCTAACTCACAATGTAGAATTTTTAAATGATTAGATGTATTAAAAAGAATGTTGTTTTAACTTGTAGTTTTATAAAAAAAATTATTTCAAAATTAATTTGTTATTTAAATGCTGTATAATAAAATAATTATAATTAATTTAAAATTTAAATACAAATAATTGGCATTATTTAAGACAAAACTTGAGATTTTTATAATTTATCATAGTATTAATATCATTATTGCTTTATTTAAACGAGGTGAAATTTTAATAATTAAAACATCGATTAAACACAAGTTATACATGTATTAAACTTTACAAAAAAAAATAAACAACAGTAATTTACAATATTTAAATCTTGTTGTTTAGATAAAAAATTATGTTACATATTTTTTTTAACAAATCTAAGAAATAAATTAATAAAATACGCAAAATCGACAACGACTGCTTTTATAAATTTGTTAAACAGAAGTATAAAATTTTTGCAACCTTCTTTTTGTGCTATTAACATGAAACTTATAAATTATTTATCGTTCACAAACGTCTATAAATTATAGCAAATTGTATGACTAATTATAAAACTACACATTTTCTTTTATAATTATTCAGGCAATATTTCAAATATGTTTTATGCACAAAAAATTAATTGCATACTTAAAAGTTGCATTAGACGTATTTTTATTAAACATTAACATTAAAAAGTAGATAAATTTTGAATGTTTTTTACTAATGGCCACTAAAACAGTTTGAATAAATTCAAATTAATACATTTTTATATTTTTTTTTATAAAAAAGTATAAACGAGTGTATTAAATTTATAATTTTCTGTACTACTGTTTAATTAAAAAATTAAAAAATGTGTAATGTAATATCATACTTAGCAAAAAGATCTAATTTTCTGCTGAAATTCTGTATTTAAAACTGTAATAATCTTCAGTTGCAAACAAACGTTATTTGTTATTATACTTTGTTTTGCTAATTTTATATTTACAAACATTTTTGTAATTTTAAATATTTTTTTTATCTAATAAACGACAATTTTTTAGAAATTTTTTTGTTTATTTTCTTGTAAAAAATTGTTTACGGCTAAAAATAGTACAAAACAAAACTTTTCAACACTACATTCTTAAGCTTATTCTTTATTATATTAATGATTAAATTTAAAATATTAATTAAACAATTGTTTTCTATTTATGCGAATTAGTTGTTTATAAAGTTAAGATATTTATTTCAGTTTTATACTTAAATTAAATATAATTAAAAATTTTAATAAATAAAACTATTGTTTAAAAAAAATGTTTTTTCTAAAAATATTAATTGATATTAGTTCTAATAATTATTTTTAATATTCGTGGTGTTAAGGAGTAAATCTAAACAAATTTTAACCACACAAGTTTAAAACAATTAAAATAAATCTTGGTTAACAATATTTCAGGGTATAAAAACGGTTACGATTTGATATAGAAAATATTTAAAAAGTATCTGTTTTTTTTTAACACTTCAATTAGAACTGAACTTTAGATTAGGTAGCGTTTATAATTTTTTTACCGTAAAATTTGATTAATTTTATTGGTTCAAATAAAATTCAAATATTTGTTATAATTTTTATGAAATTACTATTTGTTTATCGTGAAAAAAATACTTGAATCATAAGCACTAAATTATCAAAAATTTTAAATTTTAATGCATTTTATTCTCTTCTACAAATATTTAATTAGGGTAATTCATTATTGTTTATAGTTTTTTAAAACTAAATTTACTTTTGAAAGAGAAGAAATGCAGATACAAAAATAGTAGTTTTTTTTTCAATGTAAAGATTCGTTCACAAAAACTAGGAAAAAGACCTACGTTTAAAAATAAAGAAAAGAAAGAAGAAAACTAGTTTGGTTGGTAAGAAAAAATTGCAAATAAGTGAAAAAAATCTAATTTTTTTTATTTGTTTAATTTTTAAACAATCAATTAAGAAAATATGGAATAATTGCTGTTTTTGTTTTGTTTTTGTCTTTAATTACTTTATGTTAAATCTTTAACATTTAAGTTATTTGTTATTAATTAAATGTAAGTTTATTTTAAATAATTTTTATACAAAAAATTCTAATTGATTAATAATTTTGACATTTTTCTGTTTAATTATTTCGCTTTTTACCTTCAGATTAAAAGTTTTCAAATCTATAAAACAAATTAGTCTTTATTTTCTATCATTTGTTAATTGTATTACATGCGGGTGAGTTATGCTATGAAACCTTCGACAAAAGTAAAGTCCATTATTTTTTGACTTTTGTAAAAATACATTCTCTTTAAAAAAAAATAAAAAATAGTTTTGAAATTACCAGAAATATATTGTTGGTTCTACATTTATTACTAAATCAAATTTGACAATAACTTTAACATCGTTTTTAACAAAATTTCAAAATTTTTTTTGTCTTTTTCACCTGTCGCATACTCGTTCTAATATAATGATAATGACTTTAAACACTTTTATGTGAATTTCTACTTTTTATTTTGATGCTCTAGAACCTTTTTCGCATATTACGTAACTACACTAACGAGCAAATATTGGCGTTTACGATTTTGGCGGCACAAAAAATTATTTTATACTGAAAGTGCTTTATTTATTCTATTAAAACTTTAAGAAACAGCCAGCTTTGATATCTACTTAGATAGCATTAAACAACATTCAAATAATTAGCAAAAATTAAAATTTTAATCACATAGCAAATTAAAAATTACAATATCTTTAGAAAGCCTCAGATTCTCTGTCATCACACTGTTGACAATATGTCTCGGAGTGATTTTAGCATACAAATTTTGCGCATTGTTAGCATTTTGTTGTTTTATTTGATTGCTTTTTCTAAGACGTTGTTACAGCGTCCACGCTTTGCTGTTGATGATCGAACACGGTTTTTCCGGTAATTCTAGAAAACGGTTTTAAAGTGAAACTTTTTTAGCGATAGTAAATACGTAACGAAAAACCGAACAACAACAACAATTTCTGATGTTTATCTTAACATTTTCAATTAATTTAAATAATAAACAAATTTGATGTAAAATATAAAACAACGTTAATATAAAATATAACAATGTTCAGTTAATTTAAAATGGCAGAGCCCCAGGAACATTTTACTTTTCCATCAAGAAATAAAAATAAAAGAAATTAATTAGCAAAGAAATGTTACTTCTTGCGTGAGCTTATGTGGCAAAGCTTATTTTATTTACAATGTTTGAAGTTGTATTAACACCGAATTGTCGTTTCCGGTGGATTTATGCATGTCATATTCATCACATAAAAAAATAGAGTTAGTGACTGTAGTTTAGTTTTCGTTTTAGTTTTCTTTTTAATGTTAGCGTTACACAACTGATTATTAGCTTCTTTTTTTGTGCTGTTATAATACATGATTACTTTAGGTTTTTGCACATGACGTTGAGTCAATATCATCTCCGTAATGCATCAAACATAACGCAACAGTTTTCTTAAATCTTTGAACATACAAAACCATAATTATTGTTTTCTATAAACCAAAAAGCAGGCTGACTTGTGTTCTAGTCGAGTCTTGGAATAAAATTCTGAGGGATATCGGATTTGGTCTTGTTGTTCTTAAGGTAAACTTTAACGATAGTTTGAATAATTCAGTTGACCGTATACCAGTAGTAACATTTTGACAATTTTCTTTTATCGACTTTCTAAGACGTTTATCTATGTCATTAGGACCGTTTGAAACCTGGACCTGGACTCTTATGTTGTTTGCCAGAGTAAAGTTTAAAAGCTACCAAACAAAAAATGTCTTGTTTTTTGCCGTATTTATTTGGTTTGTTTGGCACGTAAACTTTGCATTTAAAATTACCACAGTAATTTGTTTGGTCGTCAAATCTGATGCATCACAGTATAGAAAGAAAACGTTGAGAACGGTTTTGTCAGGCAAAACATCTCTACACCGATTCTATCAATGACCCAAAAATCTATTAAATTGAGATGTGAGGTTTTTTACACTCCAAAAATAATCAACAAACCTAAGCACGCTTTTCTTATTGTAATGCTTGTACCTTTTGTGTCACGTTTCCTTTGAAATTGTTTCTAACTTCAATGCATTTGTTTGTGATATCGTGAAAATTTTGAATTATCTGATCTGAATCAGATTTTCATTATGAGACTTTAACTTGTTCTTTGTTAGAAGTTTCTGCCATAGAAAAATACGCTTATCTCTTCTATTCATCACTAATTCCATTCCCGTCTAATTAGTTTTTTAGAACTGTAATTATAACATTAATTTACTTTTTTAATTTGCAGTAACCAAAAATTAGCACCGTTTAAACTTAATTCACAAAAACACAAAATCAAATAATTGCCAAAATTAAAGATTTATGAGAGACAATTAAAATTGATTATCTTTAAGGTTTAGTAGCGCCAATGTTTAGACGACTTACAGTGGGACAAAAAACTTTTAACGTTCTCATCAAATCAATTAAATAATTTCTGGCAGCACATTAAATGTTATGGTTTCCGTAGACTACATTACACAGTGTGCGCCGCTTATTAGAATCACGGATATTGTTATACATCGGGTAATGTTGTTACTTTATTAAAAAAGACGTATGTTACTACATAGAAAAAACATCAAATATAGGAATCATAATTTTAGTTTATAGTACAGATTTTCTTTTCAAGTTTCTTTAAATTTTCTTAACCTACGAATAACAACTTAATTTAAATACGTTTTATGTGATAACATTATTTTGTATTAATTTTTATTTTTAGTGATAGGAAATTACTGAGAAGAAATGTGTAGTTCTTAGAACAGTGACTTAATCATAACATCGTTTTTAATTTTTCTTTATTAACGGTGTCAACCAACTATTTAATGCGACATGTCCGTAATTTTCGGGTTATTTAGCTCAAAATTTTGGTTTTTTTAAGTGTTTTATTAAGACCTTTATTTTGATATTTTTTGCTCGTATTAATGCTATAATTTTATCTTTTAAATTAACAACGTGTTAACATTTGAAGCACCAGAGCGGTCAATTTGACGGTTTTTCAAATTTAGATAATAATATCTCCCAGAAAAATTTTACTAGACAAATGTGCTTTTAGGACTTTTTCTAAATATTTGTCATTATTATTATCTAAAACGTTGAAACATGAAAAAACAAAAATAAATGAATTACGACGTCTACTTGCTAGAAGCACCAATGCCGTCAATTTGACCGCAGTGTACGTTTACCTTTTTCGCGAATGGTGAAGGATTTTATAATTCGGCGAATTGACGTGATTACTTTGCTTCTCAGTTACTGCCTGTTTGTCGTAATAACAATGTCTCGTCGTGTTCTGTCAAACGCGGAATTATTGAAAGAATTGGAGAATTTACCACAGTATGAGTCGGATTGCAAATTACCATCCAATAATAATAGCACCGATGAAGACTCAGATTTTGTGATAGGTGTGCCAGAATTTCAAAAATCGAGCAGCGATTCGAATGAAACTACATCACTTTTGTCTACGCTGACCAGAAAAAATTCAATCATTGATATTGCAAGTACGTCATCATGTGTCCAACCAATACGTTCTTTACGTGGTACTAGCAGTGGTACGAGTAAAGGCCGTAGGAGTCGTGGAAATCGTGGTAGAAGGCTTGTTCATGATAAGGATACATTAGGCGCGGAATCAGAACGTGTCGAGGATACTGGCTCCGATGGTACTATTTGGAAGATACTGGATCCCAACCAAACATTTGCAGGTAAAATCTATATTATTTTATTGCACTTTTGTATAAGAAATAACATTGTTTTTAGAAAGATTCGGTTTTCAAAATATTCTAAGAGAGGCACTGAGCCCTACTGCTTATGCCAAGGCACATATATCTGTAGATAAAGTTTTTAGTGCATGGCGTCTAATTATCACTGAAAATATGCTTCGGCGCATAAAAAAGCGCACTGATGCCGAAGGAAGGAGACAACTGCAAAATGACTCATGGTCTATTACTCTCCATGAAATTGAAGCTTTTATTGCTTTGTTATATGCTAGAGGCGCTTATGGAGCTAGAAAAATTTCGATAAAAAAACTTTGATCACGTGAATGGGGACAGAATTTTTTTCAAGATACAATGTCACGAAATAAATTTTTAGAGATTATGAGACTTGTTTGTTTTGAGATGCGAAACACTAGATCTCAACGATTAGCGACAGATAAATTTGCTCTTGCATCCGAAATTTGGAATACGTTTATTGAAAATTGTATTTTATGTTCCAAGCCAGGGGAAAATATAGCAATCGATGAGCAATTATTTCCCACTAGAGCATGATGCCGCTTTACGCAATATATGGCCAACAAGCCTGGTAAATTTGGCATCAAATTTTGGCTGGCATCGGATGTAAAGTCTAAATATTTGATAAACGGATTTCCTTATCTTGGCAAAGATGATCAACGGCCGCAGAATCTTTTACTTGGTGAACATGTAGTCTTGAAGCTAATGGAACCGTTTTTGGTAGGAACGTGACCACCGATAATTTTTTTACTTTTGTAAAATTCGCTAAAAAGTTAGAAAAAAATGGGACCAGTTTAGTAGGAACTCTGAACCGTTTAAGAAAAGAAATTCCGCTTTTGCTAAAGCATTCACGACAGGATTTATACAACTCCAAAATATATAAACACGAAAGAATGACACTCACTGTTTATCAAGCCAAAACAAACAAAAATGTATTGCTGTTCAGTTCCATGCATCCATATGTTAAAATAGGGAATGGAAAAAAAGCTGCCTGTGACGGTAAAATGCTACGATGAAACAAAAGTTGGAGTGGATGTTTTGAACCAAATGGCTCGTCAATATTCAACAAAATCAACATCGCGAAGATGGTCACTTCAAGTTTTTTTTTTAATATATTCGACATGGCAGCCATAAACGCGTGGATACTATACAAAGAAGTTACAGGTAAGAAAATTAGTCGACAGGATTTTATATTCAAACTAGCAAAAGAACAGAGGGAAAGCTACATCACATATAATAAATCACCAGCAGAGTCAGATTGTCCTATCACGCAGAATCTAACAGAAAATAAACGTCGACAATGCCAAGTTGCTAGATGCAAGAAAAATAATACCAAGAAAATATGTGTACTATGCAAGAAAGCAGTTTGCGGTACTTGCACAGGAAAAATTAAAACAAAATGTTATTATATAGTTTGTTTAGAAAGAAGTGTGTAATATATGTAATACATGAGTATTGTCTTACTTTTTCTTTATAATAAAAAGTTTATGCACAATGTGTTTTACTAAATAAAGTACAAGTGGTCATTTCGACTGCGATGGAGCTTTTAGGTAGATAACATTTGTGGTGCTTCTAGTGTTAATCAGATACACGCTGTGTATGTATTTACTGCTTTCTAACCAATCAACATTTATTTATTTATTTTTCTAATGTCGGATATTGTTATCATTAAGTTATTGTTATCAAAACTCCAAGTTTTAATGTGATTCTATTAAGCGGCGTGCACTGTATTAGACGTCCTATACACGCATGAGCGTAAACCTGACTTGATTCCATTCTTTCTAGTGGCTCAGTATTGTGTCCAATCATCATATCTTTTTGATGTCATTCTTCACTACCAGTACAAACAACTAGCAACAACACGTTGCAATTTAGAGTTATAGAAAGTTCAGACACGTTTTTAAAATTTCTATTACGATTTGTTGTGTAAAACAGTATACTGTTTGTTATCATTAAACTTCACGATTAAATTCAAAAAAGTTATGTGTCAAACGCGATCAAGCATTTATTTAATTGTTATCGTATAAAACACTTGTTAAAAAATTCGCAAATATTCTTGTATGTTTGTTGTTGTTTGTTACTTGCAAGGGTTACAATTAGACAACTTACACTTGATCAAAACAAAAAATAATTTTTATTTTATTTTGATACTAGAGGAAGTTAAAGATTTAAATACATTTCAAATTACAGTTTAAATCTCGTTTGTGAAAAAATAAAGAAAATATTTTTGAAAAACAACTCCGATTGAGCACATAATTCTATTTGGTTTTCTAGATTGAAAACAAGACGTGACCGTCTTGAAAATTTGTATACATCTGGCGTTCAAAGAAACTAAACTAGAAAAAACAGCCAATTAAAGAAATCGACACATCTTGCTGTATTATAAGTTATGAAATGAGTTTAATAGCAGCAGAAAAAACTTAACCAGCAAAAATACTGCACAAAATAACAACCAGTCTAGAAAGCGCAGCAAAATATAGTAACCACAATTGTTGTCAGAACGAAACATTTTAGCAATGCTGGTTGATGTCGAACTATGTCGGCGTTAGACAAAAAGCTTTAGAGAAGTTTACATTTTACAAAATTGTTTAAGCGGCAAAAAAATGCTATCCAAGATCTGAACAGGTAAACTTGCAAGGATTGGTTGACTACATTGTGGAGCAATTAATATTAGTACAAAAATATGTAATAGACACAGAAGATGTAAGAACTGAATCATATAAGCTTCTACACAAAATGGGGATTTGACGGAAGTTTTGGTCACAATGGTTATAAACAGACCTTTTATGGTCTATGGTTCTTATTCACTTAGTTTTTAATTGAAAAGTGATTTGGCGAAACCCTCAACTTTGTTCTGCAAAAACTGCAGTCCCTTAGATTACACCAAAATAAAAAAAACTCCAAAATCATTCTTGTGGCCTCATAGCAGATAATTTGAATTAAGCAATACGAATGATGGCAACACGGCTAAGCGTTTTTTTTAAAAACGTTAAAATATCTGCAATTATACCAAAAATTGGCACCAAGTTAATAAAAAAAAACACATCTGCTAAAAACGTAATAGAAATAACTAACAAAGAAAATTCAGTAGAAAGAAAAACTAGTTACACGTAGCAGACTAGCCTCGATACAACGACGTAGACAGCAGTTTCGTATAGGTAAAAGAATAAGAAATGGAAGTTTCTTGCTGGATCACGCTTCTCCCCACTCGTAAAACTCGTAACAACATGCCTTTACAAAACCAGTGTCGGCACACAAACCAGTGTAGTCGTAAAATTTTAAATTATAGTACCTAATATTTTAACAAATACAAAAATAACGACATGTAAAAAATGGTTTAATACTGCAATAAAATTAATTTTATATTATTTATAATCTTTTTTGTATCATTGATAAATTTATAGTTGAGCATAAAGTCTTGTTTATGTGCACAAAATAAAATATTTATTTTAGAAATGTAGATTAATTATTTTGGTTATTTACATAACATTAGACAATTTGTATAAATTAAAGAAAAATTAAATGCCAATTAAAATAATAAATATTCTATTTCTAATTTTAATTAGTTATGTTTTCATTTGTCTGAACTACTACTAAAACAGGATTGTTAAAGATTGATTTTAAAATTTTTAGGATTTTAGAGAATGCTGTTCTTTTAAATTTTGGTAATACTGCTGCTAGCTGAAAATATTTTTCTGCCTTCATTCATTTTAAAAACTGTTAGCATTATGGAACAGACACTTTCATTTTCGTTTTATTTTGTATAGTAAAGTTTTAATTCTCGGTTTGGTTTTTAATATTTCTAAAATTGCTAGCCACAGATTATTGAGAAACACAAAAAAATGTTTTTGTGTGTATTAAAACACAAATATAACAATCATAGCTAATGTCAACAGTCAAATATCACATTAATACAAAAAAAAATCGAATTAAATTGCGAAATAATTTTTACGTTTATTTAAAAAACAAGCATTGAGGTAAAAAAACATTTGTTGTAAATATCTCAAAAACAAACAACTTTCAAACAAATATTTTTATGTGACATTGTAAACTCTTAATATTTACTTTAATTGACACCAAAATGATTTTTTTTCAAATTTAGTTTTAATTGAAAAAACAAATTTAAAATTAAAATAGTTTTGTTTAAATATTTGTTTTTAAATTCCACATTGGTCAAATTACAAGTTTATTGCTTTAGTAATAATGTAGTTTTTAAGTAGTGCGTATAATTGAAGTAACATCTAACTTTAAAAAAAATGAAAAACAATTATAGATCAATATTTGACCACAACGTATAAAAAATTTGTGAATAATTTTTCACGTCAGTTTAGAGTTAGAAAAATGGTATGTGATGTTAAAATGTCTTTAGGTGTGTTTTATTTTTATGTATTTTAACCTTTGTTGATTTGTATACAATAATTAATATACTGTTTCCGTTTGATAAATTATTTCTCGAATTCTTTAATTATGTTCTTTAAAACACTGTAGTTTACAACCTTATTAGTAGTTTCGTGGCGCTCTATAAAGCAGATAGCAATCTCAAATTGCTAAAATTTGCAAAATTTTTAGCTGGGATAATACCTTTTATGCCAATAAGCGTACGAGTAAATTTTTTTTACTGTAACTTTTATGGTCAATATACTTTTAATTAGAATTAGTATTAGTCTAATGCGTTTGCTAATTAAAATTCACTACACACTAAACTTATAAAATACAGTTTAATTAATATTATAAATTAAGATGTTTTTGGCAGAACTAACGAAGTATAGAATATTAATAGTAAGTGATATTTTATGTATTCGTTAATTTAAGCCATACGGTACCAAACGATTGCGTCAGTTTTATATCATAGTTAAAAAAAAACTGTTATTAGAAAGCGTCTACTTAAATGATGCTAAACTATCTACAAATCTGTCGAAGTGATCGTAACCTTACAACCTACTGTGTTGTCCATGTGAATTGCGATATGACCATAAGTTATTTCGAAATAAACGAGTTACGCTAGTCAATGGTTCCTAACTAATGATATTTATTTTGTCTACAGCGTGATTACCAAATTAAAAAAAAGTCAAAAAAACGGCGCTTACCTAATTAAAAAATTATATTGTAACGTCGGTATTTTTTTTAATGGCAATATTATGGTAATTAATTGCAGGTGTTTTACATAATGTAAGTAGCACCGTGCAAAATATATTTAATTTAGCAGGAAGTTTTTAAACGCCACTCTCTACCGAAAAAATATAAAATCCGGTAATAATTTATATAGATACTAAAATATATGTTTTAGTAATTTTTTACAATTTCGTCAAAACAAAGAAATAGTAACTATTTGAGGTAATTGCGTTAAACTTAAAAAATAGATAAAACAACTAGTAGTAATAGTGCTATTAAGAAACTGCGCCTTTAACCTCCAACAGCATTGAGATGTTTACGAGCCTGTTACACACATCGACCTTGCATAATCTATCGATATGGTAAAAATATTTATAGGAAGGACTTAACTTTTCCAAATGTTCTATACATTGATTAAATCTATTAAACGGAAATCATACTGAGAGTGGATTAAAGTTGAAAACTTAACCGGTACACCGAGTTATTCAGGTTTAACGTTATTAATCATCTTTTTGAAATACTTAAGCGGACATGTTAATGTCGGATGGTATGAAGTTGCGTAATCAAGAAGCTGTAAATGCACATACAAAACTGTACGAACGAATAACCTTCGTTTATGTTTAGAATGTATGGTGCGCTCTTTATTGTTGCCTCCATATGTTGTAAACACGCTAAGAGTGTAAAATCAATTTGAAATCACGATGATATAATGATTTGCAAAAAGTTAATAGAAGCTTAAATTCAATAAGGAACAAACTTGTTTGTGGTTATACCGGTGCTATGATCATTGTCTAAACAAAAAAGATTACAATAATTAGATAAATATTATTATCTAAGGAGCATAAAAAATTACCTATATTGATATAAAATATTTTTAATTTTTGAACAGAATTTTGATAGCATTTATTAAATTGTTATATGTTTATAAAATTTTATTTGATGTTAGTAGAAAATTATCAAAAAAACGTTTTTTTTTTAATGTTTAGTAGATTGCAGTTAAAAGAGTTTTATAATTATTAATTTAATAAAAAGGTGGTTTTGGGTTGCAATAAATAATATTAAAAACTGCAGTAAAAAAATATATGCATTAAAGTTTAAAAGCTCATATCTCAACAAACCCATCAAATTTCATATGTATTAACATTTAAAATAATATTTCTATACTTTACTAGATAATTGTATAATTTTTCCGGCAATCCATAATTTATTAGCATAAGTTGATGTTAGGAAAACACTTATTTTCAGGTATTTTAGAAATCCTCACGTTCCAACCCGAATTATCAAAAAAGTATTGATTATTAACAAAATAATTTGATGCAGCCTTATAGCGCAGCTTATTTAAAGTTTTATAATTTATTATTAATGTTTAATGCAATTCTCTCATTTAAAAATTTATCATATTATCATACTTTTCACGTTAATGAATTTAGTCCGGAAAATGTGTCTTTACGGTAGTTGTCCAGTAAAAATTTTAACGGATACAAATAATTATTATTAACAAAATCAACATTAATTTAATAAATCTAAGTATTTATTGTAACATTAATAGTGCAATCTGTATTTCAACTAATGATATTCAAAAAAAGATCGTCCTAAACCAAAGAAGTCGTAGAAACCTTTTTTCTTATTTTTCTGATAATACCTCTACATAAGTCTTGCCACGTTGTATTTAACTTTAATATTTCTAGCAACGTAACCAATGTACGACAAAAACTATGCCCGGTATATAACTCAAGATTTGCTAAACCTAAATACTGAGCAAACTTCTTCAAAATCTCACCGATGATAGGGTAAGTCCGGGATAGATAGACCACTGGTATAGATGGACCAGTCGAGTATTTGGCTAGTATATCACAGCAGCGCTGCAGTCGTTGTCTTGAGTAGACGGAACCACGCTTAATTTTGCTTGCAAGTTTTGGGTATTTTAAAAATAAACTTGATTTTTGTGTGAGTTGAAGTATATTTTATATTGAATTTCTTTGTTATGTGGTTAAATTAGTTTAAATGATTTTGAGGTAAAATCAAAGCGTAGAAGTATTTGGCGTGCCGGTTTCGTTCTTTGTTTGAACGTGAAGCTGGTTTATCTATCCACAACGATTAAAATTAATGGACCAGTAAAATTTAGAATAGCTGGCATACTTAAAAAAATCTGAAATAGTCGAGTCATATTTTTTTTATGGGTTACTTTATATATGAATGAGATAATATTTAAAAAAAAATATTATAAATATAAAGGCGATAGTTTGGGGTTTTATGTTACAGAAAAATTCTTACTTTTTGTAAAAATAAAGACAAGTCTGAGATAAAAGAATGGTCTAAAAACAGTTCAAAAAAATGCATAACATACCAAAAACCAACCAAAAAAGCGTTTTAAGTCACAGACGAAAAACTCATTTTTAGGAAATGGAATGAAAAGAAATCGTTAAACATATAAGAAAATTACAATTAAGGGGGTTTACTTCAGCTAGAGATTCATTACGTTCCATGGCTTATTGCAATTGAAACATAATTTCAATCATAAAACCAAACAATCAAGCTCTGATTTCTTTCTTTTTTTATACCCAATCCTGAACTTTTCATCCGGCAATTTAAAGGGGTATCTATTGCAAGAGCAAACGACTTAAATAAAATAGCTGTCAAACAGTGCTTTGACTTTTTGAAAAATGTTTTGGAAGAAAGTAGTCTTATAAATAAACCTGAAAACATTTTTAACATAAATCAAACAGGTTTACAACTAAATGACAAACATCGAAAAGTAGTTGAAAAATTTTAACAATGTGATTTTTGTTACTTCGAGAGAAAAAAGTGAAACTATCTTACTATTAAGTATTTGCATAATGAAAAGGAAAAATCTAAAACAGGAGTTTTGTGGCGGTTTTTCCTATATTGCTGAAATAAAAATATTTACAAAGTATGGCTATACTAAAAGTAATTTATTTTTTTATTAAATTTTACTCCATGAAAATCAGCAAAAAAAATTATTTCTTTTGGATAGACACACATAGTATACTAACTGCGTTAAAATGCTGGAGGTTGCAGATGTTAAAATAAACTACAATTTTGTTGATTAGAATGTCTTTCGGGTTTGGACCGTGTCATTGTTGTTGTAACCGAAGTTGCCAACGTTATGCCTGCTTTCGTAAGATGCTTCATTAGGGCATGAGATAAATCGCAAAACTCAAACAAACAACCAAAATCTAACTAAGAACTTCTCAAAAGTTAGGTTATCAACTTGTGAAAAAAGCCATAATCCAAAGTAAGAAAGAAAACGATAACTTAAAAAACCAACCGAAAATCTAACAAAGAACCACAGGTTTCTGGTGCTGCTATGGGTTCTCCTCAATCACCTGTTATAGCTAACATTTTTATGGAATCCTTTGAAACGGTTGCTTTGGAATAATCAATATTAAAACCTAAAGTGTGGTTTAGGTATGTTGACAACACACTTATTGTATGGCCCCATGGTAATCTCAAACTGTCTAAGTTTCATGATCATCTCAACAATCAACACTTAGATATTAAATTTACTATGGACATCGAAAGTAATGGTTCTCTTCTATTTCTTGACGTTCTTGTGACTCGTAAGCCTGACGGACTTTTGAGCCATTCTGTTTATCACAAGCCCACCCATACGGACAGATACCTTCATGCTTCGTCTCATCATCATCATCCTGCACAGAAACGTTCTGTTATTGAATCTTTGATTCATCGTGCCTTTTCTATTTGCCAACCTGAGAATCAAGACTCGGAACTCTGTCATCTTACTAGAACCTTAATGAACAATGGTTATGTAAAACGAGATATTCGTAGAGTTATTAATCGTCGTCTACATCTACGTACACGATTACTTAAGGACATTTCTACTACCGAATCCAACCCAAAACTAGCCTTTTTACCCTACATTCACAAAGTTACAGTTACATAAACCCATATTCTACTGGACAGGGAAAATCTCTCAGATTCTACCTTCTCCCAAAAACAAATTTCCTACACTTTTATCTCAAGGTGTATACCAAATTCCTTGTTCATGTGGTTTAGTCTACATCGGTAAAACCGGTCGTTCCGTCATTACTCGCATATCAGAACATAATCGTTCTATAAGGAAAAGGTATATTTCTAAGTTTGCGGTTGCTGAACATCATTTTGCTACAGGTCACAAGATGGATTTTGATAATGTTTCGTTGATTGCCAAATCTCCATTATTTTTCAACAGCAAATTCCGAGAAAGCATAGAAATCATCAAACACCCCAATAGCTTCAATCGCGATCATGGTTTCGATCTATCCCCTCTTTAGTTCCCGGTCATTAGTCGTTTATCGTAAACACGCACCTTAGCAACCGTAACCTAATCAGAGTCGAGCTTAACCATCCGTGATGACCCTTCTCCTTTATATACGGCGACTATTTTTTCTTAAGTCATTTCTACGGAGTTTAGAATCTGGTTTGGTTCACAAGTTGATTACCTAACTCTGTAGTGGTTCTTTGTTATATTTTTGTTTGCTTTTTCAAGTTATCGTTTTCTTTCTTACCTTTTCAGAGTTTGTATTATAACTTGTTTCACAAATTAATAACCTAACTTTTGATAAGTTCTTAGTTAGATTTCTGTTGCGATTTATCTCACGCCTTGATAAAGCCTTTTACGAAAGTTGGCGAAACGTTAGCCACTTCGG
Organism: Aquatica leii; assembly: GCA_035610365.1. Classification (NCBI taxonomy): domain Eukaryota; kingdom Metazoa; phylum Arthropoda; class Insecta; order Coleoptera; family Lampyridae; genus Aquatica; species Aquatica leii. The sequence continues at coordinate 19,000,474 of CM069434.1, read as the reverse complement.
TTACAACAACAATGACACGGTCCAAACCTGGAAAACATTCTTATCATAGTATAGGTTTCGGCCGTGGAAGTCTTCGCTATTACTTTACTATTCTGTTGCTCCAACTACATCACTAATAATCCATCAAAAAAGATTTTCCTGATGCAGTTTGATGCCCTTCTTAGGTTACCTTGGGATAAGTCAGCAAACGTAGATAATAGAATTATTAGTTTTAAAACCTATGGAACCATTTATTTTAAACTCGATGCAATACTAGACTATGATTTTCAGTCAGAATGACTACAGGCGTTTAGATACATCCCTTGTTTCCCAAATAATTTGAAAGGTATCGACGTTGTTAGTTCAAAAAAAGTCAGTGTTTCTGATCCTAGTAGTTCAAGAAATGATGTCGTTCTTGCTGGTTCTAATTGATCAAGAAGCGATAGTAATGCTGATATTTTAGAAAACTACTAAAATGTTCCTAGGTCTAGATCCTCTAAACAATACGAGGATATATATCTAAAAATGAACCTTCTCCAAGTTATTGAAAAATACATCTAGTGCCTTGCGTCATTAAATTCAGATTTTGAAAAGTTCATCAACAGTTTTAAGCTTTTCGGTAAACATATTTGCTTTTCAAAAGAAAAAAAATAAAAAAGAGTTTAAGACGAGAAAGCAAATGAAAAATAAAGAGAAATGAAGTTAGAAGGAGATAGTGAAAATAAAAAGCAAACAATGATTAATAAAAAGAAGGGGACGCAAAAGAAAAAAGAACTTACGTCATTCTCAAAATCTTAAGATATTGGTATTAACTCTTAACTACTAACGTTACCAAATTATAACATTTGTACCAATGCTACGTCACACAGACGGTTTTTATAAATGTCTACAATTTTCACATAATTTGAAATTTCGTAATTTTAAACTATTGTAAATGTGCTCTGGGATAATGATTAAAAGCTACTAATGCTAAAAAAAATTAAAAGCACAATTTAATTACAAAAAAATTGTTTATCCTCAGATTAGTACAATTATTGTACTAATTACAGTTCTATGTACTAAAACAACAAACAATAAATGAAAATAATAGTGTTTTCTATTAAATGCTTTTAATTTGTAAAGAATAATGATAAAATAATATATATAAAGAGGAAATTGAACAAGAATAACATGTGGTTTACAAGACTCTAGATTTTCACTCTTGTTGTGATGCTGAGAAGACAATCAAAGAACGGCCTTATTTTGTTTCGGTACGTACGAAACTAAAGTAATGTCTTTGGTGAATCGATACAATGTATTACCAATCTATCTCTTCTTGGCATAAATTCGGGTGGGATTTCTCGTTTGATTTTCTTTATTGTACCAATACAAGTCAGTCCTCTTTGCTTCATTATTGTCACATTTCGAGAGATGTGAATCAATTATCGAAAGCAACACTCTCTATTCGTATTGTAGAGTGGTTGTGCTAATCGAAGAACACTTTGCATTCGCTTAGAGTATTTGTTATCTTTAATTGGTAAATAAATCCCATCTGAATTTTTTCCCGTGTAAATATGTGTGTTATAAAAATATCTAGCGCGTGCGTCAGCACAACACATTTTCAATCCATATCTTTTGGGTTTACTTGAAATGTACATTTTGAACTCTAAACCCAACCAGTATCTCGTCAGTGCACGCTGATTGTCCAATAATGTAACAATTCTGACAATTTTGTACAGAAAGATCAAATATTTCAGAAATTGCAGCTGCACTCTTCTTGTCATTCGATTATCAGAGTTGTTAAATCTTAGAAATGTAAACAAAAACGCGAATTTTTCTTTACTCATAATACACCGAATGATTTCTCTACCAGTTCCATCATTATCAAACAAAAGATGGATACTTTCATTGTTTAATTTGAACACAGCTGTATATGCAAGAAGTCTAAAAAACACATACAATCCTGTTTTGTCTAAATATTTTAATGTTGCAAAATTTTAATTTTTATAATGCTTCCGTTCTTCATTTATTTTATGATTAATCCACGAAAGTATTATGTTGCAGATTTCTTCAATAAAGATCAGTTTTCAAACAGGATTGGGTTTTTCCTAGCAATTTTGCTACAGGACGCAAACCCGATATATAATTTTATTATAATTATATTACAATTAATTAAACAAGATGTTATCAACTGATGGAGGTGAAAATTCCCTCCTTTAATTTTAATTTATATTACAATAATTATTAAAATAACAAAATTTAACAAAATTCGATGTTTGAAAAAGCACTTGTAGTGCGAAACGTTACAAATTATAATGTTAACAAAAAGTAATTAAAAATATATTTTTAATTCGAAATTGCTGTATTTGTATTCTTCCAACAAAAAACAAAATTAAAAGTTATAAAATACCAACAGCATTCTTTACTTTAATCAAAACTAATTAATATTTTACCAACAAACTTACCAAATCAAATAGGGATGGCATCAAATCGGACAGAACCGGGCTTTGATAGAAGCCCGGCCTGGCCCAAATCTAGAATCTGTATAATGAGATTCAGTAAGGGCTAAATTGGTCAAATATAGTAAAGGACGGAGAGTTTCTCATTGCAACTAATCTTGCTTCAACATAGTGACTTGTACAATATCCAGTCAATCAAATCAAAGTTTTTTGAATGATTGGATTTTTAGCCAGCGTCACGGTATTTACAAATTAAAAAAAAATTATCCTTTTTTTTCCGAATTCAAGGTAGACTCACCAATCTCAAGATCAAAAACATTTTTGATGTAACTTTTTTATAGTTGAAATTTTTTCTCTATACAAAACTGTACGATTTATCGTTTGATAACGCTTTTTATAATATCATCGATGTTAATCTCCCGTTTTTTTTTTAACATTCGTAACAGTACCAGGTGTTCTCTATTCGTTAGAAATTCTTTTGCCACGGTTCAAGCATATTTTCGAACATTTTGTAATACTAAGTCAACGAAAACAAGTTTAAATATATTGTTTATGTTTGTAATAACGTTACTAGGATGTTTTAACTTCCTTTCATAAATTTCTTTTTTATACAAAATTCGCAGCTTAAAAAAATTCATAACTTAAATGCTAGTTTATTATATTATAGTTACTTAAAAAATGATTGTTTTAAATACGTTAGTCATGTTTTAATTTCAATTTTGACGCAGATTGTATCTACGCATCAAAATAAAAAAAATATCAATACATTATTATCAAAATCGTTAATTATTACCTAAACAACAGTGGCTGCTCTATAAGGGCTCTAGAACGCGATCCTTTTTAAACGTCGATTGAAATAAAAATATGGTAAAAATTATTATCAATTAAAATATTTAATAGGTATTTAACGAAAAATGTTTTTAATGATTGCATTTAATAATAGAGACATTTTAACGCTGTGAGCGAGTATAGCGAGCGAACGCGTTAATATTGTCGAGATTATTTGTCTCCGATTAACAACGAGTTAGTTTTAAAATTTTTCCGTTGATCGTACGTTCGTAAAACGTGTAAAGTTATGAGGAAACTAAAACATACGTAACTCGATGTTATATTTAGTAGTCGTGCAATATCGTTAAATCGGTTGTTGCTAATGATTTTATTGGTTGCTATACTAAATTGTTCATTTATGGAAGATCATTCATTGGTTCAAAATCGTTCATTAATAGGGGCCATTAACCAGCTATTTCTGATACATTATTATACGTTAATATTGTTATTAACAGACGATCGACGGAAAACATATTTCTCTATTTCGACATGAGAATTAACGATTCTTACACTAAAATCTGTGTAAGAACAAGCAAATTCTTACACGAATTTTAGTAATGTTAGTTGTTCTAAAGTTGGCATCTCTGCATCGTAAATTGAGGTTACATGAAAAAGAAATCAAAACTATTTCAACTTAACAATTGAAATTCAAATTTTGATGCAAAGATAAAATACAAACGTCCCATTAATTCAAAGTATTTACTTATAAAGGCATAAAGAGATAATTTTGTATAATATTTTAGGTTAACACATAAATTTCAATATGTCAAAGTGTAAGTGTTGCCAATTCAATAAAATATAAAAGTTTCTCAATGTTGTTTTAAAATTAAAATTATACGAAAACTATTAAATATTGTATCAAAATAGAGAAAATAGAATAAAACACATCATAGAATACGTTTCAATCACTCTACCGCTTCATAAACTCGCCGCTGCGCGGCTCGTGTGTGAAACCCGGTCTCGTGATTGAAGCGCGTTCATTCTGTAACTTGTGTTTTAATATACTATTATAGGATAGTATCATCTACTTTTTATTACTCTAAAACATTACTTTAATATAGTCGTCGTTCAAAGCAACGTAAATTAAATAGATATTTTTTATGTTTGAGTTACAATTATTTGAGCCTATGCCTTATATTTAGCAGAGCATTGTCACGTGATTTCCTGACTACAAAATTTTCACATGCAAGTTTTACGTGCGCTGTTGTAGTCCGCGGTGCTTTCAAATTTATAACTGATTCATTGGGAAAACTTGTAGGACGTGTTCTAAGGAAAACGGTATATTTGTTGTACTTAACTTTCAAAAGATACAAAAAGTAATATAAAACTTATTTTTAAAAATAAATTGGCAGGACTGTCGTTAGAAGAATAGTTTGAAACAAAATTTCTCGGAAAGCTTACTACAAATTTGAAACTAAATCAACCAAATAAAACTGCAAAAAGTAATTTTACACGGCATTTTCTAGTTGCAATTAAACAATAAACATGTTGATTTACATTAAATTACTTTTTGAAGTCGATACTATGCATGACATCGGGATAAGGTTAGGTTTTAGCAGTTGTGATACAATGTATTCCTTTTTTAGCTGTTAACAGTCAGTCACTTAAAAACCTTGAAAATGCATATCGTTCAAGAGAAAATCATGTCGATGTAAATTTAAAAGTTTGATCATTTTCTCATAGATTCTATCATCAGAATTTGTCCAAATTGAGATGGGATCAGTACTAAGTTTCCCTCTTTCTGATAAAGAAAGAATAATCTAAATTTGAATCGCTGAACATATACATTTGACCTTGGTTGAAGAATCAATGGGTATGTTGATATGACACAATATATGTTTTGTTTTATTTCACATGTTTATTGTTTTATTCCAATGGAACTGATAAAGTTTCAAAACGCTTTGGTAGTTACCTACATATTGCCATAATGATATCTGCAAACGTTCACATTACCTATAATGTAGCACACTTTAAACTCTATTTCTTGACCCGCCACTGCTACACAAATGACAACAGTATAAACAACAACAAGCATCCATGTTTGTGTTTTTATAAGAAAAAAATATAGCAACAGCAGACTTACAAAAAAACAAAATCACAATAGTGCTTAGGGATTTTAATGCGAAGATCGCGACGAAAACCGATAAAGAAACGATCGGACAATATGGCTTAGAAGAACAAAATACAAGAAGAAATTTTTTTGAGCAGTTTTTTTGTGAGCATTGCATTGCTAACACCTTTACACGTTAATCAAGACGCAAGAATTCAATATCACATTTGCAAATAAGAACAAAAAACAAGAATGAATCACTAACGAAATCCTAACACTCATGATCAAGCAAAGGCAGCAGAAGTTGATTAGCAAAAGTGAACACACCGAACTCAGCAAAAACATCTGCACAAAATGGTAAAAAATCCTGACTGAAAAAATGCAATGAAATGGAAGCGTTTTAACAAAAACACGATCTCTTAATATAAACAAAAAGATAAAAAACTTACCATTCGTCGGCAGAAGAGACGCAGTGCTATATTAAAAAACTCCAACAACAAGATACTTGTGGATGTGGAATCAAAACTTATACCATAGCAAGAATATGTCTGGAACTTATTTAACGACATACGACCGAACTTACCACTACATCTAGAGAAAAACAACGAAAAAGCTCCAGAAGAACAAAAGATGAAGCAAGACACGCTATAAAGCTTAAAAAAAAGAAGGGTTGTAGGATTCGACAACATTTACGCAAAAACACTTAATCTTATAACTTCATGCAAATATTCAACACGATCTACCGAGTTAAACAAATACCTATAGAGTGACTGAAATTCATTTTTGTAACAAGGATGCGCCCTATCCTTTCTTTTGTTTATTCTTTTTTTCGAGGCTGTGTTCGATGAAGCTTTTGAAAGTATAAATGTAGAACGTTATAAAATTCTCTGCCTTATAATTAACATAAAAATTGAAAGAAAAGGATTAGTCGGCTGTAGCCAGAACTCATAGTTGACGGATTTGCGCAGCTGTTTCAAATTTTCAGAGCGACGGTATTCTGCGTTATAATAGCCGATTGGATCTTCACCTTATGTAAGGAAATGGTACAATAAGAAGAAGAAGCAACGAACATTTATTATTAAACGATTCCAATTTTTTACCATGTACCAAATGATAGCGTCATATAACACTAACGCCGATAGCTTAATGTTTATCGTCCAAAATAATTACACAATTGTACATAAAATCTGTTTAAAAAGTTATAAATTATATTATTGTTAACATATTAAAGTTATCGACACAAAAAAACGCAGTAAAATAGGTTTTTTTTACATCACTTACAAATTCTCCAAAATGGCTGTTTACAAAAATTGAATTAAACTAATAATTGATACGTAAAACTATCAGAGTTATTAAAAATTGTTCTTTACATTAAAAACATAAAATTTTTTGAATAAAAATAGTATGTGTAAGTTTCGTAACAACAGAATTCTTAAGTATTGCTACCGTTGATTTCGTAATTTAAATTCGTCACATTTAAGTAGAATTTAAAGAAAACAACTGACAACTTTATTTATAACCAAACTGGTAATTAGTACATTTTCAGAAGCAATTAAATTCGAGACCTTAGCAACAGATACAAGAATTTAAAGAAATAATAACCATTTACCGAGTTGATTGGTAAAAAATAAAAAAGTATTTATGAAAACTGTCCAAACATTATAAATTTGAATAGAAATAGCTAAGCAACACGTTCTCAAGGATGTCAACCGCTATATTTGTTACTATTTGACCTCGTTTTGTTCCTTTTGGTGGCTTGTATTTTCTAAAACTTTCCATTGGTGAACTATACTTTTTCACGTATTTTTTTTTAAATCGCATTTGACAAAATTTGAACCAAAAACGAGTTACTTTTATTTAAATCATTGTTATATAAAATGAATGTAATTGTACGTTTTATTGATAATATCATTAAGAACGTCTTTTATAACGTATAATTTGCGTGGTGCCTCAAATGATTCAATAATCAAAGTATATATAGTTAAATTAATCGTGATTGAAGATCATAAAACAATAATGAGCGCATCTTTATGAATGAACTACTCATAATCGTCCCATATATGTATATTTAAATAAAATTAGAATGAATTAACTCACATATTATTCGAAAATGCCCGAATCACTACCTTACCAGTCTCGTATGCATAATAAAATTAACTTCTAATTACAAGTGTGTAAATATTATAATGACTATTATATTTGTTTAATAGTCGGAATATATTAACGCGGCGGCAGCACGCTTATGCTAAACTTATGGTAATAAGTGTATCTCGAGATTAATAGACACCAAGACAGAATTCCGAATGAGGAATATTCACTTGCTGTGTTCAAAATTATGATAATTTATTTACCTTGCGGTTAGTTTTTATAGTGTATTTGTATTTTAATAACTTCTGCTTTTATACAGCGCACTATGGTACCTTTCGCACTTATTAACCATATCACAACTACTTTACCAATTAAAATTGTATTATCAAAATAAATTAGACACTAATGTAAAAAAATACGCTGTCGTATTTTGTTAATTTAAACCGTTATATTAATTTATCTAAATTGATATAGACTTTAATTAGTTGGATTAAATTTACAACGTTCACGTAAAATTGAGCTAAGAACTAGTTTTTTTGCACATTTTGTTATAATAGATAATTATTTTAGTATTAATTGGTTCGTTATTTTTTGTCTTATACATTTTGTAACAAAAATGTAGAGAAATTTATTGAAATACTGTTTTAAAAACTGTTAAATTATTTTAAGTATAATAATAATTATGTGAACAGTATTCTCTTAAAATGTGCTAAGACGCTTTAAAAAAAATAAGATCAAAAACAGGTATATCAACTGACTTCGCGTTTGAAATTATAAGAAATTTTTATTAACTTAATTAATTAATTAAAAAAATAAAAACCACTGCCAATTATTATAACCAATGTCAATAATTAGAGTGAGATTAAGGCTACAATGCCAATTAGTAAATTTGTCGTTGTATATCTGCTTAATAACATCAAGCACATACATAAAATCTTTTCAATACATTTAGATCATATAAAGACAAAAATTAAAGCAATAAAAGGCCATTAACTCATAACACAATGCAGAAAGTAACAAAACATGGATACATCTAAAACTTCTACAAACGTACCTCTATCTGCGTCAAGTTCGCAGAAAATCATTTATCAGCAGAATGTTCTAAGACAAAGATACTCTTGTAAAGTGCAAAAAGTGCTCTAAAGCTTTTTTTGCTAACAAGATTTATTGTAGCTAAAAAAAATTTTCATAAAGCGGCGAAATTTATGAATGAAGTAAATAACCAATTGGTTAATGACACACCTGTAAGAATTTTTGTCGTACTGAACAAACAGGTAAAAAATTTAAATCGTAAACATTAATATTGTATAAAAAAACGTTTAAACACAGTTATTTACTAATACTAGTTCTGCTATGCCAACAGTACTTTACACACAATGCACTTTTTGCTATAGACAGTGATTTCCAAAAGATCGTTTAACAAAGAACAAGGGAATTATGGAAACGACTGTCTACAGGAAACCGACACACACTGGTCGATCTCTTAACTTTGAATCCAACCATTCCACATCTACAAAGAGGGGAGTAGTAAAATTTTTAATCGACAGAGCGTACAGGTTGTGCAACACAGAGAAAGGGTTACGAGAAGAAATCAAAAACATTAGAAACGATCTAAGGCAGAATGGTTATCCAGAAAAGATTGTAGGAGAGCTTTTACAGAAAAAGCAATTGAACACCATGGGACAACCTAAAACAGAAGAACTGCCCAATTCACTGCTGAGCATCCCATATGTCAAAGGTTTATCAGAATCAATAAAACGTATAGGGAAAAGCTACAACTTAAATACAGTGTTCAAATCATCGACCACCATTAGGAGTATAATTTCCAACACAAAGCCACAAACAAGTCGAGATTCCCAAAACTGTATTTACCAAGTTCCATGTGAATGTGGCAAGTCATACGTGGGGGAAACCAAAACACCACTTGACATCAGACTGAAAGAACATCAGACGCACACACAGAGAGAAGAGACTTATAAGTTTGGCATCGCGCAACATTCGTGGGATAACCAACATCGAATGAAATGGTCGGAAGCAAAAATCATACACAGAGAGGAACATTGGTACAAACGGAAATTTAAAGAAGCGGCATTCATCAACAACAACAAAGAAATTTTTAACCAGCCAAGTGTCGAGATAAGCAACATATGGAAACCACTAATCGAACCTCTAAAACAACTTAAACTTCACTAAGTAATTTTGTTAATTAATCTGTTACGCTAAGTTGATTTTGTACGCTTGAACGCTTTATCGAGCATGTCTTTAGTATAGAAGCTCCAGTAGTTTCTAAGTTCATATTTTGATTTTTGCAGTAGTATATTTTTAATGTGTTACGAAGTCGACTTAAAACGCTTACAAAACCAACAAAATAGAGCTATGAGGATTATATTATTGTTCAAAATATACCAAAATCACAGTGATGTTAGATTATTTACAATGGTTAAGTGTGAAACAACGGATATATTTTAATTCATTAATGTTGGTATACAAAATAATTAAGGATTTGGTTTCAAACTACATATCAAAATTCGTAATACGTAACTATGATATACATTTACATAACACGAGAAGTCGATGTGATTTCAGATTGCTACAGTTTTCAAAACCAAAGTCACAAAATTCTCTTTTGTGCAAAAGTCTGAAATTATATAATGTTATGTCGTTGACTCTGATAAGTGATCTATCACCATAGACTCGGCGCTTATTCACTGATGGATGAATCAGATTTTTAAAATTTTCCAAAGTATTCAAATTGTCGTAATGTACCCCCCCTGGCTGGGATAGATTTAGCCAGTGCAAGGTCAAACGTGGACGAAAACATTTTGTTTTGTTCAAAAAAATTTAAATCATATTAATATGGTGAATATCAGTGATAGGATCTAACAAAAGTCGTATGAAAGTAATTAAAATGAAAAAGACATTATTAAACACAAACTTTTTATTTAGTTGACATTACTACTTGAAACCGTTTTATTGCACTTGTAGTTGTTTTTCTCGTTCTTGGCTTAGGTAGATTTAGTTCCGTTTGTTCCAATTCTATTGGGTCTTTAACAGTGACTTGAGAAAAGGTAAATCTATTTTCTTTTTCTCTGAAGAAATTTGTTAAATATTTGTCGTCGACTATTTCTTTCACTTTTCCAACATACTTCGTTTGGGTTTTCTTTGTGCAACGCTTTACTAGAAAAAAGTCGCCTATTTTATTATTTGGCATCTGAGATTCAGTATCTATGATAGTTTCTACGCCTTACATGAATTCTTGGTCAAAATATTCACGGTTTATTTTACTTAAACAGTCAGATTCATCATCAGCGTTGCTCACTTTATCAGCGGAATCATTTGAATCGTTGGGTTGTTGCTTTCCATTATCAAACAAGTTATGTTTTACTTGATTCTCCTTTTGTCTGGCTATCTTTTCTTCTTCCAGCCTATCTTTTTCTGTCGTCTATGTTAGAATTCGCGATTTTTCGGGCCGTATTATTTCTGGAGATATGATTTCCGCCTGTAATAAAATTGATGAAGTGCTAATCACCAGCACAGATGTTGATAGTGTGTCTGTTTTTCGAGCCATTGAATCTTTACAGATGCAGTAGCAAAGTCATCTTTATAAATGGATACTTTTTTGCCAGGATGGTTTACCAACCAATCATTAAAAGCTTACTTTAAATAAGTTTTTAATGAACACAACCTCAAAGGGTTAGAGGCGGTGTGTGCAATGTGAAGAAAACGTAACAAAAAATTTGTATGTGTTTAATTAGATCCAAGAATAATATGGACATCATCCATCCATCCTGATTCGGACTTGGCTAATCGAAGATTTTCTGTGGGCGCATTTTTCATAAAAACATCCTTTAACTTTGCTCTTAGAAACCCATAGACAGGAGAAATTGTATTTCCGTCTCCACTTATTATAGCGCAAAATGTAACCAGCTCTCCCTGTTCTGCGGTTACTGTCTAACCCACTTGTTTTGTACCATTTTTGGCAACAAAATTTTGGGTGCATCTAAAACACTGGCAACGCTTGTTTTATCAAAATTGTTTGTTCGTTTTCGTGGTATCTTGTACTTTCCTAAAACTTTCCGTTAACTATCAAAAAATTGCTTTACATTTATTTTATTAAATCCGGAGGCTTTTGCCATACTGGTATTTTCTAGTTTCCTTAGTGATAAAATTGGATACCTCTTCATAAATAATTCTATCCAATCTTTTTTATCGGATAACGAGTTATTTCAGCTCGGAAACTTTACATTTAGTTTTTGGTATAATCGTATGCCGTTGAGCTTGTGTATAAATGAGAATATAATTCGTTTTTGAACTTTAAATAAAATATTTGGCTAGTTGTTCTTCTTGGGCAGATGTGAAAACTTGTTGAAACGAATACTTTGTAAAATAGCGAAGAAAATATTATTTGATTATCTGGATATTGTCTGCCAGAAGCGTCAGAGTCTCCGTCAGGGTCTTGCAAACGTTATTTTATTTTCTTTAGTTTATTATCTACGGTCGATTTTGTCAAGTTGTAGGTCGTGCCTGCAGTTCTTATTGAAAGTCTTCTTTGCAAGACATATCTTCAACAGCCGCAATTATTTTCTATCGATATAGCAAAACGCGAGAGAGCGACATCTGGTTCGAATAAAAAAGAAAATTGTTAAGGGCGTTAGCTTTTAATTCCGTCAGTACTTAAAGAAAGGCGACTTTTTTGGACCTTTAGTACAAAAACCTCTTTATTACTACTCTTTGTTGACTGTGCCGTTAATAAATCACAGAACAAAATTTGAAAATTAGAAAGACAAGAAAACGTAGAAATCAAACAATTTTCCTTTTCTTAGTGAGTGTTTTTCTGACATTAGGAAAATTATCTATAACAGACCAACAAATGCAGGCAATTTTTTTTGTTTTCGATTGTAGGTGCTACACCTGACTTGTAGGTAGCGACCTGATAGTGCAAATAAAGTATCGTTTGTCAGTTTACAACATAAGTTCTGATTTTGGAACAAAAAAATAGAAAAATTGGAGTAAACGCCAATGATTAGTAGTATTATTTATTTCAGATGCAAACTTTTTTAGTGCTTCTTTAGTTTTGTTAAAATTAGTTGATACTAGATATTAAGAAATGAGAAAATTCCAGCACACACGTTCAACAGACATTGCCGTCCAGTGTTAATTGAGCTTACTAAAAAAACTCCAGCAAAAACAAGAGTAATTGTTTTATGTTTAGAAAACCAAATATCTAGTAAACTATTGAAAATGTTTGTTAAATTTATTTCAAAAATTTAATTCAAAAACATTCAGTTTCAATTTTTGTCTATAAAAAAGTTTATACTCAAATTCTTTTTTATTTAACAAATTAACACAAGAAATTATAAAAAATAACAGTAATACAGTTTATTGTTTATACAAATTATTCTACAATAATTAAGATTAATTTTTGTGTAATGATAAATTAATTTGTTTAATGTTTAGTGTTTAGTTGGTTTTTTTTTCAGTTTTTCTGACGTTTTAATTTATAAAAATTGTCAACTTATGTTAACCAATTCGCTTATAAACAACTGAACAAAGTTAAAACGTCAGTTAGTTTACAATTCTTTTGGCGAACAAAAAAATACTAGTAAAACATTAAAAAAAAATTTAAACAATTTGTAAAAATTTATGAGCTTAAATAAATAAAAAAATATTTTTTTTGCTAAATTGTATAAAATATTCTCAACGTATTTTAATACTAGTTGTTCTATAGTTTGGCCAATCATTTTAACAGAACTTGTTTAAACTATTATATTATATGAATCTATTGCAGAGAAATAGGCAATGGATGTTTACTGTCTGTATTTGATTAAACTCGTAGGTTTCGGTTAAGTTCAAACGTTTACTGTCAAACTTAAGTACTTCGCTTAGTGTTATTGTTATTTTATAGTAGTTTTAGTACTTACTTTAAAATTTAATGAAGCAACGTAATAAATATTTACAGCCATCAACTAGAATATGTCTGCAAATAAACTATTGAAAAAAATCAATGCACAATAAAATCATTTTAATAATTAAATAATATATAAAAATATGTGTATGAGAAGGGCTTAAATTTAATTATATGAATTATAAAATAATAACAAAATTTAAATAAAAATTAAATAAATCAATTTAAGGGTACCCGACACTCAAAAGTTAAAAAAAAAATTTATTTTAAAACCAGAGCTATTACTAAACAAATTAGCAAAAATATCATTTTATGCTGAGCGCAAAAAAATTACTGACTGAATATTATTGGCTTATGAACGCGTGAGAATGCAATAGTTTGCCACCTTTGATTATTCTTGAGTTATTTTAGTGTTTATTACAATCATTTTTAATATTCATGGAACATAATTATTTAAATTGTTTATTGAAACCAGGTTTCATTTGCTAGAGTGCCCTATTCTGCCAAATCAAATTCACCTTTTTGCGGGATATGTTTCTTTCTTTCCGAGTTGTTGAAAAAATTAAAATTACAGCTCTTTCAGAATTTTGAATCCTTTCTTTGTCAAAATACTGCATTGTTTCAACATATTTCTCAACTTCATACCAAAATGCTTTAAAATTTGACATCTGGTTATGTTGCTTTTGTTGAAATGAGTCATTGTATCTTAAGTATCAAAAAATTAAGTTGACTTTGAAATTCGCGTATTAATAACGTTATTCAGACTTTTGATTCGATTTTGGGTACTTCTGTGTACACACTTTTTTAAAAGTTTAGTTTCAGCAAGAACCCATGAGATCGATGAAAATGTTCTCGTCTTGTTGTTGAAGACAATGTGGAAAAATTTTACCCATATAGGAAGTCAAATTTTTTCTTATTGCGTTTTTTTTTGTAAAGTAGATTTACCACAAGAAAATTTGAGTCAAATTGGCTGTAGTTTCAAAAAATAATAAATTCAGAATTTAAATTTTTATTAACAAAAAAAATTTTATGTAATACACAAATTAAAATAACATGTTAAATAAAAATTTAATTGATACAATTGAGCGGCAACATAATTATTGACAACATCATACAAGTACACACATAAATATTTATAAATAAATTAAAATTGGGAGACAACTAAAGACATGAAATAAACAGACAAATTAGTTTGACCTGTTTCGGTAAGCTGAGTTATAATTTAAAAAACAAAGTTCAAATGTGTTTTTAGAAAACTGTTAATAATCAGTGTATCCTACTAGTGCAAACTTACAAAACGAAAACCTTGACATTAACAAAAACATCAGCAAAGAGGTTGAGAGGTTGAAAACAAGTCAACGAGTTATGGAGCGTGTAATGTTGGGCGTAAGCCACGGAGAACATTTAACAAATAAAGAAATTCGAACAAGATCAAGAATCTAAGATGTCATAAAAAAATCACAAAGCTGAAGTGGAACTGGAAGAGTCATCTAGCAAAAATGCGAGACGGTTGGTGGACCAAACATTATAGAGTAGATGTCCAGAAAGAACAAAAAAAGTCAAAAAAGACCACCAATTAGATAGACCGATAACCTGAAAACAAAACAGCAAGAAACTGGACACGGGAAGGACAAAACAAATATATTTAGAAAAGATTAAGGTTTAAATTGGCTACGTGATGACGATGAGAACACTTGATACACATATGAAACATTATGTAAACTTTGACTACATAACTTGATAAAGGTCTTTATTTTTAAATTATGTTTTTAAACTAATACTTTAAGTAAATTATTTACATTGTTGGTGGTAAAATTACGATGAGCCATCTTATTATAAAAAATATTATGCAATAAGAATTTAAGAATGTAGATATATAACACATGAAATGTGCATAATTCTGTAAGTGGTAGATAATTGCATACAGCACAGACTCAGTTTTTGGTGCAAAAAATGAATCCTAGTGTATTTTATAGAAAAAAGTCTACAGCAAACTTTAACAGTACATCAACAAGTTATGACGTTACTAAAGTTCAAGATTCGAGTGACAAGTCTAAAGAATTCCGTTTATGTCTTTTCTTTAGACCACAGTACGTTTTCAGACTCTGAAATCAACTACGAACTGGACAGCAATTCTTCCACCATCAGCGAGACTGCTTTTGCTGTAAATTTGCTAACGATGCTCAATTTTTGCAATGTATTGATACGGATAATCTACTTTAATTTATTTGCAGTTTGTTAATGACGAGATTTTTAATCTTATAGTTACGGAAACTAATATATATGCTGCCATGTGTGTTAGTAAACAACCGCAAAAAGAACATAAAACTCTCAAGTAGAAAAATCTAAATATCGAAGAAATGCAAAATTTTTGTTTGTTTATAGCTGGCGTTGTCCCTTTTCCTGAGATTCTTTTATTGATCAAAAAACCAAATTGTATACAAATTTGTGTATTAGAAAAACCATTCCCAGAGACAGATTTATACAAATTCCTTAGTATTGGCATTTTTGTGGTAATTCTATTATTTCAAACAACAGATTATCAAAAATAAGAACAATAATAGATAAACTAAGTTATCGTCTCCAAACAGTTCGATTGTCTACAAAAGAACTAAAAATACATGAGAGCCTGGTTTCATGGAGTACTAGGCTCTCATTTTGGTAATATACACCAAATAAGTGCCATAAGTAAAAAACTCTCCGAACTGCGTCTTCCAGAAGGAAATACTTCGAATGTCCATGTTTACGCTGGCGAAGATGATAGGGTGGCTAGAAATAATAATTTATTTAATGAGTTCTTGTGTAAATTAGACGCTTTTTTTCTAAGAGGGCATTTTTAAAACCGACTGAAACGAGGGTTTAAAAACGTCCAAGGAAAAAAACATCCAATTTGGACAGGAACAAGTTGAATACAATATTTTATTGCTCGAGCAAAGACTGGGAGGCCTTCCAAGTCTCAAAATCTCTCAAAAATAATTTGACGTTTATGTTGACAAGTGCGTAAAAACTGCCAAAGACGGTTTACAATAGCAAAAATTAAAATTTATGACAGTTAAAAATTCATGTTCGATATCTATAAAACTAATGGAACGTTTATTGTCGATGATTTCTACACCAGTCTATTAACTACAAAACTTTAAAGAAAGAAAACGTTTCTCGCTGGTACGGTAGGAATGCTAAATTAATATCAAAAGCATAAAAATTTACTGCAAAAGTATTGGTTGGAACTAGTGATGAAATAGGGAAATCACACGTGATAAGCTACAAATCTAACAAGAAAGGTGTCGACTTGTCTGCTCAGATGGCATTATATTATACCACTCTACAAAAAACTGTAAAGTGGTATAAAAAGATGTAAAGGAGTTACTTTTTGAAGCGGTTTTAGTAAACACATGGGTAATCCATAAAAAGTTTAGACAAAATCTAAGATTTACAATGCTGCAGTTTTAAAAACCGATAATCAAACCTCTGTTGAATGAAAATGTAACATCTACAGTATAATTATGATTAAACATTGTAACCGTTCAAGTAAATTCAATGATATACATTTCATTTTTACGTTACACTTTTTTATTTACTATTCACGTAGTGAAAACTCTTCAAGCATGTGTGTATCGTTTTCGTAATAGGTATATATCCTTATTATTGTCTTCATATATGATTGAAATACCAATAAAAATTATAGAAAACAACACCACATTGAAATTTGTAAAAGTAATTATAGAGCAATGAAATTACGACAGTAAGAATTTGTTTTTGGCATTTTTTACAATTATATATATATATAAATAATCCTTATATTATACTAATTACAAAAAAAATCTACATTAATACGTAGGTATTGCTGGTTAATTTGGATATTCAGTGACTGCATAAAAAACAAATGTTTTTTACACCACAATATAGTTAACGGGTAATTTCCGATAAAGTGCCAATTTTAAATAAATTATAGTTAAACATAATACCTTTAATTTTTCAAAAATTACATTGGAATACATTCATTATAAATATCTTAATTTCACTCATAACGTAAAACTTAATTTTTTTGAAAGACTAGTTGAATTTACTTGTTAAAATCTGGTTAACAAACTGAAATTAAAACTTTATTATTTACTTTTGTCAATAAAATAAAAAAAAAGAAAAATTATTATAATAAAAAATTAATTTTTTTCATATTTTATAAACGATTACTTATTTTAACATATAATATTTTCTATAATATCCGTTACTAGCAATACAACTCTGTCGCATATTTACAAGTTTTTTTTTTCATTCTATCCGCGATAAAATCTTCGCATTCTTTTACAAACGCGGCACACAAATTTCCAATAAGATTGAGGTTAAGTGATTTGGCAGATCATAGTAAAACTTTTACTTTTGGATGATCTTCAAAACAATTTCGCACTATATGTGCTGAATGGACTGTGCAACCCATCTTGCACAAAAATAAATGCTACCATCTTTGAGATACAGTAGGTAACATGACGTTTTCTAAAATTGCAATGTAAGTTTTTGCGTTAAATCTTGGTGGTGCTACTTGCACAATTTCAAATGTACAGTTTTTACACCCATCTCCAAGAAACAGCATTGACATGTCAACTTGTGCTTTTAGGAAGCACATTATTTAAATTGTATCTGGTTTCGTTATGTCTCTATGACACACAAGAGTCCTACGATGAGTAAGTTTTTTCATTCAAAGATATAAAGTTTGACCAACCCTTATTCAAATTTTTGTTACAAAATTGCAACCTTATCGCAGCAGGTTTCGGTGAGATTAAATTTCTTTGAGCGAGTTGACGATAATGTTAAAATACTTGTTTTAAATATAATCCGGCAATTAAAAAAACTCATAATTAGTGTGTATGCAGACTATTAAGGTCTTTATCAGAATGACATTCTAAGTAATTGTTTAAAAAGAATAATTTTACATCGTGCAGTTAGGAAAAACTGTTTAGGATAATAACATGACAATGTTAAGTATTTTCTTTGACTAGTGGACTAATTAACAATACTAAATGAAATTATTGATATTCGTATTAATAAGTTTTTGATACTTTTTTAATCATTCATTTATTAAGAGTCAATATTTTTAAAACAAAGAAATAAAATATTTTTTATTTAAAAAAATATTTGTTTCATAATAATAATTCATTCAAAATTGGCACTTTTCCGGAAATTGCCCATTTACTATTTTTTTTTTAAATGCAGCCATTAAATATCCACATTAACTAGTTATACCGACTTATTATTGTAGGCATGTTTTTGTAAGTAGTTTAATATAAGTGTTTTTTATATACCTAATTGTAAACAAAGTCAAACATTGTTTTCTACTGTGGCCATTTCGTTTACAGTTTTCAATGTGGCGTTCTTTTCTATAATTTTTATCGGTTTTTTAATCACAAAGTTTATGGAAAAAAATATTTTAACATTTACAAAGTAATAATTAAATTTACATGTAACCACATCTATAGTGTCGTTTGTGTTACTAAGATATTTTATCTTTATCTATCTGTGACAAAACTAATAATTAATTTTAGATTATAACGATCAATTTTTACATTATAAAGTTTTGATTGCGGTCGTTGAATGTTTTTTTAAATCGGTTAAAGTTCAAGTTTAGACAATTTTTTAAATATTTATGTATTTTGTTAATAGTTAGTATCAAAAAGAAAAAAATACACGGCCATCATATTGTAAATAAATATTTACAAATTTTAAAGATTTGTTTTTACCCTAAAAAATCTTCAATATGTTTTATGGTGAAACTTTTATGTTTAAAAATGTATTTTTAAGCTTAATAAACATTTATTTATTTTAAACAAATTTTAAATTTGATTTTTAAAATCTTTTTTTTTTGTTAAGAAGATTAGTGTGTACCATTATTTAATATCATTAATTAAGCATTTGTTTTATTTAACAAACTATACATAAATGTCTGTTTTTTAAATTTATAATAACAGATACTGTTATTTTCTAAAAGAAATTAAATTATTCAACATTAGCTTAATAAGGTTTTTTTTATTAGAATTCAAATTTTAAAAATATGAATTTTAATGCAGCGATATATTCTACTGTTAATAAATGTAACAAATTTTAATACATTATGCCAAATATATGTTCAAAAAACGGCACTTACACTGTAATTAGAAGTGCATAAGTAATATAATTTTTTTAATAAATGGAATTAAGCAATTTTTTATTGCTTAAGCTTCTTAATTAATATTTTATTGCAAATAAAACATAATTACGTTTTTTTTTACTTCGAAATTTGTGTAGTAGTTTAACAATTGTAATAAAAAATGTATTATTCTTTTTTCATTTTGATTACATTTATTTAATTTCTTTCTTTTATTATAAAATAGTTGCTGTTAAATTAAAGCGTTTCAAAGACAAAAACGAAATGGTTGATGCTTTATTTTGAAAATTAATTTTTTACAAACGTAATTTTAAAAAAACATTGTTTTATATTGCAACTGCTTTTTCTTACATATTAACATTCTTACAGTTACAAAAAATATTATATAATTAAATTTGATTAATAAAGTGTAAATTTTGTACATACAATAATATTGTTTAAAAATTAGACAACTTTTTATCATCACTTAATGTCAGATACTATTAAAGCTTCACCTGTTTATTAACCCAAACTTTTTATTCATTTTCTGATTAAGTTTATATCTACAGACCATCTTTTCTTTCAATAGCAACATTACAACACGTGTTTATATTCTAAAGTGCACCATTTACAAAAAAAGAGTTTAAAAAATATAATAAACTTGTGTCTTAAAGTTACAGTTTATTGGCCTCTTTGATTTTTTTCTTTGGTCTGATTGAAACGGTTACTAAGAATTAACGTCTAACGAAAACGGTTTACGTTCAAAAGCAAAATTGATCCTTGCCATCTAATAATATTTGTAAAGGTTTTTATAAAGTTCTGCAAGAATCTCACGAAAAATCAGTTACGACCTGTTTTATTACAAGCGACAAACGGCGTTGTAAGTATATTATCAACTTAAGAAAAAGTAGAAAGTCAGACAACTTAACTGGTCTATTCATCCTCATCTACATTTTTATATACGCACATTTTACCCTTTCGTATTCAAATAACTTGAAAGGAATCGAATATGTTTAATGGCCTATCAGAAATAATTTCTAAAAAGTTTCGTTCGACTGTCCTATATTTAACCCTTAACATAGTTCTTTTATGTAGGTACCTGCAACTTTAAGTTCGGTTTATACCTTTTGATGACGCGGAAAGTGCTCTTACACAGGCGTTTCTCCAGTGACCCATCTTCTATTGATACGCAAAAATTTAACCCTTCGCATTAAAAACTTTGATGTACACCCTTGTATCCTCATGTTTCCTTATGAGAAATGAAAGGAAAAGGCATTTATAAAAAGGGCACCGTATTCAGATTTGGGTATTTAGAATAGGTGTCCCTTACACTTAATATTCAAGCAGGTAGTTTAGCATAAATTCGCATACATTAAGCAGGTAGGTAAAAAATAAAATTCACTTCCTACTACCTCTTCCTTTTCACCATTTATTTACAGTAAATCCCTGCGATAAAATGTAATTTTTTACTTGCGAACATATTGAAATTTAATCAAGATATATTTGATTACGTCGAAGCCGATTGAAAATTATCATAAAAAAATCTCATCGCAAGTTTTGTATACATAGCTTTTCCCATCGTATAAGAATCATTGAGGATAAATTTGGGCTATTGGGTTTATGTATATTAAGCCTTACCTGAACGGATGCGTTAAATCATTACAGTTTTTTTTTTGACCTACGATGCAAATGTATTGACCCGACATCTACTTATTTATGCAACGTATTTAAATAACCCATTCTACTTGTTTGATAAAAGGTTTTTTTCTCATGCTCTTGGGGGTTAACTTACGAATATGCATTTTTTTATTAAAGGATTAGGTACACACATTTTTTAACGTATATTTTTTCAGTTGAACTTTTTTTGTAAACGGTGACGGTCGCGTTTGCTGAAAATCAAAACAGTTACCTACAAACTTTCCAAACAAACATTGTATTTATTGTTGTTTAGTTTTCTGATTAATTACAAATTTGTTTTGATTCTTGTAATAAATTAAAAAAATAATTAAATAATTTAAAAAAACACATTTACTATAATGTCAACACAATTTTTAAATTTTTAGTGTAATTTTCATATTAGAAGCATCTCATTAAATTATAAAACATTTTTAAATAATTAGATTTTTATTACTAACATTACATAAATAAACTTAATATTAACAATTTTTATTTTTAGTATTTAGTTTTGGTAATCAATAATTTATTCTAATTGCGATTAGATTCACAGTTTGTACCACAAATTTTTTTTGTGTTATAAAAAACATTATAAAATTTATTTTTTTGATTTGATTTGATTATTTATTTCTTTAGGTATAATCTACAAGACTTATTTATGTTATGAATTGCAGTTTAGTTTGTTTAATCGTTTACTATTAATACAAAAACTTAATAAATTTATAAGGCGTTTGACAGTGTCTAAAAAATCTACACTTACTAAAACTAACAGTAAAATAATCACACATTTTTAATTTTTAGTACAAAAAATTGTCAGTAATCTAGATGAGTTTTTGCCTTAAATTAAACAAAGAAAATTATTTTAGTTTACGTATTAAAAGTAGTTTTTTGCTAAAACTACTTAAACAAAATACTATAAATGTTTGGTCAATTTTTAAAATACATTGTGTAACGTAAAATATTTGTTAATAATTATAAAAAATAAATTGATAAACAAAAACTAATAATTGAAAATTGAAATTTAAAAAATTATGAAATACAAAAAACAAACAAAGTAAGTTTGATACATCAAAATATTAAGAAAAAGAATAAGACGTAACGAATAAAAATATTAGAAAACTATAATTTAAAGGCGTTTATAGTATTTCTTGCTCGTTTGGTTTTGCATATAATGGAAAAACTGGTAAAAACGCAGAAACAAATTCTCGAAAAAAAAGTTTTGTTTTAAAATGTTAATGTTTTTTTTATTGTTTTTCATTATTATGATAAAAAATTTAGACAAATAGTAAAATATTTAAACATTCTTTTAATGTCAATAAAAACATTTAATAAACATTTCTACTACTGAACAGACGTTTTGAAATAAATTTTATTAGTCTATAAAAAATCAATGAAATACGAAAGCTGAATCGAATGAAGAAAATTTAAATACGAGCTTTATCCAAAATAGAAATAAAAAACTGGTGAAAACAACTCTATTACATTAACCCATGTTTAATTGTACGTTTTCTGTTAGAACTTGAAAAGACTGCCAATTTTTAAGCAGATTAAACTGGTTGTATATTTTAAAATTTTATTTAAACTATTAACACTAATAATAAATAATAGATAAAGACTAAGGTTTGTATTTTATCCCAATAGGAAGTTTTTTATTAACTATGGCTGGTAACAGTAAAGTATTTGTTTTGGATCATATTTTTAATTTGGGAACGTTTCGCGGGCTAACGTGTCTGTTTCATCAGGTTTTCTTGTTATCTTAAAACAATTAGTTTTTTTGGTTCATAAAAATACTGTTTTACATAATTGAAAACAACCTAATTAAATAGGTCCTCCTATTGAAATAAAAAACAAACCTTGATCTTGAATAATTAGGAGGAGAAAAAAAATTCATATGAATAAAAGCTTTTTCTGCAGTAAATAAATATGAAGATCACAATGATACCAATTAGAAATGGCAAATTGACCAAATATAAAACTAAAACATAAAATTTTAATTTTTCTTAATACCTGAAAAAATTTTTTAAAAACTGGCTAACCTAGGTTTGGTCAGCTACTATTAGATTCACATAGGTAAACTATCATTGATATAACGTACTACCCAAGTATAATCTTAATTTTTAAATTTCTGTTGTTGCTTTCTCTTTTCTGTTTATTATTTTATTTTTTATTTTATTTTATCAATTTGCATAATATTTACGTCATGAAAAACAAAATGCTAGAATGCTAAGACTCTATGACAAATTTTTTAAAATTTTTATTTAGTTAGGATCAACTTCTTGAGAACAACGGCAGGACATAGCTACAAATTTTCAAAGCATGTCACACTTTCCTCGCTGCATTAGAACAGTCGATGGAAAACATATACGAGTTTAACGATTCCGACATAGTGGCTCCGTGAATCTTAATTATAAGAATTATTTTTCTATTGTTTTGGTAGTAGTGGTAAATTTCGATTACAAGTTTATCTATGTAGGTGTTATAAAAGATTGAGAAACGAGTCACTAAATATTCCTGATTCAGTCCCATTATAGCACGATACTATTTTACCTTTTGTGTTAGTCAGAGATAAAGTTTTTATTTTATATGAAAATGTTTTACAGAGGACAAAACCTTACTTTGTAGAGTATGCATTTGGTATACTTCCAAAAAACTTGCCAAAAATATAGTTAAAGTTACTGTTATTTTACATAATTTGGTGCGTAAAAAGGATGGCTTTCATGACTTTGTTTTAGCAAATGACAAAAATATAAGAACAATTATATAAGCATTATAATATTTGAGTTACGTTTAATAGTAAAATGGAAAGTATTACTAGCTGTTAATTTTTCATTTAAATTAGTAAACTTTCTGACATGAATTTTTTTTTCAATAGATCCTTGTAATTGTCTGCACCCCATAAATACGATCTTTGTTCAATTAATTCAATAAAACTAAAAGAAAACTTTTTATTTTTTTGTATGATGAATTTTGTCACAACTGATAGTTTTAAATGATACTGTACGATTGCTGTTTAGCAGATGAAATTGGAGCATAAATACAAGCAAAACATTTAAAAAATCAAATATTTTTAGCAAAATTATTAGTAAATTACGGACCTGTTAGATTAATTAAGTCTCCTAAGGTTGTTGACAACACGAATAAAAATGAACTGTTCTAAAAAATGCAATTTTTTTCTAAGCGATTTGCTGACACCAAAAATAAAAATAAATAGAAAATCATGTTATCGGATAACGCGTAATTAAGTTACTGTGGTTGAATTAAGTTGCTATTCTGCACATTCTTTTGAAATACACTAGGTAACACTTAAAAAATGTTTAAATGTAGATAATGTTACGTAAGTCCCTCATACTTCAATTAATGAAAAACACTGCAAAAATAAAATAAACATGCAAAACAAGAATTTTTGTAATTTCTGGCTACTAAACGGTCCAATTAAACTATTTCTTAAAATACCCGTTCAAACATTAATTGAAAACCGCAACTGAAAGTTGCTTTGTTAAATTTCATGAGGGTTTTCACCATTCCATACATGCGTTTTGTGAAAATTCAGCACTCTATTTCGTGTAAAAAAATATTTTTAAAACAATATTTTGGCACTAAAATGGTCTAAAGCTTCCTATTGCTACAACCATTTATTTAAAAAAAATCCTATCATTTACAAGCTACTATGTAACTGAGGTCGTTGGATACGTTACGTACTTTAGAGAATGTATTAATATTTGGTAGTTAACTATAACCGTTTATAATAACTGTTACTGTAAAATAACTGCTACTACTAAATAACCGTTTATCCCATCACTAATTGAAATACAGAAGTAAATACCAGAGGTAAAAACAAATCTGCACCACAAACTTTGTTTTAAGCATCTTTCGGCGCGTTGTTATAAATGTCCTAAAGGACTAGTACATTGTATTAGTTCAGTTTGCTGAACAGAACCTGGTGAACTAGTAGTAATAAAAAATAACTAAAACTCTTATGACTAATTTCTTGTATCTACATAAAAGTTAATATTGCGTCTGTTATCAATTGATTTTTCATAAATTCATATTTGTTAATTTTTTACAATTCTATTTCTTTTTCCTTTTTTGTTTTTTTTTAATTATTATTATATCTGTCTTGCATAGTTTTCATATTCTTCTATTTCAATTTTTTGTTAATTTCTGAAATTATTTTATGATTATATTATAGAAATTGTTAGTTCTTCATTTCATCTTTATTTATTTTTTTAATTTTATTTTATTTATTATTAGTAGTCATAAAATCTTCTAAAATGTCTTAGCTTCCAGAAGTCTACTACCAACATTTATAATTTTAATTTAAAAATAAAAATAGTGGTCAAGCAGGTGATGTGACTACTATGCGCGCAGCTCAATTCTATTATTTATTTTTAAAAAAATGACTTATTAAATAACAATAGCAAAGAACCCAAAAATTGAAGTACTATTTAGATACACAAATAAACAATAATCTTAAAAAAAAATTTCTATTTTTATAATTTGTGTTTTTCAAAATAAAATCCTGAGATTTTAACCATTTTTGGAATTAATTCTTCAAAAGATTTAAAAAAAATTTTCGTTTACAAAATAATTAATTTTAATTTTCTACTTTTTTAAGAACCATTTAAACAATAATATTATTGTTTTAAGAATTCGATCATTGGTAAAAATTATTCCAAAAAAAAATACTATTTTATTGTTCAAAAACACGTTCTTTAACATTAACTATCATAGCGTTTTTTTTATCCTCTTTTATCCAGACAGCTGCCAAATACGGGATATAAACTATATGAATTGTGTACTACCAGTGATTTTCTACTCAACATTATTATTTACTCAGGAAAAAGGACTGCAACAAACAAAAATGGTCATGCTGCATCAATAGTACCAGACTTGATCAGCAGGTATCAAAGTAAAGGTCATATCTTATAAATGGACAATTTCTACAATAGTGTCTAGTTAGCTGAAACATTATATGTTCAAAACACAAATGTAGTCGGTACTTTACGTAAAAATCGTAAGAGCATTTCAAAAGTTATTGTGGCAACTAAGCTAAGAAAAGGAACCTCAATCATTAGAAGACGTGGAAACGTCATGGTACAAAAATAGAAGAATACGCTACAAGTTATGATTATATCTACAAAACACAACGCTTTGTTTTAAAAAGTTAGAAATCAACAGGGTAACATCAAACTAAAACATCTCACAATCATTGATTATAATAAGAATATACCCATGATAGACAGATGCGACCAGATGATATCTTATTATTTCACTCCTCGAAAGCACAGACTTAAAAATATTTTTTCGTTTACTAGACGTGTTACTTTGGAATTGATGTTGGCTATATAACAAAAATTGTTTCTAAAAAGCAAACATACATCGGTTTTTGAGATAAAGTTTTTAAGGATCCTGCTACTGCTCCTGCCTCAAACACCACTAAGAAGCTTCAAGAGCATTTTCCAGAAAAGTTGAAGAAGAGAATAAGACGCCATGTTTGTGCAGAAGAAAAAAAGAGGTCAACTACTTGGTATTCATGCGAAGCATGTAAAATCAAAAAGGGAGACCCCATTGGTCTGTGCATTGAAAACTGTTTCAAAAAATTCCATTTGAATACACATATATATAAGCCTATGTCAATTTCATTTTCAATTTAAAATTAAACGAATACTTCCTTTCCAAAGCTTGTTATTTCGGGAACGATTCATTAAATTTGTTTGAAGTACGATTTTACATAAGTGTGACAGTTGGTGTGATAACGAAATATTCTATTTCTAGACTAGTGCCTCATATATGTGACATGTTAGTCTAAGCCTTTTGTTTACATTTTTAGTTATTTGCATCACATTAATAGTCAAAAATATTAATAAAAAATTTTAAAAGGTATTTAATTATTTCAATAAATAATTCCTTAGTCTTGTTGATAATAATAAGAAACATTAAGGTGCGTATTCACGTGACATTAAAAGTCATGGCTGCGCCTGTCATGAGACTGTGGCATTTTTATGGAAACGTTTTCACGCACTATAATCTCATGATATTTTGTTAAGTTAACATGGCGTCTAGAAAAGTAATCGAAGCGAGTATCCGCGTTGTTGAGAAAATTATAGCTTACGAAAAAAATAAATTAAGTAATAGGTAAATGGAAAAAAAAAGTTTGAGTACGAAAGTGGATACAAAAAAAGCATAAATTAAGAGCTTCTGACAATCTCGCAAGGGAGCTCGCTTTGGAAGATCCGCAATGTTTTGCAAATTTTTTGCGTATAAACAAAAATATGTTTTGTTATCTATTGGAAAAAGTGAAAGATAGCATACAAAAACGAGATACTGTGATGAGACAGGCTCTGCCAGCTAAAGTTAAATTGGAGATTACCCTGAGATATTTGGCAACCGGCGACTTACTCGCATCTTTACAATATTTGTTTAGAGTACCAAAATGCCCCATAAGTCACTTTTTACCAGTTGTCTTAAATGCCATCTACATTAGGGTGGAGCGAAAATCGCAAAAAAAAATTTGGCGGCCAATAAGTTGGCCTGTATATGGAATGGTTGCCTCTTGTATAAGTGAATTACTGTGCAAAAACTTGGTTTGCTGGGACTCCTTCTTTGGCTGCCAATTTGACGTTCCATTTTGAAAAAAAGGTGGTTCGTATCCTTTTATGCAGCTCTTCGCTTATTTTCATAAAGAACCCAAGGGCTTGATTTCTTGATGAAAATAACCCAGAACTCACCGCGTGGAGGTGGCTGCAAATCGAGTTCCACCACCCACCCACCCTTTTTATGTTTTCTTCATATTTAGTTGTCTTTAAGAACTTGGCAATATTGACCTTTTGTCTCAAATTTTGGTAGTGAGACTCTGGAGGCGATCCTTGATCTTATAAACCCGTCTCTTGCTTCATATCCACATACTGCCGCTGATGCCTCCGTAACTAACTTCACACAGCGTTCCACTGCTTGGGAATGACATGGAAATTTTAACATTTCGATTTCAGCGGGGACATCAGAAATCATTTCCTGGAGTTCGTTATCTGAAATTTTTACTGTCAGAGGTGGTTCGGTAATTGTTAATGACTGCCAGCTAACTAGTTCAAAGTAGTCATCTGCATTAAAATTGAAACTGGGAATATTAAATTCACGAACTAGATTAACGTTATGTTTTGCTTGTCTGCACTTTAGTATCCTGCGAAGACCCAATTCTCTAATATATTTCCTATCGTCAGCTAGCATTGCTAATAACAAATTTTCAGGGTGACCGAAGTAACCATTTCGTTGTAGTACTGGATCTACCACCTTCTTAAGCTCTTTAGGCAAAAACCTACTTTTCCTTATTATGCCAAAAAATGATAGCTGCCGTGTCTACATGAAGGTCGGATTTTAATTTCAAACCAAGTTGGCGCATAAACTTTCATAACGTATTCTGTTAGAATAGTTAAATTGTATGATGGATTTTTCGTAGAAATATACAATCTTAATAGCCTATTGGCAGTTGTTAACCATCTTGAATGTGCCATTTTGCCAGGTTCTCGTTGTGACAGGCTTGACGAGATTATTCCTTTAGAAATTCCATTGCAGATATCGTAAAGGTATTGTTGATCTGTACTTAACTCGTTAAAATCAATTTCAGGCAAACTAACAGCTATTTTTCTAAACTTTACAACAGGATGGATTTCGCAGTTTTCTAGGTTTTTCCCAATTTCTCCACAATAACCTTTTGGTCCAGTAGTTTTTCCGTCTAAATGCTGCAACAGATGTCGCAATGGCAGTTCATTAGTGTGCATTAAACAAACAAACCACTGCAGCGGGCGCGATAAAGAAAGTTCAAGTTGTCTTAGTATTCCACTTTTGTGACATCTATTTAGTGCTGTTCCGTCGCACCCATTTGCTTGCACTTCGGAAATATTTATATTTTTTTCCAGGAATTCTAACAAGCCCCTTTTAATATTTTGAGCACTTCCGGAAGACGGAGTTATATGACCGAAATAGACGGAACCCGGCTCTGAAACCAATACGATATGTTCTTCTGTAATTGTTTTTCTTGAAAGAATATCTCGTTCCCTTATTTGAACCAAAGTTTTATCTTTTCTTCCATCAAAATATATTCCGTAGACACAGGTAGCTTCTTCTTCATGTTTTTTTTAATTCCTTGCGAGCTTTAACTCTTTCTCTCCTAATTTTACTTCGGTCTATTATTTTAGATGATGCTTCCATTGTTATTATTCCCAAGTCTTTTAAAGCACTATTAACAAGTATTGCAGCGGATCTGTCTGAAACTCCTGTTCGGTCACAAGCCTGTGCTAAAGAAGGAAGTTTCGTTCTCATCTGAGAAGTGGAAGGTTGATTTAAAATATCACTTTTGGGAAGTTGAAGCTCGACACTCTCGTTAGAGCATATGCTGGATCTCCTGGAAGAATCTTCCGAAGCACTAGATGTTACTTGGTAAGTTTTATCGTCTTCGTTGGGAATTATTTCTGTCCTCTTATTACTTTTAGCTTTACGCGCTAACCTTTTTTCAAGGATTTTAGTTACCTTAACATCAATTTTACCAATTGCCATTTTTCTTGCAGTTCTTTGGTCAGTTAAAAACCTCCTTTCATGTATGGGTACTTTAATTGTGCAAACACACTTCGCAAAGTCTTTACATTTACACAGTGAAATATTCAATAAATTTTTCTCGCCAAATTCTCTAAACTGAATAACTTTTTGACATATTTAGCTTGACATCCTTTTTGTTAGCTTCTTAATGTCACGATATTTTTTATGATACTCCCTGATTTTTCGTAAAATTTCTTGGTCAGAGACTACGGCAATAGAACTTTTGTCCCACAAAGTTTTTAACTCCCTTGTCAACGGTAAACACACATCACCCAAACTCGGTTCTTGCTTATTTTGATTTAACAGTTTTGTCGGATAAATAAATAATGTCTAATTATGTCTGCATAAGTTGGAAGCATATTGCTTCTAAAAGTTTTTGCATCACCAAACACCGGGCAGAACCAGTCTAAACGCGTTTGAGGCATATTTTGTCACAAAATATAAAAACAAACTTCGCGAAAGGAAAATAACGGTAACACTGCAGTGTTACTTATACACCGAAGCAAGAAGCAAGCTGTTGCCGCCGAATCACGAATCTAGCCGAATATATTTCCGAAATTTATGGTTGATTTGTAGCAGAAATGATATAGTACAAGTTTAAATTTGATTTGCATATATTAAATGATTGTGTAACTTTTTTGGTAAATTATGGTACAAAGTTAAAAATACGAGGTCGTTTTGGCAGCCAAAGATCAAGTTCGATTTTGGTAAGATTTTGCACAGTTAATACATTTGACCAAAGGCAACTATTCCGTATACAGGCCACCTGAAATTTAAAAAAAAATTTTTTCGCTCCACCCTAATCTACATGGCATTAAGTGAATACATTCATGTATGTACCTAGATATAGATAGTTTTATTGACTAAATAAGTCCTTAGTTTGTTCATTTTTAAACAGATTTACAAAGCTTGATAAGACCAATTCGAAAAATAACTCCCTAGTTGTTCAGATTCACGTTGTTCTCCTTCTGTTGCAAACTGCTGCGTAACTTCACCGATGCTTAGTACTTGTTCTGATTGCGGAGAAGGTGCAGGAGTACTTATTGTAGATACTGTATCCAATGAACTGTCATAGGAAGAGTCCTGCGAGCTTTGAATATAGCTTATGCGAGTTCGTGTTATAAGAGACTGTATATTGCTTTGAAGTTGTAAAGCTTCTGTCAAGGGTAGATTTTGAAGTTGCATCGGAACAGAATTTTCAAAGGCTATGAATTCGTTATTTGTTTGTGTCTGGAAAATTTCCTTCAGAGCTGTGACAGCATTATCAATTGATGATTCTTGTCTTTTGCGAAATAGAGCTTTTGTTGGCTTTTTTACGTAAGGTTTTTTTGGAGGAGGGCTAATGACATCAATAGCACGATGTAATTCTTGGTCGTTATCATTTGTTGCAACCATTGAAACATCTTCACTATTATCCTGTTAGTCATCTATTTTCTGTAACGAAATATTTTTATTTTAGGTACCCAAAGAAAAATCTGAATGGGTTAGTATTGCAAAATGATTTTATACACATTGGAACTATCCAAATTGTGTAGGAACGTTAGATGGGAAGCATGTTGTTATTCAGTGCCCGCCAAATACAACATCCCTCTATTACAATTACAAAGGGACCTTCAGTATTGTACTACTAGCTTTAGTGGATCACAATTATTGTTTTACTGCTATAGATATAGGAAGCTATAGAAGTCAATCAGATGGTGCAATATTTAATAATTCTAAACTAAAAACTGCTTTAGAGGGAAATATGTTATTTACCATCCGATTTTATTATTGTAGGAGATGATGCATTCCCCTTAAAATGTTATCTTACGTCGCAATATTCAAGGCGCCCTAATATAGATTATAAGGAGAAAATCTACAATTATCGACATTGTCGGGCCAGGCGCATTGTCGAAAATGCATTTGGAATACTTGCTGCCCGATTTCGAGTATTTAGAAAACCAATTTGTGTTGTCGAAGAAACTGCTGTGAAAATTGTCAAAGCCATTTGTGCATTACATAACTGGATTAGAAAAACAAATAGTATAAACGATAATATAACGGTGGACACTAAAACTCATGATACCGGTAGTATCATTCCTGGTAACTGGCACCAATATCCACCCGCCAATGGACTACAGAACATGTGTAAGACAGCAAGTCGCCATTATGGAAGCGTTGTCTCATGGCAAGATGGAATGATTATTTAGTTTATAAAAAGTAAAAATAAAAACTTGTCAAAGGGTAAAAATTTGTATTTAAAATTATTCCGCAAGGGCTCGAAAATTAAACTATATGCTGACTAAACCTTCACTTTAACTTTTTGCATAATAAATAACTGCCTATTAACTTACCACATTCGATTCGAAAAATATTTCTGTTGTTTGTCTTAAAAAACGGTCAGTTACTTCGAACCAAACCAGTTTCGGCACATACGTTTCATTAGTTCCTGAGCCGCTTTTCTTCGAGTCCTTTATTTTTTGTACTTCCGTATTGTACGTACCTCGGATACTTCTTATTTTTTTGCAAAGTGATTTAATATCGTTTATTCCAAATTGTTGAATAAGATCCTCTTCTGCTTTACTCCTCACTAATCTATCTTTAAAATGGGAATGAATTTTGTCTCAAAGACATCGATGATTTTCATATTCGATTAAAAATGACTAATGTTGAAATTTGGAGTTTCGCCTTCCATGTTGTTCTTTGTACTACATAAACATAACCTTACTTTTTTAACCTACGGTCGCGACAGTTTGACAGTATAGTTTTCACGTATGACATGGTTTTAAAAAAAGTCGTTAAAATCAAAAGAGATTTGATTTCGTGACATTAAAGTCACGGCATCAAATCTGTTGTCACGACACGCGACTTTCGGTTTTCCCGATGACGAAAGTCATGACATTTAACGTCGTGGCAGTAAAAGTCGCGATTTAATGCCACGTGAAAACGGGCTTTTAGGCATAATCTTAGTGTTTTCAAACCCGTTTCTAGGATGTGGCCCGTTATTGTTGATTAAGACGACTATATTTTTGCTGTTTTTTAATACAAACTCCTACGCTTCTAGCTTAATGTATGTACGACTACAAGAGCAAGGAATGATACAAACGCCGTCAGATTAAAAAGAAACAACGTTTTTCACAGGATTTAAGAGTTGACTCAGTTTAGTAAACCTCTAAAACAACTTAAACTTTACTAAGTAATTTTGTTAATTAATGTGTTACGCTAAGTTGATTTTGTACGCTTGAACGCTTCATCAAACATGTCTTTAGCATATAAGCTTCAGTAGTTTCTAAGTTTGTTAGTATTCACCTGATGACGATTGCAGGTACCACAACAATCGAAACGTTGTGTATATTTCAAAATAATAAACAATGAAAGTTGCATCAAGCAACATTGTTTAATACATTCAAACAATAGAAAACCAAATTAAGACAACATTTCTCCAATACGATTTGTAGAGTTTGCTGTTACCTTTGGTTTTGTAGACGTATACTTTGTAATAAACTGTGTAATACTTTTTCTATTGTATTTTTTTGCAATTACTATCCTGGTTGGATAATTCAACTTTTTTTGAAGATTTTGGGGATGACCTTGAAAAACAGCTCTGTACATTAGGGAATTTAATTTTTTGTTTTTGTTTTGTTTCATACAAACTGGTTAAACGTGGAAAGACCATGTTGCAAAATTACAAAACTGTTATTAACGTATCTGTACCAGCACTTTGGTCTTAGATAAAACGTATATATAGCTTTTTTCTTAAAACCTTTTATAAGTATATTAGCAAATACCGATCAAAGCGGAGAAATCAAAGCGACAGCTGATATTTGTGATTAAAACTTTTCTCGAAAAGTAAAATATGTAGATGTCAAACATTTTTGAGAACAAGCACTATGTTGCTTAAAACATTGTTTTCATTGAATAAAAATTTGATAATGTTAATGAAGTCAGGTACAGACAAGTTAGTAAATAATGACTCGACATCAAAACTAACCAGAATGTCAGTAAGTTGCAAACGAAAATTAAACTTCTGAAGAAAAACCCAATACTTAAGTATAAATGACTTTGTTGTTAAAAGTTTTAATAAACTTTCAGGATTATTAAAGATTTTATAAATAGGTAAATTTATTACGCTGGCAATAGATCAAAGAAAAACATTAGAGTATTAAAAGATTTTTATCGGCTTCATTAATTAACGACTATTTTATGTTTGAAGTGTGCTCTTTAGTAGAATAGGAAGAAGAAGAA
Organism: Aquatica leii; assembly: GCA_035610365.1. Lineage (NCBI taxonomy): Eukaryota > Metazoa > Arthropoda > Insecta > Coleoptera > Lampyridae > Aquatica > Aquatica leii. Next base: position 18,966,584 of record CM069434.1, on the reverse strand, counting down.
AAAGAAGAAGAAAAAGGATTTTTGGAAATTACTTTATACGAACCGTCTTAGAAAAGATTGTAGATTTTGTTATCATAATCTGATTGATTCATAAGAAGAATGGCATTTTCTTTGTCAGCTTTAAAAGTTTAAATGCAAAAACTCTAATTTTAGAATATTATTTTAGGGAATTCTTGAATTACCAAGATTTTTTATAATTTCAAAACGGATATTTTCTGCAAAATAATAGGAAACTGATTGGATAAGAACTTCTACAGTTGATATAATTTCTTTAACTGGAATTTATTTTGGAACAAAGTTAAAACAGCTGTTTCTGTAGAGGACAATGAGTCTGAAGATAAATTAATCAGAGAGTGGGGTTTGCTTCTTTATCAACGACACGTTTTGGAGGTACTAATTTGTTGTTGTTCTTAAGATGATTACTTGTAGCTATTTCTTTAACTCTTTGGGCTTGTTCAAAAAAGATTCGATCAATAAGACTCTAATTCTTTTAATAACGAAAGACGCAAATTAATATTTTTAAAACAGATTTGGATTTTATATGATGACTTAGTTTTAAACACTTAGGAACAACGCGATTATCACGATAACGTATAAGAAGATTCAAGATTCTAGTTTTCAATGATAAATTGAATGTCTTTATTCAAGGAGACGCTTAAAAAACTCAGTTTTTTTACGTTTCGTGCACTAAATGTACATTCCTTCAGGCCAATGAAAAATGTGAGCAATTACTCCAAAGCTTCGATAACGTAAGCAACAACGTTAAAGCAATGCACAAACATAGAAAATAAGAAAATATTAAACAGTCAATAAATTAAAATAAATAAATTATAAATTAATATCAATTACAATTTAACATGGAGGCAAACCCTATGGTATGTATAATTAAACATTTTTATGCCCTTCCTTAAATGAAGACGTTAAATTTATCATTGAAAAGTTTATTAAGGAGGCTAAAGAAACTTTACCATTCTAGTGTTTTTTACTGAAAACTTAGAAACCAATGTTATTGATTGGAGGCCGATCTATAAAAACAAATGCGACATAAGTACACTTTACATTTTTTTATACTTTACTAAATAACAAAAAAAAATTACGATTCTAATTAAAGCTCTAACTTAGTTTTCTATTAACTTATATTCATTTTTTTATGTATTTTTTAAATAAACGGAAACTTTTGAAGAAATGTATTTTAGCAGTGGAATACTTCTTAAGTTTTTAGTGTGAAAATTACAGAAATTTTTATATTATGTTATAAATTGTAAAAATTACTTGATTACCATAATCATAAATACTCAAAAAATTGCGGAATTTGTTTTATTTTGACGGATTAATTATGTAACTAAATAACACCAAAATTTTTTTATTTTTTACTATTCACATTGCCCATTCCAAGCATTATTTCACCTCTAAATTAAAATTTAGTTGAGTTAGTGGTAGAACTCTGGAAATTAAAACTTTCTTTTAGACAATTTCTTGATTTTTAAGATTTTTTTTACTGTTGCGATATCTGCATTAGTTTTTAAAATATTAGTTAAATAAAAGTTTTTTTTATACTAACGTTTAGAACTGTTTTTTTTCAAAAAGTTTGTCGATGCCATTCCCAATCAAATGACGCTACAAACATAGTTTTTTAAGAAGTCGTAAAAAGTGTAGTACTAGTTGACCAGATTAATAGTCAAAAGTTAAAATTATTTTTAAATTAGGACATTTAATTAATTTAATCTTCATTTTTCTTTAAAGATATATATAATTACAAACAGTGAAAATTAATGTTGAATCTAATAAAATAAAATTAAATATAACTAAAACATTAATTTTATTTAAAACAGGAAAATACAGTTTTTTACATTAGATTTAGTGACGTTTCACTTTCAACAGGTTTTTTTCTTATATTTAATGAATTTATTACACAAATTTATTTTTGCAACATAACTATTTCATTATAACATTTTTTCTTAACAAACGCACGATGTCATTTTTTTGGAATTCTGAACGTAAATACAATTTGTAAAATTATCATGTCATTGATTGACTAACTTTACAAAGCTTTTTTATAAGGTACGCAGTTTTGTTGGTTGTTATTTTCGTTATGTAATTGTTGTTCTCAACACAAGGTTATTGTTTGATTTATTATTGAAAGCAATAATTAGCAATGTAATTTTAGATCGCGTCGGCATTAAAGATTTATTGGTGTTTATTATCGTATCATCAATAATGGGCAAAATGTTGAAACTGTTAAAGAGAATTTATCATATTTTGGAATACTACCGGCTTGTATTTTTCTTTATTTTGTTATGAAATCGTTAACCAGCCCCCTAATGCATTGAACTAACAGTATAAGTTTGTACTAGCATAAACCACAGCAGCAACCCCTAAACTACCACACAACACAGATTCCGTCTGATCCGTTTAGCGAGAACATTCAATATTGGTCTAATCAAATAGCAGCAGCTGACCGCATGTTCTGACAATAACCAGATTACAAATGACAAAAGAAAACAAAAACACAAACGATCTTGTTAACGACCACTTTTAAAATTAAGTTTTTTTTTTTCAAATGAAATATTAAGTAAATAAAACAATTTCCTAAAATATAAATAGTTATTACGTATGCCATTCTATGTGCCGGAGATTTATAAAAAAGGAACGTCTCACGTTTGTAATTTCCGGTTTTAAAAGATTATGCCGTGTATAAATCTTATCTATCAGAACTAATCTTTTTCACGTATATTTTAGCCATTTGAAAAGTTTGTTTCCCAAAGTATTATATTTAAAAAAAGATTTTGGTAGATTATATTTTAGACTTTTTTTTAAAAATAAGTCTACTTGCGCATGAAAATTTGATGGTTAGAAGAATTTCGTATGCAAGGCGCGCTTTGTTTGAAAAGCATTGCTTGTGGTTAAAAAGGAAACAAATCCAAGTACGTTTTACAAACTTTTTGGACACGCGTTAATTAAAAATTAAAAGAATTAGTCTTCGGTAAAATAATTCCTTGTAGAGCTAAGAATTTATTTAACCACTGTCAATAAGAGTTAGTTAACACGATACATATTTTAGGGGTCCCCTGGAGGGCAAACAAGATGACCAACCAGTCAGTGTTGGTCGGAACATGAACGCTCTAACTGCCCTTTCTTGATCGGGCAGCTTCAGATTTATAGTGCTAGTTATCCTTTATCTAGTCACCTCTGCCGGAAGACACATACATTAGACCAACAAAAGCAATCCTTTTGACTCATTATAATTTATGCCACGACTAGTTTACATTTAACTGAACCACTATATGAGTGGTTAAATCTCAATAGTAAGTTCACTAAAATTCTTCCCCGCTTGTTTTTTTACAAGTAAAAGGTGTGTTATTTTATGAGCTTGTCGGCTGTTTAAGGTTTTAACGATTTTAAACGTAAAACTTAACCGTACTAAAAGGAGTTATATAACGATTTTAGCAGAATTTATTAACAGATTGTGGCTTTATAATATGAATCACGACGGGTGGGCTAATTCTATAGTTCTGCAATTGGTATTATTCTATCCGAAAAAAAAAACTAATCAGTCTGTTTATAAAATTAAACTTGAATTTTTCTTAATTAAGCTGTCGTATTAATTTATGTAGCTGCAATAATAGGCGACTTCTATTTAATCTTTAAATCTTTTTTGATTCGAAAAAAAAACATCGCGTAGAAAAAAATTATTTAGCTACATTAGCTAATAAATTAAAATTTATTGTTTTGACGTTAATTAATTTTGTTTGTAATCGATAGTGTAATGAATAAATATTTTTTCGACAATTCACCCAAACAAGTTATTTAACAAAAAATATTTTATTTATAAAACATTCGGGCGCAATAAACAATAAAACATTATTTATACTTAACATAAATTCTACTTTACAATTAGCACAAATCTGTAGTTAATAAAAATATTCATTGCGGTTGTTAATTTTATATGCGTTTATTAGTAAATTAATTGGCGTAGAATTTTCTAGGTCAACAGGAACTTAGTAAGTATTTTGGTACATTTGACATTTATAAATCAATAAAAACATCGACATTTATATTGTCGTGTTTATTTTCTGTAGTTATTGTAAAAACATTAACTAAATTTAAGGACGCCTGTAATAAAAAATCCACTTGTAATAAAATTGATTCTACTAGTCGACAGCTAAAATACCTCTTATTTACCAGTTTTGGCAATTTAATTCTTGGATTGAAGCTGCTAAACTGGAACCACGTAAAATAAAATCAGAATTAAATCAGTGTCTACTAGTTCATAGTATTAGCAACAGAGAACGGTGAAGCTAAGATTTAACAGCTGTTAGTTTGTTGTGCAGAACGCTAGCACGCTAATAGTGTTTCTGTCAGTCGTAATGAAACAGCAAGTTAATATTAAATTTGGTGCTGAAAACTGTGTGATAATAACACCTTAAGTCGTATTAGTTTGCTTGAATAGTTTAAGCGTGCTACAAGCTTCAAGTAATTTACGAACCTGTACGGCCAACTCACTGTAGAATTGAAACCATACCTGTCGGAGAGAGGGGAGGTTCAAGTGACTTTATTTTAAAGAGCACCAGATCTTTTGTTCTTTGCAGAAATAGCTCCTGCTAGATCAGCACAGGAGGCTCGAAGCTTGTACAAAATTGTTAAGGTTCGTAAAGCTGGAGGAAACAAAGAAAGAAACTAAATCGTTAACAACAATTGCACTTTAATTACTTTAGAATGATAAATAGATTGAAATTTGAATCAATAACAATTATGATATAAGTTGATAGCATCACAGTGATTAAATTTAGTCCAAGTACAAATATAAGCAAGTACTAAAATATCAGAAGTATCGGCAACTTACACTACACGTAAATAAAAGTGTAACCACCAGAACATATAAAACCTTCGTAAGTAAATTATATTAATAATAGTAATAATTGACAGTTGACGTAATCAGCATGCGATAGTAATTTACCTAAACTAATTGAGTAACAATAATAAGAAACAAATCAATTCGAACGTTTCCACGCGATTAGTAAATATGATTATGAGTAGCACCGTAGCGACAGCGAATAATTAAAATCAAAAATTGACTTACCAAATTCAGGGTTATCTTCAGAAAACGTTTTCCTACTGGCTTCCTGTAATTAAACTTCCTGAAAATAATCGTGTCTACCTGGCGACTCACAAACTACAACAGGTAAAAGAAACATTTAAAAGAAAGTAATAGAACCAAAACTTATCGTATGCTGTTACAATGTCTTTTCGTCTACGATGGTATTAATTTATTGCCTCCGAAGAGAAATTCAATCGTGTCCGGTACTTAGGCTCTTCCGAACAAGAAGAAGAAATAATTAACGGTAATAATTGCCTCCGCATAGAAATTCTGCCCTTGTATCGCAGCGTTCTACAGCTTCCGATTATAATTTTCCCTTGTAGATTTTAAACTCAGACAAGAACACCCATATTTAAGAAGTAGCACATGGCGCCTGCGTGAATCAAATTAGTTAAATAAGAATAATTTTATTACCCATCGTGTCCCAACACGTGTATGTTTTAAGAAAACGATTTTTAATTCACGCAGATATAGGTTATATCGTGAACGATGTTAAAATCAAAAATGTCCGTATATCACCGTATATCGTCTACTCAATACGAAGAGACCAACGAGCCCGATCGATGGCGTCGAGAAAGAGAAAAGTAATGTTTAATTAAACCAATATACAGGGTAGTGCATTATTTAAATTTATGCACGTAACAAGCGTTTCAAAAATTGACCTGAGGATGTTAAAGACGACGTTCGTTTATCTCTCAAAATGCAGATTGGATCGCAAACGTTTAAAAACAAGATCAAGTAATGATCTTCCGAATGTTGGCATATGAGTTGAAAATCAATCAAGACAAATTTTGCATAAAGATTTAGGAAACAAAATTTTGTGCAAAGTTCGTCTCACACAATATTATGGATGAGCAAAAACACAGAAGAGTTGCATCGCAATATTTCAAACTTTCTCAACTCTACTGACATCTGTGATAAATCATGGATATTTAGGTTGAAAAACATCACCAAGACTCAAAAAGTTGTGTTTGCAATAATCCATGCTGATTACGTTTCTCAATAGACGAGATCTGATCAAGATTACTGAAGCGCGATTTTTTAAGTGAGACTACAATTTTCAGAAAAAGATTGTTGATTCTTGTTGTATGACAAAGCACATTATTTAATAATTGCAAAGTCATTTCTTGCAAACCTAAGCGCTATTAAGATTAATCGCCCACTTTATTCACTTGATTTGACACCTGGTAATTTTCTTCTTATTATTTTTTTTAAGAACAACTTTAATTTGATCTCTTTTACTTGGCTTTTCAGTTTCCTTCGTAAGCTAGAAATCACGCCGTATATTTAGTACAACAATAATTTAAAAAAAAAAATTACTAATTACTAATTAATAATAACCCGTAACCAGCAAGGTGGGGTGTAAGAACTCCCAGGAGATTTTAAAATTGTGGTTAGTCGACAATATCAGTAGGTAATATCACCAGACTCCACATACCTCTCGATTAGTGTGTTTTGCATCGTCTAAGTGTATATATCAACTTTTTGCGTAGCTGGTGTTTACAATAGATAAGATTTAACAAGCATAGAGAGTTTTCATACCCCAGGTCGCTACTTAAGTATTTTTTTTGTTTTATTAATTAGATTTTTATTCCGTAAAATAGCATTTGAAACGACTACAAAAATTGCGGTCAGATGATTCTTTTTTTCCAGATTGGACTGAGAATGTATTAAACTAATTAGAAAGTGATTTTAGTGACGTAGAAAGTGCATTATTGAGTGATCATGATTCTTGCTCAATTTTTTCTGACTGTGATACAACTGAAATTACTTAATGTGTCAATAAAATTCCTACAACAACTTTAGAAGATGCCAATCGTACTCCACACAACACTAACACGGACAATGACAAAAGAAATAATCCTTCACTAAGCCACGACGAAGACTGGACAGCAAACACATCAGACTCAGTCGATGAACTTTTAGCTATAAAACAAAAACGACTTAAGAGTAGATTTCGTGGTAAGAACAAATACAAGTGGAGCAAACTGGAGCTTAAACGAAATGTTTGCAAAAGACAGCGTAATATTATTTTGCACATTCCGGGCGCAAATCGCGGATGAAATCTTTTAGGAAATTTGCAAACCAACAAGCGAAAAACTTGCTAATATAAAGGAATAGTGTACTGAATACGAGAACATATTCTTAGAGGATTTCAAAGTAATTATAAAAGTGTTGATATTTTAGGTAGTCTTAAAATCAAAAAAGGAAGACTTGAACTCTCTCTTCGCGACGAATGGAATCAGAAAAGAAATATTTCGTTGCATGTTTTCCATTAGAAGAGTAACAACAATTCTGCAATGCCTTTGTTTTGATCATGCTTCTGACAGAGAAGAACGCAAAAAGAATGATCCGGAAGCAGCAATCTCCCAAATATTTAATGCGTTTATTAAAAAATGCCAATTATGCTATTCTATTAGTGAATACGCTTGCATTGGTGGGATGTTTAGTGGTTTTAAGAGCCGTTGCCGTTTTTGCATGTACATCCCACAGAAACCTCAAAAATACGGAATTAAGCTGATGGGATTACATAATGCAAGATCTCACTACTTATTTATTGTTTAGATTTATACAGGAAAAGATAGTGACGGTACAACATTTACCAATAAGAAAGAGGAAATGGCAAAACCTACACAAGCTGATAACTGGTTCTCTTCTGTGCTTTTGGCCGAAGAATTACTTACAAGAGGTCCTCCCTGTGTGGAAACTTTGAAAAAAACAGAAAAAGAAATTCCTCCTGAGTTCTTAAATGCCAAAGAAAAAGAAGTAGGTACTGTTTCGTGTGCATTTGCTAGTGACCTTACTTTGCTATCGTTCGTGTCTAAACAGAACGAAGTGGTGTTCCTGCTGTCTTCCAGGCGCCATGGCAGCAATACAGATCCTGATACGGAAAAACCAGAAACTGTAGCTTTTTACAATACATCTAAAGAAGGAATTGATGCACTCGACATAAGGTGCACACTTTACTCAACCAATCGGAGGACCAGACGGCGACCTTTAGCTATCTTCTACCAATTGATTAACATTAGCATGGTGAATGCCTATGTACTTTAGTCAGCGCATCCGGAAAACTTACAGCAAAACCGAATGGATTTCATAAAAGCTTTAACTTGTCAATAAATTGAACCCCATTTGAAAACACGTCTTCTAAACGTCCGTCTGCCACGCATGTTGCGTCATTCTATTTCTGTTATCTTAAGAGTAAAAGTTCTACACGATCCACCAGCACTACTTGACAAGCAGTTGAAATGTGGAAAATGCCCGAGTACGATGCCACCATTGTCGCACTACTGTGTGTACGGAATGTTGTGCAATAGTGTGCAAAGATTGCCTTAATTGAAAGCTGTCAAATAAAGCCCCTATCGACGTAAACATTATTTTTTTTAATATCTATACATTATTTCGATATTTGTTTTTTTTTTCATATTTCAGTTGAGTTATATAAATTAAGTTAGAATGTAGAAATAAAAATTCGACACATACATTTTTTTACAATATTAACATAAGGTTGTAATAAATGGCTTTTCTTTTTAAATAAAATATTTTTCAAAATTAATATATTTTTTATTTGCAATGAATAAACTTTAATAGTTAAATATAAACAGAGAGAAAATGTAATAAGCAAGAGAGAAGACATGAGAACCAAGAAAATTGGGAAATTCGTAACCCTACCTCGTTACTTGAGTGACAAAAAAAACACCTCGCTACAGGATAAGAATATTATTTTCTTAATTTGTTAACTTTATTTTAAAAAAATGTTTAAGGTGTTTTTTTATCTCAACATAGCATATCAAAAAGTTACCTACAGCAAAAAAGTTCAATTATTTAGTGACAGTATAGATCATTCACCTAGGCAGCAACATATTACTTAAGGAAAAGACACACTTACAAACAATTATACAAACTGAAAACTTTTGTGAGAAATCTTCAAAAAAACTCTAGATTCTAATTTTCCTCTAAAATCGACAAAGGATTTAGAAGATGCAGTGCTACTCTTTAATCGAGTAGAACAAAACACAAATTGATAAGTCACGCCGGAAACCGTCAAGCACATTAACTCAACAAACTGTCCGATCTTAATCAGCAAAAAAAAATAGCAAAAGAAACGTAAACTAAAGAGGAGATGGTAGAAAACAAAGCACCCAAACGATGAAAAAAACCTAAATCAAACTTCCGTGAAATTTCTTAACTAAAATTTAAAACCAAAATGTACAAAAATCTTTAATACACTTATCTTCACTTGAACGCAATAATTATTTGTTATGAAAAGCAATCAGATATCTAAAACAACCTCAACGGCACCAATCGAACTCCCAACAATACAATACAATAAAAAACAACAGCAAAATGAGTCCACTAATTAAATTATTCAAAATTACACAAATAGAAACCATTACTCATAAAAATGTAAATCCACACATGCATCCAGGTCAAGAATTAATTACATGAATATCCTCCAAGAACTACCGGGTAAAAGTTAACAAATTTTAACCTTCCTCTTAAATCGAATATTTAGATTCCATCACTTTTCTAAAGAATAGAAAGTTAAATGGACAATATTCATCTCTAAACCAGAAAAACTTAAAGACCAAACGTAATCATATCGACTAATCTGTCTATTACCGGCCTTGTCAAAAATTTATTTGTAGAAAAACTCTCCAACTATTTTAGACAACCACACGCTACCAGACATTCAATTTAGTTTCCGCAAACAACAAGCAACTATAGAACAAATCCACAGAGAGGTAGCCAAATAATTTTGCAGACGGCAATTACTACGCAGCAACATTTCTCGGCGTTAAACAAGCTTTCGATGAGGTCTGGCACGTGGAACTACCTATACCGACTATTTTAAAATTTTGAAGTCATATGTAAACAATAGAACGTTCATATTAGATATTGCAGTGCAATAACAAGTCGATACCCAGTCAAGTCTGGGGTCCCTTAGGGCATTATGTTAAGCTTAGTACTATATCTTATATTTACAGCAGATCTTCCATCAATACCAGGCAACATCTTAACGAGATTTAGCACTGGTGCAACAAATGGCACATCCAAATAAATGAAAAATGTCGTTTGTAAGTATCTGTTTTTTTTACTTAAAATTTTAACAAAAGCCCTACTGAGTCTTTGCATTCTTTGTTTATTATTACACCTAAGTACTTATATTTTTTATTTATTCCAATAATTTCTACGTTTTCTGATTCTAGGTTTTTTTTTTACAAGTGTGAGTATGAAAGTTTTGAAGTGTACTCCAAATTCATAATATAAAACTGTAAGCCAGAACAGAATTTACAGTTATCTGGAAAAATCTGGAAATTATAGGAAATTAAGATGGGAGTGAAAAAGTCAGGTAAAAGTCAAAGAAATCGTGAAAAAGTTAAAGTTTATATACTCTGCATAGAAAAATCAAAAATATAAAACCGCGATAAATAATGTTAAACTTTAGTACTAATATAGTTTTTAGTCTGTTAAAAAACAATTTTGTGTTTATTAAAAATGCAAATTTTGTTACATTTTGAAAGTATATGTTATGTTAATTCTTACACATATCGATGCATATTTATGCCTTTCAATAGATTTTTTGCCGTATGAGGGTTTCTGTTTTCTAATGTTTATGTTGTACATTACTTAGGCGTTTCAAAATAATATAATAACTATGAACATTTTGACATTTTTACTTAAGTACCTAAACATATGATTAAACTTATTCAAAAAGATAAAAAAATCTCAATAATAAAACAGACTTAAAACTGTTTATATCAGATTACATATTTTCCAAGTAAACTAACCGAAAACTAACATATATATTGTAGTAACGTTGTTCAATTTGAACGCTACCGGATCAATCCCTTTAAATTCAAGTACACACTGTATATTAAGAGTTTATTGTCAGGATATATACAAAAATTCAATACAGCTACAATCAAACACAACGGCTCATTCTACAATGCCGGTAACCGTGTCTCTTTACACACGCCGGAAGGTATAACTAAACTACAAAAAGGCGGGTAACTACGGCGCCAAATTCAAATTTAAAAATTAGATTGCTACAACTCGACCATCCTGACTATTGTCGTCCCCGACAACATCAGAATCATCGACATTATATTTACTCCATAACTTAATTCTACTGGAGTCAAAGACTCCCTCGAAAGGAATCTGACTAACTTGGAATCCTTCAATATCTGATAGGACATATCTATCATTTCCTAATGACCTTTTAACAACATATGGTCCCTTAAATTTAGGCAGTAACTTTTTGTTAACGCCTGGAGTTGTATCAACGTTCCTTATAACTACATAGTCACCTATTTTATACAGCTTAGAATTTTTATGCTTCCTATCATATACGAACTTATTATACTCTTGCAACTCTCTATTCAAAACCTGAGCTCTAGTCCTGATTTCGTTTAAATCTACGCAATTGTTAGACAAGTATTCGTTTTCATCAAGAAAAAGTCTAACATTGTCATGTACCTTCCCTTTTTGATTTATGCCAAAAAGTAGCATTGATGGACTTACTCCAATAGCTCTATTAATGGTGTTATTGATAGCAAACTGAACTTCAATTAAGACATCGTCCCACTCTATTTTATTTTCGATGTCGATTAATTTGGCTAACATGGGGGCCATAAATCTGTTTATGCGTTCCACTTGGCCGTTAGACCTAGGACATGCAGTTGCTATTAGAACCAATTCAATACTTTCCCTACTCAAAAACTCTTTAAAATGTACCGACCTGAAACAACTACCTCTATCAGATACAATTCGGCGAGGCTTACTATATGTAATAAAGTAATTACTCAAATGTACAATGACAGTTTTAGTATCAGTTGATCGACATGGAAATAAGCTTACGAACTTGCTAAATGCATCAATTACCACCAATATGTGCCTGTTTCTTTTACGTGTTACTTCGAGTGGCCCGAAGTGGTCAATATGAAGTGTATCAAATGGTTTAGTACCCTTATCAACATTATGTAGCAAACCTTCTCGTTTTCCGTCTACAGGTGAAAAGGTAATACACTTCAAGCAATTGGATATATAATCCCTAACAATTTCACGCAAATTTGCAAACCAATATGTTTGTTTAATTAAATCCAAGGTCTTATCTATTCCTACGTGTCCTATATTATCGTGACACGTCCTAATTACATTCTCTTGCATATCTTTTGGTACGCAAAATAAAAGCTTGTCCTTTGCTTTTCTGTAAACTATACCGTCTCGCAATTCAAAAAATGAATCGTCCTGCCTCTCCAACCGTTCCCTAATTCTAACGATATTTGGATCCTGAGTTTGTTTAACAATTAAAGCGTTTTCAAACGAATTCTCAGATATAACCAGTATATTTTGAGCGCGACTAAGTGCATCTACATGCTGCATGTTTGTTCCACTCCGATGCTCTAACACGTAGTCAAAATTTTGGAAATACAACGCCCATCGATTAATTCTTGGGTTCATTTCTTTTTTTTGAAAAGCTAATCTAACCGAGTTACAATCTGTAACAATCTTAAACTTAAGACCTAACAAATAAATTCTAAATCGTTCAAGCGAATACCTTATAGCAAGAGTCTCTAATTCGTAACTGTGATAACGAGATTCAGTATCACTTGTACGCTTACTATAATAAAAGACCGGGTGGAATTTGTTGTCAACTTTTTGTCTTTGTAACAGAACTGAACCGAACCCAACGCAGCTAGCATCGCAATGCAATTCCGTTTCCAACAATGGTGAATATATGCTTAATAATGGGGACTCGGCTAGTTTGTTTTTCAATAATTCGAATGATTTTAATTCCGTACTGCCCCAAACGAATTCTACATTTTTCCTGATTAGCATATTTAAAGGTTTTGCTATAGTTGCAAAATCTTGTACAAATTTCCTAAAATACGAAGTTAACCCTATAAATCTATGTACCTCATGGGCATTTCTAGGTATTGGATATTCTACGATTGCCTCGACATTTTTCGGGCTAGGCCTAATGCCATTCTCATCTACCAAATAACCTAAATAAATAGTACGAGATTTCATAAAGCTACACTTATCTAGTCTAAGATCTAATAAGTTTTCCGCCATACGTACGAACACAATTTTTAAAATTTCTAAATGTTGTTCAACATTTTCTGTAGCCACCAGTAGATCGTCGAAATAAATCAATATTTTGTTTTCACGTACAAGGTCACTAAAAATCAAGTTAATATAACGCGCAAAGTTTTGGGGTGCTGTACAAATCCCAAATGGCATTTTCAGATATTCGTATTGCCCTAGTGGCGTTACGAATGACGTGAAACGAATGCTATCTACAGCAATTGGAACATGATAAAACCCGTTTCTTAGATCTAAAGAGGTAAAAAGTGTCTTTCCCTTCAAAGCATCCAATTGATCTTCAATTAATGGTAAGGGAAACCTATCCTTTACTATTAACTTGTTCAGTTCCCGATAATCAATGCACATACGTGTTTCACCTGTTTTCTTCTTGACTAAAACGACCGGACTACAATACTCTGAACAACTAGGTCTGATTACACCATTTTTCAATAATTCGTCAATAATTTTTTGAACCTCAATTTTTTCGGAGTAGGACAATCGACGAGGAGTAAAATAGAATGGTTGTTCCCGTTTAAGTGTTATTTGCATTTCGTATTTCACAGAAGGCACAACTGGTCTTTCTGCATTACGATAAAAAGAATTATAAGTTTCTATCAATTTACTACGTGATTTATAATCAATTTGCTCACCAATAATAAGCTCATCAGTATTACAATTGCTAAAGCAGTCAATATGCATAATTTCAAAATCGGAAGGCTCATGGTTAACCACTTGATTTGACATTACTTTTCTAATCGTAACTTTCGAACCAAAGCTAAATTCTAAATTAGAGTTACATATAACATCTCTCCCTAACACACAACTAAAATTCATCGTATTATCCGGAACTACGTACAATTTTACTGTAACAATCATATCATTAATATTGATTTCAGTCATAAACGTACCTAGGACCCTAAGCTTCGAGTTATTTATCCCAGTAAAATATCCATCTACTTGAACCAGCTCGACTCCTTGTATAAATTTAGATTTGACCAAACTTATCGGACTTCCTGTATCAAGCAATGCAATTACTTTATAATTACTCACAGTTCCTTCACATTCGTCATTGACTTCAAACTCAATTGGAAGTGTGTAGGTCGGGGCAACGACTGGAGAAATTTCAGCTGGTGGTGTCTCTACTACCATCGTTGTGCTATCTGGTAAACTTTCCATTGCGCTACCTCCTGCTACCTGCTTACTACAATTCTCAACCCTATGGCCAGCTTCACCGCACCGAAAGCAATTACCCTTTGGGCGTCTTGGTTTGGAACAAGCAGTTGACAAGTGTCCATATTCACTACAATTGAAACACCGAATGGGGTTTCGAATGATTTCACTTGAGTTTCCACTACCATCCCTATGTACTGCTTGAGATGATGCTGAACTTGATCCTGGTCTCAAAAAATTCGTTTTTGCTGTCTGGGGAATATATGTTTTGTTCACACTGGTTATGCCTCTATCTGACGACGTCACTTTATTCATGATTTTTGCAAACTGTGCCAGCGACTTAAAATCTTGCATTCTGGCTTGTGTTTGCAACATAGGATTGTCCATTGCATCAATGATGTAATTGATCATGTCGTCTTCGGTAAGATTCAATTTATTGCCTAACAATATCTTCTCGTGGTAATACACTGAGAATTTTTCACTTTTCCTCCAACGTCGAGATTCAAATTTACGCATTAGTATGATTTTATCCTCCCTAGTCTTAAACATGCTCTCCAATTCAATCCTCAATTCAGTAAAGGATAAGCATGCATGAGTTGCCTTGGAATGATACCACTTCAGTGCCGTGCCTGCCAATTTGCCCACTGCAATAACGATCATGATTTTGTCGGGCACAGAGTAAGTGTTTTGTACAATATCAATTCGGTTGAACCAATGTTCGATTTCTTCTCCTTCGTTTCCTCCAAAGGTAAGTATTAGTGCACTTATTTCAGAGTTTTTAAGTTTTATTGTTGGAGTTTCGTGCTGTGTCGTACCTTGGGCAATGCTACTCTGAATGGATGTTCGTTGAACAGCTCGTATGGTTGCTTCGATTAACTCTTGGAGCGAGACCTGCTGATTCTCGTCCGCTTGGATCGATGAATCCATTTTTGTAAATATGGCGGTGCACAAGCATAAAATGATCTTCAATTATCAGGTCAATCTCTGGGTCAATCCCACTTCTGACGCTGTAGTAACGTTGTTCAATTTGAACGCTACCGGATCAATCCCTTTAAATTCAAGTACACACTGTATATTAAGAGTTTATTGTCAGGATATATACAAAAATTCAATACAGCTACAATCAAACACAACGGCTCATTCTACAATGCCGGTAACCGTGTCTCTTTACACACGCCGGAAGGTATAACTAAACTACAAAAAGGCGGGTAACTACGGCGCCAAATTCAAATTTAAAAATTAGATTGCTACAATATTTTTTTAAATATTAACTATGTATTCTAAGCGTGATGTGAAATTGGAGCTAAAATGGCATCAAATCTCTAGTATATAGACATTAATTAAAATACTTGGTCATTTGCCATTCATTTTTTTACTACCTATTGTAACATATACTCATATATTCTTGTATATATGTTATTTCCCGCATTCTATTTGTATTATCGACATAATCTACATTTTATACATGAAATGCGTCATGTAGAAAATGATTCTTTTATATTAGTTTTTTTTACTTATATCATGTAAAATATAAGCTGTAATTGACTTGAGCAATCAGAACCTGATCGTCAGAATTATAATGTACATATTTTGTTGGTAATCTGAAGCTTTAAACCGTTGCACTAACTTTTCTATTCTTTCAATGTTTGTTCAATCTATATTTTAATTAAAAAAATTTGTTTCAATCTTTTTGAAACCTTAAAACCTGGTAATATTAATCTTATTTCAAATCCTATTTTGAATATTTTGTACAAATCTTTTGTTTTTATCATAGTGCAGTTTAGATTTGTCTGTTACAGAACTTGCCATAACTTTTCTATTAGGATTTTATCGTACGCTTGATTAAGCTATATAATACAGAGAGTTATGTTTTTGTTATTTATTTTTTTATGATTTTTTTTTTCAGACAAAGGAAATTGATCATGCAAGATGCATTAATTGTTTGTTTTACCGTTTTAACTTCTATTTTTATTGTTTCTATAAATATTTTTGTTACATTAGATTTTTTTAGTTAGAAAAATGTTGTGGCATTTTTCCACTTTTTTGTTAGTATAATCGTTATTTTACTTTTTTCTGGCCTGACGTCAATATGTTTTACGTTTCTGTATACCTAATAGATTTTCATTTTTGCACGTTTTGTCGCATTGTTTTCTTTCATATTTTGTTATTAATCTTCTCACTGTTCGTCTAATTTGACATGCTTTTATGCGTTGCGTCTTTCTTAATTTTTTTAAAATTTTAGATGTGCTTTTTTGTGTTTTGATTTTTTTTCTACCACCAGGTAATTTTATATATGTTTGGATTGAGAATATATGCAACACTAACTAATATACAAAATTACAAAAATCCGTTTCGGCAATACAAAGGAGGAATCAAATTGACGTGGTCAGTAACACACTTCCACGTACCTTTTTACTTCGACCACCTCAATTTTACAAATGTAAATTGCGACTTTCTACATATGATAATAAGTTTTTAAATTGCTTTTCAAAAATATCAAAAAAGTGACATTCCACTTGACAATTCTAAAATAATTAGCTAATTATGAAGTTTTGGAAGATGGTGTAAACTTTTTAAATATACACTGTAAGATCCTATTTAGAAAGGTAATTAAAAGAGTTGTTCAAAATGGTCACCGTTTTTTTCTAATTAGATAATACTCGAAATTCAACATTTTGCTTTACTTTTTGGTAAGTCTCGCGAGTGATGGAACGACAAACGTCAATAATTCATTGCTGTAAGTCTTGTAGAGAAAAAAATCTGGCAGTGTCAAATTAGGCGATCGCAATGGTCACTCGATTGCTCCTCAACGACCAATTTATTTTCCGGGATAATGTTCATCTAACCACTGTCTAGCTTACACGGCTTAATGTAGATAAAGATAAAACAGATTTGCATGTAATTACGGCTCGGCAACTATTTCATTTTCTAAAGTTTAAAGAATCAACGGCTCTATTATGTTTTTAAGGAAATTGACAAAAATATTACCTCTAAAGTTTCCATTCAGAAACAAAAATCCTACGTTTTTATCTTCTGGAATGTCTGTGTAAACGTTTAGTTTTTGAGGATATTTGTGTGATCCTCGTGTACAATACGCGTACTTTTATTATACCAATAACAACAATTTTGTTTGTTGACCTGTCCGTTAAAAAAATGTGCATTCATCAGAAAAACAATGTTTTTAAAATGTTAGTATAGTGTTCAAGTTTTTCATAGTTTTACAAAACTGAATTCGTTTATCAAGATCATCGTTCCCTAGTTCTTAAAGAGTTGTGCATTTTATTTTGTATAGAAAAAACTTGTGCTTTTAAGACTTTCCCAAAAAATTCATGTGGCACTTTCATCAATTCTGTAACTTTGCAAAGCGACGTTGTTGTGCACATAGCGACTTAACCCAAAATTTTAATTTGCAATTCTATTCTTTGCTGCTTTACCTTGATTTAGAACCACTGGCTTAAAATTTTCGTACAAAAAGTCACTCGTAAACATCACTGACATTTTTATCCAGATGCCTTGCATTGAACGCAATAGCCCCCCGTAAAGGACATCAATTTTTACTTATTTAAAAATAAATTATTTTAAATCGTTCAGCAACGAGTATACAACTCTTATACAAATTCTTTTTAAAGATCAGTTCGTATAAAATTTAACAATGACAACCTTTAAGGTAACAATAAATACTGACGTGTAAATACCTGTTAACAATAAATAAAATCCCCAAACAAATACTTTCAATAAAACAAAATCACTAAAAGCTTTTATCTTCTTCTCCTGATTGTCGTTATTGAGAGAATGGAACTTATTCTATTCTTCGAGAGTACCACACGCAATAACTTTAAAAATAATTGCGCTGAAACTATCCCAAAAATAAAAATTTTTTCTCACAAGCAGTGTAATTTTAAGGGTTGATAGAATCTCCCAAAACTTCAATATTTGCTAATTATTTCAAAACTGTCAAGTGGAATGTCACTTCTTTTGTATTTTTGAATAGAATTTTTAAAGACTATTTAACAATGTATCATTGGGGGTTGCAATTTACATTTTTGAAGTTGGAGAGCCCGGGAGTGAAAAAGTAGTTGGCAGTATGCCATTGACCATGTGAATTTTTTTCCTCCTTCGTATTGACAAAACATGATTTTCTAATTTTTGATATTATTTTATGCCGTAAATTTATTACCATTCCAAAGTTTTTAAATTGACACAATGTATTACAAAAATACGTGTTTAAGTAACTAAGATGAAAAAAATCTAATATTGCCAAAGCTTCTGATTATTATTAAAGAGTGGCACTGCAATGCTTTCTTGTATACAATATTATTTTGTAAGTACATAGTATTTTTTTATTTTTTTTATTAGTGTAATCGACGGGTAAACGATTCGTTCACAGACACACAGACAGATACAGAATGATTTAGACCTTGAAACTTAAAATTTTGTAAAAAAAATTGCGATTGCTATACTTTCCTTATAAAAAAGTAAAAATATAAAAAAATAATTTTTTATATTGTTTGTATTTTAAACCTTTGTCTTTACAAATATTGTGTTTTCTGAATTCAAACAAACTAAAATATATAAATTGTATGGGAAATTGATTTACAAACGTTGTTGCTTATTTTATTAATTAAACAACTTTTGTATTTTACTATGAAAGATTTTAAAATGATTACAAATAATTTATAAATTTAAGATTTTGAAAGCATATGAACACGCATCTATGTAAAATTGATTGCTTATACTTAAAACACTAATTTGCATGGTGTAAACCAAGCTTAAGCCTAATTTCTCTCTGTTAAAAAAATAGACTATATGTGCTATAAATAAATCAACAAAAACATTAGAACTTATAGTTTCTGTAACAAAAAAAATGTATATACTACATATATATTTATTGGTTTCACTATATCTTACAAAAGCACAAACTCTCATGTTAATATTTAATATATTATAATATTTAAAAAATTGTTTAAATAGGTCCTTACGATACAAATTACTTATAATCTAATTTTAATTATAATTAACAAATTAGAAATGTTGTGATTGATACTATCTAATAAAATTATTTAAATTAAATAAGAATATTGAATTGTGTTGTTTAAATTTTCTAAAATGCTCCCTTTTGCTCATGAGTCTTAATTAAACGTCACGATCGAAATTATTGTAATCTGCAAACATCGCTGCAGGACTCCGTTTTCAGGATATAGCAAAAAGAATTACCCTGCCTCAATGTAGCAAGGGCGAGCTTCGTGCATTGTACTCATAATACACTGTTTGTTTTTGAGATTTTGCTTACGTTGACATTGTTACAATTAAACGCATCGACGTTTCCTAATAACAATGTAGTTAAGGATGAAATTCGAGAAAAAGGTTCTATTCAACATGATTGGCAGCAGCACAGTAGGGCTGCGGTGGTATATGTTGACATAGGAAATGATTGATTATCGCTAATATTAATCTGCAGCTTTTTTTTCGATTTCAGATACATTTCAACAAGGTTATTGTAGTACTTATTATTGAAACACTTTTTTGTAACTTTGAGCACTTTTATTTTACTTTTATATTTAAGAAATAACAAATTAAAATCATTGTTTTTAAATTGTATTTATAATACAAAATATTATAACCCAGGATAACTGTAGCTTTTGTCAATTTTATCTATTGTATTGATTGTGTTATTGTAAAGAGGGTCTATTCTAAAGATTTGATATAAATCAATACGTTACAATTAAATACATTTTAATAAATAAAATCGCATAGACAGACCAAACGATACAATTGGTATTAGACCACGGTATTACAATTATACCTAAGGTTCTTAAGAAAATCAGAGTGGTGCATCTGCTCAAGTGGGGTTTCTATTGAATTGTATCTTTTATAAATAGCGTGACCACAAAATTATAACTAATATTTAGATACGTATATGTCTTATTTACTACTTTAGTTTATGTTATACATTATAGAAAAAAAATTGGCACGTTGTTGTATATAATTTATATAAATACATTACACTTTTGTCAGTTGTCTTTTGTTGTTTGTTTTACAACTATAATTTTAATAGTATTACAATAATTTCAAAACATAATTATTATGATTTATTTACATTAATTATCACCTTTGTTTTATGTTTTTTTTTAATTTAATAAAAATTGAGAGTATAAGTATAATAAGTACATTTTTATTATATAAAATATATATTTAATAAAAATAATATTACTAAACGTTTAAATATGTAAATACATACGTTAGGTGCGATGCCCAGTCAAAGCTTAAAAAAACTAATCTAAAAGTTTCAAAAAACAATTAAGAAGTAAGATGACTGTTTCTATTATTTGTGAAAAAATCACATCTGTTATCGTTAATTTTGTTTAAAAAAATTAATTCTGTGCAAGTAGGGTAAGTCTGGTATAGTTGAACTACTTTTATAAAAAAACGTGCTGTTTATTTAAAATTTTTGATTAATATGAATATTTCCAGTAACATTTATTATAAAAAATAGTATCTTTTGTTAAAAACAAGACTAATAAAAATTTGTTTAAACGCAGGAAAAAAAATTTTCTACAGATTACGCATTCAACATTATTTTCTGCTTCATAGTTACTGTTATAATCTAGTACAAGACTTTGAGAATATTATAATGAAACAAAGATAGGAATCTTTGTTGTTTTCAAAGGACGTTTAATTTTTTCAGACGTCTTTTTTGTTTTTAGTAAATATCTTGCTTTTGTTGAAAAACGTTTCTTATTGATATATAAATTATCTTATGTAAATCCGAAAAAATCAGAAAAGCAAGTACCACAAAGAAAACGCACCACAACAAGCGCCAGCTAGATTAGCTTACCTACCTAGGAAAAACTAAACGCAGTATACAGTGCAAAATAAAGGAACTTCGGAGAAACGTGCAACAAAAATATATTACAAAATCAGCAGTCGCAAAACACTTACACAACAAGGAAAACATGCCATTAACTAAGACAACGTTATAATACTTGCAAGAAACAAACATTAATGTAAGAATCGCTGAAAATAATGAAAAACAGCAACAATTTTAACAAAAAAGATGGATGTAGATTAAACAGCATTTAGAGAGTGGTTATACAACAAATACCTAAACATATATTATTAGAAACAGTACAACAAACACAATTGGACATGCTTCAACAAACAATTGACAAGGATCAACGGCGCATAGTAATGCATAAGCATATAACCAAGAGTAGAAGACAACATCAGTAGTTTTTAGAAATTTTCTAATAAAGATGACAGTGTTAACAGCAAAACGTCAAGTTTTAACAAAACATCACGGCAACACCCAGAAGACATTACTTCAATCGGCGTTTTTTTATTTTTCAGTACCATCCGTGTATCTTTGCTTTTGTACAAATACATAGCATTAAGAATTAGAGATATTATCTAGTAACTTGTTTGTCTCTGTGGTGAGGTAAGCGTAGTCTGGAATTGATAAGAGATCGTGAAAATTCGTAGAGATCGTTTTGTTTTGGGTATGCTCGAGTTACTTTTGTATTTGGTAACTTGGGTTAGATTATATTGGCGGTGGAAAAATCGTAAAGTATTGTACGAGTTGTTTCGTTTCAGGTATGTTCGGATACAGATCAGGGAAAGATCGTAGTTGTAGTAGGGATGCTATTGTGTGTATATAAACGTAACATTTGTAAAGATTTAATATTAGTATTTTCATAACTCTTATTCGTTTTAATAGATTTTAGAAAGAAATTAAGATAGAATCATTTTTTGCAAACTTGAACAAAACTTCTCATTTGCTTCTTTATATGAGTCTATCAATAAATAAGCAGTATAAAATTAGGAGTGTTAGTAAAATCGATAGTTAATTTAGGGAGCAAGTAATTCTTAAATGCCAAGATTTTAAAGTACCTCTATCACAAAGATTTATTAACAAGTTTGCGATTGAAGACATAAACCCAATTAATAACGTGATTGGTTTAGGAAAAAAGATCTATCTCGTGAACCGAAGAGTTGTTGGTGAAAAACAAACATTAAATTTATTCCAAAATAAACTAACAAGTTTTATCATACCTTACTAAATATATTAGACAGTGGGTGATAGTAAGGAAGAAAAGGAAATGAAGAAATTACATATGCAGAACATATCTTTTTATTTTTGTCCTTAAATAAACAATATGGGGGCAAAAACATTATTTCTATATTTTTGCATTTTTATCATTTCTTAGCTAGTACCTGACCTCCTGTGTTGTATATGTTCCGGTTTATCATTCAAATTATTTTTTATGCAAAGTTTGAGATAATACACAAAAATAACGAACAGCGACTTAAAAATAATTTAAGCCAATTATAACCTGCTTTAGCTTTATTGCTGTTACATGCGTCCTTTATTTTAAATTTCTCTGCTAGTTTATAAGCCTTTTTACTATTGCTGTCTCTATCTGGTGCAAACTTCTGCAACTTAAAAATGTGATTCATTAATTTTTCTTAATTCTCTTTAGTTTACTGTTCCTTTACGTCTATGTACACCAAGCATAGCTCTGTAAATAAAGAGATACAAAATCGTGTTTTTTTTGCCATATAATATATAATCCAACTCACTCTAAAACATATGGTCCATCTATCCCTAACCTATTTAGCAGTAATTAATTGTCGCAAAAGTAGATCACCAGTTATTAGGTTACAATAATTGACATGTTCTGTATCATGCACAATTACTTATTAACACTTATTTAACACGAGTGATTTACCTTTAAACAATAACATCATCAAGTACATTCAAATTTGCAGTTGTATTGTATGTACAAATTGTATTTAAAAAAAAAATGAAACTAAAACAATGATAACAAAAAAATACAGCAATCAACTAAGAGTGGCTGTTCTTCCGATGTACCTTCCTTATACTGGTTTAAACATGCAGATTTGTTAAGCAGTGTATGGGTCCCAAGGCAGACTACGTCAAATCTTGTAAGTATCAACTTTGTTTTGCATATTCATATCAATTTTACATAAAAATTTGCACCTTATATCGGCTCTTGCCTACTATCGGTCTAGGTACAATACATTTAATTACGATAGGGTAGGTAAACGTTTAAGAAGGCGATGTAAAGCTCATTTAATTACCCCACATAATAAAAAATAAGATAACTTACAACTTTATATTAGTTTATTCACAAAATGTATTCAATTTTTATTCATGTTCCATTGCCATGGTATAGTGCATGTAGTAACAAACTTGTCTGCGTAGGCATCTCGTACACGCCCGACATTTTCACTATGATTTCTTGCATCGATTGGAGTTATGCTGTTTATTGCTAAAGATGGTAGTTTTCGCCATTTTTCCAATTCTCAGTTTTTAGTGACCGGTGGGTAATCTGTTGTTGTTTATCTAAAGCAATTGTGAAGGGCTCACGTTGTTTTTACAAGTTGGTGAATTTTAAACACTGACAGCGAGATAGGTTTTTCAAATATTTGGAAATTGATACTAGTATCCTAAAGTATTTTCAACCACGAGTCAAGCCCTAGACAGGCGACAGCTAAATATTTTTTGTTTCAAATCTCTAAATTTTCCTCTAATACTGTAAAGTTTCAAAATATTGGTCATCAGCCACAAATACACCTTTCTCTAGAATATTAAGTAAATCCAAGGATAATTCTTCATTTAAGGTTGATTTATTAAAGACACATGCATCTTTGAGGCTTCCACTTGTTCCTAAATCTAAATTATATGTGGCATCAACAACCGCAAATAGATGAATGCTAAAATTCTTTTTGTAATTAAAATAGTAAGATTCAGAATTCCTAGGCATCTTATATTAATCATTTTTTTATCCATTGCACCTGTACAGTTTAGAAAGTTCTATAGTCTATAGTAGTTTTCCATTATTTTCTTCCATTCACTTTAAGTTTGAGGAACCTGTAACAATAACAATACTTACATTTTTTATTTCAGAATGTTTCAGTAAGCACAAAAATCTAAGGCTTACTTCAGAAGAGAGTACAAGCGCAAGTGAGCAAAACAATTTTCAAGGTAATCGTGTTAGAGAGAGAGAATGGAGTATAGGACACTTAATCACGAGACGCATAATCATGGGACATTTAAGCACGGACAGGTAAACACGCCGACACTTAATCACACGGACATTTTAACACATAGACATTTAAACACTGAGACATATAATCACATGGACATATAAACACATTTTTGAAAAATAATAATTTAAAATAAATGTAGGAACTGTAGCGCTATGCTACTAATTTATTTAAAACATGTTTGAAGTGAATAATGAAAGGTAATCTGTATTCACTAATTACGATCGATAACGTTAATGTTACCGAATAATTTCTAATGAGTAATGACTATTAATCACTTTTAATGTATAATCCAGCCTTTATTAACTAATTACATATATATGGTTCAAAATTTTCTATTGATATCAGTGTTGTGCTTGTGTGCCACAGTTACAGTGTTTACATGGAATTCAAATTTGGAAAAAGTACAAGAGGAAAACCAACAGTAATTTATCATAATAACGAGTATGTACGGCTACGCGAAACAACTTCCGGCAATGTTCACTGGAGATGTAAATTATTTCAAAGTGCGAAATGCAATAGTATCATTCATACAAATGAAAACACTATTGTAAAATATCCAAATGATCTCAACCACGACACACAGCCTTTTCGAGTAAGTATTTTAAACTTGCTTTGCATTTTCAAATTACTTTGTCATCCATTTAACACATTGATCCTAATGCCTACTCTTTTCTCAGATTAAAGCTAGTAATGCTATCGCAAGAATGAAAGAGTCGATGTTACATGTTGGTGCAACTCCAAAAACTGTTACCGCCAATGTCGTGGAAACCTTACCAGACACCGTCAAATTCGTACTTCCAAAGAAAACTACGTTGCAGAAGGCGCTTCAGCGTGCTATAGGAAAACAAAACGTTCAAACACCTAATCCACGAACAAAAAACTTTAATATAACTCCAGAATACGGCAATTATTTGTTGCATGATTTCGGTCGGGAGGACGAACACAGAATTTAGGCAAGCAGATCTTCCCCGTTTAATGGAATCAAGTTTTTCATGGCAAGCCGATGGGACATTTAAAGTAGTACCAGAGGTCTTTTTTCAATTATACAGCATTCACGTTCAATTAGCTGGTATAGCTTTTCCGTGCATTCTTGCCCTGTTACCTTATAAAACGGAAGCCACATACATCCGATTGTTAAACATAATTAAAAATTTAATACCTGGCGCCGATCCTTCCGCAGTTCTCACTGACTTCGAAATGAATGCTTTTCGAACAGTCTTTCCGAATGTCAACGTATCAGGATGTCTTTTTCATTTGAAACAAGCCGGACTTAAAAAAATTGCAACGATTGGATTAAAAAATTCATATGAGCAAAACACAAATGATTTAGCATTAGGATGCTATTTTCCTTAGCGCTCCTACCACTTCATGATGTGGAAGATGGATTTTTACAAGTTACAGAAGAACATTTTTTGAATTACTTCGAATTTACTTACGTTCGCGGACGGCAAATGCAAAACGGTCAACGTCGGAATCCGCTCTTTAGTCCAGAAATTTGGAATCACTACACATCTGTCACAGAAGGATTAGCAAGTACCACAAATTCAATAAAAGGTTAGCATTTTGGATTGCAGTCGTTATTTCAATGCAGTGATCTTACCGTTTGGCGATTTCTCGATGGACTACAAAAGGAAACTTCATTGGAAACACTCATATTATTTAGAACATATAAGTGGTCAACGCATTCCGCAGAAAAAAAAAGTACAGAGATCTTAACACCAGAGTCGAACAAATAGTTGCAAGCTACGATCCGGATAATAAAATGCAATATTTAAAAACCCTTGCCCATGTATTTTAATATATGTGTATGCATGTTTAAACTATATTATGTATAATACTAAATAAAATTCCATATTTTTTTTTCATATTTTAGTTTTAGTTTTGTTTCTGTACGTTACTTAACAAGCTATTACTATTCCAAATTTATTCTAACGCAAGTGTTTATTTGTCCATGTGATTATATGTCTCAGTGTTTAAATGTCTATGTGACAAAATGTCCGTGTGATTAAGTGTCGGCGTGTTTAACTGTCCGTGATTAAATGTCCCATGATTATGTGTCGCGTGATTAAGTGTCCGGACACGGAGAGAATGTAACCACTAATGTACAGAAAACTTTAAATTTGTCTGTAAAGCCAATCAACTGTAAAAGAAAAGATGATATGCCGATTGATAAAGCTATCAAAGAATCATAAACATTAGTGAGCGAATCAGAATTGAACCTGAACACGAGTTTGATTTATTTTGCAAAAGTTTAACAGTCAATTGAAGAATATGCCCTTAGACAGAGCATTAATTTGCCGAAAAAAACTTTAATATGTCATGGTCCAGGAACGACTATCACAAATCTCTTTAGAATCACTTCACTCTTGATCACGCTTTCAGTATCCACAATCTGTTAGTCAGTCACCTCAATATAGGAATACATATGATATCACTACAACAAAACCAATGCTATTTACACCCATGATCTCTCTACAAGACCCTGAATCATCCTATCAATATCTCTTCTACAAGATCTAGCAGGCATTGGTTACTGCAACCATAATCTCTCTGCAATATCAAACTGGAAACATTGTGCCAAAAAAGACACAAAGAAGACACACTCACAAAGACTCTTATTAGCATTATATAAATAACATTGTATTAAGATTTAAAATAGGTAAAACTGATTTTGAAAGTTTTAATCAGTAAAGTATGCAACTAACTTTAATAAATCCTCTAAACGTCGTCGTAATTGCTTCACATACTGCTTGACACAAATAAGATATTGTGTTTCGAGGGACTCGATATAAATATTATTTTTAACTTTCAAAAGAATAGACAGTGGCGAGGTGATCTTTTATTCGTTCAGGCATATTCTTTTTCATTAAAGTATCTTCTTTCGTTGTTAAAGAAGTGACAAGTTGTGGAAGTTGTTCAATTTTTTTTTATGTATTCAAAAATGGTTACAGTACGAATCAAGATTTTCATCGGCTAATTCTTTTAACAATAAATTCGAAGCTCTAAAGGTCTAACGTCAACGTTTTCTCTGTTCCTTTTTTTTAATGTTTTGATCAAATGATAAATTAAACAAATTCCAAGGCACACAATTTCGTTCGACGACATATTTGAAGAAAAGGTCAGATACAGGTTATTTGTATATCAATTTATCTGTATCGTGTGAACGTGGACTAAAAAAAGAAAAAGAAGGTTCATTCAAGTAATCATTCATCCGAATGAATCGTCTGATATCACTTTAAGGGTTTCATTGAAGACGAGACATTCTGTAATTTTATGCTGAAGTAACGATGCGTCTGAAGGTCGGCTATTTGGTCGTTGGGGGCGCATTGTAACTCAAGATTATTAGTATGTGATTCTGCATTTTTAGGAAATGAATAAACTAGACCGTTTGCTAAATAAATTAATAAATCAAGTCTAATCAAGTAATATGACAAAAAAGAGCGGTAACGTATTAACAACTTAAACTTCGTAAAATATATATCTATATATATATAAATGTTATGTTGGTTTGTGTACGCTTCAAAAACTCAAAAAGTTCTGCACCGATTGAGTTGAAATTTTAACATGATATAAAATCCGCATCAAGGATTGTTTTTATATATTTTTTGTCACATATCTGCGACCGCGAGAAAATATTTTTTTTAACGATCAGCTGTTTACCAGTGACCGCGCCATCTGCCATAAGCTACGAAAACACTCGCTGACAACCGAAATAATAATGACGCAGTCACATGAGAAACAATTTCGTTCCTAATTACATTGTTTATTTACAAAAAAATTTGCATCTGATTCTGATTATTATACAATCTGAATTAAATATTCACTTAAATGTGTGATAGTGTCGTGATCGAACTGCGCCTTTCACCAAATCGTAAGTAGAGGTTATATTTTATAGTAAAGATGGACAGTAAAAATATTATTAACTGACAGGTAAAATAAAAGGACTTATTATAATTCAAGTGGATTTCTAACAGAAGTGAGTGGTTATATCTTTTTTATTACATCTAACACGTGGACGTAATTATATTATTTAGTAATTATATTATTTATTTTGGATTAACCTCACTTTTAATGTATATAAATATAATTACATTAAATGTCAACCGTTCAATCACAATGTGCCACTGCGAAGCGTGGCAGGGTACAGCTAGTAAAAATATATTTTAAATAGGATAATATTTTAATGACAGTTTTGACTTTGGCTGATAGGTAGGGAATAATAACTTATGAAGAAGATGTCTCCACATTTATAGAAGAAGTATCGTTGCGATGGGATATGTTCGAATCTGATTAGGATACGCTTGACAAAAGGCGTGTTTTTGATAAAATAGTAAGAACCGGGAACCAAAGAGAGAATCATTCAAAACGGTTGTCACTATCGCAGTTATTGGAGTATTTGATAATTTCTATGCTTCCTCAGACTTTCCTATTAAAGACAAATAGAAATTTTGACATAACCGAGGCATTATCAAAAGCTTTATTGTGGTCTGTAGTAAAATAACGTTCATCAAGAGCAGACGTAGAAATAGTCTTTTGTTTATAAAACGATTCTGTTCTGAAAAAACGTATGATGACGGAACGACTAGTATAGAAAACTTGTTCTTAGAAAAAAAAATTGAGAAATTTAAGCTGTCCAGTTGAATATGAGTTTATTATCATTCTTACAAAAAAGTTTCCCTATTAGATCTGTAAACTTATCAGTGTAAGATTAAAATGTCAATTTTGGATTGGGATGAGAAATGTCCTTAGGTAGTCAAGTACGGAAATGTAGACGACGATTTATAACTGCTTAAATATTCCGCTTTATATAACCATTGTTTAATAAAGTTCTAGTAAGATGACACAGTTCCAAATCTAGATTCTCGTGTTGGCAAATAGAAAAAACCGCAATAAACCAAAGATTCAATAACAGAACGTTTTTATGCAATATGATGATGAGACAAAGCATGAAGATATCTGTCGGTATGTGGGAGTTTGCGATAAATAGAATGGCCAAAAAATGCGTCGGGTTTACGTTTCACAAGAACGCTGAGAAATGGGAGAAAAACATTCTTTTTGATTGCCATAGTGAATTTGATATAAAGGCGTTGGTTCTTTAGATGATCCAGAAACCTAAACAATTCAAGACAACCATGAGATCAAACAATAAAGGTGTCATCAACATATTTAAATTAAACTTTTTTTTATCAATGATTCCAAAGCAATAGTTTCAACTACAACAGGAGATCAAGCAAAACTTATATGAACGCCCAAAACTTGTTAATAATTTGAAAGTAAGTGCAAGATAAACGTTTATCAATAAACGTAATTAAGCTCAGATCTTTGCCATGGAAAGACCAAATTTGCTCTATGATATTAAACGAATGTTTAATAGAAACTTTCGTAAAAAGTGAAGTGACATCAAAACTGACAAAAAAATCCTAAGGTTTAAGTTTTATAGATTTCAAACGTTTAATCAAATCGTGAGAGTTAAAGATACTAAACCACTTGGTCTATACGGATTTCGTCCACAAACAAAGTATTCTTTTTAGACCTACTGTCGTACTATCTAATCTTTTACTTACAAGCTAGCTAAGTTTTTCTTCAACATTCTTTTGCATGTTATACAAATTAGTGTGCGTTTGCTGCAAATACGAGTTGGACAAAATGAACATCCCTTTTTCTTAACGTCAGTTACTTTTTGAACCCTTGACAAACCAGGAATGCCAATAAAATACTCCATTGCTTTTAAAATGTATATGTTGTTACCATATAATCCATGACATCTATTTTTTGTTTAGTTATAATATGAAATTATTATTATATCTGTTTTTTTTGGCACTATTGCTGATAGAAGTGTGTATAAAGCATGCTTGTTGTATCCGAGCGATTATTAGCATTATCCGGTTCAGAGGTGTGCGGTGGCACTGTTGGCTTTTCGGCCTTTGGCACTCGCGACATTATTAATTGCAATTATTAAAACACTGTTTATCAATTACCGAACACATATTTAATTACGTAAAGAAAATATAATAATACAATTGCTTAAAAGGCATTTACATTACCAATGTAATTTTATAACTGAAAAATAATACTTTAAATTTACCGTGCTTGAATCGTTATACGCGCACGTGTTTGATAAGATAAAAATAACGTTGCGCGTATATCAATTCTCGCGAAATGAGGTGGCCAGCTCGCAGATATGACACTCCTCCACCCAGCTGGGAACACGGTGTTATTTGCTGGGCGAGTACGTTGGGTCATCGTTGGCCTCATCGAGAGAGTCATCGGAAGACGGGAACCGGACTTTTCTTTTAGCCGCTCGATCAGGTAACGTTCGAAGAGGCGCCTGTATTGACATAGGTGAACCTGGTGATGATGATTAGTCTGGCAACGGTGGTAACGGAACGGTTTCATCGGGAATTGATATTGATTGATCATCTTCACTGCTTTGCTGATTTGTCGCTACTGATGATTGTTCGTTTAATTTTGGTCGTAACTGATCAGTGTGTCGGTGAAAAGGTGTTCCATTTGCGCTAAAACTGTTGCTGGAACCCACCGGGGACCGGTTCCGTAGTTGCGGGCGTAAACTGCTTCACCGGCGCTGAATGAACGCGACCGTTTGACTTATTAAAATTACACATTTATTTTTCTTAGACGCGTAGCTCACCATAGAGTTTCTAAAACAAAACATCAAGAGATAAATAGGGCGAACTCTAGAGGGTTTCAGTTTTTTTGTAATGTTTTGTTTGTTTTGCTTTAGTGTGCTGACAACTGTAATGTCCTATTCTAACAAATAGATAGCTAGTACAACACGTGAAAAATTTATCTGTTGTAAGATTTATCTCAAAATTAAGATCACTACAGACTAATGTATGAACGACTTTAAGTCCTAAACTCTTATACGGTAGTTCACCAAATTGCCGTCCTACATAAATCATGCCATCGATAGCTGGATTTACAAATCCAAAATTACTTAAAGTCATATTTCGAAGATTTTCCGAACATGCACTGTACACATTTGCGGCGACTTTAAGCACCAACAATTGTTACGTTTTTATCAGGTATAATACACGTATGACACTGTTAAATACAAAAACCTCAGATATAAAATATAGCTAATTTGTTAGTTACTAAACGCGTCTTGCAAACTGAGAACAAGTAAATGTTTCTTTTTGAACAAGCGTTTATATACCATTCTAAATATGCAAGTTGCAACCTGCAGATGTAAGCTAATACAAAGCTGCTCACACGTATACAAGTTGAAGTGTCTATGTACAAACTACTTTGAATGCAAACTTGCACATAGCTTTTTAGAAGCAGATTGAGCTTAAGAGGCTTGTATCGTATAAAAGCGGGGTAATTGTAAAAATTTATTTTATTGAAATAACTGTTTTGTATTTAAGTCTGTCAGTTATATGTATATGTTAATATATTAATCTAGGAGGCATTTGTAAAACCACAATTTTCTGAATAAAGGAATTACAAAATTATAAAATATAAAAGCCAATACGGGGTCTGCCTGGTTCATGTTCTGCATCTTAGAGCTAAAAAAACTAGTATAAAAACATTCGATTTAACTCAATGCGTAATGTAAAAATAAGTAAAAATTAGGAAATAAAAAGTTATCTTTTAGACTTTTGAGGAAATGCTGTAACTTAAAAAAGTTGTATTGTTTTAGATACAAAATTTTTACCATGAAATATGATAAAATAGTTTTTGGGTAAATGGTGTAATATATTTAGTAAAAAAGTTACAAGCTTTCGAACGTAGACTACGTTTTTCTTCAGGTGATAATTAATAAAATGACAATTATAAAACTAAGGTAACTAGAAAAAACCAATGTTTGGAAAACTTGATAAAATGTTGTAAGTTCTTTTAGCTACAGCATTTGCTCGAAGTTCTAAAGAAAACCGACCATTAAAAACGCTGAACGTAGCTTATAGTGTATAGTAAAGATCAGAAAATAACAGGTAACCAGGTGTCAGATAACTCATAACCATTGTCCCTGTTAAAGTTGTTGGGCACTATAATAATTTCAATGGTTTTTATGATCTTTCTTGGCCGTCAGTTTTTGGTTTTAACAATCGTTATAGTTTTTTCAAAGTTTATGTCATGTAAAGTCTTCAGCCTCCAATATATACGTTGCCACAAACGCATGGAACTTGATACACTCCACAGGTGTCGAATTTTATCTTTTAGCGGAATCAACAAATTTTTAATTTTTGTGGTAGTGTTATAAGCAACTGTAATGTCATGTTTTTTTGAGTTTTTTTCCAATTTTGTCACTTATATTGGCAATAAAAGGTAGAACAGCAAAATTCAAAACTTCAACATATCTAAGCCATAGTTTTAGTTTTTTAGATGCAAATTTTAAACCTTCTTTTTCAAATTGCTCCATAAAGTAATTTGCAATAGATGGAGAAATTAGTGATCCTATTGCGCGTTTGGCTCGGGTCACAATACTACGCGTGTTGGAAAGTCATACTTTCCTCCCTAGGTTAGTAATATACTATTTCTAATTTGAAGTTTGACGTTTAAATATACTTTTCATCATTGACTTTTCATACAATCGTTTTTTTTTCCACTTCTCAACGTTTATGAAAATTGTATTATTAGATTTGTTAATTTTTTGTTTTGTCTATATATATCAGTAATTATGTATAATAATTTAAGTTTAAAAAGTTATTGTAGCAAAAAAAATGAATGTTTTATAATTAGAACACAAATTTTATTAGCAAATTTTACATCTATTACAAACCGTTGTAATTTATTAATTAATTATAATCATATAGTGCAATTTACATTCAAAATTCTTCAGTCTAAAATTTCTACAATAATTATCGCTATAACCTCAATATTTTTATAGCTTTCAAATTAAATTTATTAATGTCATTTTGTGCAACCGCAATGGTTTTTCAAGCACCTGTCTATACCTTAATCCTTTAGTTTCAAATATTTACGGTTGGAGACTATATCGCATACATCGGTTAATAAATAACATAAATTATAGTAGTTAGAATTATTTGAAGTTGTAAATTATAACTTTGGTAACATTGCATAATTTATTTTATAATAAAAATTAGATTAATTATTTTAACATGACGTCCATTAATTTATTTGTAATATTTAAACTTTAATAAGTAGTGCAAGAGAAGGACTAAATTTGCTTTTATAAGTAATTAAAAAGAAATTGCATAGACAAGGTGTGTAAACAACATTTATGCGTATATTTCAATATTTGTTTAAATAGTTCATATATGAAAGGTTAACTGGTAGCCTAAGATGGGTATAACATGCGATGCTGTGATAGACTTTTAGATAATGAAAGGTTAAGTAAAGAAACAGGTTACCATAGTAAATATTACCTTGGCAAAACGTTTGTGATTTTTTAAATCAATTAAATCAATTTTCCGGTGACGTTATATCCGTAAACAGTTACCGTTGAAACATTTTGTCTGCGTTACTTTCATTACTTTATTTATTGTTACTCGTAGATTTATAATAATACTATATGCGTTATTGATCTATTACCCAAAATTCTTGTTTGACGTTTAATTAACTGTGATATATATTTAAAGAGACCTACATATGATAGTGAAAGTATTGTTCAAGTTAAAGCAACAAGATGAAGTATTAAGTTGTTAGCTCATTAATTACTTAAACGTATTACCAAACACAAAATATTGTTCTTAAAATTGCTGTCAAGAATAATGTAACACCAATGCCTAATTCTGTTTCAATCAAAACAGGTAGTCGATTTGATCTCCATTGTGCTATTTAACATCAACTACTTTCAACTAATTGTATAGATAATTTATAACTTAAATTACAACGTTCTCTAATGTTTATTATTATTAATACGAAGGTTGCTCTTATGATTTTGATATATGAGAATAGATACAAAAAGCTTTAAGCGGTAAATACTTTTAAACGCTTATTTAATTAGATGTTTTGCTAAACAATATACGATTGCCTAGTTTTATTAAATAACGTTTAGTGTTTATTTAAATTAATATTGTTATATTTTTCTATGAAGTGTTTTACATTTAAAATGGAAACAAATTCTTTAGAAATTACTACAACAGCTGAAATTAGATATAATGGCAACAAAAGTCAATCAATTAACAAATCTAAACTGTAAAATTAGTGAGTAGTGTTAGTACACTTGTAAAAAACAAACCTTTTAACACTTGTCAGTACTGGGAAATACACAAATGTGTTTTTACAACTACATCTATAGATTACCGTAGTCGCGTTGCTACAAAAACTTCACGTGTTAAAATTAAGTGTTTTAAACAAATTAAAGATTTTTTTAGAGTTTTTATTTAATACAATTTAAATGCAAGCTTTCAAACTTTATTTAACAAACAGGTTATAAATTCATATAAAAACATTGATTATAAAAATGATAAACTGGTTGTTAATTTAAGCTCTTATAAACTATCCGATACTGCTCGTTCTGTTTTGTCCAAAGGTTTGGATTTTGCTGTTGCTCCTTCAAGAATTCCTGTTGAAGACATTATTTCCAACATTGAAGCTAGCATCATTCATCTTTCAGATTGTAAAGCAGTCGAAATTAGATTTGAAACAACTAGGACACGACGAAGAGAAAAACTTCCACAGAAGGCTCTAACCAGTTCAGAAATTCAACCATAAGACAATCTAAGAAATAACAATAATCTTATAATTGTACTAGCCAACAAAGGAAAAGCTACTGTGTTAATGGATAAAACTCAATACATTAACAAAGCTAACAGCTAACTTAATGATCCCAAATCTTATATAAAGCTTCTTTAAAATCCCAATAACAAGTTTAAGTTATCGGAAACCATAAAGAAATTAACACCACAAGATCCTCTTATTCCAATGTTCTATGAATTACATAAAATACATTATCCAAATGCACCTCTTTGATAAATTGTTAGCTGTATTGGATCGACAACTTATGTAATATCTAAGTATTTAAATGCTATACTAAACCTTACATTGGCTTTAGTAGTTCATTTAGAAAGAACACAAAACATTTTATTAAAGTAATTAGTAAACAGAAATTATCTTCAAATGATTTAATGGTTAGTTTTGATGTTTTCTCGTGGTTCACTAAAGTACTAATACTACTACTAAACTTTACGCCTTTTGCAACGACGGTTTGATAACAATACCATCAAGTTATTTAAGCATTGTTTGACAACATTATTCTTTTTGTTTAATGGTGAATACTACAAACAGATAGATGGCGTAGCAATAAGATCACCAATTTCTCTATCTATTAAAATCTGCATCTAAAAAACCAAAATTATGGCTTAGATATCTAGATGATATTTTTGCGATTTGGTCTCATGGTGAAGATGAACTACAAATGTTTTTTCAATACCTTAACAATCAACATCCAAACATAAAATTTATTATTGAAATAGGAGTTTATTAAACGAGTTCCTGTGTGAATTGGAGGCTTTTTTCCCAAGAAGGCATTTTTAAGTCCTCGAGGGAAAAAAGCGTCCAACTTAGACAGGAACGAGTTGAACACAACATTTTATTACTCGAGCAAAGACTAGGAGGCCCCCAAAGTCTCAAAATCTCTTAAAAATGATTTGACATTTATGTTGACAAGTGCGCAGAAACTGTCAGAGACGGTTTACAATAGCGATAAATTAAAATTTATGACAGTTAAGAACAATAAAAAAATTAATGGTACCTTGCCTTTTCTTGATGTAAACATAGAAAGAAAGCCAGATGGTGTTTTAACACATTCAGTTTATCAAAAACCAACACATACAGATTAATACATAAACGCACATTCTCATCATCACCCAGTTCAGAAACTTGAGACGATTTACACATTATATAATCGTGGGAAGACAGAAAGACGGACTAACTGTGAACAAGCTGTTAAAAATTTCATTTGTATGTTGAACAGAAAGAAAAGTCATTATGGCCGGGAAAAATCGCCCCGCATTTATCTATCGTCGGAATACAGTATAACGAAATTGTAGAAGTTGTATAACGAAAAAACCAATGAACAGTCACAGGTTCATTACAAATACTTTTCAAAAATATTCAACAAAGATTTTAATATTGGATTCGGCACCCCAGCTACTGATGTGTATTGCATTTGAAGGCCAAACGAAATTAATATTGCCAAAGCTGAAAATGACAAAAGGCGATTAAAAATAGAACTTATTGTGCGTAAAGTCTGAGCCAAACAATTTCACAAACTCATGAATGAAACTCTTGCAAATGCTATGACGTTTTGTTTTGACCTACAACAAGTGCAGGTTTTACCCAAAGTGCTAATACAAGCGGCGTTTTACGCTCAACACTTTGCTCTATATTTTTTATGTATGTTGGAAACACTTCATCAAATCCCATCTTTTATAGTTGGATGGAACATCAAGCAGGCAAAGGTGCTACGAAAACATGTTCCACCTTTTTCCATTTCTCAAAAACCGTAGACATCCCGGAAGGAGTAAACGGTCTTAGATTTTTTTGCGGACGGATGTAGTAGACAGAATAAGAACAGCCACACTTTTCATTTGGCTGTACAAATTTGCACCCAAAACCGTAACGGAGATTAGTATCACCTTCCCAGTACAAGGGCACTCTTATCTGCCCGCAGACAGAGTGTTTGGAACAGTAGAAAAGCTCATAAGAGCAAAAACTATTATAAAACAACCAGAAACTTACTGGGAAATGTACTCTGCTGTTGAAGATGTGAGAAAGCTTGGTGTCTAGTGGAATCTAATAGACCTTAAACACGTTCTGCAATATTTAAAAAAGACCACAGAAATAAGCGCTGCAAAAAGAATTTTTTTCAAGAGAGGTACCAACCAAGTGCTTGTCAAAACTGAGACATTGTATTGTAATGATAATGAAACCAAGAAATTCCAAATCTTGATAAAACCTATAAAACGTTTGGAGCAGATTGTTCTGCCTGAACTACCCATAGGAAGGACTATATAAAAAAGGTTAATAGCATCAGAAGTATTGTGGTGGCCATGGCAGGGGAAAAATGGACAGAAGATCCAGAGCTAACATGGATGAAAGCAGTTTTTGACAATAATACGAATGGCAAAAAGAATGCAAATGCAGAAGAGAGTGGCGATTGCACATGTGCAGACGAGGAGGATGTACAATTTGTGTAAATGTGTTTATTAAAACAATGTATAAAATCATAATAAAGTTTCTGACGTTCAAATAGCATTAAGTCCCCCACTGACATGTAAACCGCGTTATGTTCAAAACATTTTTGTATTTTTCTCTAAAATGTCTAAGTACTCCAGTCGTGCAAATTTTGTCCAAATTGTACATGTTTTTTCACATTTATTGGCACAGGCATGAACACTTAAAGTTATTTCTTAAAAGCAGGGCAGTTTTTGTCCTCTCCTGAAAAAATGGTAATTTGGACAAACTGCTTTCTGAAAGTCTGCTCCTCAATTGTCAAATTAACTTAATTTTGCATAACAAAGCACTTAGCTTAAGTTCAAAAGCTTGTATTTAAATTGTAATAAATAAATATACTAATTACCCTAAAAAAATCTTTAATATGATTTTTGGTGAATTTTAAACAAACTTTTAAAAAAAGTGTAATTGTTATAATTATAAATGTTGCAATTAAGAGCACGTTTTAATTTTGTGTTATTAAATGCTTGGCCAATAATATTAGACATAGCATAAATTCTAATATCACGAGCGTTATGATTTATTTTATTATCACCGACAATTCTAGTTGCTATAGACATTTTTTTGTACCTGAGGGAAAAACTAATGCAACATAAAAAAATCAATATATTTTTCTATACGCGAGTTATTAGCAGTTACCTGCGGATCCCTTGCATCTATTTTACCATTAACCTTTCAATCCTCCACAAACAGTTATTGCATACATGCTATAAACTTAGTTATTTATGACAATTTATTGAATATTTTTTCTTCTACTTACATTTTATTAATTACTGTTTGTGTTATTATCAGTTGCTTAATGATCATATCTGTTGAAGTTTTACAATTGAACTTAATGGAACGTTTAACAGAAAAATAATACTTTTGCAACTTTATGTAGATATTAACATTGTATGTACTGAAAATACAAGTAAACATGTTTAACAAAATCAAAACGGCATAAAAAAGTTGTTTTTCAACGCTATTTATTTTATTTTTGCAAGTGACAAAAATTATTCGTTTTCTTAGGACGTAAATGTAGAGGACATTTTAAATGTTGTCAAAATTGCAGAATTACTCTTTAAATTGCATAAAATTTTGTTTAACAAAATAAAGCTCCTACGCTTTACGTGTTTTTATTTTTTTTTAATTTATTAAATATATTACAGCATAAAACTATATAAATAATCTTTGCAAAAATACCAAGAAGCTGCAATTGTCGTTGGCATTTTAGCAAAAATGTATGTCTGAGTGACAATATTTTATTTTAATATTGCATCAAAAATCGAAAATTTGTAACTACTCTTAGCTTTAATTACTAGATACTTGATGTCTTCTTTGAGTTTTTCAATGATCGTAACACTATATGTAATTCTTTTATTGTAAGTCTTTTATTAATAAATAATGTTTCTGTAATTTATACGGTTTTGGCATTATGTAACAATTAAAAATTAAATTTAACAATTAAACAATAATTAAATTACCCTAAGGAGTATGGGAAACCGGGTATACTTTGGACATACTGAATAGGTTTAAATTTCCCTCTCAAACTTCGATTGTGATCGTGCAGTCATGAATATTTATTTGGTTACTTCAGCTAGATCAGTATATACGTAGAAGATATATATTTTCTTCCTTTCGAATGTAAATGTTAAAGTTATTATTTTCTCTTCTTAGAGTCTTCGATATTAGGTGTGGTTTTTATGTTTACATTAAACAACCGTAGTTGTCGTAATTACGGCAACGTTTCGTGGTCTTCAAGTGACAACTTCATCAGGTCAAATCTTTATTAAAATAGTCAAAATTAGTATTTTCATACTTGCACATTTACATACATAAAACTTAAAATATACAATGTATAAACTTGCCACTAAATTTTAGGTTGTGTTGTCTTAACATTTAAGAATTACAATTAAAATACTTAAATATGTTATATGCACTTAAACTAATTGAATTAGTCATTAATTAAAACTTGAAATTTACAATTTTTATGGTGTGTCAACGGAATGTATAAATGTGTCAACAATTGTATAACGATATGATAAAATGTTTGTGATAGTAAATCTGTTTTTAATAAATAAAATAGTTGCATTCAATAATAGTTATTAACATTGACTTAAAATTACTGACATAAATTATTATTTGATTATGGATTAAAGTAGGATCTTGTATTTTATTTTACTTATAACATATTTATATGTAATGTTCAGATTGTGTGAATCTGTTTTGAAATTTACCTTATTGTTGAGTCTATTAATCCATATCATATCTGAAACAAGTCTTTTGTTAAGATTACTTTCTAAATCTAATATCACCGGATTATTTAAATCGAAGTTATGTAAATATAAATTATGATGAGTTGACAGGCCTGTATTATCCTTATTTTTCTGGCAATCATATTCGTGATTTTTTATTCTACTTTTAAATTTTTGTTTAGTTTGACCTATGTAATATTTGTCGCAATTGATGCAGTTTATTTTATATACTATATTCGATTTTTCTAGTGTTGGAGCATTGTTTTTTAGTCGTGTGTAAAAACTGTTGTAAATAGTGTAATTTTTATTTGATCGTGTTTTAAAATATTTATAATTTTGTGGTTTAATCCAGGAACGTTTATTAGTTTTGTATAACGTGTGTCAATAGTATGATTATGTATAGTGTGTATAGTGTCTTTTTTTGATCAATATTGTTTTGCAAAATCTTTTTTATAATGTATTTTGGATAATTGTTATTGATCAATATGGTTCGGAGGATTTCTAGATTTTTATTGTGATATTCAGGACTACTTAGTTTTATAATTTTCTCTTTTATTAATTTTATTATGTTTATCTTTTGACTATAAGGATGTTTTGATAAATAATTTATAATCCTGTTGGACGCTGTAGTTTTTTTGTGCCATTCTGTGGTAATTTTATGTTGGTCTTTTTATCATGTATTAGTAAAACTTCTAAAAATGAAATTTCATTTCAGGTGGTAATACGAAATTCAAAGTAAATGTTAAAGTAAATTTCATAACGTTGTACCGTTCGGCTTTTATTGTTTTACTGCGTATATAAGATGATTTGTAATAATGTTACATCAATTTATTTTAGAATGTAACTGCCAGTGCCGGATTAACTATTAGCACTATTAGGCTAAGTAGGCAACTGCGTAAAGACCTTGCATCGGTTAGAGACTCCGCGCGCACACAGAAGAAATTGAAAATGTTTTATAGAGTGAAAATTTAATTAGAAAATTTGCATTCTCAATGACAGTAGGTATTATATTATTAGTTTTTTCCGACGTATGCTGTCAGTTGATGAAATATTTCATATTTACAGAACAGAACCATCTAGTATCGCGTAGTAATAATGTGGATGAGTTTATTTTAGAATAAACAAAACTTGATCAGTAATTGCAATTTGTGAGTTTTGCGATCGTGAAAGAATTTAATTTAAAAAGTTTTACTGCGCTTTGTGTTTCAAAACTTATAAATTTCAATATAAAAATGCTAGATATATTTATAAAGTAACGCATTACTTCGGATTCCATCTGGTGGGCGTGGCCTGTCGGCTGAGTGAGTACTAGACTTCGTTCACATTAAGGAAATCCCCGATTTGTTAGACCTTTGTTCCATACTTATTTTAAATAAGTTATTTATTTCATCTCATATTATGCGAAGAAGAAGAGAACATCACGATGACGGATCGGTAGAAAAATTTGTGATCACTGGAAATAAAAGTTAAAGATTGAAATTTATTTGTATGTACTAGACATGCTGTATGTATGTATGTAATTGTCGCGGCGACTTGAAGCTTATCGGAAAATTGATTCTCTGTTTGGATTTCTAACAGATTTCATGACAAAAACCAACAATGAAATTAAAATGGTTTGTACAATGTTTTGTGAATATTATTCTGATGACATTGAGTCCGAGCTTATAAACGAGATGGTGCAGTACAAGTACTTAATCTTAAAATTAGAGCTTGCGAAGCTGGCTAGGTAAGATAAAATTGTACCTGCCGAGAAATCGTTAAAATTGATTTTTGATAATATAGTACAATAAACTTTCCTGAATGTAATGATTGCTCTGCAAATATATAGATGTCTGATGATATCAAACGCAACAGGTGAACGTAGTTTTTCAAAATTAAAACAAAAAACTGTATTTGTTTTTCAATATCTCAAAACCGTTTAAATTCATTGTCGATAATGGCGATTGAAAATGATACAGGGTGTCCCACGAGGTACTGTACATACTGAAATGGTATGTTCTTTAGGTCAATTTAAGTAGAAAACGTCCTATAAACATAGGTTCAATTCGCCATAGTTACATAGATACAAGCGTTCAAAGTTTATAAATGCTCACACATTTTTTGAAAATTATTATTATTATTGAAAACAGAAAATCGAACTACAAAACAAACATAAAAAAAACAAACAAAAAAAATCACATCAAATGCTCAAAATGACCTGTTTCGGCATTAATACAACGACGGCTACGATCTAAAATGGACCGAGTAGCCGCTCAAAGCATCTGCTGGTTGTTCCGTGTTTCTTGACACACATCCAGAATACGCTGTATTAGTTCAGCTCTGGTATTAACTTTTACCTCGTATACTAAACTTTTCACATGATTCCACAGATAGAAGTCCAAAGGTGTGAGATCGGGCGATCTCGGTGGCCAAGTATGCGT
Organism: Aquatica leii; assembly: GCA_035610365.1. Lineage (NCBI taxonomy): Eukaryota > Metazoa > Arthropoda > Insecta > Coleoptera > Lampyridae > Aquatica > Aquatica leii. Next base: position 18,924,339 of record CM069434.1, on the reverse strand, counting down.
GCCTTCACGCCCAATCCACCTATTGGGGTAAGCAACATTTAGATATTCGGTCACATGCCGACTAAAATGTGGAGGAGCTCCACCATGTTGCAGAAACATTTGTTGTCTTGTTAGTAAAGGTACTTCTTCCAAAAGCGGTAACAATTCATTCCGCAAAAAGTTAGCATATGCTTCTCCTGTCAGACGTTCCTTAAAGAAAAAAGGTCCAATAATTTGATCGTTAATCATGTCACACCATACGTTAACAGAAAATCTGCGCTGAAAGTTAGTTTCTGTTGTGCCATGTGGATTTTGATATGACCACAAATGAGAATTACGTGTATTGTTTACTCCATCTCTAGTAAATTGCGCCTCGTCGCTAAATAAAATGAATGGAACTAATTGTGGATTTACCTGTAGCCAGTGGCAGAAATTCAACCGAGCAGCAAAATCTCCAGGTTCCAGATGCTGAACCTGTTGTATGTGATAGAGATACAAAAGCCCATCATGTAATGTTCGCCATGCTGACATACGGGGGCATACTCTTCGTTAGAAAAATGGGAAGGCATTTTGCATTTAAATTACACTTCATTTAATAAAATCGACTGTGACATTAGTAGAAAAGAAAGCAATAAATGACATATTGTTCGGCTTTTGTTTCCCAGTTGACTAAGAATAATTAATTTTCAAAAAATGTGTGATCAGTTATAAACTTTGAACGCTTGTATCTGTGTAACTATGGCGAATTGGACTTATGTTTATATGACGTTTTCTACTTAAATTGACCTAAGGAACATACCATTTCAATATGTACAGTACCTCGTGGGACACCCTGTATATTATAAAAGGTCAACTTTCAAGATTTTATGAATGATTTCGTATCCAAAACTCTAAGAAAAGTTGATACTTACAGTTAAATGAAAACGTAATGTATTTGACAAAGTTATTTTTTTTGTTTATTGTTATTTATTGCATTTAACAAGAATTAAATTAAAATTAAAACAGCCGCGTCTCATTTTAATCGCATCTTTTCATCAACTTAAAGAGAACTGATGATCTTGAAACTTCTGAAAAGCTTTGTTAAAAAATATTCTATATTTTATAAATATATAGATATAATTGAAAGACCTCTTTTCAATACTTTTTCTTAAACAAGAAGGAGGCTCCGAAAATTGCCTATGGGCCCCAACATAGTTAATTCAGCCTCAGCAACCTCTTTCAAAAGATATTAATCAAAATCTATCTGGCGTTTACTGAGAATAGTATGGCAGCTGTCCATAGTATACCGGGTAGGTGATACTAATTCTACAGATGTTTATTCCATTTTAGATAGTTAAAAAATATCAAGAAAAGACCAAAGGATTTTTTTCTAAATTAGTAACAAAAAGAGCCATTTTAAACAACGTTGAAAGCCTACGACAGATAGTTAACTGACATAATGTAAAGTCACGTTTATCCAACTGTTAAAATAGTTTGAGCAAATAGAATTAAAAATGTATTCTTTCCGTTTAACTTCAAGAAGAATCAGGTTGACGTTTCATCTGTGAGAACTAAGACCAACAACAAAAATTATATAAAAAACGATATCAATTACCACACATTTTAACTAAAACTAAGAAACATCTGTAATATGTTTTTTGTGTAACAAAAATTGCTCACCTATCCAATTAAAAATTTGTTTTCAGAAAAATTTTAACATGGCAAAAACCGTCAACCCTTTTACTACAGCCATTCTTAAATAAATTAATAAAACACTTTTTTAATTTAGTTTTTCTCCTAACCGCTCTCATACTACTTAGATACAAATAACGTATAACGACATCTACTTTTTTATCAACATAAGTAAATTGCGATGGCAGAGCCATCTTATAGTATAAATTTACTATGTATGAATATTAGTATGTAAATAGAGATGGAAAAGTTAAATGCTGATTGTATATCCGCGTAATTGAAACAATTTTTGAATAAAGCGCGGCTCAAAATCACAACGCATAAACACTGTGAGGTAACAATGTCAATGCAAATGACAATATGCCACCAGAATGAACCATTAGACGGTCGTTTTACCTTTTTGGGACTCTTCAGCAGTGGGAAAACGCTCTACTGTATTTCACAAATGCATTGACATTCTTATAGCTTTATATTAACAAATGATCAATATGAGTGAAATACGATAGCAGAGCCATCTCATAGTATAAATTTACTATGTATGAATATTAGTATATAAACAAAATAAAAGTTTCTTAAGTGCGTGGCACATTTTTAGCAAATTAGCGTTGATCAGTAGAGAGGTGCGCTTACGTCAAAGAACCGGTAAGTAAAATTGTAAAAACGTTCTTTGCATACTACAATTACAGACTATTATATTTTTATGGTACGCTCTGCCAATGTCTTAGATACATATTTTTTTTCTTTTGTTTTAGAATTAACAGAAGAAAATATCGTCGATGTTTTGAATCAATCTAACTTTGAAAACAGTATCTAATGATGATTTTAGCTGTATTCCACAAACAAATGATGGCGACAAAGATTTAGAAAGTACTTTACAGAGTTTTTTGGATGACGACCAATCAGTTGAACCACCACCAGCATTGCTAGTATTGTCAGTAAGTTCCAAAAGACCATGTCAAATTTGTACACATGGGAGACGAAGTGATAGATGGGAATTGCGGCTTTAATCAAGGCATACACATTTGTCAACATTTCAAAATGCTAATAGACATAACTGTTAGATTGTAACTTTAAGCCAAGCTACCGACATCAACACACATCAAGTTGACAGTATTTTAAATTTATTCTGCAATATATTCATGACGACATTTGAAATATCATAGTAAATTGCACAAAATTTCTGCTGAAAAGAAAAACATTAGGGCTTACAAAACAAGAGTTAAAAGTGTATTTTGGTATAACGATGATAATGGCAGCACTGCAAAATTCAAAAAGAAATATGTATTGAATGCAAACATGGAAAATACCTACTATTGCCACTGCTTCGTTTTGGATTTGTTTTTATGTTATTAGAACGATGCACATCAGCAATGCACGTTATATATCTTTGCGGATATGTAACGCAGTGAACGTGTTGATAATTAGATTATTCGTAACAAAAATTAGAATTAATTATATTTATTTAATTAGACAATAAAATGAACGACCACAGTGAAAAAGAATTTTAAAAAAGAGGCAGATTATAATAGCCAGAAAGAGACAAAAATAAGTATAGTAATATGGAATACTTATTAGGAAAAGAACCAAAAAAACCTAAAAAAAGTACTTTATTAACAAACAACAAACTTGTATTATACTACTTGGAGATTAGGACAAAAAATGCGCAAAGGAGGGTGTAGACATCATTGTTACAAAAAAATAATAATAAGCTTTGGAGCGATTAACTGGAGAATAATAAAGATTAATAACAAACTCAAAGAAACACTTAATATACAAATAAATGAATCAATAAAAGAAGAAGCAGAGAAAGAAAACATAGAAAGAGAAAATGTCGGAAAAATAGACATAATAGATATACAAAAAAAAATGCTGAAACAATAACATAAAAATACGAGTAAAACAAAACATCATAGAAGAAATGGATTTAAACAAAAACACAAAAGGATAAACAAGATTATAATAAAAAGAGGAAAAAAGTAAAAACCCATCAAAAAGCTAAAAAGGACACTTGGAAGAAATTTAGAGAAGAGGTAACAGAAACACACAAAATAATACAATAAAGTAGAAGTAAAAAGGAATAAATAAAAACAACAAGAAAAAAATACGAACAATTACAAACAGACACAGAAAAAAATTTTAAAAGTATGGAAAGAGTACTATGCGGACAAATACCAAAAGGAAATAAGAAAAATAAACATAACCAGAGAAGAAGAAACAGAAAAACAAAAAAGAGAAAAGGAAGATAGCATAGTAACGGAAATGATTAAAAATGACTGGGACGAAAAGAAATAAATTGTATATGGATCATTTGTAAGAAACCATATGGGAAAAGCAAAGAATACCTAGAGAATAAGAAAATTACTAATAACAGACTCAATAGAAAATTATAGAGCAATATGTCTAATCTAAACCAGTTATAACTTATATAGAAAAATATTAGAGAAAAGATTTAGAAAGTATGTGAAAACAAGACAGGATTCAGGCTAGAAAGACAGACCTGCGATAACATATATATGTAATAAAAATCTAAAAACACCGTTTGAAACAGTGGACAGAAGTAACATATGTGAAACACTGAAAGAAATAGAAATATAACAGGCTAATAAACGATGATGAGAAAGTAAGAACAAGGATACAAATAACAGAACTAAGATTAGAAGAATTTACAATAAGTAAAAGAATAAAACAAGGAGATAGTTTAAGTGCCTTACTTTTTGTTAACATGTCTAAATAAATGACAGTTTTATTTTTTGGATACAACGTTGATTTAACAACAAATTTGAAAATATTTGGCAAAGTTTAAAAACATTAACGAGTTACGAGTTGTTTGCAAATCGCCACTTTTTTCTAAAAATATGAAGGTAACTTATGATTATTTTTTCTAAAAAAAATTTTTGTTTTGTGTACTTGATAGAAAAGTGACACAGTGTTTAGCCAAAGAATTTAAAAAAAAAGTAGAACTTTTTTTCATACACTTATA